>JASDDO010000004.1:279933432-281255001 GCA_030015575.1 Agapanthus africanus | reverse complement strand
CCGGGGAAGGTGAATGTTGTACCAGATGCGCTCAGTCGCAAGCCAGCGGTCATGATGTTGACCGATCAGAGGAGCATTATTAAGGACTTTCAGAGACTCGAACTTGAAGTCGTCATGCCAAACGCACTCAGTCAACTTTGGCAACTACAGGTGCAATCTTCCCTGGTGGATCGCATCAAGATTGCACAAGCGGAGGATCCCCGATTGCAAAAGTTCAGAGAGCAAGTGGAAGCCGGACTGAGAACAGATTTGATTATACATGAAGATGACTCTCTGAGATTCGGTAGCAGACTCTGCGTACCCAAGGGAGATGTTCGAGAAGAAGTATTGGCTGAAGCACACAGTTCAGCTTATTCTGTGCATCCGGGAGGTACAAAAATGTATCAGGACCTAAAGCAGCACTTTTGGTGGAACGGGATGAAGCGGGAAATTGCGAGGTTCGTATCCAGGTGTTTGGTATGCCAGCAGGTGAAGGCGGAACATCAGAGGACAGAAGGATTATTACAACCACTGCCGATACCTGAATGGAAGTGGGAGCACATTACTATGGATTTCGTGACGGCCTTACCACGGAGCCCTAGGGGCAATAACGCCATTTGGGTTATCGTTGATCGCCGCACGAAAGCTGCACACTTCCTACCTTTCCGAGTGGGACAGTCGACAGAATCACTGGCAGAAAGATATATGCAAGAGATTGTACGACTTCACGGTGTTCCAGTCAGTATTGTGTCAGACCGGGACACCAGATTCTTGTCACACTTTTGGAAGAGCTTACAGGAGAGTTTGGGAACCCGCCTTAAATTCAGCACAGCTTATCACCCACAGACGGATGGACAATCCGAGCGTACGATTCAGACGCTCGAGGATATGTTGAGAGCCTGCATGTTGGACTTTCAAGGTTCCTGGAAGGACCATCTGCATCTAGTCGAGTTCTCTTATAACAATAGTTTTCAGGCTAGTATTCAGATGGCTCCTTTTGAAGCACTATACGGGCGGAAGTGTCGATCCCCAGTATGTTGGGATGATGTGGGAGAACGAAGATTACTGGGTCCCGAACTCATTGTTCAGACAGTCGACAAGGTCCAAATGATCAGGCAGCGCATTAAGATGGCACAAGATCGACAGAAGAGTTGGGCAGATACCAGCAGGAGGGCACTAGAATTCGAAGTCGGAGATCATGTGTTCTTGAAGATTTCCCCTACCCATGGAGTTATCAGGTTCGGAGGCCGGGGAAAGCTCAGTCCCCGTTTTATCGGACCTTTTGAAGTGCTAGAGCGAGTAGGAGAGGTGGCCTATCGACTTGCCTTGCCTCCATCGCTAGCTGGTGTGCACAATACCTTCCACGTGTCACAGTTGCGGCGTTATGTTCGAGATGAGAGCCATGTCCTGGACCATTCGGAGCTAGTTTTGGATACCGATCTATCGTACGAGGAGCAGCCCACTACCATCCTCGATCGCAGAGAGAAAGTGCTGAAGAATAAGGTCATTCCTTTAGTCCGAGCGTCTTGGGGCGGTCGTTCCCCAGGAGAATCCACCTGGGAGCGGGAGGAAGATATCTGTGATCGTTTTCCACATCTCTTTGTTTAGTACATTGTTTCCTTGTATCCTTGTTAAATTTCGAGGACGAAATTTTTGTAAGGGGGGTATGATGTAAATCCCCGTTCCCATCTTAATAAAAGTTTTCTATATTCCTAATTTCCCGAGTCCCTTTTCAATTGTTGTAGGAGGATGGTTGCTTAAACTCCAATATTTAGAAATTTCCCTAACCCTAAAAGTCAAGACCTAGAATTAAAACCAATTTGGAAAACTTAAACTAAAACCAAAATGTTACTAATAAAATCCTAACCCAAACTATACTTAAACCCCAGCCCAACAACCTTAAAAATCAAATTAGCAAATTAATTCCTAAGCCCGTTTCCCTTCCTCATCCCACAAATTTTTAATTAAATGGAATTTCTAAAAATACTTCTTAGCCCAGCCCACTCCTCCAAGCCAAGCCCGACTCCAAGCGACCCGACCCGCTTCTTCCATTCCTTCCTTTCTCCTCCAACGGTAACTTTCCCCCAACCCATTCCTTCCGCCGCAGCTCACGCCCGCGCCCTCGCCAACGCTCGCGCGCACGTCGCAGTACCGTTGCCCTCGCCCCCACGACGCGCTCCTCTCACCTCCCTTATCTCCTTCACACCTCACTCTCCCCCTCGTTTTTCCAAATCCCTCATCTCTCTTTCCCTCTCGAAACTTACGAACCCTTTTGCCCCGATCACTCGTCGTCCCTCCGACGGCGACAACCACTCGGCGCCCCCCTTTCATTCTCCCTCGCTCACTTCTCTCCACAAACTGAGCTCCCTACACTACCCTTCGCCTCCATCCCTCCATCAACCCAACCCCCTGCACACCAACCCCACACCCGAGCTCGGCCACCTACGCTCGACGCCGTCGATCTCCACACCACACCGTCGACCCCTACACCCTCTACATCTTCATCACTTTCTCCTACACCCACACCCGAGCCCCACCATTCTCTCTCTCTTCAAAATATACAAAACCCAAACAACCCGACACCCGCTGCGGCCCATCGCCGGAGCGACGCCGTCGACCGTCGTCGATCCCAGTGCACTCGCAGAGGACCACTGAGCACCCCCAACCTCCAGTGACCGTGCAACGACTCCGGGCAACTCCGACACAAATTCCGTATCGCGAGCCAAGCTCGCGCAAATCGTTTCACGACGTACATCGCGCGTTCGTGATGCCGCTGCTGCCGTGCAACCCCGAGACGTTTCCAGGCAAGTGTTTTACTTGCTACATGCTAATATAATTATGATACAAACTTAAATCATTTAGTTTATAATTTACCGATTCCCGATATATTATGCAACCTATGTGTTCGATGCTAGACCCCAATGAAAATACTTGCTTAATCTGACGGAAATAGATGTTTTCTGTTGGCCCATATAGTGACGAATATCGTGTATAAATCTCACTGGAAAATACGACTGTTAGTGACTAAAATTGATACCCCAAAATATACCGTTAAATCTAGAAATTTCCTGTATCTGAAAATGATTAAATTCACTGTAAATTATGTACATACTGGAATGAGACGTTCAAGGGCTTAAATCGAAGCCGACTCGACGAACTTTAACTCCATGTAAAATTATAATGATTTCTGTTCTGTAACTGCGATGATATTTAGATCGGAGTGCGACTCTGGACTGCAGTCCAGAGCGACTCTGATTACTGTGTACTGTCCCAAAATGTGTGTCACTTCGTTTCCTGAATTCATATGTTACGGAACTCTACAGTGGATTAAAGATGGATCTGTTAGCTAAACAAAACAAGTGGTTTCATTCCGTTTCATTGCCGTTTGCTATTTAAATTGTAAATAAAAGGGCAGAACGTATAACTGTCCAGAACAGATTCAGAAGTGACATACTGATGTTAAACTGTGTATAACTTTCGACGTACAGACGCGATTGAGGATCTGTCTATTGCGTTGAATACTCTATTGAAAACCCTAGATTTTATTCAACTGTAGTATCTCTAAATTCTGAACCCAACTGGGTGTAATTCATGTCGCGAAACGGACATTCAGTCCTGAAACTGAATTTCCAGCCGCGAGCACTTTAAATGAAACAGCTGTATCTTGAAAACCGGAATCCCGATTGAACTGAAACTAATTTTGATGAATCACTGACCGAGTGTTCTACTTATCGTATTTGTATCATTTCGTTGAATTCTAAACATATGAATTTATGCAATTTTTGTAAGTTAATGACATGCATATTGATTCATAATATACTTAGCTTATTGATGACATACATGCATATATCATACTCCATTTGCCATATACTTAGTGTTAGTGCGTGTTAGAGTCAGTGGACATTGCATTATCGTGCGTGATTGATGTTGGTTTAGGAGTGATGAGTACACCAATGGAAAGTGAATATTCGTGACAGTGATTGATACAGTGAACAGTGATAAAACCGTGCCATTGGTATACTTGTACACGACTAAATCAAGATCATAAATAGTGTAAACCTGGGGATAAAGGGGAAATCGAAGTGGAAATAGAATCGTATTTAGTGGGACCGTGTTTTAGAGGATGATCATTCGAGCAGCGATATATATATATTAGGTAGGATCTAGCGATCCGGCTGACAGGGGTATGTCCCGGGCATGTGGGCCGTTGTCTCGGGTATGTACGAGACTCCTGTTAAACACGATCCTCCTTCCACTATACGATTTCAAACATGACCTAGAGACCGATAGGGACACAGATCATATTTTGCATCATATAGTGACATAGTGATTACTCGCATTGTAATTTCACTAGTATTACCTCTTTTACCTGTTTCATCTTATTATAACAATATTGTTATTGCGTCGCTCTGACGACCTGAGTATGCATGCTCAGATTCCGTGGAAGGACCAACGCAGGAGACAGATCTACCTTTCGAGTTCATAGAGATATAGTCTGGTGTACTTTCTTCCTTTACTGCTTTCCATAAAAGTGATCGTGAGATTGAACTTGGTTAGTAATTGTTCTTGTTATCTGTAATTTGTGAACAATGGATTTTAATGTAATAAATTAGTGATGTGATTCCTTTACTACTGTGCTTTATTTACTGATTACCATGTAATACTAGAAGCCGAAGTGTGTCTACGGCGGGATGATTCCTTGACCGTAGGAGCATGGCTGGCCTAGTCATCCCTCGTTTTCCGTATTTTGGGAAGCGGGGCGTGACAGGTTCTTTAAGTGTTGGGATTCCATATGCAGTAAATTTCCCTTCCAACTCCTATGAACTTCAACCAACCCATCGTTCGCCTAAAACAATAAAGATATCACAATAGAGAAAGATAAAAACATGTAGGAGTTCCAATATAGAGCTGGTGTACACCAATGAAAGACTTGCTAAAACCATTAAGTTAATGTACTCAGTTCTCTCTCTTTTTTTTAATTAAAAAAAATCAGTTTAAAGAGTTCCTCCAATTTTAGTCGGCCTTTTTCAGGACCTAATGACAAATTCACGGCTCCCTTTGCTTAGATTTTGAAGATAGCTGCTTATCAGCAATCAACAAACCATTTAGCAACACACCCTAACGAAACAATATTAATTTACGGTCAAAATTTCAAAATTATAAAGAAATAGGTAGAGAAGAGCCGGTCCTCTGAGTTCTGCATGACAACAAATATGAAAAAAATCAATTCTATTCTTTACCAGTGCAGCAAAGCTTCGACATATGTAGTAAAGTTCTTGATAAGTTCCTTAACGGCCGTTAGCTTCTTTTGGAAACAACCATTTCATAACTGAAAGTTTAACATGCAAAGTTTGCAAACCCCAGGTTTGTGGTATAGAGATGCATACTGATGATAAGGCTCAGATATGCCGGCTTCTAATAACGTGGCCTTGTTTCAGTTTGGAGCTTGGAAAACATATAACAAGATGGCTGCAAAATGGTTGATGCAATACTTGCACGCAACCCAATCTTGCCTCGCCATATCAATAAATTTCGAGCTTCCTGGAAAATCATCATCGCCACTGAATTAATCTTACATGGAACAGAAAGCTCAAATAAAGCATTCTACAAGGGCTAAAATCGTTACTGCCAATGAGTAATTTTGAAGCCAAATTCATGTTACCATCACCAAAAGTTGGAACCTATAGACTAAAAAGGCAATCCATTTGATCACTTACATTCAAATCTCATCAATTTGCAACCAAACCAATAAGTATTGCTTAATTTTGAGATAATAAGATAAATCCTTCCTAATTCAATGCAAAACCATCATATTGATCATAATTTGCTCAGGTTTTAAATAGCATAGCAAAAAATTAGAAAATCAAATAAAAATAACCAATAACTATAGAAAATTGATAAATTTCTTGAATTGAAGCAAATAGATAATTTTCTTCAATTGAAGCAAATAATAAGAGATTTAGAGATCATGGCTCAAGGATATCCAGGTACAAAAGCCCTTGCTAAGAGAGGCACATGAGCACCAAAGAATAAACAACATACGATTTTCCAATCGGTTCATGAGCAGAGAAGAGAGGTTGGAGGTATGCCCTAACCGATTCAGAGTCACTGCCATGAGTAATTTTATAGCAAAAACAATTAATTTAGCCCGAAATTGAAATATAATGATAGATATCCCAAAAATCAAAACAAGAATATCATATTTGAAGCCAAATTCATGATACTGTCACCAAATGCTCGAGGAGGCGAGGAATGGAGGCGCTCGCTCGAGGAGGCGAGGGATGGAAGCGCTCGATGTCTGTGGGGGAGGGAGGCGCAGCGAGGCAGGAGAGGCAGGATCGGCGGCGAAGCGAGGCAGGAGAGGCAAGATCGGCGGCGAGAGGGGTTTTTTTCCTCTGTTGGTGAGAGGGGTTTTGGGGTTACGAGGAGGTGAGGGCTCAATTTTGGGGTTACGGGATCGAGGGAGGAGGCGTGAGGAGGGAGGGAGCGCAGCGTGGCAGCGTGGCAGGGGTCGCGATGTTGGATCGGCGGCGAGAGGGGTGGCAGCGAGGCAGGGGTCGCGATGGAGGATCGGCGGCGAGAGGGGTGGCAGCGAGGCAGGGTTTTTTGCCTCTGTTGGTGAGAGGGGTTTTTGGGTTACGATGGGTTACGAGGGAAGGATTTTTGTTTCTGGGGTTTCTTTTGGGTCACGGGCTCAGGAGAATTTCCTGAGTTCGAACACAGGACCCTTAAGCCCGATATATATATATATATATATATATATATATATATTATTTGTTTTTCTAATAGAAAATATAAATAATCTAATAAAAAACTAAATGTTGTCAATCTAATTAAATCTAAATCTATATCTTATTCTTAACAAGTGCCAAGTTGAAGAGTCCAAGTGGAAGGGAAAAAGTCAAAGACGATGGACGAGGAAGTCGATGTCGATGGAGCGAGCAATCGAGGGAAGTCAAAGATGAGAGGAGGCCTCCGCTTGCATGTTGCGTACATTTTGCAAAACAAACCCCCAACCATGCTCATATTGTGCGTTTCGTTTTTTTTAAACAACGGTTTAGTGTTTAAAGAAGAGCAATTTTTCAATTTAGACTAATTTTAAATAATATTTTTAAATTTAGGGCACTTTCCAAAATTTTTACGAATTTATGCCACATCAACACTCGCTTTTTTAAAAAGAAATTTCTCGGAAGCGCACTTACCAAATGCGTCACATACAATTCATAGAGGAGCCCCTTCTCAACCTCTCCTTCTTCTTCTCATCCTCTAGGCTCAGTGTTGTTGTATGGGCGCACTTTCCAAGTGTGCCTCATATATTTATGGGACGCACTTGGCAAGTGTGCCCCTTAGAAAAAAAATTTAAAGCGCACCGTCAGGTTTTGATATGGCCGAAAGAGGCCTAAATTTGTAAATATTTTAAAAAGTGACCTAAATTTAAAAACTGTATTTAAAATTAGCCTAAATTTAAAAAATTTCCTTTAAAGAAAGATTTTATGATTTGATCCTCAACTTTTTCTTTTTCTTTTTCTTTTTTATTTTCCTTTTTTGATATTTCTAATTTCAGATCTCGTGTCCTCATCTTTAAATATCTCTTTCTCTTTTGTAGAATATATTACATTTCGCTCTTGTTTTCTTTTTGCACGATACAATTGAACATAATTTCATCTAACAAAAAAATCATAGGCGTCTAATCTCAAAACACTAGAAACCAGGTAGCTATTAGAGTTTCGCTACAACCCAACTCCTAATGGGGTGGGCAGGCTTGATCTTTCCTACCCCGGACCTCTTATCAGCTTCTTTTTTTCTATTTCTGGTTGGGATTTTTCTTTTCTTCTTTTGACAAATTTTTGGGAGTTAAAGATACGAAGAATGAGGTGGTCAGATCCATTGAGGGAGGCCCGAATCCGGTATGGAGGGCGGATCTGATCAACAATGAGCGAATCCATTATGGAATGGTCGACTCCGGCAATAAGGTAAGCAAATACGATGGTGTGGTGGATGGATCCGGTCAACGACGAGCAGAGAATGGTCAGCTTCTGCTATGAGATAGCTGAATCTGATGGTTTGGTGGAAGGACGACCAATCGAGAATACGGAGTCCGATCCAGAGAAGAATGTGGATGCCCGATCGGTATGCGGAGTCCGATCCGGGAAGGGGAATGATGCTTGATCGTGGATGTGGAGTCTAATCCAGCAAAGAGATTAAATGGCCAATCAAGTACGAGGGGTCTAATCTGAGGACAAAAATGGATGCCCGATTGAGAACGCGGAACCAATCCAATAAAGGGGAAGGATGCCTGTAATACCCAGCCCCTTTTTGTATACCAATACCCGTATTTTATTACCCTCAAAAGTTATTTATTTTATAATTATTATTTTTAGAATTTCGGAACCCTAACCATACTTCCACCTTCCCCTTCATTACTTTTCCTTTTCTTTTATTTTTCTTTCTTTGTAGCCAGGCCATCTCCTTTCCCCAAATTCTTCTCCCCATTTCTATTTTTCCCAAGTCCCCGATTGCCCCCTTTTTGTCCTCGTGATTTTTTAGGTTTTTGGTTGCTCAAAGTTTTACTAATTGTTTTCCAAAACCAATTAGAACCAAATCAAAATAAATTAAATTCCCTTTTAAATCGACCCAGCCCAACACAAATCAATTAAATTAATTTAACACCAATTTCTCCGGCCCACTCCCCTCCTCAGCCCGTTCCCTTTTATTAAATCTAAACCTCTTTTCTTTTTCCTTCGGCCCAAGCTCCCAAAGCCCAACAGAATTCACAACTTTAATTAAACTAATTCTCCTCTCACCGGCCCGGCCCAGCAGCCCAAGCCCGCCTTCACCCTTACCCGACCCGCTTCCATTAACCTTTTTTCCCCCAACGTTAACTCCTTCTCCCGCCCTTTTCGTTCCCCGTTGCACCCACGTCGCCGCTCGTCTCGTGCCGTGCCCCGCTCTTCGCGCCCATGACGCGCGCGCCCCCTACGACCCGCTCCCCCAACGGCTCACTCCTCCCTCTCCCTCACACCCTCGGACTCACTTCTCTCTCCACAGAAAACCCCTCTCAAAGCCCCACCGTCAACGACGACCTCACCGGAGCCACCACTAGAACCACCGCAACACCAACAACCGTCTCCCTCCACTGCTTCACCTCCTCCAGCAACTCCATTGTCGCACCTCGAGCAACCCTTCACTGTTCCACCTCCGGCGACCCCCACCAACGCCATCACCACTTCGTCGACGCCCCTCTGAGCACCACGGCGAGCTCCCTTCGCCGGCGCCTCCGTCGACCCCGTCGTCACCAGGTGAAATCTCTCTTTCAGTCCCTCCCTCCCTCTCTCTGTTTCCCTCTCTGTCTCTCTCTGTTTCTCTCTCTTTCTCTGGTTCTCTCTCCTCTCTCCCTATCTCTCTTTGTTTCTCTCTCACTCTCTCTCTGGCTCTCCCTCTCTCTCTGTTTCTCTCTCACTCTCTAAACCTCTCTCTCTCTGTCTCTCTCTCTCTAAATCTCTCTCCCTGTTGCTCTAAAGATCTCTCTCTCTGTATCAGCACCACTGAGCTCCCCCTCCGCTTCCAGCAAGCACAAGCCGTCTCCGGGCAACTCCGACGTAGCACCCGAATCGCGAGCCGAGGCCGTGAAACCAAACCGCGCCGTTCGTCGCACGCTCGTGACGTTGCCGCTGTCGTACATCGCCCAAAACGTTTCCAGGCAAGTTCCCTACTTGCTACATGCTAATTTATGTTTGTTTAAAAAACTATAATCGTATAGGTTCCATATTTACTATTCCCGATAAATTATATGACGTAACTGTTCGATGCGTGATCTCAATGGAAATCTTCATTTAATTTGACGGAACTCATTTTCATAGTCTGGCCCGTAAGGCAGTGAACCTAGTGTGTAAATTTCATTGGAAAATATGACCGTTAATGACTAAAACGAATACCCCCAAATACACCCGTAAAACTGGGATTTTCCCCGCGTCTGAAAATTGTTAAAATCACCATAAATTATGTACATATTGAAATGTTGCGTTCGAGGGCTCAAATAGAAGACGACTCGACGAACTGTAATCCTATGCAAGTTTCTATTGGTTTCTGTACTGAAATTGTGACGATAATTGGGTCGGAGTGCGGCTCTGGACTGTAGTCCAGAGCAACTCTGGTTACTATTTGCTGTCCCGTAATGTGTACCACCTTGTTTCCTGAACTCGTATGTTGCGGAACTCTACAGTTCATTAAAGGTGAATCTGTTAGATAAATAACACAAGTGGTTTCTTTCCGTTTTATCGTCGTTTTCCATTTAATCTGCAATTTAAAAGATCGGGACGTATAGCAGTCCCAAACAGAACCAGAACGGACACCCCAATGTTGAATAGTGTATAACTCCTGACGTACAGACGTAATTGAGAATCCGTCTATTGCGTTGAAAACCTTACTGGAAATCCTAGATTTCATTCAACTGTAGCGTCGCTAAAATCTGATCCCAACTGGGATTAAAATGCGTTGCGAAACGGTCTTCCGATTCTGAAACCGGATTTCCAGCAGTGAACGCTTAAAATGAAATGTCCATATCTAGTGATCCTGAAACCCGATTGACGTGAAACCAAATTTGCTGTGTAGATAATCAAATATACTACCTATCCCCTTTTCATTGTTTTGCTAAATTTGGCATGTATGATTTATGATAAATTATGCAAGTGGTAGTATACCGACACATGACATCTTAATCATGCCTTAGACACTGCTTTCTCACCACATCATATATGTCATTGCATTGATAACCTAGTGATCATGTGCATTACCCAGTGTTAGGTATTAGTGGTGATTGTGGCAAGTATGTTAGTGTTCGTGCATGAATGGATAAGTGAAAGTGACACGTACTTGTACACAATCAGTGGACCCTATTATTCTATTGCACTGTCGACGTCTGTGGGACGCGTATAAGTGTGACTATAAGTGGTATAGGACACTTATGGAAGCTCTTGTATGGGTGTCACAGGTAAGGCACTAGACACTGCCCATTTATCTTGGGTATCAGTCGGGACGTGCTTGATGGAGATCCTGTCTCCAGTTCTCGCGCAGACTTGTCATGGACCGACCGGTATCTGAGGTTATGGTTGGCGTTTGATATAGACCACGGGGTGTGGGGTAGTTTGAGTGTGAGTTCAACAGAATCTCGGGAGTCCCATGCCGGCTTATTATATATGGAGATATATGGAGATTTACATGGTACATGATTATTACCGTGAGTTATAGCTTGGGCCCGTGGTCCCTTGCCCTTGGGTCCTACCCTTGGGTGGAGGACACTCACGAGTGGTTGACTCTCACACTTGGACTGACGATAGGATTAGTGACCTGTACAGTGAGACTTAGAGACTGATAGGGATAGTGACATCGACATGCATTACTTACTGTATTGACACACCTGACATACTCTTTTACTGCTTTACTGTTCACCTGCTCTTTTAGACGCCCGCATTGGCTACTTCATGTTCATATCTCTACTATCTTGATTTACTGTTATATATTCATTATTACTGTACGAGTTATCACTTGCACCTATATATATATTGCTATCGTGTCGCTCTGACGACCTGAGTATGCATGCTCAGAGTGAGAAGTGGATCTAGCTTGGATCAGGACCAGACGTACCTTGAGGACATCGCGGACATTTTGATCAGCTACCCAGAACTATACTCTTTTGATTCCCATCTGGTTAGTTCTTTGTATTTGTTTTGATTTTTATACCGCATTTCTCATTACCTGTGCATTGTATTACTGGTTACCACGTAAAGCTAGAAGCCGAAGTGTGACTACGGCAGGATATTTCCTTGATCGTAGGAGCATGGCTGGCCTTGTCAACCCCTCGTATTCCGTATTTTGGGAAGCGGGGCGTGACGATGCCCAATCAAAGTAGTGGCGAATTCTGGACATTTAGGTTGTTGCCAAATAGCCGATTGTATTCTTGTTCAGTATTCCGTACTCTTGTTCTATTTTTAACGATCTATAACGGCATCAAACGATTGTCGCATTCTTCTAGAATCAAGATTGTTATGTCCATACTCTTTCGTTCTTACATAAAAATTGCATCTGCATCTAATCTTGCACTTTCTCTGTATCGTTTCTTAAGTCACGTCTGATGCCTGCGCAGAAATCATGTCCCGCACACTCTTTGGTCTCTTATTGTCATCTCCATCTGTTCCTGTAGCTAGCATTGCTCCCGCAACGTTAGTATAGGAGGGACATAGCCATTGCACGCCAATCTCAACTAAATCGGGCTCTATTTATATACTATGTAGTACTAATCAAAACTAAGTGATTTACCAATGAGCAATATGTTAGTAGACGCTCGTGCTCGTGCCGCAAACTTACTGCCAAGGCGGAATACAAAACGAAATTTTTTAAAATAAGAGCACGAACTACTAGACCTAGAATCGAATCCAAACACTAAACAAGCAAACTATAAGGAGTTTAATTACTCGGTTAGTAATTACAACCTTTGTAGTCATGTCTTTCGTCTTTAAATCCACTTCTTACACTCCCAGGTCGTCGGAATCGAGCTTGGGAGTCGGTCTTTCTTGTCGAAGATGATCCACCTGAGGAGACCTTAATCTAGGTTTTAGCTTCACACTATAACACAAAATGAATCAACTAGTTATCAAAACTTGCTAAGAATTGATCACTAGAATGTAATAGTGGCTAATCTCTATATTTTCTCTTTTTCTTTTTCCTTTCTCAATTCAAAAAATCTCAAGAGAAGAAGAAGAAGAAGCTAAAGGTGAAGCACACTCAAAAGAACAAGCATGACTACTAAAATTCTTCTCTCTTTCCTTTTCTTCGTTCTCTTTTGAATATGAGCGGAATTGTCACTCACAATGGTGAGTCACAAGTCCACAATATTCTAAAAGAAACTTGAAGAGAAGAGAAGACAATGTCACATCTTTGTGTACACACACATATATATATACACTAATACAAGTATATGCTGCAGATACATACACCCATATTCGTATCAAAATACGAATACTGTATTTGTATAAAATACGAATACCCGTATTTGTAAAATACCCGTATTTATATTAAGACTCAAATACACGTATTTATACAAATATCCGTATTCGTATAAAGACCGTATTCTGTTAAAATAAAAATACCAAAAGATAGATACCAAAAAGAGATATATAATACTACCTCACATTTTATCCAAATGTGATAATATGGCTATCTTTCAAACTGGCTAGTATTAACAAAATGTCCGATTAAAAGTACACGTATAAAAACACGTATCTAATCGAACCTAAGTACGTATCAATATACATACACTGCATCATTTCGCCTGAGCTAGGAAACCCACTGCGTTGGACTCTAAAGACTCGACAGTACACTGGCAGTGGGTTTAACCATAAGCACGTCAGTGGTACTACCTGTACGTAACGGCTACCCAGGTATTGAACGAAAGGAAGGTCGATAATAAAACTCGTCTGCATCCCTACTGAGCCTGAAAGTGACAATCTCCGTACAGTCTGGTCTCTTCGTCTACGAGTGTCGCATATCGGGTCTAAGGGGGTGGATAAAGTCAGACCACTAATAACGCGATAAGTCGTGTCGGTATAAAACCCATCACTGAGAAACTACTGATCTAAATTAGTAAATCTCGTCCACCTTGGCCAAGGATTTTTGGTGATGGCCACCCGTACACTGCGCGACATCTATCCCTAATACCGGGAGAGATAAATCCCCGACGATCAGCTCACTGCCTCCATGTGGCTCAGAACTGTACCCAACTAAAACCTGTTTGAAAGAGAAAAATGTCCCACCGGACGTGCCAGAATCTGTTTATTGCCGAAGACTGGACTGAGACGCGGAGGCATCTAGCCTGAGTTTAGGGGAAGATGCTATTTGGAACATATCTATCCACCTTTCCGAAGATACCAAGTTGATTTATGGCACCGTATATCGGAGGTTTGGATAGATGCGACCGTTATAACATGACTTTATCAGATTCCCCCTCTTTGAGGTTTTTTTTATTGTGGGGACGTTCTTCCGTGCAGGCGGAAGCCACTGCAGTTAATTACGTTATCGCGTTGCGATAACAACTTTCTCCTGCTCCAATAGGTCACTTCGTGTCATGTTATATATTTTGTTTATTATGATTGCCCGTGGATTGTATACGGTTAATAAGTATGGATTAAGGACCTTTAGCCATCTTTGAGACTAAGGTCGCTTAGCTTTATTGATATTTTGATCAATACATTGCATGTGAGAAAGCAGAAGCTTCATCGTTTAATTAAAGTTTGTTCAAGTGATTAAATGATGTTTTATGGTGCAAGTGTGCAAGTATATGTGGTGCACATGCCCGTTTATTCCATCTGATAAGGGTGTGCACGCTCTATTTTATTTCAGAGATATCGCTCATGTGTATCACATGACACATCTGTTATAGGTTTCAAGTTATATATGTGCACATGTTTGTACATGTGTATATATTTAGTAAGTCAACATGCTTTACATATAACATTTGCACATCAGGGGTCATGTGCGCACTTGTGATGTGAATGCTTTCATGGGCAATTTTTATCGAGTGCGTGTAAGTCGATGTCGCACACTCCACAAGGTTTGTAGAGAGGCAGAATTAACAAAAAATAATTTTATAGCAAGCAACATCGACTAACTTCCAAGATCTACCATAAGTCCTAACTAGCATATCTAACAAAGGTTCAAATCTATTATGAAGTAATTTATATCTTTGTGTTCAAGTCCTTTGGGTCTTCTTGTCCTCTTCTTAAGCTTCTCGTTTGTACAGACCGAGCTTGGTCGTCGGCCTCCTCGTGTCGAAGACGATCCACCCGAGAGTCTATGGTTCAAGCTCTAACCTCAAAAGTGAGGTAACTAAAGTACTTAGCTTGCTAATCTAGGTAGCTTAGATGATGTAGAGAATGTTTATTACATTAATTTATCTCATTAGTCCTAGGTTTCTCAACTCATGAGAGTGTTTAGGGTTTGAGGAAGAAGAAGAGAGAGCAAAGGAGGAAAGTGAATGTGAAGTCAAGAATGAGATGAAGAATGACTAAGTGTTGATAACTATGAAGCATACCTTTTTCAATAATAATAACAACAATAGTACAACCATGCTTCAATAGTCATCCAAAGTGAATGAGTCATCCAAAGTAGCTATGCTTCAACCATGCTTAAAAAACATCTCATTCCCCCACCTCATTATCCATTTAAACAAAATGGATTTATCACAAATGGGGTGTCTTCTTCTAAAAGCACTCTTGTGAAAATACAAGAATACCCCTCACCGTATATACATACCCGTATTCGTACCACGAATACCAAGAGATGAAAATAATCCAATATTATAATACTAGAATTGTAATGACTCTGAATTTACTGACGGAATTTTCCAGTTTAATGTACAGAAATGAGTTATACAGCCTGAGTTTGAGTTATAAGTAAATTTTGTTAAATAATAGCAAGAAATAACTTGTAGCTTACTGGTAAAGCCTTTGCACTGCTGTGACGTAGCCTGTGTGTTCGATTCCCATCAGACATATTATTTTTTCTGATTTTTTTAAAAACTTTTTGGAAGCCCAAAAGTTTACACGTGCAATACACAGAAAAATAAAAAGTAAAAAAATCAAACATTTGGAAAATGGAGTAAACAGAGCTTTACTCATCTGGCACGAATCTCGATGCCAGATGCATCAAATCGACCGGCCAAATGCTCTGTAGGGCCGACGGGGACGGTTGATTTGAGCCCAATTGTCCCCGGGCTCTGCACACTAACCCTTTCACCTAACCCTAACACCCCTGCACTATTTGATTTCCCTGCAATCAGACAGAGACCTTTCATTTCACCATTAAACAAAAATTTAATACTTTTTAATCCAAATTTTTAATTCCAAAACCCTAATTCTCCACTATAAATACCACCCCGCACTTTAGTTCAACATCATTCTGAAATTTCTAGCCAAACTCTCAAAAATTCTCTAAGTACAAGTGGAGTAAAGAGGAGTTAACAAGCGGTCAACTTCCGGCGAAGGATCGAAACTATTACGGAGCTCCTGCGACGCCACGACGACAACCCTCTCTTCTTATACCTTTTCTTAACTTAACTAAGTAGTAAGTCCCTCCTAAACTTCTTTTCTCTTCATTGAATTTATCTTTTTATAAAAATCGGTAAAAGTGGAGTTAATACCGATATCACTTTTTCCAACTCCTATAATTCCAATTCTTTTTCTCTTTGGTCAAACAAAATTTTACACCATATTTGTAATCTTAATTACAAATGTTTAGAATAAATTTTAACCTAGAATTATATGCAAAATAACTTTACTATAAGTTTTTCTTTTAAATACCATGAACTTTAAATATCAGCTCTTTTAGTTTTTGTTACAAACATACCTTTAAGAAAACTTCACGAGGTAACGACCTACCTTTCACATACACACTTGGTTTCATAGCATGATACTCTTTGAATGTGTTTTTTGTTGCAGAGACATTATTACAAGAAAATACCACTTACTATAAAAATCGGATTTCTTTTAAACTGTATTTTAAATTCCCTTGCGAATATCCCTCTACAACCCTCTTTAGGGGACCCGCTATTGGATGGTGCGGATTATCGCACATCTTTGGACTAGTAGAGCGAGATGCAGACCTTCTCACGGAGCTTTCGGTCTCGAAAGGTTTTAAATACGGTTTTTAAGAAAAACAAATTTTTCTAATTAAATAAAAAAAATTAATTTTTAATAATTATATAAAATTACAAAATCCATATATTTTCAAAATATAATAAACTTATATTTTTTAAAATTAAAGAATTACAAGTTTCACTAAAATTCCATCAAGATACCAACAAAAGACAAGTTTTAAAATAAAATACCATGAACTTTCCAAGCTAAGCGATTATCACTAAAATACCTCAAATCTTTAAAATTCATATCCATGAAAATCTTAAATAATATAAATAAATTCTCAAGGTTTATTTTGAAATTTTATTAAAAATATTTTTCATAAAACCCCCTCAAGTTATATAAAATAATATTTAAGGACTTTGGTAAATATAGATTTAAGCGGGATCAATTCTCTTGAGCTCCATGGAGCCGGAGAAAGTGAGTGCTTGCCTATTTAAGATAGACAACATAACGGAGTTATCAATGGTAATTGTCTTGGAAAAAGACACAAATTCTGCCGTCCATGTGCAGCAGTTACCGATAACTTCCGAACCTAATTCAGGATCTAAATCAATTACAAGTGTCTGACTCAGTCTGAGTCTAAATCAAACCGAAATCCAAACTCAAATCAGAGTCCAATTCAAACATGAATCCCAAGTCTAACATGAATACTTGAACATGAACATGAATACTTGAATTCAAACACCAATACCAAACTTGAATACTTGACTTAACTTGACCAAACCATGGTTATAACTTGACTTGACTACTTGATTACATCCTGAACCTGATTACTTGAACAATTTGTATCCATGGTTTCGGCAAGACTTGTAAACATAACCTATACAATACATTACGCGGGGATAACGGGGTAGATTGGTACGGAAAGTATTAACATGGAACGAGATGGTCACTTAAATGATACCTACATGAACTCTCGTGCCGTTGTCCCGTGGGTTTTGACGGGGTCTTGTACTAAATGTTACTGTTTACCGCCGGAAACCGGGAAGACGAACGTCTTGCCTGAACCTGGGGGCAAATGCTAATTGGTGCTATCCGTCCACCACTCCGAAGATGCCAAGTTGATTTATGGCACCGTGTATCGAAGGTTTAAACGGATGCGGCCGATGTAGCAGACTTCGTCAGATTCCCCCTCGTTTGAGGGGTTTTTGATTGTGGGGACACTTTTCCCTGCAGGCGCAAGCCCCTGCAGTTAATTACGCTACCGCATCGCGGTAACAACTTTCTCCTTCTCCAGATGGTCACTTCGTGTCGTGAGTGTTTGTTTTGTTTGTGGTTGCCCGTGGATTGTATACGGAGACTAATTTATGTTGTCGCCCGTAGGACGTGGATTAGTCCAAATCCGTATCTTTCTTAGATTTGGGTTTGGGGTTTTGGTTTAATGATACGTTAGTCTCATTCTGGACTAAGATCAACTTAAACGTTTGTTAAGGATACATTAGTCTAATTTCCAGACTAAGATCAACTTAACAGGATCATTTAGATCCAACAAGAGAGCATTTGGGCTCTATCGTTTAGTTTACGGACATTTCGGTCGATTGCCAGTTTAGGGACATGGTGGTCCTTTGTTAGTTTAAAGACATCCCGGTCAAGGTTAAGGACATCGTAGTCCGTGGAATGTATGGCCGTCGGGACCCGCCACCTCTATGAAGACGTTGAAGGATTACAACGACAAATATCAGAGGAGTTCAGAGATGTACCCTTGAACCAATGTTGGTTGGGAGATCTATAGTCCAATTTGGGACTAAAGTCTGTTTGAAGGTTTATGAGCATATGGACTCAGTTGATATGAGTTGAACATTTTATTGTTCTGGCTGTTGAGCCTTTATTTGGGCTTGGCCCTTTTAATAATGCATAGCATTAGGCTCTGTAATTAAATGCATAGCATTTATCAGGAGCAAAATAGTGGTCTGATAGTGCGCCACGTGGCTTGTCAGGCGCTTTGCGCCAATCAAAGAGCGCAATGTGCTAGCGCAGGTGACACGTGTCACGCTCTGCGCTAAGCGCAAGTCTGTTACCGCACTGCGCTTTCTGAGTGCGCTGCGCCAGTGAATGACACGTGGTGCGCTCTGGCGCAGTGCGCCAGTCCAAGAGCGCAGTGCGCCGTTTTAGAAGCGCAAAGCGCAGATTGTGTCTGTGGTTGACACGTGGCGCGTTCTGGCGCAGTGTGCCAGTCCAAGGAGCGCAAAGGCGCAATTCAAGAGTGCAAGGCACTGTCCAATAGCGCAGAGCGCATTTTGATCCAATTCAGATCAAAGAAACAAGTTCTTTGTTCTCTTAAAAGAGGTTTTACCTCAAGATCCAAGAACCAAAGTTCTTGTTCTCATCAAAAGGCTATGCCTTTATATAGATCAAAGGATCTAAGAATGAAGTAAATTACTTCTTTTAATCTTTTATAATTAGATCTTTTTGATATTTTTCTTTTCTATTGAAGATCTTGATCTTGTTCTTAGATCTTTGATCTTTTTAGAAGATGGTTCTTCTTTTGTGAGATGTTTTCATCTCTATTCTTCAAAAATATGATTCTTTACCTTTAAAGATGAAGAAAATGATCTTCTTTCTTCAAAGGCTTGCCTTTCTTTCTCTCTGAGTTTTTCTCAAAGTTTGCAGAGGGTTTTTTTCTCTCTGTCTATATGTCTGTGAGACTTGGAGTCTAAGGGCCTTTATATAGGGCCAATTGATTTGTTAAGTTAGTTACATAGATCTTTCTCTGATTGATCTGGGGATATTTCACCACCGTTGGATCTTTGATCCTAAGGTCTTTGTTTTACAGAAGACAATTTTCTTATTTTAATAAGATTGGAAAGATCTTTCTAAAATTTTAATTCTGATTAATTAATAGTTTATTATTTAAATTCTAGTGCTGGCGCAATTGGCGCGAGCGCGCCTGCGTTTGACACGTGGCGCGCAGCGCAGAGCAGAGCGCAGCGCAACTGCGCTAGCGCGCTTGTGTTTGACACATGGCGCGCAGCGCAACTACGCTAGTGCGCCTGTGTTTGACATGTGGCGCGCAGCGCAGAGCGCAAGTGATCTGAAGCGTTGCTTCATTTTAAAATTTGAATTTTGAAACAGAGCTTTGCTCTGATTGGAGGTGCACTGCCTTGGGCGCAGCGCTCCTGGCGCTGGCGTGTCTGCTTTTGATACGTGGCACGCTGCACGCAGCGCAAGGAATCTGAAGCGTTGCTTCAATTTTTGAATTTTGAAATTCAAACAGAGCTTTGCTCTGATTGGGGGAAACAAATGCCCCCCCCCCACCGTTGCGCTCACGTGGCGCACACGTGAGTGCAGCGGTGACAACATCTGAGCCATTGGATCAACTCAGAAGTTGAGGAGGCGCTTCAGCGCCTATAAATAGGACCCTTGGTCCTCAGATGATTATTATCTTTCCTTCAAGAATTTTAATCTTAGAGCCTTGCTCTTTTTTTCAAGAACTTCAAGAGTTAGAACTCTAGAAAATTTTAGGTAAAAATTAAATTAAATTAAATTAATTTTAATAACTTAGGGGTTTTACCCATTAACAGAGCCTTGCTCTCATAGATCTTTTGATCTAAAGAAAACCCTTTTAGGGTTTTATAAACAGAGCCTTGCTCTCAAGAACCCATATATCTAAATAGATCTTTCCTTAGGGTTTCTTAGCCCATGGGTCAGAGCTCTGCTCTTTGACAATGTATAGATCTTTTGATCTTTTGATGAAGAACTCTTAAGAGTTTTTTTATGGATCTTTAAGATCCCAGAACTTTAATTCTTAGGAATTAATTTTTCTTTGATGGATTTTTCCATCATTATTACAGAGCTAGGCTCTTTAAGGAATTTTATTCCCTCGTGACCAGAGTTTGACAAGTGTCACTCTGTTACAGAACTTTGCTCTGAAAGGGAGATTTTCTCCTTGTCTCGAGGGATTTCTCATTTAATGAGAATATTCTTTGAGGATTTCTTCATTAATTGACAGTCTCATCCAATGATGAGGCTGTCTTATTAATTGATGCATTGTCATCTGGATTTTGTGGATCCCCCTTTGGTCCCCTTTCCACTGCATTGCAGTGCAGTACAAATTTTTAAAGTATCGAGCGTCAGGATTTTAAAATTAAATCATAATACTGATAATTGAATTCTTTGCTTTTTCGCAGGAGACACGTCTTCTGATCTCTCGTTCCCGTTTTTCCGTTCAGAGGGAAGATTCCCTGAGGCACCGGTAGACCAGGAGGTTCTTGCTCTCATTAAGGATTATGACCCGGAGTACAAACGCCTTCACTTGTGGGGTAGGTGGTATGACCAAATAATTAAAGGTCGCCGAAGTTTCTCTTGTGCGACGCCATCGGATCCGATCTCGTCGATTTCGTACGCGGATATACCCCCGGTGAACTATGCCGTGGAGGTCATTAACTGGACTTCGGAGGGTCTTCTTCAACCCTCGATTGCTGCCATACCCATGCAGCTGCCGGCAGCCTTGGATATTCTGGGACGGCGCATATGCCAGGGCGAGTCGCGCCCTTGGGGACAACCTTACAACATCGGGTTGACCCCTCGACACTCGGCAGGGTATCTGCTGTGGGCCAGGTACATTTTGTTAGCGAAGAAGGTGCATCTGCTGAAGATTGGTCTATACCCTGCAGTTTACGCCTCGCTATTCGAGTATTCTGCTCCTCCGACATGGTGGACTAAGGCGTTCGTAGAGCAATGGAACATCCCCACCCATAACTTTCTTTTAATGGACAGGGAAGTTTCCATCTCTCTAGAAGAATTTGCTGAGATTTCCGGTCTGCCGGTGAGGGGAGAGCACTATGAGGAGCTGCTTCCTCCTGATGAATATGTCTTCGCCACTAAGCCGTTGGTGATGGACCTAACGCCGAAGAATGCTATTCAGCACCAGTTTCCGAGTTTGGTAAAGGTGCTGAATATGTATGAAAGTCTTTACTTGGAATCGGGAGGCCGGGGAGTTAGTTTCGCAGACTTCATCGCCCGCTTTCTTCGACCGGAGATTCTATCGCAACGGGGCGAAAAATTTGCCAAGCTTGACGACCCCTTCGGCCTTGGCTTAGATCGTCGACCAGCACTGGAAGATGGCCAAAAGGGTTTTTATCTCCCCGATGCCGCAATCATCCCTCTGTCGGAAATCGCTGCTCCGGGCATCGACGAGGAGACTTTCTTTCTCGGGTTTCTGGGGCTATGGCTGTGCTGGTTCGCGCTCCCCATGCACCCGCGCTACATGAGGCCGTCCGTCTTCTACCCAGCACATCGGATGGTGGCTGGCATACAATTGTCAATTGGAATTGCCGGTTGGCCCACCTATACCATGGTCTCAGCGTGGCGGCGGACGCAACTGAACCGGGGGTGCAACCTGCTAATTTCCCGATGCACTACTTTACTTCGTGGATGGAAATGCACGTGCTCGGGGTGTTTGGCATTCATAGAAGACCCTCGTTTTACGAGAAGTACAGATTTCCGAGAGTTATGCAGCTGATTGGTGCTTCTATCGTGAATCCACCTCCGCGGGAGGCTAGGGGGTTACTTCTTCGTCCGTGCACGGTCGGAGCAGGCATTTCTTTCACGGACAAGGTCATGATAATCGGCCCGGAGACCTCCAAGGCGGTGTTGGCATTGCGTGATAATTTCAAGGACGGGGCCTCCGTATTGAAAGCCCGGGAGATTCTACATCTATACTCCATCCGGCCGGGCTTCCTCGTGTTCAAGCAGAACGATGCGGCGCTTTTTATGAGGTACAACCCCCATCGGTTCGCCCAACAACTAAGCTATAACCAGGGGGTCCCACTGGAGGCGTTTTTGGAAGAGCCTGCGGCCACCAGGGAGGGAATACGGAGCGCACTGCATCACTTTATGCGGTTAAACACGGGCTCCCACTTCTTCATTAACGAGCCGAGTTACATTCCAAGGGCCCTCAACGTATACGGGGCCTGGTATCAGCACGCGATGGACGCTGTTATCAGGGAAGAGAAGCGGCTGCTGCTTGATCGCAAGGGTGCGCCCCCCGCCTGCGATTGCAACGTTCCGCTAAAGCGAAGGACCCCTGTCCCTCCTCCACTAAGAGGAGATGCTGGAGATGAGCCTCCACGTGTGCTAAGCCCCACGCGTGGATTGCCCCGTGATCCTGTGGACGTGCCCCCAGCGCCCCGTGCTCCCGTGGAGACGGTAAATGTGGTTTCGCCTGAATCAGGCGTGGGCTCGGACATCGGGACCCGCCGTCCTAAGGTGCCCACGAAGCGTAAGTTGATTTTGGGTGCGACCGGGGTTCGCGCAGAAGAAGAAGAAGAAGTCGGTCATTTCCCTTGATGCCGTTCTCGGCTTAGAGCCTCAGGCACCTCTTACCGAAGGCCTAAATGAGTATGGAACCAACGAGGGTTTCTTCGTAGCGCCAGAAGACACCGACCTCGACGCCGCTATTGCTGCTTCTGCGCAACTTGCGAGCCACCAAGCGAAAATAACCGCCCTCATGCAATCAGGTAAACATTAGTCGCACTTTTGTCATTGCGTTATATCTTCATTGTCATGTCTTGACTGACATTCTTCTTTTTGTAACAGGCTTCACTACTGAGGAGGTTATGGCGGCTTCCCTCAGGACTTTCGAGGAGGAAGAGAGGAATCGCGCTCTATTGAGCATTGGTACGTCTCAGCTCATTGAGTCTTCATTCTCTTTTTTTATGGCTAATCTAACCCTTTCCTTGTCTTATTGCAGGGACGATAAGACCTACCTCGCAAGCCGATGCGGGAGTTTTCCCCGGGCCAGCTACCGAAGTCCCGGCCTCTTCGGGATTGCCACAAGAGTCCCAACTTAAAAAGCCGATGATGGAAGCCTTGACGGCTCTGGAGGCGACCCTGAATGCGGACGATGACGCCTTGCTGAAGGAGGCTTCCAAAAGATCTGTCGCAACGGCCCGGGAGGAAAGGAAACGCCTGAGGCGCGCAGCAAGAGAGCGTAGCGCTGCTTTGGCTGTAGGAGCAGGCTTAAGCGCCGTTACTCCTGCTGCTACTCCTTCAGAGGAGCTCCCGGTCGCCTTGTCTACTGCTCATAGACGGGCGGCACGTGCAGTTCGGGAAGCCAATGGTAAATCCACCTCAGGTAATGTGTTTGTGAGGCTTTGTTGTCAAAGTTGTTTTTTTTAAACTATCGGTTCTTATATATCTTGTCCTGCAGGGCCGAGTCTCACTGAAGGAATGGCGGCAACCGCCGAGCCTGAGGGGGTAGTGGAGGAGGTAGCTGCGGAACCCAAGGTGACGGCAGGCGATGTAACCATAGTTGCCGGGCCCGAGCTAGTGGCTGATGAGACAGTCACGACTGCCATGCCCGAGATGGCTGCCAATGCCGAGCCCGAGGGGGCGGCGGGTGAGACGGCTGCTACGGCCGAGCCTGAGGCAGCCGTGGATGAAATGGCTGCTACGGACGAGCCTATGGCAGCGATGGATGAGACGGCTGCGACCGCTGAGCCCGAAGTGGTAGTGGGTGAGACGGCCGCTATGGTCGCTGAGCAAGAGATGGCCGCTCTTTCTCAAGAGTCTGGCAACGCTCCGATCATCGCTCTCCCTGCTTACGGTTCCTTGTCGTCTTCCGGCGTCGCGAGCGTGACGACGGCTCCTGTAGAGTCGGGCGATGAGGCAACGGGAGGGGAGACCATCCCAATGGAGGAGGGAGACGCAACCGTTGCATCAAGTGACGCCCTCATTAGGGCTCCGGCCGGCGAATCTTCAGGTAAATTCTGGGTTACCGTCCTTTTTATTCTGCAATCCTTCCTGACAGGGCTTATCTTGTTTCTAACGCAGGTGCGGCTAGTGCTGATGTCGCGTTACCCGAGGGAGGGCCGTCAGTTACCGCTCTGACGGTGACCACTCCTCTGCCTTCTCTCGCACCGTAGCAAATGCTGGAAGGTATGGATTTGTAACCCATTAGTTTTATCTCTCGGACGTATAATTCATGTACTGACGTCGAGTCATCGCGTTTTTGCAGGAGTTCTTCTTGACCACCTGTACCAGGTGTTGCACCCACACTTCTCCTTCTTGTCAAAAATTAGTCCACCTGCTGGTGTCGGTAAGTGTTTTCTCTAAATGACGTCCTCTTCTTTAACGGGTAGTCGCATTATTGCTAATCTCTTCTTTATATTGCCTGTAGCCTTACGAATCGTAGGAGGGGACGGGGCCGTCGTTGCGCCACCAGTACTCCCAGCCCTGCCCCCTGCTGCAGCCGGTATAGTAGACTCTACTTTTTTGCTTGTTTTCTTTGTTTCTTGAGCCGACATCTGATTATGACCTATCTTGCAGCAATCATATCGACTCCGGCCCCGTTAGAGTCTCGTATTATAATGCCGGCCGGGCCCTTTTTAAGGTGTCCATCATCCAAAGGTGCTGCGACCAGCCTACGCATGCTAAGCGAGTATATCGAGGAGTTCGACGTAGAGGCTCCCACATCTGCCGTAGATTTTGCCGTAGAGATTAACCCTATGCTGGCGACGCTCATGAACTTTCATGGTGAGGGCGTCGTTGAGTCTTGGGTTAATCGCTGCCGGGAGGTCGAGGTTTGCTTGCATGAGCTTGAGCTTAAGCGTCCGACACCTGAGATTCTGGCCACGAGCACTCAACGGGCGGCATGGATCGAGCAGAGCGCTTCTTACTTCCGCCATCTCGAACAAGAAGTGGTTTTAAAGCGAAGGGAATGCAAAGAAACTTCAAGCGAGTCTGCTCGACTGCGTGCTGAGGTCGACGCGAACGCTGCCCAGGTGAAAGTTATCTTCGAGGGCAACGTATCTCTGATGGGTTAACATTGAAGTAGAAGCTCGATGTCACTGAGCGTGATGCACAAGATCGTGAAGTAGCTCAGCGAGCCATCGAGGAACAACTCTCATCTTACTTGCAGCAGCGATCCCAGGTCGAAGCAGAGTTGGCCGCGGCAGCCGATCAGGAAGAGGGGCTGAGGGAAGTGCGCGAGCGGCTGGTTGGACTACTAAAAGCGCTTTCCTCTCAATGAAAATTATGTGTCATTTGTAAATTTTGAATAAAATGTATTCATTTTTCTTTATCCTTTCAGATGATGTAGCTTGCACTCAATTGAATTCATGAATAAAAGATACATATCTTTCGCAATGTCTTGTGTCATCTCTCTGCTTTCCTCTTTCTTTTGTTATCAGCATGTCACCTTAGCAAGCATAGCCGGCAGATGACAGGGCGAGCATCTTGTTTTGGCTTCTTCGAGGGGTAGTGATGGCTTAGGAGGCAGGTTCAGATCTGCTGCCTAAGACTTTTCAACTTCATGAGCCGTGAGGGTTTCATAAAGACTTTTCTCCCTATGAGTCGAGAGGATCCCGTAGGTGTAATTTCTCCTTAGGAATCGTGGGGATCCCTAAGTGTGTTTTCTTTTGAGAGTTATAAGGATCTCACAAAAGAATTATCCCTCTTACAAGTCGAGAGGACCCGTAAGTGGTTGTTTCCCTCCTTGTCGAGATTCGACTTTGGAGAGTGTGACCCGTGAATAGTATGCAGGAGTCTATTTTGAACTGACTTGCAGGCCCCAGTGCTTAGGAAACCGGTTCTTATCCCGATTGCCTAAGGCTTTTTCCTACGAGTCGAGACGAATCGAGCATTTCTCGCAAGGATATCCTAACGTCGCAGTTAACCTCTGCTCTTTACGACAAAGGTCCGTTAGGGTTTGTGGTACTAGGGTTTTGTCCATCGTACCGTCGCGTTGGCTGATGTATTCCTCGATAGGCAATCTTGCTTGTTCGAGTAGCCTTACGACTGTCGTGTCTCTGATCCCTTCGGGGGCTGGACAAGACGTCTTCAAGCAATCCTCCTAGGCAGTTTGACCGTCGGAAGAGGAAGCGTTAGGAATTTTGCTATGCCGCTTTTTACTTGAGGTTAGGCTCATTTTGGAGAGCCCCGATGAGTCATAACCACTCCGCGCTGGTGTGGGATGATCTCCGATAGTCTTTCAAGTTTTATATGAGTTGCCGTCAAGACCCTGAAGCTAGGAATTTGGCCTTCACTTCGTTCGCTGGCATCGCGTCTGCTGTAACGAGACGAATGTCGCGGTTGTCTCTGGGTTGCAGGTGAACCGTCGAGGTTTGGAACTAGGGATTTTGCCGTGGCTCCATTGTTTAATTGTCGCGATTGAATCCTGCAGGAGGAGGAACGCTGTAGTGACATTTCTTCTGCTGTATCGAGACGAACGTCGATATGGTGACCACTCTGTGCTGGTGTGATATGATCTCCGATAGTCTTTTAGGTTTTATATGAGTTGCCGTCAAGACCCTGAAGCTAGGAATTTGGCCTTCGCTTCGTTCGCTGGCATCGCGCGTCTGATGTAACGAGACGAATGTCGCGGTTGTCTCTGGGTTGTAGGTGAACCGTCGAGGTTTGGAACTAGGGATTTTGCCGTGGCTCCATTGTTTAATTGTCGCATCTGAATCCTGCTGGAGGAGGAACGCTGTAGTGACATTTCGTCTGCTGTATCGAAACGAACGTCGAGATGGTGACCACTCTGTGCTGGTGTGAGATGATCTCCGATGGTCTTTCAGGTTTTATATGAGTTGTCGTCAAGACCCCGAACCTAGGAATTTGGCCTTTGCTTCGTTTGCTGGCATTGCGTCTGCTGTATCGAGACGAATGCCGAGGTGGAGTTGGGATTTTGCCATCACTCCGCTTTGCTTTGACGTTGCGTCTGCATCCTGCTGGATTGCGAAGGAACGCCGTTGTTGACATTGCATCTGTTGTAATGAGACGAATGTTGAGGTGGTCTCTAGATTGTCTGTGAACCGTCGAGACTTGGCTCTCTTTCTGGTGGAGCCTGAGGAGGGAAGGTGTGATTCCTTCTTTGTTTGCGCCCCTGGATTGTATACAGGGATTGATGTGATATTACCTGTAGGGCATAAATTTCATTTTTTTTAATTTTTTTCCGCGATGCTCTATCATTTCAGCTTTAATATCGCGAAGGTCGCGATTGCCCAATCATTTCGGCTATCTTTCGTGGTGCTCAATCATTTCGGCTATTTATTTCATTTTTACTCGCTGCTTTTTATTGCGAGTTGCCCAATCATTTCGGCTATTTTTCGCGGTGCCCAATCATTTCGGCTATTTATTTTATTCTTACTCGCTGCTTTTTATTGCGAGTTGCCCAATCATTTCGGCTATTTTGCATACATTTTCTTTACTTGCTGTTTTTGTTGCAAGTTGCCCCATCATTTCGGCTATTTCGTATGCATGTGTGGCTCGCTAGCTTTTTTCCGCAAGCTTGGGATTAGACGCCGATTTCGGCATCAGCACCGCTACAACTGGGATATTGCCAGGAGCGAATCATCATTTGCCCCTGTCGACGTCGGACAAAGGTGGCTTAGTAAACAGGGTTAGGATTCTATCGACTAAGGCTTTTGACTTCATGAGCCGTAAGGGTCTCACAAAGGTATTTCTCCCTACAAGTCGTGAGGATCTCGTAGGTGTGTTTTCTCCTTAGGAGTCGTGAGGATTCCTAAGTGCATGTTCTCCTGTAAGTCGTAAGGATCTTACAAGAGAGTTTTCTCCTTATAAGTCGAGAGGACTCATAAGGGTTGTTCACCGTGCGAACATATCTCTAGTCACGGATGGGACTTGGCTAGGGAAATGTTTATTCACGCCCGTGGATTGTATACAAGGGTCAGTATTGAGCGACTTGTAGGGCAGTATCAGAGGTTGTGGGGATTGCTTAAGAACAGGTTCAGGTCTCTGTAGCTTAAGACTTTCAAATCTTATGAGCCGTGAGGGTCCCATAAGAGAGTTCTCCTTACGAGTCATGAGGATCTCGCAAGTGTAATTTCTCCTTAGGAATCGTGGGGATCCCTAAGTGTGTTGCTCCCTTGTGAGTCGTAAGGATCTCACGCGGGTGATTTCTCCTCACAAGGTCGAGATGACCCTGTAAGTGTCTTTTAACGAGGTTGCGCCCTTTCGGGTTTTCACAAACACTCGCCGGTAGCCCTGCTGTTTTTACTCACGGAGCCCTTTCGGGTTTTCATCCATGCCCATTTTGCTTATGGCCATACCGTTTTTTTACACCATGTCAGCCTAATGATGCCGCGGGTTGGTAGTAGTTTCACGACGTTTCGGTCATTTACTAGTTTTAGGACATTGCGGTCCGTCGTTAGTTTAGGGACGTTTCGGTCCGCAGCCAGTTTTAGGACATAGTGGTCCACCGTTGCCGTATTTGAGGCGAATCTCTAGTTTACTGACTTTTCGGTCTATGGGGCTTTCCCTATGAATGAGCATGATGCCCCCGGCATATCCATCTTTCTCGGAGCATTTGGTTGTGGCGGGATCACCTTCCAGTTTTCGGACAGCGCGAACTTGCCCTGTTGGTACTGGTCTTCAACCCAGTTTTTGAAGACGTAGCGGTTTTCAATCGGATGGCCCAATACTTGGTGGTAAGGGCAGTAATTAGGATTGTTGACATCATTCAGTTGTAATTGGTGTTTCGGCTCCGGTAGAGTGATAATCCTGTTGCGCACTGCTAGTTCGAACAGCCTCCTTGTTTCATCCCGGGGAAATGAGTAAGAACGTTTCAACTTCTCATAGAGGGGTTGCTGTTTGTTGCTTTGGCGAACAACTGGCCTAGGGCCACTCGATTGTTGTTGAGCGTTGGCGACAAAGGCCGTTTTTTCCTTCCCTTTATCCCTTTTGTTCGATCCCTTGTTTGTGGGTCCGAGATTCTTTCCAGGTAGCGTGCAATTGCACGACTGAATGTTCTCGCAACTCCTCAATTCTTTCGTTTCAGAGATGGATTCCTTGAAGAGAGGACCGAGGGCTACTTTTTCGTTGAAGTCGCTTCCGAAAGTGAGAACTCGCGATCCCCCGGGATCAACCCTATGACCATTGCCGGTAATTCTTTTACGGTCATCTGTTGCATTTTTCCGCTGTCTACGAGCTTCACGCTTTGTCCTGTTGAAGTGTTGCCTGTGAGCGACATATCTTTGCCACCAACACTTAAAGGAGTTGCAGTCTTCAGTAGGATGTGCGATCTTCTGATGATATAAGCAGAAGTTAGGATGTACGTCCGCTTCATCAAGATGTATACCGCCAGGAGAATTTTCTCTGAAAGAGGGCAGCTTCATCCCCATCGATATGGCTTTGGAGAATCGTTTCCTTGTCTTGATCCTGCTTTCATTTGCGGCGGATGTACTTTGATCTGGTGGGAGTGTTTCGACCCTTTTGTCCAGTCGCCGGCGTTTGCCCTTTTCAAGTATGGCCATCTCGCGCTCCCGATCGGCTTTACTTTTCAGACGAATTTCACTCAGGAAGGTGTCGATCATTTCGTCTGACGGCCATAGAAGTTCCGGTTCAGGACCTGCCCCCGGATTCTCTGCGTCAGGAGCTTCTTCACTGTCTATCAACGAGTGAGAGATCATATGGCAGCTTGCCACATAATCCTCAGGTTCATCCAACGAGTCTTTGTCATCATCTCCGTCCTCAAGGACGTGGCTGAGGAATTCTCGGAGTGTGATTGGGGTCTGCGCCTTCTGATTATATTCTTCCGGCATGTTAACATGTTTTCGCAGATCCGTGCGCTTGTCATCAAACCGCGCGAGCTTTTTCTTCTTTTTCTTTGAAGACTTTGACGGCTGTGCCTGGGTGTTTTGCCCACTGCTATCAATTCTCGGTGTTAGGCGTGGTTTCAACATCCCATCAAGGACCTCGGGCTCCGGCGGACTTTTCCACCTGATTGCCGGGCACATTTGGAGATCCTTCAGCATTCTTTTAGTTTTGGCTGAAAGGGCGACCTCCCACGGAGTTTCTTCTATACAAGAGCACGATGCCCCCGGCGTGTCCACCTTTTTAGGGGCGTGAGGTTGCGGCGGTTTCACCTTCCAGTTTTCGGATAATGCGAACTTGCCCTGTTGGTATTGGTCCTCAATCCAGCCTTTGAAAACGAAGCAATCTTCGATTGGATGGCTTACTGCTTGATGGTAAGGGCAGTAATTAGGATTGTTGACATCGCCTGGCTGCAATGGACGTTTTGGATCCGGCAAATTTATGAGCTTGTTGCGCACTGCCAGCTCGAACAGTCTCCTCGTTTTATCCCGGGGAAACGAGTAAGGGCGTCCTAGTCTCTCCTCGAGGGATGGGCGTGGACGCGTAATGTTTTGGCGAACAACCGACTTTAAGTTGCTCGGCTGTTGTTGAGTGTTGGTGACGAAAGTTGCTTTTCATTTCCCCTTTTCATTCCGAGGATCCGTCTTCGAAGGAGACGGTCTATGACCCATCTGGTCCATTTGGGCCAACTTGTCAATCAATGCCTGGAAAGTAGTTGGCTTGAAGAACATCATGAATTGCGAGATGGTCGCTTGAGGGTCAAGAGTACCCACGAACATGCTTACCGCAGGTGCTTCTTCGATGCGTTGTTCGCACTTCGACCATAAGTTTCGCCATCGTATTGCATATTGAACCCACGTTTCGCCTGGCCTTACCCTGGCGTTGATCAATGCGGTGATCGGGGTGCGCTCGCTGGCGCTTGCAAATCTCTGTGTAAACAGAAGCTCCATCTCCGCAAATGTTTTGACGGAGTCGTTAGGTAGCTCCGAATACCATTCGAAGGCCGTTTTCGCTGAGCTGCCGACGAATTGGCGAAGCAACAGTTTATCATCGCCTCCAGTGTTACCGCATAAGGCTCTGAATTGAGCGACATGCTGATGTGGATTCCCCGTCCCTTTATATATATGGAACTTAGGGATCGTATATCCCGGCGGGTACTTTATCTGATCATACCGGCCTGGATACGGTCGCCCAGTTTTAACGACTTGACCGGCTGCTTCATTTGCTTGGTGAGCTCGTATTTGCTGTGCTATATAGTCATCCAGTGCGGTCTTGGAAATGGTTTCCTCTTTGGCTGCTGAAAGAGCCGGAGGAGGATTAGATGTCTCCCCTCTATCGTCTTCAATAATGATCGGAGGGTCTTCGACTGGAGGGTCCGGCTGTAGCATCATCCCTACCATATCTTGGAAGAGAAGCGCCATTTGTTTTATATTAGCCGCTTGTTCTACTGCTTCTCTGTCATTCTTTTCGAGGACTCTGCGTAGGAAGTCAGCGTCAGTTTCTTGTTCGTGACGCTGTTCTGATGATGCCTCCGGGCTTTCTTTTGGCCCGGTAAGTGCGGCCATTGTAGTCAGCATCTCTTGAAGCTTCTGCTGTTGCTCCTGGGATTTTGTCACGGATCGGGTGAACGGTCGGTGACCCGTCGAAGCGCGGCTTTCTTCCTTTCCTGAAGTCATATAAACAGTATGCACCACCATGCCCCCAGACTTAGGGCGTTTGGGTTCAGTGGTCTTGCGATTCGTTGCAGACTCAGGGATTTTCTCTGGCCTTCTCCTCTTGTGGGTGGTCGAAGTTGAGGGGCCCGTAGCAGCGGAAACCCAAGTAGGTGACACCTTCTGTGGTACGATAGGGTGGTCCTTCTCTTGCCGAACTTTCATCTTCTTCGGTCGGCAGGAGTAGTCTTGATCAATCACGGAGTCTTGGACCTGTCGCCAGACCTTGTAAATTTTAGAGGGCAGCCGCTGAGGGGGCTGTCCAAACTTCACCTCTGTAGCGTTCTCCATTGGTGGAGGAGATCTTTTCAGCACAGCAGTTGGCGAATTCCTGCGTACCCTGTTAAGTAGTTCAAAGTTGTTTCCAGTTGGAACAGTAGCATCAACTTCCACCATTGGAGTTGGCGGAGTTAGTCCAGAAGGGGAATTGCCCCCAGCTTTCCTCACTCGGCGCCAGTGGCGATGTCGAGCATGTCGTGCGGTCGGGATCACCTCCGCTGTTGGATCAGCTTTCCCGTGCCCCTTGTTCTGATGAGAGTCTGCTGTTGGCGCTAGCCTGTCAAAGACAGATGCTCGCTGAGAGGGGATAGTCAGTCTTGCGAAGGCCGACTTTCGAATAGGGGAAACAACCCTCATGACTTCACGCGGAGTTGGAGCTAAAACGGCCAGTCTCGTGAAGACCGACCCCTTAGCAGGAGAAGCCGCCTTGACGACTTCAGGAGCTGTGTTGGTTACTCTCTTCGGAATAACCTTCTCTGGGATTGCAGGCTTCATCATGGGCCCACATGAACTTTAGCTCAATCTGGCAAAGACTGAGGCGCTGGAGTTCGACGACCCGTTGAGAGGGGACGCAGTAGTTGTAAGCCGATCAAAGACCGACTTCTTTGGAGCTCCTTGCGACGACATTGGGGCACTGAACCTCATTGGCGGGAGCATGGTCCCGAAAAACAATCCAGTGGTAGCCTGAGCCACCTGTTCCACCGGCATAGTGAAGATGGAGGCCGCTCGGGTACCGTAAGTCACTCCTCCAAATAAGACGGAGCGAGAGTTGCGGTTGCAGTTAGTGCAGTTTGAAGCCATTGATCTTCTGTCTTCTGCACGGAGTAAGACACCGAATCTAAGTATCTCGAAGCCACAAGCAACCATAGCAAACCGCGATTGGTTCGCGAACACGACACACGAAGTGTGGAGTGGAAAGAGGAAGAGGTCCCACCGGGCGTGCCAGAATCTGTTTACCGCCGGAAACCGGGAAGACGAACGTCTTGCCTGAACCTGGGGGCAGATGCTAATTGGTGCTATCCGTCCACCTCTCCGAAGATGCCAAGTTGATTTATGGTACAGTGTATCGAAGGTTTAAACGGATGCGGCCGATATAGCAGACTTCGTCAGATTCCCCCTCGTTTGAGGGGTTTTTGATTGTGGGGACGCTCTTCCCTGCAGGCGCAAGCCCCTGCAGTTAATTACGCTACCGCATCGCGGTAACAACTTTCTCCTTCTCCAGATGGTCACTTCGTGTCATGAGTGTTTGTTTTGTTTGTGGTTGCCCGTGGATTGTATACGGAGACTAATTTATGTTGTCACCCGTAGGACGTAGATTAGTCCAAATCCGTATCTTTCTTAGATTTAGGTTTGGGGTTTTGGTTTAAGGATACGTTAGTCTCATTCTGGACTAAGATCAACTTAAACGTTTGTTAAGGATACGTTAGTCTAATTTCCAGACTAAGATCAACTTAACAGGATCATTTAGATCCAACAAGAGAGCATTTGGGCTCTATCGTTTAGTTTACGGACATTTCGGTCGATTGCCAGTTTAGGGACATGGTGGTTCATTGTTAGTTTAAAGACATCCCGGTCAAGGTTAAGGACATCGTAGTCCATGGAATGTATGGCCGTCGGGACCCGTCACCTCTCTGAAGACGTTGAAGGATTACAACGACAAATATCAGAGGAGTTCAGAGATGTACCCTTGAACTAATGTTGGTTGGGAGATATATAGTCCAATTTGGGACTAAAGTATGTTTGAAGGTTTATGAGCATATGGACTCAGTTGATATGAGTTGAACATTTTATTGTTCTGGCTGTTGAGCCTTTATTTGGACTCGACCCTTTTAATAATGCATAGCATTGGGCTCTGTAATTAAATGCATAGCATTTATCAGGAGCAAAATAGTGGTCTGATAGTGCGCCACGTGGCTTGTCAGGCGCTTTGCGCCAATCAAAGAGCGCAATGCGCTAGCGCAGGTGACACGTGTCACGCTCTACGCTAAACGCAAGTCTGTTAGTGCACTGCGCTTTCTGAGTGCGCTATGCCAGTGCGCTGCGCCAGTAAATGACACGTGGTGCGCTCTGGCGCAGTGCGCCAGTCCAAGAGCGCAGTGCGCTCTTTTAGAAGCGCAAAGCGCAGATTGTGTCTGTGGTTGACACGTGGCGCGTTCTGGCGCAGTGCGCCAGTCCAAGGAGCGCAAATGCGCAATTCAAGGGTGCAAGGCACTGTCCAATAGCGCAGAGCGCATTTTGATCCAATTCAGATCAAAGAAACAAGTTCTTTGTTCTCTTAAAAGAGGTTTTACCTCAAGATCCAAGAACCAAAGTTCTTGTTCTCATCAAAACGCTGTGCCTTTATATAGATCAAAGGATCTAAGAATGAAGTAAATTACTTCTTTTAATCTTTTATAATTAGATCTTTTTGATCTTTTTCTTTTCTATTGAAGATTTTGATCTTGTTCTTAGATCTTTGATCTTTTTAGAAGATGGTTCTTCTTTTGTGAGATGTTTTCATCTCTATTCTTCAAAAATATGATTCTTTACCTTTAAAGATGAAGAAAATGATCTTCTTTCTTCAAAGGCTTTCCTTTCTTTCTCTCTGAGTTTTTCTCAAAGTTTGCAGAGGGTTTTTTCTCTCTGTCTATATGTCTGTGAGACTTGGAGTCTTGGGGCCTTTATATAGGGCCAATTGATTTGTTAAGTTAGTTACAGAGATCTTTCTCTGATTGATCTGGGGATATTTCCCCACCGTTGGATCTTTGATCCTAAGGCCTCTGTTTTACAGAAGACAATATTCTTATTTTAATAAGATTGGAAAGATCTTTCTAGAATTTTAATTCTGATTAATTAATAGTTTATTATTTAAATTCCAGTGCTGGCGCAATTGGCGCTAGCGCGCCTGCGTTTGACACGTGGCGTGCAGCGCAGAGCGCAGCGCAACTGCGCTAGCGCGCCTGTGTTTGATACGTGGCGCGCAGCGCAGAGCGCAAGTGATCTGAAGCGTTGCTTCATTTTCAAATTTGAATTTTGAAACAGAGCTTTGCTCTGATTGGAGGTGCGCTGCCTTCGGCGCAGCGCCCTGGCGCTGGCGTGTCTGCTTTTGACACGTGGCACGCTGCGCGCAGCGCAAGGAATCTGAAGCGTTGCTTCAATTTTTGAATTTTGAAATTCAAACAGAGCTTTGCTCTGATTGGGGGAAACAGTTACTATAGTCCACGGGGTAAGATGTGTTAGTTATATGTATACCCTAGAGGACATTATTATACATGTGATATATATTATAGTGGATACTTGGACATATATAGGGAGGACTTTCTTACTCGACATGATAGTATGCTATCTGATTGCTCTTTATCTTAACATGTATACTTATTGTTTCTCTATTACATGTTGATAAAGCTCTTAGGATGAGTACTTGACTACTAGGATTATGATGCAGATCATACTAGTGGGGCAATGATAGTCGGTAAGTACATCCTTCAATAGTTCCTAGTCGTGGGAGTATCGAGACGGGGCATCGATATTCCAGAGTAGACTAGCGTATACGCTTCTTGACCCATATGATGGGCGATGGATGATCCCACATCTATTGGTGTTTGACATCAGAGAAGGTATACGGGTGCTCAGTGGAGACTAGGTACACTGAACGGACTCGCCGAGAACTCCTAGATGGTATTATACCTATCGTCAGATAGCAGTTCTCTAGTGACACTGTACAGGTTAGTCTGTCGACCCGAGATCGTCATAGAGTCTTGTGTGATTCCCACTGTGCTTTGATTTCCACCGTGCTTTGATTTCCACCTTACCACGTTCAAGAGATCATGCAAAACGGTGGTTTTTGGGTACAGTCCCGAGTCACATGGAGGCAATGAGCGATAGGAGGGGATTTCGTCTCTTCCGGTATTGGGGGTTGATGTTGCGCTATGCTCGATTGGCCATAACAGGAAATACCTGACCAGGGTTGCTGAGATCTACCGGTAAGTGTTATCAGTAGTTTCTCGAACCGTTATGGGCCTCACATCGGAATGACTTATCAGGCTATTGGGGTCTGACGTTTACCCCCCCCCAGGCTGTGATATGCGACATATCAGACGAAGAGACCGGACTGTACGGTAGTGTTACTGATTGAATTAGCAGGAGTATGAGCAGGCTTGCTTGTTGATCTTCTGATCGCTCAATACCCGGGTGGCCGTTACGTTTAGCAGACCGCTTGCGGCTTGTGGGTGACTGATATGATCACCACCTATTGCCGGCGTATGGACGAGTCTTTAGAGTCCTACACAGAGGTTTCCTGGCTCAGGCGAAACGAAGTAGGAGCACATATGTGATATGTATCGAGATTAATACGAGTATGTGATACCGTATTCTATTCTCGCGATATGTGATATCAGACGGTTATATGTTATATAGCCGGGTTATCGGATCAAGTGTTGATTCGATAAGTTGATATATATGATATTAGTCGGTTGTATGTGATATAGCCGGATTATTAAATCAAGTGTTGATTTAATAATTTAATGTATAATTATATATATTTGATATATTAATTTACATTAACTAATATTAGCTCACTTAAGATTTCTTTTTCTAACTTGAGTGCATTTAGTATATATGTGATATATATTAATGTACATTTTTGTGTGTCATGCTAGATGATACATGTGATATGGGTGTATAAGACTCACACCATGCTCTTGATAATTAAAGTTTTTTATTTATTTTAGTAATTTAGTCATGGTTGAAGCTTGTAGTGTCCATTGACTTAGTCCACTAATTTGTTTTACTTAAGATATTTATTAACCTAACCATTATCCTTAGCCATAGTTTAGTCTCTACATGAGTTAGTATATGATATAAACTCACCCATGGTTGCTATTCTCACCTCATGAGTTTCATTCTCTTCTCCATTTCATCTTCTTCTTCATCAAGAAAAAGCTTTCTTGCTTTTCTCAAGGTGAAGAAATATTGTGAGAAAAATAAATCTAAAGTGAGCAAAATTCCTACTTCATCATCCTCTACTATACCAGCCATTTAGTTTAGGGTGTTTGCTTCACTAAACCTTAATTAGTGAAGAGGTAGCTTGAGTTGGTGTCTCCTCGACGTAGATCATCTTCGGCCTAGAAAACTTCAAGCAAGCTTGTTCCTTTTATCTTGTAGAGCCTTTCTAGAGTCCGGGAGTTCACTACTTGGAGCGAAGGGACTACTACACGGAGCTATTGAAGTGAATGACCGGTCTACAAAAGTTGTATTCCTTATTCACTTAGATGTAAAGATATTTACATGTTCTATTGTCTAATTCTCTAGTTAAGATTCTAGGGTTAGGGTTGTTTAGCATGGCAATTTTTTGAAAATGGCATGGACAATGTCTCCCGAAACCTTGCTGTTGTGCTAGGCATCCCTTCAGTGGTATCAGAGCCAAGATAGAGAATTAGACGATATTTGTAGGATTACTAAACCGAAACAACTCCGAAACACACGAAATAAAAACCTAGTTTCTGTCGAAATTTTCAGAGTTTCTAAATTTTTTTAAGCAATTGCAGAATGTTATATAAGATGTAACATGAACACCACAGAAATTGGAGCCCTCTTTGCCGGATTTTGGCCGGTGACATCACTTAAATTTCCGAGCTTGCCGGTTTTGTAGTGAGATTCTGGCTTCAATTTTTGGTGGTGTTCCGGTCTCTGGGTTTTGGTGTTTCAGGTGTTGCTTATTTTTACTGATATTGCATGTGATGTTATATTTCTGTAAAGGAAATTCGGAGTGTTTCATAGTCGTAATTATAATATCGTTTTGGATAATTTAGACGACGTTAAAAAGTTCAGACGGATGTCAATAACCCAATTTTTCCCTCGCTGGAAATTTTCCAAGAGTTGGATTTTTTTCATGTTTAAAATCTTCAGAAAATCTTGCAGGTGTTTTCTATGGACCCTCTAGAAGAACAAAACCTTAAATCGATTCTATGACCGTCAGAACTGCCACCAAACCCTAGGGTTTGTGGTAGTTCCGAGCGCCATAGGTGAAGTAAGGGTTGACCCTTCTACGGTTGGTCCATAGGTGCTGTGGCATGTTCTGGGTATTTTTAGACTCCGCTCAAGTGTTGAGCTCTTTGGGAAATTTTGGGTGTTTGTTGATTCGATCGAAAAGTTTAATATCATCTAGCTATCTGTGATTGTGATACAATACTTGGAATCCACAATATTTAGTTTTATGAAATCTAATTTGAATTTTATAAATCTAGCAATTCAGTCTCATTTGATCGGTTGCCACGGAATTTTGATATGGATCAAAAGTCCGTCGCAATCACGTTGCGTACGCGGATACTCGTCGGGTAACCTTACTAGATAGCCATGCCCCATAGCCCCGACCAAGTGACTGTAGGAGAACCCCGTCGCCAAAAGCATCCGTTCGGGTGCTCGCGGCCGCGGTGTTCCGCCTAAGTGCACTTCATCGACGGCATCGGGGGTGCGGCCGTCTACTAAAGTTTCCGACGAGCATTCGATCAGGTCATCGGGAATCTTGTTGAATTACCCGACTGGTTATTGAAAAGTGTTTTCAATATTGAGACTAAAATGCGGGGTTTATAATTGTTAGGCATGTGATGTCTAAGGAATTCATTTGGTTAGGCATGAAATCCAAAGTATGTGATGCATTGGGTTTATGATGTCTAAGGTGGTTGCGGATTCCAATTGTTGTAGTTTTTCACTTTCTTTTCTACGACCGTAAGTGTAATATGTGGTATATCGCCGGTTTCGTTGCTATATGTCAACGACAATTGGGATACGCATATTTACTTACGTTGATGACATATTATGTTATGTGTTGCTGTGATATGTTATATTGGATCGTCGTGTTTTGAATAGCCGGGTTTTTTTTATGTGAGATGAGAGTTTTTCATTTTCATTCATGTAAAAACTTGTATGTAATATTCTTTTATTGAGGCACTTCCGGGTTGAGGATGATGTCACCATTGATGTATATTATTTACTTTTCCGCATTAGGATAGACCCAAGGAGGAGAGCACAAGTAATCGGGTTCTAGAGTCCAGTGGGAGACCATCTCGAGGAGTCGAGACCGGGTCTCCTAACTCTAGAATTGGTAGGGTTTCTTTCCGCTCTCGTAGGGGTCTAGGGATGTGGGTTTGGCTATCCATCGCGACCGTGGAATTCGCTTTTTTTACTGGCTTAATTTAAAACACGGAACTCCTGGTATATCCAATATTTCATATGTGTTCTTCTGCTACTGATATTCTGTGATGTGATCACTTGATATTATGAGACGAATGCTTATATTATATATATGATATATAATAAATATTGTTGCTTTCGTTTCTTCTGTGATGCTTAGGAAGCATAATTGATGGGACTTCATTAATGAGATTAATGAAATAAAAGAAACCTAAAGATATTGTAGAATCTTGTTTTAAAAGTGGTAGCTCTAGTTCTTGCTTTGCATAGCGGTATTCCTTGTAGAATATCCAGTATCTTATTCGATAAGGAAAGAGCCGAGATCCCTTCACCGGGAGTGACCTCTTTAGCGAAACTGGCAGATGCTATAACCCTCTCGGTTTGTCTTTTGATTGCTTTTTTATTTCATGCTTTTCATAGTGGTATTTGTGAAATATCCAGCACATCATTCGATGGGGAAAAAGCCGAGATCCCTTCACCGGGAGTGACCTCTTTAGCAAAACTAGCAAAAGCCTAAAAAACACTCCTTTTCAAAATCACTCGATTCTATAACGATATCAAGTTCATTACGCAAAAGGTTTTCTTAAAAACCTGTCGTAGCCCTCCGTCATTTCAGATAAGTACTTTTTAGTATTCGTGCTGCGTTTGTTGAACTTAACCAAGGCGTAGTGTGCGGTAGCTAATTAGTGCTTATCTGCAGTATATGATACGATTAAGTTAGGGTAGTCGTGCGACTTTGTTGACCTTAGCCAAGGGTCGTACGGGTGGGTTTAATTCAATCATGAAATGACGGGTTGAACTTGGCTAGCGCTTATGATTTGTTGACCATAGCCAAGATCATAAGTTGCTAAGGGCAAAATATTATCGGGAATTTCAAGTGTTGAAATTTGCAATGAGATTGCATACATTCTATGAGATAGTTGGATCCTGATACCCACTTCGAGTAAGAGTTACTCCTGGGAGAGTTTTACACATTATAATTAGCCGATCAAGTAGGTGTCTAGAAAGGTGTTAACGGGGTTACGCCCATGGGAAAACGAGGTTTATTTTAATTAGGTCCGTACGAAAGCACGGGGAACCTCCCTCAAAGTACCGACACTGGCCTGGCCGAAAGATTGGCGAACTTGTAGGGTGTAATTAATCCCGGCTAGTCTTGCCTTTTAGGTTTTGAAGGAAGATTTGATAAAAACAGTGGGAGCCATCCTGATTAGATAAAATAATAACCAATCTGATCTTGCAAGAACATACGCAGAGTGTTTTCTTCTCTCTCTCTCCTGGTAACGATCATGCCACGCCTTAATCAAGATAATAATATGGATGCATTGACTGAACCTGCTTATTATACTGAGTTGGGGAACGTTGGTTCCGCTCTATCTTATAATTATTATAAGTCCGAGCAGGAAATAGGGGAATATCCAGATTCCTACGCGACCCAATCGAGGAATAATCATGTTGATGCATATTCTTCGGGTGTGTTCATTACCAAGAACTGTTTCTCAGTATCCTCTACGTCCTAGATATGAGATACCGGATTAGGATCCCACATATGTAATCTGTTACATGGGCTACAGAAAGGTAGAGAACTGGGATTGGGTGATATGTCTCTAAGTGTTAGAGAATGGTGCAATTGTTGCAGCCAAGCGATTTGGAAAATATCACTTTGTATTACCAAATGGTAAATACATTGATTATGAACGAATGCTATTACATACCGAACCTGATATACAACATTACATCAAATTCTTTATTAAGTTAAATAAGGATATAATTATGTATTGGAGGATAATATTGTGAACATTTTCCTAAATCAAGAGTTGATTGGATCAGGCACGTTATGTAATGACATATACGTTCTAAATCAAACCACAGTTCAAAGTATATAGAACACACTCAAGAGGAGTAGTTCAAAAATGAACAAATCCTTCTTGTGTCATTATAGACTAGGTCATATCAATGCGACACGACCAGATAAGTTATATAAGGATGAATATTTGAATCCGTTCGAATTTTCATTTTATAATATTTGCCAGTTTTGTCTCAAAGGTACAATGACCAAAACTCCGTTTGCTGGAAACGGAGAAAGAGTTGCAGAACTCTTGGGACTGATACATGGTGATGTATTCGGTCCTATGTCTACAAATGCCAGGGTTGGTTCTTAGTACTTCATTACATTCATCGACGATCTCTCATGATTCGGACATATGTTTCTGTTGAAACACAAGTCTGAAACTTTTGAGAAATTCAAGGAATATAAGCTTGAAATTAAGAACCAGACGGGTAAGAAGTATTAAAGTCCTTCGATGTGATCGAGGAGGCGAATACTTGGGCATGGAGTTCCTGGAGTTTCTGTAATGACCCCAAAATCTTTATACATTTGTATTATCCCTCTTCAATAATATACCGTATTTATTTGTACTTGGTATTTTTCTTTTTCTATTAAATTTATTATTATTTTATTCCTTAATCTATTATGTATTTTTTTTCTAGGTACAATTTCTTTTTCTTATATTTAAGTTTTTAACTTCTCATTCTTATTTTTCCTTTCATAAATATTTAACCCAAATCCATTATTCTTATTCTCTACAGCCCATCTAAAAAGCCCATTTTCTTTTTAAGCAACATCATATATTTAATTCTACTTAAATATATACATGAACAACCTTATAGCTCATTGGTTAAGTCCTTTTATTGTTATTCCATAAGTCGCATGTTCAAATCCCCATTCTTGCAATTATTTTTATCATTTTTTATTCTTCTCATAACCTACAAATGAGACCTTTCATTTCCAAATTGAATGGTGACCTTTCATTTCTCTTTTAATTCTCATGTTGAATGCATATATTATTATACATAATTCACCATTACACCATCTTTATTGTCCTCCTCCATCTTTTCCTTCCTCATATTTTTCTATCTCTCACTTCTTCCTCTTCACCTAGAATCCAAGAAGAACATGAAGAAGTCTTCAAGAAGGTCTCGCTAGTAACGCGAGGCTATCGGCGGATAGACAAGCCCGGTGACAATACCGACTTGTGCATGTAAGTCCCTTCTCTCCCCCTCCCTCCATCTCTTTATTCTTCTCTTTTCATATCTCGTGAACCCGTTTTTATCCATACCGTAATCCTTAAGAGAAAAATAAACATAAACATATACATATATATAAGTCTAGATACATATGGTTATATATGGTTTAATAATATCTTATTACCTCTTGTTCAAATTAAAGTGTTTTCAATTCTTTGTTCATGACTATAAATGTTTATTATGAGTAGTGAGAACATAGATTTCATGTCATAATATATTTACGATATCTCATGGAATCGGTTTGGTTATTAAAAGAAAAGATGAAGCTTGCGTAAAAATTCTAGTTAATCTTTTTGCCGATTTTAGTATACATATCAATATCTTTACCTTTAAAATAATTTGTAGAAATTAATTTTTACTTCTGGAAATTTCATGAAATTTACATATGATAGAATATATTATTTTTTTTCATGCTGTAAAAATTTTAGATCGATCCGCATAACGGTTTAGGAATTACATCGTATTTATTCACTGATCGTAAAACAGAAAACTGCAGTTATCGGTCAACTTCTAGGACACATAACTTGGTATACCGGTATCCAAATTGAGCAAACTCAGGAGTTTTTGATATCTACATCGAATGATCTAGATTTTCTTAGTTTTATAGTTTTACTTAAAACCCATCTAAGATAAAGAAAACTGCATTACAATATTAAGTGACGGATCTGGACAGAATCTGTTCCGATTCGCACACTGTTTTTAAATTGGACATAACTCGAACACCCGATGTCCGTTTGTGACAAAATTTAGATGTGTAGATGCACCATTGATAGAACTATAATTTTCTGTATATTATATTACTTAGGAATGCATGAAACAACCTGATATAGGCTTTGCAATAGAATACATAGTTGCTGTCCAGAAATCTGAATTTCTGTTTTAAACGCTGATATTAAAATGATCATAACTAGAGCTTCATAAATCCAAATCGTATGAATCTTGGTGTTTTGGATAAGTACTTCATAATACCTACAATTTTCTAATAATCTTCGTAACCTGAAACCCGATGGAAATTAACTCAAACTGTGTTTTAAAAATATGTGACGGTGCTGAACAGATTCCGATATGTTTAACGCAACGATACGAAACAGATATATCTCTCAAACCGGTAGTTGTATTTAGGTGAAACTAGAACTCACACATGCAAAACATTTAGAGACATATCTCTGTTTATTTTTCGCATTCGTTCAACTTGATTAATTAGTCGTACATAATATTTCTTTACAGCATTGTTTATGGTAGTTACTCGAATAATATACTTGACTCATTTCATGTTATTCGAACATGTATACATATTTATCTTGATCATTAAATTGTTGTATGTACATAAAGACGATAATTAAATACTTGAGTTGTATTTTGAAAAATATACAATAGTATTTTTACAATAAACCCCCTCAAGTTTTATAAATTACAATAAGGCCCTTAACAATTATTGAACTTCAACTCACTTTCTTTTAGTCTGACTCGGGTTAGAGTCTGACTATTTCTGACTTGAAAATGATTCAAGTCAATCTATATTCTTTATATTTCAACTCAAGATGAATACATGAATCCCAGAATCCAGTTAACAATCTATATAACTTGACTGAACCGAACCATGGATATTCCTTTTACATGATTCCCAGTATTCCATTTACATGACTTTATGGTTATAGCCGTTTCCTGATATCATGGTTTCGGTCAGTCAGTTAATCACTCATACAACCAACACAATTTACAAGATAACAATACAAACAAGACATCGCGGGGTTTAAGGGGTAGATTGGTACGGAATATGTTAAAGGTGGCACGAGGTGGTCACTTAAGACATAATTACATCCATGCCGTTGTTCCGTGGTATTATCGACGGAGCCTTGTACTACAGGTTACCAAAGTCCCCGGTGTAAGTGGGACTCCCCTCGTATACACTGGCATCTTCTGTATCAGGCTACAAACAACAGCGTTAATACAACATTACAATATTATAATACAACATTAAAAGCTACACTCTCCCTCTCTTACTCTCTGTCTATTTCTCTCTTATCTTTGGGACTTACCGAGCGACCTGTTCGCTGACGACATTCTGTTTCTCTCTTCTTTGAATGTCGTCAGGTGATTTAGACCCGGCAGAGATTGAGCCATCACAAGAAGACTTGGAGCAGTTTACTGAAGACCCTGCACTGTAGTTTCATTGTACACTTTTCCTTTCTGTACTTTTCATTTCCTGTTATGCCACTGGTTAGGCATCTTTTATTTCAGTTGTATTTCCTTTCATGTATTGTACAAAGAATGTTAATAAATAAAAGTTGCTGTTCTTTTTATACTCTTGTCTCTTGTGTAATATTTTATATTGCTTAGCTACGCTTAGCGTATGTACTTCTGAGTACATATGTAGCGGACCTCGTCGCGTCCACTTCGCCGTACACTGGGAAGCGGGGCGTGACAGGTTTTGTTGGTGGCCCATGCAGGTCAGAGCTGTATGAAACCCTATCATGCAGTTCTGTTCTGCGTGAACAACCTAAGCAATATAAAACACAAGAAACAGCAACTGAAAACATTCTTTACATTACATATTCCTTGAATCCATCTTGAACTCCACCTTCGGTTTCCTTGAAGTCCATCTCTCCACTTTTGAATCCTTAATTCTTATTCATCCTTTCTATTTGTATCTTGTAGACTTATTAGCTCAATTGGTTAGAGTATCAATCTACAGGGCTCGAAGAAGACATCATCCTAATCCTATTTCCTTACTCTGTTACATCATCCTTCTTGAGTAATTTCGAGGACGAAATTATTTTTAAGGAGGGTAGAATGTAATGACCCCAAAATCTTTATACATTTGTATTATCCCTCTTCAATAATATACCGTATTTATTTGTACTTGGTATTTTTCTTTTTCTATTAAATTTATTATTATTTTATTCCTTAATCTATTATGTATTTTTTTTCTAGGTACAATTTCTTTTTCTTATATTTAAGTTTTTAACTTCTCATTCTTATTTTTCCTTTCATAAATATTTAACCCAAATCCATTATTCTTATTCTCTACAGCCCATCTAAAAAGCCCATTTTCTTTTTAAGCAACATCATATATTTAATTCTACTTAAATATATGCATGAACAACCTTATAGCTCATTGGTTAAGTCCTTGTATTGTTATTCCATAAGTCGCATGTTCAAATCCCCATTCTTGCAATTATTTTTATCATTTTTTATTCTTCTCATAACCTACAAATGAGACCTTTCATTTCCAAATTGAATGGTGACCTTTCATTTCTCTTTTAATTCTCATGTTGAATGCATATATTATTATACATAATTCACCATTACACCATCTTTATTGTCCTCCTCCATCTTTTCCTTCCTCATATTTTTCTATCTCTCACTTCTTCCTCTTCACCTAGAATCCAAGAAGAACATGAAGAAGTCTTCAAGAAGGTCTCGCTAGTAACGCGAGGCTATCGGCGGATAGACAAGCCCGGTGACAATACCGGCTTGTGCATGTAAGTCCCTTCTCTCTCCCTCCCTCCATCTCTTTATTCTTCTCTTTTCATATCTTGTGAACCCGTTTTTATCCATACCGTAATCCTTAAGATAAAAATAAACATAAACATATACATATATATAAGTCTAGATACATATGGTTATATATGGTTTAATAATATCTTATTACCTCTTGTTCAAATTAAAGTGTTTTCAATTCTTTGTTCATGACTATAAATGTTTATTATGAGTAGTGAGAACATAGATTTCATGTCATAATATATTTACGATATCTCATGGAATCGGTTTGGTTATTAAAAGAAAAGATGAAGCTTGCGTAAAAATTCTAGTTAATCTTTTTGCCGATTTTAGTATACATATCAATATCTTTACCTTTAAAATAATTTGTAGAAATTAATTTTTACTTCTGGAAATTTCATGAAATTTACATATGATAGAATATATTATTTTTTTTCATGCTGTAAAAATTTTAGATCGATCCGCATAACGGTTTAGGAATTACATCGTATTTATTCACTGATCGTAAAACAGAAAACTGCAGTTATCGGTCAACTTCTAGGACACATAACTTGGTATACCGGTATCCAAATTGAGCAAACTCAGGTGTTTTTGATATCTACATCGAATGATCTAGATTTTCTTAGTTTTATAGTTTTACTTAAAACCCATCTAAGATAAAGAAAACTGCATTACAATATTAAGTGACGGATCTGGACAGAATCTGTTCCGATTCGCACACTGTTTTTAAATTGGACATAACTCGAACACCCGATGTCCGTTTGTGACAAAATTTAGATGTGTAGATGCACCATTGATAGAACTATAATTTTCTGTATATTATATTACTTAGGAATGCATGAAACAACCTGATATAGGCTTTGCAATAGAATACATAGTTGCTGTCCAGAAATCTGAATTTCTGTTTTAAACGCTGATATTAAAATGATCATAACTAGAGCTTCATAAATCCAAATCGTATGAATCTTGGTGTTTTGGATAAGTAATTCATAATACCTACAATTTTCTAATAATCTTCGTAACCTGAAACCCGATGGAAATTAACTCAAACTGTGTTTTAAAAATATGTGACGGTGCTGAACAGATTCTGATATGTTTAACGCAACGATACGAAACAGATATATCTCTCAAACCGGTAGTTGTATTTAGGTGAAACTAGAACTCACACATGCAAAACATTTAGAGACATATCTCTGTTTATTTTCCGCATTCGTTCAACTTGATTAATTAGTCGTACATAATATTTCTTTACAGCATTGTTTATGGTAGTTACTCGAATAATATACTTGACTCATTTCATGTTATTCGAACATGTATACATATTTATCTTGATCATTAAATTGTTGTATGTACATAAAGACGATAATTAAATACTTGAGTTGTATTTTGAAAAATATACAATAGTATTTTTACAATAAACCCCCTCAAGTTTTATAAATTACAATAAGGCCCTTAACAATTATTGAACTTCAACTCACTTTCTTTTAGTCTGACTCGGGTTAGAGTCTGACTATTTCTGACTTGAAAATGATTCAAGTCAATCTATATTCTTTATATTTCAACTCAAGATGAATACATGAATCCCAGAATCCAGTTAACAATCTATATAACTTGACTGAACCGAACCATGTATATTCCTTTTACATGATTCCCAGTATTCCATTTACATGACTCTATGGTTATAGCCGTTTCCTGATATCATGGTTTCGGTCAGTCAGTTAATCACTCATACAACCAACACAATTTACAAGATAACAATACAAACAAGACATCGCGGGGTTTAAGGGGTAGACTGGTACGGAATATGTTAAAGGTGGCACGAGGTGGTCACTTAAGACATAATTACATCCATGCCGTTGTTCCGTGGTATTATCGACGGAGCCTTGTACTACAGGTTACCAAAGTCCCCGGTGTAAGTGGGACTCCCCTCGTATACACTGGCATCTTCTGTATCAGGCTACAAACAACAGCGTTAATACAACATTACAATATTATAATACAACATTAAAAGCTACACTCTCCCTCTCTTACTCTCTGTCTATTTCTCTCTTATCTTTGGGACTTACCGAGCGACCTGTTCGCTGACGACATTCTGTTTCTCTCTTTTTTGAATGTCGTCAGGTGATTTAGACCCGGCAGAGATTGAGCCATCACAAGAAGACTTGGAGCAGTTTACTGAAGACCCTGCACTGTAGTTTCATTGTACACTTTTCCTTTCTGTACTTTTCATTTCCTGTTATGCCACTGGTTAGGCATCTTTTATTTCAGTTGTATTTCCTTTCATGTATTGTACAAAGAATGTTAATAAATAAAAGTTGCTGTTCTTTTTATACTCTTGTCTCTTGTGTAATATTTTATATTGCTTAGCTACGCTTAGCGTATGTACTTCTGAGTACATACGTAGCGGACCTCGTCGCGTCCACTTCGCCGTACACTGGGAAGCGGGGCGTGACAGTTTCTAAAAGGAGAATGGGATTCTCTCTCAGCTTACTCCTTCGTATACACCACAGCACAACGGTGTGTCAGGGCGGAGGTATCACACCCTATTAAATATGGTGCGCTCTATGATGAGTACTGCTGAGTTGCCTGTTTCCTTTTGGTATTATGCACTTGAGAAGCTGCATACCTATTGAATGAGGTTCCATCCAAATCAGTCCTACTACTCCATATGAGATATGGAATGGGAAGAGACCATGTCTTAAACGAGTTAAGATATGGGGTTGTCCGGCCTATGTTGAAAGGCAGAATCCGGACAAGCTCGAGGTAATGTCAGTTCCGTATAAGTTTGTTGGATATCTCGAATATTCGCGAGGGAATATATTCTACCACCATGAGGAGCAAAAGGTATTTTTTTTCTCAGCATGCCACCTTTTTAGAAAAGGAATTTCTTGTGAAGAAATTAGTGGTCATGAGGTAGAACTGGAAGGAGTTCCAGCTGGACAAACTAACAGCTGATGATTTAGTGGAACCAAAGGATTCAATAGTCTCCAACGAACCTCAGCCTCTCTGCGAATCTGGTAGGGTTCCTCATCCACTTAAGAGATACTACAGTTTCCTCGGTGTCGGTGGGAGCGAGGATTGCATCATGGTAGATGATGACCCAACCAGGTTCAGGCAGGCCATCACGAGTAGGGACTCTGTGAAATGGCTGGATGCTATGCAATCAGAGATGGAATCCATGTACACCAACAAAGTATGACTTTGAATGTTTCACCTAAAGGGGTAAAACCCACAGGGAGCAAATGGATCTTGAGAAGATTCTTGGTGTAGATGGAAAAGTTAAGACTTTCAAAGCTAGATTTGTAGTAAAAGGCTATCGTCAATAACCAGGTGTGGTTTATGATGAAACCTTTTCTCCAGTGGCTATGCTTAAGTCCATCAGGATTAGAGCACGTATCGCGGAGTTGGAACATCTGTTTTGATGTGGCAGTCAAAGAGTCTGACTTCATCAAAAAGGTAGATGAACCTTGTATATACAAGAAGTTGGTAGAGATTAAGGCTGTGTTCCACGTATTGTAAGTAGATGACATACTCTTGATAGGAAATGGTTTCCTATGCTACACTCGGTCAAGCTCCTCTTATCACGGGGATTCTCCATTGGAGATATGGATGATACTTACTACATCTTGTGGATTATGATCTATGGTAATAGATTTAAGTGGATTTTGGGAGCGTCCCAAATCCAGGTACATTAACACCATACTAAAGGGGTTTAGTATGGAGGATTCGAAGCGTGGTGGTTCGCCCACTTACTTAGGGATCACTCTCTTCAAAAAAAGATGTCTTTCGAGACTGATTTAGAGAGAGCCCGCGTGCAAGGGATATCCTATGCTTCGGCAGTATGCTCTATCATGTATGCGATGTTATATACCAGACCAGATGTAGCTAACTCACTAGGTGTAGTGATCAGGAATCAATCAGATCTTGGGAGAATCACTGGACAGCTGCGAAGGACATTCTTAAGTACTTGAGAAGCACTAAAGAAATGTTCTTGGTATTTGGTAACGGTGAACTCCAGTAGGAGTCCTTTACCAATTCGAGCTCCCAAAGTGATAAGGTCGACTGAAAGTCAGTCTCGGGCTTTGTCTTTACCCTCAGTGGATGGACGGTATGTTGGAAGAGTTCCAAGCTAGATACCGTGGCAAACTAGACAATAAAGGCTGAATACATCGCTACCAACGATGCTACCAAAGTGGATGTCTGGATAATTCTTGTTCATGAGATGAACATGGTTCCTACCATTGAACGTCCAATAACAGTTATTGTGACAACAATGGAGTTGTGGCTTTGGCCTAGGAACACTGGTCCCATTAGCGATCCAGACATATTCTGAGGACAATATCACCTGATCAGGGAGATGGTTGATCTCCAAGGGATCGAGGTAAGGAGAGTTGACGCGAAGGATAACAGGGTGGATCCACTCACAGGGGCCTTTCCCTGGAGAGACTTTTATGGGGCGTTGAGTATAAGATACTACAACAAATGGCCTTAGTGCAAGTGGGAGATTGTTAGTTATATGTATGCCCTAGTGGCCATTATTATACATGTGATGTATATTATAGTGGATGCTTGGACATATATAAGGAGGACTTTCTTGCTCGACATGATAGTATGCTATCTGGTTGCTCTTTATCTTAATATGTACACTTATTGTCTCTCTATTACATGTTGATAAAGCCCTTAGGATGAGTACTTGACTACCAGGATTATGATGCAGATTATACTAGTGGGGCAATGTTAGTCGGTAAGTACATCCTTCAATAGTTCCTAGTCGTGGGAGTATCGAGATGGGGCATCGATATTCCAGAGTTGACTAGCGTATACGCTTCTTGATCCATATGATGGGCGATGGATGATCCCACATCCATTGGTGTTTGACGTCAGAGAAGGTATACGGGTGCTCAGTGGAGACTAGGTACACTGAACGGACTCGCCGAGAACTCCTAGATGGTATTATACCTATCGTCAGATAGTAGTTCTCTGGTGACACTGGTACAGGTTAGTCTGTCGACCCGAGATCGTCATAGAGTCTTGTGTGATTCTCACTGTGCTTTGATTTCTACCTTACCACGTTCAAGAGATCGTGCAAAACGGTGGTTTTTGGGTACAGTCCCGAGTCACATGGAGGCAATGAGCGATGGGAGGGGATTTCGTCTCTCCCGGTATTGGGGGTTGATGTTGCGCTATGCTCGATTGGCCATAACAGGAAATCCCTGGCCAGGGTTGCTGAGATCTACTGGTAAGTGTTATCAGTAGTTTCTCGAACCGTTATGGGCCTCACATCGGAATGACTTATCAGGCTATTGGGGTCTGACGTTTACCCCCCCAGGCTGTGATATGCGACATATCAGACGAAGAGACCGGACTGTACGGTAGTGTTACTGATTGGATTCGCAGGAGTATGAGCAGGCTTGCTTGTTGATCTTTTGATCGCTCAATACCCGGGTGGCTGTTACGTTTAGCAGACCTCTTGCGGCTTATGTGTGACTGATATGATCACCACCTACTGCCGGCGTATTGACGAGTCTTTAGAGTCCTACACAGAGGTTTCCTGGCTCAGGCGAAACGAAGTAGGAGCACATATGTAATATGTGCGGGACCGAGATTAATACGAGTATGTGATACCGTATTCTATTCTCGCGATATGTGATATCGGACGGTTATATATGATATAGCCAGGTTATCGGATCAAGTGTTGATTCGATAAGTTGATACATATGATATTAGCCGGTTGTATGTGATATAACCGGATTATTAAATCAAGTGTTGATTTAATAATTTAATGTATAATTATATATATTTGATATATTAATTTACATTAACTAATATTAGCTCACTTAAGATTTCTTTTTCTCACTTGTGTGCATTTAGTATATATGTGATATATATTACTGTACATTTTTGTGTGTCATGCTAGATGATACATGTGACATGGGTGTATAATACTCACACCATGCTCTTGATAATTAAAGGTTTTTATTTATTTTAGTAATTCACAAATTGGTGGAATTAGTCATGGTTGAAGCTTGTAGTGTCCATTGACTTAGTCCATTAATTTGTTTTACTTAAGATATTTATTAACCTAACCATTATCCTTAGCCATAGTTTAGTCTCTACATGAGTTAGTATATGATAAAAACTCACCCATGGTTGCTATTCTCACCTCATGAGTTTCATTCTCTTCTCCATTTCATCTCTTCTTCATCAAGAAAAAGCTTTCTTGCTTTTCTCAAGGTGAAGAAATATTGTGAGAAAAATAAATCTAAAGTGAGCAAAATTCCTAATTCATCATCCTCTACTATACCAGCCATTTAGTTTAGGGTGTTTGCTTCATTAAACCTTAATTAGTGAAGAGGTAGCTTGAGTTGGTGTCTCCTCGACGTAGATCATCTTCGGCCTCGAAGACTTCAAGCAAGCTTGTTCCTTTCATCTTGTAGAGCCTTTCTAGAGTCCGGGAGTTCACTATTTGGAGCGAAGGGACTACTACACGGAGCTATTGAAGTGAAGGACCGGTTTACAAAGGTTGTATTCCTTGTTCACTTAGATGTAAAGATGTTTACATGTCTATTTTCTAATTCTCTAGTTAAGATTCTAGGGTTAGGGTTGTTTAGCATGGCAATTTTTTGAAAATGGCATGGACGATGCTTCCCGAAACCTTGCTGTCGTGCTAGGCATCCCTTCAAGATGGACTCCTCCCGTATAGACAAATACCTTCTGTACTAAGCTACAAACAACTACGTTAGAATAACAAGCATATACCCGTACAACTTACCAGTCTCATTTCACATTACTTGTCATATTCCATTCCTTCTTTTGGGACTTACTGAGCGCTAGTTCGCTGACGACATTCTTGTCTTTTCTTTCTTTGGAATGTTCGTCAGGAGGACCGGACTCTCAGGAGATCAAGCTTAGCCAGGAGGACTTGGACTAGCACACTGCCCAGCCGGACTTCTAGCTCTCCTTGTATTTACTTTCAGCTTGTATGTCACTGTTTAGGCACTGTTTATATCATTGTATCTTTTCATTTTCAAACAGTTGTATATAAAGTGAATGTAAATAAAAGTTGTTGTTTATATTTTTATATCACTTGTCTTTCTTGTGCATTTTTTCATATATTGCTTAATTACGCTTAACGTATTTATTTCTTAGTAAATATGTTGCGGCCTGCCACGTCACCGATTCCGTACACTGGGAAGCGGGGCATGACAGGTTTTGTTGGTGACCCATGCAGGTCAGTTCTGCATGAAGTCCGAAGCAATATATATCACAAGAATTATAAGAATCAGCAACAATACATTCCTTACATTTCAAATTTCTTGAATCTATTCTAACCATTCCTTTTCTATCAAGGTCATGAATTCTCCCAACAACACGAGCACAAACGTTAATGAAAACACTCCACCGCCTACCCTACCACCACCACCTACCGTTGCAGCTCCCATCAATAAGCAAACAGTACTACTTGAGGCAATCAAGAGCCTCCTGGAGGGTCAGCAGCAGCAGACTGCTATTCTCATGCACCGCCCAGAAGCCGAGGCACCCGGAGTCAAACAATTCTGGGCACTGAATCCAAAACACTTTTCAGGAAAAGAGAGCCCACTGGAGGCAGAAAAATGAGCTCAGTCAATAGAAGATGATCTGGCAGCGGCACAAGTGCCAGAAATTGCCTGGATGAGAGTTGCGAAGCTGCAACTAACAGACAACGCCAGAGTCTGGTGGAAGGCTGATGAAAGCCATCTCACCCAACCTATCGAATAGAAGACGTTTCACGATATGTTCGATGCGAAATACTTCCCTGAGACTTCCCGTTTTAACATGGAGTAGTAGTTCATCCATTTACAACAAGGCTCGATGTGGAGCAAGTCTGTGGATGAATACGATGCTGAGTTTACCATACTTAGCAGGTAAGATATTGTCTTAAAATTCAATTTCCTGATTTCACTTATTACACTGCTAACACAAGGTCGTAACAGATTCGCGGCATACCTGATTCCTATTGCTGAGATCCGGGCACGACGATTTCAGCAAGAGTTGGACCCGGAAATCCAAGCTGCACTCGCTACAGGGGATTTCCCAACCCATGAACTTGCTCTGAAGGCTGCCCGACGCTATGAGGCAGTTGTAAAGAAGAACGGCAGACCGCAAACTGCCAGTGTGAAATGCCCTGCCACTCAGATGACAGGAGGAGCCTCTTCCATGCCAACATTGCACCCAGGAGACCGGGAGGATTATTTAACCGGCCCAGTCCAGACTTTTGTTTCTACTGCAAGAGGAATGAACACCTGGAGAAAGACTGCAGGCGTGCAAATGGCCTATGTTTGGTTTGTGGCGCATCCACTCACGCCATAGGAGCATGTCCATATCGACTCAACCCAGCTCCAGCACATAGACCCGCAATCACAGTCCCGCAGCGGCCAGCTATTCAGGCTCATACCCCTCGCTTATCTCTCCTTGCACCACCTCCACGTGGACCTCCTGCATAGCCTCCTCGTCAATTCCATCAGGAACAGAGGAACATGCCTCAAGGGCAGAGAAATGCGCCCCAGTGACAGAGGAATGTGCCTCCAGCAAGAAGGAATGGACCCAGACGTCAGGCTTTCACAATAACGGTTGAGGAAGCCGAAGCCACTGGCCAAGTAATCACTGGTAATTCCCAATCATTTCACATTTTTTCAATCCATGTATGTCACTATATTTTTCCTGTATCTAAAACCAACCTCACACAACTTAGGTACTATACTAGTAGCCACCCTTCCTGCACTCATACTGTTCGATACTGGAGCATCACACTTATCACGCCCCGCATCCCAGAGTACTCTAATATGGGCACGTGACATAGCCAACCATGCTACCTGTGGATAGGAAATATCCTTCCACAGTCACATTACGGCTGTAGAGATATCAAGAACAATAATAAACTATCTAACACATGTCCATAAGCCAGAATAAAACGAGTCAAGAATAAAATAATGCGGAAGCAAAAGACCCAATACAAGAATAACTGGAATGTATGTCCCATAATGCGGGCTCACATCAGGAATGAAAATACCGAAAGTAAAAGGACTAACTACTAACAAGTCCTCACGGCTCAGCCTGCTGACTGAAATACTCCTGCTCGGCCTGCAGCAAAGGTAAAGAATCTGGGCCATGCAAAACCCAGACGTCAGTGCGTCATAATATCAAGCAATACTATAGACAGGGGTAGCAATACATGCAGGTATGAGTATAAGCAAGAATATAACAAGAATATATAACAGTGAGTATGTCAGTATAAGTCACGTGCAGTGATATCTAAACTGTGCTACGGGGTTATCTATTCTAAAGTCTTCGAAACCAAGTAATGTAATCCTCATCGTAACCCATCGGTGATTATTCCGTAACGCCCGGAAAAACGGCAAACAATAGGTATTCCGTAACGCCCGGAAAAACGGCAAACAATAGGTATTCCGTAACGCCCGGAAAAACGGCAAACAATAGGATGGCCCTTTGAGTTACGTTCGGTTACATTCCTGATTTCCCCATACTCCCAAGTTATAAATATCAAGTCAGGTATTAATAAATCTGGAGTTAATGCCAACACAGGATCAAGCAGGTATAGGTTTGTCTGGCTAGACAACAGGAAATGTCCGTAGGGACAACATGTCATGGTTGTTGGCATTAGTAACAAGATCAGGTAATAGAGAAAGCCATGGTACCTCGAGTCAAGTCAGGTAATGTATAGTTATCATGTCAAGTCAAGAAGTGCACGGTATCACGTCGTGTCAAGTAATGGTATGTTAAGTCATGCCAGGGGTGCACAAAATGTCACATGGGTGCTCATAATCAAACCCTAATAAGTATGGGTATACAAACAAGTATGGGGTACTAATGGAACAATAAAATAAAACATTGTAATGTTATATGCAAACAGGTACAGATTAAAACATATGGATGCACAGTTATCGATTTGGGTTAAAGGGATAGTTCCAACATTAATTAAATACAGTTTATCGAATATGGAATGTTAAAATCACATTAATATGTATTAAATGATCTAGGGATGCAATTGAATATACATTAGGCTAGATGTATGCAAACGAGTGTCCAATAGGGTATAAACTATTAAAAGGGTACTATGGGCTATGCAAATAATTATTATGTGATTTAAATATGGACGTGGATACCACGTATTGTAAACTAAATGCAACATGATACGTTTCAAGTTCTAGATCTAAAATGATATAATGGAACATCGAATGTTAAAATGGAACATGTGACATTAGATTAAATCTACAGGTTTAACATGTAATTAAATAAGTATAAAATAATATGAATAGCATGTAGCAAGTTTTACTTGCCTACGGATCAAGAAATGGGTATACGGAACGTCACACGTCGACGGGAAAAGTCGCGACGCGCACACGGTACACGGAACGGATCCAAACAACGCACAAAGTGATCACACGGGTCAGGTGCGCTCGCTGGGTCGTCGAGATCGCCGACGGCACGTCCGGTTTCCGGCGAACTACAAAGACAGAACACATAAAGAAAAGAACACAAAGAAAAGAAAGAAGAAGGAAAGGAAAGAAAAGAGGAGAATGAGATTGGGGAAGAAGGGAACTGCTCACTGGGTGCACTAGAGTCGGGAGACGAGAACGAGATCGATGACGACGATCAACTCCGGCGATGTGAAGATGTGCAGGGCTCGGTTTTGGGTTCTGGTGTGTATGTGTGCGAGATTCTTGGTGGCTGGAGTCGTTGGCAGAGGAGGAGAGGAAAGGGAGAGGGTTGTGGAGTCAGCGACGAGGTCGTCGGAGCTCCGGCGGCGCCGGTGTAATGAGGAAGGATGGTGAAGCGATGGGTCGGTTCTTGGAAAAGGAGGTGGTCGAGGAAGGAGAGGATGGCTGCGAGGGTTGAGATGATGGTGGAGGTCGAGAAGAGGGTCGGCGATGGGTGAGCGAGAGGGCAGCGGCGGTAGGGTTTGGGTTTCGTGGGTTTTGAAAAAAAAAGAGATGAAGAAGAAGGAGTATAAATATATATAGGGAGAGAGAGAGGATATACGCGAGAGGAGAGAGAGAGATTCTGAGAGAGAGAGAGAGGGGGAGAGAGATCGAGAGGTGAGAGAAAGAGATGGGGAGAGATGAAATTGTTTTTTTAGTGAAAGAGAGAGAGAGAGAGACTGCGGTGTGGGGGAGAGAGAGAGAAAGAGAGAAGAAAGAGAGAGTGGGTGTGGGGTCGGATAGAGAGAGGGATAGGTGATTGGTGGGGAAAATGTGGGGACCACGAGGATAAAGAGAGAGCTGAGGTCATTTAAAAAAATGGTTTTGATTTAAACTGAAAATATTTTTGTTAGGTAAAGAAATTTTAAAAGCAGTCGATTAATATTTTAAAGATATTTAATTAAATAAAATTTGAATTTTGGCGGGATACAAAATATTCCAAAACACGTCCGGGTCGGGTCTAAAAATTCAGTTTTAAAATATGAAAATTATATGCAGTTTCCAAATTTTAAAATGAATGATTAGGTAACTAAAATGCATACCCCCAAGAACGGATGCACGTACGTGCGCGTAGCCATCCAAACACGTCCGTTTCACAGAACGGAACGAGAACAATTTGCGCGGACGCTACCACAGGGTCAGGGGTATCATGCAGGCTATGAAATGCAATTTTAATTTATTTTACGTGATCTAAAATGTTATATGTAAAAGGAAAGTGCGATGCCAAATAAAAGTCAATATGCAGTATACATGAGATACACGTATCTATTTAACAGGCCAGGGTAGTTTATGAATATGAATCAACTAGTTCAAGTAAGTGGGTCGGGTCGAATGCAAAGTAAAATGTAAACTACCATTCGCACCCAAACAAGATAAATCAATAAAATACCACAGATAATAAATACGGAAACAGAAATTGGTATAACTGAACTCGGTTGTTACATTATACCCAACTACAAAAAGAATTTCGTCCTCGAAATTCCGAGAACAAGAAAGGATAAACAAACAACAAACTACAAGAATAGATGTGGAAACTTCTGCCGGATTTCATCTTCTCGTTCCCAAGTTGACTCTCCATGTGAGCGATTACCCCAAGAAACAAGTACAAGAGGGATAACTTTGTTCTTAAGAACCTTTTCTCTTCGATCCAAAATCGACATCGGTAGCTCCTCAAAAGTCAAATCTTCTCATACAGTCAGCTCCGAATGATCCAACACATGTGTTTCATCTCGAACATACTTACGGAGTTGAGATACGTGAAACACGTCATGAACATTCGCCAAGGATTTCGGTAACGCCAATCGATACGCCACTTCTCCAACACGCTCCAAAATCTCAAAAGGTCCGACGAATCGAGGACTAAGCTTTCCCCGACTTCCGAAAACGAATCACCCCTCTAGTCGGTGATATCTTCAAGAATACCAAATCACCCACAGCGAACTCTAGAGGTCTTCTCGACGCATCTGCCCAACTCTTTTGTCGGTCTTGTGCTGCTTCATATGATTCCGGATAGTGATAACCTTCTCAACTGTTTGCACGATCAAATCTGGTCCCAACAATCTTCGTTCACCAACATCGTCCCAACAAACAGGTGAACGACACTTGCGACCATATAGAGCTTCGAATGGAGCCATCTGAAAAGTCGCCTGGAAACTGTTATTGTAAGAAAACTCCTCTAAGTGTAGATGATCATCCCAAGAACCCTTGAAGTCTAACATGCAAGCTCTCAACATGTCTTCAAGAGTTTGGATCGTTCTCTCCGACTGTCCATCTGTCTGAGGATGATAAGCTGTGCTACATTTCAATCGAGTCCCCAAACTTTCCTGTAAGCTTCTCCAAAAGTGTGATAAGAAACGAGTGTCACAGTCGGACACGATACTCACCGGTACTCCATGCAATCTTACAATCTCCTGCATGTACCGTTCTGCCAAAGTTTCTGTTGATTGACCAACTCGAAAAGGGATGAAATGAGCTGCCTTGGTCAATCGGTTCACAATCACCCAAACTGCATTGTTGCCTTTTGGACTCCGCGGTAGAGCCGTCACGAAATCCATGGTTATATGTTCCCACTTCCACTGAGGAATCGGAAGTGGTTGCAATAAACTAGCAACCCTTTGATATTCAGTCTTAACTTGCTGACACACCAAGCACTTTGCTACAAAACGGGCAATCTCCCGTTTCATGCCTTCCCATCAGAAATGCTGTCGTAAATCTCGGTACATCCTCCTGGATGTACGGAATATGCTGAACTGTGCGCCTCCTTCATAAGTTCTTCACGAATATCTGTAATACCCGGCAAGTCCAAGAAAGCTTCTGATCTCTGCAACGTTCTTCGGAATCGGTCAATCTCGAGCTGCTGCAATCTTTTCGGGATCAACGGCGATTCCATCTCCAGACACGACATATCCTAAAAACTTCACTTCTTCAAGCCAAAACTCGCACTTGCTCATCTTTGCATATAATTTTTCTTGGCTCAATGTCTGCAGTGCGATCTTCAAGTGTTCTGCATGCTCTTCAATAGTCTTGGAGTAGACCAGAATATCATCAATAAACACCACTATAAACTGGTCTAAGAATGGTGAAAAGATTCGGTTCATCAAGTCCATAAATATCGCCGGTGCGTTCGTTACTCCGAAGGGCATCACTAAATACTCGTAATTTCCATACCGAGTTCGGAACGCCGTCTTGCAAATATCTTCTGTTTTAACTCGGACCTGATGATATCCGGATCGCAAATCCAGTTTGGAGAATACCCTTGCGCGACAAAGCTGCTCGAACAATTCGCCAATGCGAGGGATCGGGTACTTGTTCTTAATAGTCACCCGGTTTAATTCTCTATAATCGATGCACATCCTCCTTGTTCCATCTTTCTTCTTTACTAGAAGAACTGGAGCTCCCCAAGGTGAGTTACTACTGCGATTCCAACCCTTCTCAAGTAATTCAGTAACCTGCTTCTTAACTTCTTCCAACTCCACTGGTGCTATTGGATAGTACGCTTTAGAAACTGGCGCTGCACCAGGAACAAGATAAATCACGAACTCCACATCTCGCTTCGGCGGTAAACCTGATATGTCTTCAAATACGTCCATGAAATCTCGAAGAACAGCTGGCGCTTCAACTTTATCAACCTTCATCGACGAAAGAACATTAATTGTCGGCCTAGCCCTAAACTCGACTGGCCCGACAGAACTGCTTCCTCCAGACAACCTCCGGGTGTCCGGGAATCTGGAAATTCGCTTTCTTTGCTCTACACTCAATGTGAGCGTGGAAAGTGCCGAAAAATCCATTCCCAAGACGACTTCATAACTGCCGGTAACAATCACCAAGAAATCTGCAAATAGCTCCCGTTCGCCAACAACAACTGCAAATCATCGAGTGTGTAGTAGTAAACTTGGATGACATAAATCAATGGGATGCACATAATTGAATAACGCTAATGCGAGAAAACCATGAACAAGTAGGGTACCTGAAACGGCTTCCTCTGAAGCTTTAGCCTCTTCAGCCGTCAGGGTAAAGGCTCGAGCTTGATTGGGTCCCTGAGTTATCAGCTTCTGCTCCTGAAACTGTCTCTGCAGTGGCTTCTGAGTATCTTCCTTCAACCGTAGCTTCGACGGACAAGTATCAATGGTGTGATCAGCTGATCCGCAAATAAGACAAAGTCCAAGCCTCTTACGATAATCTCTTCGATAATGACCCGGTCGTTGGCAGTAATCGCACAACACCCTCCCTTTTTGCTCAGGCAAAACTGGCTTCTTCATTGGTACAACGCCACGCCTGTCCACCGGAATACCTCTGCGTCCATGTGCTCGGTTCGGTGCAAATGCCGGCTTCCGTACTGTAACTGCTGGCTGCTGTGTACTCCCGGTCTTCATAGATAGGCTCTGCTGCTCTCAGGCTGCTGTAAGTACTTGTGAGAAAGTGGTCAAACCCAGGGAGACAATCTGCCTCTGGATGTCCACATCCAAACTGCGCATGAACCTCCTTGCCCTATCAGCATCGTTGGCAACCAAAGGTCCAGCGAATCTACTGAGCCGCGTCCACTCAGCTGCATATATATCTACAGGTGCGCCGTTCTGCTTCAAACTGACGAACTTTTCTTCCATTTCCTCCCGTTCAGTCCGCGGGAAGAACTTCTCCAAGAAACTCTTCGAAAATCCGCCCAACTGATCGGCTTGGGCAAGAGGGTCTTTTCCACAAGCCACCATTCACGGGCGTAGTCTACCAACTGGATGCGTACCACATCCACCCTCTTATCCTCTGGGATCTGTGCCGCAACGAGTAAATTCTTCGTATCAACCAGCCACTGCTCAGCTGGCAACGGCTCCTCCAGGCCAGAAAAGACAGACGGACCCAGTCTCCTGAAATCCGCCACGGTACCCACATGATCCACTGGTCTGGCTACAACATTGCTCACGGACTGCTGAACGGTCCGCAAACCTTTCTGAAAAGATTCAACTTGCTGTTGGATCAGCTCGGTCTGTCGCTTTTGGTTTTCTAACATCCCACGGATTACTCCAAGCATAGCGGCTTCGTCCACACGCCTTTGGTATGTTTTCAGATTCTTTCCTGCCATGTTCCTGAAATCAAAGCACCCAAAGGATAAGCATGATAACAAATTCAAAATATAGATCAAGTATATGAATCAAGGCTAGAACTCCAAGTTACTTAAATAGAGTACCGCATTGTAACCATGCCGCGGTATCATAGCTACAATCACATAACTCCACCAAAGTCGCCTAAGTTTTAGAGATAACCAAAAGGAAACCAGGTTTCGAGTCGATATGCAAAGAAGGTTTGCATGTCATAAAAGTAGAATCAGGAGGAAGTTAAGATTCAAGAATGGTAAGACGGTAAGGTGGCAGGACATGTTTCCTAATCACGAGTATTCTGATTCGTGTATTGGGTCCAATACCCAACTACAAAAGAATCAAACCCGATTAACTTAGATCCTATGGCTCTGATACCAAAAGAACCATGTCATGCCCCGCTTCCCAGAGTACGCTAATATGGGCACGTGACATAGCCAACCATGCTACCTGTGGATAGGAAATATCCTTCCACAGTCACATTACGGCTGTAGAGATATCAAGAACAATAATAAACTAACTAACACATGTCCATAAGCCAGAATAAAACGAGTCAAGAATAAAATAATGCGGAAGCAAAAGATCCAATGCAAGAATAACTGGAATGTATGTCCCATAATGCGGGCTCACATCAGGAATGAAAATACCGAAAGTAAAAGGACTAACTACTAACAAGTCCTCACTGCTCAGCCTGCTGACTGAAATACTCCTGCTCGGCCTGCAGCAAAGGTAAAGAATCTGGGCCATGAAAAACCCAGACGTCAGTGCGTCATAATATCAAGCAATACTATAGACAGGGGTAGCAATACATGCAGGTATGAGTATAAGCAAGAATATAACAAGAATATATAACAGTGAGTATGTCAGTATAAGTCACGTGCAGTGATATCTAAACTGTGCTACGGGGTTATCTATTCTAAATTCTTCGAAACCAAGTAATGTAATCCTCATCGTAACCCATCGGTGATTATTCCATAACGCCCGGAAAAACGGCAAACAATAGGTATTCCGTAACGCCCGGAAAAACGGCAAACAATAGGTATGGCCCTTTGAGTTACGTTCGGTTACATTCCTGATTTCCCCATACCCCCAAGTTATATATGTCAAGTCAAGTATTAATAAATCTGGAGTTAATGCCAACACAGGATCAAGCAGGTACATGTTTGTCTGGCTAGACAACAGGAAATGTCCGTAGGGACAACATGTCAGGGTTGTTGGCATTAGTAACAAGATCAGGTAATAGAGAAAGCCATGGTACCTCGAGTCAAGTCAGGTAATGTATAGTTATCATGTCAAGTCAAGAAGTGCACGGTATCACGTCGTGTCAAGTAATGGTATGTTAAGTCATGCCAGGGGTGCACAAAATGTCACATGGGTGCTCATAATCAAACCCTAATAAGTATGGGTATACAAACAAGTATGGGGTACTAATGGAACAATAAAATAGAACATTGTAATGTTATATGCAAACAGGTACAGATTAAAACATATGGATGCACAGTTATCGATTTGGGTTAAAGGGATAGTTCCAACATTAATTAAATACAGTTTATCGAATATGGAATGTTAAAATCACATTAATATGTATTAAATGATCTAGGGATGCAATTGAATATACATTAGGCTAGATGTATGCAAACGAGTGTCCAATAGGGTATAAACTATTAAAAGGGTACTGTGGGCTATGCAAATAATTATTATGTGATTTAAATATGGACGTGGGTACCACATATTGTAAACTAAATGCAACATGATACGTTTCAAGTTCTAGATCTAAAATGATATAATGGAACATCGAATGTTAAAATGGAACATGTGACATTAGATTAAATTTACAGGTTTAACATGTAATTAAATAAGTATAAAATAATATGAATAGCATGTAGCAAGTTTTACTTGCCTACGGATCAAGAAACGGGTATACGGAACGTCATACGTCGGCGGAAAAAGTCGCGACGCGCGCACGGTACACGGAACGGATCCAAACAACGCATAAAGTGATCACACGGGTCAGGTACGCTCGCTGGGTCGTCGGGATCGCCGACGGCACGCCCGGTTTCCGGCGAACTACAAAGACAGAACACATAAAGAAAAGAACACAAAGAAAAGAAAGAAGAAGGAAAGGAAAGAAAAGAGGAGAATGAGATTGGGGAAGAAGGGAACTGCTCACTGGGTGCACTGGAGTCGGGAGATGAGAACGAGATCGACGGCGGCGATAAACTCCGACGATATGAAGATGTACAAGGCTCGGTTTTGGGTTCTGGTGTGTATGTGTGCGAGATTCTTGGTGGCTGGAGTCGTTGGCAGAGGAGGAGAGGAAAGGGAGAGGGTTGTGGAGTCAACGACGAGGTCGTCGGAGCTCCGGCGCCGCCGGTGTAATGAGGAAGGATGGTGAAGCGATGGGTCGGTTCTTGGAAGAGGAGGTGGTCGAGGAAGGAGAGGGTGGCTGCGAGGGTTGAGATGATGGTGGAGGTCGAGAGGAGGGTCAGCGATGGATGAGCGAGGGGGCAGCGGCGGTAGGGTTTGGGTTTCGTGGGTTTTGAAAAAAAAAAGAGATGAAGAAGAAGGAGTATAAATATATATAGGGGAGAGAGGGAGGATATACGCGAGAGGAGAGAGAGAGATTCTGAGAGAGAGAGAGAGAGAGAGGGAGAGAGAGATCGAGAGGTGAGAGAAAGAGATGGGGAGAGATGGAATTGTTTTTTTTAGTGAAAGAGAGAGAGAGAGAGACTGCGGTGTGGGGGAGAGAGAGAAAGAGAGAAGAAAGAGAGAGTGGGTGTGGGGTCGGATAGAGAGAGAGGGATAGGTGATTGGTGGGGAAAATGTGGGGACCACGAGGATAAAGAGAGAGCTGAGGTCATTTAAAAAAATGGTTTTGATTTAAACTGAAAATATTTTTGTTAGGTAAAGAAATTTTAAAAGCAGTCGATTAATATTTTAAAGATATTTAATTAAATAAAATTTGAATTTTGGCGGGATACAAAATATTCCAAAACACGCCCGGACCGGGTCTAAAAATTCAGTTTTAAAATATGAAAATTATATGCAGCTTCCAAATTTTAAAATGAATGATTAGGTAACTAAAATGCATACCCCCAAGAACGGATGCACGTACGTGCGCGTAGCCATCCAAACACGTCCGTTTCACAGAACGGAATGAGAACAATATGCGCGGACGCTACTACAGGGTTATGGGTATCATGCAGGCTATGAAATGCAATTTTAATTTATTTTACGTGATCTAAAATGTTATATGTAAAAGGAAAGTGCGATGCCAAATAAAAGTCAATATGCAGTATACATGTGATGCACGCATCTATTTAACAGGCCAGGGTAGTTTATGAATATGAATCAACCAGTTCAAGCAAGCGGGTCGGGTCGAATGCAAAGTAAAATGTAAACTACCATTCGCACACAAACAAGATAAATCAATAAAATACCACAGATAATAAATACGGAAACAGAAATTGGTATAACTGAACTCGGTTGTTACAACACTGTTTCATGTCGCAACGATTCGTGAGAACGCATGCGATTCCCGTGAAGCCACTCATTTCAAGATGGAATGTCAGTTCCAAGAATGGAGTATTAAAAGCAACTATGGGATTTGATCAGTATCCAGTTGATGTTTGCAGACGAGAATTCTACGCGAATTTCAAAGTACTGGACATCCCAAACTTTGATGTTGTGTTGGGAATGGACTGGCTAGGAGTTTTCTATGCTACGACTGACTGCCATTAAAAGAAGGTAGTATTTGAGATATCAGATCATCCATTCTTCTACTTCAAGAGTGGAGATAGAACTTTGGAGTCAGGAATCTTCCGTGCTAAACCAAAGAATGCATAAGTGTTTACTCTACCGGCAGAAGAAGAAAAGCCAGAGGTCGTTCGAGGATGTATTCCCTGAAGATATCTCAGATTTGTCTCCTGATCGAGCTCTTGAATTCAGCATTGATTTACTACCTGGTGCATAACCGGTAATCAAAGCTCCATACCGGTTAAGTCCTGAGGGATTGAAGGAGATCCGCATTCAGTTGGACGAACTCCTGAAGAAAGGTTGGATTCGTCCCAGTACTTCAAGATGGGGATCTCCAGTTTTGCTTGTGAAGAAGAAAGAAGGTTCATACAGGATGTGTGTAGATTATCGAGCTCTGAATGAAGTGATGATCATGAACAAGTATCCACTACTGCGCATCGATGATCTTTTCGATCAGCTAAGTGGGTCTTATGTATTTTCGAAGCTAGATCTTCGTTCGGGTTATCATCAGGTGAAGGTCAAAGAGTCCGATATTCCGAAGACGACGTTTAAGACTCGATATGGTCATTATGAGTATCTTGTAATGCCATTTGGAGTGACAAATGCACATGCTATAATCATGAATAAACCAAGTTTTCCGAGAGTACTTGGACAGGTTCGTTGTCATCTTTATCGACGACATCCTGGTGTATTCAAAGGATCGGAAAGAACAAGCCGAGCATTTACGGATTGTCCTGGAGACATTGCGACAGCATCAGCTCTACGCTAAGTACAGCAAGTGTGAATTTTTGCTAGACCAAGTCGGATTTCTCGGACATATCGTTTCAGGCGAAGAATCTCAGTAGATCCAGCTAAGGTGTCAGCTGCCAGCGAGTGGCCGACACCAAAGACAGTGAAAGATATACGAAGTTTCTTAGGATTAGCATGATACTACCGACGATTCATTGAAGGCTTTTCAAAGATTGCAGCACCCCTGACAAAGATTACACGTAAAGTGAAGCATTCGTGTGGTCAGAAGCATGTGAAAACGCTTTTGTAGAACTCAAGTCAAGATTAACTTCTGCTCCTATTATCGTAATACCGGATCAATCTGGAGGATTCGTTGTGCATTGTGATGCGTCCGGAAAGGGATTAGGATGTGTTCTACACCAGCATGGAAAAGTTGTAGCTTTGCATCAAGACAGCTGAAAGTCCATGAGCGCAACTATCCAACACATGATCTGGAGCTGGCAGCCGTTATCTTCACACTTAAGATTTGGCTCCACTATCTCTTGAGAGAACGAGTGGATATATACACTGACCACAAGAGGCTGAAGTATGTATTTACTCAGAAAGAACTAAACATGCGGCATAGAAGATGGCTAGAACTCATGGAGGACTTCGACATCAACCTATAGTATCATTCCGGGAAGGTGAATGTAGTTCCTGATGCACTTAGCCGCCAGCCATTAGCAATGAATCTCACCGCTAAGTAGAAGCTACAGCAGGAATTGCACGGAATGGAGATCGAAGTAGTTATGCCAGGTAACGCTTCGTATTTGATGAACTTATAAGTCCAGTCTACTCTTGTCAATCAGATGAAGGCAGCTCAAGCAAATGATGCCAAACTATAAAAGATCCGAGAACAAGTAGAAAGTGGACTTCGAACAGACTTCATCATCCACGAAGACGGATCCTTGAGATATGGAAGTCGATTGTGTGTGCCACACGGCCCAGTTCGAGAAGAGTTGATGAAAGAATCTCACAACTCTCCTTATTCTGTATACCCCGGTGGTACAAAAATGTACAAGGATCTCAGGAAACACTACTGGTGGCATGGAATGAAGCGTGAAGTAGTAAGGAGCGTAGCCAAGTGTTTGGTGTGTCCGCAAGTAAAGGCTGAACATCACAAAACTGCTGGTCTACTTCAGCCGTTACCAATCCCAGAATGGAAATGGTAGCACATTTCCATGGACTTCGTGACTGCCCTTCCTCGCAGCACGAAGAGTAACGACGCAGTATGGGTTATTGTGGATTGACTCACCAAGTCGGCTCACTTTATTCCATTTCGAGTTGGCCAATCAACTGAGACGCTAGCAAAGAAGTACATGGAGGAGATTGTGAAATTACATGGAGTACCTGTTTGCATCGTCTCCGATCGTGATACCAGATTCCGATCACAATTTTGGTAGAGTCAGCAAGCTAGCCTGGGAACGATTCTGAATTTCAGCATGGCTTACCATTCACAAACGGATGGACAGTCCGAGCGAACAATTCAGATTCTTGAGGACATGCTAAGAGCTTGTATGTTAGACTTCGGAGGTTCGTGAGAAGATCACCTACACCTTATGGAGTTTTCATACAACAACAGCTATCATGCAAGCATTGGAATGACACCATTTGCAGCACTCTACAGAAGGAAGTGCCGTTCACCACTAAGTTGGGACGACGTTGGAGATCATGAACTCCTTGGACCAGAGATGATCGTGGTAACTGTAGACGTAGTTCGTACGACTAGGGAAAGAATGCGCATAGTCCAAGACAGACAGAAGCATTGGGTAGATGCTAAGCGGCGACATCCGGAGTTCCAACCTGGAGACCATGTTTTCTTAAAGATCTCTCCAAACCGAGGAGTGATCCGCTTTGGCAAAAGGGGTAAGCTAAGTCTGAGATACATAGGACCGTTCGATATTCTCGAACGAGTTGGAGAAGTGGCATACTGTTTGGCACTACCACCCTCATTAGAAGGAGTGCACAACATGTTCCACATATCCCAGCTACGAAGATATATGAGCGACCCCAGCCACATCCTTGATCACTCAGAGTTCATAGTCCAGACTGACCTAACTTGTGAACAATAACCCATTGAGATCCTGGATCGAAAGGTGAAGACATTATGGAACAAGAAAGTAAACTTGGTCCGAGTGATGTAGAGAAAAGATTCACCAGGAGAATCAACTTGGGAACGAGAAGAAGACATGCGTGCAAGACACCTTCGCTTATTTGTAAATTAGTCCCGATGTAAATGTAAATTTCGAGGATGAAATTTTTATAAGGAGGGTAGAATGTAACGACTTTGAATTTACTGTACGGAATTTTCCAGTTTAATGTACAGAAATGAGTTATACAGCCTGAGTTTGAGTTATAAGTAAATTTTGTTAAATAACAGCAAGAAACAACTTGTAGCTCATTGGTAAAGCCTTTGCACTGCTGTGACGTAGCCTGTGTGTTCAATTCCCATCAGACACATTATTTTTTCTGATTTTTTCTTTTTAACATTTTGGAAGCCCAAAAGTTTACATGTGCAATACACAGAAAGTTAGAAAAATCAAACATGTGAAAAATGGAGTAAACAGAGCTTTAATCATCTGGCACTGTAACATTTCGAAATAATAAAAATATTATTTTTTGGGAAATTTATAATTTAATATTATTTTATTGAATATTTTAATAATTCGGTATAATTAAATATAAATAAATGGGGAAATTTTTTGGAAAATTATGGAAAATTCTAAAATAGGGTAAATTAGAGAATTATGCCATTTCTAAGTTTAATTGATTAGTTATATGCTAAATTAGTGCTAATCGCGATTAATAATCGCTAATCGGTTTTTTAGCAATTTGTGCAAAACATGCACATATCATTCTTCTTACACTTGTGCATTTTCTACCATGGTTTCTCATTTGGGTTTACTATTTGAGTGAGAAGGAATTTAGAGAAAAGAAAAGAAATGGAAAAGGGGTTTATATTAAAGAAATTAGTAGTTGGTGAGAGAGAGAGAGGTATGGGCTTCTTTGACTAAAGACTTAGCCATTTTCCCTTCAACCTTCACTCATTTTTCTCCCTCTCCCTCTTGTTGCTGCTGCTACTCTTGCTCCTCACCTCCCTCCCCTCTTCAACTCCTCAAATCACCTCTAAAACAACTCCAAAACCCCACTCTCATTTCATTAAAAGTGTGCACAAGCTCAAGATCTACACATTAGACCAAGGAAGCAAGGATTTTGGCCACTAGGGGCAACTCAAGAAAATTCTTGAGTTGCCAAATGAGGTATTTTTTGGATCATTAGCTTGGTTTATGCATTACTGATACCCCATGTTTAGTTTAGAACCGATATTGTTGATTTTGTGGAGTTAAGGAAAACCTAGTTAGGGTTTGAGGAAATTATGAGTTGTAATGTGAAATTAAGCTCAGTAAAGGCTACACAAACACCCTAGTGCATGAATTGAGACCCTAACCTGAGAGTTGAAACCAGAATACGGATTTATGGATACGATATCGGAGAATTTGTGAAATCTGTGATGGTTACTTTGAATCTGCTTTCACCCGAGACACATGAAAATTATATTGATTGGACAGTGACATGTGCAGGTACCCTAGAACTACCACACAAAGCCCTAGCCCCCACTTCCTTTTCCAGGCCGCAGATTTAATCTGTTTGGCCGCAATTTACGGCCTGGGTCCTACCATTTTGTCTCGTGTTTGTTCTGTAGCTCCTACATGTATATTTTAGACCCCTCGTATATATAGATTTGTTTAATTTGACCTAGGGTGAAATCTGGAGCCTATTTCCTTAGTTGCTGTTTTGGATTCGTGTTTCCGTATTCCGTATTTCTAATTCTGGAATTGTGTATCCGTGTTTTACCTCGACTATTTGGCGTTTATACGACGATGTCGAGGATTTGTTGATGTTTTTGAAGGTGTACCCATAGGTTCTAACCTATAGGCCCCTTATCGTATCGTTTTGGGTTTCGTGTGCCGTATTAGCTTTGATTTGGTTTTAATACGCATTTACGATACTATGACGTGTAGGTACCCTATGAAGACTTCGGGACGACAAGTAAAGCGCGTGGAGACGTCGACAAATGAAGACGCAAGGTGAGTAGATTATATCTACTGGGGGAAGTCGGGTGGATGGCGTATAGCACCCCCGCTGTCCGTAGCTGGTATACTATATATTATGCTTGATAGTTATAGCGTGTCATGGATATGGTGTTAGGTGTATTATGGATAGTGTAGGGTTAGAAGTGACTAGTGTAGTTCATAGTCGCGAACCCTAGAATAGATTTACACCTACACGCACACCCTTGCATATTCATTATACTTACACTGTGTTGATGATGATGTTGGATGACATTGAAGATGAGTCGATGATTTTGGGCTTTGTGCCGTGAGATCGGTGAGGTGATGTGATTTGTACTTGCGATACGACATGTGATCTTAGCGGGCCGTTGGGCATGTGTTTTACCCCCGCTTCCATACTTTTATAGATGGTATTGATTTGTACTAGACTTAGATCTGTACCCTAGATTATATGATATGATGATAATGATACCTGATATTTGATGAGAGGAACGTGATACTGACCCGTACCCAGCTATTGGGATGCCGTACGACGATTTACCGTACGAGCTTTATATTGATGATAGATCCGCACTCATGACTTGAGGATGTCATATGATATGTTGTATCGTACGCGATACTATTGAGGCGGGATCACCGACTATTATATCTATATATCGACTCAGATTTAGGTGGTTTCCATACCCCTCCCGATTGACTTGATACTTAGATCTGTAGTTTGCATAGTAGATGTTAGACTAGACCCGAGTCATTCTTATTTCAAATGGCATAACTGCATGACTTATACATTTGGGTGTAGATTCTTTACTGTTACGTTGATTATTCGATTTCCGCATATTCATGCTATTCACGTTGCTTTGCATATGTTTATTGCTATATTATTATCATGCTGTTAGGACACCAGCACCATTATCGATGATGCGTATGTTCCACGTACACTTGCTTGCCAGCTCATACACTTCATTATCGATAATTGCCATGCCACTACACTGTAGTACTGTTGCATTCATGATATGATTCTTGCATGGCATATTGTACACTTATACCTGTACACAAGCATAGATGATTCTGACTTGATTAGAGATTTGGGAACCGCAAGATGTTCTTCAAAACTGATTCGTTTTAAAAGAGCGGTTTCCCTCGACATGTGCACATTACTATTCCATGTTGCATGACTTCTGATATGCTTACCTTTCTTACATGTCGCATACATCATGTTTTGATTATACGCATTGAGATATGTTGTTTCCATGATATTTCTGGATTTGGGAACCGTGGGTATTTCAAAAGAGAATATATAATTGTGTTAAAAACCCGGTTACCCTTGATATGATATTTCAGTGCGTCCATCATGTGTTTTCTCGGTGCTGAGAGCGACATGTGAAACCCGATTCGAGGAAGCGGATGAGGCCGATTGCGGATACATGGTGGACCCGGTATGGTACCCCGGGGTGAGAATGGTTTCGCTGTGTAGTAGACGGTGAGCCTGGCAGAGGGACTACTACCTACCGGTGATTGGTTGGACCTGGCGGTTATCCAGAGGATACTGACCAGAGTCGATAAATGGATATGGGCGTACTGCCGGGGCCGAGGGCCGATTCCGCAGACATAGCCCGTGGGCTGATCCGGACTGACGGAGCCCGATAGATGAGGATTTACGTGTCGATGCTAGGCACGGGTTTCATGATGTTTTCCATGATTTGATTATATCCTCGCATTTGCATGCATGATGCTTATTGTCAGTGGGTGACGGGTGGACGGGTTCCACGTTTATTGTCATTGGGTGACGGGTGGACGGGTTCCACGTTTATTGTCATTGGGTGATGGGTGGACGGGTTCCACATTTATACAGACTTGATCACATACAGACTGGATTTACATTGATCATACTTCATGCAGACATACCTTATACTGATGACATGTTATTATCTGAGGCACTGGCACGAGTACTTGGCACTACCTACATGATTAGATGTTACATTGTCACTTTATCATGCTTCAGACTTATTCTTGAGGGTTTTATTATTATACTGATTGTTTGAACTAGGATTATGTCTTGCATTCGGTTTCTGCTTGTAGATATTTCTATTCACGAGTTGGCAACTCACCCCCGTTGTGCCACAGTTCTTGCAGGTTTTGCCGTACAGGTTCCATAGCGGCATTTCTGTCACACTGCTTCCCTTTGCGGGTGATTTGCTTGGTAGGTGGGTTCTTTGTATCAGAACCGCCGTTGTACATGTATTATTCATTGTATCTAGAAATTCCATCATCCAAAAACTTGTATATTGTTTCACACTCAGACATTAGTGATGTATTATTTCGACCTTAGAGTCGCGCTTAGTAGTGTTACAGTTTTCATGCTTATCTGGGTTTCTTTTGAATTTTGATCCTCGCCATTCGGCGTTGTATAGTATATTGCTTGTTGTTTATTTATCCTTAAAATGGTTTTAGATTTTCTGGGCTTTTGGCTTACTTGGATCAGATGGAGTCCTATAGACTTCATATGGTTCAAGGGCCAGTCACGTGCTCTTTCGGGTTGTGACAAAGTTGGTATCAGAGCCCTAGGTTGACCTTGGTTCGAGTCTAAGTTTGACTATGTGGAGCCTAGGGCGTCTATATATATACGGAACTTAGGCTTGACCTTACGGAACTTAGACTTAGTCGGGGGGGTATTAGACCCGAACTTTTGTCGCGTAGGATGACCCTTGGTTGATGGAATAGGTGACTAAAGTAGAGTGACGTACCGTGGGTATGTTCCGCGGTATACTTACGACACGCCACTCCGCTTAAGGAACCTTAGGATGTACATATTTTCGAGATCAGCGATCCTCTTCATATCCATGATTATACATCCATTTGAGATCTCCAATTCTATTAGTTTCATGATCATACCTTCATTGATGCTGTTCCTTCTTATGATCATTTATCCACTCTGGATCTGTTGTTCTCTTTCTTGCTATTGATTTGCTCTCTTCGATACTCAATTGAGGTTCCTGTCGCCATGTTGAGCGCAGTTTGGGCTGCTGCTAGGGTTACGGTCAGTGCAAGCTCGTCTGGTACGAGGGCTGACCATTGTGTTTTCTGGTGACATGGGAACGTCTTGAGTTAGTATTGGTGACTGTGACCTCTAGTGGAGGCGAGTGCTTGGTCTTGCACCGGATGATCGGGCCATTGTTAGAGCTGCCAGTTGAGAGAGGACTGTTGATGTATAGCATACCATACAGAGATTATGATGTCGCCTACTGTGCAGACAGATGGACCAGCTGTTGCTGAGATTCATAGGATGTCGCTTCCGGAGCTTACGAGCTGAGATCGCCGGAGCTTCCAGGCAAATATGAGACATATGATAGCTAGTCTACCCGATTTGAGAGATGAAGGTGATTCGTCCGATTTATGCGCCAGAGCAGGCCTAGTTGAGTTGAAGATTTCCAGTGCGGAGAGTCTTACTCAGATCTAGAGCAGACCGATTTAAAGATGACCGCCAATGTATTGCCTTTCCTGGAGGATTGAGACGCTGTTCAGCGTACAGACGAATGAGCCAGTTGCTGCTGCAAATGACGAGATATCGCCCAGATGATTGGAACCACTGCAGCATGAGTATATACTTAGAGATATGATGGAAGGTCGCTAGTCACCGAGGATGAATGACTAGGACATGTGGTTCGATCGCTTACCCTGATGCGAGGTCATCAGATAGATTGCTTCCAGCTAGAAGCGACTTCACGCGGAGACGTTGAGAGTCGACGGAGACGATCGAATGTCAGGAGCCCATTTTCCAAGTTTAAAGTATACAGAAATACATGCAGGCGATTCCATGGGCCCTCTAGAAGAATGAAACCCTAACTCGACATAATGACCGTGTGAAAGCCTTTGAACCTTAGGGTTTGCGGCAGTTCTGCGGCGCCATTAGTGAGGCTTGGGTTTTCCCTTCTACGGCTGGATCATTGATACTGTGGTATGTACTCGATGCTGTTAAACTGTACCCAAGATGTTGAGCTCTTGGGGGATTATGAGGATTTGACGAATCGATCGAATGGTTCGACTTCCTTCGGATGCTAGGTTGTGAGATGCATTTCTTGGGAGACTCCAGATACGAGGATAGCCGTTGGAGCGCAGTCCATGCAGCCACGATGAGACGAGTCCAAATCGGTCGACATTGAAGCAGAGTGAAGTAAAGAGTTTGCAAGAGATTTCGATAAGATGACGTCCCGCTCCGCTGACATCAGAGATGCGATACGCACGCAGAGGCGTTGTATATGGATATATCTTCCAGAAAGAGGCGCGATAAGTATGCAGCCGTTCCGGAATAAAAATTAGCTTCAGCAATGGATGATGACTTCCGGGCAATCCGGCAGGAATGAGATTTGAGAGAGAGACCTCGACAGGACCTTTCTGGAATACGATACGAGAAGACCTAGACCCAGGAGTGGTCATATTGCGCAGACCCAGCAGGCCAGAGTTCGGCATCATCGACGAGATAACTGACCAGGTTCGGATAAACGACCTTACCCAGACGCGTTGCGAGTTGATCAAGGACGAACGAGTATTGAGTATTCCTCCGATGGTTGGGACGCGTTCCCGAGGACCTGTTCGGACAGACACCTTCTATAGAATGATGAAGCTACAGAGTACGCACTTTCGAGTCCGTGCGAGAGACTTCGGATTGACCGTAGCCGAGAACAGTGCAGTGCGTAGATAGCATGGCGTGACGTCATAGTGGACGACGATAGAGACAAGTGGAACCAGAGGTTCGTGCGAGACGCTGACGAGCTGTCATTACTTCCCGTCGAGACTAGAGACCTGATATGCTTACAGAGGCGTTGGGATGCGACCAATTTCCGAGAAAATGTTGTGCTGAGGACACAGATGTCCATCGAGTGAGAAGAGATTATGCAAGAGAGCCAGCCTTCGTACAGTTCGGCATAGGCAAGATCGGAAGAGACCTTGAGCAGGATTCCTTCCAAGACATTGCTGCAATGATGTTTGCACCCAGGATCAGATGTGTGATGTGCATTCAGAGAGCCAGCGGCCGACGCCAGTGACAGGCTGCTTTACGAGTGGTCGTGAGGATTGACCGAGAGATGACTAGAGAAGTGCCAGAACGGAATCGTCCCCGTTAGCACACCTGACAGGGCCGATGAGCTGATTGACTGCGAGATAGGTAATCCGCAGAGAAGATAAGGACCCAGAGTCAGAGGACGCCAGACCGTGAGCAAGAGGCAAGTAGATATCTTGCGCTGCTAGCATTGGATGCACCGACTCCTTCTCGACCTTGAAGGAGGAACTACCGACGACGGTACTTATGATTTGGTTTTGATATACGATCTTGGTGCACGCCAGATGCACTAAATCGAAATTCTTCGTGCATGTCAAATGCACCTGATTTTGCTGTTAGGCACACATGTTGCCTATGACAGATGTTTCGTGCACACCAGTTGCACCTAGATGTTGTTTTGTTCACCTGTATGACACATACATGGATTTTGATCCCGTGCGCACCAGACGCACCGGATATTCTTATATGCATTTTTGTGGATTGATTTTTAGTAGAGCAGTACACTTTGATGATATTCGCTATGTATTGATGTTTTCGGAGCCCCGACAAATTGGATTTTGCTGAAATGTTTTAGTATTGGGGGTTTAAATTTAAATTCGGGGACCGAATTTATTTAAGGGGGGTAGATTGTAATATTTCGAAATAATAAAAATATTATTTTTTGGTAAATTTATAATTTAATATTATTTTATTGAATATTTTAATAATTCGGTATAATTAAATACAAATAAATGGGGAAAATTTTTGGAAAATTATGGAAAATTCTAAAATAGGGTAAATTAGAGAATTATGCCATTTCTAAGTTTAATTGATTAGTTATATGCTAAATTAGTGCTAATCGCGATTAATAATCGCTAATCGGTTTTTTAGCAATTTGTGCAAAACATGCACATATCATTCTTCTTACACTTGTGCATTTTCTACCATGGTTTCTCATTTGGGTTTACTATTTGAGTGAGAAGGAATTTAGAGAAAAGAAAAGAAATGGAAAAGGGGTTTATATTAAAGAAATTAGTAGTTGGTGAGAGAGAGAGGTATGGGCTTCTTTAACTAAAGACTTAGCCATTTTCCCTTCAACCTTCACTCATTTTTCTCCCTCTCCACTCATTTTTCTCCCTCTCCCTCTTGTTGCTGCTGCTACTCCTGCTCCTCACCTCCCTCCCCTCTTCAACTCCTCAAATCACCTCTAAAACAACTCCAAAACCCCACTCTCATTTCATTAAAAGTGTGCACAAGCTCAAGATCTACACATTGGACCAAGGAAGCAAGGATTTTGGCCACTAGGGGCAACTCAAGAAAATTCTTGAGTTGCCAAATGAGGTATTTTTTGGATCATTAGCTTGGTTTATGCATTACTGATACCCCATATTTAGTTTAGAACCGATATTGTTGATTTTGTGGAGTGAAGGAAAACCTAGTTAGGGTTTGAGGAAATTATGAGTTGTAATGTGAAATTGAGCTCAGTAAAGGCTACACAAACACCCTAGTGCATGAATTGAGACCCCAACCTGAGAGTTGAAACCAGAATACGGATTTATGGATATGATATCGGAGAATTTGTGAAATCTGTGATGGTTACTTTGAATCTGCTTTCACCCGAGACACCTGAAAATTATATTGATTGGACAGTGACATGTGCAGGTACCCTAGAACTACCACACAAAGCCCTAGCCCCCACTTCCTTTTCCAGGCCGCAGATTTAATCTGTTTGGCCGCAATTTGCGGCCTGGGTCCTACCATTTTGTCTCGTGTTTGTTCTGTAGCTCCTACATGTATATTTTAGACCCCTGGTATATATAGATTTGTCTAATTTGACCTAGGGTGAAATCTGGATCCTATTTCCTTAGTTGCTGTTTTGGATTCGTGTTTCCGTATTCCGTATTTCTAATTCTGGAATTGTGTATCCGTGTTTTACCTCGACTATTTGGCGTTTATACGACGATGTCGAGGATTTGTTGATGTTTTTGAAGGCGTGCCCATAGGTTCTAACCTATAGGCCCCTTATCGTATCGTTTTGGGTTTCGTGTGCCATGTTAGCTTTGATTTGGTTTTAATACGCATTTACGATACTATGACGTGTAGGTACCCCATGAAGACTTCGGGACGACAAGTAAAGCGCGTGGAGACGTCGACAAATGAAGACGCAAGGTGAGTAGATTATATCTACTGGGGGAAGTCGGGTGTATGGTGTTGGAGATAGTTCCCTCAGAGTCAATTATTGGATCATAGGCACGTGATTGCAATGATTGAGGGAGGACCTATCCCGGTAGGACAGTCTTACTCAAGATGATAGTATGCTATCTGGTTTATCTTTATCATCGTGTACTGCTTTAGGTGACCTGACAGGTCGCTATTACACGTTGGTAGAGCCCCAAGGATTCTTGCTTGACTGCCAGCAGTATGAGGGCGATCATATACGTGAGAGCTGGCAGTCTATAAGCACATCCTTAAAAGGTCCCTAGTCGTGGGAGTTTCAAGACAGGGCATCTATACTCCAGAGTAGACTAGTGTATATAGTCGAGACCCCGACGAGGGGCGGTGGCCGGTCTCACAAGCCACTGGTGTCAGTTGGATCACCTAAGATGTATACAGGTGCTCATTGGGTTATGAGTACACCGGACAGGACTCGCCGGGAACATGCTAGTTGGTCTTATACCTGACGTCAGATAGCAGTTCCCTGGTGACATGTGTACAGGTTAGTTCATCGACCTGGGGATCGTCATTTGTCTCGTGTGAGTTCCCACTGTACTTTGATTACTACCCTACCACGCTCAAAGGAGACGTGCAAACAGGTTTTAGTTGGGTACAGTCCCGAGCCACATGGAGCCAGTGAGCGGATCTTCAGGGGTTCGTCTCTCCCGGTATTGGGGGTGAGGTCGCGCTGTGTCTAGGAGAGCCATTACACGAAGCCCTCGGCCGAAGCAGGAGATTTACTGGTAGGTATTCCAGTAGTATCTCAGGGTGTTCTAGGCTACACTCCGACACGACTTGTACCGCTTTTGGGGGTCTGACTTTTACCAACCCCCTAGGCCCGCCATGCGATGCTCATAGACGAACGGACCGGACTGTACGGATATTGTCACTGACAGGCTCAGTAGGGTGTCAGGATGAGTTCACTCACAGACGTCCCTTTTTGTCAATAGCTGGTGGCCCGTCATGTATGGCTAATACCTCTGACGTGCTAGTGGTTAAATCCACAGCCATAGTATTGACGAGTCTTTAGAGTCCACCACACATTCAGTTACTCAAGCTTTCGGGCGAAACGCTGTAGAGGCCGTATGGAGATATGGCAAGGTCCGATCAGATACGTGCGGTATTGCACGGATCAGGATCGGACAGTTTGTACTACAGGCCGTATGGATATATGACAGGGTTCGATCAGATACGTGCAGTATTGCACGGATCAGGATCGAACGGATATTACTAGCCGGCTTTGGTTTAAGCCGGATCCTAGTATAGTACAGTGTAGATTTTGTCTCATTGCATTTGTATTTCGGTCGGAATATAAATGCGGGTGTGTATACACAGTATCGGGGTTTTCCTGTAATTTATTACGGGACCAGTTTTCTGGAGTTGCCAGTTTGCTTTCCGTTTCGGCCAATTTCCTTTGTATCGTTCATTGGCCGAAGATTGGTGGAGGATGGCTTATTTGCATTTGTGCAAATAAGTATTTGTGGAGGGTGTTCTTTGCATTTTGTTGGATCATGATGGTTGCACCATCCCGTGACCATTTGACTTCTTCTTTCATGATTGCTTGACTTTTTGTAGCAATCATGGTTGTTGATTAGTTGATGGAGTATGGATTTGTTTGTGATGATTGTTTCTTATGATGGCTTTTTCTCTCTTGCATTATGAGAGTGGTTCTATCATCCATACACCACACTCTCCTCTCATTCACACACATTGCATGGCCGGCCACTCTTGAGGGTGGGCTGTCCAAAATTTTGAGAGGAGAAAAATGAGTCTCATTTCCATGCCAAAATCCCTTTGTTCATCCAAAGAAATATATGGTTCATTATCTTCCACCAAATGGCAACCTCCATAAACCCCAAATGAGACATATAGATCTTCACTATATTCTACAACAAACCTTGGGCACGTCGACTCGCCAGCTTCGTGCCCGAGTTGCCTCGGTATAGAGGTGGGAGCCCGTAAAAGAAGCAGGCGACGTGGTGCTTTTCCGGCGAGGAGATGGAGACAGGACATTCCGCGGGAGATCGGGACGACGGAGAGAAGACCGGAGGACACGGATCGCTCGGTATATCTCTCTTCCCCATCTAGTAGTTAGCTAGGACTAGTTAATGGTACGATCCGGGTTCTAGTGCACGGTGGTGCCGGTCAAGAAAAATTAAAGTTAACCATCGCTTCCGCATTTGGCCTCGGGATGGAGGCCGGGGCGCCGCCGTGCACCTACAGTGGTATCAGAGCCTCGCCATTAACATAGTCTAGCTTGGTCTAATGTGTTTTACATTTCCGATCGAACAAAAATCCAAAAACCCGCGTTTTCATGCATATCAGTTTCTGTCGAAATTTTTTTGTCTCCAAAAATTTTTCAGGTTGTCTCAGAATGATGTGCAGGGAATTATAAGAATTCTGTAGAAATTTGATCACGTGATCGCTCTATACGACCGCGGAACCGCGGCCAAACTCATGCTTGGGCCGCGGTTCCGCCGCAGTATATGCAGATCAGTGTGCCAAATTTTTCCAGAGAGCTCCTGAGTTGAAAATGTGGTTTCTGGAATGTTAATTTTGGGCCCAGAATTTCTTGATGTGCTACAGTAGTACTTGGGGCCCACTTGTTAAAATTTGATCGATCGGATATTTTAAACACATTAGTTCACAGTATTTACATTATATCTGCGACCGTGAATGTCACTTGATCGGTAAATCCAGTCTGACTGCTATAGCCCGGTTAGACGGATTTGCGAACGTGATTTTCATGTTGATGTTCTGTGTTATGATGTGAAGTTGCGGATTGGTCGTGGGGATAGCCTGGATGCAATGCTAGTACAGTTGTGGTTGTATTATGTACATTTGATATTGCGGGGCGAGCGTCCGACGTGTGGACTGCCGTCACTGCCTGATTGTATTATTATTTTGGGGCACGACCAGGTTGCAGTCGATGTACCCGTTGTATGTATATTTTACTTTCTGTACTAGGATTACCCCAAGGTGGGGTGTACGGATAGCCGGGTTCTAGAGGGCAACGGGCCCGCATCTCATGGCATTGAGACGGAGGGGGCTTCACTCTAGAATTGGCAGGCTATTCGCCGCACTCGTAGGGGTACAGGTTGACCCAGGAGGGGTGCCCAAGTTACCGGATTCCGTGAAGTGCCGGGTGGTCCATTCACGTTGCTGAAGGGGGCTGCCTCGCTTCAGGTTTTGGCGGGTAACTTGCCGCGCCCGTAGGGGTCTAGGATTTCATTGCACATGCTATCCACACGACCAGGGGAACGTCGGGTTTCAGTAGTGGCTCTGTGAAACCCGGGGATCCCAGATATCTGTATTGTTCTGTGATGCTGTACTTTTCTGTGATGTTGCATTTTATCACGCCTTGAGCGAAATATAATATATTGGTATATATATTAGTAGATGTTGTATATGTTTTGCATCCGCGCTAGTCCAGTCCCCGTTCTGTCGTTAGTTAGCTAACCTAACGGGTAATGACGGGACCCAGTGGCGAATGCGGATGGCATATACGTACATCAGTATATTTTCGTTCTTTGTGGTGTGATCAATTGATGGGACTGCGTTGATTCAGATCAATGCAAGTTAAAAAACAAACCTAATCTGATGTTGTTGGAACATTTTTCAAAAGGCTGTTATTGCAAGGACGTTCTCTTTTGTTTTGCATCGTGGTATTCAGTTGGAATATCCTGCTCCTCAGTCGACGAGGCAAGGGCCGAGATCCCTTTACCGGGAGTGACCCCTTGGACAAAAAGTTTGCGTCAGGGCATTAACTTCACTATAGCCGATTACTTTTGCTTTGCATCGTGGTATTCAGTTGGAATATCCTGCACCTCATTCTACGGGGAAAGAGCCGAGATCCCTTCACCGGGAGTGACCTCTTTAGCAAAGGTTTTCGTCACTATATTTTTAAAAGCTATCCGTTCCTTCAACGATATCAAGTTCTTTACGTTAAAGGTTTTCGCCAGAAACCATTCGTAGCCCTCCGTCGTTTCATATGGGTAGTCAATAGTATTCAAGCTGTGTTTGTTGGCCAAAGTCAAGGCACAGTGTTTGGTAGCTGTTGGTTATTCATATGCAGCATAGATAGATGCGTTGGTTTGGAACAGTCGTACTGCCTTGTTGGCCAAAGTCAAGGGTAGGTACGGGTGGATTCAAATCAACCTGGAGAATGACGGGTAGAATTTGACATGTGACTTATGATTTGTTGGCCAAAGTCAAGGTCATAAGAGCATGGAGCAAAAATCACATCGGGAGTTTCTAAAGAAACTGAAACTTGCCAGATATGCGCATACCTTCTGGAGTGTGACACCGTGAGCGGATTCCGTCACGTTATCATGCGATGATAGTTGGATCCCGATTCCCACTGATGAGTTGGTTTACTCCTCGGGTGATCCCGACTAATTCTTCTTTCAGGTTTGGAGGAGAATTTGACGGTACAGTGGGAGGTTTCCAGATTAGATAAATTGGTAACCATTCTGATCTAGGATAGAGTGCACGCTGAGTGTTTCTTTTCTCTCTCTCTTTGGCAGCGACCATTGACCCGACCCTAAGACTATGACTCAGTGACCAAGTTGACCGAACCTTCTTAAACACCGGCTTTTGGATTGTCAGAGTTGCAAGCCTCATTGCCACTCCTACTTTTACCCTTTTCTCCAGGACACCCCGTATTACTACGAACGTCCACTTCCATTGGACAAAACCATCGTATGGTTATATACGAACTCGAAGGAATTTATTCGAGGATGGTTTCAGGTTCTGGAGGAAACGGATAGGACTATTCAGTTGTCTTTTCCTTTTACCTTCTCTCAGGTTGCGAGTGCTCCTTGGTTTAGGAGTAGTACACCTGTTACGCAAATTGGATAGTCTTCTTCCAAACCTTAGGCTGGTGCCGACAGGTAGGGAATGAAGAAAACCAATTAGCCTAACGATGGTGTACAGAAGGTATTATGTAAAGACAAAGAAAGGGATTAGAAGGAGGGCAAAGTGAACTGCGACTGCTATTCACGACCAAACCAAGTATTTCTTCGCCAATCCTAAATCACCTTTGTATTTCTCCAGAACACTCCGTATCACTACGAAGATCCACAGTTTATTGGATACTCCATCGTATGGTTATATACGAACTCGAAAGGAACTTGTTCCAGTTCGGGGATGGATTCTGGTTCAGGAGAAATAGGAATAAGGTTTATTCGGTTGTCTTTTATCTTCACCTTCTCTCGCATTGCGAGTGCTCCTAAGATTAGGACAGTACACCCATTATGCTTATTGGATAGTCTTCTTCCAAACCATAGGCTGGTGCCGAACGGTAGGGAAGGAAGAAAACCATTTGGCCTAAAGGGGTGCGCAGAAGGTAATGACTAAAGACATATAAAGGGATTTGGAGAGGTGGCAAAGAATTACACGGTTACAGTTGTGAATCTGGATAATGGAAGAGGCATTACTAGGAATACCGGGATACCCCATCGAAACATTTCAATGTTTCAGTTTCACTGTGTACTGTTAAAGGAAAACTGATTTCCCAGTTAGACACTTGCTCCAGGGTATGTATTTACCAGCTAGGATTCTCACATCTGTATGGTTTTACAGATGATGAGTGGGAGTAAGTTTTTGGGAATTTGGTGATCATCCTCATTATATCGGGATTCGTTGTAATCGGTGATATTTAAGGAAGTCACCTGGGCTGTTTGCCGGTCGGCAAATATTTGGTTTTGAATATCCGCTGTTATGCACAAATTTCAAATTGATATATCTGTATGTCTATTTTCATAGAGTGAGATATACCTTTTTGAAATTATGTCCATGACATTTACCTATATCAGTGGATGGTTAGGTAAGGAGCATTAAACAGCGGTGTAATTCTTCATAACCAAAGGTATAGTTTTCAACCTACGACACATAGTGAATGAGTTATCAGACTCAAGAGACTTATACAGAGCATTGTATATTGTCCAGGGTCCATCAGGACAGAGGGGTTGGTCCTCGTACTATATTCGGTTTACTTATGACTTCTCTAGTTTTTAGACAAGTGTTTCGTGGAAACACAGGGTCCGAATTTTGAGAAGTTATAGGTATTTGAATAAAGTAGAGAACCAGGTATCGCAAGTATCGGGATTCTTCAAAATGATCGAAGATGTAGATACTTGTGTATGGTATTCAGTTGATAGTAATGGCTAAGAGAACTTGCTTCTCTTTCAGGTTACTCATAATTGGAAGCATTCCTAAGTTGAGTAACGCTGATCGGCCTCTTTCCATTTAGTTGACATGCACTGGAGACAGCTGCATGATTTGAATCTGGTTCAATTAAATCAGTGCCTCTGGTTCTATATTGGATATAGAACAGTTCATATCTTAACGATGTTAAGGTACGGGGAGTTGTCCGGCTTATGATTAAAACCAGACACTGGACAACTCAAGGCACGTTTCTGTAATGGCTGTTTGTGGGTTGACCCAGGCTATGACGAGGGTTGACTTTCTACCATTTGGAAGATCAATAGTGATATTGTTCTAGACTCGCCACAGTTTTAATAAAAATGGATTTTTTCAGAAAATAGAAGTGGGAGTATGGTAGAACTGGAAGTGATTCCAGAACCACAAACGATTACTGAAGATTTGATAAGGAACCTAAAGATTCAATCTGGATTGACATTCCATTGGCCACTTCGCAGATAAGGTGGGTAACCTCAGGCACCCGAGAGGTACTCCGGTAGCCTCAAGGACGGTGACAGGGAGGTTCTTGTTTACCCACACTTACCATTGCTGTTGTTCCAGGCTGCGAGACCCGGCGGCTGGATGAGTATAGCGTCGTTCTAAACTGGCTTTAGAAGTGTACGTCTATATGACCCTGCCAGAGGGTTGTCGTAGTCAGTGGGAGCAGCGGAAGCATTGGTGGACATGTAGCTTATGTCTATTTATAGACTAAAGCAGATATAGCGGAGATAGATCATCTATTTCTGACGTGACAGTCATAGGTTTGACTTTATCAGAATAGGGGATGGATCTGTTAAGAAGGTAGTAGTAGGGTGTGATGTCCTGGTATTTGGATGACATACACAGAGTAGGAAGTGATATTCCTATACTACAATCGGTTATACTTTGGTCGTCACACAGTGGTTTCTCCACATGGGACTTGGACATTATGTCAGACATACTGGTTACTAGATCTATGGTTTTAGATCTAGATTTGGGTGGTTTCCCAATCAGGGTACTTAGACAGCATTCTAAGAGTATTTAGAATGGACGACTCCTGGCACGGTAGTGTACCTGCAGGTGATGGAGTCACCCTCTCTAAAGGTGTCTTACAGACTAAAGGGGAGAGGGATGTGCAAGATTGGCAGATCACTTGCTTAGGCAATTGAGTCAATCATGAGATGTCAAGTACCACACTAGGTGTTGTTCTTGCACTAGATGCAATAAGTTGACATTGATCCAATCCTAGAGAAACAGTCGGAAGCAGTTTTAGAACATAAGTGGATGTTCTAGGGATATGATAACGACAGCCTTATTCGGGAGACAGTTATCATTCCAGGCTTCCAAGGTGACCTGGACGACAAGGAGGTTGTCAGAGCTATAGTTTTTCCTTCTGACGAGGGGCAGTATTTTGGACAGGTGGTCCAAGGCAATACTGAGGGAGGCATGGCGCAGGATACTGATTAAGTTCAGTTGACAATACAGTCTAAGAAGTTTGGATTTGGAGTTCATTTATGAGCTAGGTCCCATCAGACATCCAGACACATTCTAAGACAGGTATTGCTCATTTCGGGAGATAGCTTTCTCCGCGAACTTGAGATATAGAGAGACATAGAAAGTAACATCAATGCGGATCCACTCACTGAGGCTATTCCTCGAACGCTATAGTTTCGCAAAAGAGCTTTGTGAGACTGACTAGTAGAGGAGTTGGGTGTTCGGTATCACACGGGCTGTGAGTATGCGACATCGCAATAATTAGCCTTGAGTGCAAGTGGGAGATTGTTGGAGATTGTGCCCTCAGAGTCAATTATTGGATCACAGGCACGTGATTGCAATGATTGAGGGAGGACCTATCCCGGTAGGACAGTCTTACTCGAGATGATAGTATGGTATCTGGTTTATCTTTATCATCGTGTACTGCTTTAGGTGACCTGACAGGTCGCTATTACACGTTGGTAGAGCCCCTAAGATTCTTGCTTGACTGCCAGCAGTATGAGGGCGATCATATACGTGAGAGCTGGCAGTCTATAAGCACATCCTTAAAAGGTCCCTAGTCGTGGGAGTTTCGAGACAGGGCATCGATACTCCAGAGTAGACTACTGTATATAGTCGAGACCCCGACGAGGGGCGGTGGCCGGTCTCACAAGCCACTGGTGTCAGTTGGATCACCTAAGATGTATACATGTGCTCATTGGGTTATGAGTACACCGGACAGGACTCGCCGGGAACATGCTAGTTGGTCTTATACCTGACGTCAGATAGCAGTTCCCTGGTGACATGTGTACAGGTTAGTTCATCGACCTGGGGATCGTCATTTGTCTCGTGTGAGTTCCCACTGTACTTTGATTACTACCCTACCACGCTCAAAGGAGACGTGCAAACAGGTTTTAGTTGGGTACAGTCCCGAGCCACATGGAGCCAGTGAGCGGATCTTCAGGGGTTCGTCTCTCACGGTATTGGGGGTGAGGTCGCGCTGTGTCTAGGAGAGCCATTACACGAAGCCCTCGGCCGAGGCAGGAGATTTACTGGTAGGTATTCCAGTAGTATCTCAGGGTGTTCTGGGCTACACTCCGACACGACTTGTACCGCTTTTGGGGGTCTGACTTTTACCAACCCCCTAGGCCCGCCATGCGATGCTCATAGATGAACGGACCGGACTGTACGGATATTGTCACTGACAGGTTCAGTAGGGTGTCAGGATGAGTTCACTCACAGACGTCCCTTTTTGTCAATAGCTGGTGGCCCGTCATGTATGGCTAATACCTCTGACGTGCTAGTGATTAAATCCACAGCCATAGTATTGACGAGTCTTTAGAGTCCACCACACATTCAGTTACTTAAGCTTTCGGGCGAAACGCTGTAGAGGCCGTATGGAGATATGGCAAGGTCCGATCAGATACGTGCGGTATTGCACGGATCAGGATCGGACAGTTTGTACTACAGGCCGTATGGATATATGGCAGGGTTCGATCAGATACGTGCGGTATTGCACGGATCAGGATCGAACGGATATTACTAGCCGGCTTTGGTTTAAGCCGGATCCTAGTATAGTACAGTGTAGATTTTGTCTCATTGCATTTGTATTTCGATCGGAATACAAATGCGGGTGTGTATACACAGTATCGGGGTTTTCCTGTAATTTATTACGGGACCAGTTTTCTGGAGTTGCCAGTTTGCTTTCCGTTTCGGCCAATTTCCTTTGTATCGTTCATTGGCCGAAGATTGGTGGAGGATGGCTTATTTGCATTTGTGCAAATAAGTATTTGTGGAGGGTGTTCTTTGCATTTTGTTGGATCATGATGGTTGCACCATCCCTTGACCATTTGACTTCTTCTTTCATGATTGCTTGACTTTTTGTAGCAATCATGGTTGTTGATTAGTTGATGGAGTATGGATTTGTTTGTGATGATTGTTTCTTATGATGACTTTTTCTCTCTTGCATTATGAGAGTGGTTCTATCATCCATACACCACACTCTCCTCTCATTCACACACATTGCATGGCCGGCCACTCTTGAGGGTGGGCTGTCCAAAATTTTGAGAGGAGAAAAATGAGTCTCATTTCCATGCCAAAATCCCTTTGTTCATCCAAAGAAATATATGGTTCATTATCTTCCACCAAATGGCAACCTCCATAAACCCCAAATGAGACATATAGATCTTCACTATATTCTACAACAAACCTTGGGCACGTCGACTCGCAAGCTTCGTGCCCGAGTTGCCTCGGTATAGAGGTGGGAGCCCGTAAAAGAAGCAGGCGGCGTGGTGCTTTTCCGGCGAGGAGATGGAGACAGGACATTCCGCGGGAGATCGGGACGACGGCGAGAAGACCGGAGGACACGGATCGCTCGGTATATCTCTCTTCCCCATCTAGTAGTCAGCTAGGACTAGTTAATGGTACGATCCGGGTTTTAGTGCGCGGTGGTGCCGGTCAAGAAAAATTAAAGTTAACCATCGCTTCCGCATTTGGTCTCGGGATGGAGGTCGGGGCGCCGCCGTGCACCTACAGATGGCGTATAGCACCCCCGCAGTCCGTAGCTGGTATACTATATATTATGCTTGATAGTTATAGTGTGTCGTGGATATGGTGTTAGGTGTATTATGGATAGTGTAGGGTTAGAAGTGACTAGTGTAGTTCATAGTCGCGAACCCTAGAATAGATTTACACCTACACGCACACCCTTGCATATTCATTATACTTACACTGTGTTGATGATGATGTTGGATGACATTGAAGATGAGTCGATGATTTTGGGCTTTGTGCCGTGAGATCGGTGAGGTGATGTGATTCGTACTTGCGATACGACATGTGATCTTAGCGGGCCGTTGGGCATGTGTTTTACCCCCGCTTCCATACTTTTATAGATGGTATTGATTTGTACTAGACTTAGATCTGTACCCTAGATTATATGATATGATGATAATGATACCTGATATTTGATGAGAGGAATGTGATACTGACCCGTACCCAGCTATTGGGATGCCGTACGACGATTTACCGTACGAGCTTTATATTGATGATAGATCCGCACTCATGACTTGAGAATGTCATATGATATGTTGTATCGTCCGCGATACTATTGAGGCGGGATCACCGACTATTATATCTATATATCGACTCAGATTTAGGTGGTTTCCATACCCCTCCCGATTGACTTGATACTTAGATCTGTAGTTTGCATAGTAGATGTTAGACTAGACCCGAGTCATTCTTATTTCAAATGGCATAACTGCATGACTTATACATTTGGGTGTAGATTCTTTACTGTTACGTTGATTATTCGATTTCCGCATATTCATGCTATTCACGTTGCTTTGCATATGTTTATTGCTATATTATTATCATGCTGTTAGGATACCAGCACCATTATCGATGATGCGTATGTTCCACGTACACTTGCTTGACGGCTCACACACTTCATCATCGATAATTGCCATGCCACTACACTGTAGTACTGTTGCATTCATGATATGATTCTTGCATGGCATATTGTACACTTATACCTGTACACAAGCATAGATGATTCTGACTTGATTAGAGATTTGGGAACCGCAAGATGTTCTTCAAAACTGATTCGTTTTAAAAGAGCGGTTTCCCTCGACATGTGCACATTACTATTCCATGTTGCATGACTTCTGATATGCTTACCTTTCTTACATGTCGCATACATCTTGTTTTGATTATACGCATTGAGATATGTTGTTTCCATGATATTTCTGGATTTGGGAACCGTGGGTATTTCAAAAGAGAATATATAATTGTGTTAAAAACCCGGTTACCCTTGATATGATATTTCAGTGCGTCCACCATGTGTTTTCTCGGTGCTGAGAGCGACATGTGAAACCCGATTCGAGGAGGCGGATGAGGCCGATTGCGGGTACATGGTGGACCCGGTATGGTACCCCGGGGCGAGAATGGTTTCGCTGTGTAGTAGACGGTGAGCCTGGTAGAGGGACTACTACCTACCGGTGATTGGTTGGACCTGGCGGTTATCCAGAGGATACTGACCAGAGTCGATAGATGGATATGGGCGTACTGCCGGGGCCGAGGGCCGATTCCGCAGACATAGCCCGTGGGCTGATCCGGACTGACGGAGCCCGATAGATGAGGATTTACGTGTCGATGCTAGGCACGGGTTTCATGATGTTTTCCATGATTTGATTATATCCTCGCATTTACATGCATGATGCTTATTGTCATTGGGTGACGGGTGGACGGGTTCCACGTTTATTGTCATTGGGTGACGGGTGGACGGGTTCCACGTTTATTGTCATTGGGTGATGGGTGGACGGGTTCCACATTTATACAGACTTGATCACATACAGACTGGATTTACATTGATCATACTTCATGCAGACATACCTTATACTGATGACATGTTATTATCTGAGGCACTGGCACGAGTACTTGGCACTACCTACATGATTAGATGTTACATTGCCACTTTATCATGTTTCAGACTTATTCTTGAGGGTTTTATTATTATACTGATTGTTTGACCTAGGATTATTTCTTGCATTCGGTTTCTGCTTGTAGATATTTCTATTCACGAGTTGGCAACTCACCCCCGTTGTGCCACAGTTCTTGCAGGTTTTGCCGTACAGGTTCCATAGCGGCATTTCTGTCACACTGCTTCCCTTTGCGGGTGATTTGCTTGGTAGGTGGGTTCTTTGTATCAGAACCGCCGTTGTACATGTATTATTCATTGTATCTAGAAATTCCATCAACCAAAAACTTGTATATTGTTTCAGACTCAGACATTAGTGATGTATTATTTCGACCTTAGAGTCGCGCTTAGTAGTGTTACAGTTTTCATGTTTATCTGGGTTTCTTTTGAATTTTGATCCTCACCATTCGGCGTTGTATAGTATATTTCTTGTTGTTTATTTATCCTTAAAATGGTTTTAGATTTTCTGGGCTTTTGGCTTACTTGGATCAGATGGAGTCCTATAGACTTCATATGGTTCAAGGGCCAGTCACGTGCTCTTTCGGGTCGTGACAGGCACGAATCTCGATTCCAGATGCATCAAATCGACCGACCAAATGCTCTATAGGGCCGACGGGGACGGTTGATTTGAGCCCAATTGTCCCCGGGCTCTGCACACTACTCCCTTCACCTACCTCTAACACCCCTGCACTGTTTGATTTCCCTGCAATCAAACAGAGACTTTTCATTTTACCATTAAACCAAATTTTAAAGCTTTTTAATCCAAATTTTTAATTCCAAAATCCTAATTCTCTACTATAAATACCACCCCGCACTTTGGTTCAGCATCATTCTGAAATTTCTAGCCAAAACTCTCAAAAATTCTCTAAGTACAAGTGGAGTAAAGAGGAGCTAGCAAGCGGCCAACTTCCGACGAAGGATCGAAGCTATTCTGGAGCTCCCGCGATGTCACAACGACAACCTTCTCTTCTTATAACTTTTCTTAACCTAACTAAGTAGTAAGTCCCTCCTAAACTTCTTTTCTCTTCATTGAATTTATAATTTTATAAAAAATGGTAAAAGTGGAGTTAATGCCGATATCACTTTTTCCAACTCCTATAACTCCAATTCTTTTTATCTTTGGTCAAACAAATTTTTACACCATACTTGTAATCTTAATTACAAATGTTTAGAATACATTTTAACCTAGAATTCTATGCAAAATAACTTTAATTTAAGTTTTTCTTTTAAATACCATGAACTTTAAATATCAGTTCTTTTAGTTTTTGTTACAAACATACCTTTAGGAAAGCTTCACGAGGTAACGACCCACCTCTCACATACACACTTGGTTTCATAGCAAGATACTCTTTGAATGTGTTTTTTGCTGCGAAGACATTATTACAAGAAAATACCACTTACTATAAAAACCGGATTTCTTTTAAACTGTATTTTAAATTCCTTTATGAATATGCCTGTACAACTCTCTTTAGGGGACCCGCTATTGGATGGTGCGGATTATCGCACATCCTTGGGCTAGTAAAGCGAGATGCAGACCTCCTCACGTAGCATTCGGTCTCGAAATGTTTTAAATACGATTTTTTAAAATTTTTTTTCTAATTAAATAAAAAAAATTAATTTTTAATAATTATATAAAATTACAAAATACATATATTTTCAAAATATAATAAACTTACATTTTTTAAAATGAAAGAATTACAAGTTTCACTTAAATTCCATCAAGATACCAACAAAAGACAAGTTTTACAATAAAATACCATGAATTTTCCAAGCTAAGCAATTATCACTAAAATACCTCAAATCCTTAAAATTCATATCCATGAAAACCCTAAATAATATAAATAAATTTTCGAGGTTTATTTTGAAATTTAATTAAAAATATTTTTCATAAAACCCCCTCGAGTTATATAAAACAATATTTAAGAACTTTAGTAAATATAGGTTTAAGCGGGATCAATTCTCTTGAGCTCCAGGAAGCCGGAGAAAGTGAGTGCTTGCCTATTTAAGATAGTCAACATAACGGAGTTATCAATGGTAATTGTCTTGGAAAAAGACACAAATCTTGCCGTTCATGTGCAGCAGTTACCGATGACTCCCGAACCTAATTCAGGATCTAAATCAGCTACAAGTGTCTGACTCAGTCTGAGTCTAACTCAAACCGGAATCCAAACTCAAATCAAAGTCCAATTCAAACATGAATCCCAAGTCTAACATGAATATTTGAACATGAACATGAATACTTGAATTCAAACACCAATACTGATCAGTCGAAAATATTGCATTTTTAACACGACAATTTCCCTACCATTTGCACTCATCTAGAGGTGTTCGGTATTAATATAGCACATATTAGCAAAACATCTGTAAAATACCAAATAACATGTGTTATATATTAAAACCAACATTTTGAGGGAAATTGAGTGTTTATCATTGCATTGCATTATCTTTGTGTAGCGCAACACTTGTCTCGAGAATCTGTGCAGGAAATTACAGGAAAAGAGCCGAAATTGTCAAAAGTGCTGAGAAAAATACGCCAAGTCCAAGACTTGTGATCTGGCAGCAATATAGAATGAAATATGAAATTTCACACATCAGAAAAGTGCAAAAAGGCCAACACAAAGCAGCACAACAAGTTTCATACAATGAAGCCTTTAAAGCGCCGCGGATCCGCGGCCAAAAGGCCATTCCCGCCGTGGATCCACGACTAGTTGATGACGTCAGCGTTGCCAAATTCTCATACGTGCCTTCCTGTAACGGTCTTAGCTTCCAGAAGACTCCAGAACACCACGTGGCTTCATCCAAAAGGCTCGGCCTAACAAACTCACCCAAGAATATTCCTCATTCTAGAATATTCCTTCCAACAAACTTCTTCTAGAAGCCTCTCTCTAACAAACTTTTGGAGGGAAATTTGAATTTTGAATTCTAGATCTAGGGTTGAGGGGATTATAAAAGGAGACCTAGATCTAGGGTTTTGGGGTTGTTCATTAGTTAGTTAGTTCATTAATTGTTCATTGTTAGTGGTTGAAAATTGAGCCAAAATTCCACAAGTTGAGTGACACAACTTGTGCATTCAAACCCTAACCCTAATCCAAAATCCAAAGCCAAAAATCAAGATCACCGAGTACAATTCAAGCAAGAAGCCATCAACCTTTTAGGAGCGAAGCCGATCTTCATCCGAGCAAGTGATCCTCAAGACGATCCGCGACTCACGGAGACGTGCGGAGCCAAATCGACGATCTAGTTCTTTCCTCGAATCTTGTAGATCTTGAGAGAATTGTAACAAAATTGTTGATAAATAAAAGGTGAAATTATTTATCTTGCTTTCTTTACATTCTTGCATCATGATTAGATCTCAATTCTTGATTGTGTTTCTTGTTATGATGTTTGAGTAAAACTCCGCTCGTGGAGGAATCGAGACAATCAATAGATGATGATGTTACAAATCTTGAAACGATTCTTAAGTCCTATGAGTTTTGTAAACTCTAGTAAATTGAAGAATCGACAACCTAGTTTCGATCAATGCTTTCTTGATTGTGTTCGCTCTTAATTAGTGATCCACGATCGATTCTTGAATTTACTAGAGGCTAGAATGTGAATGAAATCAACGAAAGGACAAGGGATATATGATGAAACCCTAGTTTCCGCAAGAAATCCCTAATTCTCATTGATCATCATCGATCTAGTAACAAATCATCAAAGGATAAGAATGCGTAATCATAAGTTTTCATCACGTCTATAGATTCGATCGATTCCTACGAGCCTCATTTCAAATCTTGATAACTAATTCAATTTGGATAATTGTTGATTCCCGATTCTTGATCTTTAGTATTTCTTTAAAATTCTTAAAACTAAATTTCAAAATTCATGAATCATTTTCTTTTCTTCTTTTCATTTTGACTCATCTAAAACAATAGCAAGCAAAACACACATCTCTGTGGACGATCCACACTCACTAACGCGCTACAATTGACACCGTTATTGATTGCGGTTAACATAAATTCTTTTATTGTGATCTTTATATACAATTTTCAAAACACATCACAAAGAATCATTCAATCAAATACCAAACATGAATACTTGACTTGACTTGACCGAACCATGGTTATAACATGACTTGACTACTTGATTACATCCTGAACCTGATTACTTGAACAATTTGTATCCATGGTTTCGGCAAGACTTGTAAACATAACCTATGCAATACATTACGCGGGGATAACGGGGTAGATTGGTACGGAACGTATTAACGTGGTACGAGATGGTCACTTAAAAGACACCTCCATGAACTCTCGTGCCATTGTCCCGTGAGTTTTGACGGGGTCTTGTACTACATGTTACCATAGTCCACGGGGCAAGATGGTCTCCTCTCATATATACAAATACATTCTGTACCAAGTTACAAACAACTACGTTAGAATAACAAGCATATACCTGTACAACTTACCAGTCTCATTTCACATTACTTGTTATATTTCATTCCTTCTTTTAGGACTTACCGAGCGCTAGTTCGCTGACGACATTCCTGTCTTTTCTTTCTTTGGAATGTTTGTCAGGAGGACCGGACTCTCAGGAGATCGAGCCTTTCCAGAAGGACTTGGACCAGCTCACTGCCCTGCCAGATTTCTAGCTTTCCTTGTATTTACTTTCAGTTTGTATGCCACCGTTTAGGCACTGTTTATATCATTGTATCTTTTCATTTTCAAACAGTTGTATGTAAAGTGAATGTAAATAAAAGTTGCTGTTTTTATTTTTATATCACTTGTCTTTCTTGTGCATTTTTTCATATATTGCTTAATTACTCTTAACGTATTTATTTCTTAGTAAATACGTTGTGGCCTATCACGTCACCGATTCTGTACACTGGGAAGTGGGGCGTGACAAGAATGCGGCTTAATCCTAAGCCCGTTAGTATTATCCGTCCGATCAAAAATACGTGTATCTAGTACAAGTATATGATCGAAACCCTGCATGTAAAACCATACGGCCTCTACATCGTTTCGCCTGAACTAGGGAAACCCTCAGTGTGGGACTCTAAAGACTCGACAATACGCTGGCAGTGGGTTTAACTACAAGCACGTCAGTGGCACTAGCTGTACGTAACGGCTACCCAGGTACTTATCGATAAGAAGACCAATGAGCAAACTCATCCGAATTCCTACTGAGCCTGTCCGTGACAATCTCCGTATAGTCCGGTCTGTTCGTCTGAGAGTATCGCATGGCGTGTCTAGGGGGTGGAAAATGTCAGACTCCTAATAACCCGACAAGTCGTGCCGATGCAGCTCAAGACCATCCAAGAATCTACTGATCTAACTATCAGTAATTCTAAATCCACCATGGTCAGGGACTTATGGTATTGGCCAACCGAACACAGCGCGACATCGACTCCTTATACCGGGAGAGACGAATCCCTAACAATCGCTCACTGTCTCCATGTGGCTCGAGACTGTACCCAACTAAAACCTGTTTTCACGACTCAGTAGAGCCGTGGTATGGTAGTAATCAAAGCACGGTGGGAACTCACACGAGAAAAATGACGACTTCAGGTCGATAGACTATCTGTACTCATGTCACCAGAGAAATGCTATCTGACTATAGGTATAATACCATCTAACCAGTTCTTGGCGAGTCCGTCCAGTGTACTCACCCCCAGTGAGCACCTGTATACAATCTTAGGTGCATCACACCAATGGCTGCGGGACAACCATCGTTCCTCGTCAAGATCTAGAAATGTATACACTAGTCTACTCTGGAGTATCGATGCCCACTCTCGATACTCCTATGACTAGGGGTGTTTAAGGATGTTCTTATCGACAACCCAGCTCCCACAAGTATGATTGCCATCACAACGCTGGTAGTCAAGCAAGGATCCTAAAGGATTTATCAACATGTATAAGCGATATGAAATAAAATGTAAAACATATCACATGTTAATATAAAGGCAAACCAAATAGCATACTATCATATTGTGCAAGATTGTCTTGTACATACCCCTAACATCCTATACAATGAAGGCCTCTAGGGCATACATATCCAACAGTGCGCATACGTGAGTGTCACATGATGCGCATGCCTTGAGGGGCAATTTTCATTAAGTGCGCACACGTGGGTATCACGTGATGCGCATGCCTTTGGAGGCAATTTTTATTAAGTGCATACACATGAGTATCACATGATACGCACATCCCCGGGGGATTATTTTCCCAAGAGCAGCGACCTTTTTTATTAAGTGCGCACTGATTTGGATGCGCACTTGGTTTTATCAGAAAGCACAAGCTTTCAATAAGAAGCCATGCTTTCTGTTTTATTTTATTTTCTTCTTCTCTTATTTGCAGAGAAGTGAAAACCTCAATTTTTATATCAGGTATACATGTGTTTACCGGTGCGCCTCTTTTTATTTTTAAGAATGAAGGACGAATTCTATGATCATTTGATCTCTTTAATAGTGAATCGATAGATTTGAAGAGAAGTAAGAGCTTCTGTATAAAAGTGAAAGCTTTTTAATGGAGAAAAAGAGAAGTTTTCTCTTGATTTCTACCTTGCGCAATTTTTTTCGATGAAGGAGAAGTCTTGATATTTTTCAAGCTTATGGAGAGTTTTTCCGTCCCTCATTCCTTCATATGAGGCTCCTATTTATGGGAGAGAAGAAATTAGGGTTTGTTTGGGTTTTTTAGTTTGTTTCGATCTTAATCTAATTTTAGATTGATTTAAGAAGATTTAATTGATTTATATCAATTAATGGTGACATGCGCACCGTTGGATCTTTGATCCACAGATATTTTCTGTTGAGGTGTTTAACTAACAGAATATTTTACTGTTAATTAGGGATCAAGATTTATCCTTTTAATAAGCGTCTGTTTCAGAGAATGCACATGTATTTGCACTGGTTATTAATTAAGTGCACATTGCGCCCGTGCGTTGCTCGTGCGTATATACGCACCTATCATATGCGCACTTGTTGTATGCACGCGCACTCGTATTTTCGTATGTTTTCGAAGCGACAAACAAATGTTGAGCTATGATTCATTGGTTTCGTCTCGGAATTTATAAGAATGCGAACTGTCTTTTTATACCCTATAAATAGGTGTCATTTTCTTTACTCTCTTTAAAGTTGTACTTTCCTGAAGCTCTTATTTTCTATTAGAAGCATTTACTCCTTTACTAATTTGGTAAGTGCGATTACGCACCTCTTCCTTTACGCGCTCAATTTGAGCCGCACACCTCTGTTAGGCATTTGACTTAGCTTGTGCGCCCTTTTTGTTGCGTACTTAATTTAAGATGAACCATAAAAGTTTTTTTAACTTCAAAAACGTCACTTAAGTTTTATCTTTTAGTTTTGAAGTTGGATATTCTTAGTCTACCCTTTTAGTGAACTAACGCCCCTCCAGTCTTTTTCTTTCAGGTGTCATAGCCAACCGTCTTGATTCGATCAGGGAGAATGTCTCCCATGCTGACGTCCGCTTTTACGAACCGGCCTATAGTGATGCCTAATGCGAGACTATACTCCGTCAACTTGAGGATCATTGCGGTTGTTTGCTCTCTCACCGTTCTTCCCTCTTACGGATGATTTTTCTCGTGGTCTGGAATGCTACACCCGGGTGTTCCTGTAACGATCCTAAATTTTCTGTACAAAATTTTCTTCTTAAACTACAGAAAGGAGTTTGCAAGCCTGAGCATAATTTAAAAGTTATATTTTCTTAAGAACAGCAAGAAATATCTTGTAGCTCATTGGTAAAGCCTTGCACTGTTGTGACGTAGCCCCTGTGTTCAAATTCAATCAGCCATATGTATTTTTACTGATTTTTCTTTTAAACTTTTTGGAAGCCCAAAATTTTACACATGCAATACATGTAAAATGAAAAGTTAAAGAAAATCAAACATGTGCAAATTAGAGTTAACACGAGCTAGGACACGTGGCAAGAATCCAAGCCCTCACCTCACACACGTGGCCGGCTAGATTGGCCAAATCCCCGGCGCCGACGGTCCCCCCGTAGAGAATAGCCCCCGTATTTTGCCCACTAAACCCCTTGGCCTACCCTACTACCCCTGTTCTATTTGATTTCCCTGAAAATTATTAGAGAATTAAAACGAAGTTTTAAATCCAATTTTAAATGCTTTTTAATTCTTTCTTCAATTCCAAAAACCTAATTTTACACTATAAACACAACCCCATACCCTAGCCCTTTTTATTCTGAAATCTATTGCTAAAATTCTCAAAATTTTTCTAAGTCTAAGAAGAGTACAAGTGGAGTTATCCCTAGGTCAATTTCCGGAAGGATTCGAGACGATTCCGGCGACCCCGCAACTACACGAAGGCTACCCTTCTCTTCCTCTACCTCCCCTCTATTCTTTTAGCAAGTAAGTCTCATATCTCTTCTTCTCTTTCTACTATAAAACTTCTCTTTTCCAAAACATGTCAGTAAGTGGAGTTATACCGATATCTGTTTCTAAAACCTTTGAAAACCACGATTCTTCTTAAGAGTCACTTGTACTCATGTATATACCTTACTTGTAATCATTTAACTAATGTTTAGAAACCAATTTCACTCTAAAACTTTATGTTAAATAACTTTAATTAACCTTTTACGTTTAAATACCATGAAGTTTACATACGACATCTTTTAATTATTTTGCTTAGCATTCCTTTAGAAAACCTCACAAGGTAATGACTTACCTCTCACATTACACACATCTTGACATAGCACGATTCTCTTGAACAATATTTTTGTGGCGAAATACGACTTTTCATTAAAATACCTTAAACTATTAAAAACCCGGACTTCTTTAAATTGTGTTACTTAATTCTTTACGATTATGCCTCTACAACCCATTTTGGGGAACCCGGTTTGGATGGTGTGGATTATCGCACATCCTCGGGACTAGTAGGGCGAGATGCAGACCTCCTCACGGAGCATACAATCTCGATGGAATTTTAATACAATTTTTAAGAAAAACGAGAATTTCTATTTAATAATAAAAATTTATTTTTAATAATTATATAAATATTATCAAATTATATATTTTTAATATATATAATAAAATTCCATATTTTCTAGAAAATAAACGAATTACAAGTTTTATAAAAATACCATCAAGAATCAATACATGTCAAATTTTACACTAAAATACCTTGAACTATTCAAGTTTCAGTAATATACTTCATTCTTTAAAATTTTACATCTATGAAAACCCTAAATAACATAAATAAATACTTAAGGTTTATTTTGAATGTATACTAAAAATATTTTTTATAAACCTCTCAAGTTATATTAAATTACAATAAGGACCCTACTAAATATAGGTTTAAGCGGGATCAATTCTCTTGAGCCTCAGGGAGCCGGAGAAAGTGGGTGGTTGCTTATTTAAGGTAGGAAACTAAAACGGGGTTATCAATGGTAATTGTCTTGGAAAAAGACACAAATCCTGCCGTCCATGTGTAGCGGTTACCGATAACACCAAAATCTAATTCAGGATCTAAATCTATTTAAGTGTCTGACTCAATCCGAGTCTCAGTCTAATCTGAATACAATCCAAACATGAATTTAATCATAACTCCAATTCCACATGAATCCAATATACCAAACATGAACACTTGAACTTGAACATGAATACCAGAACAATATCAACACGATTTGACTTGACCGAACCATGGTTATATCTTGAACTTGACTACATGACTACCGTTTACATCCTGAATCAGTTTACATGAATAACTTATACCATGGTCTCGACAAGTATGATAATTACCAATCAATACAATATAAACTACGGGGTTTTAACGGGGTAGACTGGTACGGAATGTGTTAGAAGTGGAATGAGATGGTCACTAAAAGATACTTACATGAACATCCGTGCCGTTGTCCCGTGGTTTTGTCGATGGGGCCCTGTACTTCCGATTACCATAGTCCACGGAGCAAGTTGGACTCCTCTCGTATACACTGACACCTTTTGTACCAAGCTACAAACAACTACGTTAGCATAATAAACAAATAATTTACCAGTTTTATTCTCTTTACCTATCTATTACATTCTATCTTTTGGGACTTACCGAGCGCTAGTTCGTTAATGACATTCCTGTATTTTTGTCACGCCCCGCTTCTCAAAAGAGCGGTAACGGCATGTGACAAGCCCAAGACGTATTTATTCCGAGAAGATCATTTCTCGAAACAAATACGCTAAGCGTATATAAGCAATATAAAATGACAAGAAAAGACATAATGAAAATCCAACTTTATATATTTACATTCCCAACTTTCACAAGTTTCAAACTGAATACATGATGTCTGAAAACAAAGTTGCATAAAAGAAAGTGCTTAAACAGGTAGCATACAGGAAGTAAAAGCTGAAAAGAAAGAACTAGTAGTCGGTTTGCTCCGTAAGGTAAGAGTAATGCTTCTGACTCGGCTCGATCTCCTCAATCTCTAGATTATCTGACGAACATTCAAAGAAAACAAAGAAATGGGTGGAATGCCCGTCAGCGAACTTGCGCACGGTAAGTCCCTAAGAAAGGTGGAATGTGAAAATATATAAATGAATATGCAAGATGACATGTGATATAGTATGAATAAAAATAAAACATGAATACGTATAACATGGTAATGTTAATGACAACTATGTAAGCATGGCAATATAACATGAGTATAGTAAACAAGTATAGCATGACCGTGGAGTGTAGGTATAGTGAACATGAAGTGAATGTAAGTGTCCTAAAATGTCTCTAAAAGGGTAAATCAACTAACGTGAGTTCAAGTGTGAATGCCAACCAATCTCAAAAGTATTCTCGAACCCAAGAATATTGTCCAGGGGTAAGGAATCACTGGCCCAAAATAGCGGGAATTCAATTATTATTGAAGTATTCCAAACTCAACAGGATATCATCCAGGGGCATGGGAACACGGGCCCCCATTCGTGAATTCATGATTTGTACCGTTTTAGCCCGGTACCATAGCAACATGATTTGTACCGTTTCAGCCCGATATCACAGCAACATGATTTTGTATTAATGGGACTCATGAGATTCCATTGGATTCATACTCAAACTACCCAACACCCCATGTTTATTAGTTTATGATTAATATTATGAGTCTTGATCGAATCCACGAATACCAAAGGTGATGTATGATATCAAGTTTTCAAGATTGATTTCATGTAGTCATGTCAAGTGCAAGTCATGCCAATTGTATTCATGGTTCGAGTCAAGTTGGTTCAAGTGTACATACTGGGTTCAAGTATTCATGATTGAGTCGTGTCAAGATCAAGTCAATTCTGACATGTAATGATTTAATCAAAAGTCATATAAATAAAAATAAATAAGCAATCACAGAACATGATATGAAATAAGTATACAAGTAACGTCCAAAACAATGTTGTAAATATGTGATATGTACGACTAGTTAATCAAGTCATTTGAAGTCAGAATATAAACGAAAACATAGCCTTAAGTGTTATGCACACGTGAGTTCCCGTCTCGCCTAAATACAACAACCGGTGGGAGATATATATGTTTTCATATCGTCGCGCAAAACAGATCAGAATCTGTTCAGCATCGTCAGATATTTTTAAAACGCAGTTTGAGTTAATTTCTATCTGATTTCAGATTACAAAAATTATTTTAAAATTGTAGGTCTTTTGGTGTACATATCCAAACAACTAAGGTTCGCACGATTTCAACTCCTAAAGCTCTAGTTACGACCATTTTAATATCAACGTTTAAACAGAAATTCAGATTTCTGAACAGCAACTATATGTTATATTGCAAAGCCTATATCGGGTTGTTTCATGCGTTTCTAAGTAATCTAATATACATGAAATTATAGTTCTATAAATTATGCATCTACACATCTAAAGGTTTTCACGAACGGACATCGGGAGTTCGAGTTATGTCTTATTTAAAAACAGTGTGCGAATCAGGACATATTCTGTCCAGATTCGTCGCTTAATATTGTAACGCAGTTTTTTATATTTTACGTTGATTTTCAGTAAAATATTAAAACCAAGAAAATCTATATCATTCGATGTATATGTTCAAAACATCTGAAAACACATAATTTGAGTTAACGATCATACAGTTATGATCTCTCGAAGAAGACCCTTATTGCTAGTTTTCTGGTTTTAAAAAAAGTGAATAAAAACTACGTAATTTCTAAACCGTTAAGTGATTCTATCTAAACTTTTTACAACATGTACACAAAAATATATTCTATCAAAGATAAATTTCTTGAAATTTTCAGAACAAAAAATTAATTTCTAAAAATTATTTTAAAGGTAAAGGTATTGATATGTATACTAAAATCGGCAAAAAGATTAACTAGTATTTTTCTGCAAACTTCTATTTTTCTTTTAATAAGCAAACCGATTTCATGAGACATTATAGATATATTGTGGCATGAAATTTTTGTTCCCACAACTCATAATAAACATTCATAGTCATGAAAAAAGAATTGAAAACACTTTAATTTGAACAAGAGACAATAAGCTATTATTAAACCATATAGAACCATATATATCTAGACTTATATATATGTATATGCTTATGTTTATTTTCTCTTACGGATTACGATATGAAAACAATAGCGGGTTCACGAGGTATGACAGGAGGAGAATAAAGAGATGGAGGGAGGAAAAGAGAAGGGACTTACATATACAAGCCGGTATTGTCACTGGGCTTGTCTATCCGCCGATAGCCTCGCGTTTCTAGCGAGACCTTCTTGAGAACCTTTTTAATGTTTTCTTCAAGGAATCTAGATGAAGAGGGAGATGGGAAATAATAGAAATGTGTGATGAAAAAAAGAAAGAAGAGTGACATAAAAAAGGTTTATGGCCACCATAATTCTAATAAATTATAGCTCATAATCATTCTAATTATTTTGGGAGTTAAAAAGAAGATAACATGAAAGGTCTCATTTGTAGGTTATGAGAAAGATAAAAACTGATAAAAAATAATTGCAAGAATGTGGATTTGAACATTTAACTTATGGAATAACAATGTAAAGACTTAACCAATGAGCTACAAAGTTGTTCATGCACAAATTTAACAAGCAATAAATATCTGCCGTTGTTTAACAAGAATGTGAGCTTTTGGGCTCATAGTTTTATAAAAGAAAATGAAAATGAAATTGGATTTGAGTTATGGGCTGGGTTAGATCTTGTGTTTAATTTGAAAAAAAGGTTAAAATTTAGTTTTAAAGAAATGTGTTTGGGAAAATAGATGGAATAATAAAATAATATATTTAATAGAAAACAAAATATACGGAAAATATTAAGAATAAATAAATACAATATTTTACTAAAAAAAGAAAATACGAAGGTATAGTAATATTGGGGTCGTTATACTCTTCTTTCTTTGGAATGCTCGTCAGGAGGACCCGACTCTCAGGAGATCGAGCCCGGCCAGGACGACTAGGAGCAGTTCACAGAGAAGCCAGACTTCTAGGCTTTTACTTGTACTTATTTCTTTTCAGTTCATATGCCATTATTTACGCATCGCTTTCTATCATTGTACGTTACTTTTTGTATGTAAAGAATGATTATCAATAAAAAGTTGTTGTTTTATTACATGTCTTGTCATTCTTGTGCTTTACATTTATATTTCTTATTTACGCTTAACGTATTTACTTCTGAGTAAATACGTTGCAGCCCGCCACGTCTCCTTTCCCGTATACTGGGAAGCGGGGCGTGACAGTTCCCGCCAAATTTTTTGGCTCAGAACTTATTGTTCTCTTATAAAAATAAAGGGAATACCCACGTGTTAAGCACGTGCACACACATGGAAAGCATGTAGGTACCGTCTCAGATAGAATTAAATCCTATATTGGGTCCTCACGTGTTTCCTACGTGAGCGCTAGCGCCAACCTCCGTCAGGATTAAATCCTATAATGGCGCCTCACGTGGAACACATGTGAGCGCCGGCGGGCAAAGCACGTGAGTGACTATTTATAAAAGAATTAAATTTTTAAGCGACGCCCACGTGCATAGAACGTGAGCATCAACGCATAAATTAAAGAGGGTAGAATTAAATTCTACATGGGAAATATTTCCCTAAAATCTGGGATATTCTCTATTAAACAAAGCCGTTGGATCAAAAATCCAATGGTGATAATAAATCATCAAATAATAGAATTAAAATTTTATTAGGGAAAAATATCTTCCTGATCAAATATTCTCTGTTAAATAGAGAGCCGCCGGATCAAGGATCCAATGGTGATTAAAAATCATCAAAAAATAGATCTAAAATTATATTAGGGGAAAATATCCCACTGATATTTCTAAATAAGGAAGATATTCTCTGTTGGATCAAAGATCCAATATTAGAATTAAATTTTATTTGTGGGAAATATTTCCTAGATCTTTTCAAAGTAGAAAGATCCTCTATGTTAAATAAAGGACCCTTGAATCAAAGATCCAACGGTGATCAAAAAATCATCAATTAAACCATCTGATAGAATTAAATTCTATATGATGGAATTAAATTCTATTTAGGGGAAATATTTCTCTGATTTTTCTCAAACTAGAAAGATCCTCTCTGTGAAACAGAGTACCCTTGGACCAAAAATCCAACAGAGATTATAAAATCACCGGTTGATCTTTAAGATCATTTTGATTTATTATGAAATCAATCATGATCTCTCAATGAGAGATTTTCTCAACAAATTAATTTTTCTCTTCTCTTATAAATAGAAGCAAAGAGATAAAATCTAAAGGGGGAACCCCTCACACTTCGAGGCGCCGCACGTGACACTTTTCTTCTTTCCAGACCTCACATAGAAGCAAACAAATTCTGGCATCGTGAGCGCCGCACGTGACCCCCCATACTCGGTGGGGCCTTTTCTTCTTTTCACTCCACACTTCGTGTGTCGTATTTCGCAAATAAAATCGCGGTTCGCTATGGTTGCCCTTGGATTCGAGGTACTAAAACTTGGTGTCGTGCTCCTGTGCAGAAAATCAATGGCTTTCAACTGCACCTCATGCAACAGCAACTCCCGCTCAACCCCAACGGGAGGAGTGACCTATGGGCCAAACACGGCCTCTATTTTCTCAATGCCGGCGGGGCAGGTTACACAAGCCACTACCAGACTGTTCTTCGGGACCATGCTCCTACCTGTGAGTTTCGGTGCCTCAACGACGCAAGAAGAAGCTCCTAGAAAGTTGGTCTTTGATCTGCTGGCAACCACGACGGCCCCCATCAGCAAGCCGTTAAACCCTGAAACCTCAGTCTTCAACAGGCTGAGCAAAAGCTCGAGCGGGCTCGTAAAGAATCTCGTGATACCTGAAGGGGCTACCCCCAAAAGGCTAGCCCTCCCTACGTCTGCTACATACGAAGCCGGCAAACGTGCTTCCCCCATCAGACGGTCGGTATTCGAAAGATTGGCCGGCTCTCCTCAAACTCCATTAAGGATGTTGGTCTTCAACAGGCTGACGCCGATTGAAACCCCTCAGCAAAACCGGGGGCATGATGAAACCGCTTCCAAAACTGAGGCGGTTCCCTCAGCGAGGCACACTCGACGTCACCACTGGCGCTGAATAAGACAGGCTGGGGGAAACTCTTCCTCTGGACTCACCCCACCAACTCCTATGGTGGAGGTCGACACTGCTGTTCCAACTGGGAACGATTTTGAACCGCTTAGGAGGGTGCGTAAAAACTCCCCCACGGCGGTGCTAAAGAAATCACCCCTACCTACAAAAGTTACAGTGCAGGCAAAGCTGGAGCGGCCTTACCAGCGGCTTTCCTCGCAAATTCATAGGGTCTGGCGAAAAGTCCAAGACTTTGTGGTTGACAAAAACTACTCTCGTCAACCAAAGAAATCGAAGGTCCGACAAGAAAAAAACCACTCCTCTGCCATACAACGGGGGACTTTTCCTAAATTGGTGCCTGTCACAATGGCTCCTTCAACTCCAATATCTCTTAAAAGGACGAGGTTGGAGAAAACTATACCGCCCGCGGCAAATTCCAAAGGCGATGGATTTAAACGCCCCAAGTCTGGGGGCATAATCGTACATACAGTTTACATGGCTTCAGGAAAAAAGAAAGCCGTGTCTCGGTGAGTCATCGACCGTAAACCCGATCGCTGACTAAGGCTCAGGAGCAATAGCAAAAGCACCAGGAAATGCTGACCAAAATGGCAGCACTTACCGGACAGAAAGAAAGTCTGGATAAAGAGGCCGAACAACGCCAAAAGCAAAAGACCGATACAGAGTTTCTGCGAAGGGTGCTCGAGAGAAAGGATAAAGAAACCGTTCAGCAAGCTGCTAACATAAAGCAGATGGCTCTCTTGTTCCAAGACATGTTTGGAATGATGATCCAACCAGAACCCCCGACCGAAAATCCGCCGATAATCATCGAGGATGACAAAGGAGAAATATCAAACCCTCCTGCGGCTTTGCCAGCGGCCAAGGAGAAAACGATCTCCAAGGCTGCCCTGGATGATTACATCGCTCACCAAATAAGAGCTCACCAAGCTAATGAAGCCGCCGGCCAAATTGTCAGAACCGGGCGACCATATCCAGGCTGGTATGATCAAATCAAATACCCACCGGGATATACAATCCCCAAGTTCCATGTCTACAAAGGAACAAGCAACCCTCACCAGCACGTCGCGCAATTCAGAGCTATGTGCGGCAAAACTGGAGGGGATGACAAACTGTTGCTTCGCCAGTTCATCTCCAGTTTGTCAGATTCAGTCTTCGAATGGAACTCGGAGCTCCCAAATGACTCCGTGAAAACCTTCACAGAAATAGAACTGCTGTTCACACAACATTTCGCCAGCGCGAGCGAACGCACTCCGATCATGGCATTAATCAATGCCAGGGTAAAGTCGGGAGAAACATGGGTCTAATACGCGATCCGATGGCGGAACCTGTGGTCTAAGTGCGAACAGCGCATTGAAGAGTCTCCTGCCGTGGGCATGTTCATCGGGACCCTTGATCCTCAAACGACTGTGTCCCAGCTCATGACGTTCTTTAAGCTCACAACCTTTCAGGCTCTGATAGATAAATTGGCCCAAATGTACGAGATGAGCCATGGGACTTCATCCTCAAATAAAGACCCTCGAAATACTAAGGGTAAAGGAAAGGAGGACTTCATCGCTAACGCGCAAGAACAGCTGAGTGGCCCAAGACCAGCTGCTCGCTAAAACAACGCGCGACTGCGCCCGTCCTTGGAAGAAAGGCTAGGACGTGCTTACTCATTTCCACGTAATAAAACGAGGAGACTGTTCAAATTGGCAATGCATAATAAACTCATCACATTACCAGATCCGCGGTGTACAGCGCAGTACAACGACGTCAACAACCCTAATTACTGTTCCTATCACAGAATGGTGAGCCACCCAATTGAAGATTGCTACGTCTTCAAAAACTGGGTCGAGGACCAGATCAATAGAGGAAATTCGCGTTGTCTGATAACTGGAAGGTAAACCCACTCTAGAAGCACACTCCCAAAAAGGTGGATGCGCAGGGGGCATCATGCTCACTCGTGGAAGAAACACCATGGGAAGTTGTTCTTTCAGCGAAAACCAAAAGAATGCTGAAGGATCTACAAGCATGTCCGGCATTCAAGTGGAAAAGCCCACTTGAACCCGAAATAATCGAAGGGATGCTAAAACCTCGCCCCGCACCGAAAATTGTTTACGAGGGGAAAACCCCCCAAGTCAAGCCTTCGAAGTCTTCGAAGAAAAAGAAGAAGACCAAGAAGCCTATGCAGCCTGCCGAGTATGACGACAAGTGCACAGATCTACAAAAATATATAGACGCGCTGGAGGAGTATAACTAGAAGGCACAGACACCAGTCACGCTCGAAGAATTCCTCAAGCATATTCTTAAGGGCGAAGACAGTGACAATGATGAGGGAAATGACTTATCAGAAGACACCGAAGACCGTGCAACAAGTTGCCACATGGTCTCTCATTCGTCGTTATATGATGAAGATGCTCCCTCAGTGTAAAAAAACAACGCAGAGGAACTGGGGGCAGAATCGGCGCTAAAATTCCTGTAACTGCCAGAAGAAGACCCGCTTGAGAGGCTTCTAAACGAAGCCTTTCAAAAAAGCAAAGTTGACCGAGAACGCGAGACATCCATATATGAAAAGGCTAAGTGTCAGCGTCTGAGTAAAGAAGTTGTGGCGAGGATGAGTCATAAAGTACTCCAACCAAACCAAAGTATACCTGCAACAAATAAGAGCAGGATCAAAATAGAGAAGCGGTTCGCCAAAGCCCTGTCAATTGGGTTGAAGCTGCCACCTCTCATAAAGAACATTCTCGGGATCACATGCTTCGATGGAGAAGAATCACATCCAAACTACTACCTATATCATCGGAGGGTCACCCACCCCATCGAGGAATGTAGTGCCTTCAAGAAGCGATGGCAAGGATACGTTGCCCATCAAAAACACTTCAAGAGGATGAAATGCGAAACTCGTGCTCGTCGACGGCAAAATAGTGGGGCAAACGTGGATGAAGAAATGACTGAAAACTGTCATATGGTTGGTACTAGTTCGGATGGAGGAAAACCTTCAGTTCTTACATTCAGGAGCGATTCTGAGGATGAAACATCCCTCAACCCTCTCTTCAAAGAATCCGCCTCCGAAAAAGAAGAGGAGGAGAATCACAGTGAGAATATTCAGCTACGTAATTGCACGCTGCCTGAGAAGAACCTCAGACCTACAAACAAAGGTTCGAACAAAAAAGACAAAGGGAAAGGGAAAATCCCTGAGGAAATTGCCATTGACGACGGAGTGGTAAAATAACTCACCACAGAAGATCCGCCGAAGAAAAACAAGGTGGATTACAACGTCTTGGCACATCTGAGGAAAATACCCTCGCAACTAAGCATATTGGATGCTCTCCTCCTGTCCAAAGAGGCGCAAGATTCTCTGATCAAGGCATTATAAGAACCCGATCAGTTCCAAGCTTTCCTCGCGGAAGAGAAGATGAAAAATGAACTGGCAGAGGTCCACACAGCCATTCAGCAATGAAGATCTACTCCTCGGTACATGCGAACATAATTGCCCGTTATACGTCACTAGGTCCTGTCACGACATCAAGATAGGGAAAATCCTTGTTGACAACGGATCCTCCGTTAACCTTCTCAACGTGTGAGTGCTGAAAGAAATTTGCATGAACGTTCAGCACCTTACCCGAGATAAAATTACCATCTCTGGGTTCGACTCACAGTCGTCACGAATGCTTGGGTCCGTAATATTGACTCTACGCTTCGGGCTGCTCGTCACTGACATCAAATTTCATGTCATTGACGTCAAGACTTGCTATAACGCTTTGCTCGGTAGGTCTTGGTTATACGAGTACAACGTCATCCCTTCTACACAATATCAGTGTATGGAGTATTTCAAGGATGGCTCGGAGTACACCATCACGGGAGAGCTATATCCGTTCTCCGTAAACGAAGTCCGGAAATACGAAGACGCAAAGTACTTCCTACCAGACTTCGAGAATACTGAAAGGTGCCACAAGCCGGAGAACAAACAGAAATCCATCACCACTATCCCGACCTTTGGGAGCGATACCGAGGAAGATAAAGAAATATTCTAGTCAGGGAAACCCCAAAAAGAAAACAATAAGCCCGGACCATCTACCCCTATTTTGGTCTTTGGCAGCGACTCAGAGGACGAGGCCAATGCGGTGTTTTCCGTCCGTCCGTCAATGCAGACTTTTGCCGAAGCAGATTAGAGCTTACAAATTACAATGGCTCTACCTCGGCATTATAAGAAACTTGATGCGCTCAAAACATACAGTGTACAAGAACTGAAAACTTTCTACATGCCTCCTAGGCGAGGGGTGAAAAGGCGATCCTCTTCTACTAATCTAGGGAGATCAAAGTAGAAAAAGATGTTTGGCATGGTACTGATTTTGCACTCGACAGGATTCAACCCATCCGTCTACCAAGATATTATGCGGAAGGATTAAGAAAGTTGTTAAGATGCCAAGGTATACCCCTCGAATAAACTGTTCGACAATCCCAATTCTATAAAAAGATTTGGGATATTCCCGGGACTCAGCGAAAGATGCCCAATGGGAAGATGGAGATAACCAGGCTCGGATATGTTCGGTCCAAGAAACGGAAGCAAATCTACAGTTGTCGCATCGTAAAAAGCTCAAGTGAAGCGGAAAACGCTCTTCCAAATAGCCGTGACGTCAAATTGGAGCGAGATCCCGCTATAAAAACGTTAAGTTCGTCGCTGGAATAGCAAATTGACAATTTAATAAAAGAAGCTTGTCAAACGAGCGGGGACAACCACAGTCGCGAAATGACCATTTATGAAAATGCTAGGACGCAGCGTCTCAGTCAGCAATCTATGGAGAAGTAGACCGTTATGCTCTTCGTCCCCGGCCCGCTATATGTCCTCGCGAAAAGGGGAAAACCCCAAAATGGAGGCAAAAACAGGGCCAAGAACGCAAACAACATTCGAAGACAACAAAGAGGATCCAAGACGCCTTGTAATCGAGAAAAACTCGATTGGAGCCCATCCTTTATAAAGAAGATATGTCGGGAATACTTTTTCCCTCAAGACAAGACAAGGAAAATATTTAACCTTGTCATGAAGCACCAAATGATGATGCTTCCGGAGTCTCGGCACCCCGAACAAATAAAAGAGATCCATCATCCAGATTATTGCTCCTATCACCGAGTAATAGGTCATCCCCTTGAAGACTGCTTCACCTTCAAAGACTGGGTAGAAGACCGATATCGACAAGGCAAGTTTACGTTATCTGACTGCCGGAGGGTAACCCCGCCACAAAAGAATGAGCCAAAGAGGGCATATACCGTCAGGATAGGACCGGCTTAACATCGAGAATGGAAGCGAACTCATACCTGCCATATGATAACTCTCTCAAAAGAGGGAGGGCACGAGACTATGAATGACCTCTACAGGTGATATGCAAATGAAGACGAGGACGAGCTGATCTCAGAGTTTCCACCAGCACCAAAAGAGCTGGAAGATCGGATACACACTACGGCGGACAACCTAAGGAAATTGACTTAGGGACGGAAAATGATCCGAGGCCAACGTTCGTCAGTGAGCTACTATCTGAAAAACAGGTGGCCGCTTTAAAAGATGTGTTCATGCAATATAAAGATTGCTTCGCCTGGAGCTGCTCTAAAATGCCGGGTCTAGATCCAAAAGTGGCAGTACATAAACCGACTATATCGCCAGGTATAAGCCAATCAAACAGGCGCCGAGAAGAATGCGACTCGAACTTCAAATGAGTATCAACGCTGAAGTCAAGAAACTAATCGACTCCGGCTTCATCCAAGAGGTTCAATATCCTGACTGGATCGCTAACATCATCCCAGTGATGAAGAAAAACGGGATGGTTCGCATCTGCGTGGACTTTCAGGACCTCAACAAAGCTTGCCCGATGGATGACTTCACAGTACCCGTTACCGAACTGATGATCGATAACACGTCTACCCATAAGGTCTCCTTCATGGATGGATCTTCAGGATACAACCAAATAAAAATGCATCCAGAAGACCAAAAGTATATCGCCTTCCGGACCCTGTTGGGCATATTCTGCTATATGGTGATGCCTTTAACGCTGGTGCTACCTACCAGAGGACCATGACAAAGATCTTCGATGACCTCATAAGTGAGATTGTCGAATGCTATATCGACGACCTTGTAGTGAAGAGCAAATCTCATGAGGAATATTGGGAACATCTAAATAGCGTTCCAATGTCTTCGGAAGTATAATCTGAAGATGAACCCTTTAAAATGCATGTTTGGAGTTTCCTCATGCAAATTCCTAGGATTCATCATACATCACCGAGGTATCGAAATCGATCCCTCAAAGATCAAGGCGATTATGGAAATGCCCATGCCAAAACCCTCAAATAACTGTGGTCTCTCCAACGAAAGCTCGCGTATATCCAGCGGTTCATAGCCAACCTCTCCGGAAAATGCCGTCCCTACAGTCATTTGATAAAGAAGGGGACCCCGTTTGTCTGGGATCAAAAGTGTCAAAATGTACAGGACGAAATCAAGCAATAACTACAAAATCCGTCGGTATTGACAGCTACGGTTAAGTGAAAACCCCTTATCCTATATACAACGGCTCTTGAGGGTTCTCTAGACGTATTGTGGGCACAAGAAAACGATCAGGGAAAGAAGACAGCTCTATACTGTTTAAGTCGGGTTTTCTTAGGGGCAGAAAACAACTATTCCCCCATCGAAAAGCATTGCCTGGCGCTAATATTCGCAATAACGAAGCTCAGACATTACGTCTTGGTACATGAGGTCCATCTCATATCGAAGGTGGATCCTCTCAAATATCTAATGTCAAGGCCCATACTAATAGGAAGGCTTGTCAAATGGGCCTTCCTAATGAAGGAGTTCTCAGTAACGTATTGTCCCCTCAAAGCGGTGAAAGGGTAGGCCATAACCGACTTTCTAGCAGAGTATCCAATACCAGCCGACTCCCCCTTAAATTGCGAGTTGCCAGACGAACATGCGTTCGATGCAATCGAAGAAGAAAATGATTCCTAATGGGAATTCTATTTTGATGGAGTATCTTCCATGAAGCGGCGAAAGCAAAACACCCCTATAATCAAAGCCGGGGTGGGCCTTATCTTCGTAACCCCACAAGGAGGGATACTGCGTTACGCCCTCTCCTTAACGGAGCCAAAGACTAACAACGAAGCTGAATACGAAACTTTGATAGTAGGTCATAAGATCGCTATCGACATGGGAATCAAAGACCTCCTCATATATGGAGACTTCTAGCTGATCGTTAGCCAAGTAAATGGTGACTATTAGATATGCAAGCCAGAGCTAATAAAGTATGGCGAAAGTGTGCAGCAATTGCTGACACAAATCCCTTCTTATATCCTAGAAAGCATACCGCGTGCGGAAAACAGCAAGGCAGATGCATTGGCCAAATTGGCTAAGGAATTGGCCGATGAAGACCTCGATGACATGAGGATCATTGTGCAAAGCCTCAGGGTTCTCGCGCCAACAGGTTTATCTTCGGAAGACCTGATAGAGCTATCCGAAGGAAAAGAAACGACCGAACAAGTATCCTTTCAAATAGAGGACGGAGAAAAGGTCAAGGACTGGAGGGAATTCTTCATAGACTACTTTAAGTCCTAATGAACACTCGAAAATGCGTCGTTTAGACATCAGCTCATGAAACGAGTTTTGTGTTTCGCCTTCATCAATGATACTCTATACAAGAATTATTCGACTGTCTATGGCTAAGATGCCTGGGGCCGCAAGAAGCAAGGAAAGTTGTCCAAGAAACTCACGACAGACTCTGCGATTCTTATCAAGATGGGCCAAAGATGAAGCTGAAGATAAAAAGAATGGGTTACTATTGGCCCATGATGATCCAGGACTGCCTCGAATATGCGAAGCAGTGCAACTCGTGCCAAATTCATGAGGACTTCATCTGTCAACATCCAAATCCGCTACACCCGACAGTGGCTAGCCGTCCTTTCGAAATGTGGGGAACCGATATAATTGGCCCTATCGAACCGGCATCATCCAAAAGACATCGGTTCATACTAGCAACAACTGACTACTTCTCTAAGTGGGCAGAAGCAGTACCGCTAAGAGAAGTGAAGTCGGAGAATATCCTCCATTTCTTCAAGCCCCATGTCATATACCGGTTTGGAACTCCGCGACGGATAATCTCGAATAATGGGCCAGCTTACAGAATCCATAAAATAAGCTGCTTCACACAGCAGCATAAGATAGATTGGAGATACTTTTCAGTCTATAATTCTCGGGCTAACGGTCTAGCTGAAGCTTTCAACAAGACCTTGACAAAGATTATAAAAAAAGACGGTGTCTAGAAACAAAAATGACCGGCATGAAAGGCTGCATGAGGTTCTTTGGGCGTACCGAACAACGTTCAAGATGACCACGAATACAATACCATACGCATTGGTGTTCAGCACGGAAGCAGTGCTTCCATTAGAAATAGAACTCCCTTCTCTATGAGTAGCGGTTCGATACGAGCTGACAGATGAAGAAAATGCTCATCTTAGGCTTGAAGAGCTCGACGAACTCGACGAAACTCTCCTTATAGAACAACAAAATCTGGAGGCTTATAAGGCAAGGATGACACGGTCATACGAAAAACTGACCAGGCCGAGAACATTCCACCAAGACAAACTCGTGCTAGTCGTCAAAAGACCAATGATCCCTAATCGTGGAAAGCGAGGAAAGTTCGAGCCAAACTATGAAGATCCGTACATCATAGAAAAGTCTACCAAGGTAGATCCTACCTGCTCATGGATATGCATGGCGAAAGACCCTTCCGGCCAATAAACGATCGATTCCTAAAAAAATACTATGCTTGACGAGTCATGACTTAGGCCAATGATAGATGACGACGCCTGTGTCCGCTCGCTATCTTCCATAGTCAGAACCCTGAGAGTAGAATCCAAAAAGCTCCGTCACCCCCAAACCACAACGATGTTGGACCGAAACGTCCCTAAACTAATGCGTTCCCCCAAATACGGGATAATGGACCGAAATGTCCTTAAACTAACATTCGTCCCCAAAATAGGAATGTTGGACCGAAACGTCTCTAAACTAGCGCATCGTCCCAAACACGGCAATATTGGACCAAGAAGTCCCTAAACTAATAATGGACCGGAACGTCCTTAATAAACTAGCATTTCGTCCTAAAATACGGGATATTGGACCGAGAAGTCCATAAACTAATAACGGACCGGAACGTCCTTAAACTAGGATTTCATTGTAAAATATGGGATAATGGACCGAAATGTCCTTAAACTAACATTCGTCTCCAAAATGGGAATCTTGGACCGAAACGTCCCTAAATTAACGCGTTCCCCCAAAAACGGGAATAATGGACCGAAACGTCCTTAAACTAACATTCGTCCCAAATATGGGAATTTTGGACCGAAATGTCCTTAAACTAACATTCGTCCCAAATATGGAAATGTTGGACCAAAATATCCTTAAACTAACATTCGTCCCCAAAATAGGATTGTTGGACTGAAACTTCCATAAACTAGCATTTCGCCCCAAAATACGGCAATAAAGGACCGTCATGTCCTCACACGTTTAGCCCTACAGTGAATCCCAATATCAATTACCGTATACAATCCACGGGCTTAAACGATTAATAACTCTCCCAGGTCCCACATGATGTAGTTCCTTGAAAAAGATCAGGGCCTACAGCTAATGGCGCATTACCTTACAGGCCGCGTAAATAAAAAAAAGGTATGTCCATAAGCGAAATGGGCACGGATGAAAATCCGAAAGGGCCCCGTGAGTAAAAACAGCAGGACTGACAGCGAGCTAGTGAAAACCCGAGAGGGCGCAAACTAAAAAAAAAATTATGTCCACAAGCGAAATGGGCATGGATGTAAACTCGAAAGGGCACCGCGAGTAAAAAACAGCAGGACTTCCAGCGAGCTAGTGAAAACCCGAGAGGGCGCGAACTAAAAAAAAGGTATGCCCACAAGCGAAATGGGTACGGATGAAAACCCGAAAGGGAGCCGTGAGTAAAAACAGCAGGACTGCCAGCGAGCTAGTAAAAACCTGAGAGGGCACGAACTCATAAAAAAAACCCTTACAAAGCCCTCATGACTTTGTAAGGAGAAAGCACCTGTATGAAATCCTTACGACTCGCAAAGGAGTAACACACTTGGAAATCCATACGACTAAGCCACTTATGAGATCCTCACGACTCGTAAGAAGAATATACTCCCTATGAGACCCTCACGGCTTATTAGATTCAAAAGCCTTAAGATACAGGGAACTGAACTTGTTCTTGAGCCATCAGAACCCCACAAAAATTTCTTGCCCTACAGGCTGTCGAATATTGACCCTTGTATATAATCCACATGCATAAACAAATATCCTCCCACCAAGTTCCACCAATGACGATTAATATCCCCATATAGTGAGCGACACTTTTAAGCCCTCTCGACTTACAAGGAGAAAATACTCTTATAAGATCCTTACGATTTATAAGAGAAAAACACACTTAGGTTTCCTCACGACTCCTGAGGAGAAAACATACCTATGGGATCCTCACGACTCATAGGGAGAAATACCTTTATGAGACCCTTGCGGCTTATAAAGTCAAAATTCCTTAGTCAATAGGATCCTAACCCTATTTGCTAAGCCTTCTTTGTTCAAATCAACAAAGGCAAATGATGATTCGCTCATGGCAATATTCTAATTATAGCGATACCGATCAGGTTCCAAACTTGTAATAAAAATAACAAGTAAAAATAAAAATGAAATAGCCAAAATGATTGGTCAATCGCGACTTTCGCGATATAAAAAAGCTAAAAAGATAGAGCATCGCGGAAAAAATAATAAAATAAAAATTTTCTGCCCTGCAAGTAGGTCCATATTGACTCTTGTATACGATCTATGGGCACAAATGAAAGAAAGGGAGCCATATTTTCCCTCCACGCTTTGTCAAAGCAAGAACCGAGTCTTGAGATACATATACAACCTAGATACTATCCTGGCATTCCTTCTCATTCAGGTAGGATGCAGACGCAACGTCATCATCAAAAAAGAAAGACCCAAGGGTCAAAGCAAAACTGAAGTAATGGCAAAATCCCAGCTCCAAGTCTTGACGGTACATATACAACTTAGAGACTATCCCGGAGTTCCCCCTCATTTCAGCAGGGTGCTGTTCATAACAGATTATTGCATTTTATACCGCCCATTCTTACGCTCGTTTGTTAATAGGCAGGTGCTTTTAATCCGTGTTTGCTACATATTTACAGGCTACATGTTCCTAATCCAAAATAACGCAAATGATACAAAATCTCTACTGTTACGCCAAAATCCAGGACATCTGTTGCCAGCAGAAAAAAGCCGGGTTCCGATCATCCGTATCCGTCCGGTGCCGCGTACCTGTTCCAGAGACAAGACAAATGACAGTGGTCATTCATGTCTCAGACAAGCACAAAACACGAGAGGGGCAGCACAAAGCACGAGAGGGTCAAACACAAAGCACGAGAGGGACAAGCACAGAGCACGAGAGGGTATGGTACATTCAATGCATAAAGTGTTGATGTGATTCAAAAATTCAAAAATTCAAACTTCCCTCCAAATTTTGGATGCATTCAAATTCAAATTAAAGGAAAGGTCTTGTTCTTTTGCCTATAAAAGGAAACCATTGGGTAAGTGAGAAGGAGTCCAATTTTGCCATACATTGTATCATTCTTTTGCTTAGCTTCCCCTTGAGGTCCTTGCCTTCTCTTGATCTTTCAACCTCTTCATTGAGCTTGAAGGTTTAAGGGTTGGTTATTGATCTCAAGGGTTGTATCATCTTGGAATCAATAAAGTCTTCTCTTTTGTGCTTCATTCACCATGAGTTCTTTGCCTCTTCTTGATCTTGCAACCTCTTAATTGAGCTTGCAAGTTTAAGATTTGGTTATTGAACCCATGTCTTGTATTTGGTTCTATGGTTCTTATTGTTATTTTCTTGCTTATTTATTTCTTGCTTTTTATTACCTTGCTTTACTTTCATGCACTTAAATTCCATGCACTTACTTACTTGTAATCTTTTCTTTTCTTTGTTCTTTTCTTTTTGTTCTCTCTTTTTGGTTCATTTTTGTGAATGGTTGTAATTATCATTATTAAGAATAAATACGGTATTATAAGTTAAGATTTTCTTTTCTCATTTCCTTTTCCCGTTATTTTCCATTGAACTCCGCCCAAACCATACGCAAACGCTCCGTTAGGCACCCTACCCTAACAAGGTAACGGTGATTCCTAACCGCGACCGGTTGCGTTCGGTTTGGCCGGAGGCGAAAGCAAGAGACAAGAACGGAAGGACAAGGGTAAATAAGCCGTATTCCACGAATACCGCGCTTAAATCCCCTAATCCACGTTGTTGCCGATTGCTCTAGCTTCAATTGGTCAAGACTCGGCTCAAAGGTTGAGTACGTATTTCTTTAGCTTACAATCTCGTATCTTTTTCTTAACAACTTTATACTTGCAAATAAAACACATAGGATAGACTTGAACAAACACATACAAATTCTTTATTGACTCGTCTAAGACAAGAACGGAAATAGAACCATCTCCCTGTGGATCGACCCGTGCTCAACCGGCTAGCTGCATAGCGACACCGTCTTGATTGCGGTTAAAAACTTTAATTCTTTCAATCAAATGGCGCCGTTACCGGGGAGACGGTAGCGTATTTTCTTTCTTGTTATTCGGGTTAATATTCTTTTTGTATATATATTTAAAAAAAAATAAAAATAAAAAATAAATATCTTTTTGTTATTTTTGATCATTTTTGTGGGCAAAAGTGCAGATTTTTGCGGATTTGCAAACTGTGATTGTGGGAGCAAAGTGTATGTTCAAAGCTAAGGTGATTGCAAAGTACAGTGCCAAAGATCCGGGTAGTTTGACCCGCGCAAGCGAACTTTTCAAGCTTACCGGATTTGATTCAACGGGGGTTTCCTAACCCAAAACTTAACGGTACGTACTTTACTAACACCTTCTTCTCAAATCCGACGCATCCAATATACTATTCTTTGCAGGATTCTTTGCAAGTTCGCTAGCAAACGCTAAAAATTGACTAACCCGTACTTATTGCAGTGCCGCGCTTAAACTAAAAAACGATTGTTTGATTCTTTATAGAATTTTTATTGAATTGCGCATTGCATACATTAATACGGACTTAAGGGCAAGCGAACCCCACAATATACTGTAAAGGATTTCATCACCTTTTCCGTGGCCCACAAATCACGAACTTGAGCATAACGTTTACCCGCACAAAATTTAAAAGAAACTAGACTTTAAGCCTTAAGGACTTCGCGCTCACTAGGAGAAGTTAACTGTGTTTAGAACCTCGCTTAACGGTATATTGCTTACAGGGTGTCTAGGAAAGTGTTAACGGCGAAACCGCCAAAAGAGAAAGGGTTATTTAATTAAGGAACTTCGCGAAAGCATTGGAAAACCTCCCCTTATCTCTGCACTTACCTGGCCTCGTGATCAGTGTATCTTGAGCCCGTTTCTCGACACAGTTTTACTTCGACAATCAAGTTCTGGAGCAGGTCTAGTTGACCTAGGTGAACCCTAGAACGATTAGGTGTGTGGTATTTTTGTGTCGTGATTGTTTTTGTCCATATTCTTTTTGTGTGTATATTTCATTCTTCTGTTAATATATAAAAATAAAAAAAAAAAATTCCCCTCCTTTTCTCTTCCTTTCTTTCTTTCTCTCTTCATATCATGGGTACTCCACCTCGCAAAACTCTTGCCGAACTTTGGTACCCACAACCAGACATTACATCCTACGGTTCTTGTTTTGGTCGAACTTCGAACGACCCCTCCGTGCCCAAAATTTCTTTGAAAGATCGGATAGACGCGTCTAGGATGAACAACTGGACCCCGCAATCCACTTCGTATCAACCATTTCAAACATTCACCCCTTCTTACGTTGATACCCCTTCTTCGAGTCATGTTGCAACTCCAAGACCTGTGTCTATTGCAGAACGTATTGAACAATCCCGTAGCCGATCTTTCACTCCTTTCACCACTTCAAATTCTTGGGATCAACAATTCCATTCACCTTCCTATCCAGATGTTGATCCTGCTCCTGTCCAGCCATTCAATTCCTACCAATCCTACCCTACTTTTGCACCTTCCCTAGACATTGCTTCAGAACCGCCATTTGGGAGTTTTCAGTATCCAAACAACTTTGAATCTTTTCCTGAAACCCCTTCACAACCCATGTCTAGTCTGGAACAGTCGTTGGAAGACTTTAGGGTAGCGTCAAGCCAACAGATGATGGATTTGAATGCGTCCATGGCCGCTCTCATACAACCTACTGACCCGGTAGCTAGTTTCCAACTAGCTCCAAATTTTTCAATGTATGAAGAGGCGGTAGGACAGGCTGAGAATTTGAGTGGAGAGAGTGAGATGTACCCCCTTCCAAATCAAACCTACCCGTCCCAAGTTGAATCCCACAACTCTTGTTTTGAAAGTCTATCGAGTGTCCCACATGCTTTATCAATTGAAGATAGAATGATTAATGATTTGTGCGACTTTGTAGTGTTTGATTTACCTGATTGTGAAGGGTCCCTTCCAAGTGAAACCAATCCCAAACCTTTTGACCTCTACACCTCCACTCTAGAACCTGAATCGATTGAAATCCATGCTTTTGTTGAGGTGTCTGAGAATATTGATTTTCACTTGATTGAGGATATCGACGCTGGGAATATTTTGGATGATGAACCCATAGATTTGGCTGAGTTTTTCTCTTCAAATCATCATCCCGAGTCATTAAATGTTTTTTCCGAACCCCATATGCGTCTGGATTTTGAAGAGAAGTGCATGGATGTGCTAAATTTTGAGGAGAATATTGAGGATAGTTTTGAGGATGAACCAGTTTTAATTGATGAGTCGGATTTTCCCATTCATCCTGTCCCTGTCATTGACTGTGTACACCCTCCTGAACCTTTAACCGATACCCCTCCTCGATCACTTCCTTCCATTCTTTCCATCGTTCCGACCTTGCAAGAAACCGTCTCACTTTCATTTCGTATGTCTGGTTTACCGAGTTCGGCGTACCCATGGTTTCTTACGAATCTTGAGGGATTTGACCCAATCCCTCGACGGGTTAATAGATTAGCACAATCGCTGTTTACACATCGCTCATCACAAATTGTGCTAATCTATTCACTCCATTTTCACCCTCAAGTTCATACTCCACTTCTTTTTCCCTTCGGCCATTCTTCTTCTGATATACCGAGACCGTATCCCGCTTCTATCTCCATACGGTCTTGCGTAGTCTCCATTTCTTACCTCTCCGCATTCTTTCACCAGCCACTGCTTTATCACGATAAGATCTTTGAATGGTTGGTGCTCACTTTTGGCCTGTGTAAGGCCTTGTATAGCTTGATACTGTTCTTTCCCCCCTAATCCTGAACTTCAACGCTTAACAGTGGAAACACTGTTTTACTTAAGTTTGGGGGGGACACCTTTTTTGTATATATTTTTTTTGTTTTCCTTTTTGTATATAATTTGTTTTTAGGGGGAGCGCCGACAATTTTGACCCTCTTGGTATAGCCTGACAGTGAGGGCACTGTCAAGTTTAAGTTTGGGGGTGTGCTCGGTAAGCTTTCTTCCTTCGCATTCATTTGTATATTTTGCATTTGCATACCTTATTAAAAACCCACAAAAATCGAAAATTTTCCAAAAATATAAAAACTTTGTCGTCAAGTTAGCTAATAGGGTAACTTAGATCTTTATTCCGAAAGATTAGTTGATATGATAGAAATAACTAAATTCTAGGCTTAGGAATTGAAAACCCTAAAAATAACCCTCATTCTGTTTAAACTTGGTAAGTATACGTCCTTACAGTTTTTTTGAGAAATAGGTAATCTTGAGTTCAGTTCTTTAGTTAAGTCAAGATGAAGGGAAAGTATTGATGCTTTACTGAAGGATAAGTCTGAAAAATAGTTTCTTTTCTTGAGTTCAAATTTAGAAAGTATATACCCTACAAACTGCACATACACGCACCTTAAAACTTGGGATAGTAGAGGATACCTAGAAATACTCTTGCCTGAAAGCCTAGTATGAAAGAAAAAACGATATTTAAAGCTAAACACCAAAAGAGCATATTGAAAAATATATCCGGTCTTGAAAAAAGAAAAAAGAAAAAGAAAAAGAAAAAAATAGAATAAAGTCAAGACCTGGAAACTGCTATTTACGCTTTAATGTTCATACATTCAGTAATCGGCCGTTAGTGCCTCAAGAAGCATTAATAGTCGCATGAAAGGTGTGTGAGCAAATCCGTCCATCCTTAATAAAAAGAAGTAGTATTAGGTATTAGGACAAGGGTATTATAGCTTAAATTGAATTCTCAAGTGTAGGGGTGTAAATATACACACACGTAGGGGTATACAATCGATGTTTGGATAAAATATAGAAATGAAGAATAAGACTTTTGTTTTCTGTAAAGTTGATAAAAATCCCTGATTTGAGACCACACTTTTAGAAGGAAAACTCAGGAGATACCAATATCTTTCTAAACTTTTTTGGAACGTATATGATCTAAGGTTAAATAGATAGGAGGTGTGAAGCGTTAGGGTTGGATATTTCTAACTTAGGATGATAGAATTTCTAACGTAAATACTAAACTGTAGGAGTAGAATCATTGTTAACTTATGACACTAACTTGACGGGATTTTGTGGGTAGTATCCGCTGAAAACCCTCAGGAGACAACCCTCCTCCTACTAGGGACACCTAGAGGTTTAACGGCTTGTTGCACACGCTCAGTGCAATCGCGTTCCCTGCGAAAGTGCGGTTAGGATTCTCTTTTGTGAATAAATGGTTTTGCTCGGGACGAGCAAAAGATAAGTTTGGGGGTATTTGTTCATAACAGAATATTGCATTTTATACCGCCCATTCTTACGCTCGTTTGTTAATAGGCAGGTGCTTTTAATCCGTGTTTGTTACATATTTACAGGCTACATGTTCCTAATCCAAAATAACGCAAATGATACAAAATCTCTACTGTTACGCCAAAATCCAGGACATCTGTTGCCAGCAGAAAAAAGCCGGGTTCCGATCATCCGTATCCGTCCGGTGCCGCGTACCTGTTCCAGAGACAAGACAAATGACAGTAGTCATTCATGTCTCAGACAAGCACAAAACACGAGAGGGGCAGCACAAAGCACGAGAGGGTCAAACACAAAGCACGAGAGGGACAAGCACAGAGCACGAGAGGGTATGGTACATTCAATGCATAAAGTGTTGATGTGATTCAAAAATTCAAAAATTCAAACTTCTCTCCAAATTTTGGATGCATTCAAATTCAAATTAAAGGAAAGGTCTTGTTCTTTTGCCTATAAAAGGAAACCATTGGGTAAGTGAGAAGGAGTCCAATTTTGCCATACATTGTATCATTCTTTTGCTTAGCTTCCCCTTGAGGTCCTTGCCTTCTCTTGATCTTTCAACATCTTCATTGAGCTTGAAGGTTTAAGGGTTGGTTATTGATCTCAAGGGTTGTATCATCTTGGAATCAATAAAGTCTTCTCTTTTGTGCTTCATTCACCATGAGTTCTTTGCCTCTTCTTGATCTTGCAACCTCTTAATTGAGCTTGCAAGTTTAAGATTTGGTTATTGAACCCATGTCTTGTATTTGGTTCTATGGTTCTTATTGTTATTTTCTTGCTTATTTATTTCTTGCTTTTTATTACCTTGCTTTACTTTCATGCACTTAAATTCCATGCACTTACTTACTTGTAATCTTTTCTTTTCTTTGTTCTTTTCTTTTTGTTCTCTCTTTTTGGTTCGTTTTTGTGAATGGTTGTAATTATCATTATTAAGAATAAATACGGTATTGTAAGTTAAGATTTTCTTTTCTCATTTCCTTTTCCCGTTATTTTCCATTGAACTCCGCCCAAACCATACGCAAACGCTCCGTTAGCCACCCTACCCTAACAAGGTAACGGTGATTCCTAACCGCGACCGGTTGCGTTCGGTTTGGCCGGAGGCGAAAGCAAGAGACAAGAACGGAAGGACAAGGGTAAATAAGCCGTATTCCACGAATACCGCGCTTAAATCCCCTAATCCACGTTGTTGCCGATTGCTCTAGCTTCAATTGGTCAAGACTCGGCTCAAAGGTTGAGTACGTATTTCTTTAGCTTACAATCTCGTATCTTTTTCTTAACAACTTTATACTTGCAAATAAAACACATAGGATAGACTTGAACAAACACATACAAATTCTTTATTGACTCGTCTAAGACAAGAACGGAAATAGAACCATCTCCCTGTGGATCGACCCGTGCTCAACCGGCTAGCTGCATAGCGACACCGTCTTGATTGCGGTTAAAAACTTTAATTCTTTCAATCAGGTGCGGATGCGACAATCAAATGAAATTGGAGCAATGATATATTCCTAGCTCCAGACTTCAATTGCAATACATACAGTATAGAGGTCCTACAGATGTCTACCCTGCTTCAGCAAAGAATCGCCGCGAAATCGTTAAAGAAAAAAAGAAGTCATGGCATATTCCTAAGTTCGGGTCTTGACGGCAGTACATAAAAAGCCTGATGACCGTTGGAGATCACCCCACCCCAGAAGGGTGCGGTTATGACTCATCGGGGATCCAAATTGAGCCTAACCTCAAGTAAAAATCGCCACGGCAAATATCTAACGCTTGTTCTTCTGAGGTAATACAAATACTCCAACCTAAGAAGATTAATTGAAGACGTCTTATCCAGCCTCAGAAGGGATCAGAGACACGACAGTCGCGGGGCTACTCCAACAGCGGCTTAAAGACTACATATCGAGGAATACATCAGCCAACGCGACAGTACCACGGACTAAAACCCTAGTACCACAAACTTAACGGACCCCTGTCATAAAAGATTAGGGGATATCTACATACAACGTTAGGACAAGTTTTCCTGTAAACCTAATGGAGGTAAACTAAAAACACTCCAAAATGAGTATATAAACTAGAGACTCCGAAATGAGTGAATAAACTAAAGACTCCGAAATGAGTGAATAAACTAAAGACTCCGAAATGAGTGAATAAACTATAAACTCCGAAATGAGTACATAAACTACTTCGCGCCAGATCAAGACATCAAGAAACGGAAAGGTGCAATTCATTGAGATCTGAGTCAACGATAGACGACGACGCTTGTGTCCGCTCGCTATATTCTGAGAACGAAATTCTAAAACATTGTGTACGGTATGCCGGTCCGAAACCAGCCATATGCTATGCATTATTCGATAATACTTCACTCACACATATACCTCCGTGAGCAAGGTAGTGGGGGGAGCATTTGTTTACACCCATTTGAGTACTCACTTACAAATACATGCGTACTTGGATGGAAATAGCATTGAAAGAATGCCGATTTATAGACGCATGTGGAAGGTTAGTGCATGACATGTACACATCAGTGACGTTTGCACTTAGCAAAAATCCCTAAGGGTGAAGTGCACGTGCGCACATGCAGATTGCACGTATGTTTAAACACTACAATCAGAGGAAGAACATGTGTTAGATATGAAGCACTGGATAGTCAACGATAAAAAGAATGCATTTAAATAAACATTTTATTCTACAGGAAAGAGATCACCAAACACGGGATAAAAAAATATAAGGGTTTACAAAACAATAAATAAAGTTTCTAAATCCCTCTCAGCCTTCTCCACCATGTCGAAGCGGCGATCTTCGTGAGGAGTCGCTCCCCATCGGTCAACGCCGTGCCCATCGGCGAAAGCAGACATGATGGCCTGCTAAGCCCGTATCTGGCTTAGCAATTGAACAGAGCGATCCCTCAGAGGCTGGGTAATCAAATGTGCCTCATGAAAGCACTCGATCTTGTCCTCCTCTGCGTCGGGCATCGCCGGAGTCATCTCCGCTGGATGAGGGGGAATGTCAGCAAGTACGGACAGGAAGATCATCCGGAGCCAAATAGAGCTGATGGGAAAAGGAGATCCTCTACGAGTCAGGAGCTCATACATCACCATGTCGTATTGGTCATCTATGAGAACGGGATTCACCTAGCTTGCAGCAAAACGAGGAACAATTCCCTCGATAGGCACCTCCTATGTTTGCCACTGAGCATGTGGACGATTGCAAGCCATGACTCTTGATCTGTTAAAAATGGTTCTTTCTTTATGAAGAAGAAGAAGAACATTGCTTCAGATTATAAAGAGAAGCATTCAAGTCTAGGCACAGAAAATGTTGTGCATGGTGGAACTATTTCCAAGCTCTGACAAAAAGAAGGCATTGGAAAAGAAAGAGTTGACTCATGAAAAGCAGAGCAAGAAGGTGAAATGATACCCTCGTATCCTATAGCAGCGTCTCATGTGCATGACACGTGAGCGATGTCGTTAGTTTTTTAGGATTAAATCCTATAGCAGCACCTCACGTGCATGACACTTGAGCGCCGACGCTAGTTTTTTAAGGATTAAATCCTATAGCAGCGCCTCACATGCATAACGCGTGAGCGCCGGCACTAGTTTTTTTATATATAACACCGCCTCACATGAAGCACATGTGAGTGTTGGTGTAAAAAAAGGGCTTTGCCATTCATATTTCAAAGAAATTTATACATTGATAACGAGGATGATAACAAAAAAAGAGAAAGAAACGACCTTTTTCAAAATGTCTACAATAGCAAAACGCTAAATTCCGGACATGGATTCTCAAACTTAAAGGTAAGTTTGAGTAAAGCGCTCCTAGCCTCTTTGATCATCTTCTTATGCGTCCTCTCAAAAAAACAAGCTTCGGGATTACCGCCGATGTCTTCCATTCTTTAGTATGCGGATAGTATCGCTTTCTGTTGAAAGACACGATGCAAAACAGTGACGAGATCATCTCTTCGCTTCTTCAAAATCAGACCTATCAGATATACTGAATGCACCTTGTCTTCAGTGTCATCAAGTGCCTCAAGCGACATAGCCTTGTCAAGCTCAGGAAGCGCTTCCTAGATCGATTCAACGATAATCTTCAAAAGGGCAGAACGGCGAGGAAGCAATCAACCGTTGTGATCATCAAAGCGACGCATCTCCTCATCTCATTGGGCATCAGTGTACTCCTGGCCTTGAAAGCGACCTTATATGCAGATGTCTTTGTAGGAGACAATTTCCTCGATGTCGTATAGATGACCAGTCATGATATCTGAAAAGAAACCCAGTGGAAAGTTAGCAATAAAAATAACGCTAGCATCACAGAATCAAAATGGTGGCTCATCAATGATGAGACATGTGCCCATTGTGAGAATCTAAAAGGATTCTCATTAAATGAATAGTGCTCATTAAATAAACAGTGGAGTTAAAAACTCCCAATATTCCCTGAAAGGCAGGCTCTTTAAAACTAATAACAGATTCGAATATGTGAAAAAAGAGAGAAAGGATTAAAACCCCAAAATTTTTAGAAAAAGCAAAACATCGAAGAACAGTAAAGGGAATAAAATTCCTAAAGTTCTTAAAATTCAAATCAAAGCTAAGCTCTGCAAAAAAAGTTGGAATTAAATTCCCCTAAGCATTGGGATTAAATCCCAGAGATTCCTATGTTATAAAATTCATGAGTTAATTGATGGAATCAAGTTCCAGAAAAATGTCAAGATTGACAGTAGGGTAAAACCCTAAAGAGGAGAATCAAAGATTCTCAAGAATGTCCACTGATTCAAGTCTTGGATATAGACATCAAGATCCACGATCTATATAAAAAAAGAGAGAATTTTTTTTCCCTCCAAGTGATCGATTAAAAAAAAAGAGCTAAGCTCTGTCGGATCTGATAATGAATTTAAAATCAGAAACTAAAAAATAATATGCTTAAAAGGGGTTAAGAGCTAAGCTCTATTCATAATTCTCACCAAGAAATTTGGCAGAGTCTACTCTATTCAAAAGAGTTCTTGAGGGCAGAGATCTAAGCTCTGGAACGAGAATTAAATCCTCAAAAGAAAAGCAAAGCTCAAGGAAGAAGATGATGAGACAACAGTCATCTTAAGGGCTAAAGGCCCTATTTATAAGACGTCGGGGGAACGGTTCAATTTCCTAGGTGATCCAACGGTAGTAAAAGTGAGACCGTTGCACTCATGTGTAAGACACGTGAGAACAATGATGGGGGGTATTTGTTACCCTAATAATTGAACACAATAATAAGAGCTAAGCTCTGTTAATTTTAATAAGGCAGCGCCTCACGTGCTCCCCATGTGAGTGCCAGCGCCGACCTCTTATATGATTAAATCCTACAGTGGCGTCGCACGTGAAGTTCATGTGAGCGCCAATGTGCAAAGCACAGGAGCGTCTGTTATATATAAGAATTTAATTCTTAAGTGTCGCCCATATGCATAACACGTGAGCGCCAGCGCCCAAATTTAGAGTAGGTAGAATTAAATTCTACATAGAGCCGTTGGATCAAAAATCCAATGGTTATGATAAATCATCAAATGATAGAATTAAATTCTATTAGAAGAAAATATATCCCTAATATTTCTAAATAAGAAAGATATTCTCGGTTGGATCAAAGATCCAATGATAGATTTAAATTCTATTATTCGGAATATATTTCTCTAATCTTTCTAAACAAAAAAAGATTGTTCTCTGTAAAACAGAGAGCCCTTGGATTAAAATCCAAAGGTGATAAAAATCACCGTTTGACAGAATTAAATTCTGTATATGGAAAAATATTTCCTTAATCTTGTTAGAAAACAAGAAAACATATTCCGTAAAACAAAAATCACTGGATCAAATATCCAACGGTGGATAAAATTCCCTAAATAATCTTTGAGACCAATAAAATCAATTGGAATCTCTCAATAAGAGATTTTCTCAAAATCAATCAACAATTTGCCTTACCTATAAAATGGACCTGAGACTTCAAGTCTCACACACATACTGGGGAAAAAAGGAAGAACCCCCATAAGCTTCTGCAAACAAAAAGATAGAAGTTGTAACTGAGAATTGAATTCTTTTTCAAAGAAGATCTACCTCTTTTTTCAAACCCTAGGTAAAGAAAAAGTAGAGATAAAATGTATCTCTTTTGCCTAGCAAAAAGAAAATAAGGGTTCAACCCTTCATAAAAAGAATTTAGTTCTTTCTCTGATCTGAGATTTGCAAAATAAATCTCCCCACAAGTTGAGAATTTAATTTTCATCGGGGAGATTTTGTTCTTCAAACTCAAAATCTAGGGGAAAGAACTAGATTAAGAAAAAGAGAAGTGAACTTATGGTTCTAGGAATTTAATTTCTCTACAAGGAGGGTTTAACCCTATATAAAAGAATTTAGTATAAAAAGAAACTTAGTTTTCCAATAAAAAAAGAAGAAGAAAAGATCCCAGATCTTCAAAAACAAAGATCTTGGCGATCATTATTGGCCAAAAATACCGTTAACAGAGATTCAATCTCTGAAAAGAAAAGGAACTCAGCGTCTCACGTGAAACGCACGTGAGCGCCTAAAAGATTCCCAAAACAATGAATCCAGAGCCTCACGTGCTTCCCATGTGGGCACCCAAAACAAAGGACTCAGCGCTTCACATGCTTCCCACCTGGACGCTCAAAACAGAAGGCCAGCGCCTCACGTGAAATACATGTGAGCGCTGAGTAAAAGTGTTTAGCACTTCGTATTCAGTCAAAATGACTAAGTGCTTGGCACTGATTGGGCAACGCCCACGTCTCAGCGCTGTACGTGCTCCTCACGTGAGTGCCGTACCAAGTGCTTAGCACTATATATTCAGTTAAAATGACTAAGTGCTTAGCACTGATTTGGAAACGCCCATATCTCAGTACCACACGTGTTCCTCACATGAGCGGCATACAAAAGTGCTTAGCACTGATTGGACAGCGCCCCTGACTGAGTGCTTCACATGATACACATGTGAGCGTCAGAGCCACAAATAAGTGCTTAGCACTTCTGCATAAAGGAAAAGGGCTGAACAAACAATTCACAAATAAATGCTTAGCACTTTTGAATAAAAAAAAGAAAAGAAAAAGACTGAGCAGACCAAACCCAAATTGGCTAAAAGTCTCTCTAGAGTCAATTGCAACTGAGCCCAAATGCTCTGCTGTTGGATCTTAAATAAAATTTAATGCTCTGTTGTTGGATCTTAAATAAAATTTAATGATCCTAAAAATATTGCTAAGTTGATCTTAGTCTCAAATAAGACTAACGTATCCTTAGCTAAAATAAATTAAGCCCAAATACTCATATATTTAAGTCGATCTTAATCGCAAAGTATATTAACGGTCCTTAAATAAAAAATAATATTTTTAAACTAAAAGAACATACAACTTAAAGTTCAGACCCAAATCTAAAATATACGGATTTGGACTAATCCGCGCCCTACGGGCGACAAAATAAACTAGTCTCCGTATACAATCTACGGGCAACCAAAACAAACAAAATAAACACACGACACGGAGTGAACTACTGGAGCAGGAGAAAGTGGTTATCGCAACGCGATAACGTAATTAACTGCAGGGGCTTGCGCCTGCAGGGAAGAGTGTCCCCACAATTAAAACCCCTTCACAAATGAGGGGGGAATCTGATAAAGTCAGCTACAACGGTCGCATCTATCCAAACCTCTAATATACGGTGCCATAAATCAACTTTGTATCTTCGGAGAGGTGGATGGATATATCCAAATAGCATCTACTCCCAAATTCAGGCTAGACGTCCCAACGTCTCAGTCCAGTCTTCGGCGATAAACACCGGGCTTGTTGAGGCGATGCCGTTTCATGCTCTAGATGAGCCCAAGGATAAGGTGCACTCGGTCTATCTAATGTGTTTGATCTCTAAGAATTGAAGAGATCGTGCAATAGATATTCTATACTGGATATATCAGCAAAAGATAATCATAGCTTCATACACGAGGTGAAAAGATATCAGCGGCGACCCTGACGCTCGTATTCGTGAGCGAAAGTATTGGCAGATGAAGGATGCTACCTGGGACGTCTTGTATGAACTTCTCTTTGATTTTGAGAATCTATGCACCGATGCTGGTCTTTTGCCGCTGTGAATGGCCTACGCTTTTATTTGTCTTCTGCTTATCTATAATCCATCTTTTTATCATATAAATGAAAAGCGCCCCTTCTTTTACATTCGGACTTCTTTTTCATTTTGTTTTGAAATGGCTTTACTTTTATTATAAGAGTCTGACGTTAGCATATGCACACTTATCGTGCATGTGCCTTCATGTGTGCACTTACATAAATGTGCAAGTCAATTGAACCCATTTCATCATGTGCGCATGTATATAGATGCGCAAGTTGGTTAAATCATTTTCATCATGTGCGTTTGATGCACTTAAACAGGTGCAAACAAATTCCCCCATCGATTGGGCGCATGTGCCCTACATGCGGGTGTGATTGATGTTGAACTGTGAACCCCCGGATTTGCTTCGAGATTTACTGAAGGTGAACCGACTTTTAACCCCTATAAAAGGGTCGCACCCTTTTCTTTGAAGTGTTGTACTTTTTTACCTTCGCTTGCGCACTTTAAGAATTTTTCTTTTTACGCACTTGCTTCTCTAGTGCTTGCACACTTGTTCGAAGCTTTTGCTTCCTTTCAGAAGCTTTTGCTTCCTTAAAGCTCAAGCGGTAAGTGCGTTGCGCACTTCTGTTCATGATCCACTTTCCTTGTGCGCACTTATGACTTGCGCACTTGCCTTTGGCTTGTTAATTGCGCACTTGTTTTAGATGCCCCATTTTGACTTAGGCTTTACTTTAAGCATTTCAAAGAAACTCAAACATTTTAATTTAAGGACTTAAAAAAAACTTAAAACACTTGGGCCTAAATATTTAGACAATTTTTCCCAATACTCTTATGGAGTTTCTTAGCTTCGTAGTTAGAACCCCCGCTATTCAGGATATTCCACGATTGCTACTTAAGACCTGTTCTCGCAAAAAAAAAAATTCTTGGCTCAAAGCTTAATGTTTTTTTTTATAAAAATAGAGGACATTCCCGACGTGCAAAGCACGTGAGCACTCACACGCAAAGCATGTGAGTATCGGCTTCAGATAGGATTAAATCCTATGATAGCCCCCACGTGTTAAATATGTGCGCACCCACATGCAAAGCATTCGAGTGCGGCTTCAGATAGGATCAAATCCTATATTGGTTCCTACGTGTTAAACACGTGAGCGTCTTATATGATATACACGTAAGTGCTAGTGATAGCATCTTGGCAGCGCCTCACGTGATATAAACGTGAGTGCATTTGCTAGTCTCTTGGCAGCGCCTCACATGATATTCACGTGAGCGCTATAGGCCAGCGTCCCACGTGCAGTGCATGTGAGTTTTCTTTTTGATAGAATTAAATTCTATACGATAGAATTAAATTCTATTTAGGAAATATTTCCATGATCTTTCTAATATGGAAAGATCTTTCTCTTACAAAGAATTTTGGATTTAAAATCCAATGATAATAAAATCACCAATTAAACCATCTGATAGAATAAAAATTCTATGTTAGAAAAATATTTTCCTGGTCTTGTTAAACTAACAAGATATTCATATGATAGAATAAAATTCTATGTTAGGAAAATATCCTCCTAATCTTGTTAAACTAACAATATATTTATCTGATAGAATAAAATTCTATCTTAGGAAAATATTTTCCTAATCTTATTAAAACAAATACAGATTCTTCTCTGTTAAACAAAGATCCCTTAAATTAAAATCCAACGGTGAATAAAATTCACCGGTTGATCTTTAAGATCATTTTGATTGATTATGAAATCAATCATGATCTCTCAATGAGAGATTTTCTCAACAAATTGATTTTTCTCTTCTCCTATATAAAGGAGCAAAGAGATTAAATCTAAAAGAGAGGAACACCCCATAAGCTTCTGTAAAAATATACAGAAGGCTCTCCAAAATCTTTCACAAAATAACAAAGAATTTAATTCTCAAAGAAGAAGATTTTCCTCCTCAAAACCCTAGGTAAAAAAAACATAGAGATCAAAACATCTCCTTTACCTATCTAAGGGTTTAACCCTTTTTAAGAACTTAGTTTTTTCTCTGGATCTGAGATCCGTAAGACAAGTTTCCCACAAGTTGAGAATTTAATTCTTATCGGGAAGATCATGTTCTTGAGAATCAAAGATTCAGAGAAAAACAAAATTGAAAAGAAAAAAGATGGAGTCCATAATACTCCAGGAACTTAGTTCCTTCAAATCAAGAACTTAGTTCTTAAAGAACCTGATCCCGATCCTCAAAATAGTGATCTTGTTGATCGTTAATGGTCAAAATATCATTAACAGAGGTTTAACCTCTCTGAAAACATATATAAAAGAACATGGATAAAAGAACATGGAGAAAATGGAGTCCATAATATTCTAGGAACTTAGTTCCTTCAAATCAATAACTTAGTTCTTAAAGAAACCGATCCCAGATCCTCAAAATAGTGATCTTGGTGATGGTTAATGGCTAAAATACCATTAACAGAGGTTTAACTTCTCTAAAAATATCAGCAGAGATTAAATCTCCAAAAAAAAACTTACCACCTCACGTGAAACACACGTGAGCGCCAGGAAAGATTAGTGCTTAGCACTATTATAGCGCCTCATGTGATATACACGTGAGCGATATATGAAATTGAGTGCTTAGCACAGCTGGGTGTTACAGAAACCCAATCTTAGCCCAAATTGGCTAAGCTTATGTTTGTGATATCCAAACTGATCTTAGTCCCATATACGACTAATGACCTTCATCCCATATCTCCTAAGGTAACCTTAGTCTCATATAAGACTAACGGTTCTTAGATCCACCATGACCTCTTCCCTCAAATACGGGATTTGGTTTAAGGGTACATCTCTCCACACCTCTGATATATGTCGTTATAATTCCTCAACATCTTCAAAGAGGCGGCGGGTCCCGACAACCAACAACTCTTTTCTCGTCCCAAATTGATATAAAATTTCATCAAGACAGGGAATGATACATTCCATATTGATGCACTTCCAAATTGACATGCACACTTCAAATCGAATCGCACCCCAAATTGGGCACATTCCATGTTACCATCGTTCACTCTACCACATAACAAATACACGTGCACGCAAGATGAATGATGGATTGAAATGTCCTTAAACTAATATTCGCCTCAAATATGGCGATAATGGACCGAAACATCCCTAAACTAATATTCACCTCAAACATGGCAATAATGGACCGAAATGTCCTTAAACTAACATTCATCCTTAAAATGGGAATGTTGGAGCGTGATGTCCTTAAACTAAAATAATTGAGACCATATGCTCATTTGTTTCTAAGTTGATCTTAGTCTCAAATATAACTAACGATTCTTAGATCAAACTCAAATATCCTATGAACGGATGGACCTCACAAATGTGAGAAATGCTTCCTAAGTTCATTTCCGTTAGCAAACCAAACTATCAACGTGGACCCCGTCAAGCAAATCCTTGACCCAAACCCAGACCTCAAATATATGGATTCGAACTAATCCGCACCCTATGGACGACGACATAAATTAGTCTCCGTATGTAAGCTACGGGCAACCAAAACAAACAAAATAACACACGACGCGAAGTGAACTACGAGAGCAGGGGAAAGTTATTATCGCAACGCGATAACGTAATTAAGTGCAGGGGCTTGCACCTGCCGGGAAGAGCGTCCCCATAATTAAAAACCCCTCACAAATAAGAGGGAATCTGATGAAGTCTGCTACATCGGTCGCATCTATCCAAACCTTCGATATATGTTGCCATAAATCAACTTGGCATCTTCGGAGAGGTGGGTGGATATGTTCAAATAGCATCTGCCCTTAAATTCAGGCTAGTCGTCCTCCGCGTCTCAGTCCGGTCTTCGGCGGTAAACAATGCCCTCCCATCTTCTTTTGCTTTTCAGATAGAATGGCATATCCGTCAGACTTCGGTTACAAGCGTAAAGAAAAATTGCGTTCGAATCAACAGACAAACCCAGAGATCTTTCAAATGATATAGACTCACGATGCCCTGCAACAGTGTATACATCTATGGGCTGGATGGTATAACCAAATAGTCCAGGGTCGGGTCAGATTTCAATGTGAGGTGCCCTCCGATCTTTTAGGGGCTATTCAATACACCGTGCCTCCGTCAATTGCTTTCATAGTGGAGGTAGAGGACCGAATAGCTCACAATAGGTGTCATGCCCCGCTTCCCGGTGTACGGGGAAGGGGACGCGACGAGGCCGCTACGTATTTACTGTGAATTAAATACGCTAAGCGTATCTAAGCAATATAAATATAAATGCACAAGAGACAAGATATAATAAAACAACAACTTTATTTATTCACATTCTTTTTACAATACATGGAAAAGTAAATACATGGAATAAAGCTATGCCTAAACAGTGGCATAACAGAAATGAAAAGTACTGAAATAAAATGTGTACAATAAAACTAGAGCTCTGGGTCGTAGGCAAGCTGATCCAAGTCCTCGCTGGTAGGATTGATCTCCTGAGTGTCCAGATCACCTGACAACATTCCAAAGAAGAAAGAGAAGGAATGTCGTCAGCGAACAATCACTCGGTAAGTCCCAAAGATAAGGGAGAAATAGAATAGACAGAGAGTAAGAGAGAGAGAGTGTAGCTTTTACAGTTGTATTATATTGTTATATTGTTGTAATTGGTGTTAGCTCTGTTGTTTGTAGCTTGGTACAGAAGGATGCCAGTGTATACGAGAGGAGTCTCAGTAGACCAGAGACTAAGGTGAACGGAATGTACAATGAACCGTTATGCCACGGTACAACAGCAACGGAATATAGGTTAGGTGTCTTAAATCTTGCAGTCTCGTGCCACTTCTAACACCTTCCGTACCAATCTACCCTTTAAACCCCGCGATGTCTTGATTGTATTGTTTGTGTTGTATTGTAAATTGTATTGTCTTGTATTATAGATTGTACAGATGGATGACTTGCCGAAACCATGATATCAGTAAATGGATATAACTGGAGAATCATGTAAATGGAAGTATATCCGTGGTTCGGTTTAATCAATACAGATTGAATAGATTGAATATATGTATTCCAGGATTCATGTTGAATTGTAGATTGTAGATTGTACTTGAATCATATTCAAGTCAGATTATTAATGAGACTCAGTCTGAGTCAGAACAATTAGAAAAGAAATTAAAGTCCTGATTGTTTTGATGTTATCGGTAACCGCTGCACATGGGCGGCAGGATTTGTGTCTTTTTCAAAGACGATTACCGTATTGATAAGACCGTTGTTAAGTTGTCTACCTTAGATAGGAAAGCACCCATATCTCCGGCTCCCTAAGGCTCAAGAGACTGGTCCCGCTTAAACCTATATTTACTAGGGTCCTTAAGGTAATTTATAGAACTTGAGAGGGTTTTAAGTAAAAATAATTTGTATACTTTTCAAAATACACCCCAAGTATTTATTTATCGTTTTTTATAGTTTTCATACCTGTAGATTTTATATTTGTGACATTTCTAGTGAATAAACCTATTTTTCATAATACATGGTATTTAATTGTAATATTGAACTTGTATGGACTTCATGGTATTTTAATGTAAAGCGATCCTTGTGATTTTAGAAAGAGTTGGAATATTTTTATTATCACAAAATAGATATTTTAATGATACATATATATATTTATATAAAAATAATTTTAATATATATTATATTTCTAGAAATCTCATTTTCTTAAGATATTCGTATTTTAAATCTTCGAGACCGAATGCTCCTTGCGGAGGTCTGAATCTCGCACTACTAAGCCCAGGGATGTGAGATAATCCGCACCATCCCAGTTGGGTTCCCCAAAGTGGGTTGTAGCGGCGCTTTGCAAAGATTTATACAAAATACGAATTCTTATAGAAACGGTTTTAATAGTTAGGGTATTTATATGTAGAGTTTCTTTTTCCCGTATTCTATATTCCCGAAAGGTATTGTGCTATGTTGCATATGAGTGTGTGAGGAGGTAGGTCATTACCTTATGATCTACTTAAAGGTATAGCAAGATTTTGATGTTTTAAATGTCGGAATTAACTACATGGTATTTTAGTGAAAAAGTACGATAACAATTGAAATAGAAATCTTTTGATATGGAACTTTTTCAATATGACTTGTTATTGTTTAATAGTCAACATGTAATGGTTTAGTATGCTTGTATTTAAGAAAAGATGAGATTATTAAGAAGAACTGAATCGGACATCGGATTAACTCCGATTCCGTCGGGTTTTATTACAAGATGTTTTAAGACTATAGAATAGAAGAGGGAGGTGGGACTTACGGGTTTGGAGTTTAGAAGAGAGGAAGAGGGAACGGTAGGAGGTGTCAGTGCGTCGTTTCGTCGCCGGGAGCTCCTAGGGTCGTCGTCGGAAAATCGCCGAAGCTTTCGCTTTTTGCTAACTCCAAAAGTACACTAGAATTCTAGGAATTTTCTTGAGAGTTTTGATCAGAATTTTGGAGTGAGGGGTGTGTGTCTAGGGGTTGTATTTATAGGGTAAGGCTAGGGTTTAGAGTAGGTGAAAGGTTGAATTGAAAAATGTAATAAAATGTATTAAAATAGAGTAATTAGGGTTTTAAAGAGTCTCTGGTACTGGTCTAAGGAAATAAAGTATGCAGGAGTACAGGGGAGGTGAAGAGGCCCAACTTTGATGTTGGGGACTCGGCGGTCCGGCCGAGTCCGGCCAGCGGCAGCGGCCCGAGTCGCCGGCCGATTCAGCCGAGTCCGGCCGAGTCAGGTGCTCAGAGTGTTCCCCGTCGCTTCATTAACCACCTGGGACAGTTAGTTTAACATGTGTAGTGGGGTTTTTACGAGTTATGCACGTGCAAATCCTTGGACTTCTAAAAGTTTAAAAAGAAAATAATATTAAAAATAATGTGGGGTATGGGATTTGAACTCTAGTGGCTTGGTTCAGCAATGAAAGGTATTACCAATGAGCTACAAGCTCCTTTTTGCTATTAAAAAGCAAATTAATTACTTATAGCAATCACAGTAAATGCAAATACCCCAAGTATACATTAATTTTTAAACAAATTTTTGTATACTAAAATTGGAGTTGTTACAATAGGTTGTAGCCATCCGCGGAGGGAGTGATAGCACCGACACTAGTAGATATTTTAGGACGTCAGATAAGCCAGGATGAGGGTAGGCCATGGGGAATACCTTACAATGTAGGTATGATCCTGAGATATGTGGCTGGCTACGTCGGTTGCGCCAGGTTTATCCTGTCGACGGAAAGGACTTTGCTGGAGCGCACAGGGCTTTATGGAGCGGTTTATGCTTCACTGTTTGAGTACCCCAAGACTGGGCCTTAGTGGGTGAAGTCTTTCTTCGAACAGTGGAACGTACAAACAAGTACCTTTATGATGTCCAACAGGGAGGCATCTATATCTTTGTTGGAATTCCAACATATATCCGGGCTGCCAATCACGGGTGAGCATTACGAGGAGGTAGTTCCCCATGATGAATTTGTCTTTACTGCAAGCCTGGCAGCTGGAGATTTGACGAGTGATAATGCGATAGCTTTCTTGCGACCGGGCCTTAGGAAAATGCTAACCATTTTTTAGGAGATGCGCAAGGCCTCTAAAGGAGAAGGAGTTATATTTGAAGCCATCATTGCTGGATTCGTGCACCCGCATATCTTTAGGGCCGATATTGACAGCACGCTGACATGAGAAATACTTTTAGCCTACGTATGCAGGGGACAGATCCCGCAGCGATGGAGGAATATTTCCGTTCTAGCGCATCCCCTTATGAGTTTATGATGATGCTGTTCCCGGGATCGATCAGAACTCCTTTTTTTATAGCTTTCATAGGCCTATGGTTGAGCTGGTTCGTGATCCCTGTTCACCCAAGACTGATGCAGGCCTCCGTTTTCTATCCTGCCGATCGCATAGCTTCTGGTGCGAGGCTAGCCATCGGTATCGCTGGGCTATCATTTCTATATCAGGGTCTCACTGAATTAGTTACCTCGGATGACCCAGGGGAGGAGAATATGTACATGCCACTGCACTATTTCGGCGCATGGATCCACCTACATGTGAACGGGGAATATAGCGAGCATGTCCAACCAATGTTTTTTGACATGGGTTCATTTCCTATGGTAATGAAACCCGTTGGGTCTGCAGAGCATAAACCAAACAGATATATCTGACGGCTGTGCCTCAACCTCTTTAATCTCCGAGCGCAGAAGCAAATTTATTTCGATGATTGGGTGCTCGTAAGGTCTCACCATATTCGTTAACCTCTACTAGATGTATTAAAAGAGGGTAATTTGAGCTTGTCAAATAGGGACATCGCCTATCTTTATTCGATCCATCCGGGTTTCTAGGTGTACCGGCGGAGTAATGATGTCGCCTACATGCCATATAGACCCTACTGCTTCTCCCGGCAATTTGGGTTTGACCAAGGCATTCCACTCCAAGCTTTTCGCCGTGAGCTCGTTTTTACAAGGGATTCGGCGAAAAATGCCATTCACCACTTTATGAGGCTGGGCACCGGATCCCGCTTCGCGATTCCCGATCCAAACCGCGTCCCTCGACTATCGTCAGCCTTTCGATCATGGTACTCATCATCCATGGCTGGGGTCATCGACCAAGAGAAGCATGTTTTCTTTGGTCGCCGGAGTGCGATGAGGGCATCGAAACTCGACTTTCCCTTGAGACCGAGGTCGGTCATTCTTCCTTCCTTTCCTCGAGAAGGGACACCGACAGCCACTTCAGCTGTCCGGGAATTCAGGATAGCTCGAGCTTTCGGAAGCATTCCGACAGAACTTGTTCCTGGTACCAGGAGAGAATGGCCATTGGCAAAAAGTGATCTCCATCGCCGATTGCTTCTGGACCTTCCGGCAGGTCACGTCATACTGGCGTTGTTTCTCCTGCTGATGATCTTGTTCTTGCACCGAAAGCAAGGTCATCCGATGGAGTTGAGGCTACGGGTGACTCACCTTCCAATTTAGCGATAGGGAAGCATCGGCCGAAGGTACCGTTAAGCAAGAAGAGGGTCCTTCCAGCTGCCACTGGCTCCCACAAGAGACGAAAGACTTCCCTCATGGCTGGCCCTGCATCTGGTCTGGAGACCCAAGTTTCCCCGACCCAAAGCATTTCTGAGTATGGGACAAATGTTGATGTTATCTTCCCAAATTCATCCGCTGCGGAGGCTATTGACTTTGCAGCATCCATTGTAGAATCATTGACAGAGGATGACAAATGCTGACCTTCAGGAAGCGTTATCCGCCTCCGCACAACTTGCTGCAGAAGAAGCCGAGAGGACACGGGATCTTGCGGCAACCAATCTAATTCTTCTGTTTTCCCTCAAGTATTATTGTTTTTTGTAAACAATATTGTGTGTTTGATCATTTTTCTTTCTTCTGTAGCGATATCCACTGAAGAAATCATCCAAGCGTCCCTCGATTCATACCGAGAAGAAGTACGCATTAGGCAATGAGCCACCCAAGGTTCCGGTGAGATCCATTTTCCTGATGTACGATGCACCATTTATCTTGTCCGCTTATCGATTACTTTTTTTTTTGTGATTTTCTCAACAGATTCTAGTGAACGACCATCTGGTGTTCATATATCAGATATCCCTTCTCAAACAATTATTACACGCTCTTCGGGGTTGACGACTCTTGCTCATGGCCCTCCCAGCTGTCGCGGGAAAGAGCACTTAAACAGCATGTGCCAGTTGCTCTTGACAACGAACCTGTTGACGACGAAGAAGTCCAACTGGTACATGCTCAGAGAAGATCTCTTCGGACGGCTCAGGCGGAAGAAACACGTCGTCTCCGTAAGGAAGTCGTACTTCGGGCTTCTTCAGGTAAAAAGTTTTTATTTTCTATTTATCTCAGTGCAAGTGATTATTTTATTAACCCCTTGGTGACCATTTCTATAACTGGCTATAGTTCCAGCAATCAAGTCGTTGCTAATACCCCTGAAGAAGGCAAAATCCCTTCAGCGGAGGTCCCTGTGCCATCTGTGGAGTCGGCGAATGACGAACAGGTCAACCCTTACCTGGATGAACTCGACTATTCGGGTTCCAATATGCACGATCCTGTTGCTCTTGAAGTCATAGCCTCTGTTAGTGGCTCACGGGCATCTGACAGGGCCAACAGTGTGGCGACAATGGCTGTTGACTCAAGAGCCTCAGCTCCTTCTGATTCTGTGAACAGAAGTGGTTCTATTAAGGCAGGCATCGAGGTTAGCAACGTTCAGGGAACGTCTGTGGCCCCGGTCCCACTGACCCCCGCAGGGCCTATTGGTATTTTTCCGCTGCATTTACTTTACGCTCATTTTCATTTTCACCAGGTATATTTGCTGATGCATCTCCTTTTGTTTCAGGTACAAGCGTGCCAACAACTTCATCATCTTCACCATCAAAAGCTTCCACTGTCGCGTCTCCTGATGTTTTACAACCCGAGGAGGCTGGCATTATAACCATTTTCGCTTCTCCTACCTCTTCTGCGATGACGACGGAAGGTACCTTTTGGTTTTGTTGTTTATCATCTTTTATACCCACCCCGTGCTTATATCGTCCGTCTGATATTTCAGCGATGGGTCTGATGGTGTCCCAACTTGCCAGTGCTATTTTGGCAAACCTAGGTCACAGCTCATCTTCTCGCCTGACACTTGGATCCAGCGTCGGTAAGCTTCATTTTTGGCCCATGCTTTCTTGGTTCTCTTATAAAGATTATCACTCACAATGATTTGTGATGCAGTTCTGTAGCTTATAGATGATGAGAGCGCATGGGAACCTTGTTCACCGCCGAAAGATCGGACCGAGATGTTGGAACGTCTGGCCTGAATTTGGGGGGCAGATGCTATTTGGACTTATCCGTCCACCTCTCCGAAAATACCAAGTTGATTTATACACCGTATATCGGAGGTTTGGATGGACGTGACCGTTGTAGCAAACTTTATTAGACCCCCCTCGTTTGCGAGGGTTTTTTGATTGTGGAGACGCTCTTCCCTGCAAGCGCAAGCCCATGCAGTTAATTACGTTACCGCATCGTGATAACCACTTTCTCCTGCTCCGGAGGTTCACTTCATGTCGTGTGTATGTTTGTTTTTATTTTGGGTTGCCCGTGGATTGTATATAGAGTCTAATTTATGTCGTCGCTCGTAGGGCGTGGATTAGTCCAAATCCATATATTCTTAGATTTGGGTTTGGGTTGATATAAGAACTGTTAATCTGGTTTGAGATTAAAATCGACTTAAACATATGAGCATTTGGGCTCGATTATTTTAGTTTAAGGACATCCCGATCCTATTATCGCCATGTCTGAGGCGAAGTTTTAGTTTAGGGACGTTTCGGTCCATTATCGTCGTATTTGCGGGCGAATATAAGTTTAAGGACATTTCGGTCCGTTATCGCCATTTTGGAGGCGAATATTAGTTTAAGGACGTTTCGGTCCATTATCGCCACTTTGGAGGCGAATATTAGTTTAAGAACGTTTCGGTCCAAAGCTCGACTTGCGCGCACGTGTATTTGTTACGTGACGAAGCGAACAATGATGATATGAAATGCACCCAATTTGGGGTATGATTTGATTTGAGGTGTGCACGTCAGTTTGGAAGTGCATCAACGTGTTGTTGGTTGTCGGGACCCACCACCTCTTTGAAGACGTTGAAGAATTATAATGACATATATCAGAGGTGTAGAGATATGTACCCTTAAACCGAATCCCATATTTGAGGGAAAGAGGGGGCTGTTGTAGACCAAAGAAATGTTAGTCTTGTTTGAGACTAAAATTATCTTAAGAGATATATGATGAATATCATTTGGGATATCTTCAATGAGAGACCACTAGTCATTTTTGAGACTAAGGTCAGTTTGGGAAAACATGAGCAATATGGGCTCGGTTGTTTTAGAATCAAAGAGAACCTCAGGAAACTTAGCCAATTTGGGCTGAGATTGGGTTTCCATAATTACCCAACAGTGTTAAGCACTGAGGCATACAGTGCTCACGTGCGTTTCACGTGGGCACTAGAGTAGTATTAAAAACTAGAGTTTTGTGGCGCTCACGTGACATACGTGAGGCACCCAAATATGGGCACTGCCCATTGGGTTTTATCCCCCCCGTTTTTTACAGAAGTGCTAAGCACTTGGCTAATGTTCTTGTGCAAAACACGTGACTGCCCCTTTTTTTTGATATTGGGGTGCTTTAACACTCATGTGGGAAACACGTAAGGCATTTTTAGTTGTTCTCTTTGTTCGTTTGAAGCACTCACGTTGGAAACACGTGAGGATTCAAAATAGTGCTAAGCACTAACGATTCTGGTTTTGAAGATCTCAGATCATCATCACTATTTTTTTATGGAAGAACTAAGTTCTTCATATATAAGGTTAAACCCTAATTTTTGGAGGAATTAAATTCCTATATGTTCTCGTTCTTCTTCTCTCCTCTTTTCTTATAATTTAATTCTTTTCCCCTAAGTTTTGAATCTGCAGAGCAAAATCTCCCCGATGAGAATTAAATCCTTAACTTATGGGAAGATTTACTTCTGCAAATCTCAACCAGGGAAAGAACCAAGTTCTTAAATGAAGGGTTAAACCCTTAGATAGGTAAAGGAGAGACAGTATGATCTCTATTTTTTTTACCTCTGGTTTCAATGTGGAAAGTCTTCTTCTTTGAGAATTAAATTCTCTTGTTCTCTCCAGATCTCACTGTACTCTTTTTTGCAGAAGCTTGTGTCAAGTTCTCTCTTCTTCTTCTTCTTCTTTTTTTGAACTCCCTCCCTTTCTTTGCTTAATCTCCTTGCTCCTATTTATGGGAGAAGAGAAAAAACTTTTTAAGAGAATCTCTAATTGAGAGATCATGATCAATCCAAAGTGATCTTTTGGATCAACTGGTGAATTTTATTCACCGTTGGATTTTTAATCCAAAGGTTCTCTATTCAACAGAGAAGTTTTCTTGTTTGTTTAACAAGATTATGAAATATTTTTCTTAGGATACAATTTTATTCTATCAGATGGTCGGTGGGTGATTTTATAATCACCATTGGATCGTTGATCCAAGGGTCCTCTGTTCAACAGAGAGGATCTTTCCAGTTTGAGAAAAATCGAGAAAATATTTCCACATAGAATTTAATTCTATCAGATAGTTTATTTGGTGATATTTTATCACAATTGGATTTTAAATCCAAGATTCTCTGTTAAAGAAAAATCTTTCCATATTAGAAAGATGAGGAAAATATTTCCCATATAGAATTTAATTCTATCTTGCATTAGAATGCAGCAAAAAAACACGTGTTTAACACATGAGGCCTGTTTGACCTGCTAATTATTTAAATGTAGTGCCTATATACTTTACATATAGGCGCTCACATGTTTAACACGTGTGGCTCTTTTAGCCCATTTATTTTAATTGCAGTGCCTATATGCTTTGCATATAGGTGCTCACGTGTTTAACACGTGAGGCCTATGCAGCGCCCATATGCTTTGCATATAGGCGCTCACGTGTTTAACACGTAAGACTTGAACAGTGAGGAATTTTCCCCTTTTCTTTCTTCTTTTTTTTTCTTTTTTCTATATGAGGGAACAAATGCCCCCCAGCGTTGCTCTCACATGGCTTGCACGTGAGTGCAACGCTGTCCACCATTACAGCCGTTGGATTGCCTAGGGGAACGGGAAGATGAACCGCTCCCATCACGTCTTATAAAAGAGGTGTTTGGCTTATTAGTCGATTAACTGTTTCTTCATCTTCTTCGTCAACTTTTCCTTGAGAATTTAATTCTCCTCTTCAGAGCTTAGTTCTCTGCCCTAGATCTTTCAGAGTTAAACTCTGCAAAAATTCTTTTTTGGGTAAGGATCTTGAACGACGGTTACCTCTTAGGGAAACCCATTTTTCCATATTTTCCTCTGGATTTTAAATCCATCACCAGAGCTTTGCTCTAACGCTAAACCGATCTCTTAGAGATCCAAAAACACTGAGGTCTTGAGGATTGTTAGTTCTCCTCCTAGGGTTTACCCTATCATCGATCTTTGAGGATCCTTGGAATTTAATTCCATTTTCTTTGTCTCCCCACAGTGGGGGTTTCTGGGATTTAATCCCATTATTAAAGAAATTTAATTCCATATCACAGAGCTTAGCTCTGAAAGACTCATAAACTTTTGGGAATTTCATTTCCTGGTGTTCTTGAGCAATTTTTTTCTTTTTAGGGTTTTAATACCCTTGACACATATTTGAATCTGTTATGCATTTTAACGGAGCTCATTTTTGGAGGATGTTAGGATTTACTTAAACTGCATTGTTTATTTAATGAGAATCCTTTTGGATTCTCACAATAATTATCTTGCCCAATCATTGGTGAGCCGCCATTTGGATTTCGTGGGGCCTACTGGCTTTGTAGTTAGTGGACCCATGAAACGAATTCATATATATATGTTTTTATTAATGGGTCCCCCCTTTTTTATTAGGTTCGATGGCATCACTTTCCTACTTCCCTTACACACGCTCGGAGGCCGCTTTCCTACAGTCACCGTCAGAAGAGGAGGTTATGGCGATGATTAGGGAACATGATGAGGATAATAAAAGCCTTCTCTTATGGGGAGTCAGGTAGGGTCACATTATCAGGTGCCGTCGTAGTTTTACGTGCGAAGTGCCAGCAGAGCCCATACGCTCGATATCATTGACAGAGCGTCCGTGGACTGCTTATGTGGTGGATGCAACTAATTGGACCCCCATAGGCCGGCTTGAACCGTCAACGTCCGGGATACCCAATCAACCCCTGATGGCCATTGATATTTTGGGACGTCGGATATGTCAGGGTGAAGCTCGACCCTGGAGGCAGGTGTATAAGGTAGGCGTTACCCCGCGCCATCCAGTGGGCTACCTTCCGTGGGCCCGATACATTCTCTCCTCTCAACGCTCACGGCTGCAGAAGGTTGGGTTGTACCAAGCGGTGTATGCATCACTGTTCTACTATCACGCTCCCCACGTATGGTGGGTCAAGGCCTTCTTGAACCAGTGGAATCTTCCCACGAACACATTTTTGCTTGGGGATCGCGAAGTCTCTATCTCCCTGGAAGAGTTTCGCGAAATTTCAGGGTTGCCGATTAGGGGAGACTATTACGAAGAATTACTGCCTCCTGATAAGTACATATTTGCTATAGTGCCCGCTATGCTTGATGGCTTAACGACCGAGAATGCTATTTGTCACAAGCACCCAAGTCTAATCAAGGTCTTGGGTATTTTCGAGAAACTATTCGTGATATCGGAAAGGCAAGTTGTCACTTTCGATACTTTCATTGCTTGCTTTCTCTGTGAAGATGTCTTATCCAAGAAGGCTCCGAAATTCACGAGGATCGAGGATCCTTTCGGATTCGGCTTGAAGAAATTGCCGACCAAACAAGAGGACCTACCACAGTTTTATATTCCAAGCTCATTGGCCGTAACCTATGACGCAATCACTGCCCCTGGAATGGATGAAGAAACTTTCTTTGTTGGCTTTATCGGTGTCAGGCTTAGCTGGTTCACCATGCCGATGCATCGCCATTTTATGAGGGCTTCCGTCTTCTATCCTGCCCATCGCATAGCCGAAGGAGCACGATTGGCTGTTAGCATTGCAGGACTATCACACTGATACCATGGTTTAAGTACTGCTTCCAACACTTCCAATCCGGGTGCGGACACCGTGAATTTCTCCCTCCACCGTTTCATGTCGTGGATCGAGATGCATGTATTGGGCGCATTTGCTGCGCATCGACGAACTGATTTCTATGAGCCGTACACTTTCCCGTGGGTCATGAGGCTGGTCGACGCATCTGCTCCTGATCCGACCCAGTTAGGGGCTCTGCGCGTACTACTCAATCCGTATTCAAACGAAGGCGGGATGGTTTTCAGTGACAGTCCTTTCTGCTCCGGCTGGGCCCATTCAACAGTTGTTCGATTTGTCAAAGAGTGGAGCTCCGGCTTTGAAGCCTAAAGAGATCGTGCATTTATATTTAATCTGGCCGGGATACTTAGTGTTCTGCCTAAATAATACTGTTCTCTTCATGCGGTACAATCCGCATCACTTCGTCCAGCAGCTAGGTTACAACCAGGGCCCCCTTGAAGCCTTTTTAATCGAGCCCACTCTCTCGCCGGAGGTCACTCGCGACGTCATCCACCACTTCATGTGATTAGGTACCGGTTCCTTTTTCATGATTCCTAAGCCTGACTATCATCAGAGGCACGTGGGACCTTTCAAGGGCCGGTATCGCCACCGGGTTGGTCCCACCATTGCAGAGGAGAGAAGGGTGCTCTTTGAATGTAAAGCTCCTGCTCCCGCTCAAGCCATCAACACCCCGTTGTGGCCATGGTCGGTTGTTTGCCCTCCTCTAAGGGACAACGGCTCAGTGCTCATTCTTAAAGCCGCACAAGCCGAATCAACCCCCCGTACTGCTGGTATGCCGGTATGTACAAGAGCCGAGACAACGACTCCTGATAAAGCACCAGCCGTGGCACCCCAAAAGGCTGATACCGAAGGCGATGTTGGGCAGCGCCATGCAAAAGCGCTAAAGGGCAGGAAGCGCCCCTCTACTGGTGTTAGCTCAGGCTCTAAAAGGAGAAAGAAATCTGTTGCCGGTCTACTCGATTTGTTGCTTGATTCCGAGCCTCTTCACGACGAGCCCATATCTGTGCATGAACCAGTCAACGACCTCCTTTTTCCTGGCACATCTACCGAGGACGCCGCTCAATTGGCTGACGCCTTGAAACGATCGCAGGATGAAAGTGAGAATGTGCGCCTCAAGAAGGGAGGATTTCCCACTGTCATTTTCTATGACGTTGATCCGTTATCACCTAGGCTACTAATGGGTCCTCTAACGATGGAAGAAGAACGGGCTCTGAAACAGCCCATCTCGGCCATTTCTGAAGACGATGCCACTCTGAAGATGGGCATGCATTTGTTCTCGATCGAAGCCCAACGAGCGCAATTGATCAGAAAAGAGAAGTTGAAGCCCGGAGCTAGGAATATGCCTTTGCTCCAATTTGATTTGGCTCATTGGAGCTTTGTTGACATCACGTCGCACCCTGATGGAATGAGAAGGTATGTCGGAGTAGTCTTTAGGATGTATACGTACCGTCAAGACTTGGAGCTAGGATTTTTCCATTGCTCCTTTTTGATTTGGCTATTTGGAGACTTGTTGACGTCACGTCTGCACTCTGATGGAATGAGAAGGTACGCCGAGGTAGCCTTTAGGTTGTATATGAACCGTCAAGACTTGGAGTTAGAAGTTTGCCATTGCTCCTTTTTGATTTGGCTATTTGGAGCCTTGTTGACGTCACGTCTGCACTCTGATGGAATGAGAAGGTATGCTGGGGTAGCCTTTAGGTTGTATATGAACCGTCAAGACTTGGAGCTAGGAGTTCGCCATTGCTCCATTTTGATTTGGCTCGTTGGAGCTTTGTTGACGTCACGTCTGCACCGAGAAAGAACATCGGGCTGGGGCTAGGATTTTGCCGTCACTCCGTTTTTGATTTGACCATTGGGTCTTTGATGACGTTGCGTCTATATCCTGCTGGAATGAGAAGAACGTCAAGCTGATTTCTATGTTGTAGATGTTGCCATCAAGATCCGGCTCTCCCTTTGACGGAGTTTGGTGTGAAAATATGGTTCCCTTTTTTTTCATTTGCACCCATGGATTGTATACAGGGGTCGGTGTAGACTCACCTGCAGGGCAAAAAGGTTTCGTTTTCATTTTTTTTATTTCTTTCCGCGATGCTCTATCTTTTCAGCTTTTGATATCACGAAAGTTGCGATTGCCGAATCATTTCGGCTATTTCTTTTATTTTTTTTTACTCGCTGCTTTTTATTGCGAGTTGCCCAAACATTTCGGCTATTTTCTTTTATTTTTTACTCGCTGCTTTTTATTGCGAGTCGCCCAAACATTTCGGCTGTTTTTATATGCATATTTTTACTCGCTGATTTTTATTGTGAGTTTCCCCATCATTTCGGCTATTTCATATGCATATTTTTGTTTACTACTCGCTGCTGTTTTTATTGCGAGTTTAGGATCTGATACCAACCTTGGCATCAACATCGCTACGACTAGAATGTTGCCAGGAGCGAATCATCATTTGCCATGAAAGGACTTGGAGTTTGACACATGTTTAGGCATCAGCATCGCCACAACTGGAATGTTGCCAGGAGTGAATCATCATTTACCTTTGTCGATTTGAACAAAGATGGCTTAGCAAACAGGGTTAGGATCCTGTCAACTAAGGCTTTTTGACTTAATGAGCCGTAAGGGTCTCAGAAATGTATTTCTCCCTATGAGTCGTGAGGATCTCATAGGTGTATGTTCTCCTTAGAAGTCGTGAGGACTCTTAAGTGGTATTTTCTCTTGCAAGTCGTAAGGATCTTACAAGAGAGTTTTCTCCTCATAAGTCGAGAGGACTTACAAGTGTAGTTCACCATATGGGGACATTTTTTGTCATTGGTGGAACTTGGTGAGAGAGTGTTTATTTATGCCCGTGGATTGTATACAAGGGTCAATATTGGACCACTCATGTTGGGGAATATAAGGGCTTAAGAGAAGGTTTAGATCCCCGTAGCTTAAGGCTTCTGAACCTTAGAGCCGTGAGGTTCTCATGGGGGAAATTATCCTTAAGAGTCGTAGGGATCTCGTAAGTGTATAATAAAAACTTTTTTTTACGAGATTGCGCCCTTTCGGGTTTTCACAAACTCGCCGGCAGTCCTGCCGTTTTTACTCATGGCGCCCTATCGGGTTTTTATCCGTGCCCATTTTGCTTGTGGACACACCATTTTTTACGAGATTGCGCCCTTTCGGGTTTTCACAAACTCACCGGCAGTCCTGCTGTTTTTACTCACGGCGTCCACTCGGGTTTTCATCCGTTCCCATTTTGCTTGTGGACGTACCGTTTTTTATGACCATCTGTTTGTCAGCGGGACTTGGGGGTGACTTCACTCTTGAAGTAGCCGTGTAGCCGATAGGACTTAAGTTGCAACCCTCGTCGTTGAGGGTTCGATTGCAATATAGATCTCAAGGGTGGAGATTGCTGTTTTGGAGACGACATGCTAGTTTAGGGATATTTCGGTCCATTATCGCCATTTTTGGGACGAAGTTCTAGTTTAAGGACCCCTTGGTCCGATGTCGCCATATTTGAGGCGGGGTTCTAGTTTAAGGACATCTCGGTCCGGTATCGCCGTTTTTTAGACGAAGTTTTAGTTTAAGGACATCTCGGTCCGATATCGCCATATTTGAGGCGTGGTTCTAGTTTAAGGACATCTCGGTCCGTAATCGCTATGCTGGAGGCAGATAATTTCTAGTTTAAGGACTTCTTAGTCCAATGTCGCCATATTTGAGGCGAGGTTTTAGTTTAAGGACATCTCGGTCCGTTATCGCCATGTTTGAGGCGAATTTTTAGTTTAAAGACATCTCGGTCCATTATCGCCATTTTTTAGGCAACGAAGGGTCTTTGCATACTACTTTCAAAGTTTTTGACTCATGAAGATAGCGAGCGGACACGAGCGTCGTCATCTATCATTGACCTATGTCATGACTCGTCAAGCGTAGTATTTTTTGAGAAACCGGTCGTTTATTGGCCGGAAGGGTCTTTCGCCATGCATATCCATGAGCAGGTACGCTCCACCTTAGTAGACTTTGTCTATGATATACATGCCTTCATAGTTTGGCTCGAATTTCCCTCGTTTTACACGGTTGGGGATCATAGGTCTTTTGACGACAGTTTTCGGTACAGGACGCAGTTTCAGCATCCCTTCATTGATTTCCGGTTCAAGTGGGCTTTTCCACCTGACTGCCGGACATGCCTGGAGATCATTCATCATTCTTTTGGTTTTAGCTGAGAGAACGACTTCCTATGGAGCTTCTTCCACGAGAGAGCATGATGCCTCCGGTGCATCCACCTTTTTGGGAGTGTGCTTCTGTGGCGGGTTCACCCTCCAGTTCTCAGATAGCGCGAATTTCCCCTATAGATACTGGTCCTCGACCCAGTTCTTGATGACGTAGCAATCCTCAATTGGGTGGCTCACCATTATGTGATAGGAGTAGTAGTTAGGGTTGTTGATGTCGCCGGGTTGTGGTGGACGCCGTGGGTCTAGAAATGTGATGAGTTTATTGCGCACTGCTAGCTCGAACAGTTTCCTCGTCTTGTTACGGGGAAACGAGTAAGTGCGTTCTAGCCTTTCTTCCAGGGATAGACGCGGACGCATGTTGTTTTGGCGAGCAACCGGTTTCGGGTCACTCGGTTGCTGTTGAGTATTGGCAATGAAGGCCGCTTTCCCTTTACCCTTGGCATTTCGAGGGTCCATTTTTAAGGAGGAAGGCCCGTGGCCCATCTGGTCCATTTGGGCCAGCTTGTCAATCCGGGCCTGGAAGGTAGTCGGCTTGAAGAACGTCATGAACTGGGACACAGTCGTTTGCGGATCCAGGGTCCCGATGAACATGCCCACAGCAGGGGATTCTTCGATGCGTTGTTCGCACTTTGACCATAGGTTCCGCCACTGGATCGCGTATTGGACCCAGGTTTCTCCCGGCTTTACCCTAGCATTGATTAATGTCGTGATCGGGGTGCGCTCGCTTGCGCTGGAAAACCGCAGTGTGAACAGCAGTTCCATTTCTGTGAATGTTCTAATGGAGTCATTTAGGAACTCCGAGTACCATTCAAAAGCCGTTTCTGATAAGCTGCCAACGAACTGGAAACAATTTGTTGTCGCCTCCAGTGTTGCCGTACAAAGCTCTGAACTGAATGACGTGCTGGTGTGGATTGCCTGTCCCCTTGTACACATGAAATTTGGCGATCGTATAACCCGGCAAGTACTTGATTTGATCATACTAGCCTGGATACGGTCGCCCAGTTCTGACGATTTGGCCAGCGCTTCATTCGCTTGATGAGCTCGTATTTGTTGAGCTATATAGTCATCAAGAGCAGCCTTGGAGATTGTTTCCTCCTTAGCCGTAGATAGAGCTGGAAGAGAGTTTGATGTTTCCCCTCTGTCATCCTCAATGATTATCGGTGGATCTTCGGCTGGGGGTTCTGGCAGGATCATCATTCCAACCATGTCCTGGAACAAGAGAGCATCTGTTTTATGTTAGCGGCTTACTCAGTAGCTTCTTTGTCTTTTTTTCAAGCATCCTTCGCAGGAACTCTGTATCGGTCTCCTGTTCTTGGCGTTGCTCGGCTGTTGGATCCGTACTTTCTTTCTGCCCGGTGAGTGCTGTCATTTTAGTCAGTATTTCTTGGAGCTTTTGTTATTGCTCCTGAGCTTTTGTTAACGACCGAATTTGCGGCCGATGACCCACGGAAGCACAACTTTCCTCTTTCCTGGAATCCATGTAAACCGTGTGTATGATCATGCCCCCAGACTTGGGGTGTTTGGGTCCAGGGCCTTTGGAATTTGCCGCATGCAGTGGGATTTTCTCCGTCCTCGTCCTTTTATGGGAGGTCGAAGTTGAAGGAGCCGTTTTAACAGGCACCTGTGTAAAAGACACCCCTCGCTGTATGATGGAGGGATGGTCTTTCTCTTCCCGAGCCTTTAATTTCTTCGGTCGACGAGAGTAGATTTCGTCGATCACAGAGTCCTGGACTTTTCGCCAGACTCTGTGAATTTGGGAGGAGAGTCGTTGATGGGAGCACTCCGGTTTCGCCTGCACCGTAGCTTCTGCAGGCGGGGGCGATTTATTCAGCACCGCTGTTGGAGAGTTCTTTCACACCCTCCTGAGTAGATCAAAGCTGTTCCCGGTTGGAACAGTAGCATCAACTTCCACCTTTGGAGCTGGCAGAGTAAGTCCAGAGGGGGAGTTGCCTCCAGCTCTTCTCACTCGGCGCCAGTGGCGACGTCGAGCGTGTCTTGCAGACGGGACCGCCTCAGTTTCGGAAGCGGTTTCTTCATGCCCCCGGCTTTGGTGAGGGGATGCTGTTGGCGTCAACTTGTTGAAGACTGACATCCTTGGCAGAGTTTGAGGAGGAACGACCAATCTTTCAAAGACCGATCTTCTGGTAGGGGAAGCACTTTTGACGACTTCATCTGCAGGAGGAGTTGGGAGGGCTATCCATTTTAGGACAGCCCCTTCAGATATGACGAGCCTCTTTGTGGGCCCGTTTGAGTTCTTACTCAGCCTGTTGAACACTGAGGTGGTAGACTTGGATGACCCGTTCAGAGGGGCAATGGTGGTTGCAAGTCGATCGAAGACCGACTTCTTGGGAGCTTCCTCTTTCGGCGCTGGGGCGCTGAAACCCATTGGTGGGAGCATGGTCTCGAAGAACAATCCGGTAGTAGCTTGAGTTACCTGCCCCATCGGCATTGAAAAGATGGAAGCCACATTGGGGATGTAAGTCACTCCTCCAGTTAGGGCAGAGCGGGAGTTGCCGTTGCAAGTCATGCGGTTGGAATCCATTGATGTTCTCTTCTTCTTCTGCACAGGAGCAAGACACCAAATCTTAGTACCTTGAATCCAAGAGCAACCATAACGAACCGCGATTTTGTTCGCGAAACACGACACATGAAGTGTTGAGTGGAAAGAGGAAAAGGTCCTACCGGGCGTGCCAGAATCCGTTCACCGCCGAAAGACCGGACCGAGACGTTGGGACGTCTGGCTTGAATTTGGGGGTAGATGCTATCTGGACTTATCCGTTCACCTTTCCGAAAATGCCAAGTTGATTTATGACACCGTATATCGGAGGTTTGGACGGACGCGACCATTGTAACGGACTTTTTCAGATTCCCCCTCGTTTGCGAATGGTTTTTGATTGTGGGGACGCTCTTCCTTGCAGGCGCAAGCCCCTACAGTTAATTACGTTACCGCATCGCGATAACCATTTTCTCCTGCTCCGGAGGTTCACTTTGTGTCGTGTGTATGTTTGTTTTTATTTTAGGTTGCCCGTGGATTGTATACGGAGACTAATTTATGTTTTCGCCTGTAGGGCGTGGATTAGTCCAAATCCGTATATTCTTAGATTTGGGTTTGGGTTGATTTAAGGACCGTTAATCTGGTTTGAGATTAAGATCGACTTAAACATACGAGCATTTGGGCTCGATTATTTTAGCTTAAGGACATCCCGGTTCTATTATCGCCATGTTTGAGGCGAAGTTTTAGTTTAGGAACGTTTCGGTCCATTATCGCCGTATTTGGGGACGAATATTAGTTTAAGAACATTTCGGTCCGTTATCTCCATTTAGAGGCGAATATTAGGTTTAAGGACGTTTCGGTCGATTATCGCCATTTTTGAGGCGAATATTAGTTTAAGGACGTTTCGGTCCATTATCGCCATTTTGGAGGCGAATATTAGTTTAAGAACGTTTCGGTCCATTATTGCCATTTTGGTGGCGAATATTAGTTTAAGGACGTTTCGGTCCAAAGTTCGACTTGTGCGCATGTGTATTTGTTACGTGACGAAGCGAACAATGATGATATGGAATGCACCCAATTTAGAGTACGATCCGATTTGAGGTGTGCACGTCAGTTTAGAAGTGCATCAACGTGTTGTTGGTTGTCGGGACCCGCCACCTCTCTTAAGACGTTGAAGAATTACAACGACATATATCAAAGGTGTGGAGAGATGTACCCTTAAACTAAATCCCATATTTAAAGGAAAAAGGGGGGCTGTTGCAGACCTAAGAAATGTTAGTCATGTTTGAGACTAAAATTATCTTAGGAGATATAAGATGAATATCATTTGGGATATCATCGATAGGAGACCACTAGTCATTTTTGAGACTAGGGTCAGTTTGGGAAAACATGAGAAATATGGGCTCGGTTGTTTTAGAATCAAAGAGGTTTAATTCCAGGGAACTTAGCCAATTTGGGCTGAGAATGGGTATCCATAATTACCCAACAGTGCTAAGCACTGAGGCATACAGTGCTCATGTACGTTTCACGTGGGCACTGGATCAGTGTTAAACACTAGAGTTTTGTAGCGCTCACATGACACACGTGAGGCACTTAAATATGGGCACTGCCCATTGGGTTTTATCCCCCTTTTTTACAGAAGTGCTAAGCACTTGGCTAACGTTCTCGTGCAAAATACGTGACTGCCCCCTTTGTTTTGATATTGGGGTGCTTTATCACTCACGTGGGAAACACGTGAGGCAGTTTTAGTTGTTCTCTTTGTTCGTTTGAAGCACTCATGTGGGAAACACGTAATGCTTCAAAATAGTGCTAAGCACTAACGATTCTGGTTTTAAAGATCTTGGATCATCATCACTGTTTTTTATGGAAGAACTAAGTTCTTTATATTTAGGGTTAAACCCTAATTTTTGGAGGAATTAAATTCCTATATGTTCTCGTTCTTCTTCTCTCCTCTTTTTTATAACTTAATTCTTTTTCTCTAGGTTTTGAATTTGCAGAGCAAAATCTCCCCGATGAGAACTAACTTCTCAACTTGTGAGGAGATTTACATTTGCAAAACCCAACCGGGGAAAGAACTGAGTTCTTAAATGAAGGGTTAAACCCTTAGATAGGTAAAGGAGAGACAATATGATCTCTGTTTTTTTACCTCTAGTTCAATGAGGAAAGTCTTCTTCTTTGAAAATTAAATTCTCTTGTTCTCTCAAGATCTCACTGTACTCTTTTTTGCAGAAGCTTGTGTCAAGTTCTCTATCTTCTTCTTCTTTTTTGAACTCTCTCCCTTTCTTTCCTTAATCTCCTTCCTCCTATTTATAGGAGAAGAGAAAAAAAACTTGTTAAGAGAATCTCTGATTGAGAGATCATGATCAATCCAAAGCGATCTTTTGGATCAACTGGTGAATTTTATTCACCGTTGGATTTTTAATCCAAAGGTTCTCTGTTCAACAGAGAAGTTTTCTTGTTTGTTTAATAAGATTAAGAAATATTTTTCTTATGATAGAATTTTATTCTATCAGATGGTCAGTGGGTGATTTTATAATCACCATTGGATCGTTGATCCAAGGGTCCTTTGTTTAACAGAGATGATCATTCTAGTTTGAGAAAGATCGAGAAAATATTTCCACATAGAATTTAATTCTATCAGATAGTTTATTTGGTGATATTTTATCACAATTGGATTTTAAATCCAAGATTCTCTGTTAGAGAAAAATCTTTCCATATTAGAAAGATCAGGAAAATATTTCCCATATAGAATTTAATTCTATCTTGCATTAGAATGCAGCAAGAAAACTTACGTGTTGAACACGTGAGGCCTGTTTGGCCTGCCAATTATTTAAATGCAGCGCCTATATGCTTTACATATAGACGCTCACGTGTTTAACACGTGTGGCTCTTTTAGCCCATTTGTTTTAATTGCAGCGCCTATATGCTTTGCATATAGGCGCTCACTTGTTTAACACGTGAGGCCTATGCAGCACCCATATGCTTTGCATATAGGCATATAGGCGCTCACGTGTTTAACACGTGAGGCCTATGCAGCGCCTATATGCTTTGCATATAGGCGTTCACGTATTTAACACATGAGACTTATACAGCGCCCATATGCTTTGCATATAGACGCTCACGTGTTTAACACGTGAGACTTGAACAGTGAGGATTTTTCTCCTTTTCTTTCTTCTTCTTCTTTTTATATGAAGGAACAAACCTGTAAGTCGATGTCGCGTACCCCGCGGGTTTGCGGGGAGGCGGAATTTTCAATAACGATTTAAACAAAGCTCGCAACATCGACTAAACTCCAGGATCTATTCCAAAACCTTAACTAACAATTAACTAAGAGGTTCTAACTACTCGGTAGAAAGTTATACCTCCAAGAACCAGTCCTTCGGATCTTCTTTGCCTCCTCTCCTTGAACTACTCGGAGAACGGATGAAGGTTACAACGTCGGCCTCCTCGCGTCAAAGATGATCCACCCGAGAGTATGTGCTTCAAGCTTCAACTTCAAAACCGAAGTAACTAGGATACTTAGTTCGCTAATCTAAGTAGTCTAGGTGATGTAGAGAGAGTCTAATAGATTGTTTTATCTCACTTGATCCTTTGTTTCACAACACATGTGAGGGTAAGGATCACTTGAGGAAGAAGGAGAAGAAACTTAGGAGAGAGAAAGCAAGAGAGCAAATGAGCTAGCTATGTCTTGTGTGGAGAATGGTTCATGGACTCAATAATGAAGTATCTATTATTTTCACATAGAAAATAAGTGCCATATTTTAATAGTGTAGCCAAATTAATAAACAAATAAATGAACCATGCTTCACACCCATACCATAAATATCTCTCCAATTCCACCTTATTAATCCATTTACAAAAATAGATAAATCAATAATGAGGTGTCCCCTTCTAGAAGCATGTCTTGCCAAATTACAAGAATGCCCTCACCGTATATACATACCCGTATTCGTATTCCGAAAAATAAGAATACAATGAGATGATAACAATCCAATAATACAATACTAGGATCCGGCTTAAACCAAAGCCCACTAGTATTATCCGCCCGAACATTATCCGTGCACAAGTACACGTATGTGATTGAACCTTGCCGTAAAACCATACAGCCTCTACATCATTTCGCCCGAAGCAGGGAAACCTTCTGTGTGGGACTCTAAAGACTCGACAGTACGCTGGCAGTGGATTTAACCACAAGCACGTCAGCGGTACTAGCTGCACGTAACGGCTACCCAGGTATCTGTCGATAAGAAGGTCGATGAGCAAACTCACCCGAACTCCTACTGAGCCTGTCTGTAACAATCTCCATACAGTCCGGTCTGTTCGTCTGAGATACTCTCATATCGTGCCTAGGGGGATGGTAAACGTCAGACCCCTAATAGCACAATAAGTCGTGCCAGGACAGAGTCCAAAACACCCTGAGAAACTACTGGAGTATCTACCAGTAAATCTCGCTTGCCCTGTCCAGGGACTTTGTGTAATGGCTTCCCGAACACAGCGCGATATCAATCCCCAATACCGGGAGAGACGAATCCTATCTAACCGCTACTGCCTCAAAGTGCTTCGGGACTGCACCCAACTACTACCTTTTTGCATGACTCTTTTGAGCTGTGGAATGGTAGTAATCAAAGTACTGTGGGAACACACTCGAGGCAAAGTGCGATGTCTAGTCAACGGACTAAGCTGTACTCATGTCACCTGGGAACTGCTACCCGACGATAGGTATAATACCAATCCGCAGTTCCCGACGAGTCCTGTCCAGTATAACTCATAACCCAATAAGCACTTGCATACTATCTCCAGTACGACATACTAATGGCTGTGGGACAGACCACCTCCCCTGCTGGGATAAGAAGCGTATACACTAGTCTACTCTGGAGTATCGATGCCCCCTCTCGATAATCTTATGACTAGGGACCTGTATAAGGTTGTGCTTATAGACTACTCAGCCCCCACTAGTGTGACTGCCATCACAACGCTGGTAGTCAAGCAAAGTTCCTAAGGGCTTTACCAATATGTATAAGCGATATGCTAAAAGAAACACATGCACATATTGAGGTAGAATCAAACCAAGTAGCATACTACCATTTTGAGCAAGACTATTATTATAACTGTGAATATCCCAAGCTTCCAATATGTAATATACAATCCAGTACGATACAATAATGGCCTCTAAGGTATATCTCACCAACAATCTCCCACTTGCACTAAGGCCATGTATTGTCATATCGTAGACCTATCATCTCGATTAGCCTCTCAAACCGTTTCTGAGGGATGGCCTTTGTGAGTGGATCTGCAGTGTTGTTCTCCAAGTCTACTCTCCGCACCTCGACCTCCTGGTGATCAACGATCTCCCTGATCAGGTGGTACCGCCTCAAGTTGTGTCTGGACTTCTGATAGGACCTGGGTTCCTTAGCTAAAGCTATAGCCCCGTTGTTGTCACAATATAGAGGTATTGGATCAACAATGGACAGAACCACCTGAAGTTCTGTCACAAACTTCCTGATCCAGACTGCTTCTTTCACGGCGTCACATGCAGCGATATACTCCACTTCCATAGTCGAGTCAACAACGGTGTCCTTCTTGGAGTTCTTCCAACAGACCGCCCCTCCATTGAGGGTAAAGACATAACCCGACATGGACTTGGAGTCATCCTTGTCACTCTGGAAGCTGGAGTCGGTAAAGGCCTCGACCTGGAGGTCTTCTCTACCGTACACCAAGAACATCTCCTTAGTCCTTCTCAGGTACTTGAGAATGTTCTTTACTGTTGTCCAGTGCTTCTCGCCTGGGTTTGAATGATACCTGCTTACAACGCTCAGTGCGTAAGCTACATCTGGTCTGGTACACAACATCGCATACATTATAGAGCCTACCGCAGAAGCGTAGGGTATAGTAGATACGCGATTCCTTTCCAAATCAGCCTTGGGAGACATCTCTTTGGAGAGGGTGATTCCATGACAAGCCGGTAAATTACCACGCTTTGAATCTTCCACGATGAATCTTTCAGTATGGTGTTGATGTACCTTGACTGTGAAAGTCCCAACATCCTATTAGATCTATCACGATAGATCTGGATCCCCAGAATGTAGGAGGCATCACCCAGGTCCTTCATGGAGAAACTTTGTGCAAGAATTCTTTGACTAATTATAGCATAGGAATGTCATTTTCTATCAAAAGAATGTCATCCACGTACAAGACGAGGAATACCACACTTCTCGCTACAATTTTACTATAGATGCATGGTTCATCTGGATTTTTGATAAAGTCAAATTCCTTGACCGTCTCATCAAAAAAGATGTTCCAACTTCGCGATGCCTGCTTTAATCCATAAATGGATTTAAGCAACTTTCACACTCTTCCGCTGCTCCCACTCTCTATGAAACCCTCCGGCTGATCCATATAGACACACTTTTCCAAATTTCCATTTAGAAAAGCGGTCTTTATGTCCATCTGCCAAATCTCATAATCGTGGAAGGCAGCAATGGCAGGAAGGATCCGAATGGATTTGAGCATAGCCACTGGAGAAAAAGCTTCATCATAGTCCAAACTAGGTCTTTGACGAAAACCTTTTGCAACAAGTCTAGCCTTATAGGTTTCAACCTGTCCATCTACACCAATCTTCTTTCTGAAGATCCATTTACAGCCTACGGGTTTTACCCCTTCCGGAGCAATGTCCAAAGTCCATACTTTGTTGGTGTACATAGACTCCATTTCGGTCCGCATTGCATCCAGCCATTTTACCGAGTCTCTGCTCTGAATGGCTTGCTGGAAGCTAGTTGGCTCATCATCGTCGATGATGCAATCCTCTCTATCCCCGCCTATGAGAAAACCGTAGTATCTCTCGGGCGGATGAGACTGCCTACTAGTCCTGCGGAGTGGCGCGGGGATGTCCGGTTCTTTCAAAACTTCTGGTTCCACCATGCTTTCAGTATTAGTTTGTGGTTCTAGAATTTCTTCCAGTTCTATTGCACTCCCACATATCTCTTTTTCTAAAAATTGAGTTTTCAAAAAGTGGGCATGCCGAGAAACAAAGACCTTTTGTTCCTCTGCGTAATAGAAAAGATACCCCCTGGAGTTCTTTGGGTATCCAACAAACTTAAACAATACTGAGCGTGCCTCGAGCTTGTTCGCATGCTGCTTTTTTACAAAAGTTGGACATCCCCATACTTAAGGTACTTAAGATTATGTTTCTTCCCACTCCAGATCTGATATGGTGTAGTAGGCACAGTCTTGGTAGGAACCTTGTTCAAAAGATATGCAGCTGATTCTAGTGCATATCCCCAGAAGGATCGCGACAACTCAGCGTTACTCATCATAGAACGTACCATATCCAATAGTGTTCTGTTCTGCCTTTCCGATACACCGTTATGTTGAGGTGTGTATGGAGGAGCAAGCTGAGAGAGAATTTCATTCTCTTTTAAGTAATCCAGGAACTCGGCACTTAAGTATTCACCAACTCGATCAGATCTAAGTGTCTTGATACTTTTGCCGGTTTGTTTTTCCACTTCATTCTTATATTCCCGGAATTTCTCAAAGGCGTCGGATTTATGTTTCATCAAGAATACATGTCCATACCGTGAGAAATCATCTGTAAAAGTAATGAAATAGGAATAACCACTTCTTGCATGTATAAACATTGGACCACACACGTCGCTTTGTATGAGTCCCAAGTGCTCGCTCGCTCTTTTTTCGTGTCCAGTGAACAGAGTCTTTGTCATTTTTCTTTTGAGACATGATTAACAAGTTGCATAAGACTCCAACGGATCCAAATATCCCTCTTTATGTAACTTCGTCAATCGTGTTACATTGATGTGACCCAGTCAACAATGCCATAAGAAAGCCTGATTTAATTCTGGAGACTTTCTTTTAAGTGTGTTCTGGACATTAAAAACCTTAGCTTGATTTAATACGTATATACCGTTATCTAGTGTACCTGACCCAATCAAAACTTGATTTAGGTGGATGTTGACAATATCGCTTACAAATGTAAAATCATAACCTTCTTTAGAAAGTAAAAATACAGATATGATATTACATATCAGACTAGGTACACATAAACAGTAACGCAAAATCAATATATGCCCACTTGTCAATCCTAGGTGATATTCCCCTACGGATACAACGTCCATGCTCATTCCGTTAGCAACCCTGAGAGTCATATCACATGCCTTGATAACTCTATGGTTTTTCAAAGCCTATAATGAATTATAAATATGAGATCCTGATTCGGTATCTAGTACCCAGGAAGTAGAGTTAATTGACAGACAGTTTTCAAACATAAACACACCCGAAGCTGATGCCACAACTTTCTTCGAATCCTGGTTTCTGGCTTTCCAAGCCCTGCAGTCCTTCTGACAGTGCGCTTTCCCGTGACAACAGAAACATCCTTCCTTCCCTACTGTTAGCCTCGAAACTTTTGCCCTGTCCTTTCGGATATCAACATCCGTGAAGGTGGAATCTGGACCTGGGACGTCGGGGGCTTTGGCAGTAAGGAGGTAGTCCATTTTGTCATAGGTAAGTGCCTGTTCTCCGCCGAAAGACGGGAAGACAAACGTCTTGCCTGAATTTGGGAGAAGATACTATTTGGTGCTATCCGTCCACCTCTCCGAAGATGCCAAGTTGATTTATGACACCATGTATCGAAGGTTTAAACGGATGCGGCCGATGTAGCAGACTTCGTCAGATTCCCCCTCGTTGAGAGGTTTTTGATTGTGGGGACGCTCTTCCCTGCAGGCGCAAGCCCCTGCAGTTAATTACGCTACCGCATCGCGGTAACTACTTTCTCCTTCTCCAGATGGTCACTTCATGCCATGTGTGTTTGTTTTGTTTTTGGTTGCCCGTGGATTGTATACGGAGACTAATTTATGTTGTCGCCCGTAGGGCATGGATTAGTCCAAATCCATATCTTCTTAGATTTGGGTTTGGGGTTGGGTTTAAGGATACGTTAGTCTCATTTGAGACTAAGATCAACTTAAACGTTTGTTAAGGACACATTAGTCTAATTTTAGACTAAGATCAACTTAACGGGATCGTTTAGATCCAACAAAAGAGCATTTGGGCTCTATTGTTTTAGTTTAGGGACATTGCGGTCTATAATTAGTGTAAGGACATTATGGTCCAAGATTAAGGACATCATAGTCCATGGGCTTAAGGACCCCACAGTCCAAGATCAAAGACATCATAGTCCATGGGTTTAAGGACCCCACAGTCCAGGGTTAAGGACATCATAGTCCATGGGTTTAAGGACCCCATAGTCCAAGGAATGTTTAGTTGTCGGGACCCGTCACCTCTCTGAAGACGTTGAAGGATTACAACGATATGTATTAGAGGAGTAAAGAGATGTACCCTTGAACCAATTTTGGTTGGGAGATCTGTAGTCCAATTGGAACTAAGATATGAGATTTATGAGCATATAGGCTCAATTAATCTGAATGAGGGTTTTATGGCCAACTTGGGCTCGGCCCATTCAGTTAAAATATTTAACAATGCTGAGCATTGGTTTGAGTTCTGACAATGTTTTTGTCTTTTACTGAATGCTAAGGATTCATCATAGCTCTAGAGCTTTATAGAACAATTTATGTTCTCTTAGCGCACATGTGAGGAGCACGTGGCGCGCTTGGCGCTTTGCGCCAGTCAAATAGCGCAGAACGCTTCTGCTGGATAGCGCATACGTGAGGAGCACGTGGCGCGCTTGGCGCTAAGCGCCAGATAATGGACGCATTGCGCCAGTTTATGAGCCCAAAGCGCTATTTTATTAGCACAAAGCGCTGTTTGTTCAGTGGCGCACACGTGAGGAGCACGTGGTGCGCTTGGCACTGAGCGCCAGCCTAAGAGCGCAAAGTGCTATCTGTTAAGTAGCGCACACGTGAGGAGCACGTGGTGCGCTTGGCGCCAGTCCAAGAGCGCAAAGCGCTATCTGTTCAGTGGCGCACACATGAGGAGCACGTGGTGCGCTTGGTGCTGAGCACCAGTCCAAGAGTGCACGGTGCTATCTGTTCAGTGGCGCACACGTGAGGAGCACGTGGTGTGCTTGGCGCTGAGCGCCAGTCCAAGAGCACAAAGCGCTAGTTTATGAGCGCAAAGCGCTATTTGATCAGTTTTATGATCTGAGAAATAAATTCTCGTTTATAAGAGACTTTGTCTCAAGATTCTAAGAACAGAGTTCTTATTTTATAGGAGATGTTTCAATCTCTTATTTTGGTGAATGACTTTGCCTTTATGGATCTGTGATCCTAAGAGAATTGAATTATTCTCCCCACTTTTTTATAATGAGATGTCCATGATCTCCTTGTATAAAAGACCTTAGTCTTATAGATCTATGATCTGTGAGAAGGATTGTGTTCTTCTTCTTATTTTATGATGAGATCCTTTAATCTCTGTTGTGAAAGACCTTGGTCTTATAGATCTATGATCTGTGAGAAAACAGTGAATTCTTCTTTTTATATGAGACGATTTCGTCTTTCTGTCTATATTTACCTTGAAGAAAATCTTCTTCTTCTACCGAGAGCTTGGCTCTTCTTTCTGAGATTTCTCAAAGTTTGGGGGGGGGGGGTTCCTCCGTATGAGACTTGAAGTCTTGGGGCCTTTATATAGGGCAAGCTGATTTGTTCAATCGGTTAAGGAGATCTTTTCTCCAATTGATTTGGGGATTTCCTCACCGTTGGATCTTTGATCCAAGGGCTTCTGATTTACAGAAGGCATTTTTCTTGTTTTTAACAAGATTGAGAAATCTTTTCCATACAGAATTTATTCTGTATTTTGGTGATTTTTAATCACCTTTGGATCATTGATCCAACGGTGCTCTGATTTACAGAGCACAATCTTCTTGTTTGGAAAGATTTTAAGGAATCTTTCCTTAACAGAATTTTATTCTGGTTAATTGATGATTTATCATCTTTTTTGGATCTTTGATCTGACGGTGGGGAGCTTTTAGTTCCAGCGCTAGTGCACCCGTGCTTTGCACGTGGTGCGCTGCTTAAGTGCAGCACTCTTAGCGCTAGCGCACACGTGCCTTGCACGTGGTGCGCTGCTTAGAGTGCAGCGCACTCAGCACTAGCATGTAAGTCCATGCTACCTCTCCCGGTTCTTACGGGGAGGCGGAAACGGTATAAAAATCAAATTTTTAGCGCAAGGGGCAACATGGACTAAACAAAGTCGGGATCTTTTCCTAAACTAAAACTAGCAAACTAGCTAAAGAGAGTTAGCTACTAGGATGAAGATGGTTATACCTAGCTTGTCTTGAACTCCTTCTTCTTCAAGCTCCGATGGTGGTCCGATGGCTCCTTCTCGTCGTCTCCGTACGCCGAAGATAGATCCACTTGAAAGCTCCAACCTTTAGCTCCTTCTTCGTTCTTTGAAGAAACTAGTTCACTTGGTTTGCTAAACCTAGTGAACTAGAATGAGTAGAGAAGATTTAGAATGGGATTTTATCTATGGTTCTTGATTCTCAACACATGAGAGATATGAACCATAGAGTCAAGAGAGGGAGCAAGAGGATGAGAGTGAGAGCAAAGTGGAGAGCTCAAGAACAAGAGAGAGAATGAGCAAGAAAGAATGAGGCTCTCTTTTGTCTCTCACCCTCTCATAATCCAAAGTAATCATAACTCATCATATCAAAAAAGTCTTATGTGTGATGGTTGAAGCAACCATAACCTTATCATGTCATGCACTCATTTTACTCAAATGAACAAGCAAGTAAAAGTCTTTGGCATGAAATGATAGCCATGGTTATCATGATGGTCAACTAGTCAAGCCTAGTCAACCGGTCAACAAAGTCAACAAGTCAACAAAAGTCAACAAGTCAACAAAGTCAACAAAAGTCAACAACCAAGTCACCATAATACTTAATTAATATAATAGTTAATCACATATCATATTCTCATTAGGGTTGAGCAAAAAGTCAAAAAGTCAACGGTCAACTGTCAACAACCCTAATGAGAATCTGCTGTCTGTGCCTCCCTGTCAACTGTGCATACACACCTGCATCCGCGTTCCGAGGAACACGAATGCAAACTGGATAAATCCAATCCCAAAAGGTACACTAGGATCTGGCTTAAACCAAAGCCCGCTAGTGTAAACTGTCCGGACACTGTACGTGCACAAGTGCACGGATGTGACCGCACCCTGTCGCAAAACCATGCGACCTGTCGCAATACCATGCGACCTCTACTCTTTTGCCTAAAGGCGAAAAGCTTTCTGTGTGGGACTCTAAAGACTCGACACTACGCTGGCAGTGGGTTTAACCACAGACCGCAAGCGGCACTAGCTGTGCGTAACGGTCCCCAGGTAATGCCGACAAGAAGACCGACGAGGCGAAACCCATCTGAACTCCTACTGAGCCTGAGTGTGACATTCTCCATACAGTCCGGTCTGTTCGTCTGATACATCGCATGGCGGGCCTAGGGGGCGGTAAACGTCAGTCCCCCAATAGCGGTACAAGTCATGCCGGAGCGAAGCCCAAAACACCCTGAGATAACACTGGAAACCTACCAGTATATCTCGTTTGCCCTGGCCAGGGACTACTCGTGTAATGGCTCTCCTAGACACAGCGCGATGTCAACCCCCAATACCGGGAGAGACGAATCCTGTCTAACCGTCACTGCCTCCAAGTGCTTCGGGACTGCACCCAACCACCACCTGTTTGCATGACTCCTTTGAGCCGTGGTAGGGTAGTGATCAAAGTACAGTGGGAACACACCCGAGGCGAAGTGACAGTGTCAAGTCAGTGGACTAAGCTGTACTCATGTCACCTGGGAACTGATAACTGACGATAGGTATAATACCAACTAGTCAGTTCCCGACGAGTCCTGTCCAGTGTACCCGTAACCTAACGGGCACCCGCATACTATCTCAAGTACGACGTACTGACGGCTGTGGGACAGACCGTCTCCCACACTGGGATGAGAAGCGCATGCGCTGGTCTACTCCGGAGTATCGATGCCCTGTCTCGATAGTCCTGCGACCAGGGACCTGCATAAGGATGTGCTTATAGATTACCCAGCCCCACTAGTGTGACGGCCATCACATCGCTGGTAATCAAGCAAAGATCCTAAGGGCTCCACTAATGTGTATAGGCGATATACAAAAATAAACACATGTACACATTGAAGTAGAAATAAACCAAGTAGCATACTACTATTTTGAGCAAGATTGTATATACAAGGTGAATATCCCAAGCTTCCATTAAGTAATATACATACTAGTATGATACAGTAATGGCCTCTAGGGCATATACACTAACAATCTCCCACTTGCACTAAGGCCATGTACTGGCGTATCGAAGACCTATCATCTCGATCAGCTGCTCGAACTGAGTCTGGGGCTAGGCCTTGGTGAATGGATCTGCAGTGTTGTCTTCTGAAGCGACTCTCCGAACCTCGATCTCCTGGCGATCCACGATCTCCCTGATCTGGTGATACCGCCTCAAGATGTGCCTGGATCTCTAATAGGACCTGGGTTCCTTCGCTAAAGCTATAGCCCCGTTGTTGTCGCAATACAGAGGTATTGGATCAACAATGGACGGAACCACCTGAAGTTCTTTCAAGAACTTCCTCATCCAGACAGCTTCTTTTGCGGCATCTGATGCAGCGATGTATTCCGCTTCCATCGTCGAGTCTGCAACGGTTTCCTGTTTGGAACTCTTCCAACACACCGCCCCTCCATTGAGGGTAAAGACAAAACCCGACATGGACTTGGAATCATCCTTGTCATTCTGGAAGCTGGAGTCAGTAAAGGCCTCGATCTGGAGGTCTTTTCCGCCATACACCAAGAACATCTCCTTAGTCCTTCTCAGGTACTTGAGAATGTTCTTTACTGCTATCCAGTGTTTCTCCCCAGGGTTAGACTGATACCGGCTTACCACACTCAGTGCATAAGCTACATCCGGTCTGGTACACAACATCGCATACATTATAGAGCCTACCGCAGAAGCGTAGGGTATAATAGACATGCGATCCCTCTCCAAATCTGTCTTGGGAGACATCTCTTTAGAGAGGGTGATCCCGTGACAAGCCGGTAGGTTACCGCGCTTGGAATCTTCCATACTGAATCTCTTCAGTATGGTGTCGATGTACCTGGACTGTGAAAGTCCTAATATCCTCTTGGATCTGTCACGGTAGATCCGGATACCCAGAATGTATGAGGCATCACCCAGGTCTTTCATGGAGAACCTGTGTGACAAGAACCCCTTGACAGATTGTAGCATAGGAATGTCATTTCCTATTAAGAGAATGTCATCCATGTATAAAACGAGGAATACTACAGTTCTCGCTACAAATCTACTATAGATGCATGGTTCATCTGGATTTTTGATAAAGCCAAATTCTTTGACCGTCTCATCAAAGCAGATGTTCCAACTCCGCGATGCCTGCTTTAGTCCATAGATGGACTTAAGCAACTTGCACACCTTTCCGCTGCTCCCACTCTGAATGAAACCCTCTGGCTGGTCCATATAGACACACTCTTCTAAATTTCCATTTAGAAAAGCTGTCTTTACGTCCATTTGCCAAATCTCATAATCGTGGAAGGCAGCAATGGCAAGAAGGATCCGAATGGATTTCAGCATGGCTACTGGAGAGAAGGTTTCGTCATAGTCCAAGCCAGGTCTTTGACGGAAACCCTTTGCTACCAGCCTAGCTTTATAGGTCTCAACCTGTCCATCTACACCAATCTTCCTTTTGAAGATCCACTTGCATCCTACGGGTTTTACCCCGTCTGGAGCAATGTCCAACGTCCATACCTTGTTGGTGTACATGGACTCCATTTCGGTCCGCATTGCATCTAGCCATTTCACTGAGTCAACGCTCTGAACGGCCTGCTGGAAGCTAGTAGGCTCATCATAATCTATGATGCAATCCTCTCTATCCCCGTCTATGAGAAAACCGCAGTATCTCTCGGGCGGATGAGACTGCCTACTACTCCTGCGGAGCGGCGTAGGAATGTCCTGTTCTGTTGAACCCTCTGGTTCCACTAACCTTTCAGTAATAGTCTGTGGTTCTGGAATTTCTTCCAGTTCTACTGCGCTCCCACTAATTTCCTTTTTCAAGAACTGGTGTTCTAGAAAGTGGGCATTACGAGAAACAAGGACTTTTTGTTCCTCTGCGTAGTAGAAAAGATACCCCCTGGTGTTCTTTGGGTATCCCACAAACTTGCATAGTACTGAACGTGCCTCGAGCTTGTCCGCATGCTGCTTTTTGACAAAAGCCGGACATCCCCAGATCTTCAGATATTGAAGATAGGGTTTCTTCCCACTCCACATTTCATATGGTGTGGAAGGCACAGTCTTAGTCGGAACTCGGTTCAAAAGGTACGCAGCTGATTCTAGCGCATACCCCCAGAATGATCGCGGTAACTCAGCGTTACCCATCATGGACCGCACCATATCCAATAGGGTGCGGTTCCGTCTCTCCGATACACCGTTATGTTGCGGGGTGTAAGGGGGAGTAAGCTGAGAGAGAATTCCGTTCTCTTTTAAATAGTCCAGGAACTCGGCACTTAAGTATTCTCCACCTCGATCCGATCTTAGAATCTTAATACTTTTGCCGGTCTGTTTCTCTACTTCATTCTTATACTCCTGGAATTTTCCAACGGCTTCGTACTTATGTTTCATTAAGAAGACATAACCGTACCTTGAGAAGTCATCCGTAAAAGTAATGAAGTAAGAATGTCCGCTTCGGGCATGTGTAGACATTGGACCGCACACGTCACTGTGTATAAGTCCCAAGAGCTCGCTCGCTCTTACTCCATGTCCAGTAAACGGAGTCTTTGTCATCTTTCCTTTGAGACAGGATTGACAAGTGGCATACGACTGATATTCGAACGCATTCAAATACCCTTCTGTATGTAACTTAGTCAATCTTCTCTCATTGATGTGACCCAGTCTACAATGCCACAAGAAAGTCTGATTTATTTCTGGAGACTTTCTTTTGTGTGTATTCTGGACATTAAAAATCTGTGGTTGGTTTAACACGTATATACCATTACTCAAAGTACCTGACCCAATCAAAACTTGATTAAGGTGAATGTTTACAACATTACTTACAAACGCAAATTCATAACCTTCTTTAGAAACTAAAGATACAGAAATGATATTACAAGTTGCGTTGGGTACAAAAAAGCAATTACGCAAAACCAAAACATGTCCATCTGACATTCCCAGGTGATAGTCCCCCACGGCTTTAGCATCCATGCTAGCTCCGTTCGCAACTCTGAGGGTCATGTCACCTGCCTTCAAAACCCTACGGTTTCTCAACGCCTGCAAAGAATTACAGATATGAGATCCTGATCCGGTATCCAATACCCAGGAAGTAGAGTTTATTGAAAGACAGTTTTCAATAACATACACACCTGAAGCTGAAGCTGCAACCTGCTTCAATTCCTGTGTTCTGGCCTTCCAGGCCCTGCAATCATTCTTCCAGTGTCCTTTCTTATGACAATAGAAGCATTCTTCCTTATCCACAAGCTTCCCCGCTATCTTTGTTGCTTTACCTTTTCCCTTCGTATCCACTTTACTTACACCGCCCCTTGGTTTGGCGGGGGCCTTCTTCTTCTTTCCCTTGGCTTTCGCCTTGGACCTAGAAGAAGATGATCCTCCTACAAACAAAGTGGATGTATCCCTACCTTTCTGTAGGGTGCCCTCTGCGCTCCTCAGCATGTTGAGGAGCCCTGAAAGTTCAACCTCTTTTTCTTGTAGGTTGAAGTTCAGTATAAACTGGGCGTAAGTGGAAGGAAGGGACTGGAGAACTATATCCGTATATAGCTCACTCTCCAATGTGATCCCTAGGTCAGCGAGCTCCTCAATGTAGCCGATCATCTTTAGCACGTGCTCGGCTACTGATGATCCGACGGCCATTCTTGTCGAAAATAACTTTTTCGACGCTTCGTATCTTGCGATACGAGTTGCTCTCCATACAGTTCTTTTGTATGGAGCAATATGGATTCCATGTCCATATTCTCATGCCTCCTCTGATGTTCGTTGTCCATCGAGGCAAGCAGGAGGCACTTGGCCTTCGCGCTATCAATCTCCCAAGTCTTGCGGATTTCCTTATCCGCGACGCTGGAAGTTGGACCAGGGATAGGGGGAGCTTTGGTGGTAAGAAGATACCCCAGCTTGTCATAAGTGATTGCTATCTTGACATTCCTGAGCCAATCTTTGTAGTTTGGCCCTGTCAGTTTGTTTTTATCTAGGAGTAACTTAAGTCCAGTCATGTTGATTGGTCGCTGCAATTTGGAGAGAAGAAGAAACACTCAGCATGATGCTCTTGCAAGTTTAGAGTGGTTTTTAGTTTGTCTAAACAGGATGGCTCCCACTGTTTCTCGAATCCCTCCTCAAACCATAAAGGAAGAATTAGTCAGGATCAATCCCACCGTACAATACTTGCTTAACCGTTCGGCCAGGCTGGTGTCGGTACTTCGAGGGAGGTTTTCCAACGCTTTCGCGAAGTTCCTTAATTAGAGAACCTCTTTTCCCTGGGGGCGTAGCCCCGCTAACACCTTTCTAGGCACCTACTAGGTTTATAGTATTGATCGTTTAGCGAGAAATTTCCCGAGGAGTAGCATATACTCACAGTAGGATCGGGATCCAAATATCATCGCATGACGAAACTGAAGGAATCCTACCAGAATCATCACACTCCAAATGGTATGCAAATCTAGCAAGTTTCAGTACTTATGAAACTCCCGATGTGGATTTTTGCCCCATGCTCTTATGACCTTGGCGTGAGGTCAAAATGTCATAAGTCACATGTCAAGTTCGTCCCATCATTATCCAGGTTAATTTGAATCCACCCGTACATACCCTTGACGTAGGCCAAAATGGCAGTACGACTGTCTCAAACCAACGCATTCTATCTATGCAACAGATAAATATCCGGCAGCTACCAATCACTATGCCTTGGCGTGAGGTCAAAATACATAGCTTGAATACTACCGAATATTTAACTGAAATGATGGAGGGCTACGGATGGTTTTGGCAAAACCGTGAACGTAGTGAACTTGATTTAGTCGATGGAACGAGATAGCTTTTAAATGGAGTGGCTCAAACTCCGTATTTTAAAAGTTTGTTTTGAAAAGAACCGAGTGGTTTTTCGAAAGTGTTCCAACGACTTTAACTTGGTTTATTATCTTGCATTAGTTCTTTTAATGCGTGATATTCTTGCATTAGTTCTTTTAATGCGTCCCATCATTTAATCCTACCATTGCAGAAAACAACCAAAATATGACGTACGCTTATGCCATTCGCATTCGCCACTGGGCCCCGTCATTACCCGTTAGGTTACTTAACTAACGACAGAGCGGGGGCTGGGCTAGCACGTCTGTAAAACATAAGCAACGCCTAAATAATATCATATATAGATATACTGCAATGATAAACATTTCAGATCACAGATAAATACATTGGATATACTAGGAATCTGTAATTTGTACGAGCCTGTAACAAAAACAGATAACACGGTCACGGTGAATAGCCAATACCCCACCCAAGACCCCTACGGGTGCGGCAAACTACCCGCCAAGTACCCGAAGCGTAGCAACCTCCCTCATCTCCATGAGTAGGCCACTCGACACTTCGGCATACCCGGTAGTTTGTGCACCCCCTCCATGGGTCTATCCTAGGAGCAAAAACAGTAAAAAGAAATTATACAATGACGGCTACAACCCCGACCCGGTTGTGCGGCCATACAAATAATTATTACATCAATTTACATATTTACATGAATTGCAAGAAAAGAAAACTCTCGTCTCACAACCCCCGGCTATTCACCCGCGACAATCCAACATATTTATATACACATTCCAATATCAAACACAGATCATGTATAACCCCGACTAATCGACTTATAGCGATTAGCCGACGTTCAATACATGCAAACATCACAGATATAACCATCATAGTCAAAGTGTAGTGAAGTTCGGAAAAAATACGAAATTATAGGACCCCAAAAGTAAATTTCTGTTCTGGAGAATCTGGGCACATATAACATATTTTAAAAATCCCAAAACCAATATAGAGACACACTGCACGAAATACGATCACCAGAAGACTCTAAACGGCGGCGGTTCCGCGGCTCAATGAATAGGTGAGGCCGCGGATCCGCGGCGGTTTGAACGAATTAGGGGATCGTTTTTCTTGGGTGTTCACACAAAACCCTGAGCCGAATTTAGGTGTATAACAAATCTTGTTTTGACCAGAAAATTTTTTAACAGAAACTAGGATTTTGAAAAAGTTTGGTTTTTGGATTTTTCCGGTTCCGAACTTCGTTACACTTCACTACCAAGCTAGTTTAAGTTTAGTTAGGCTCTGATACCACTGTAAGTCCATGCTACCTCTCCCGGTTCTTACGGGGAGGCGGAAACGGTATAAAAATCAAATTTTTAGCGCAAGGGGCAACATGGACTAAACAAAGTCGGGATCTTTTCCTAAACTAAAACTAGCAAACTAGCTAAAGAGAGTTAGCTACTAGGATGAAGATGGTTATACCTAGCTTGTCTTGAACTCCTTCTTCTTCAAGCTCCGATGGTGGTCCGATGGCTCCTTCTCGTCGTCTCCGTACGCCGAAGATAGATCCACTTGAAAGCTCCAACCTTTAGCTCCTTCTTCGTTCTTTGAAGAAACTAGTTCACTTGGTTTGCTAAACCTAGTGAACTAGAATGAGTAGAGAAGATTTAGAATGGGATTTTATCTATGGTTCTTGATTCTCAACACATGAGAGATATGAACCATAGAGTCAAGAGAGGGAGCAAGAGGATGAGAGTGAGAGCAAAGTGGAGAGCTCAAGAACAAGAGAGAGAATGAGCAAGAAAGAATGAGGCTCTCTTTTGTCTCTCACCCTCTCATAATCCAAAGTAATCATAACTCATCATATCAAAAAAGTCTTATGTGTGATGGTTGAAGCAACCATAACCTTATCATGTCATGCACTCATTTTACTCAAATGAACAAGCAAGTAAAAGTCTTTGGCATGAAATGATAGCCATGGTTATCATGATGGTCAACTAGTCAAGCCTAGTCAACCGGTCAACAAAGTCAACAAGTCAACAAAAGTCAACAAGTCAACAAAGTCAACAAAAGTCAACAACCAAGTCACCATAATACTTAATTAATATAATAGTTAATCACATATCATATTCTCATTAGGGTTGAGCAAAAAGTCAAAAAGTCAACGGTCAACTGTCAACAACCCTAATGAGAATCTGCTGTCTGTGCCTCCCTGTCAACTGTGCATACACACCCGCATCCGCGTTCCGAGGAACACGAATGCAAACTGGATAAATCCAATCCCAAAAGGTACACTAGGATCTGGCTTAAACCAAAGCCCGCTAGTGTAAACTGTCCGGACACTGTACGTACACAAGTGCACGGATGTGACCGCACCCTGTCGCAAAACCATGCGACCTGTCGCAATACCATGCGACCTCTACTCTTTTGCCTAAAGACGAAAAGCTTTCTGTGTGGGACTCTAAAGACTCGACACTACGCTGGCAGTGGGTTTAACCACAGACCGCAAGCGGCACTAGCTGTGCGTAACGGTCCCCAGGTAATGCCGACAAGAAGACCGACGAGGCGAAACCCATCTGAACTCCTACTGAGCCTGAGTGTGACATTCTCCATACAGTCCGGTCTGTTCGTCTGATACATCGCATGGCGGGCCTAGGGGGCGGTAAACGTCAGTCCCCCAATAGCGGTACAAGTCATGCCGGAGCGAAGCCCAAAACACCCTGAGATAACACTGGAAACCTACCAGTATATCTCGTTTGCCCTGGCCAGGGACTACTCGTGTAATGGCTCTCCTAGACACAGCGCGATGTCAACCCCCAATACCGGGAGAGACGAATCCTGTCTAACCGTCACTGCCTCCAAGTGCTTCGGGACTGCACCCAACCACCACCTGTTTGCACGACTCCTTTGAGCCGTGGTAGGGTAGTGATCAAAGTACAGTGGGAACACACCCGAGGCGAAGTGACAGTGTCAAGTCAGCGGACTAAGCTGTACTCATGTCACCTGGGAACTGATAACTGACGATAGGTATAATACCAACTAGTCAGTTCCCGACGAGTCCTGTCCAGTGTACCCGTAACCTAACGGGCACCCGCATACTATCTCAAGTACGACGTACTGACGGCTGTGGGACAGACCGTCTCCCACACTGGGATGAGAAGCGCATGCGCTGGTCTACTCCGGAGTATCGATGCCCTGTCTCGATAGTCCTGCGACCAGGGACCTGCATAAGGATGTGCTTATAGATTACCCAGCCCCACTAGTGTGACGGCCATCACATCGCTGGTAATCAAGCAAAGATCCTAAGGGCTCCACTAATGTGTATAGGCGATATACAAAAATAAACACATGTACACATTGAAGTAGAAATAAACCAAGTAGCATACTACTATTTTGAGCAAGATTGTATATACAAGGTGAATATCCCAAGCTCCATTAAGTAATATACATACTAGTATGATACAGTAATGGCCTCTAGGGCATATACACTAACATAGCGTACACGTGCTTTGCACGTGGTGCGCTGCTTATAGTGCAGCGCTCTTAGCGCTAGCGCACACGTGTCTTGCACATGGTGCGCTGCTATGAAGCGTTGCTTCATTTTAAAATTTGAATTTTGAACAGAGCTTTGCTCTGATTGGGGGAAACAAATGCCCCCCACCGTTGCGCTCACATGGCCTACATGTGAGTGCTGCGGTGGTAGCATCTGTGCCCTTGGATCAACTCAGAAGTTGAAATGGCATCTTAGTGCCTATAAATAGGACCCTTGGTCTTTGAGATGATTTCTTTTCATCTTCTTACTTTCTGAGAATTTTTATTCTTCCTCAGAGCATAGCTCTTCATCTTAAGACAGAACTCTGTCAAAATTTAGGTAAAGATTAAATATTTTAATAATCTAGGGTTTCACCCATTAACAGAGCTTTGCTCTTCATAGATCTTTGATCTAAAGAAAACCCTATTAGGGTTTCATTAACAGAGCTTTGCTTTCTTGGAATCATAGATCTATAGAGATCTTTCTTGGGGTTTCTTAATCCATTAATGGAGATTTTTTAGATCATAGATCTTCAAGAAAACCTTTGTAGGGTTTCTCAACAGAGCTTCGCTCTCGTTAGATCTTATATCTTAAGAGATCCTTTTCAGGGTTTCTTTACCCATTAACATAGCTTTTCTCTTTTCAAATCATATAGATTTATTAATTTTTCATAAAGAACTCTTAAGAGTTTGTTCATGGATCTCAAAGATCATTTTATTCCATTAAAACTTTACTTTAAGCTCTCTGATGGGTTATTCCATCATTTTTTTAGAGCAAGGCTCTTAGAATTTTCTTGAGGAATTTTATTCCTTCATCATTATAATCTGACAGGTGTCATTTTATCACAGAGCACTGCTCTCAAGGGGAGATTTACTCCTCAGCCCGAGGGGTTCTCATTGAATGAGAATCAATTGAGGATTTCCTCATTTAATGACAGTCTCATCAAATGATGAACTGTCATCTAGATTATGTGGGTCCCCTTTGGTCCCTTTTCACTGCATTGCAGTGTGGTACGGATTTAAAGTACCTAGTGACAGAACTTAAACTGTAGCATTGGCGGCTGAAAATTTTCTCTTTTCCGCGTAGGTACTATGTCTTTTGATACTTCCTTCCCGTTTGTCCGTTCGGAAGGCGGATTTCCCGAAGCGCCCGTAGACCGAGAAATTTTTGCACTGATTAAAGACCATGACCCGGAGCACAAGAATCTTCATTTGTGGGGAACATGGTATAACCATATCATCATGGGTCGGCGCAGCTTCTCTTGCGCAACACCTTCAGAGGCCATCTCGGCGATTCATTATGCTGATGTACCCCCGGTGAACTATGCCGTGGAGGTGGTTAACTGGACTTCAGAGGGTTGTGTTCAGCCCTCTATGGCTGCAATACCTGTACAACCGCCGATGGCTTTGGACATTCTAGGGCGGCGTATATGCCAGGGTGAGTCGCGCCCTTGGGGACAACCATACAACATAGGCCTGACTCCCCGTCACTCAGCTCGATATCTACAGTGGGCCTGATACATCTTATCGGCAAAGAAGTCAGAGCTGCTGAGGCTCGGGTTGTACCCCATGATCTATGCTTCCCTTTTTCAATATTCCCACCTCCAGCATGGTGGGTCAAGGCCTTTTTGGAACAGTGGAACGTTCCAACTCACACCTTCCTTATGCTAGACCGGGAAGTTTCCATCTCTTTGGAAGAGTTTGCGGATATCTCCGGCTTGCCTGTCAGAGGGGAGCATTATGAGGAGATCTTGCCCCCTGATGAGTATATTTTCGCTACCTGACTGATGATGACGGGTCTAAACCCAAAGAATTCCATTCAGCACCGATTTCCCAGCTTGATCAAGGTGCTAAACATTTTCGAGGGCCTATTTCTTGAATCTGGAAGCCATGGGGTTAGCTTTGCGGACTTCATCGCCCGTTTTCTCCACCCAGAAGCTTTATCGCAACAAGGTGAAAGGTTTGCCAAACTTGATGTTCCTTTCGGCTTTGGCTTGGATAGCCGGCCAATATTGGAAGCCGATCAAAAGAGTTTCTTTCTTCCAAATGTCGCGATCGTCTCCTTTTCAGAAATTGCCGCTCCGGGCATCGATGAAGAAGCGTTCTTTCTAGGGTTCCTCGGTTTGTGGTTAAGCTAGTTCGCGCTTCCCATGCACCCTCGCTACATGAGACCGTCTGTCTTCTACCCAGCTCATCGGATGGTTGAAGGGAGACAGGTTGCTGTTGGGATTTCCGGGCTGGCTCATTTGTATCACGGCCTTAGTTTGGCGGCCGACACTACTCAACCGGGAGTGAAGCCCGTGAACTTCCCGATGCATTATTTTACTTCATGGCTCGAGCTGCATGTGCTCGGTGCTTTTGGAATGCACAAGCGGCCTCATTTCTATGAAACTTGCAATTTTCCACGGATCATGCAGCTGGTCAATGCTTCCATTGTAGAGCCAAGTCATCGACAGGCTCAGGGTGTAATTCTTCGCCCACGTACCGTCGGGGACGGCATGACCTTTTTTGATAAGGTTATGACCATCGGTAAGGAATCCGCTAAGACAGTGCAGCTGTTGCGGGACACCTTTAAGGACGGAGCTTCTATCTTGAAAGCTCGAGAGATTCTCCATTTGTACTCGATCAGGCCGGGATACTTGGTGTTCAGGCAGAACGACTCGGCTTTGTTCATGAGGTATAACCCCCATCGTTTTGCCCAGCAATCAAGTTATAATCAGGGCGTCCCGCTCGAGGAATTCTTGGCAGAACCGGTTTATACTGAAGAGGGTATCCGGAGCGCTTTGCACCACTTCATGCGCCTAAACACAGGGTCCAATTTCTTCATTAGTGAGCCAAGTTGTGTTCCGAAAGCCCTGAACGTATACGTGGCGTGGTATCAACACGCGATGGGTGCCGTCATCAGGGAGGAAAAGAAGTTGTTGCTCGATCGTAAAGGTGCAGGCCCTGTTGGTAATCCAGCCATCCCTTTGAAGCAACGGACCATCGTTCGTCCTCCTTTGAGGGAGGTTGCTGCGGTTGTGGTCCCGAGTGATGCGCCTGAGCTACCGATACCCCATGCTCCTGTTAAAGCGGTGACTGTGGCGTCTCCCGAGTCTGGCGTGAGTTTAGATATTGGGACTCGTCGTCCAAAGGTGCCCACCAAGCGCAAGCTTGTGCTAGCGGCTACGGGCACTCGCTCACAGAAGAAGAAGAAGTCGATTCTTTCTGCAGACGTTGTACTCGTCCAGGAGCCTCATACTCCTTATAGCGAGGGCATAAGCGAATATGGGACCAACGAGGGTTTATTTATGGCGCCGGACAATACTGATTTGGAGGCTGCCATTGCAGCTTCCAAGCGATTAGCTAGCCACAAAGCAGGACTACTCATCCTCGCTGAGTCAGGTAGTCTTCAGCCGTATCTTTTTGTCGTCGCATTACATTTTTATTATCGTGTTTTGACTGACATTTTTTCTTCAACAGGCGTTTCCACTGAAGAGGCTCTCGCGGCTTCCCTCAAGACTTTTGAGGAGGAAGAGAGGCTTCGCGCTTCGCTGGGCGTTGGTATATTTCGGTTCATTGTGCCTTCATTCCCCTTTCTTTATGGGTAATCTGACCCCTTTTTCATCTTATCGCAGGGACTACTTCGACGCAAGTTATCCCAAGTGCCGTGCCGACTTCGCAGGGTGGTGCGGGGACGCTTCCAAGGCTGGCTACCGAAGTCCCAGCTTCCCCAGTATTGCCAAAAGAGGCTTTACTTAAGCAACCAATGACGGACGCCATAACGGCTCCAGAGGTAGCTCCTGGCGCGGACAATGAAGTCTCATTGACGGAGGTCCTAAGAAGATCGGCTCTCACGGCCCAGGAGGAAAGGAAGCGCAGGAGGCGTGTGGCAAGAGAATGTAACGTCACCTTGGCTGTAGGTGCAGGCTCGAGCGCTGCTTCTCCTGTCCCTGCTTCTTCAGAGGGTGCTCTGGTCGCCCTGTCTATCGCTCATAGACAGGCGATACGCGCGGCTCGGGAGGCAGCTGAAAGGCCATCTCAAGGTAACGTAAGTCGGGGTCTTTTTATTAAAATTTGATCCTCAGATTCTCATACGTCATACCCTGCAGGGCCGAGTCCTGATAAGGAAGTGGTAGGTGAGACGGCGGCAACCACTGAGCCTGAAGTGGCCACTCTTTCTCAAGAGTCTGGAACTGCCCCAATTGCCACTCTTTCCCTTTGCGGTTCCTTACCGTTGACGGGCGCTGCGAGTATCACGACGGCTTTCGTGGAGTCGGGGGATGAAGCTACGGGCGGCGAAACCATTCCAATGGAGGAGGGTGAAGCAGTCATTGCACCCAGTGATGCCCTTGTCGAGGTTTCGACCGGCGACTCTTCAGGTAGATTTTGGGTCATTGCTTTCCTTTTCATTCTGCAATCCCTTTCAATCTCTTCTGACAGTATTTCGCTTGTTTCTAATGCAGGTGTGGTGAGCGTTGAGGTTGTGTTACCTGAAGAAGCACCACCAGCTGCCGCTCTGACGGTCGCTGCCCCTTCGTCTCCTTTTATATCTTCTCAAATGTTGGAAGGTATGGGTTTGTAATTAATTTAAATTAGGGGCAACATCTTCCGTGTACTGACCATGTATCATCGTGATCTTGCAGGAGTTCTCTTTGATCACCTTTATCAGGTGCTGAACCCGCACTTTCCCTTCCAGTCGGAGATTAGTTTGCCCGCTGGTGCCGGTGAGTATCTTTTCTAACCGACGTCCTTTCTTTTCTTTAACGGGCAGTCATGTCATTGCTAATTCTTATTTTCATTACTTGTAGTCTTACAAATTGAAGGAGGGGACGGGGGTATCGTCGCGCCACCGGTATTCCCAGCTCTGCCCCCTGTTGCAGCCGGTATAGTAAACTCCATTGTTCATGTACCTTCTCTATTTCTTGAGCAGTCATTTGACTATGATTTGTTTTGCAGCGGTGACACCGACTCCTGCTCCGTTCGAGTCTCGAATCATAATGCCAGCAGGGCCCTTTTCCAGACGTCCATCTTCAAAAGGCATCGTGACCAGTCTGCGTATGTTGAGCGATTACATCGAGGAGCTTGACGCGGAGGCCCCTACACTTGCTCCAGATTTTGCTGCCGAGGTTAATCCTATGCTGGAGACGCTTGTGAACTTCCATAGAGAGGGCGTCGTTGAGTCTTGGGTTAATCATTGCAGGAAAATTGAGGCCTGCCTGCATGAGCTTGAGCTCGGACGTCCTACTCCCGAGGTCCTGGCTGTGAACTCCCAAAGGGCTGCGTGGGTCGAGCAGAGCACTCCCTATCTCCGTCATCTTGAACAAGAAGCAGCCTTGAAGCGTAAGGAGCGCGAGGATACTTCAAGCGACTCTGCCCGGCTGCACGCTCAGGTTGACGCAAATGCTGTACAACTGAAAGCTATCTTTGAGGTCCTTCTACGATGTATTTCTGACGGACTAACGCTGAGGCAGAAGCTAGACCTCACTGAGCGAGATGCGCAGAGTCGTGAGGCAGCTCAGCGGGTCATCGATGAGAAACTTTCATCTTATTTGCAGCAACGGGCTCAGGTTGAAGCGGAGTTGGCCGCGACTGCTGACCGTGAAAAGGGGCTGAGGGGAGTGCGCGAGCAACTGACTGGTTTATGGAAAACGCTTCCCTCCCAATAGTTGTTTTTGTACCAATTATCATTTGTAATTTTTTTTCTTTTGAATAAAATTGTATCCATTTTTTATTCTTTCATATGATGTATCTTGTACCTAATTGGATTTATGAAAAAAAGATACATTCCTTTCGTACTATCTTGTGTTATCTTTTGCTTTCTTCTCTTTTTCTTTGTTGCCGGCATGTTACTTTTAGCAAGTGTAACCTGTAGATGATAGAGGGAGCATTCCATCTTGAACTCTTTGAGAGGTAACAATCGCTTAGGAAGCAGGTTCAAATCTGCTGCCTAAGGCTTTTCAACTTTGTGAGCCATGAGAGTCTCATAAAGACTTTTCTCCCTATGAGTCGAGAGGATCTCACAGGTGTATTTTCTCTTTAGGAATCGTGGGGATTCCTAAGTGTGTTTTCTCTTGAGAGTCATAAGGATCTCACAAGAGAATTTCCTTCTTACAAGTCGAGATGACTCGTAAGTGGTTGCTTCCTTTCTTGTCGATATTTGGCTTAGGAGAGTGTGGCCTATAGAAAATCTACCTTGACCTCTCTGGGGGGCAATGATGGCTTAGGAAACAGGGTTAGGATCTTCCACCTAAGACTTTTCAACTTTATGAGCCGTGAGGGTCTCATAAAGAATTTTCTCCCTACCGATCGATCGAGAGGATCCCGTAGGTGTATCTTCTCCTGAAGAATCGTGAGGATTCCTAAGTGCGTTTTCTCTTGAGAGTCGTAAGGATCTCACAAGAGAATTTTCTCCTTACAAGTCGAGAGGACCCGTAAGTGATTGATGAGTTGACTTGCTCCCGAATCAAAGAATTGCTTTGATGGGGAAGACGAGGGTTGAACTTATCCGTATTTCACGGAGTCAGGGGTCGACTTTATCCGCATTTCACGGAGTCAGGGGTCGACTTTATCCGCATTTCACGGAGTCAGGCGTTGACCTTATCCGCATTTCACGGAGTCGGGGGTCGACTTTATCCGCATTTCACGGAGTCAGGGGTTGACTTTATCCGCATTTCACGGAGTCAGGAGTTGACTTTATCCGCATTTCACGGAGTCAGGGTTTGACTTTATCCGCATTTCACGGAGTCAGGAGTTGCTATGGACGTTTCCCATGGGGTCAGGATTGACATTAACCGTGTTCTACAGGACCAGGAGATGCTCTGGGCATTTCCCACGGGGTCATGATTGACATTAGCCGTGTTCCACGGGACCAGGAGGTGCTTTGGGCGTTCCCCATGGGGTCAGGATTGACATTAGCCGTGTTCCATGGGACCGGGAGGTGCTCTGGGCATTTCCCACGAGGTCAGGATTGACATTAGCCGTGTTCTACAGGACCAGGATTTGCTCTGGACGTTTCCCACCGGGTCAGGATTGACATTAGCCGTGTTCTACGGGACCAGGATTTGCTCTCTCGGTTGTCTACGAATCGTCGAGGTTTGGAACAGGGACTTTGCCATGGCTCCAAGGTTGATTGTCGCGTCTGAATCCTGCTGGAATGAGGAGGAACGCTGTTGGTGATCTCTAGGCTGTCTGTGAACCGTCGAGATTTGGCTTCTTTTTCTGATTGAGCCTGGTGGGAAGGTATGGTTCCTTCTTTATTTGTGCCCCTGGATTGTACATAGGGATCGATGTGATCTCACCTGTAGGGCAAAAAGTTTCATTTTATATATTTTTCTTTCCGCGACGCTCTACCATTTCAGCTTTTATATCGCGAAAGTCGCGATTGCTTAATCATTTCGGCTATTTTTCGCGGTGCCCAATCATTTCGGCTATTTGTTTTATTTACTCGCTGCTTTTTATTGCGATTTTCCTAACCATTTTGGCTATTTTGTATGCATACATTTTTACTTGCTGATTTTGTTGCAAGTTGCCCCATCATTTCGGCTATTTCGTATGGATTTGTGGCTCGCTGGCTTTTTGCTGCGAGTTTTGGGATTTGACACCGGTTTCGGCATCAACATCGCTACAACTGGGATATTGCCAGGAGCGAATCATCATTTGCCTCTGTCGATGTCGAACAAAGGTGGCTTAGCAAACAAGGTTAAGATCCTGTCGACTAAGGCTTTTGACTTAATGAGCCGTAAGGGTCTCATAAAGATATTTCTCCCTACAAGTCGTGAGGATCTCGTAGGTGCATTTTCTTCTTAGGAATCATGAGGATTCCTAAGTGTATGGTCTCTTATAAGTCGTAAGGATCTTACAAGAGTGTTTTCTCCTTATAAGTCAAGAGGACTTACAAGTGTCGTTCACCATATGAGCATATCCCCGGTCTCTGGTGGGACTTGGCTAGGGAAATGTTTATTCGTGCCCGTAGATTGTATACAAGGGTCAACATTGAACCGCTTATAGGGCAACACTGGAGGTTGTGATGGATTAAGAACAGGTTCAGATCCCTGTAGCTTAAGGTTTTTGAACCCTATGAGCCGTAAGGGTCTCAAAGGGGAATTCTCCTTGCGAGTCGTGAGGATCTCGTAAGTGTAATTTCTCCTTAGGAATCGTGGGGATCCCTAAGTGTGTCGCTCCCTTGTGAGTCGTAGGGATCTCACGCAGGTATTTTCTCCTCACAAGGTCGAGAGGACCTTGCAAGTGTCTTTTAACGAGATTGCGCCCTTTCGGGTTTTCACAAAACTCGCCGGTAGCCCTGCTGTTTTTACTCACGGAGCCCTTTCGGGTTTTCATCCGTGCCCATCTCGCTTATGGACATACCGTTTCCCCCTTTTTTATTTTTTATTTTTTTGTGTCAGCCTTAGGATGCTGTGGTCCGTAGTAGTAGTTTACCGACGTCTCAGTCAATAGCCAGTTTTAGGACATAGTGGTCCATCGTTAGTTTAAGGACGTTTCGGTCCGTAGCCGGCTACTACTTATAGAGTTCGGGCTTAGGAAGATAGCGAGCGGACATAGGCGTCGTCATCTATCGTTGACCTAGGCCGTGACTCGTCAGGCGTAGTATTTTTTCAGGAATCGACCGTTTATTGGCCGGAAAGGTCTTTCACCATGCATGTCCATGAGTAGATAGGCTCCACCCTGGTAAACTTTGTCTATGATGTACGGGCCTTCATAGTTCGGCTCGAATTTTCTCCGTTTGGCACGATTAAGGATCATAGGTCTCTTGACCACTAGCACGAATTCGCCTTGGCGGAATGTCCTCGGCCTAGTCAATCTCTCGTATGAGCGTGTCATCTTTGCTTTATAAGCCTCCAGGTTTTGTTGCGCCATGAGCCGGGTTTCATCAAGGGCGTCAATCTCCTCAAGCCGAAGGTGAGAATTTTCTTCGTCTGTTAGTTCGTAGTGAACCGCCACTCGTAGAGAGGGTAACTCTATCTCGAGGGGGAGTACTGCTTCTGTGCCGAATACCAATGCATATGGCGTTGTGTTTGTGGCCGTTCTGAACGTAGTTCGATACGCCCAGAGAGCTTCAAGCAGTCTCTCGTGCCAGTCCCTCTTATTTCGAGACACCGTCTTTTTCACGATCTTCGTCAAGGTCTTGTTGAAAGCCTCAGCTAGACCGTTAGCTCGGGGATTATAGACTGAAGAGTATCTCCGGTCTATATTATGCTGTTGTGCGAAGCGGCTGATCTTGTGGCTTCTATAGGCTGGTCCGCTATCGAAGATAATCCGTCGCGGAGTGCCGAACCGATAAATAACGTGTGTCTTGAAGAAATGGAGGATATTCTCCGTCTTCACTTCTCTTAGTGGTACTGCTTCTGCCCACTTGGAGAAATAATCAGTTGTTGCCAATATGAACCGATGTCCTCTGGATGATGCCGGTTCGATGGGCCCGATTATGTCAGTTCCCCACATTTCGAACGGCCAGCTAGCCACCGTTGGGTGTAGCGGATTTGGATGCTGATGGATAAAGTCTTCGTGAATCTGGCACGAGTGGCACTGCTTCGCGTATTCGAGACAGTCTTGGATCATTGTGGACCAATAATAGCCCATCCTTTTGATCTTCAGTTTCATTTTTGGCCCGGCTTGGTGCGAACCGCAAAGTCCGTCGTGAGTTTCTTAGACAACTCTCCTTGCCTCTTCTGGCCCCAGGCATCTTAGCCATAGAGAATCAAATGATCACTTATACAGAGTATCATTGACAAAGGCGAAGGATAGAGCTCGTTTCATTAGCTGATGTCTTGAGGACGCGTCTTCAGGTGTTCGATGGGATTTGAAGTAGTCTATAAAGACTTCTCTCCAATCCTTAGACTTTTCCTGGTCCTTTATTTGTAGAGCCGTTTGCTCGGTAGCTCCCTTTTCTTCGGAAGACTCCGGAGATATTTCTGCCGGTGCAAGAACCCGATGGCTTTGTACAACGATCCTCACATCATCGAGATTCTAGTCGGCCAATTCTTTAGCGAGTTTGGCTAGTGCATCCGCCTTACTATTTTCTGCGTGCGGTATGCTTTCCAAGGCATAGGCAGGGATTTGAGTCAGCAGTTGCTGCACTCTCTCGCCGTACTTCACTAACTCTGGTTTGCACGTTTGATAGTCGCCGTTTACTTGACCAACGACTAGTTGGGAGTCTTCGCATATGAGGAGGTTTTCGATTCCCATATCGATAGCGATCTCAAGACCTGCTATCAAAGCTTCATACTCGACTTCATTGTTTGTCCTTGGCTCTGTTAAGGCAAAGGCAAAGCGCATTATCCCTCCTTGTGGTGTCACGAAGATGAGGCCTACCCCTGATTTGATTATGGGGGCGCTTTGTTTGCGCTTCTTCATAGAAGATGCTCCATCGAAGTAGAGTTCCTACCGGGTATCATTCTCCCCGTCGATTGTGTCAAACGCGTGCTCGTCGGGCAATTCGCAGTTCAAGGAGAGTCGGAAGGTATCGGATGTTCAGCGAGGAAGCCGGCGATGGCTTGGCCTTTCACTGCCTTGAGGGGTCGGTAAGTTATCGAGAACTCCATCAAGAGCAGGGCCCATTTAGCGAGTCGTCCTATTAGTATGGCTTTTGACATCAAATATTTGAGAGGATCCACTTTTGATATGAGGTGGACCTCATGCGCCAACGCGTAGTGCCGGAGCTTCGTTATCGCAAAGATTAACGCCAGGCAGTGTTTTTAGATGGGGGAGTAGTTGCTTTCTGCCCCCAGGAGAACTCGACTCAAATAGTAGAGGGCTCTCTCCTTCCCTTGGTCGTTCTCTTGTGCCCATAACGCGCCTAGAGAACTGATTAGTCGAAAATATTGTATATTTTAGCCGGCAATTTCCTCATCATTTGCATTCATATAGAAGTGTTCGGCATTCATATTTTACATATTAGCAAAACTGTCGCAAAATATCAGATTACATGTATTAGACTCTAAAACCGACACTATAAAGGAAATTGACCACAATTCATGGCATCGCATCATCACTACATTTGCGCAACACTTGTTTTGAGATCTGTGCAGGAAAATCCAGCAGAAAGGCCAAAATGTACATGGTACCGATCAAACGTTACGCCAACTCAATGATTTCAGTTCTGGTATCAATCCAAAGGGACAAACAAAAATCAACATATCAGAAGAAGCCCCAAATACCATCACAAGGCCACACCAAAGAGCCCAAGCTATCAAGCCACCACTTGGCCGCGGAACCGCGGCGCAAGCCGGCTTAGGCCGCGGTTCCGCGGCCGTCTTGCCACGTCAGCCATAAATTTTTGCTGCACAATGCTTCACTCTGGGCCCACATTCAGATCATATACTTCAAACTCCAGAAGACTCCAGAGACTTCTGCCAGATCAGCGAGCTTTGGGGTCTACACTAAACTAGCCTATCATTCTAGAACCTTCTCCCTAAACCCTAGCTTAAACCCTAAGCTAAGCCTAACAAACTCTTTCTAGAAGTCTTTCAACAAACTTTTGGAGGGAACTCAAAGGCTTAGGGTTTGGGTGTTCTATAAATAAGACCCTAGGCTCAATTATTCAAGGATTATTCAATCTTGATTCATCTTGGAATCAACCCTATTCTAGTTCATTTTTGAGAGCCATTCTATCTCTCTCTCTTCATCTTCTTCTTCCACAAATCTAGTGAGAGGATTTGTGTGAAACCCTAACCCTAATTCCATTCAAAAGCCAAGATCCCGAGTACCCATTCAAGCAAGAAGCCTTGCAACCTTTTAGGAGCCGAGCCGGTCTTCAACGGAGCAAGTGGTCCAAGCCGATTCGCGACTCACGGAGCCGAGCGAAGCCAAGTCGACAATTTAATTCTTCCTCTTGTAGTTCTTGAGCGACTGTAATCAAATTGTTGATATAAATAAAAGGTGAAATTCTTTTATCTTGTTTTCTTTAAATTCTTGCATCATGAGTCAATCTAAATTTCTAGTTATAATTCTTGTTGTGATGCTTGAGTAATACTCCGCTCGTCGAGAAGTCGAGACGGTCAATAGAATGATGATGTAATATATATCTTAAATCGATTCTTGATTCCTACGAGTTTTGTAAACCCTAGCAAATTCAAGAACCGACGAACCATTTCGTTTCGATGCTTTCTTGATTGATATCGCTCGCGATTGGGGAGTTACGATCTTTTCTTGAAATTGCTAGAGGCTAGAATGCGAATGAAATCAACGAAAGAACAAGGGTTAAAAGATGAAACCCTACTTTCATCAAGAAAGCCCTAACTCTCGTCGATCATCATCGATCTAGTATCAATCCTTCGAAGGACAAGAACACGAAATCTTGAGGTTACATCACGTCTATAGATCCGATCGATTCCTACGAGCCTCATTTAGATTCTTGACTTTTTGTTTGGAAATATTATCGAAACCCAATTCTTGATTGTTTATCAGTTTCTTGATTCTTGATTAAACTCGTGACACTTGAATCAATTGATAAATTCTCGAATCATGTTTTCTTTTCTTTTCAATTAACTTTTCAATTCAAACGAAGCAAATAATTCTTTGATTGTGATTCTATACATTTTCTAATTACCGACACAAAGAAACTCATTCGCTTTGTTCGATTTACACAAACAAGAATTTTAGATCAATCAAATGGCGCCGTTGCCGGGGATCGCGCGCTAATTCGTTGTATATCAAAGTTTGAATTGAAAGAATTATTTCATTGTTATTTTGAGATCAAAATTCGTGCAAACCCTAAACAATTTGTTGTGTTTCATTGCAAGGAGATCTGGAGCTTGCTGGAAATTGATAAAAATTTTTGGAAAATTCCAGAGGGCTGAGGAAGTATACAGTAGCTTTGTAGTGAACTTTGGTGCATTGATCCCTTGAAAGGACCGCGGAAAGGCGGCATTAGTCCCCTATTGCGGCGGAACCGCGGCCTCTTAGGGGTTTCTCTGAAAAAGTTTTGCTTCAGGTGATTTCTTAACTTCTCCTCTCTCCTCTTTTTAGCTCCAACTAATACTTTGCTGCAGGATTCTTTGCAAAGAATAGCAGCTCGCAAATTGCAAAATAAATTTGTGCGTATTTTGTTTCTTGGTTGTTTGCATTATAAATACGGATATTAAGGGGCACGGCCAAATCCAAATTAGGTGGGGATTTCATTACCCTTCCTAGGCCCCGAAAACCACCAAACTTGCATCCGCATTGACCCACATTAACTAAAAGAAATCTAGAGATGACTCTAAGGACTGTCGCGCTCAATTAGGACAGAAGAAGGCCGTGGGTAATTCATTGCTTATCCGCGTTTTCCTGTGGTGCCTAAGGCGAGTGTGTCTAAGGCTAGTGGTTATTAATTAGGCCCACTACTTACGTAGTGGAGTACCTTCCCACTTACCTGGCACTTATCCGGCTACAGGGGAATAAAGAGGCAGTGAAGGATTCTATCCCGCGACTTGTCTTTTGGTAGTTAGGAGCGGTCTAGAGCCGGACCTAGGTGACCACTAGATTCTAGGGTTTGTGTGCTGCATTTGTTGTGTTGCATCATATTTTTCAAAAAAATCCGTCCCTTTTTCAAAAAGCAAACACCGCATTCATTTACCCCTAATTATAAGCCAACGCTGCCACTTGTACTAACCCTTTTTAGTACAAGATAGGCTGGACACGGGATTCTAGTGCCCGTTTAGTCCGCGTACCCTTTATCGACTCCGAAGTCGATATTTCTCCATTTACCTTTTCTTTACCTACTACCACACCCACACCGATGGATCCGAATCCATCAAACTTCTTTAACCCTAATCTGCCGCCGTCCGTTGGTGCGCAGAATCCACCCCGCATCTCTCTCCAGGAGAGGTGCTACCCTATTCGAGGTCCTCTTTCGACTTGCTTATCCACACCACCAGCCAATGGGGATAACTTTGAGATTAAGCCCCAGTATATCAATCTTTTACCCAAATTCCACGGACTCGAGACTGAGGACGCTTACGTTTTCATTACCAAATTTGAAAACGTATGCGCAATGATGGGTACGTCACAACTTTCAGTGGATGCGATGCGTCTACGACTTCTTCCATTTACATTGTGCGATATAGCCGAGAAGTGGCTATATAACACTACCGCACACTCTATTACGAATTGGGAAGAATTTGTCGCTGCATTCCTTAAGAAATTTTACCCAATCCAAAAGACAGCTCGAATCCGTAGCGAACTGAATCAATTTGCCCAGCTCCCTACCGAACCATTTTCAAAATGCTTTGAACGTTTCAAGGATCTTTTGGTTCAATGTCCTCATCACGGCATCCCGAGATGGGAGCTTTGCCGAATCATTTATGAGGGCATTAACTCAAACACTAAACAGAGCCTTGAAAACATGTGTCAAGGTACTTTTATGACCAAGGATGATGGGGAAGCTTGGAAGTACTTAGAAGAGTTCGCTGAAAAATCACTACAGTGGGAGAGTGGAACCCAACCATTGAATAGGGGTGGCGTACACCAAATAGATGTGTCCATAGGTGTTCGAGCTGAGATGGCAGCAATGCAAAAGAAGCTCGACGCTATGGAACACAAATTTTCTGCAGCCTCCCTGAACCCAATGTCGCTCCCCAAAACTGTTTGTGGGTGATGTTCTGATCTGTCTCATTTAACGGAAGGATGTCCATTAAACTCTGCGTTTCAAGGTCACGAGCATTCTAATGCCGCATTTCAACGACCTCGAAACGATCCATATTCTTCCACGTACAATCAGGGTTGGAGGAATCACCTGAATTTCGCTTGGAACCAAAACCAATCTCAAAACACGGTTCCAAACACGAATAATTTTCAAAGGGCTCTTCCTCCACCACAACAGCAACCCCTTCAACTCACTCAGCACCCCTACCAGTCACAAAATTTCCAAAACCAGGGCAACAATCCTGCACAGTCTAATCCTATGAAGTTGTCCAGTTCTGACGAATTCTTTCAATTCACTCAAACTATGAAATCACTTTTATCAAATTTCATAGAGGTTTCGACTGAGGTTAGATCTTCCGTCAGTGAGATAAAGAAAAACTCAGCGTCTCAAGCTGAGAGTATCAGATCGATGGAAGCTGAAATCGCACGCCTAAAAGCCGAAATGAGTGCGAGAGAAAAAGGGAAACTTCCCTCTCAACCCCTACAGAATCCTGGGCATTACAATGTAAATGCTATCACAACGTTGAGATCGGGGAAAGTGCTGAACAATCATGTCGGGGAAGGTATTGATGATACTGAAAATCATATCAACACCCCGGCTGAGACCTTTCCACACACACACACTGCTCCTTCTGATCCTTCTTCTTCTACCACACCATCTTCTCGAGAGCCTATTCTCCATTTCCCACTAGGCTCAACACCTTCTCCCAACCCTTATAGTTCTCCACAGACGGTCCCCACACCTCTTTTGGGACATCGTCTACCCCCTCTTCCTTCTCCTATGATGGACCCTGCGCTTATTGCGAAAGCTCCTTACCCGAACCGGTTAAGGGGTAATAGAACGAGTCCTCATATGGAGAAAATTATAGAAATGTTCAAACAGGTTAACATCAATATCCCTCTCCTAGATGCGATTCAACAAGTCCCCGCTTATGCGAAAATTCTTAAGGACTTGTGCACTAGGAAGAGGAAGACTCAAGTGCCGAAAAAGGTCTTTATGTCTAATAATATCAGCACTGCTTTTATTCCCCAGCTACCAAAGAAACGAAAGGACCCAGAATGTCCTACAATATCGATTTCTATTGGGGGTAAAAACATAAATCGTGCTCTTTTAGACCTTGGCGCAAGTGTTAACCTACTCCCTTATTCTGTCTATGAGCAATTAGGGATTGGAGAGCTGAAACCTGCTCACTGCACTCTCCAGATGGCAGACCGATCTATCACCAAACCAAGGGGTGAATTAGAGGATGTGTTGATAAAGGTCGGGGAATTTGTTTTCCCTGTAGACTTCATTGTGCTCGACACACATCCTGTAGCAAACCCCCGGGGCCAAATTCCGGTGATTTTAGGTCGTCCTTTCCTTGCCACTTCCAACGCTGTTATAAACTGTAGAAACGGTTCAATGAACTTATCATTTGGAAATATGACCATTGAACTAAATATCTACAAAGTTGGAAGTCAGCCATCAGAACCCTCTGCTCATATTTTAGATGTGTGCTCTGTCCATGAGATCGCTCCCGATAGTTGTGGAGCTGAGGAAATTTGCTTTACTGATCTCGATGACATTACCACATCTCTGTTTGACTTTACACAAGATCTTAGTGAGGACACTTTACCTGCACTTGAGTCCTGCACTTCTGACTTTTCTCCACCTGAGTCTGTATCTTTCACAGGCTCTGAGCTTCTTTGTAAATCCAAAAATCACTCAATGATCCCTCCTTCTATCATTTCTCCGCCCGAATTAGATCTCAAAATTTTACCGTCTCATCTGAAATATGCTTATTTAGGTGAGAAGGAAACTTTACCGGTTATAATTTCTGCTTCTCTAGTATTAGAGCAAGAGAATGCACTTTTATCGGTATTGAGATCTAACAAAGAGGCGTTTGGTTGGAGTATGGCGGACATCAAAGGGATTAGTCCCTTGATAGTTGAACATCATATACATGTGATGGATGATGCCAGACCAACCCGAGAACCACAGAGACGGTTGAATCCCGTCATGAAGGAAGCGGTCATGAAAAAGATCGTCAAATGCTTAGATAATGGTATTATATACCCCATCTCCGATAGCCAGTGGGTGAGTCCTATACATGTCATTCCTAAGAAATCCGGCATCACAGTTATAACCAATGAGGCGAATGAGTTGATTCAGACACGCACCCAAACTGGGTGGCGTGTATGTATCGATTATAGAAAACTCAATGCTGCCACGAGGAAAGACCATTTTCCTCTACCATTCATTGATCAGATGCTGGAACGCTTAGCGGGACGAGAGTATTGTTGTTTTATGGATGGATACTCAGGCTATAATCAGGTCCCCATCGCCAAAAAGGATCAAGATAAAACCACTTTTACTTGTCCTTTTGGTACTTTTGCTTACAGTCGCATGCCCTTCGGGTTATGCAATGCTCCCGCTACCTTTCAGCGGTGTATGATGGGGATATTCTCTGATATGGTAGAGAATTTCCTGGAGATCTTTATGGATGACTTCTCGATTTTTGGAGACTCTTTTTCCGATTGCCTAGCGAATCTTGACGCTGTTCTTACTCGTTGCAAAGAGAAGAACTTGACTTTGAACTGGGAAAAATGCCATTTTATGGTCCAAGAAGGAATTGTTCTTGGACATGTCATTTCACAGAAAGGCATTGAGGTTGACAGAGCCAAAATAGATGTCATTCAAAACCTCCCTCATCCCAAAAGCGTCAAAGTTATTCGCTCTTTCCTTGGCCATGCGGGCTTTTATAGGAGATTCATTAAGGACTTTAGCAAAATTGCTAGACCTTTAACTCTTCTCCTGGCCAAGGATACGACCTTCCATTTTAACTCGGATTGCGAGACAGCTTTCGACTCACTTAAACACTCACTCACTTCAGCCCCCGTTTTATCATCACCAAACTGGGACTACCCCTTTGAGCTGATGTGTGACGCATCTGATTTTGCAGTAGGTGCAGTCTTAGGACAGCACATTGAAAAGATGCCACATGTGATTTACTATGCAAGTAAGACCCTGAATGATGCGCAAATCAATTATACAACCACAGAAAAAGAACTCTTAGCGGTTGTATTTGCATTAGAAAAATTCAGGCCTTACTTAATTGGCTCACCTATAGTTGTGTATACTGACCATTCCGCTTTAAAACATTTTCTGGCGAAGAAAGATGCAAAAGGTCGACTAATACGTTGGATCCTACTATTACAAGAATTTGATCTTGTTATCAAAGATAAGAAAGGATGTGAAAACGTAGTAGCCGACCATCTTTCACGCATCATTTCTTCCCCTGTGACCCTGCCGATCAATGACTCGTTTCCTGACGAGCAACTCTTGAGCGTATCCAATGAACCATGGTTCAGAGATATTGTGAACTATCATGCCACGGGACTGATACCCAGCGATTGGTCAAAACAGGACAAATACCGTTTTCTATCCCAAGTAAAACATTATTACTGGGACGAGCCCTATCTGTTTAAATATTGTCCTGATCAGATCATTCGCCGGTGTGTCCCGAATGAAGAGTTCAAGAGTATTCTTTCTTTTTGTCATGATCAGGCCTGTGGGGGTCATTTTGGTCCTAGAAAGACAGCGGAAAAGGTTTTGCAATGTGGATTTTATTGGCCGACCTTATTCAAGGACGCATTTGAGCATTGCAAAACCTGTACACAATGTCAGTATACGGGTAGAATATCCCAGAGGAATGAAATGCCTCAGCAACCCATCTTGTTTGTTGAAATGTTCGATATTTGGGGCATAGATTTTATGGGTCCTTTTCCCAACTCCTTTGGGAATCTGTACATACTGCTGGCGGTTGATTATGTCTCAAAGTGGATAGAAGCCATTCCATGTCGCACTAATGACAAGAAAGTTGTCATTAAGTTCTTGAAAGAGAATATCTTTTCGCGATTTGGACACCCACGCGCTATTATTAGCGATAATGAGACACACTTCTGCAACAGGTCTTTCGAGACTCTGATGCGGAAATACTCAATCAACCACCGACTTTCTACACCCTATCACCCCCAAACAAGCGGGCAGGCTGAAATCTCAAACAGACAAATCAAACTTATCCTGGAGAAAACTGTTGCTAAAAATAGAAAAGACTGGTCGACCAAACTGACGGATGCTCTTTGGGCATTCCGAACTGCATATAAGACCGACCTAGGGATGTCTCCATATAGGACAGTGTTTGGAAAAGCATGTCATTTACCCGTCGAGATAGAACATAAAGCATTGTGGGCTATTAAAGAAATAAATTTTGATTTAAACCTTGCTTGCAACTTTCGGAAGCTGCAACTTAACGAGCTAAGCGAACTCCGCGATGAAGCTTATGATAACGCTGTAATCACAAAGAATAGGACTAAGGTTTTTCACGATAAAAACATTTTGAGGAAAACATTTTCACCTGGTCAACAAGTCCTTCTTTATGATTCACGATTACACTTTCATACGGGTAAGCTCCGATCTCGATGGAAGGGACCTTTTGTTGTGCGGTCTGTATATCCGCACGGGGCAGTAGAAGTAGAAAATGTTAAAAACGGCACCGTTTTCAAAGTAAATGGACATAGATTAAAGCCGTATTTTTCCACTGACCCCATAGAGGAGCTCTTGTTCTTACAAGAGCCAGTTTATTTGGATTAAAATTCCTCCGTCTCACCTTCATATCCAGTATATCACTGCATCATCTTTTGAATGAAGGTGAGTAAAAAGAATAAGTTTGGGGGAAGTTCTTCACTTATATATTTTGCCCCCATTAATAATTCCTCCCAGATTTACAGGTTTTTCAGATATAGCTGTTGGCAACAGTGAGGACACTGTTGAAAACAAGTTTGGGGGAGGTTTGTGCTTATTTTTGCATCATTTGTATATCATTTGCATAAGCACAAAACATTTCTTTTAAAAATCTATAAAAATTGAAAATTTTTCAAAACCCATAAAAATTTAAAAATTTTCAAGTATAAAAATAATTTTAATATTTACACCTTTTTGTATATAAATAAGATAATGAAAGTTTAGATAGTGAAAAATTACATCCATGAGATTAGAAAAATTTAAGAAAACCAAGAAAATCAGAAGTTTTCTTATACGAACTAGTAATAAGTAGTTATGAGCCGTTGTCCCAAGGGTTAGTAAGATGAAGGACGTCACTAATCTGAGGATAAAAATAAGTCTGAAAAATAGTTTCTATTCTGGAAGCCAAACATTTTGAACGTTGATACCCTGCTATTCGCACTTACACACGTCTTAAAGCCTGGGATAGTAGAGGATACCTTGAAATGCTCTTGTCTTAAAGCCAAAAGTATGAAGGAAATAAAAAAAAAGTGAATAAAGAAAATATAAAGTGGTGAGAAAAATGGACACTGGTTTTGTTATCACCAAGGGCAATAAAAAATATATAGCGAGGGTGCTTCTTCACCTAGTGCCCTAAGGCCAACTGGTCTGGGAGTCACTGCTATGCCTGAGGTGGTGCAAGACGAGGAAAATACACCAAGTAAGCAAGCACAGGAGTAATCGGTCGGTTAGTACCTCAAGAAGTATTAACGGTCGCATGAAAGTGTGTGAGCAATCTCATCTAAGTATTCATTAATCAAAAAGTACTGAGGCTGATGGACAAGAGTATGATAGCTTGAATTGAATTCTCCGGGTGTAAGGATGTCTTTACACACACGCAGGGTTATATGATCGATGTTTGGATGAAAGATAGGAATGAAGAATAAGACGATGTTTTATTGAGGGAGGACGTGATTTCTAACATCTTTTCATGACCATTAAGATAGGGCTCATGACAACCGAAAAGCTAGCTTAGTTGAAAACCCTAATTTTCGAAGCTTTTCTTTTACGATTCTTTTCTTTAAATGTAATATTCATGATCTTCCTTTTATTATTGGATTTTGTGGGTGCAATCCGCTGAAAACCCTCAGGAAACAACACTCCTCCTACTAGGGACACCTAGAGGTTTAAAGGCTTGTTGCACGTGCTCAGTGCAATCGTGTTGCCTACGAAAGTGTGCTAGTTAGTTTTTTCTCTTTCTTTATTTTCTCCTTCTCTTTTTAATAAAACAGTTCGCTCGAGACGATCGAAATTAAGTTTGGGGGAATTTGATTAGTCGAAAATATTGTATATTTTAGCCGGCAATTTCCTCATCATTTGCATTCATATAGAAGTGTTTGGCATTCATATTTTACATATTAGCAAAACTGTCGCAAAATATCAGATTACATGTATTAGACTCTAAAACCGACACTATAAAGGAAATTGACCACAATTCATGGCATCGCATCATCCCTACATTTGCGCAACACTTGTTTTGAGATCTGTGCAGGAAAATCCAGCAGAAAGGCCAAAATGTACATGGTACCGATCAAACGTTACGCCAACTCAATGATTTCAGTTCTGGTATCAATCCAAAGGGACAAACAAAAATCAACATATCAGAAGAAGCCCCAAATACCATCACAAGACCACACCAAAGAGCCCAAGCTATCAAGCCACCACTTGTCCGCGTAACCGCGGCGCAAGCCGGCTTAGGCCGCGGTTCCACGGCCGTCTTGCCACGTCAGCCATAAATTTTTGCTGCACAATGCTTCACTCTGGGCCCACATTCAGATCATATACTTCAAACTCCAGAAGACTCCAGAGACTCTGCCAGATAAGCGAACTTTGGGGTCTACACTAAACTAGCCTATCATTCTAGAACCTTCTCCCTAAACCCTAGCTTAAACCCTAAGCTAAGCCTAACAAACTCTTTCTAGAAGTCTTTCAACAAACTTTTGGAGGGAACTCAAAGGCTTAGGGTTTGGGTGTTCTATAAATAAGACCCTAGGCTCAATTATTCAAGGATTATTCAATCTTGATTCATCTTGGAATCAACCCTATTCTAGTTCATTTTTGAGAGCCATTCTATCTCTTTCTCTTCATCTTCTTCTTCCACAAATCTAGTGAGAGGATTTGTGTGAAACCCTAACCCTAATTCCATTCAAAAGCCAAGATCCCGAGTACCCATTCAAACAAGAAGCCTTGCAACCTTTTAGGAGCCGAGCCGGTCTTCAACGGAGCAAGTGGTCCAAGCCGATTCGCGACTCACGGAGCCGAGCGAAGCCAAGTCGACAATTTAATTCTTCCTCTTGTAGTTCTTGAGCGACTGTAATCAAATTGTTGATATAAATAAAAGGTGAAATTCTTTTATCTTGTTTTCTTTAAATTCTTGCATCACGAGTCAATCTAAATTTCTAGTTATAATTCTTGTTGTGATGCTTGAGTAATACTCCGCTCGTCGAGGAGTCGAGACGGTCAATAGAATGATGATGTAATATATATCTTAAATCTATTCTTGATTCCTACGAGTTTTGTAAACCCTAGCAAATTCAAGAACCGACGACCCATTTCGTTGCGATGCTTTCTTGATTGATATCGCTCGCGATTGGGGAGTTACGATCGTTTCTTGAAATTGCTAGAGGCTAGAATGCGAATGAAATCAACGAAAGAACAAGGGTTAAAAGATGAAACCCTACTTTCATCAAGAAAGCCCTAACTCTCGTCGATCATCATCGATCTAGTATCAATCCTTCGAAGGACAAGAACACGAAATCTTGAGGTTACATCACGTCTATAGATCCGATCGATTCCTACGAGCCTCATTTAGATTCTTGACTTTTTGTTTGGAAATATTATCGAAACCCAATTCTTGATTGTTTATCAGTTTCTTGATTCTTGATTAAACTCGTGACACTTGAATCAATTGATAAATTCTCGAATCATGTTTTCTTTTCTTTTCAATGAACTTTTCAATTCAAACGAAGCAAATATAAAAACGAATCGCACAATCCCTGTGGACGATCCGCACTCACTTACAAACTACATCCGACACCGTAGTTGATTGCGGTCAAATAATTCTTTGATTGTGATTCTATACATTTTCTAATTACCGACACAAAGAAACTCATTCGCTTTGTTCGATTTACACAAACAAGAATTTTAGATCAATCAAGAACCCTCAAGGGCGGTTGTATACAGAATGAGAGGCTTTCCCTTAATCGGAGCGGTTAACACCGGAGGATTCTACAGGTATTGCTTGATTTCGTCGAGTGCGCTCTGGCATTTGCGATCCCAAATGAATGGGGTTCCCTTCTTCATCAAGTGACTGTAAGGACGGCACTTGCCGAAGAGATTGGCTATAAATCGCCGGATATACGCGAGCTTTCCTTGGAGAGACCGCGGTTGCTTGAGAGTCCTTGGCGGAGGCATTTCTATGATCGCCTTGATCTTCGACGGGTCTATCTCGATGCCTCGATGTCGTATGATGAACCCTTGGAATTTGCCCGAGGAAACCCCGAACGTGCATTTGAGAGGGTTCATCTTCAAGTTGTATTTCCGAAGGCGCTGAAACACGATCTTCAGATGCTCCCAATGTTCCTCGTATGATTTGCTTTTAACTTTGAGGTCGTCGATATAGCATTCGACGATTTCATGTATGAGGTCATCGAAAATCTTCGTCATGGCCCTCTGATAGGTGGCACCGGCGTTCTTTAGACCGAAGGGCATCACCTTGTAGCAGAATATGCCCAAAGGGGTCCGGAAAGCGGTATGCTTCTGGTCCTCGGGATGCATCTTTATCTGATTGTATCCTGATGAGCCGTCCATGAAGGAGAAAACTTCGTGAGTGGACGTATTATCTATCATCAGATTAGTGACCGGTACAGGAAAATCGTCCTTCGGGCAAGCTTTATTAAGGTCCCGAAAATCCACGCAGATGCGTACCGTCCCATTTTTCTTCATCACTGGGACAATGTTGGCAATCCAATCAGGATACTGAACATCTTGGATAAAGCCGGAGTCGATTAGCTTCTTGACCTCGGCGTTGATGCTCATCTTAAGCTCGATCCGCATCTTTCTCGGCGCTTGTTTGACTGGCTTGATGTCCGGAGATATCGCCAATCTGTGCACGGCTATTTCTGGATCTAGTCCCGGCATCTCGGAATAGTTCCATACGAAGCAATCTTTATATTGTATGAGCACACTTTTTAGCGTAGCCACCCTTTCTTCAGACAACAGCTCACTGACGAACGTCGGCCGTGGGTCACTTGCTGTCCCCAAGTCGATTTTCTTGAGGTTATCTGCAGTAGTATGTATCCCATCTTCCAGCTCTTTTGGTGCCGGTGGAAACTCTGAGATCACCGCATCATCATCGTTTTCGAAGCACCAGAGGAGGTCATCCATGTTCTCGGGTTCTTCTTCTGACAGCGTTATTACGTGACAGGTACGAGATCGCTTCCAAGACCAATGTTGGTCTGGTTCTACTCTCACCGCATACGTGGCTTTCGGTTTATGTTTCTGTGGCGGGGTTACCCTCCAACTGCTGGATAGAGCGAACCTGCCTTGCTGATACTGGTCTTCGACCCAGTCTTTGAATGTAAAGCAGTCTTCGAGAGGATGCCCTATCGCTTAGTGATAGGAACAATAGTCCGAATGATGAACCTCACCTGCTTGCTCGGGGTGCTTGGACTCCGGGAGCATCATCATCTGATGTTTTATGACAAGATCGAATATCTTCTTTGTCTTGTCTTGGGGAAAAGAATATGCTCGACCCATCTTCTTCATAAGAGACGAATCCGGGTTTCTCGACTCTCGATCGCGTGACTTTTTGGACCCGCTACATTGCTGTCGAACATATTTTCCGTTCTTTGGTTTATTTTTGCCTCTGCGCTGGGTCTTTTGTATGACGGGCCGGCGACGCAGAGCATTGTCATTCTCCGCGGCCTGCTGAAGGAGGCGCTACGTCCTGGCTTTCTCGTAAATGTCCATTTCGCGGCTATGGTCATCCCGGACCTTTTGACCCGCTTCCCTTATTAATTTGTCCATCTTTTCTTCAAACGACGGACTTGGCATTTTGACGGCGGGACCTCGTTTTGGTTCAGGGTTAGCATCTTCCCACAGAGCATCTCCTTCTTCATCGAAGTCATGTATGACGTAGCAGCCATGGAATCACTCTAGTTTCTTGGACCTGATATATCCAAGCCCGCTCGCTTCCATTCTCCCGTTGGGCAGTTTTCGCTGAGTTCCGGGGACATTCCAGATCCTGTTGTAGAACTGAGCTTGTCGAGCAGTCTGTTTGAAGGGCATGCCTTGACGCCTTAACAGCCTTTTTAATCCTTCTGTGTAGTATCTGGGCAGACGGATGGGCTGGAGCCTGTCAAGCGTAGAATCGGCGCCATGCCAAATTTCTTTCTCCACTTTGGTTTCCGCGGATCAATAAAAGAGGATCGCCTTTTCATCTTTTCGCCTGGGAGGGACATAGAACGTCTGCAGTTTTTGCACACTGTAGGTACCAAGTGCGTCGAGCTCTTTGTAATGCTCTTGCGGAACCATGGAGATTTGTAAACTCCGATCATCGCCAGCGAAGGTTTGTATTGATGGCCGAACAGAAAATACTGCATTGACCTCATCTTCCGAGTCGCTGCCGAAGACCAGAATAGGGGTGGACGGTCTTGGCTTGTTGCGTTGGGGCGGCCCTGAATAAATTATTTCTTCTTCCTCCTCGGTATCACTCCAGAAGACCGGAATAGTGGTAATAGCTTTTTTCTTGTTATCCGGCTTATGGCATCTTTCCGTGTCTTCGAAGTTTGGCAAGAAGTATTTTGCATCTTCGTACTTTCGGACTTCATTCACGGAGAATGGGTTCAATTCCCCTCTCATGGTATATTCAAGCCCATCTTTGAAGTACTTCATACACTGATGCTGTGTAGAAGGAATAATGTTGTACTCATGTAGCCAAGGCCTGCCGAGCAAGGCATTGTAACATGTCTTGGCGTCAGTGACGTGAAATTTGATGTCCGTGACGAGCAGCCCATAACGTAACGTCAGAATCACAGACCCGAGCGTCCGTGATGACTGAGAGTCGAACCCGGAGATAGTGATCTTATCCCGATCGAGGTGTTGAACGCTCATGCAGATTTCCTTCAACACTCTTACATTGAGGAGGTTAACGGAGGATCCATTGTCAACCAGGATTTTGCCTATCTTGATATCATGACAGTATCCAGAGACATAAAGGGAACGGTTATGCTCGCACGTCCCGAGGAGGAGATCTTCATCGCCGAAGGTGATATCGGCCGTGTGCACTTCTTCCAGCTCGTCCTTCATCTTTTCTTCAGCGAGGAAAGCTTGGAATTGTTCGGGCTCTTATAGCGCCTTGATCAGAGAATCCCTCGCCTCTTTAGAGAGCAGAAGGGCATCGAGAATGCTGAGCTGTGAGGGTATCTTCCTCAGGTGTGCCAGGACGTTGTAATCCACCTTGTTTTTCTTTGGCGGGTCCTTGGTTGCCAGCTCTTCGACGACTCGATCATCGAGGGCGATATCCTCAGGGATTTTTTCTTTCCCCTTATCCTTTTTATTCGATCCCTTGTTTGCAGGTCCGAGATTCTTTTTAGGTAGCGTGCGACTGCGCAGCTGAATGTTTTCGCAGCTCTTCGGTTCTTCCTCTTTTCCTGAGGTGGATTCTTTGAAGAGAGGGCCGACAGTCATTTCTTTTTCAGAATCGCTCCCGAAGGTAAGAACTCGTGGTCCTCTGTTATCAACCATATGACAGTTGCCGACAGCTTTTCCACGTTCGTCTGTCGCATTTTTCCGCTGTCGACGAGCTTCATGCTTCATCCTCTTAAAGTGTTACCTGTGAGTGACATACCCTTGCCACCAATTTTTAAAGGCGTTGCACTCTTCGGTGGGGTGCGCAATCCTTCGATGATATAAACAGTAATCGGATGCACATCCTCTTCATTAAGGTGTATCTCATCAGAAATGTTTCTTTCGGGGAACGGTAGCTTCATTCCCATCGATATGGCTTTGGCGAACCTTTTCCTCATCTTGAACCTGCTTTTGGTGGCAACCGAAGTGCTCCTATTTGGTTGGAGTGTCTTAACCCTTTTGTCTAGTCGTCGGCGTCTGGTCTTTTCAAATATGTCCATTTCGCGCTTTCGATCAGCTTTGCTTTTTAGAAGAACTTCGTTCAGGAATGCGTCAATCATTTCGTCTGATGGTCCTAGAAGTTCCGGCTCAGGATTTGCCCCCGGTTTCTCTGCATCCAGAGCTTCTTCACCGTCTATTGACGAATGAGAGATCACATGACAGCTTGCCACATAATCCTCAGATTCATCCGACGAGTCTTCTCCATTATCATTATCTCCGTCCTCAAGGACGTGGCTGAGAAATTCTTGGAGTGTGACTGGAGTCCGCGCTTTCTGGTTATATTCTTGCAGCGCGTCAATATGTTTTTGCAGGTCCGTGCGCTCGTCACCAGGCTTCACGGGCTTTTTGGTCTTCTTCTTCTTCTTCGAAGATTTTAACGGCTGGGTGTGGACGCTTTGACTATCACCACGAATTTTTGGAGTTGGGCGCGGCTTCAGCATTCCCTTGATGACTTCGAGTTCTAGCGAACTTTTCCATTTGATCGCCGGGCATGTTTGGAGATCCTTTAGCATTCTTTTCGTTTTGGTTGAAAGAACGACCTCCCATGGAGCTTCTTCGACAAAAGAGCATGATGCCCTCGATGTGTCCGCATTTTTGAGAGCGTGCGGCTGTTGCGGGTTTACTTTCCAATTCTCAGACAGTGCGAACTTGCCCTGCTGGTATTGGTTCTCAATCCACCCTTTAAAGACGAAGCAATCTTCGATTGGATGGCCTATCGCTTGATGATAGGGGCATTAATTGGGATTATTAGCCTCACCGGGTTGCAATGGGCGTTTTGGATCCGGCAAGTTGATGAGCCTGTTGCGCACCGCCAGCTCGAACAATCTACTCGTTTTGTCCCGGGGAAATGAATAAGGGCACTTCATTTTCTCATTAAAGAATCGCCGTCTCTCGTCTAGGCGATCAGTTAGTTTTGGGCCACTGGGCTGCTGTTGAGCATTGGCGACGAAGGTCGCTTTTCCTTTCCCTTTTTCATTTCGTGGCTCCGGCTTCGAAGAGGAAGGCCTGTGGCCCATCTGGTCCATTTGGGCCAGCTTGTCAATCAAGACCTGAAAAGTAGTTGGCTTGAAGAACGCCATGAATTGGGAAATAGTCGCCTGAGGGTCGAGAGTACCCACGAACATGCCTACCGCAGGCGCTTCTTCGATGCCTGTTCGCACTTCGACCACAGATTCCGTCACCGTATTGCGTATTGCACCCACGTTTCGCCTGGCTTCACTCTGGCATTAATTAATGCGGTGATCGGGATGCGTTCTCTAGCGCTCGCAAAACGTTGGGTGAATAGCAGCTCCATCTCTGCAAATGTCTTGATAGAGTCATTCGGGAGTTCCGAATACCACTCGAATGCCGTCTCCGACAAGCCGCCAACAAACTGGCGGAGCAGCAGTTTATCATCACCTCCGGTGTTGCCGCACAAGGCTCTGAATTGAGCGACGTGCTGATACGGATTTCCCGTCCCTTTATATACGTGGAATTTGGGGATCGTGTATCCTGGCGGGTACTTTATTTGGTCGTACCAACCCGGATAGGGTCGTCCAGTTTTAACAATTTTCCCGGCCGCTTCATTCGCCTGATGAACTCGTATCTGCTGAGCGATGTAATCATCCAGGGCGGCTTTTGCGATGGTCTCCTCCTTGGCTGCTGACAGAGTCGGCAGAGGATTTGATATCTCTCCTCTATCATCTGTAATTATTACTGGAGGATCTTCGGCTGGAGGGTCTGGCTGGATCATCATGCCCACCATATCTTGGAACAGAAGGGCCATTTGTTTTATATTGGCCGCTTGTTCCGCAGCCTCTTTGTCCTTTTTCTCAAGCATTCTTCGAAGGAATTCGGCATCAGTTTCCTGCTCACGGCGCTGCTCCGAGGATGTATCCGGGCTTGCTTTCGGTCCCGTAAGTGCGTCCATAGCTGTTAGCATCTCTTGGAGTTTTTGTTGTTGCTGCTCCTGTGCCTTAGTCTCTGATCGCGTAAGCGGTCGATGACCTGTGGAGATACGACTATCTTCTTTTTCGGATGCCATATAGATGGTGTGTACCACCATGCCCCCAGACTTAGGGCGTTTAGATTCAGTGTCTTTACGATCTGCCTAAGATGCAGGGATCTTCTTCGGCCTCCTTCTTTTGTGGGCGGTCGAAGTTGAGGGAGCCGTTGTAGCGGGCACCCAAACAGATGACATCTTTTGTGGCTTGACAGGGTGGTCGTCTTCCCGCTGAACTTTCACCTTTTTCTGTCGGTGAGAGTAATCTTGATCAATCACCGAGTCTTGGACTTGTCGCCAAACTTTATAAATTTTAGAGGATAGCCGCTGAGGGGGCTGCTCCGGCTTCGCCTTTGTGATCTTTTCAATAGGCGGAGGAGACTTTTTTAGCATGGCAGTTGGCGAATTCTTGCGCACCCTGTTAAGTAGTTCAAAGTTGTTCCCAGTTGGAACAGCAGCATCAACTTCCACCATTGGAGCTGGCGGAGTCAGTCCAGAAGGGGAATTGCCCCCAGCCTTCCTTACTCGGCGCCAGTGGCGACGTCGAGCATGTCGTGCGGTCGGGATCACCTCCGCTGTTGGATCAGCTTTTCCATGCCCCCTTTTCTAATGAGAGTTTGCTGTTGGCACCTGCCTGTCAAAGACAGATGCTTGCTGAGAGGGAATGGCCAATCTTGAAAAGGCCGATTTTCATGCAGGGGAAACGGCCTTGGTTACTTCACCCTGAGTGGGAGCTGCAACAGCCAGTCTTGTGAAGACCGACCCTTTAACTGGAGAAGCCGCCTTGGTGACTTCAGAAGTAGGAATGGATATCCTCTTCAGGATAACGCCTTCTGGTATTGCTGGCTTCTTCACGGGCCTGTTGGAGCTTTGGCTCAGTCTGCTGAAAACTGAGGCGCTTGGTTTGGGCATCCGTTAAGAGGGGCCGCAATAGTGGTAAGCCGATCAAAGACCGACTTCTTCTGAGCTTCTTGCAATGGTACATCGGTGTTGAAGCTCATCGGTGGGAGCATGGTCCCGAAGAATAGCCCAGTGGTGGCCTGAGTTACCTATTCCACAGGCATTGTGTAAAGGGAGGCCGCTTGGGGCCCGTAGGTCACTCCTCCAGATGAGGCGGAAAGGGAGTTGCAGTTGCAGCTGAAGCAGTTAGAGGCCATTGCTGTTCTTTCTTCTGCACGGGAGAAAAACCAAATCTTAGTATCTCGAACCCAAGGGCAACCATAAACATACACACCGTGATTATCTGATCGAAGGAAAAACACGACACACGAAGTGTGGAGTGGAAAGAGGAAAAGGTCCCACCGGGCGTGCCAGAATATGTTCTCCGCCGAAAGACGGGAAGACAAACGTCTTGCCTGAATTTGGGGGCAGATGCTATTTGGTGCTATCCGTCCACCTCTTTGAAGATGCCAAGTTGAATTATGACACCATGTATCGAAGGTTTAAACGGATGCGGCCGATGTAGCAGACTTCGTCAGATTCCCCCTCGTTGAGGGGTTTTTGATTGTGGGGACGCTCTTCCCTGCAGGCGCAAGCCCCTACAGTTAATTACGCTACCGCATCGCGGTAATCACTTTCTCCTTCTCCAGATGGTCAGTTCATGCCGTGTGTGTTTGTTTTGTTTTTGGTTGCCCGTGGATTGTATACGGAGACTAATTTATGTTGTCGCCCGTAGGGCGTGGATTAGTCCAAATCCGTATCTTCTTAGATTTGAGTTTGGGGTTGGGTTTAAGGATACGTTAGTCTCATTTGAGACTAAGATCAACTTAAACGTTTGTTAAGGACACATTAGTCTAATTTTAGACTAAGATCAACTTAACGAGATCGTTTAGATCCAACAAAAGAGCATTTGGGCTCTATTGTTTTAGTTTAGGGACATTGCGGTCCACAATTAGTTTAAGGACATTACGGTCCAAGGTTAAGGACATCATAGTCCATGGGCTTAAGGACCCCACAGTCTAAGGTCAAGGACATCATAGTCTATGGGTTTAAGGACCCTACAGTCCAGGATTAAGGACATCATAGTCTATGGGATTAAGGACCCCAGAGTCCAAGGAATGTTTGGTTGTCGGGACCCGTCACCTCTCTGAAGACGTTGAAGGATTAAAGCGACATGTATCAGAGGAGTAAAGAGATGTACCCTTGAACCAATTTTGGTTCGAAGATCTGTAGTCCAATTGGGACTAAGATCTGAGATTTATGAGCATATAGGCTCAATTAATCTGAATGAGGGTTTTATGGCCAACTTGGGCTCGGCCCATTCAGTTAAAATGTTTAACAATGTTGTGCATTGATTTGAGTTCTGACAATGTTTTTGTCTTTTACTGAATGCTGAGCATTCATCATAACTCTAGAGCTTTATAGAACAATTTATGTTCTCTTAGTGCACACGTGAGGAGCACGTAGCGCGCTTGGCGCTTTGCGCCAGTCAAAGAGCGCAGAACGCTTCTGCTGGGTAGCGCACACGTGAGGAGAACATGGCGCGCTTGGCGCTAAGCGCCAGATAATGGACGCATTGCGCCAGTTTATGAGCGCAAAGCGCTATTTTATGAGCGCAAAGCGTTGTTTGTTCAGTGGCGCACACGTGAGGAACACGTGGTGCGCTTGGCGCTGAGCGCCAGTCCAAGAGCACAAAGCGCTATCTGTTAAGTGGCGCACACGTGAGGAGCACGTGGTGTGCTTGGCGCTGAGCGCCAGTCCAAGAGCGCAGAGCGCTATCTGTTCAGTGGCGCACACGTGAGGAGCACGTGGTGCGCTTGGCGCTGAGCGCCAGTCCAAGAGCGCAAAGCGCTATCTTTTCAGTGGCGCACACGTGAGGAGCACTTGGTGCGCTTGGCGCTGAGCGCCAGTCCAAGAGCGCAAAGCGCTAGTTTATGAGTGCAAAGCGCTATTTGATCAGTTTTATGATCTTAGATAAATTCTCGTTTATAAGAGAGTTTTTCTAAAGATTCTAAGAACAAAGTTCTTATTTTATAGGAGATGTTTCAATCTCTTATTTTGGTGAAAGGCTTTGCCTTTATGGATCTGTGATCCTAAGAGAATTGAATTATTCTTCCCCCGTTTTTTTATAATGAGATGTCTATGATCTCCTTGTATAAAAGACCTTAGTCTTATAGATCTATGATCTATGAGAAGGATTATGTTCTTCTTCTTATTTTATGATGAGATCCTTTAATCTCTGTTGTGAAAGACCTTGGTCTTATAGATCTATGATCTGTGAGAAAGCAGTGAATTCTTCTTTTTATATGAGACGATTTCGTCTTTTTGTCTATTTTTACCTTGAAGAAAATCTTCTTCTTCTACCGAGAGCTTGGCTCTTCTTTCAAAGATTTCTCAAAGTTTGTGTGCGTGTGTGTGGGAGGGGGGTTTCCTGTTGGAGATAGTGCCCTCAGAGTCAATTATTGGATCGCAGGTACGTGATTGCAATGATTGCGGAGGACCTATACCAGTAGGACAGTCTTACTCGAGATGATAGTATGCTATCTGGTTTGCCTTTATCAGTCGTGTACATGTTCAGGTGACTGATTACATGTTACACTTTGATAGAGCCCTTAGGATCTTGCTTTACTACCAACAGTATGATGGCGATCATATATGTGAGAGTTGGGTGGTTTATATGCATATCCTTAATTGTGGTCCCTAGTCGTGGGAGTTTCGAGACAGGGCATCGATACTCCGGAGTAGACTAGTGTGTACAGTCGAGACCCCGACGAGGGGCGGTGGCCGGTCTCACAAGCCACTGGTGTCAGTTGGATCACCTAAGATGTATACAGGTGCTCATTAGGTTATGAGTACACCGGACAGGACTCGCCGGGAATCTGCTAGTTGGTATTATACATATTGTCAGATAGCAGTTCCCTGGTGACATGTGTACATGTTAGTTCATCGACTTGAGGTTATCATTTGTCTCGTGTGAGTTCCCACTGTGCTTTGATTTCTACCCTACCACGGCTCAAAGGAGTCGTGCAAACAGGTAGTTTTGGGTACAGTCCCGAGCCATATGGAGGCACGTGAGCGGATCGGCAGGGGATTCGTCTCTCCCGGTATTAGGGGAGAGATCGTGCTGTGTCTAGGAGAGCCATTACACAAAGCCCATGGCCATGGCAGGAGATTTACTGGTAGGTACTCCAGTAGTATCTCAGGATGTTATTGGGCTACACTCCGACACGACTTATACTGCTATTGGGGGTCTGACGTTACTAGCCCCCTAGGTAGATATGCGATACTCATAGACGAACGGACCAGACTGTATATACATTGTCACTGTTAGGCTCAGTAGGGTTTCCGGATGAGTTCGCTCATCGGCCTCCCTTGAGGTCAGTCCATGGGCAGCCGTTACGCATTTCTAGTGCCACTGACGGTTTGTGGTTAAACCCACTGCCAGGGTACTGACGAGTCATTAGAGTTCCCCACAGACAATTTCCCAAGTTCGGGCGAAACGTTGTAGAGGCCGTATGGTTTTATGGCAGGGTTCGGAAAATGCACGTGCGTTTACGCACGTGTTATTTTTCGGGAAGATGATACTGGTCGGCTTTGGTTTAAGCCGGATCCGAGTATTATATTGAGTAGATATAATATCTTTGTCTCAGTTGCATTTGTATTCGGTCGTAATACAAATGCGGGTATATTTATACAGTTACGGGGTTATCCTGAAAGTCGTTTCAGGATCACTTTTGGAAGTTGCCAGTTTCCTGTTTTCTATCAGCCGTCTTTTAACATTCGGTTAAAGACGGATTTATCTTTTCTTGGATAAGGTTGAGTCGTGATTCTAGAAGGTTCTAGAAAGGGTGACTTGGCATGGTGAGTCATTAGTGCATTAATGGAGCCATTAATGCAATGGTGACTAGGTTAATGAATCACCATTTGCATTAATGAGGTTTTGTTTGCATGAAGGATATTTGTGGTTGATCTTTTCTCTTGTGGTCACTCTCCCCTCTCCTACACTCACCTCCCTCCATCTATATATGGCCGGCCCCTCCCCTCTCTCATTTACTTACTTGATGTTTCATTTGAAAAGATATGATAGATTTTTGGGTGTATGGAATTTCACAGCTCATTTCATTCCATCACCCGATTCCCATGGCAACTTCATTTACCGATCGTCCACGGACTTGGACGAAGTGAGACAAAGTCATCTACTCATTCTCTACATCATTCTTGGTCGTCTCTTTTAGCAAACTTGACGACCGAGTTGCCTCGAGTCAGAGGCGGGAGCCCGTTTAAAGAATCAGTGACGTGGTGCCACCTGGACGAGCAGATCGGAGCAGCCGCAACGGAGCGTGGGATGATGGTTAAAGAACGAAGGACTTGGATCATTCGGTATAACTTTTCTACACTCTTTACAGTTTGTTAGTTTAGCAATATTGGTAGATCCGGGTTAAAGTATACGATAGCGCCAGTTAAAAAGTTTTTGTTCCGCATTTGGCGTCTGTAGACGGCCGGGGCGCTACCGTAGACTCACAGTGGTATCAGAGCCTCACCATTTTGCTTTACTAACTTGTGCTAACGCGTTTAAAATATCGATCGAACCGGATATCGAAAACCGCAAAATTCTATTTTCACAGTTTCTGTCGATTTTAAATGATGTCCTAAAATTATTCTACATATCACAGAAAGTTGTGCAGGGTTTCAGAAGAACACCGACCAAATTTGAGCAAGTGATTCGACTATATTGCCGCGGAATCGCGGCCAAACCCATGGTTTGGCCGCGCATCCGCGGCCATTCTATTGAATCATGCTTCCAAATTTGTACAGTGTTTTCTCCTCTGGAATTTGTGGTTTTTGGTATATATCTTTTGGGCCTAGATTTTGTTACTGTTCAACAGATGTTCGTGGGGCCCACTTCATGATATTTAGTCGATCGAAATTTAAACATGTTAGTTTACAGTGCTTACATTATATCTCCGACCGGGAATGTCATTTGATCGGTAAACCGCGTCTGATTGCTATAGTTCTTTTAGACGGGTTTGCGAACGTGACATTCGCGTTGATGTTCTGTGTTGTGCTGTGATGTTGCGGATTTGTCGTGGTGGATAGCAGTGTGCAATGGTAGTGCAGTTTGGATTTATTTGTACATTTGATATTGCGGGGCGATCGTCCAACTTGTGAACTGCCGTCACTGCCTGTTGTATAATATTCTTTTGGGGCACGACCAGGTTGCGGTCGATGTACCTGCTGTACTATTTTTCATTACTGTACTAGGTTTTGCCCCGCGACGGAGTGCACGGATAGCCAGGTTCTGGGGGGCAACGGGTCCGCATCTCATGGCTTTGAGAGGCAGAGGGACCCCACTCTAGAATTGGCAGACTATTCGCCGCACTCGTAGGGGGTACAGGTTGACCCAAGGAGGGGTGCCCAAGATTACCGGATTCCGTGAAGTGAAGGGTGGTCCATTCACTTTGCTGTAGGGGGATGCCTCGCTTCCGGTTTTGGCGGGTAACTTGCCGCACCCATAGGGGTCTAGGTTTCATTGCACAGGCTATCCACACGACAGGGGAACGTCGGGTTTCAGCAGCGGCTCTGTGAAACTCGGGGATCCCAGATTATCTATATTGTTCTATGATGCTTATTACTTTTCTGTAATGTTGCATATTATCACGCCTGGAGCGATTATTGTATATTGGTTTATATACTATTAGATGTTGTATATATTTTACACCCGCGCTAGTCCAGTCCCCGCTCTGTCGTTAGTTAAGTAACCTAACGGGTGATGACGGGACCCAGTGACGAATGCGGATGGCATATACGTACATTTTATTTTCGTTCTTTTCTGGTGTGATTGATTGATGGGACTGCATTGATTCTGATCAATGCAAAGGAAAGCAAACCTGTTTGCAGTTGTTGGAACAAATTTAAAAAGTGTTATTACAAAGATGTTTCCTTTTGTTATGCATAGCGGTATTCAGTGGAATATCCTGCACCTCATTTGACGGGGCAAGGGCCGATATCCCTTCACCGGGACTGACCCCTTGGGCAGATTTTTGCGTCAGGGTAATAACTTCACTATAGTCGATTACAAGTTGCTTTGCACCGCGGAATTCAGTGGAATATCCTGCACCTCATTCCACGAGGAAAGAGCCGAGATCCCTTCACCGGGAATGACCTCTTTAGCAAAAGGTTTTCGCCACTATATTTTAAAAAAAAGCTATCAGGTTCCTTCAGCGATATCAAGTTCACTACGTTAAAGGTTTTTCGCCAAAAACCAGCCGTAGCCCTCCGTCACTTCTTTTGGGTATTCAGTAGTATTCAAGCTATGTATTTTGACCAACGCCAAGGCATTGGGTATTCATTTGTTGCATAGATAGATGAGTTGGTTTGGGACAGTCGTTCTGCCATTTTGGCCAACGTCAAGGGCATGTGCGGGTGGGTTCAAATTAACAAGATAGTGACGGGTAGAACTTGGCATGTAACTTATGACATTTTGACCAACGCCAAGGTTATAAGAGCATGGGGCAAAAATCATATCGGGAGTTTCTAAAGAAACTGAAACTTGACAAGTATGCGCATACCTTCTGGAGTATGAGTAACGTGGATGCATTCCATCACGTTATCATGCGATGAGAGTTGGATCCCGATTCCCACTGATGAGTTGGTTTACTCTTCGGGTGATCCCGATTGATTCTTCTTTCAGGTTTGGAGGAGAATTTGACAGGACAGTGGGAGGTTTCCGGATTAGATAAAGTGATAACCATTCTGATCTAGGTTAGAGTGCACGCAGAGTGTTTCTTTTCTCTTTCTCTTTGGCAGCGACCTTTGACCGACCCTAGACTATGACTCAGTGACCAGGTTGACCGAACCTTCTTAAAATACTGGCTTTTGGATTGTCCGAGTTGCATAAGTCATTGCCACTTCTTCTTTTACCCTTTGAATTTCTCAGAACACCCGTATTACTACGGATATCCACTTCCATTGGATAGATCCATCGTATGGTTATATACGAACTCGAAGGGACTTCTTCGAGGATGGATCCAGGTTCAGGAGAAATAGAATTGGTTTATTCAGTTGTCTTTTATTATCACCTTCTCTCAGGTTGCGAGGGCTCCTTGGTTTAGGAGAGTACACCTATTACGCTTATTGGATAGTCTTATTCCAAACCATAGGCAGGTGCCGAAAGGTAGGGAATGAAGAAAACCAATTAGCCTAAGTAGGGTGTGCAGAAGGTAATATGTAAAGAAAAAATAAAGGGATTAGAAAGAGGGCAAAGTAAATTGCGACCGTTATCATTCACGACCAAACCGCGTACTTCATCGCCACTCCTATTTCACCTTTAAAGGAATAAGGTATTATTCAGTTGTCTTTTATCATCACCTTCTCTCAAGATGCGAGTACTCCTTGGTTTAGGAGGGTACACCTATTATGCTTACTGGATAGTCTTCTTCCAAACCATAGGCTGGTGCCGAACGGTAGGGAAGGAAGAAAACCATTTAGCCTAACGATGGTGTACAGAAGGTAACGACTAAAGACAAATAAAGGGATTTGGAGAGATGGCAAAGAAATATACGGTTATAGTCATGAATTGGATTTTGGAAGAGGCATTGCTATGAATACCAGGATACCCCTACGAAACATTTTCATGTTTCAGTGCATTGTTAAAGGAAAACTGTTTTCCCGATTAGATACTTACTCCAAGGGTATGTATTTACCAGGTTTCATTCTCATATCTGTATGGTTTTACAGATGATGAGTAGGAGTAAGTTATTGGGAATTAGGTGATTATCCTCATTATATCGGAATTCGTTGTAATTGGTGATATTTGAGGAAATCGCCGGGGTACAGTTTTTAACCTACGACGCACAGGTTTTGAGTTGCTTAAACTCAGCGGACTTATACAGAGTATTGTATGTTGTCCGGTGTCCATCAGGACAAAGGGGTAGGTCCTCGTACTATGTTCTGTTTATTTATAACTTCTCTAGTATTTAGACAAGTGTTTCGTAGAAATACAAGGTCTAAGTTTTGAGATAAGAATAAAGTAGAGAACCAGGTGTCACAAGTATCGGGATTCTTCAAAGAGATCGAAGATGTAGATTCTTGTGATTGGTATTCAGATAATAGTGATGGTTTTGAGAAACTTGTTTCTCTTTCGGGTTACTCATAATTGGATGGATTCCTAAGTTGAGTAATGCTGATTAGCCTCTTTTCCATTAAGTTCATATGCATTGGAGACAGTTGTATGATTTGAATATGGTTCCAATTAAATAAGTGCCAAAGTTTCTATATTGGATATAGAATAGTTCGTACCTTAAAAGATGTTAAGGTACGGGGAGTTGTCCAGCTTATGCTTAAAACCAGACTCTGGATAACTCAGGGCACGTTTCTGTAATGGCTGTTTGTAGGTTGCCCCTGGCTATGACGAGGGTTGATATTCTACCATTTGGAAGATCAATAGTGATATTGTTCTTGACTCGCCACAGTTTTAGTAAAATGGATCTTTTTCAGAAAACAGTAGTGGGAGTATGATAGAACTGGAAGTGATTCCAGAACCGCGAACGATTACGGAAAATTTAATAGGACCTATATATTCAATCAGGTTTGACATTCCATTAGCCACTCCGCAGATATGGTGGGTAACCTCAGACACCCGAGAGGTACTCCGGTAGCCTCAAGGACGGTGACAGGGAGGTTCTTATCTACCCAGACTTGACACTACTGTTGTTCCAGGCTATGAGACCCGGTAGGAGGGTTGTCGTAGTCAGTGGGAGCATCGGAAGCATAGTGGGCAAGTAGCTTATGTCTATTTATAGACTAGAGCAGTTATAGCGGAGATAGATCATCTATTTTTGATATGACAGTCATGGGTTTGACTTCATCAGAATAGGGGATAGATCTGTTAAGAAGGTAGTAGGGTGTGATGTCATGGTATCTGGATGACATACACAGAGTAGGAAGTAAAATTCCTATACTACGATCGGTTGTACTGTGGTCGTCACACAGTTGTTTCTCCAGACAGGATATGGATATAATATTTGACATTCTGGTTTCTGGATCTATGGTTTTAGATCTGGATTTGGGTAGTTTCCCAATGAGGGTACTCTGACAGTATTCTAATGGTTTTTAGAATAGATGATTCCTGGCATGGTGGTGTACCTGCAGGGAATGGAGTCACCCTCTCTAAAGGTGTCTTACAGACTAAAAGGGAGAGGGATGTGCATGATTGGCAGATCACTTGCTTAGGAAATTGAGTCAATCATGAGATGTCAAGTACCACACCAAATGTTGTTTTTGCACTATATGCAATAAGTTTGTATTAATCCAATCCTGGAGAAACATAAGGAAGCAGTTTTAGAACATAAGTGCATGTTCTAAGGATTTGATGACGGCAGCCTCCTTCGGGAGACGATTATCATTCCAGGCTTCAAAGGTGACATGGATGACAGAGTGATTGTCAGAGTTACAGTTTTCCCTCTGACGAGGGACAGTATTATGGACAGGTGGTCCAAGAGGATACTGTAGGAGGCTTGGTGCACGATACTGATTAGGTTCAGTGATCGATACAGTCTAAGAAGTTTGGATTTGGAGTTCATTTATGAACTAGGTCCCATCAGGTATCCAGACATATTCTAAGACAGGTATTACTCAATTCGGGAGATGGTTTTCTCCGCGAACTTGAGATTAAGAGATATATATATAAAGAAACATCTGGGCGGATCCACTCACTGAGGTTATTTCTCGAACACAATAGTTTTACAAACGGGCTTTGTGAAACTGATTATTAGAGGAGTTGGATGTTCGGTTTCACACGGGCTGTGAGTAGTCGACATCGTAATAATTAGCCTTAAGTGCAAGTAGGAGATTTTTGGAGATAGTGCCCTCAGAGTCAATTATTGGATCGCAGGTACGTGATTGCAATGATTGCGGAGGACCTATACCAGTAGGACAGTCTTACTCGAGATGATAGTATGCTATCTGGTTTGCCTTTATCAGTCGTGTACATGTTCAGGTGACTGATTACATGTTACACTTTGATAGAGCCCTTAGGATCTTGCTTTACTACCAACAGTATGATGGCGATCATATATGTGAGAGTTGGGTGGTTTATATGCATATCCTTAATTGTGGTCCCTAGTCATGGGAGTTTCGAGACAGGGCATCGATATTCCGGAGTAGACTAGTGTGTACAGTCGAGACCCCGACGAGGGGCGGTGGCCGGTCTCATAAGCCACTGGTGTCAGTTGGATCACCTAAGATGTATACAGGTGCTCATTGGGTTATGAGTACACCGGACAGGACTCGCCGGGAATCTGCTAGTTGGTATTATACATATCGTCAGATAGCAGTTCCCTGGTGACATGTGTACAGGTTAGTTCATCGACCTGAGGTCGTCATTTGTCTCGTGTGAGTTCCCACTGTGCTTTGATTTCTACCCTACCACGGCTCAAAGGAGTCGTGCAAACAGGTAGTTTTTGGGTACAGTCCCGAGCCATATGGAGGCACGTGAGCGGATCGGCAGGGGATTCGTCTCTCCCGGTATTGGGGGCGAGATCGTGCTGTGTCTAGGAGAGCCATTACACAAAGCCCATGGCCATGGCAGGAGATTTACTGGTAGGTACTCCAGTAGTATCTCAGGGTGTTATTGGGCTACACTCCGACACGACTTATACTGCTATTGGGGGTCTGACGTTACTAGCACCCTAGGCAGATATGCGATACTCATAGACGAACGGACCGGACTGTATATACATTGTCACTGTTAGGCTCAGTAGGGTTTCCGGATGAGTTCGCTCATCGGCCTCCCTTGAGGTCAGTCCATGGGCAGCCGTTACGCATTGCTAGTGCCACTGACGGTTTGTGGTTAAACCCACTGCCAGGGTACTGACGAGTCATTAGAGTTCCCCACAGACAGTTTCCCAAGTTCGGGCGAAACGTTGTAGAGACCGTATGGTTTTATGGCAGGGTTCGGAAAATGCACGTGCGTTTACGCACGTGTTATTTTTCGGGCAGATGATACTGGTCGGCTTTGGTTTAAGCCGGATCCGAGTATTATATTGAGTAGATATAATATCTTTGTCTCAGTTGCATTTGTATTCGGTCGTAATACAAATGCGGGTATATTTATACAGTTACGGGGTTATCCTGAAAGTCGTTTCAGGATAACTTTTGGAAGTTGCCAGTTTCCTGTTTTCTATCAGCCGTCTTTTAACATTCGGTTAAAGACGGATTTATCTTTTCTTGGATAAGGTTGAGTCGTGATTCTAGAAGGTTCTAGAAAGGGTGACTTGGCATGGTGAGTCATTAGTGCATTAATGGAGCCATTAATGCAATGGTGACTAGGTTAATGAATCACCATTTGCATTAATGAGGTTTTGTTTGCATGAAGGATATTTGTGGTTGATCTTTTCTCTTGTGGTCACTCTCCCCTCTCCTACACTCACCTCCCTCCATCTATATATGGCCGGCCCCTCCCCTCTCTCATTTACTTACTTGATGTTTCATTTGAAAAGATATGATAGATTTTGGGGTGTATGGAATTTCACAGCTCATTTCATTCCATCACCCGATTCCCATGGCAACTTCATTTACCGATCGTCCACGGACTTGGACGAAGTGAGACAAAGTCATCTACTCATTCTCTACATCATTCTTGGTCGTCTCTTTTAGCAAACTTGACGACCGAGTTGCCTCGAGTCAGAGGCGGGAGCCCGTTTAAAGCATCAGTGACGTGGTGCCACCTGGACGAGCAGATCGGAGATCGAAGAGATCGGAGCAGCCGCAACGGAGCGTGGGATGATGGTTAAAGAACGAAGGACTCGGATCGTTCGGTATAACCTTTCTACACTCTTTATAGTTTGTTAGTTTAGCAATATTAGTAGATCCGGGTTAAAGTATACGATAGCGCCAGTTAAAAAGTTTTTGTTCCGCATTTGGCGTCTGTAGACGGCCGGGGCGCTACCGTAGACTCACAGTTCCTCCGTATGAGACTTAGAGTCTTGGGGCCTTTATATAGGGCAAGCTGATTTGTTCAATCAGTTAAGGAGATCTTTTCTCCAATTGATTTGGGGATTTCCCCACCGTTGGATCTTTGATCCAAGGGCTTTTGATTTACAGAAGGCAATTTTCTTGTTTTTAACAAGATTGGGAAATCCTTTCCATACAGAATTTATTCTGTATTTTGGTGATTTTTAATCACCTTTGGATCATTGATCCAACGGTGCTCTGATTTACAGAGCACAATCTTCTTGTTTGGAATGATTTTAAGGAATCTTTCCTTAACAGAATTTTATTCTGGTTAATTGATGATTGATCATCTTTATTGGATCTTTGATCTGACGGTGGGGAGCTTTTAGTTCCAGCTCTAGCGCACCCGTGCTTTGCACGTGGTGCGCTGCTTAGAGTGCAGCGCACTTAGCGCTAGCGCACACGTACCCTGCACGTGGTGCGCTGCTTAAGTGCAGCGCTCTTAGCACTAGCGCACACGTGTCTTGCACGTGGTGCGCTGCTTAGAGTGCAGCGCACTTAGCGGTAGCGCACACGTGCCTTGCACGTGGTGTGCTGCTTATAGTGCAGCGCTCTTAGCGCTAGCGCACACGTGCCTTGCACGTGGTGCGCTGCTATGAAGCGTTGCTTCATTTTAAAATTTGAATTTTGAACAGAGTTTTGCTCTGATTGGGGGAAACAGTGCCATCTGGATATTCCTTAGCCAATCATTATAGTTTGGCCCAGTCAATTTATTATCTTGTAACCTAAGTCTAATCATAGTGGTCGCTGCAATTAGGAGAGAGAGAATAAACACTTAGCATGATGCTCTTGCAAGTTTAGATTGGTTTTTAGTTTATCTAAATAGGATGGCTCCCACTGTTTCCTCGAATCCTTCCTCAAACCATAAAAGAAGAACTAGTCAGGATTAATCACACTTTACAATTCTTGTTTAACCTTTCGGCCAGGCTAGTGTTAGTATTTCGAGGAAGGTTTTTCAACGATTTCGCGAAATTCCTTAATTACATAACTTCTTTTCCCTGGAGGCGTAGCCCCGCTAACACCGTTCTAGACACCTACTTAGTTTATAACATTGATTGTTTAGTGAAAAATCTTCCGAAGAGTAATCCTACTCATCAGTAGGATCGGGATCCAACTATCATTGTGTGATGACCTAGATGGAATCCACTCTAGTCACCACACTCCAGAAGGTATGCTCAAACTGCAAGTTTCCTTTATATTTGAAACTCCCGATGTGGATTTTTGCACGATGCTCTTATGACCTTGACGAAGGCTAACATATCATAAGTTACATGTTAAGTTCTACCCGTCATTGTCCGGGTTAATTTGAACCCACCCGTACATACTCTTGACGAAGGCCAACATAGTAATACGACTGTCCTAAACCAACGCATCTATCTATGCTACATATGAATACCCAGCAGCTACCAATCACTATGCCTTGGCGAAGGTCAAAATATATTGCTTGAATACTACTGAATACCCATATGAAATGACGGAGGGCTACGAATGGTTTTAGCGAAACCGTGAACGTAATGAACTTGATATAGTCGAAGGAACCATGATAGCTTTTTAAAAGGAGTGGTTTAGGCTCCGCATTTAAAATTTGCTTTTTGAAGAAAACCGAGTGGTTTTGAAATTGTTCCAACGATTAAGATTTGGTTTCTTTTTCCTTGCATTAATCAATGTTAATGAGGTCCCATCATTTAATCCTAGCATTGCAGAAAAGAAATGAAAATACAACGTACGCTTATGCCATCCGCATTCGCCACGGGGCCCCGTCATGCATCGTTAGGTTACTTAACTACCGGCAGAGCGGGGGCTGGACTAGCGCGGGTGCAAAACATAAGCAATGCCTACTATATATATATATCCATTTGTCTCACGCAATAATAGGCATTCCAGATCACAGATGAATATATTGGATATACTAGGAATTCGGCGTTTCGTTTAAGCCCATAACGAAAGACGGATTCCACGGTCGTGATGAATAGCAAAACTCCACCCTAAACCCCTACGGGTGCGGTAAATTACCCGCCAAATTCCCGAAGTGAAGCAACCTCCCTCAATAAAATGAGTAGGCCACTCGGCAATTCAAGAACCCGGTGGTTTGCGCACCCTACCTTGGGTCTATCCTAGGAGCAAAAATAGTAAAAGAAATAATACAACGGTGGCTACAACCTCAACTCCGATGTGTCCCGCAAAAATAATATTACATCACTTTTACAAATTACATGAATGAAAGAAAAGAAAACACTCTTCTCACATCCCCCCGGCTATTCATCCATGACGATCCAATACTCCATATACACAAATCATCATAGCATCACAGATATGTGCAACCCCCACTATCGACGTATAGCGATTAGCGGACGTTTTAAAACACATATATAAACTGAAAACTTGTAAACGGCGTTAAAACTGCGACTTCGAAACACTCCAAAGTTTCCCCAACAGAAAGATAACTAAATATGGAACCTGGGAAAAATCAAACATATCCTGAAACCCTAAATCCAAGTGATTGGAACACCAAATGAAACACGACACAAAACTCTTTACTTGGGCCGGCCAGGCCGGTTTTTTAAGCCTGTGGCCGACCAAAGTAAGGTGATTTTGTCTCGTTTTTCTTCTGTGTTCATCTCACAACTAAAGGAGCACTCTGCAATTGTTTAAAAAAATTTTAGAGGCTCTGCAAATTTCGACAGAAACTTGGATTTAAGGTTTCGTGTTTCGAAGTTATTTCGGTTTCGTAGTTTTACACTTCGTCTAATCTATTAGTTAAGATTTACTAGGCTCCGATACCACTGTAAGTCGATGTCGCGCACCCCGCGGGTTCGCGGGGAGGTGGAATTTGCAAAAACGATTTATACAAAGCTCGCAACATCGACTAAACTCCAGGATCTATTCAAAAACCTTAACTAACAATTAACTAGGGGGTTCTAACTACTCGGTAGAAAGTTATACCTCCAAGAACCAGTCCTTTGGGTCTTCTTTGCCTTCTCTTCTTGAACTCCTCGGAGAGCGGATGAAGGTTGCAAAGTCGGCCTCCTCGCGTCAAAGATGATCCACCAGAGAGTATGTGCTTCAAGCTTCAACTTCAAAATCGAAGTAACTAGGGTACTTAGTTCGCAAATCTAAGTAGCCTAGGTGATGTAGAGAGTCTAATAGATTGTTTTATCTCACTTGATCCTTTGTTTCACAACACATGTGAGGGTAAGGATCACTTGAGGAAGAAGGAGAAGAAACTTAGGAGAGAGAAAGCAAGAGAGCAAATGAGCTAGCTAAGTCTTGTGTGGAGAATGGTTCATGGACTCAATAATGAAGTATCTATTATTTTCACATAGAAAATAAGTGCCATACTTCAATAGTGTAGCCAAACTAATAAACAAATAAATGAACCATGCTTCACACCCATACCACAAATATCTCTCAAATTCTACCTCATTCATTCATTTACAAAAATAGATAAATCAATAATGAGGTGTCCCCTTCTAGAAGCATGTCTTGCCAAATTACAAGAATGCCCTCACTGTATATACATACCTGTATTCGTATTCCGAAAAATACGAATATAATGAGATGATAACAATCCAATAATACAATACTAGGATCCGGCTTAAACCAAAGCCTGCTAGTGTTATCCGCCCGAACATCATCCATGCAAAAGTACACGTATGTGATCGAACCCTGTCGTAAAACCATACAGCCTCTACATCGTTTCGCCCGAAGTAGGGAAACCCTATGTGTGGGACTCTAAAGACTCGACAGTGTTAGTGTTTATGCCCTAGAAGGCCATTACTGTATCATACTAGCTTGTATATTACTTAATGGAAGCTTGGGATATTCACATGTATATAACAGTCTTGCTAAACATGGTAGTATGCTACTTGGTTTTTCTATCTTAATATGTGAGTATACGTATTGATAGAGCTCTTAGGATCTTGCTTGGCTACCAGCGTTGTGATGGCAGTCACACTAGTGGGGGCTGGGTAGTCTACAAGCACATCCTTATTCAGGTCCCTGGTCGTTGGATTATCGAGACAGAGCATCGATACTCCGGAGTAGACTAGTGTGTACGCTTCTCATCCCAGTTGGGGAGATGGTCTGTCCCACAGCCGTCAGTACGTCGTACTGGAGATAGTATACAGGTGCTCGTTAGGTTACGGGTACACCGGACAGGACTCACAGGGAACTGTTGGTTGGTTTGATACCAGTCGTCAGTGAACAGTTCCCAGGTGACATGAGTACAGCGTAGTCCGCAGACTTGACACTGCTACTTCGCCTCGAGTGTGTCCCACTGTTCTTAGATTGCTACCCTACCACGGCTCAAAGGAGTCGTGCAAACAGGTAGCAGTTGGGTGCAGTCCCGAGCACTTGGAGGCAGTGGCGGTTAGACAGGATTCGTCCCTCCCGGTATTGGGAGTAGATATCGTGCTGTGTCAGAGAGCCATTACGCAAAGTCCCTGGCCAGGGCAAGCGAGATTTGCTGGTAGGTTCCAGCAGTTTCTCAGGGTGTAATGGGCTTCACTCCGACACGACTTATACCGCTATTAGGGGACTGACGCTTGCCGCCCCCCTAGGCCCGATATGCGATAGTCATGGACGAACGGACCGGACTGTATGGAGATTGTCACATCAGACTCAGTAGGAGTTCGGATGGGTTTACTCATCGGCCTTCTTATCGACAACTACCTGGGGACCGTTACGTACAGCTAGTGCCGCTTGCGGTCTGTGGTTAAACCCACTGCCAGCGTAGTAGTCGAGTCTCTAGAGTCCCACACAGAGAGTTTCCTACTCCAGGCGAAACGATATAGAGGTTGCATGGTTTTGCGACAAAGGGTTCGGACGCATACGTGCGTTTACGCACGTACGACTTTCGGACAGATTTTACCAGTCGGCTTTGGTTTAAGCCAGTTACTGGTATCCGGTTATTGGATTTTTACAGTCTAAAGTTTTTCCGTATTTTTACGGATCGGAGGGGCGTTCTCGTAATTACTCGAGAAGCTTCTAGAAGATGTGACTAAGGAGGTTTGTTTTGGAAAGAGAGTGAGTCATAGTGGTGATTCATTCACTTCATTAATGCACATTTATTGCTTAATGACTCATGTTAATGAATCATCACAAGATATTTTGTGAAGCATGCTTATTCATTTCCTTTATTGATTTATTGTAAATAAGAATGCTTCATAATATTATGATACACTCTCTCTCTTCTCTCATTATCATATCACACATTCTCTCTCCTCAAGCTCTCATCTTCAAGATACTAACCTTAATCCTCATGTGTTGAGAACAAAGGTTTAGTTAGACTAAACAATCCATAACCTACACTCTTTATCATTCTCTCATCTTTGATTAGCAATCAAAGTTGATTAGTTACCTCAAGTTAGAGGTTTAGCTTGGAGTTTTGCTCTCGGGTGGATCGTCTACTACCTAGAGAAGGCCGAGGAGAACCAAGGAGGACATAAAGAAGAAGGACCGGTTCATTAGGTATAATCCCTAATCTCTTATGAAAAGAAACTCATAGAATACGGTTATTTAGAGTTTAGCTTCGATTCAAGCGGTTAGTCGATGTTCGTTGTTTAAACTTGATAAGTTTTTGTAAATTCCGCCTCCCCATAAGTACTGGGGTGTACTACATCGACTTACAGTGGTATCAGAGCCTCGCTAAACACTAAATAACTTAATCGCAAATTTGTACGAATTTCGAACGAAAAAACCAACCCGGAAAACCCTAATTCTGTATAGTTTCTGTCGAACTGAAAATGAAGTCCTAAAATTTTTCTGGAGTGTTCAGAGAGCTAGAAAGGGGTCCAGGAGAACACCCAAGAAATTCGAGCCCATGAATCGGCAACTCGGCCGCGGAACCGCGGCGGATCGGTGGGATCTGCCGCGCTTCCGCGGCGCTTTGACCGAGTCATGGACTCGTCTTTCTTGTGTGGGTCCCCTGTGACATTTGGGGTTTTCTGGAATATTTAATTATTGCTCAGGTTACTGTTTAACAGAGCAGATTTTGGAGCAATATTGAAGTTGTTTATTCGATCGAAAAATACAGTATTTGCGTATTGGATTATATCTGTGATTGTTTGATGTGTTCGTAAACCTCCCCCAACTGCTAGTATGTCGGTTGGCAGGGGGTTGCACATTTCTGAAATGGTTATAACTGTTTGTGCATATAAACTGTATTGGACTGTTGTGGTGTATAGCCGGGGTTCGCAATGGGTTAATGGTTAATTCATTTGTTGTAAATGTAATTTGTTGTAATATTATTTTCGCGGGGCACTTCCAGGTTGCGGTTGTAGCCACCGTTGTATTATTTCATTTTACTGTTTTTGCTCCTAGGACTGACCCAAGGTGGGGTACACAAACTGCCGGGTGGGTAGTTTGCCGTACCCGTAGGGGTCGAGGGTGGGGTAAACGGCTATTCATCACAACTGTGTAATCTGTCTTTTCTTGCAGGCTCAAAAGAAATACAGATTGCTTGCAAATCCAATATTGTTTATCTGTGTTCTGGAATGAATATCATTGCGTCAGACGAATGTAAAATATCTATATTATGATAGCTATTTAGACGTCACTTATGTTTTACACCCGCGCTAGCCCAGCCCCCGCTCTGTCGTTAGTTAAGTAACCTAACGGGTGATGACGGGACCCCGTGGCGAATGCGGATGGCATAAGAGGACGTTGTATTTTCGTTGTTTTCTGCAATGATAGGTTAATGATGGGACGCATTATCTGTAATGCAAAGTAAAACAAACCAAAGTTTAAATCGTTGGAACAATTTAAAAGAAACCACTCGGTTATTTTTAAAACAGATAATTTTAAATGCGGAGATTTAACCACTCCTTTTAAAAAGCTATCAGGTTCCTTCGGTTATATCAAGTTCACTACGTTCACGGTTTCGCCAAAACCAGTCGTAGCCCTCCGTCATTTCTTATGGATAGTCAGTAGTATTCAAGCTATGTTTGTTGGCTTTCGTCAAGACATAGTGTTTGGTAGCTGCTGGGGTATTCATTTGTTACATAGATAGATGTGTTGGTTTGGGACAGTCGCATTACCTTGTTGGCTTTCGTCAAGGGTATATACGGGTGGGTTCAAATTAACAAGATAATGATGGGCAGAACTTGACATGTGACTTATGATTTGTTGGCTTTCGTCAAGGTCATAAGAGCATGGGGTAAAAACTTATATCGGGAATTTCTAAAGAAACTGAAATTTGCAAAGAGATGCATACCATTTGGAGTTTGATGAATGTTGGTAGGATTCCTTCAACATTATCATACGATGATATTTGGATCCCGATCCTACTGTGAGTATATGCTACTTATCAGGATATTCGTCGCTTAACGATCAATGCTATAAACCTAGTAGGTGTCCAGAAAAGTGTCAGCGGGGTTACGCCCCCAGAGAAAAGAGGTTCTTTAATTAAGGAACTTCGCGAAAGCGTTGGAAAACCTCCCTCGAAGTATCGACACCGGCCTGGCTGAACGGTTAAGCAAGTATTGTACGGTGAGAATAGTCTTGGCTAATTCTTCTTTTATGGTTTGAGGAAGGATTCGAGAAACAGTGGGAGCCATCCAGTTTAGATAAACTAAAAACCACTCTAAACTTGCAAGAGCATCATGCTAAAGAGTTTTCTTCTCTCTCTCCTAATTGCAGCGACCCTGAAAATGACTGGACTTAAGTTACTTTTAGAGAAAAATATACTGACAGGGCCAAACTATAAAGATTGGCTGCGGAATGTCAAAATGGCCTTGACTTATGACAAATTGGGGTATGTCCTCACCACTAAGGCACCTGAAGTCCTAGATCCCAAATCCAGTAATGCGGATAAGGAAATCCGCAAAACCTGGGATTTAGATTGCGCGAAAGCCAAGTGCATCGTGCTTGCCTCGATGAACAATGAACATCAGAGGAGGTACGAGGATATGGATCTTGAATCCATATTTCTCCATACAAAGGAACTTTATGGAGAGCAATCTCGTATAGCAAGATACGAGACCTCTAAGAAACTATTTCGAGCGAGGTTGGCTGTCGGGTCATCAGTAGGTGAACATGTCCTACAGATGATCGGCTATATTAAAGAGCTCGCGGACCTTGGAACGACTTTGGATAATGAGCTCTATACAGACCTTGTTCTCCAGTCCCTTCCTCCCACCTACGCCCAGTTTATCCTCAACTTCAATCTTCAAGGAAAAGAAGTTGAACTTGCGGAACTCCTAAACATGTTAAGGAGTGCAGAGGGCACCTTGCAGAAGGCAAGGGAAACACCCGCTATGTTTGTTGGCGGAGCATCTTCTTCCGGGTCCAAGGCTAGGGCCAAAGGAAGGAAGAAGAAGGCCGCACCCAGACCTAGAGGAGGTGTTAGTAAGGTGGGAAAGAAGGGAAAGAAAAAGTTTACAGCACCGGTAGTTGGCCTGGATGAGTGCTTCCATTGTCACAGGAAAGGGCACTGGAAGAAGGATTGCAAGGCGTGGAACGCCAAGAACCAGGAACCGAAGCAAGCTGTGGCTTCGACTTCAGGTGTGTTTGTAATTGAGAATTGTCTGTCGATCAACTCTACTTCCTGGGTATTGGATACCGGGTCAGGATCTCATATTTGCAATTCATTGCAGGCACTGAGAAACCGTAGAGTGCTGAAGGAAGGTGATATGATCCTCAGGGTTGCTAACGGAGCTAGCGTGGGAGCTGCGTCCGTCGGGGATTATCACCTAGGATTGACAAGTGGACACATTTTGGTTTTACATAACTGTTATTTTGTACCCAGCTTAACGTGTAATATCATATCAGTTTCCTTGTTATCAAATAAAGGTTATGATTTCACGTTTGTAAGAGATGTTGTCAACATCCACCTTAATCATGGTTTGATTGGGTCCGGTACTCTAAATAACGGCATATATGTGTTAAACCAACTCCAAATTTTCAATGTCCAGAACACACTAAAAAGAAAGTCTCCAGATTTAAATAAAGCTTTCTTATGGCATTGTAGACTGGGTCACATCAATGAGAGAAGGTTGACTAAGTTGCATAGAGAAGGATATTTGGACACGTTCGAATATCAAACTTATGACACTTGTCAATCTTGTCTCAAAGGAAAGATGACAAAGACTCCATTCACTGGACAAGGAGTAAGAGCGAGCGAGCTCTTAGGACTCATACACAGTGATGTATGCGGTCCAATGTCTACACATGCAAGAGGTGGTTTTTCCTATTTCATTACTTTCACGGATGATTACTCAAGATACGGATTCATTTATCTGATGAAACATAAATCCGAGGCTTTTGAGAAATTCCAAGAGTATAAGAATGAAGTAGAAAACCAAACCGGCAAAAGTATAAAGACACTTAGATCTGATCGAGGTGGTGAATACTTGAGTGCCGAGTTCCTAGGTTACCTAAAAGAGAAAGGAATTCTCTCTCAGCTTACTCCTCCATACACTCCACAGCATAACGGTGTATCGGAGAGACGGAATCGAACCCTATTGGATATGGTACGATCCATGATGAGTAATGCTGAGTTACCGCGATCTTTCTGGGGTTATGCGCTAGAATCGGCGGCATATCTTTTGAACAAAGTTCCAACCAAGACTGTGCCTACCACACCATATCAGATATGGAGTGGGAAGAAACCCTGTCTTCAGTACCTGAAAACATGGGGATGTCCAGCTTTTGTTAAAAAGCAGCATGTGGACAAGCTCGAGGCACGCTCAGTAGAGTGTAAGTTTGTGGGATATCCAAAGAACTCTATGGGATATTATTTCTATTACGCAGAGGAACAAAAGGTTTTTGTTTCTCGTCATGCCCGCTTCTTAGAAACTGAATTTTTGGAAAATCAGAAGAGTGGGAGCGTAGTAGAACTGGAAGAAATTCCAGAACCACAAACTGCTACTGAAAGTTTGGTAGAACCAGAGGTTCAAGAAGAACAGAACATTCCCGCACCCCTCCGCAGGAGTAGTAGGCCGTCTCGTCCGCCTGAGAGATACTACGGTTTTCTCATAGACGGGGATAGAGAGGATTGCATCATAGATGATGATGAACCTACTGACTTCCAGCAGGCCATCCAGAGCGGCGACTCGGTACGATGGCTAGATGCAATGCGGACCGAAATGGAGTCCATGTACACCAACAAAGTATGGACTTTGGACTTTGCTCCAGATGGGGTAAAACCCATAGGATGCAAATGGATCTTCAAGAAAAAGATTGGTGTAGATGGACAGGTGGAAACCTATAAGGCTAGACTTGTTGCAAAGGGTTTTCGTCAAAGACCTGGTTTGGACTATGACGAAACTTTTTCTCCAGTGGCTATGCTCAAATCCATTCGGGTCCTTCTTGCTATTGCTGCCTTCCATGATTATGAAATCTGGCAGATGGACGTAAAGACGGCTTTTCTGAATGGAAATTTAGAAGAGAGCGTCTATATGGATCAGCCAGAGGGTTTCAATCAGAGTGGGAGCAGCGGGAAAGTATGCAAGCTGCTTAAATCCATTTACGGACTAAAGCAGGCATCGCGGAGTTGGAACATCTGTTTTGATGAGACAGTCAAAGAATATGACTTTATCAAAAATCCAGATGAACCGTGCATATATAGTAAAGTTGTGGCCAGAAGTGTCGTATTCCTCGTCTTGTACGTGGATGACATTCTATTGATAGGAAATGACATTCCTATGCTACAATCTGTCAAAGGATTCTTGTCACACAGGTTCTCCATGAAAGACCTGGGTGATGCCTCTTACATTCTGGGGATCCGGATCTATCGTGATAGATCCAAGAGGATGTTGGGACTTTCGCAGTCCAGGTATATCGACACTGTGCTGAAAAGATTCAGTATGGAAGATTCTAAGCGCGGTAATCTACCGGCTTGTCACGGAATCACCCTCTCCAAAGAGATGTCTCCCAAGACTGATTTGGAAAGGGAACGCATGTCTATTATACCCTACGCTTCTGCGGTAGGCTCTATAATGTATGCGATGTTATGTACCAGACCAGATGTAGCTTACGCACTGAGCGTGGTAAGCCGGTATCAGTCAGACCCAGGGGAGAAACACTGGATAGCAGTAAAGAACATTCTCAAGTACCTGAGGAGGACTAAGGAGATGTTCTTGGTTTACGGCGGAAAAGACCTCAGGTTAGAGGCCTTTGCTGATTCCGGCTTCCAGAGTGATAAGGACGATTCCAAGTCCATGTCGGGTTATGTCTTTACCCTCAATGGAGGGGCGGTGTGCTGGAAGAGCTCCAAGCAGGACACCGTTGCTGACTCGACGATGGAAGCGGAGTATATAGCTGCTTGCGATGCCGCAAAAGAAGCAGTCTGGATGAAGAAGTTCCTAACAGAACTTCAGGTGGTTCCTACCATAGTTGATCCAATACCTCTGTATTGCGACAACAACGGAGCTATAGCTTTAGCGAAGGAACCAAGGTCCCATCAGAAGTCCAGACACATCTTGAGGCGGTATCACCTGATCAGGGAGATCATTGATCGTCAGGAGATCGAGGTTCGGAGAGTTGCTTCAGAAGAGAACATTGCTGATCCATTCACGAAGGCCCTTCCTCAGATTCAGTTCGAGAGGCTACTCGAGATCATTGGTCTGCGATATGCCAGTACATGGCCCTAGTGCAAGTGGGAGATTGTTAGTGTTTATGCCCTAGAAGGCCATTACTGTATCATACTAGCTTGTATATTACTTAATGGAAGCTTGGGATATTCACATGTATATAACAGTCTTGCTAAACATGGTAGTATGCTACTTGGTTTTTCTATCTTAATATGTGAGTATACGTATTGATAGAGCTCTTAGGATCTTGCTTGGCTACCAGCGTTGTGATGGCAGTCACACTAGTGGGGGCTGGGTAGTCTACAAGCACATCCTTATTCAGGTCCCTGGTCGTTGGATTATCGAGACAGAGCATCGATACTCCGGAGTAGACTAGTGTGTACGCTTCTCATCCCAGTTGGGGAGATGGTCTGTCCCACAGCCGTCAGTACGTCGTACTGGAGATAGTATACAGGTGCTCGTTAGGTTACGGGTACACCGGACAGGACTCACAGGGAACTGTTGGTTGGTTTGATACCAGTCGTCAGTGAACAGTTCCCAGGTGACATGAGTACAGCGTAGTCCGCAGACTTGACACTGCTACTTCGCCTCGAGTGTGTCCCACTGTTCTTAGATTGCTACCCTACCACGGCTCAAAGGAGTCGTGCAAACAGGTAGCAGTTGGGTGCAGTCCCGAGCACTTGGAGGCAGTGGCGGTTAGACAGGATTCGTCCCTCCCGGTATTGGGAGTAGATATCGTGCTGTGTCAGAGAGCCATTACGCAAAGTCCCTGGCCAGGGCAAGCGAGATTTGCTGGTAGGTTCCAGCAGTTTCTCAGGGTGTAATGGGCTTCACTCCGACACGACTTATACCGCTATTAGGGGACTGACGCTTGCCGCCCCCCTAGGCCCGATATGCGATAGTCATGGACGAACGGACCGGACTGTATGGAGATTGTCACATCAGACTCAGTAGGAGTTCGGATGGGTTTACTCATCGGCCTTCTTATCGACAACTACCTGGGGACCGTTACGTACAGCTAGTGCCGCTTGCGGTCTGTGGTTAAACCCACTGCCAGCGTAGTAGTCGAGTCTCTAGAGTCCCACACAGAGAGTTTCCTACTCCAGGCGAAACGATATAGAGGTTGCATGGTTTTGCGACAAAGGGTTCGGACGCATACGTGCGTTTACGCACGTACGACTTTCGGACAGATTTTACCAGTCGGCTTTGGTTTAAGCCAGTTACTGGTATCCGGTTATTGGATTTTTACAGTCTAAAGTTTTTCCGTATTTTTACGGATCGGAGGGGCGTTCTCGTAATTACTCGAGAAGCTTCTAGAAGATGTGACTAAGGAGGTTTGTTTTGGAAAGAGAGTGAGTCATAGTGGTGATTCATTCACTTCATTAATGCACATTTATTGCTTAATGACTCATGTTAATGAATCATCACAAGATATTTTGTGAAGCATGCTTATTCATTTCCTTTATTGATTTATTGTAAATAAGAATGCTTCATAATATTATGATACACTCTCTCTCTTCTCTCATTATCATATCACACATTCTCTCTCCTCAAGCTCTCATCTTCAAGATACTAACCTTAATCCTCATGTGTTGAGAACAAAGGTTTAGTTAGACTAAACAATCCATAACCTACACTCTTTATCATTCTCTCATCTTTGATTAGCAATCAAAGTTGATTAGTTACCTCAAGTTAGAGGTTTAGCTTGGAGTTTTGCTCTCGGGTGGATCGTCTACTACCTAGAGAAGGCCGAGGAGAACCAAGGAGGACATAAAGAAGAAGGACCGGTTCATTAGGTATAATCCCTAATCTCTTATGAAAAGAAACTCATAGAATACGGTTATTTAGAGTTTAGCTTCGATTCAAGCGGTTAGTCGATGTTCGTTGTTTAAACTTGATAAGTTTTTGTAAATTCCGCCTCCCCATAAGTACTGGGGTGTACTACATCGACTTACAGACAGTACGCTGGCAGTTGGTTTAACCACAAGCACGTCAGCGATACTAGTTGCACGTAACGGCTACCCAGGTATCTGTCGATAAGAAGGTCGATGAGCAAACTCGCCCGAATTCCTACTGAGCCTGTCTGTGACAATCTCCGTATAGTCCGGTCTGTTCATTTGAGATACTCGCATATCGTGCCTAGGGGGATGGTAAACGTCAGACCCCTAATAGCGCAATAAGTCATGCCGGGACAGAGTCCAAAACACCTTGAGAAACTACTGGAGTACCTACCAGTAAATCTCACTTTCCCTGGCCAGGGACTTTGTGTAATGGCTTCCCGAACACAGCATGATATCAACCCCTAATACCGGGAGAGACGAATCCTATCTAACCGCTACTGCCTCCAAGTGCTTCAGGACTGCACCCAACTACTACCTGTTTGCATGACTCCTTTGAGCCGTGGTAGGGTAGTAATCAAGATACAACGGGAACACACTCGAGGTGAAGTGCGATATCAAGTCAACGGACTAAGCTGTACTCATGTCACCTAGGAACTTCTACCTGACGATAGGTATAATACCAACCAGCAGTTCCCGACGAGTCCTGTCCAGTGTAACTCATAACCTAATGTGCACTTGCATACTATCTCCAGTACGACGTACTAATAGCTGTGGGATAGACCATCTCTCCTGCTGGGATGAGAAGCGTATACACTAGTCTACTCTGGAGTATCAATGCCCTGTTTCGATAATCCTACGACTAGAGATCTGTATAAGGATGTGCATATAGACTACCCAGCCCCTACTAGTGTGACTGCCATCACAACGCTGGTAGTCAAGAAAAGATTCTAAGGGCTCTACCAATATGTATAAGTGATATGCTAAAAGAAACACATGCACATATTGAGGTAGAATAAAACCAAGTAGCATACTACCATTTTGAGCAAGACTGTTATTATAACTGTGAATATCCCAAGCTTGCAATATATAATATACAATCCAGTATGATAAAATAATGGCCTCTAGGGCATATCTCACTAACAGAACCTGTTGCACTTCGTAATTTGCCAGCTCCGGCAGATCCCGTCCATTTTGAGTCTCAGGCCATCATGCCTGCGAGTCCTTTTGCCCGACGCACGTCTCTGGTATTGGCAGCGAGTACTTCCCAGTCGCTGATGGCTCTTATCGCGGAGCTGAATTCCGGGGTTTCATGTTCTGCCGGAGAATTTGCTGAGGCAGTAAACCTTATGTTAGGCACTTTCAGTATCTATCATGAAGAATCCCTGGTTCACACTTGTAGAGTATTTTTCGTCACCCTATTGAGATAAAAATACGCGTCGCTTATCACGCGTATTACAGATTCCCTTGTCTGGGATAGGCCAGGGTTTATTGGTTGTGGGGATCCGAATCTCCGGTTGCCGCGGACTAAGCTGCTGTTAATTACCCTCGCTTTTGGAGCGGAGGAACATTCGATTGACGGGTGAAATAGGTCATGCGATGTCACGACCCAAAGTTTGGATGTGACCGGCACTTAGATTGTATAATATCTAAAGATATATACGCAATCCGAGTAAGCCGAAAACTAAGATCAAAATCCTTTTTGCGGAATTCTTTATATAAAAATTTAGCTTTTAAGTAAAAATCACAGTTGTTATGAAATTAAGATATAAAGACAAGTATAATGTGTTAAATTTGGTTGCATCCCAAGTTGGGATCAACAATATCAATAATGGAGACAAATATCCAAGAGTATGACATCAATAAGAATTTCAGATAAGTAAAAGAAATAACAATTTATAGAACTAAACCATCTCATCTGTCAATTAATATACATATAACCATCCCTCACTCTAAGTCAAATACAGGTCTGATGGAGATTTTCTAGATACAAAATAAAATACCAAAAGAGAAGGTTACTACATATGTAACCCACCTATCAAAAGATGCGATATAAGCTGCGAAAAGTGGAGCTGCACTGCTGCTAACTGCCCACTCTACCACTGCAAGGAACTGTGGCACAACGGGGGTGAGTTGCTAACTCAGTGAATATAACTAATATATAACGGTTAATAATGTAAATATGACGATCATACTAACTGAAATGAGAACAAGTATAATGTATGATAGTATATGGAAAGCATGAATTTATACTACGAATCACATAACCAAAACTGAAATCTCATCATTTATTTCCAATTAAATTCATCTCTCCGTGTCCATCATCGACACAAAACTTCCATTTCTGGCAGGCATCATTCCTCGAATGATCCTGTAATAAACAATACCGGTCGGTATCATCTAGATATCCGCCGTATTTCACTACTATCTCTGGTATCGAGTAACCTCGCTAGGATCCCCCGCCTCAAATGCGGCTATCCTGCCCCTCGGTCTCGACCGGGTCCACCATGTATCCAACTGTATATCTCCCCCACTCAGTCTGGATAACGTATAAATCCGCGATCGTATAACTCCCCCACTCGGTCCGGAATAAAATCAAATCATAAAAACATCTCATGGTGGACATGTCACATCAATCATGAAAATCACTGGATTTATGCAATAGTATACAAAACTCAAAACCATAAATCCTCAATAATACAATTACCTCTTATATCAACTTAGAATACTCAAATACTAAACATGATGTCAATGATGCAATTTATTACTGTTATTGGTGTTTAAGGTAGGATATGAATCATTTTTAACAAGAAATTTGCTAAGTGTAAAAGTGACATGGTAATATCGACAAGGTGTAGTGTAACATGTAGGATGTGCACATGGCATAACTCGTTGATACTTGTGCAATGTTCTAGCAACTAAAGTAAAGTATACGTAGATATGAGTGCATATTATCAATTTAGCATACCAATGTAAAACATTTATTTAAATAAAACTACGGGCGTAACACGCCATTTCTACAAAATTCCCCGGTAGATGTTTAGTCTACTCACCGGAAAGACGTCGTATCTACTCAGGAATCGCCAATCCTTTTCCTTTCCTCACGGCCTCCGAAGTTCCCGTATTTGAATCTAACATCGAAAATTAACTTGTATAAGGAAACGGTTATTCCGACACGGCGAATATGCAAACACACGTTCCTACGTACTAGTTATATTATATACGACTATTTCAAGCTATCATCCACTTAACCTTACTGGATTTTAACCCCACTCTGCATCGCGACAGAAAACAAATCGCGATACGTTTTAACCGTATCATATTTTGGGTTTTTAGATATCTTTTCCGATATAAGCTTCTTGATTTTATATACAGTTAAACTAACTTGTTTAAATAATACTAAAATGGCTAAAATTCTACACAGAAACCTACCCAACAAGCCAAAACTCCCTAGCTTCCTACAAATCCGGCGATGCCGGAATTTTCTTATTGGTCGCCGGCCAAAATCCGATCCCTATGGTTCGTGCTCCTATGGTTTGCTCTAGGTTCATTATACAACATTTAGATCCTGTTTAGTTAAGTTAATTTTTCTCTAAATTAAAGCAGATTCAAACAGACTCGATTTTGCATAAAGATACGATATTCTAGACACTTTGATTTCTAATTTAAACAGAATACAGAATTTAATCCCTACTGTGATTAAGGATTTACCTACAATTAACTTGTTGGAATAACACCCTCCAAGATGCACAAGCTCCTAGTCCTAGCTTGATGATGAAATCCTTGCCTAGTTCTTCTTCTTCACTTCTCTTGTTCTTCTATGCTTGTTCTTGGTTTCTTTTCTTTCTTTTAAATTTTCAGAAGTTTTAAACTAGCTAAATGATCTGAACATGAGTTATATATGACAAAAAGAAAGGATAAGGTGAAGGAGGAGGTGTCACCAAGCAAGATGTGGGGTTTTCATGCAAGGAGGAGGTGTGGATTGTGTGTTATGCATGTAAGAAAGTGGTGGCAATGCATTATCCTTCCATTTTGATTTAATTTGTAATTAACTTCTGAACTAAAACATTTTCTACCCATTTTCCATTTACACCCTCACAAAACCAAATTTGCATAATTTTCCTAAATTTTATAAAAACCCTTCACAACTTATGTTATTATAAAACACCCTTTTTATTAAAATGAAACTAAAATTCACATTAAAACCCTTATAATTTATTTATTTTGCATACTAAAATTTTAATTTAATTTGTTTTACATACCTTTTATAAAATTTTCTTATTTGGTTTTAATAACTTTTTAATTTAAATTTATTATATTAGTTAATTGGTTACTTTTATTTATTTCTAAATTTTCAAAGTGTTACAATATTCCCCCTTAAGAAAATCCGGTCCCCGAATTTAAAAAAAAATTAACTAGACATACCTTTGAAAAGATGTGGAAATTTCTTTCGCATCGCATCCTCGATCTCCCAAGTAATCTCCTCGCGATTCTTTCCTTGCCAAAGAACCTTTACAGATGGAAGTACCATCGATCTTAGTTTCTTTGCCTGCCTATCTAGAATAGCGACTGGCTGCACTATGTCGGATAAATCCGGCTCAAGCTGTAAGGTCTGATGCTGGATCGCGTGAGAAGGATCGTGAAGATACTTGCGAAGCAACGAAACGTGAAACACCGGATGCACATCGGGAAAACTCGGTGGAAGTGCTAAACGATAAGCTAGAGCACCCACTCTCTCAAGAATCTCGTAAGGTCCGACATACCTGGGGCTGAGCTTCCCTTTCTTTCCGAAACGCATCACACCTTTCATCGGAGATACACGGAGGAACACATGATCTCCCACCTGAAACTCGAGTATACGACGTCGTCGATCTGCATATGATTTCTGTCTGCATTGGGCCGCCCTCATTCTATCCTGTATCAATTGAATCTTCTCTGTAGTCTCATGTACTATCTGAGGTCCCAAGATGCTACTCTCGCTCAGTTCCGTCCAACAAACGGGTGATCGACATTTCCTCCCATACAAAGCTTCAAAGGGTGCCATCTAGATCGTCTCCTGAAAACTATTGTTGTATGAGAATTCTATCAAAGGTAAGTGACGATCCCAACTACCACCGAAATCAAGGCTACAAGCCCGAAGCATATCCTCTAAAGTCTGAATGGTCCGCTCTGACTGACCATCTGTTTGTGGGTGGAAAGCTGTACTAAAACTCAATCATGTACCGAGAGCTTCTTGAAGTTTCTGCCATAGCCTGCTAGTAAACTGGGTACCCCGATCTGATATTATGCACGTCGGAACTCCATGTAAACGTACAATCTCATCGACATAAATCTGAGCATACTGTGCAAATCCATACGTCGTCTTCACTGGAAGAAAATGAGCTGCCTTTGTCAATCTATCTACAATCACCCAAAAGGAATCATACCCTCTGCTGGTCCTGGGTAGACCCACAACGAAATCCATGAAAATCTGTTCCCATTTCCACTCTGGAATGGGCAAGGCCTGCAACTCACCGGCAGGCCTCTTGTGTTCTGCCTTGACTTGCTGACAAGTCAAACATCTCGAAACAAACTCCGCAACATCCCTCTTCATTCCTTCCCACCAATAAACATCATTCAGATCATGATACATCTTGGTGGAACCAGGATGAATACTGTATGTTGATCTATGGGCCTCCTCTAAGATCTCACGTCTCAGTCCATCCGAATCTGGCACACAAAGACGAGTCCCAAAACGCAATACTCCACGGTCATCAATCACAAACTCCGACTCTCTGCCCTGCCTAACTTGATCCAAAATCTCCGTCATACGAGTATCTGCGGGCTGTGCCTCTCGAATACGATCCAATAACTGAGGTCGGGTGCGAACATGTGCTAACTGTCCTCCTGTCGAGGTGAACTCAAACTGTATACGACCATCACATAAAATCTGCCAGTTTGTAGAAGACTGTCTCTGCAAGGTGCGCAAATGAGATAAGGTACCTCCAAGTCTCCGACTCAAAGCGTCTGCTACAACATTCGCTTTGTAGGGTTACTAGGCACTCTAATAAGGATCTACAAGGCATCAACCATGCCGGATTAAAATTTTAGCCGTGCCGAATAACTCTAAACAAGATCTTTGCTAGAAAATTAGGTTAACACATGCAAGTTAAACTCTTTAACACTAAGTGAATACGAAATACAACCTTTGTAGATCGGTCCTTCACTTCTTAAGCTCCTTGTAGTAGTCCCTTCGCTGCGATTATCGAACTCCCGGACTCTCGGACGGCTCCATGAGAAGAGGCAACGGAATTGCTTGAAGTCTTCGAGGCCGAAGATGATCTACGTCGAGGGAATACGAACTCAAGCTTCTACTTCACTAACCAAAGAATTAGTGAAGCAAACACCCTAAACTAAAGTGCTAGTCTAGTAGAGGATGGTGAGATAGGAAATGGGTACACTTTAGAATTTCTTTTCTCACTTTGATTCTCTCTCTATTTCAAACCCTAGAAAGAAATTTTGAGGAGGAAGAAGATGAGCTCAAAAATGAATATGAAAAATAATCAAGAGAGAGAATGAGCTAACCATGGTGAGTGAGTATCATTACTAACTCATGTAGAGACATTACCATGGCTAATTATAGTGGTTAGGTTAGTTAATATCTTAAGTAAAACAAAACTAGTGGACTAAGTCAATGCAACATAAGCTTCATGCATTTGTGCTCATTATCCATTTGTTTTAGAATTACTTTAGATATTAAAAACCTAACAAATATAATTAGTATGGTATAATTCTTATACACCCATGTAATGTGTATCAACAACCATGATACAATTTGTACACTAATAAATATAAATCACATATATATTAACTTGTGCACAAGTGAGAAAAATAAATGCTTAAGTGAACCAATGTTAGTTAATGTAAATTAGTATATCACATATACAATTATACACTAAATTATTAAATCAATACTTGACTTAATAATTCGATTATATCACATATAACCGACTAACATCCAATGTATCGACTTATCGAATCAACCCTTGATTCGATAACTTGGTTATATCGCATATAACTGATCGACACAAACTTCGCGAGAATAGAATACGGTATCACATACTCGCATTATTATCGGTCCCGCACATATCACATATGTGCTCCTATTTCGTTTTGCCTGAGCCAGTACAACCTCTATGTAGGACTCTAAAGACTCGTCAATACGCCGGCAGTAGGTGATGATCATATCAAGCACCCATAAGCCGTCAGCGTTACTAGCTGGACGTAACGGCTACCCAGGTATTGAGCGATCAGAAGATCAGCAAGCAAGCCCGCTCCAACTCCTGCAAAAAGCCTGACAGTGACACTACCGTACAGTCTGGTCTTCTCATCTGATATGTCGCATATCAAGTCTAGGGGTGGTAAAATGTCAGACCCCAATAACCGATAAGTCATGCCGATATGAGGCTCGTAACGGGTCGAGAAACTACTGGTAACACTTACCAGTAAATCTCTAAACCAGCCCTGGCCAAGGACTTCCCTGTTATGGCCAATCGAGCATAGTGCAACATCAACCCCCAATACCAGGAGAGACGAAACCCCTCCTATCGCTCATTGCCTCCATGTGACTCGGGAATGTACCCAAAAACCACCATTTTGCACGCCCTCTTGGACGTGGTAAGGTGGAAATCAAAGCACAGTGGGAATCACACAAGACTCTATGACGATATCGGGTCTACAGACTAACCTGTACCAGTGTCACCAGAGAACTGCCATCTGACGTAAGGTATAATATCATCTGGGAGTTCTCGACGAGTCCGTCCAGTGTACCCAGTCTCCACTGAGCACCCGTATATCATCTCTGATGTCAAACACCAATGGATATGGGATCATCCATCGCTCATCTGTATGGGTCAAGAAGGCATACGCTAGTCTACTCTGGTATATCGATGCCCTGTCTCGATACACCCACGACTAGGGACATTGAAGGATGTACTTATGGACTACCATGTCCCCACTAGTATGATCCACATCATAGTCCAGGTAGTCAAGTACACATCCTAAGGGCTTTACCAACATGTAACAGAGAGACAATCAGTGTACACGTTAAGGTAAAGAGTAACCAGATAGCATACTATCATGTCGAGCAAGAAAGTCCTCCCTATATATGTCCAAGCATCCACTACAATATACATCTCATGTATAGTAATGGCCTCTAGGGCATACATATAACTAACAATCTCCCACTTGCACTAGGGCCATCTGATAACAGTGGTTGTAGTATCTCATACTCAACCATCCTATAAAAGTCTCTCTCTGTGGGAAAAAGCCTTTGTGAGTGGATCCACCGTGTTGTCCTCTGAGTCTACTCTCCTAACCTCGATCCCCTGGAGATCAACCATCTCCATGATCAGGTGACACTGCCTTAGAATATGTCTGGATCACTGATGGGACGGGCGTTCCTAGGCATAGGCCACAACTCCATTGTCATACAATGGTAGGAACGAAGTTCATCTCGTGAACTAATATACACCCAGACTTCCTTTTTGGTAGCATCTTTGGTAGCGATGTATCCAGCCTTTATCTTCTAGTATGCCACGGTATCTAGCTTGGAACTCTTCCAACATACCGTCCCTTTACTGAGGGTAAAGACAATGCCTGTGACTGACATTCAGTCGTCCTTATCACCCTGGAACCCTTCCAGTGATTCTCCCCAGGATCGATTGATACCATCTCACTACAACTAGTGAGAATCCTAACATCTAATTAGATCTATCTCATAGATCCAAAACCCAGGATTTAGTAGGTATCACTTTGATCCTATATGGAGAATCATTGTGATAAGCGGAGATTGACCGAGCGTAGCATAGGAAACTCCTTCCCCATCTAGAGTATGTCATCCACGTACTCTACGAGGATCACCACCATACTCCATACTACCTTTTTGTTTATACAAGATTCATCTACCATTTTGATGATGTCAAACTCTTTGACTAACACATCAAAACAGACGTTCCAACTCTGCGATGCCTGCTTTATCACATAAAACATCTTGCACACGTTTCCGCTGCTCCCACTGTCTACGAGGCCCTCTGGCTGTGTACTTATAGACGCACTCTTCTAAAACATCATTTAGAAAAGCAGTCATGGCACCCAACCGCCAGATATCGTAGTCATGGTATGTAGCCGTGGCAAGTAGGATCTGGATGGACTTAAGTATAGCTACTTAGAAAAGGTTTCATCATAATCCTTACCTGGTCAATGATGTAAACCTTTAACAAGTCTAGCTTTGAAAATCTCAACTTTTCCATGTACACCAAGTAATCTTCTCAAGATATACTTGCTCCTGATGGGGATTTAACCCTTCAGTTAAAGCAACCAAAGTCCATACTTTATTGGTGTATAAGGATTCCATTTCAGATCGTTAAGCATCCAGCCATTCTTATAGAGTCCCACTCCTGATGGCCAGCTCGAAACTAGTTGGGTCATCATCTCATGACGCAATCCTCGCTCCCACTGTCATAGAGAAACCAAAGTATCTCTCAGGTGGGTGAGGAACCCTACTAGATCGGCGGAGAGGCTGAGGTTCGTTGGAAACTATTGAATCCTTTGGTTCTACCAAATCATCAGCTGCAGTTTGTATAGCTGGAACTCCTTCCAGTTCTACCTCATGTCCGCTAATTTCTTCACAAGAAATTCCTTTCATAAAGGTGGCATGCTGAGAAACAAAACATCTTTTGTTTCTCGGTTTGGTAGAAGATATTCCCTTGCGAATGCTTAGGATATCCAACAAATTTCTACAGAACTGACTTTGCTTCGAGCTTGTCTGGATTTCACTTTTAGACATAGGCCGGACAACCCCAAATCTTAACAAACTTAAGATATGGGCTCTTCCCTTTCCATATCTCATATGAAGTGGTAGGCAACTGATTTGATCGGAACCCTATTCAATAGGTATGCAACTTCATAAGTGCATAACTCCCAAAAGGAAATAGGTAACTCAGTAGTACTCATCATAGAGCACACCTTATCATATAGGGTGTGATTGCTCCGCCCCGATACACCGACGTGCTGTGGTGTATGCGGAGGAATAATGCTGGGAGAGAATCTCATTCTCCTTTAGAATAATCCAGAAATTCCGTGCTCAAGTATTCTCCTCCTTGATCGCATCAAAGGACATAATACTTATACCCGTTTTGGTTCTCTACTTCTAACTTATATTCTGTGAATATCTCAAAAGGTTCGGACTTGTGTTTCAACATGAACATATGTCTGAATCTTGAGAGATCATCAGAGAATGTAATGAAGTACAAAGAACCGGTCTTAGCATGTGTAGACATGGGACCTTCATACATCAGTATGTATCATCCCAAGAGTTCACTAACTCTTTCTCTGTTTCCTATAAACGGAGCTGTGGTCATCTTATCTCTGTGACATGACTGGCAAGTTTCACAAGATGTAAATTCAAACTAATTTAAATATGCATCTATATGCAACTTCAGCTAGTCGGGTCACATTGATATGACCTACTCTACAATACCTCAAGAAGGATTCATTCATCTCTGAACTCTTCCTCTTGTGTGTGTTCTGTATACTAAGAACTGTAGTTTGATTTAGAACGTCAATGCTTTTAGACAACGTGCCTGAACCGATCAACTCTTGATATAGGAAATGTTCAAAACATTATCCAACAATACAAAATTATATCCTTTCTTTACTAATAAAGAGACCGATATGATGTTGTATATCAGGTTCGGTATCTAATAACATTCGTTCAGAATCAATGTATTTTGGTAATACAAGGCGATAGTGACCAACAGACTTGGCTGCAACACTTGCACCTTTTTCTATCTCATGAAACTTATCACCCGTTCTCAGTTCTCTACCTATCTGTAGCCCATGTAACAGATTACATATGCGGGATCCTGATCCGGTATCACATACCCAGGATGTAAAGGATACCGAGAAACAGTTCTCTGTAATGAACACACCCGAAGAAGATGCATCATCATGCACTTTCTTCGTTTGGGCGGCACGGGAAATCTGGTAATCCCCAATTTCCTGCTCTGTCTTATAACAATTATAAGTTGGAGCGGGACCAACGTTCCCCTAGCACAGTATAACAAGCGGGTTCGGTCAATACATCCGTATTATTATCTTGATTAAGGCGTGACATGGTCGCTACGTGGAGAGAGAGAGAGAAGAAAACACTCTGCGTGCGCTCTTACAAGATCAGATTGGTTATTATTTTATCTAATCAGGATGGCTCCCACTGTTTTTATCAAATCTTCCTTCAAACCTTAAAAGGAAAGACTAGCCGGGATTAATTACACCCTACAACTTCGCCAATCTTTCAGCCAGGCCAGTGTCGGTACTTTGAGGGAGGTTCCCCGTGCTTTCGCACGGACCTAATTAAAGTAAACCTCGTTTTCCCAGAGGCGTAACCCCATTGACACCTTTCTAGACACCTACTTGATCGGCTAATTGTAATGTGTAAAACTCTCCCAGGAGTAACAATTACTCGCAGTGGGTATCGGGATCCAACTATCTCATAGAAGGTATGCAATCTCATTGCAAATTTCAACACTTGAAATTCCCGATAATTTTGCCCCTAACGTACTATGACCTTGACGAAAGCCAACAAACCATAGCCCGCTAGTCAAGTTCAACCCGTACATTTCTTGACTGAATTAAACCCACCCGCACGACCCTTGACGAAAGCCAACAAAGCCGCACGACTACCCTAATCCAATCGCATCGTATGCAGCAGATAAGCAGCATATAGCTACCGCACACTACACTTTGACGAAAGCCAACAAATGTAGCACGAATACTATATACAACTTATCTGAAATGACGGAGGGCTACGACAGGTTTTTCTGAAAACTTATTGCGTAATGAACTTGATATCGTTGTAGAATCAAATGATTTTAAAATGGAGTGTTTTTGAGGCTTTTACTAGTTTCGCTAAAGAGGTCACTCCCGGTGAAGGGATCTCGGCTCTTTCCTCGTCGAATGAGGTGCAGGACATATGATATATATCACTGTGTAAAGCAAGAACTAGAAAAGCAATCAAAAGACAAAACCGAGGGGTGTAGCATCTGCCAGTCATTGCTAAAGGGGTCACTCCCGGTGAAGGGATCTCGGCTCTTTCCTTATCGAATAAGGTGCAGGATGTTCTACAAGGAACACCGCGATGCAAAACAAGAACTGTAGCTACCTGTTTTTGAAAATTCGATTCCACAACATCTTTTAGGTTTCTTTTCTTTCATCAATTATATTAATGAAGTCCCATCATTTAAGTCACCTAAACATCACAGATAAATACGACGTACACTTATGCCATCCGCATTCGCCTCGATGTCCCCTCGTGCACCGTTAGGTTAGGTAACTAACGGCAGAGCGGGGCAGGGCTAGCGCGGGTGTAAAACATAAGTAACGTCTATATAATATATCATATATACTATATACAGTATTTATCACATCACATCACATGATCACATCACAGATATCGCAGCAGAAGAAACATATGAAACATTGGATATACTAGGACGTCCGTGTTTTATTTTGAGCCTCTATAAAACACGGATTCCACGGTCGCGATGAATAGCCAAACCCACACCCCTAGACCCCTACGAGAGCGGCAACCAACCCTTCCAATTCTAGAGTTAGGAGACCCGGACTCGACTCCTCGAGTTGGTCTCCCACTGGACTCCAGAACCCGGTTACTTGTGCTCTCCTCCTTAGGTCTATCCTAGTGCGGAAAAGTAAATAATATACAAATGGTGACATCAACCTCATCCCGGAAGTGCCCCAATAAAAGAATATTACATACATTTAATTTTACATGAATGAAAATAAAAAACTCTCATCTCACATAAAACCCCCCGCTATTCATAACGCGATGATCCAATATAACATATCCAGCAACACATAACATCACATGTCATCAACGTAAGTAAATATGCGCATCCTAATTGTCGTTGACATATAGCAACGAAACCGGCGATATCACATATTATACTTACGGTCGCAGAAAAGAAAGTGTAAAACTACAACAGTTGGAATCCGCAACCTCCTTAGACATCGCATGCCTAACAATTATAAACCCCGCATTTTAGTCTCTATATCGAAAACACTTTTCAATACCAAGTTGGGCAATTCAACAAGATTCCCGATATTCTGATCGAATGCTCGTCGCAAACTTTAGTAGACGGCCGCACCCCCGGATGCCATCGACGAAGTGCACTAAGGCGGAACACCGCTACCGCGAGCACCCGAACGGATGCTTTTGGCTACGGGGTTCTCCTACAGTCACTTGGTCGGGGCTATGGGGCATGGCTGTCTATTAAGTTTACCTGGTGAGTATTCGCGTATGCTGCGTGATTGCGACGGACTTTTGATCGCATCAAAATTCCGTGGCAACCGATCATTTGAGACTAAACTGCTATGTTTATAACATCCAAATCAGTTATCTCATAACTACTTGTGGATTCCAAATATTGTATCACATTCCAGATAAATAGACAATGTTAAACTTTCCGATCGAATAATCAAACACCCAAGATTTCCCAAAAAGTTCTCAACACTTGAGGGGAGTTTAAAAACATCCATCACATGCCACAGTACCAATGGTCCAGCCGTAGAAGGGTCAAGCCAACGCCTCACATGTGGCAACGCCGTACTGCCCCAAACCCTAAGGTTCAAAAGGGAGTTCAAGACGGCCACATAATCGAGTTAAGATTTGTTGTCTTCTAGAGGGTCCATCGCGTAACTTGCAAGATCTAGACGTTCTTAAACAAACGGAAAAATCCAACACTTGGAAATTTTCAGGGTCGGGAAAAAGTGAGTTATTGATATCCGTTCGAACTTTTTAACACGTTCTAAATATCAGGAAAACAAAACGAAATTAAATATTCCGATCGAATCAACGATTACAAAATAAACCCCTAAATACTCAACACTTGAGTCAGTTTTAAAAATACCCAGAAAAATGCAGGAATAACTAAGGATATTACTGTACAAAGAACCGTCCCTAATTCTTTTTTCTTGCCGCGGACACGCCGCAAAAAGTGGCTTATTGCCGCGGTTCCGCGGCCATGTGGAGGACTTAGGGGCTCGTTTTTCATGGTAATTCTTAGAAAACCCTGCTGAATCTTTTAGGTATTTTTAATTCAGAAAAATCCCAGTTTTGAAAAAATTTCCAGAGAGGGGTTTACTTTGACGATTCGGAGTTCGTTCGGAGTTTTAACTTCGTATAGACGTCGCCTAATGCTCTAGCTAGGCTCTGATACCACTGTAGGGTTACTAGGCACTCTAATAAGGATCTACAAGGCATCAACCATGCCGGATTAAAATTTTAGCCGTGCCGAATAACTCTAAACAAGATCTTTGCTAGAAAATTAGGTTAACACATGCAAGTTAAACTCTTTAACACTAAGTGAATACGAAATACAACCTTTGTAGATCGGTCCTTCACTTCTTAAGCTCCTTGTAGTAGTCCCTTCGCTGCGATCATCGAACTCCCGGACTCTCGGACGGCTCCATGAGAAGAGGCAACAGAATTGCTTGAAGTCTTCGAGGCCGAAGATGATCTACGTCGAGGGAATACGAACTCAAGCTTCTACTTCACTAATCAAAGAATTAGTGAAGCAAACACCCTAAACTAAAGTGCTAGTCTAGTAGAGGATGGTGAGATAGGAAATGGGTACACTTTAGAATTTCTTTTCTCACTTTGATTCTCTCTCTATTTCAAACCCTAGAAAGAAATTTTGAGGAGGAAGAAGATGAGCTCAAAAATGAATATGAAAAATAATCAAGAGAGAGAATGATCTAACCATGGTGAGTGAGTATCATATACTAACTCATGTAGAGACATTTCCATGGCTAATTATAGTGGTTAGGTTAGTTAATATCTTAAGTAAAACAAAACTAGTGGACTAAGTCAATGCAACATAAGCTTCATGAAGCTTCATGCATTTGTGCTCATTATCCATTTGTTTTAGAATTACTTTAGATGTTAAAAACCTAACAAATATAATTAGTATGGTATAAGTCTTATACACCCATGTAATGTGTATCAACAACCATGATACAATTTGTACACTAATAAATATATATCACATATATATTAACTTGTGCACAAGTGAGAAAAATAAATGCTTAAGTGAACCAATGTTAGTTAATGTAAATTAGTATATCACATATACAATTATACACTAAATTATTAAATCAATACTTGACTTAATAATCCGGTTATATCACATATAACCGACTAACATCCAATGTATCGACTTATCGAATCAACCCTTGATTCGATAACTTGGTTATATCGCATATAACCGATCGACACAAACTTCGCAAGAATAGAATATGGTATCACATACTCGCATTATTCTCAGTCCCGCACATATCACATATGCGCTCCTATTTCGTTTTGCCTGAGCCAGTACAACCTCTATGTAGGACTCTAAAGACTCGTCAATACGCCGGCAGTAGGTGATGATCATATCAAGCACCCACAAGCCGTCAGCAGTACTAGCTGGACGTAACGGCTACCCGGGTATTGAGCGATCAGAAGATCAGCAAGCAAGCCCGCTCCAACTCTTGCAAAAAGCCTGACAGTGACACTACCGTACTGTCCAGTCTCCTCGTCTGATATGTCGCATATCAAGTCTAGGGGTGGTAAAACGTCAGACCCCAATAACCGATAAGTCATGCCGATATGAGTCTCATAACGGGTCGAGAAACTACTGGTAACACTTACCAGTAAATCTCTAAACCAGCCCTGGCCAGGGACTTCCCTGTTATGGCCAATCGAGCATAGCGCAACATCAACCCCCAATACCCGGAGAGACGAAACCCCTCCTATCGCTCATTGCCTCCATGTGACTCGGGACTGTACCCAAAAACCACCGTTTTGCACGCCCTCTTGGACGTGGTAAGGTGGAAATCAATGCACAGTGGGAATCACACAAGACTCTATGATGATCTCGGGTCTACAGACTAACCTGTACCAGTGTCACCAGAGAACTGCCATCTGACGTAAGGTATAATACCATCTGGGAGTTCTCGGCGAGTCCGTCCAGTGTACCCAGTCTCCACTGAGCACCCATATATCATCTCTGATGTCAAATACCAATGGATATGGGATCATCCATCGCCCATCTGTATGGGTCAAGAAGGCATACGCTAGTCTACTCTAGTATATCGATGCCCTGTCTCGATACACCCACGACTAGGGACCTTGAAGGATGTACTTATGGACTACCATATCCCCACTAGTATGATCCGCATCATAGTCCTAGTAGTCAAGTACCCATCCTAAGGGCTTTACCAACATGTAACAGAGAGACAATCAGTGTACACGTTAAGGTAAAGAGTAACCAGATAGCATACTATCATGTCGAGCAAGAAAGTCCTCCCTATATTTGTCCAAGCATCCACTACAATATACATCTCATGTATAGTAATGGCCTCTAGGGCATACATATAACTAACACGCTTTGCCTGGATGATACAAGATCTCACAATCGTAATCTTTCACCAGTTCCATCCATCTACGCCGCCTTAAGTTCAGATCCCTCTGCTGAAAAATATACTTCAAACTCTTATGATCTGTGAAGATTTGGCACGACTCTCCATACAAGTAATGCCTCCAAATCTTCAATGCAAAAACTACAGCAGCCTTCTCCAAATCATGAGTGGGGTAGTTCTGCTCGTGCATCTTCAACTGTCGAGAAGCATAAGCTACAACCCTGCCGTGCTGCATCAACACACAGCCTAAGCCCACTCTAGAGGCATCACAATACACAACAAAGCCACCTGACCCAGAAGGTAACGATAATACAGGTGCAGTCGTTAAGCGAATCTTCAACTGCTGGAAACTCTGCTCACATGCATCTGTCCACAGAAATGGAACCTCCTTCCTAGTCAGCCCGGTCAGCGGTGCAGCGATCTGAGAGAAATGCTGCACAAAGTGTCGGTAATAACCCGCCAGACCTAAGAAACTGCGAATCTCTGTAACTGACACAGGCCTGGGCCAGTGCTGTACCGCTTCTATCTTCTTTGGGTCCACACGTATACCCTCTCTCGTAACCACGTGACCCAAGAACTCCACACTGTCTAGCCAAAAAGCACACTTGGAGAATTTTGCAAACAGCTGATGCTCCTTCAAGGTCTGCAACGTGATACGCAAATGCTTCTCGTGCTCCTCTCGGCTCCGGGAATAAACGAGAATATCAACTATGAATACTATAATAAACTGATCAAGAAAGGGCCTGAAGATACGGTTCATCATATCCATAAAAGCTGCTGGGGCGTTGGTGAGTCCGAACAACATCACCAGAAACTCATAGTGCCCATATCGCGTGCGAAAAGCAGTCTTCAGAATGTCATCCTTCCGAACCTTCAACTGGTGATACCCTGACCGCAAATCAATCTTCGAAAAGTAGCCAGCCCCTTGCAACTGATCGAACAAGTCATCGATACGAGGTAATGGGTACCTATTTCGCACAGTGACGCGATTCAGCTGTCGGTAGTCGATGCATAGTCTCATACTACCGTCCTTCTTCTTTACAAATAAGACAGGAGCTCCCCACGGTGATACACTGGGACGAACTAGTCCTCTATCTAACAACTCTTGTAACTGGCTTTTGAGTTCCTTCAACTCCGTCGGGGCCATCCGATAGGGTGGTATAGAAATAGGCCCCGCACCTTGAATCAAGTCAATGCAAAATTCAATATCGCGGTCGGGCGGTAATCCTGGTAACTCAGCAGGAAACACCTCCGAAAATTCTCGTGCGATCGGAACCTGGTCTAATGGAATCTCAGCGACACCTAAGTCCTGAACAAAAGACAAGAACCCATGACAATCCTTCTTCAAGAGTCGTCCTGCACAAAGAGCAGAAATCATGTTGGCAGGAGTTATATTACAGTCCCCCTGCACAACAAAGATCGGTTCACCTGGAAAACAAAATCTAACCGCTTTCTCCCGACAATCTACATATGCATGATAAGCGGCCAACCAATCCATACTAAGAAGTATATCAAAATCTAACATATCCAGGAAAATCAGATCAACTAGCGAATCTCTATCACCAATACGTACAGAACATGACCTGAATACGTGCCGAGCTATAAAAGAATCTCCCACCGGGGTAATCACCACTAATGGTAACTCTAACAACGACGACTCTTTCCCTAAGGAAAGTGCAAAGCGTGAAGATACATAAGAATATGTAGAACCAGGATCAAATAAAATATGTGCCTCTAACGAACATACTGCAACAGTACCTATCACGACTGCATTTGATGCCTGGGCATCCTGTAGAGTCAGCGCAAAAACCCGTGCCTGGCCTCTGCCCGCATCCTGTCGTCTTCTACCCCTATCTCTTCGACCTCTCTGAGAGCGTCCTACAAAGCCTCGACCTCGTGGTGCAACTGCCTGGCGCGTAATGCCAACTGGGGGAGGAAGTAAAGCCATCGGCATAGAAGGTGGAGGGGGTAAAGCAACCTGTGGAACAACGGTCCCTCCCTGGAATCTACAATCCCTTGCAAAATGTCCTGGAAGTCCGCAATTAAAACATATAGATGGGATCCTCTGATCATCTGGGTATGAACTGAACATCTGGCCCTGGGTCCATCCTCGACCGAAACTGCGGCTTGGAGTGTTCCTACCTCTACCTCTGCCAAACTGCCTAGTCATCGGCCCAAACGGTCTACTCCTCTTTGGTTCCGAAACAACCACTGCCTCGCTCAAATGCTCCTCCACTCGTATCGCTGCATCCATGGCCTGCGCATACGTATCAAAATGCTGGGAGCCTATAGCTAGATACAACTGCGTGTCCAGACTTCGTAGGAACCTCTTCACCCGAAGCTCCTCTGTAGGTACTAAGTATGGGGCATAGTGCGATATCTGGGTGAATCGTAAATCATAATCGGCCACCGACATACATGCAGATTTCCGCAACGCTTCAAAACTGCTAGCTCTAGCATCCCTCACACTCTGAGAAAGAAATCTGGCAAGAAAGACCTCAGAAAACTCGGTCCACGACATCGGAGGAAGACCCGTAGCTCGTCCTCTCTCCATCGACTTACACCACTCCTGTGCAAGTCCCTCTAAACGAAGCTAGTCAGCTCAACTGACCTTGCATCAGAACATCGCAATGATCTGCCAATCCTCGCCATCCTATCAAGAAAGGACTGAGGATCCTCCGCTACATCGGTCCCTGTAAATACCGGAGGTCTCAATCTCATGAACTCTGCAAGCGATACCTCTATCACTTTCGTATCTACAAGTGCTACCGTCTGCATGGGCTGTACCTCGGACTCTGCCACAGTTGGTGTCGGATCCTGTCTCAGTACTCGAGTGGCCTCAGCTAACTGTCCTACCACTCGCTGTAATCCTAACATGCCCTCCTCTATCCTAGTCATACGATCTGGAGGAGGAGGATCAACATGCTCATGCACCGCCGGAACGTCCGGTGTACCAGTCGCCGTCACAGGCGGATTCGCCCTAGCTGCATCTCTGGCTGCGGCTCGCCTAGCTCGCGCAGCCATAGCAACTGGAACAAGAAACGAGAGTTGATATGGCTTATGAATAGGAACAATCAATAACGGAGAGTCAAAGGAAGGACAAATCAAGACATACATCCTAAGGTTAATTAGGCTGAGTGTGGTAACGTAAATATGTCGCGGAACATACGTACGGTACTGCACTCATCCTAATCACCTACTCCATCAAACCAAAGGTCATCCTAAATCACGGACTCACGTCAACCTATCTTAACTCACTACTCGATTCCGTAAGGTTAATCCTAGGCTTTGATACCAACTTTGTCACAACCCAAAGTTTGGATGTGACCGGCACTTAGATTGTATAATATCTAAAGATATATACACAATCCGAGTAAGCCGAAAACCAAGATCAAAATCCTTTTTGCGGAATTCTTTATATAAAAATTTAGCTTTTAAGTAAAAATCACAGTTGTTATGAAATTAAGATATAAAGACAAGTATAAGGTGTTAAATTTGGTTGCATCTCTAGTTGGGATCAACAATATCAATAATGGAGACAAATATCCAAGAGTATGGCATTAATAAGAATTTCAGATAAGTAAAAGAAATAACAATTTATAGAACTAAACCATCTCATCTGTCAATTAATATACATATAACCATCCCTCACTCTAAGTCAAATACAGATCTGATGGAGATTTTCTACATACAAAATACAATACCAAAAGAGAAGGTTACTACATATGTAACCCACCTATCAAAAGATGCGATATAAGCTGCGAAAAGTGGAACTGCACTGCTGCTAACCGTCCACTCTACTCCTGCAAGGAACTGTGGCACAACGGGGGTGAGTTGCCAACTCAGTGAATATAACTAACATATAACGGTTAATAATGTAAATATGACGATCATACTAACTGAAATGAGAACAAGTATAATGTATGATAGTATATGGAAAGAATGAATTTATACTATGAATCACATAACCAAAACTGAAATCTTATCATTTATTTCCAATAAAATTCATCTCTCCGTGTCCATCATCGACACAAAACTTCCATTTCTCGCAGGCATCATTCCTCGAATGATCCTGTAATCAACAATACCGGTCCGTATCATCTAGATATCCGCCGTATTTCACTACTATCTCCGGTATCGAGTAACCTCGCTAGGCTCCCCCGCCTCAAATGCGGCTATCCTGCCCCTCGGTCTCGACCGGGTCCACCATGTATCCAACTGTATATCTCCCCTACTCAGTCTGGATAACGTATAAATTCGCGACCGTATAACTCCCCCACTCGGTCCGGAATAAAATCAAATCATAAAAACATCTCATGGTGGACATGTCACATCAATCATGAAAATCACTGGATTTATGCAATAGTATACAAAACTCAAAACCATAAATCCTCAATAATACAATTACCTCTTATATCAACTTAGAATACTCAAATACTAAACATGATGTCAATGATGCAATTTATTACTGTTATTGGTGTTTAAGGTATGATATGAATCATTTTTAACAAGAAATTTGCTAAGTGTAAAAGTGACATGGTAATATCGACGAGGTGTAGTGTAACATGTAGGATGTGCACGTGGCATAACTCATCGATACTTGTGCAATGTTCTAGCAACTAAAGTAAAGTATATGTAGATATGTGTGCATATTATCAATTTAGCATACCAAAGTAAAACATTTATTTAAATAAAACTACGGGCGTAACACGCCATCTCTACAAAATTCCCAGGTAGATGTTTAGTCTACTCACAAGAAATACGTCGTATCTACTCAGGAATCGCCAATCCTTTTCCTTTCCTCGCGGCCTCCGAAGTTCCCGTATTTGAATCTAACATCGAAAATTAACTTGTATAAGGAAACGGTTATTCCGACACGGCGAATATGCAAACACACGTTCCTACGTACTAGTTATATTGTATATGACTATTTCAAGCTATCATACACTTAACCTTACTGGATTTTAACCCCATTCTGCATCGCGACAGAAAACAAATCACGATACGTTTTAACCGTGTCGTATTTTGGGTTCTTAATATCTTTTCCGATATAAGCTTCCAGATTTTATATACAGTTAAACTAACTTGTTTAAATAATACCAAAATGGCCAAAATTCTACACAGAAAGCTACCCAACAATCCAAAACTCCCTAGCTTCCTACAAATCCGGCGACGCTGGAATTTTCTTATTGGTCGCCGGCTAAAATCCGATCCCTATGGTTCGTGCTCCTATGGTTTGCTCTAGGTTCATTATACAACATTTAGATCCTGTTTAGTTAAGTTAATTTTTCTCTAAATTAAAGCAGATTCAAACAGACTCGATTTTGCATAAAGATACGATATTCTAGACAATTTGATTTCTAATTTAAACAGAATACAGAATTTAATCCCTACTGTGATTAAGGATTTACCTACAATTAACTTGTTGGAATAACACCCTCCAAGATGCACAAGCTCCTAATCCTAGCTTGATGATGAAATCCTTGCCTAGTTCTTCTTCTTCACTTCTCTTGTTCTTCTATGCTTGTTCTTGGTTTCTTTTCTTTCTTTTAAATTTTCAGAAGTTTTAAACTAGCTAAATGATCTGAACATGAGTTATATATGACAAAAAGAAAGGATAAGGTGAAGGAGGAGGTGTCACCAAGCAAGATGTGGGGTTTTCATGCAAGGAGGAGGTGTGGGTTGTGTGTTATGCATGTAAGAAAGTGGTGGCAATGCATTATCCTTCCATTTTGATTTAATTTGTAATTAACTCCTGAACTAAAACATTTTCAACCTATTTTCCATTTACACCCTCACAAAACCAAATTTGCATAATTTTCCTAAATTTTATAAAAACCCTTCACAACTTATGTTATTATAAAACACCCTTTTTATTAAAATGAACCTAAAATTCACATTAAAACCCTTATAATTTATTTATTTTGCACACTATAATTTTAATTTAATTTGTTTTACATACCTTTTATAAAATTGTCTTATTTGGTTTTAAAAACTTTTTAATTTAAATTTTTTTTATTAGTTAATTGGTTACTTTTATTTATTTCTAGATTTTCAAAATGTTACATGCGAACTCAATGTGTAGTGTGCGTGTGTATTGTTTTGAAGGGGTCTTGGATGTATCGGCGGCCTCGCAGAGTTTACGGGGGTCCCGCTACCCGGATAGCGGGCTGGGGGTCAAGGAGGCTAGCAGCCCCCTTGCGGGGTGCGGGGCAGCGCCCTGTTAGAAATTTTTTTCTAACAGGGATGTGTTTTGAGTGTAGAGCGTGTAGGAAAAAGAGGGGTAAAGAGTGTCCTAAGGACGCGTGAGATGGCACGTGGGCGCTGGGTGCCGGCAGTTAACGTGCGTAGCGCGTGGGCACTGGGCGTCAGCGGGTCACGCGCCCTGCATGTGAACGCTGGGTGCCTGCGATCACGTGGCCTGCACATGGACGCTGGCGCCAACGGGAAAAGGGGCATAGCCCCTGGACTGGGAGTTGAACTCCCGAGGGACTTTGGAGTTAAACTACTAGAAGAAAAATGTTTTTTATTTGGAGTTAAACTCCAAAAAGATCCAGATTTTGGGGATAAACTCCTTTGAGGATTTGGATCTTGGAGTTGAACTCCTCAAACATTGGTTTGAAGTTAAACTCCTAAAGAAGAGATTCTTGTTTTGGAGTTAAACTCCCAAAAGATTTTCGGAGATGATGAAAGGAGACCCCTTTCTTCTTCTTTGAGCCCTAGACCCTCTCTTAAGTCTTGGATCTTCCCAAAGTAGGAATTTGGAGATGGATCTCCTTCTTCCTCCTCTCTGTTGGTTGGATCTTGGAGAAAAAGGACGGTAAGATTTAAAATCTCCCCTCTTAAAGATTTGTTGGGTGATTTGAACTCTCTTTCAAGGTTTTATGATAAAAAAACTATTTCTTTTTGGGACAAGAAAAGTTAAACTCTTGATTTAATTCAAAAAAAGAAGAAGATTTAAAACCACGAGGAAGAAGAAGGAGGCACAGAACCCTAAAATTTTGAGAGAATGAAAGTTGTTATTGATTTTCTCATCATGTTTTCATTTTATAGGCTACACACTTTACATATAGCTTATTGGGCTTTTCCATATGGCACTTATGCCTCCCCATACCTTATGTACCTATTTCTTTTTGCACATAAGCCATGGGGTTTACAAAATTTTGGGCTTTTTGCTCTTTTTCCATACATTTATTTAAAAAATACATTAAACTAATTTATAGCTTCGTTCTTTTTGTCATGGGGCCAGCCCCTTCCATGCTCGGTTTTGATTTAGACTTGAGCCCGCTTGCTTGGGCTTAGGCCCACTTGGATGGGGGTTGACTTTGACTCTGACTTGGTCAGCTAGGGTGTAATTTTTAATCCCAACAAAGTGCCCCCTATCAATAAAAGCATGCCACGTATATGGGTTGTGTGAATGAAATTGATGGATTATATTCTATATGGAGATTGATTTTGTTTGGTTCCCCATGGAGGGTCCATGCCGTCCTTTTAGCGACGTGGACGGTCGATACTGCCATTTTTGTGACTTGGATGGTTGGTGCTGCCATTTTTGCGATTTGGACGGTCGGTGCTGCCATCTTTGCGACTTGGACGCTCGGTGCTTCTATTTTTGCGACTTGGACGGTTGGTGCTGCCATTTTTTGCGACTTGGACGGTAGGTGCTGCTATTTTTGTGACTTGGACGGTCGGCGCTGCCATTTTTTGTGACTTGGATGGTCGGTGCTGCTATTTTTGCGACTTGGACGGTCGGCGCTGCTATTTCTTGCGACTTGGATGGTTGGTGCTGCTATTTTTGCGACTTGGTCGGTTGGTGCTTGATTTGAATTGCTCCGCTTCTTACGGTGTCGGGGTTGGATTTGACTTGTTCCGCTTTCTGCGATGTCAGGGTTTGGATTTGACTTGCTTCGCTTTCTGCGGTGTCGGGGTTGGATTTGAATTGCTCCGCTTTCTGCGGTGTCAAGATTTGGATTTGACTTGCTCCACTTTCTACGGTGTCGGGGTTGGATATGACTTGCTCTTCTTTCTGCGGTGTCAGGATTGAATTTGACTTGCTCCTCTTTTTTTAGTATCGGGGTTGGATTTGACTTGCTGATTTGATTTGTTTTGGGAGTTCCCTACCCATCCAACAAGACTTTTGAGCTTGAAAGCGCTGCCGCGTGGGACGTTGATTTGATCTGTTTGATTTCTGCCTTATTTGGCGGGACTTTTGAATTTGAGAGAAACTTGGAATTTGGATTTTTTTTGGCATCAGCATCGCTGCACTGGAATAATGCTAAGAGCAACTCATCATTTTGTAAGTCCACGGTAGCGCCCCGGCTGTCTAACAGATGCCAAATACGTAACAAAAACTTTTACAACTGGCGCCATCGTGTACTATCACCCGGATCTGCCATTAAAGCTAAACTAACAAACTACAAAGTGGGTAGAAATGTTATACCGAATGATCCGAGTCCTTCGGTCTTCAACCATCATCCCACGCTTTGTTGCGGCTGCTCCGATCTCCTGAATCTCCAGTCTTCTCGTCCAGGTGGCACCACGTCGACGGATCCTTAAACGGGCTCCCGCCTCTGAACCGAGTCAACTCGATCATCAAGTTTGCTAAAAGAGATGACCAAGATTAATGTAGAGAATGAGTAGAACACTTTGTCTCACTTCGTCCAAAGCCATGGACGAACGGTTAATGAAGTTGCCTTTTTGGATTCAAATGAAATGAGAAATGAATATATATGAAATTTCCATGAAGCCAAAACCATAGTCTTTTTCTTTTTCAATTCTATCATCTCTCAAAAGAGAGGGCCGGCCATTTAAGGAGAAGGGGGAGGTGAGTGTAGGAGAAGGGGGGTGACCACAACATTAAATGAGATGAATGATTCATCTAAACACCTTGCACTAAACATTTAATGAAACAAATGAATCATCTAACCTAGTCATCATACATTAATTGCACAATTAATGCACTAATGAGTCACTAGCCACCTCATCATCCTAGTCACCATCTAGTAGCTTCTAGAACCTTCCACACTCTTCAAGAAAAGATAAATCCGTCTTTAACCGAATGTTAAAGCGGGTGATAGAAAACCGAAAACTGGCAACTTCCAAAAGCGATCCCGAAACGAATTTCAGGATAACCCCGTAACAGTATAAACATACCCGCATTTGTATTACGACCGAATACAAATGCAACTGAGACAAAGATATTATATCTACACAGTATAATACTCGGATCTGGCTTAAACCAAAGCCCACCAGTATTATCTGCCCGAAATATGACACGTGCGTAAACGCACGTGCATTTTCCGAACCCTGCCATAAAACCATACGGCCTCTACAACGTTTCGCCCGAACATGGGAAACTGTCTCTGGGGGACTCTAATGACTCATCAACACACTGGCACTGGGTATAACCACTAGCACGTCAGAGGTACGAGTTGTACGTAACGGTTTCCTATGTATTGATTGGAAGGGAAGCTGACGAGCGAACTCATCCAGAAAACCCTACAGAGCCTAACAGTGACAATATACATACAGTCCGGTCCGTTCGTCTATGAGTATCGCATATCGGCCTAGGGGCTGGTAACGTCAGACCCCCAATAGCGGTATAAGTCGTGTCAGAGAGTAGCCCAGAACACCCTGAAATACTACTGGAGTACCTACCAGTAAATCTCCTGCCTCGGCCGAGGGCTTTGTGTAATGGCTCTCCTAGACATAGCGCGATCTCACCCCCAATACCGGGAGAGACGAATCCCCTGCCGATCCGCTCACTTGCCTCCATGTGGCTCGGGACTGTACCCAAAAAAGACCTGTTTGCACGACTCCTTTGAGCCGTGGTAGGGTAGAAATCAAAGCACAGTGGGAACTCACACGAGACAAATGACGACCTCAGGTCGATGAACTAACCTGTACACATGTCACCAAGGAACTGCTATCTGACGCTAGGTATAATACCAACTAGCAGGTTCCCGGCGAGTCCTGTCCGGTGTACTCATAAACCAATGAGCACCTGTATACATCTTAGGTGAACCAACTAACACCAATGGCTTGTGAGACCGGCCACCGCCCCTTGTCGGGGTCTCAACTGTATACACTAGTCTATTCTGGAGTATCGATGCCCTGTCTCGAAACTCCCATGACTAGGGACACATTAAGGATGTGCTTACAGACCCCAGCTCCCACGTATATGATCGCCATCATACTGCTGGCAGTCAAGCAAGAATCCTATGGGCTCTATCAACATGCAATAGCGAACTAAAGCATGTATACGATGATAAAGATAAACCAGATAGCATACTATCATCTCGAGCAAGACTGTTATATCGGTATAGGTCCTGCCTCAATCATTGCAATCACGTACATGCGATCCAATAATTGACTTTGAGGGCACTATATCCAACAATCTCCTACTTGCACTTAAGGCTAATTATTGCGATGTCGCATACTCACAGCCCGTGTGATACCGAACATCCAACTCCTCTATTAATCAGTTTCATAAATCCCGTTTGTAAAACTATTGTGTTCGAGAAATAGCCTTAGTGAGTGGACCCGCCCTGATGTTTCTTTCTATGTCTCTCTTAATCTCAAGTTCGCGGAGAATGCCATCTCCCGAATTGAGTAATAGGTGTCTTAGAATACTGGATATCTGATGGGACCTAGTTCATAAATGAACTCCAAATCCAAACTTCTTAGACTGTATTGATAACTGAACCTAATCAGTATCCAGCACCATGCCTCCCACAGTATCCTATTGGACCACCTGTCCATAATACTGTCCCTTGTCAGAGGGAAAACTATAACTCTGACAATCACTCTGTCATCCATGTCACCTTTGAAGCCTGGAATGATAACCGTCTCCCGAAGGAGGCTGCCGTCATCAAATCCATAGAACATTCACTTATGTTCTAAAACTGCTTCCTTATGTTTCTTCAGGATTGGATTAATATAAACTTATCGTATCTAGTGCAAAAACAACATCTGGTGTGGTACTTGACATCTCACGATTGACTCAATCGCCTAAGCAAGTGATCTGCCAATCATGCACGTCCCTCTCCTCTTTAGTCTGTAAGACACCTTTAGAGAGGGTGACTCCATCACTTACAGGTACACCACCATGCCAGGAGTCATCTATTCTAAAATACTATTAGAATACTGTCAAAGTACCCTAATTGGGAAACTACCCAAATCTAGATCTAAAACCATAAATCTAGAAACCAGAATGTCAGATATTATATCCATATCCTTTGTGAAGAAACAACTGTGTGACGACCAAAGTACAACCGATCGTAGTATAGGAATTTTACTTCCTACTCTGTGTATGTTATCCAAATACCAGGACATCACACCCTACTACCTTCTCAACAGATCCATCCCCTATTCTGATGAAGTCAAACCCATGACTGTCACATCAAAATTAGATGATCTTATCTCCGCTATATCTGCTCAAGCCTATAAATAGATATAAGCTACTTGCCACTATGCTTCCGCTGCTCCCACTGACTACGACAACCCTCTGGCAGAATAATATTTACGTACACTTCTAAAGCTAGTTTAGAACGACGCTATACTTATCCTCCTACCGGGTCTCATAGTTTGGAACAACAGTAGTGTCAAGTCTGGGTAAACAAGAACCTCCCTGTCACCGTCCTTGAGGCTACCGGAGTACCTCTCGGGTGTTTGAGGTTACCCACCATATATGCGGAGTGGCTATTGGAATGTCAAACCTGATTGAATATATAGGTCCTATTAAATTTTCCGTAATCGTTTGCGGTTCTGGAATCACTTCCAGTTCTACCATACTCCCACTACTGTTTTCTGAAAAAATCCATTTTACTAAAACTGTGGTGAGTCAAGAACAATATCATTATTGATCTGCTAGATGGTAGAAAATCAACCCTCGACATAGCCCGGGTCAACCCACAAACTACCATTACAGAAACGTGCCTTGAGTTATCCAGAGTCTGGTTTTAAGCATAAGCCGGACAACTCCCCGTATCTTAACATCGTTAAGATATGAACCATTCTATATACAATATAGAAATAGAGGCACAAATTTAACTGGAACCAGATTCAAACCATGCAGCTGTCTCCAGTGCATATCAACTTAATGGAGAGAGACTAATCAGCATTACTCAACTTAGGAATACATCCAATTATGAATAACCCGAAAGAGAAACAAGTTTCTCAAAACCATTACTTGAATGCCAATCACAAGAATCTACATCTTCTATCTTTTTGAAGAATCCCGATACTTGCGATACCTGGTTCTCTACTTTATTCTTATACCCACAACTTCTCAAAACTTAGACATTGTATCTCTACGAAACACTTGTCTAAAAACTAGAGAAGTCACAAGTAAACAGAACATAGTACGAGAACCTACCCCTTTGTCCTGACGGACACTGGACAACATACAATACTCTGTATAAGTCTGCTGGGTTGAATAACTCAAAACCTGTACATCGTAGGTTGAAAACTGTACTCAGGCGATTTCCTCAAATATCACCAATTACAACGAATTCCGATATATAATGAGGATGATCTCCTAATTTCCAATAACTTACTCCCACTCATCATCTGTAAAACCATACAGATATGAGAATGAAACCTGGTAAATACATACCTTGGAGTAAGCATCTAATCGGGAAAACAGTTTTCCTTTAATAACGCACTGAAACATGAAGATGTTTCGTAGGGGTATCCTGGTATTCTTAGTAATGCCTCTTCCATAATCAAATTCATGACTATAACCGTATATTTCTTTGCCATCTCTCCAAATCCCTTTATTTTGTCTTTATTCATTACCTTTCTGTACACCATCGTTAGGCTAAATGGTTTTCTTCCTTCCCTACCGTTCGGCACCAGCCTATGGTTTGGAAGAAGACTATCCAGGAAGCATAATAGGTGTACTCTCCTAATCCTAGGAGTACTCGCAACTTGAGAGAAGGTGATGATAAAAGACAACTGAATAATACCTTATTCTTTTTCTCCCGAACTGGGAAAAAAGCAAAGGTGAAAATAGGAGTGGCGATGAAGTACGCGGTTTGGTCGTGAATGATTGCAGTCACAATTTACTTTGCCCTCTTTCTAATCCATTTATTTTGTCTTTAGTTATTACTTTCTGTACACCCTACTTAGGCTAATTTGTTTTCTTCATTCCCTACCTTTTGGCACCTGCCTATGGTTTGGAATAAGATTATCCAATAAGCGTAATAGGTGTACTCTCATAAACCAAGGAGCCCTCGCAACCTGAGAGAAGGTGATAATAAAAGACAACTGAATAAACCAATTCTATTTCTCCTGAACCTGGATCCATCCTCGAAGAAGTCCCTTCGAGTTCGTATATAACCATACGATGGATCTATCCAATGGAAGTGGATGTCCGTAGTAATACGGGGTGTTCTGAGAAATACAAAGGATAAACGAAGGAGCGGCAATGACTTATGCAACTTGGACAATCCAAAAGCCAGTATTTTAAGAAGGTTCGGTCAATTTGGTAACTGAGTCATAGTAGGGTCGGTCAAAGGTCGCTGCCAAAGAGAGAGAGAAAAGAAACACTCTGCGTGCACTCTAACCTAGATCAGAATAGTTATCACTTTATCTAATCAGGAAACCTCCCACTGTAATCTCAAATTCTCCTCTAAACCTGAAAGAAGAATTAATCGGGATCACCCGAAGAGTAAACCAACTCATCAGTGAGAATCGGGATCCAACTATCATCGCATGATAACTTGATGGAAGCCACTCAAGTTATCATACTCCAGAAGGTATGCGCATGCCTGGAAAGTTTCATGTATCTTTAGAAACTCCCGATATGATTTTTACCCCATGCTCTTATGACCTTGACGAAGGCCAACAAATCATAAGTCACATGTCAAGTTCTACCCGTCATAGTCCAGGTCAATTTGAAACCACCCGTACAAGCCCTTGACGAAGGCCAACAAGGCTATACGACTGTCCCAAACCAACACATCTATCTATGCAACAAATGAATACCCCAGCAGCTACCAAACACTATGCCTTGACGAAGGCCAACAAACATAGCTTGAATACTACTGACCATCCATAAGACATGACGGAGGGCTACGGGTGGTTTTTGGCGAAAAAACCTTTAACGTAATGAACTTGATCTCGTTGAAGGAACCTGATAGCTTTTTAAAAATATAGTGACGAAAACCTTTTGCTAAAGAGGTCACTCCCGGTGAAGAGATCTCTGCTCTTTCCTCGTGGAATGAGGTGCCGGATATTCCAACTGAATACCGCGATGCAAAGAAACTTGTAATCGACTATAATGAAGTTATTACCTTGGCGCAAACTTCTGCCCAATGGGTCTCTCCCGGTGAAGGGATATCAGCCCTTGCCTCGTCGAATGAGGTGCAGGATATTCCAACCGAATATCACTATGCAAAACAAAAGGAAACGTCTTTGTAATAACACCTTTTAAAATTGTTCCAACAACATCAAATATAGGTTTGTTTTATCCTTGCATTGATAAGAATCAATGCAATCCCATCAATCAATCATACCAGAAAAGAACGAAAAATAAAATGTACGTATATGCCATCCGCATTCGCTACTGGGTCCCGTCATCACCCGTTAGGTTATTTAACTAACGACAGAGCGGGGACTGTATTAGCACGGGTGTAAAACATATACAACATCTAATAGTATATATACCAATATACAATAATCGCTCCAGGTATGATAATATGCAACATTACAGAAAAGTAATAAGCATCACAGAACAATACAGATAATCTGGGATCCCCGGGTTTCACAGAGCCGCTACTGAAACCCGACGTTCCCTGGTCGTGTGGATAGCCTGTGCAATGAAATCTAGACCCCTACGGGTGCGGCAAGTTACCCGCCAAAACCTGAAGAGAGGCAGACCCTACAGCATAGTGAATGGACCACCCGACACTTCACGGAATCCGGTAACTTGAGCACCCCTCCTTGGGTCAACCTGTACCCCCTACGAGTGCGGCAAATAGTCTGCCAATTCTAGAGTGAGGCCCCTCTGCCTCTCAAAGCCATGAGATACGGACCCGTTGCCCTCCAGAACCCGGCTATCCGTGCACTCCGTCGCGGGGTAAACCTAGTACAGAAATAAAAATATGTACAACGGGTACATCGACCTCAGCCCGGTCGTGCCCTAAAAAGAATATTATACAAACAGGCAGTGACGGCAGTCCACATGTTGGACGCTCGCCCCGCAATATCAAATGTACAAATAAATTCAAAAAGCACTACCATTGCACACTGCTATCCACCGCGACAAATCCGCAACATCACAGCACAATACAGAACATCAACGCGAATGTCACGTTCGCAAATCCGTCTAAAAGGACTATAGAAATTAGACGCAATTTACTGCTCGAATGACATTCCCGGTCGGAGATATAATATAAGTACTGCATACTAACAAGTTTAAAATTTCGATCGACAAAACTTGCCGAAGTGGGCCCCACGTACATCTGGTGTACAGTAATAAAATCTGGGCCCAAAAGAAATATACTAGAAACCACAATTTCCTGTTAATAAGCCACTGTACAAATTTGGACCACTGGTCCCACATACTGGCCGCGGATGCGCGGTAAAACCCTAGGTTTGACTGCGGATCCGCGGTGGTACTGTAGGATCACGTGACTAAATTTGTACAGTTTGCTTAAAAAACCCTGCTCAATTTTCTGGGATGGTCAAAATAATTTTTAGGCCAGATTTAAAATCGACAGAAACATTGAACAGAAAAATTACAGTTTTTGAAATTCCGTTCGATCGATGTTTTAAACGCGTTAGCACAAGTTAGTAAAGCTTAATGGTGAGGCTCTGATACCACTGTAAGTCCACGGTAGCGCCCCGGCCGTCTAACAGACGCTAAATATGTAACAAAAACTTTTACAACTGGCGCTATCGTGTACTATCACCCGGATCTGCCATTAAAGCTAAACTAACAAACTACAAAGTGGGTAGAAATGTTATACCGAATGATCCGAGCCCTTCGGTCTTCAACCGTCATCCTACGCTTTGTTGCGGCTGCTCCGATCTCCTGAATCTCCAGTCTTCTCGTCCAGGTGGCACCACGTCGACGGATCTTTAAACGGGCTCCCGCCTCTGAACCGAGGCAACTCGATCATCAAGTTTGCCAAAAGAGATGACCAAGATTGATGTAGAGAATGAGTAGAATACTTTGTCTCACTTCGTCCAAAGCCATGGACGAACGGTTAATGAAGTTGCCTTTTTGGATTCAAATGAAATGAGAAATGAATATATATGAAATTTCCATGAAGCCAAAACCATAGTCTTTTTCTTTTTCAATTCCATCATGTCTCAAAAGAGAGGGCCGGCCACTTAAGGAGAGGGGGGAGGTGAGTGTAGGAGAAGGGGGGTGACCACAACATTAAATGAGATGAATGATTCATCTAAACACCTTGCACTAAACATTTAATGAAACAAATGAATCATCTAACCTAGTCATCATACATTAAATGCATAATTAATGCACTAATGAGTCACTAGCCACCTCATCATCCTAGTCACCATCTAGTAGCTTCTAGAACCTTCCACACTCTTCAAGAAAAGATAAATCCGTCTTTAACCGAATGTTAAAGCGGGTGATAGAAAACCGGAAACTGGCAACTTCCAAAAGCGATCCAGAAACGAATTTCAGGATAACCCCGTAACAGTATAAACATACCCGCATTTGTATTACGACCGAATACAAATGCAACTGAGACAAAGATATTATATCTACACAGTATAATACTCGGATCTGGCTTAAACCAAAGCCCACCAGTATTATCTGCCCGAAATATGACACGTGCGTAAACGCGCGTGCATTTTCCGAACCCTGCCATAAAACCATACGGCCTCTACAACGTTTCGCCCGAACATGGAAAACTGTCTCTGGGGGACTCTAATGACTCATCAACACACTGGCACTGGGTATAACCACTAGCACGTCAGAGGTACGAGCTGTACGTAACGGTTGCCTATGTATTGATTGGAAGGGAAGCTGACGAGCGAACTCATCCATAAAACCCTACAGAGCCTAACAGTGACAATATACATACAGTCCGGTCCGTTCGTCTATGAGTATCGCATATCGGCCTAGGGGCTGGTAACGTCAGACCCCCAATAGCGGTATAAGTCGTGTCAGAGAGTAGCCCAGAACACCCTGAAATACTACTGGAGTACCTACCAGTAAATCTCCTGCCTCGGCCGAGGGCTTTGTGTAATGGCTCTCCTAGACACAGCGCGATCTCACCCCCAATACCGGGAGAGACGAATCCCCTGCCAATTCGCTCACTTGCCTCCATGTGGCTCGGGACTGTACCCAAAAAAGACCTGTTTGCACGACTCCTTTGAGCCGTGGTAGGGTAGAAATCAAAGCACAGTGGGAACTCACACGAGACAAATGACGACCTCAGGTCGATGAACTAACCTGTACACATGTCACCAGGGAACTGCTATCTGACGCTAGGTATAATACCAACTAGCAGGTTCCCGGCGAGTCCTTTTCGGTGTACTCATAACCCAATGAGCACCTGTATACATCTTAGGTGAACCAACTAACACCAATGGCTTGTGAGACCGGCCACCGCCCCTCGTCGGGGTCTCAACTGTATACACTAGTCTACTCTGGAGTATCGATGCCCTGTATCGAAACTCCCACGACTAGGGACACATTAAGGATGTGCTTACAGACCCCAGCTCCCACGTATATGATCGCCATCATACTGCTGGCAGTCAAGCAAGAATCCTATGGGCTCTATCAACATGCAATAGCGAACTAAAACATGTATACGATGATAAAGACAAACCAGATAGCATACTATCATCTCGAGCAAGACTGTTATATCGGTATAGGTCTTGCCTCAATCATTGCAATCGCGTACCTGCGATCCAATAATTGACTTTGAGGGCACTATATCCAACACATTTGACCCGGGAGGACTTAGGATTTGGTTTTTTTGGTTTGCATCAGCACCACTAACACTGAAGTGTAGTGCCAGGAGCGACTCGTCATTTGCCTTTGGGAAAACTTGGGGTTTGAGTTTTGGGTCGGCATCAGCACCACTAACACTGAAGCGTAGTGCCAGGAGCGACTCATCATTTTCCATTGCCCATTGGGAAAACTTGGGGTTTGAGTTTTGGGTCGGCATCAGCCCGCTAACACTGAAGCATAGTGCCAGGATCGACTTATCATTTGCCTTTGGGAAAACTTCGGGTTTGAGTTTTGGGTCGGTATCAGCATCGCTAACACTGAAGTATAGTGCTAGGAGCTACTCATTATTTTCCATTGCTCATTGGGGAGCGATGAATTAGGAGACATGTTTAGATCTCTATCACCTAAGGCTTTTCAATTTTATGAGCCGTAAGGGTCTCATAAAAGTATTTTCTCCCTACGAGTCAAGAGGATCTCGCAGGTGTATGTTCTCCTTAGGAATCGTGAGGATTCCTAAGTGTGTTGGTCCTTTGAGTCGTAAGGATCTCATGCGGGAATATTCTCCTCACAAGGTCGAGTTTTGTGAGTGTATTTTTATCTCCTTCTTACGTGTTTGCGTCTTTTCGGGTTTTCACAAACTCGTCGGCAGTTCTGCTGGTTTTACTCATGGAGCCCTTTCGGGTTTTCATCTGTGCCTGTTTCGCTTGTGGACATACCTTTTTTTCCATTAGTGGTGCTTCATCGCCGGTAGGACTTTAAATGTAGTCTCGCCGGTAGGACTTGGGAAAGATAGGGGTCGTTTATGCCCGTGAATTGTATATGGCTTTACAGGATGTATGATACAGACCGTAGGACCGGTGTGCTCAATTCGTCTGTGACTTGGAGCATTCACGCATAATATTTTTGAGATATCGTCCATTGATGGGTGGCATGGGCCTTTCTCCCTCGGCATTTATCAGCTGGTAGGATCCTCTGTCAAACACATTCTCGATGATGTATGGCCCTTTCCAATTTGGTTCGAATTTTCCCTTGGCATGTCGATTGGGGATGATCGGTCTTTTGAGGACCAACACCAATTCGCATTTCTTGAAAGCACGGAGATAGGTCAACTTATCGTAGGCCCGTGACATTTGGGCTCGATACAGCTCCAGATTTTGCTGTACCGCGAGCTTCTTTTCTTCGAGGGCGTCGAGCTCTTCGAGCCGAAGGAGGACGTTTTCCTCCTCCGTCAACTCGTGCTGGATGACCATTCTTAAGCTTGGGACTTCGACTTCGAGGGGGAGGATCACCTCCACTCCGAAGAGTAATAAGTATGGAGTGGACCGAGTTGGAGTGCGATGCGTGATACGGTATGCCGACAACGCCTCGTGAAGCTTGAGACTCCGGTCTCACTTAGTGGCTGAAGCATTTTTCCTCAAGATCTTGCATAGAGTTTTATTGAAAGCTTCGGCTAGCCCATTGGGTCTTGGATTATAGATGGAGGAATATCTCCAGTCTATCTTGTGCAGTGTGGTGAATCTTGAAACTTTGAAGCTCTTGAAAGAAGGCCCGTTATCAGAAATGATTCTTCTAGGTGTACCAAAGTGATACAGAGTATTGTGCCAGAAGAATGTCAGGATATCTTCTGTCTTGACTTCTTTTAGCGAGACAGCTTCAGCCCATCTGGAGATGTAGTCAGTTGCGGCCAATATGAACCAGTGGTCTTATGGATGACGGAGGATCGATCGGGCCAACTATATCGGTGCCCCAAACTTCAAAGGGTCATGACGCCACCGTAGGATGCAGCGGTTGGGATGCTTGTGGATAAAGTCACCATGAATTTGGCAGAGATGACACTTCTTCGCATGCTCTTCACAATCCCTTATCATGGTAGGCCAGTAATACCCAAGCCATTTAACTTGAAGCCGCATTTTGGGGCCGAACTGGTGAGCTCCACAGACGCCCGAGTGAACTTCTTTCATGACTTTTTGGGCTTCATCCAATGACAGACAGCTGAGCCAGAGTTGGTCATATGATCTGCGGTATAGCGTATTATTTACAAACACGTATCAGAGAGCCCTCTTCTTTAGCTTGAACCCTGACATATTTTTCTTCGGGCAACTTGTCGTATCGGAGGTACTCTATGAAGGGCTCTCTTTACTTAGGCTCGTCTTGAATGATCAAAACTTCTTCAGCAGGATTGCTCTTTTGTTCTGCGCTTTCCTTTTCTCGTAAAGAGACTAGGGGAAGAATTTGTCGGCTCTTGACTGTGATCAGAATTTTATCCATGTCGGGATCAACCAGCTCTTTGGTTAGGCGAGCGAGTACGTCGGCTTTTCCATTCAATGCCTAAGGAACTCTCATTAGTTCAACATGGGTGAACTGTTTCATAAGTTACACCACCCAGCTTCTATATCGAGCTAATTCGGGCTTATATATCTTGTAGTCGTCGCTCACTTGGTTGATGACAAGCTGGGAATCACCGTAAACCCATAGCCGAAGTATTTCCATTTCTATGGTGACCTCCAGGTCAGCTATCAGAGCTTCATACCCAGCCTCATTATTTGTACGAGGCTCAGAGAGAGCAAAATAATGTCGTAGGGCTCCTCCCGATGGCGTGATGAACACCAATCCTATCCTTGCTTTTATCTCCGGGACACTTGATTTGCTGGAGGTCTTTATTTATGAGGCTCCATCAAAGTAGAGCTCCCAACATGGCTCGTTATCCTTGAGGTGCAGCACTTGTTCGTCAAGTAACTCGCAATTTAGTCGCGACCCTCCTGGTATTGGATGAGAAGCAAGGAAGTCAGCAAGGGCTTTCCCTTTTATTACTTTCTGAGGAGTATAGACTATGTCAAACTTAACCATCATGACAGCCCATCTTGCCATTCTGCCGGCAAGGTTTGCTTTGGTCATTAAGTGTTTGAGAGGGTCGATCTTGGAGATCAACATGACCTGATGAGCGAGCAGATAGTGCCTTAGCTTCTTTACGGCGAATATCAGGACCAGGCACTGCTTTTCAATTGGGGAATAGTTATGTTCCGCCCCGACTAATGTTTGACTGAGGTTGTAGAGGGCATTTTCTTTTCCCTCCTTGTTATTCTGGGTAAGGAGCGCGTTGAGTGATTCATCTAGCGCGGAAGTGTAGAGAATCAACAGTTTATTTAGAATGGGAGCAGCAAGCACTGGAGGGTGAAACAGATACCGTTTGATACTTTTGAACGCTTCTTGACATTCGGCATTCTAGACAAAAGGGGCGCCTTTTTTCATGAGCTTTGTGAAGGGCCTACATCTCCTAGATAAATTCGAGATAAACCTTCGTATATAAGCAAGCTTGCCTTTGAAGGATTTCATCTACGTCAGATTTTTCGTAGGAGACATCTCCATAATGACATTTATCTTCGACGGGTCTACTTCGATCCCCCAATATCGGACTATGAAGCCTAAGAATTTTCCCGATGACACGCCAAAAGCGCACTATAAAGAATTCATCTTCAAATCGTGTTCTCTCGGTCTGATGAAAACGGTCCTAAGATCTTGGATGTGATCGGCCTTGGCTTTAGTCTTGACGACTAAGTCATTGACATACATTCGACAACCTTATGGATTAAGTCATCAAAGATCTTGGTCATCGCCTTTTAATATGTGGCACCTGCGTTCTTCAGTCCAAATAGCATCACTTTGTAACAGTATATGTCGATCGGGGTTCAAAATGTTGTATGCTTCTCATCCTCAGGCGACATTTTTATTTGATTGTACCCAGACGAACCATCCATGAAAGTGAACAGCTCGTAATTTGAGGTGTCATCGACCATCATTTCCATGACCGGAAGCGGAAAATCATCTTTAGGGCATGCCTTGTTAAGGTCTCTGAAATCGACGCAGACTCGGATCTATCCATTCTTCTTTTTCACTGGGACGATGCAGGCGATCCAATCCGCATATTTCTCTTCTCTGATGAAGCCAGCATCGATGAGTTTCTTGGTTTCCTCGATGACCTTTTCTTCCAACTCTCTTCTCATTCTTCGAGGAGCTTGTTTGACTATCTTGGCATCAGGATATATAGCCAGCTTATGCACGGCCACTTCAGGGGAGAGTCCACGCATTTCTTTGTACGTCAACGTGAAGCAGTCGACGAACTCATGCATCAGGGCAATTATCTGCTCTTTCATTCCCTCTAACAAGAGTGAGCTGACGTAGGTCAGCTTTGGATTATTGGGAGTTCCTAAATCAATTTCGGTTAGCTCGTCGAAGGTTGCTTGTCCTCCATCTTCGATCTCTCGAGGGGATTCTTCTGGCTCGGCTAGCTCGGCATCATCTACCTCACCGTCATCATTTGATCCTTCGCTGGCTTCACCAACAAGGATCATATAGCATGCTCTAATATCAGGTTGAATGAAACCTATGCCCCATCTTTCTGGGATTCGTCCATCGATGAGTGCTCGAACCTAAGGCGGATGCCACAACCCCTCATAATACTTCTCTTCGGAGTCCATTTGATATAACTGACACCGGCACTTTTTAAAGTATTCCCGCATCTTGGATGCATAATATCTAGGATTGAGGATGGCTCTTATGCCTCTCTCATAGGGAAGGCACATGACAGACAAATCGTCCGGGTGCACAACAATATTTGACCAATAAAACAGGATGCCCTTCTGTTCACTTTTTTTCCCGGGAACGTACAAAGTCTTCAGCTGATCCATGGTGGAGACTAACAACACATCGAGCTCTTTGCACATCTGCTCCGACACTCTTGTGATTGCTAAGGACCCTTCCGTAACTTCAAAGGTCTCTCTTAGCTTCGCTTTTGCATGAAAGCCCAATTTGCACAGCTATTGCAAAAACGGGTCTTCCTCTCTTGATTCTTCAGTGTCGCTGCAGAAATGAGGGCGAACTTTGTTGTCGGATGGGCCTTCGATGTCAGACTCGCCCGTATCACTACCGAAATGAGAGCGAGTTTTACGAAAGGAAGGACTTTCAGCGTCGGACACATCAGTGTCACTGCCGAAACACGGACGCACTTGGGGTTTTTTGATTTTGAAGGTGTCAGCCGGCTCAGATTGGCTTTTGAGTTTTGGAGCCGTTATGTCTTTGATCAACTGTGGCTCAGCACTTTGGGGGTTCACAAAGTACCAAGAATCTTCGTATCGGACTTCATGCACACCAAATGGCTGGATGTCTCCGTCATTACGTCTTTCTTCGCCATTTTTGGTATACTTCATGCACTGATGAAGCGGTGTGCAGGGCCATATTGCTGAGAAGCGTGCAATTACAAATAAACTCGCCGAGCGCCGTTGCCAAAAGGAAGAGACTGAAGCCCTGCTAGCGACTTTGGAGGATAGAGAAATGGAGCTTGAAGAGAGGAACAAATATCTTGCCAACTTGCTAGGAGCTCCACCTTCCTGATATGCATATATACATATTTTTTGTACTCCTTTTTGACAGATTGTATCTTTACCCACTTTGCTTCATGAATAAAAGATCTCTTTTTTTATTTGCATCTCTCTGTTTCTTAATTGTCCTGATCTAGCGTGGATTAGTTTATTTACTCATCGCGGAGTGTTTAGTTTATTTACTCATTTCAGAGTGTTTAGTTTACCCTTCCCTTAGGTTTATAAGCAAACGCACCCTAACTTTAAATATAAATAGCTCCCTTTTTTTATGATAGGGGTCCGTTAGGTTTGTGGTACTGGGTTAAGTCCATCGTACCATCACGTTGGCTGATATATTCTCGATATGCAATCCTTTGAGTTGCGGCTCGAGTAGCCATGCGTCTGTCATGTCTTTGTTCTCTTCTGAGGCTGGACAAGACATCTTCAAGTAATCTTCTTAGGTTGGAATATCCATTTTACCCTCGGAAGATCAAGCGTTAGGTATTGCCATGGCGCTTTACTTAAGGTTAGGCTTGATTTGAAGCCCCGATGAGTCATAACCGCACCCTTCTGGAGCGGGATGACATCCAATGGTTTTTAGGCTTTCCATCAAGACCCGAAGCCAGGCACATGCCGATTCTTCGCTGAAGTAAGGTAGGCATCCGTATGACCTCTATGCTGTATGCATCGTCATCGAGATCTGGAGCTAGGGATATGTCATTGCACCGATTTTATTTGATAATTGCGCCCACACCCTGTTGGAATGAAGAGGAACGTCGAGGTAGTCTTTAGGCTATGGATGTACCGTCAAGACCTGACACTTCTTTCGACGAAGCATGGTGGAAGATATGGTTTCCTTTCTTTCATTTATGCCTATGGATTATATACAAGAGTCGTCATGGACCAACTTGCAGTGCAGAATAATTATATTTTATTATTTTTATTTATTATTATTTTTAATTCCGCGATGCTCTATCTTTTCAGATTTTTATATCACGGGAGTCGCGATTGCCCAATCATTTCGTCTGTTTTATTCGCGGTGCTCAATCATTTCAGCTATTTTTTTCGCATTCATCAATTTTGTTATGAGTCGGAGACTTGGGGTCTGATGCTAGCTTCGGCATCAGTATCGTTATAACTGGAATATTGCCAGGAGCGACTCATCACATGCCATTGCTAATTTCGGCCAAATGGTGACTTAGAAACAGGTTTAGATCCCTGCTAACTAAGACTTTTTCGATTTTACGAGCCATAAGGGTCTCATAAAGGTATTTCTCCCTATGGGTTGTGAGGATCTCATAGGTGTACTTTCTCCTTAGAAGTCGTGAGGAAGCCTAATTGTATTTTACTCTTATAAGTCGTAAGGATCTTACAAGAGTCTTTTCACCTTACAAGTCGTGGGGACTCGCAAGTGTCATTCACCTTGTCGAGCAATATTTCTCATTTTTGGTAGGACTTGGTGGAGAAAATATTTATTTACGCCCGTGGATTGTATACAAGGGTCGACATTGGACTGCCTGTAGGGCATAAATTTGTGGGGTTTTGATGGATTAAGAACAGGTTTAGATCCCTGTTGCTTAAGGCTTTTGAATTCTATAAGCCATGAGGGTCTTACAGAGGATATATTCTTCTTACGAGTTGTGAGGATCTCATAAGTGTATTTTCTCCTTAAGGTTCGTATGGATTCCCAAGTGTGTAGCTCTTTTGTGAGTCGTAAGGATCTCAAGCAGGTGTTTTCTCCTTACAAAGTCGTAGGGACTTTGCAAGTGCATCTTTTACTTTCTTTTAACGAGTTTGCACCCTCTCGGATTCTCACAAGCTCGCCTGTAGCCCCGCTATTTTTACTCACGGTGCCCTTTCGGGATTTCATCTGTGCCCATTTCGCTTGTGGACATACCCTTTTTGTAGGCGGCCCATAAGGTAACGCACTAACAATTGTAGATCACGACATTCTTTGAAGGACCGCATCGTATGGGACCTGGAAAGGATGTGAATTTTTTTATGCCAGTGGATTATATATGGTGCTCGATATGGAGACCCACCGTATGGCAATATATTAGTTTAAGGACATTACGATCAAATATTAGTTTAGGGACATTTCGGTCCAACATTAGTTTAGGGACATTTCGGTCCAAAATTCCCGTATTTGGGACGAATATTAGATTAAGGACATCTCGGTCCAACATTCCCATGTTTAGGACGAATATCATTTAGCACCACTTTCAGAGTTTTGACTTAGAAAGATAGCGAGCGGATACAAGCATCGTCGACTATCATTGACCTAAGTCGCGACTCTTTAGGCGTAGTACTTTTTGAGGAATCGACCGTTTATCGGCCGGAACGGCCTTTCGCCATGCATGTCCATGAGCAAATAAGCTCCACTTTGGTAGGCCTTATCTATGATGTACGGGCCTTCATAGTTTGGCTCTAACTACCCCCGTTTTGCACAGTTGGGAACCATTGGTCTTTTGAAGACCAGCATAAGTTCGCCTTGGCGGAATATTCTCGGCCTGGTAAGTCTTTCATATGACTGCGTCACCCTTGCCTTATAAGCTCCAGATTTTGTTGTGCTATAAGGTGGGTTTCGTCGAGAGCATCGAGTCCCTCGAGCCTAAGATGAGCGTTTTCATCATCCGTTAGCTTATATTGAACTGCCAATTGTAATGAGGGGAGTTCTATCTCGAGTAGGAGTACCGCTTCAATGCCAAACACCAATGCATATGATGTTGTATTTATGACCGGCTTGAACGTTGTTCGGTACTCCCAAAGGGCTTCATGCAGCCTTTCGTGCCAGTCCTTTTTGTTTTGGGACACCGTCTTTTTTATAAATGTAACAACCCTAAATTTCCTATACAAATTTTTTCAAAATATATTTTTCAAAATCCATAAAGGGGTATTTATTGCCTGAGCACAAGATAAGTAATTAACTAGCAATTTAATTATAAGAAGGAGCTTGTGGCTCATTGGTAATACCTTGCACTGCTGAACCAAGCCACTAGAATTCAAATCCCATACCCCACATTATTTTTAATATTGATTTTTTTAAAACCTTTAGAATACCAAGGGTTTACACGTGCATATCTCACAAAAACCCCATTACACCCAAAAATGTAACATTGCCAGAGATTAGATGAACCGTCGGAGGGGATTCCGGCCGCCTGACTCGGCCGGGAATCGGCCAAATCAGCCTCGACTCGGCCGACTCAGTCCTCCGACCGAGTCACGGCCGAGTCAAGGCCGAGTCGGCCGATTCCGGCGACGACCCCAACATAAAAATTGTGTCTATTCACATTCCCTACACACCTGCAAAATTTTAGCCTCAGACCATTTCCAGAACTCTTTTAAAACCCCATTTACTCCACTTTTATTACATTTTAATATATTTTAATACATTTTTAAATTAAAACCCTTCATCTACCCTAACCCTAGCCTAACCCTATAAATACCAACCCTACACACTACCCCCTCACCCCAAACTCTGAGCCAACTCTCTAGAATTTTCAAGAAACTTTTGTGTGCAATCGAAGTGAGCGAAAGGCGAAGCTCCGGCGAATTCTTCGGCGGATTTTCCGGCAATGTCCGTAGGAACTCCCGGCTACGAAACGACGCACCGCCGACTCCTTCCGAACCATCTCCCTCTTCTAGTTGTCCAAAACCCGTAAGTCCCCAAATTCTACCTCTCTTTTCTTTTCTAAAATACGGATTTACAAAACCCGACGGAATCGGAACCAATCCGATTTCTGATTCGGTTTCTTTATAAAACTTCACTTCTCGTTAATACATTTATGCTTAAACTCTCTCATGTTGACTATTAAACACTAATCAACCAAATTGATCAAGTTTCATATCACAAAATAATTACTATTTCATTTTACCGTATTTTTCATTTAAATACCACAAGTTTCAATTTCGCCTTCAACATCACAAAACCTTTCTATACCTTTAAGTAGATCACGAGGTAATGACCTACCTCCTCACACACTCATATGCAATATAGCACAATACCCTTGGGAATATAGAATACGGGAAAACGACATCATTGCAAATAAATACCATTTACTTAGTAAAACCGTTTTCTAAAGGATTTAGTATTTATACAATCTTTGCAAAGCGCCACTACAACCCATTTTGGGGAACCCGTTCGGGATGGTGCGGATTATCGCACATCCTCGGGCTTAGTAGTGCGAGATTCAGACCTCCGCAAGGAGCATTCGGTTTCGAAAGATTTAAGATATGACATCTTAAGAAAATGAGATTTTTAGAATATAAAATATATATTAAAATTATTTTTGTATAAATATATGTATATTTATCATTAAAATACCTATTTTGTTATGATATAAATATTCCACCTTTTTTCTAAATATCACAAGAATCATTTTACACTAAAATACCATGAATTCCATACAAAACCAATATTACAAATTAATACCATTTATTATGAAAATAGGATATTTTCACTAGAAGTATCATAATATAAAATCTACATTCACTACAACTCTAAAGACGATAATAAATACCTGGGGTGTATTTTGAAAACTAAACACAGTATTTTACATAAAACCACCCTCAAGTTCTATAAATTATCCTAAGGACCTTAGTAAACATAGGTTTAAGCGTGACCAATCTCTTGAGCCTCAGGGAGCCGGAGAATTGGGTGCTTGCCTATCTAAGGTAGACAATTAACAACGGTGTTATCAACTGTCACGCCCCGCTTCCCAGTGTACGGCGAAGTGGACGCGACGAGGCCCGCTACGTATATACTCAGAAGTACATACGCTAAGCGTAACTAAGCAATATAAAGTAAATCACAAGAGACGAATAATATAGAAATAACAACAACTTTTATTAATAACATTCTTTGTACAATGCATGAAAAGAAAATACAACTGGAATGAAAAGCAATGCCTAAACAGTGGCATAACAGAAAATGAAATAAACTGGAAAGAACAAGGTACAGTATCTAGAGCTCTGGATCTTCCTGGAACTGCTCCAAATCTTCACCGGTGGGCTCGATCTCAGCTTGGTCCAACGCACCTGACGACATTCAAAGAAGAAAGAAATAGAATGTCGTCAGCGAACAGGTCGCTCGGTAAGTCCCAAAGATAAGGAATAATGAGAATGACAGAGTAACAGTAATTTCTAAAGTATTATATTGTTGAATATTATGGAACATTGTGTAACGCTGTTGTTTGTAGCTTGGTACAGAAGGATGCCAGTGTATACGAGGGGGATCTCTATATGCTAGAGATCAGGGCAAAAGGAAAGTACAAGGAACCGTTATGCCACGGTACAACAGCAATAGGATTCAGGTTAGGTGTCTTAATCTGACCACCTCGTGCCACCTTTAACACCTTCCGTACCAATCTACCCCTTAAACCCCGTAGTGTTTTTAACAGTATTGTAGTATTGGAATATGTAATTTGGGTGACTGATCAAAACCATGATATCAGTAAACATGTTGTAACTGTATAATCAGGTAAATGGAATATCAGGATAATGGATGAATATCCATGGTTTGATTCAGTCAAAATGAATATATTGTTAACTGGATTCAGGGATTCATGTATTCAAATTGTATTGGAATATAAAAGAATATAGATTGACTTAAATCATCTTCAAGTCAGAAATAGTCAGACTCTAACCCGAGTCAGAGTAAAAGAAGATAAGTTGAAGTTCGATCTTTGTTAGGGGCATTATTGTAAATTATAAAACTTAAGGGGGTTTTATGTAAAAAGTACTTTTGTATAGTTTTCAAAATACATCTCAAGTATTTATATTTCGTCTTTATCATTATAATGAATGTGAATTTTATTTGTGTTATTCTAGTGAATATATCCTAATAAATGTATTAATTGTTTTATCTGAAATTCATGGTATTTTAATGTAACTTTTAAATCTTGGAATTTTTAGAAAAATGTGGAAACTTTATATTATGATAAAATAGATGTCTAAATGATAATTATATATCTATAAACACATGAATAATTTTTAAATGAATATTTTATTTTCAAAAAATCTCATTTTTCTTAAATGTCGTATTTTAACCCTTCGAGACCGAATGCTCCTTGCAGAGGTCTGAATCTCGCACTACTAGCCCGCGGGTGCACGATGAACCGTACTATCCCTAACGGGTTCCCCAAAAGTGGGTTGTAGCGGCGCTTTGCTTAGGTTTATAAATACTTTTCATTTAGAAAAACGGTTTTATAAATATAAGGTATTTATTTGTAAAAGAGTCTAGTTTTCCGTATTTTAGTTGTTAGGGTTTCCTAAGCCAACTAGCATATTTCTAAGGTCTAAACGATGAGTCATTAGAAGCCTCAAATCGCCTCTTCACCGTCAATTGCGGCCAGGTAAGCGGGAAGGAACCACAGTCGTGGGCCTAATTAAAAACCACTAGCCTAGACACACTTGCCTAGACACCACAAGACAGTTTAGATAAACGATCAATGTCCATGACCAATCGTGTTTTCATTTTAATAAAAGATTTTATTTAGAAATGTTTACAACTTAAAGATTTAAATAAAGGTTATAGAGATTAGGGTATTTTAGTGAAAAGTCCTGTAATTTCGTATTCTGTGTTTTGATATTTATCAATTAGGGTTATATTGAGTGTGTGTAGAGGTAGGTCATTACCTCGTGACTTATTTTAAGTTTGGGTGAAGTTTAAAGGTAAAACATGACTTATTAAACTTAAAGGTATTATAGCGTAAGAATACGGTATTTAAAAACGTTATCATTTCATGTGTGAAATTTCATTCAAATTGGTTTCTACAAGTTTAGTGATCAAGATAAACCTATTTAGGAGTGAGGGAATTAATTAAACTAAGAAAAATGAACTTCATGGTATTTTATGAAAAGAATACGGTTTTGCAAAGAAGTTATCATTTCATGTGAAAAAGTTTGATTAAATTGGTTTATGGGTGATTAATAGTCAACATGAGTATGGGTAGATATTATGTATTAGGTGACAAGTGGAAATTTATAGAAAAACCGAATCGGAAATCGGTTTGTCCGATTTCCGTCGGGTTCCAAAAAGTCGTATCATTTATAGAAAAGAGAGATAGAAGGGATGGGACTTACGGTTTGGACAAGCTAAGGAAGCTAAGGGATGTGGTGGTTGTCGATTCGTCGAAAACGTCGCGAAGGTTCTGATCCGGTCGCCGGAATCCGTCGTCGATTTCGGCAGCGCTTCGCTTCTCGCTCTTCGTACCGAGTTCTCGAGAATTTGATAGAGTGGACTTAGAGTTGTGAGGTGAAATGGTAGAGGGTAGGGGTCTTTATATAGGGTTAGGCTAGGGTTAGGGTTTGAATTAAAAAATATTTTAAAAATGTAAAAATCATTAAAAAATTCATTAATTTTGGTCTTTAAAGAGATTTAATTGAAATTGTGTAACAGTACTGGAAATTTAGACTATACAGGGGGTTAGACCAGGTCAACACGAAAAATTTTCGTGTTGACGACTCGGCCGACCGGCCGATTCGGCCGAGTCACCGGCCGACTCGGCCGAGTCAGGGCCGAGTCAAGTGCCGTCGGATGGGGTTCGGTCTGGGGGAGGTTTTGGTGTACTTTAATTTTTATGATTCACAATAAATTGTGAGTTATGGCTGTTTGACCGTTTGACTTCTAAAAAAAATTAAAACAAAATGATATAAAAATTATGTGGGGCATGGGATTCGAACTCTGGTGGCTTCGTTCAGCAGTGCAAGGTATTACCTATGAGCTACAAGCTCCTTCTTGTAATTATTGTAAGGAATTAGATACTTAAATTGTTTCCAGCAACATCAATACTCCAAGTATACACTATATTTAAAGCAAATTTTTGGTATACAAAATTGGAGTTGTTACAATCTACCCTCCTTACAAAAATTTCGTCCTCAAAATTTACAACTTTTATTTGAGGACTAGTTTACAAAAAGGTGCGGATATCTTGCACGCATCTCATCCTCCCTTTCCCACGTGGATTCACCTGGAGTGTCTTTCCTCCACATTACCCGGACCAAATTAACTTCCTTGTTCCGAAGTGTCTTCACTTTCCTGTCCAGGATCTCCACAGGTTGTTGCTCACAAGACAAATCGGGTTGTATCGTGAGCTCGGAATGATCAAGTACATGGCTGGGGTCACTCACATACCTTCTGAGTTGAGATATGTGAAACACGTTATGCACTCCTTCCAATGAGGGTGGAAGCGCTAAACGATATGCCACCTCACCGACTCGTTCGAGTATATCGAACGGTCCAATGTATCTCGGACTCAACTTTCCCCGTCTTCCAAATCTGATCACTCCGCGGTTCGGAGAGATTTTCAGGAATACATGATCTCCTGGCTGGAACTCCAAGTGTCGTCTCTTTGCATCAGCCCAGTGTTTCTGTCTATCTTGGGCTATGCGCATTCTTTCTCTGATAGTACGAACCACATCAACGGTCGCTACTATCATCTCTGGTCCAAGGAGTTCTCTATCTCCGATGTCGTCCCAACTTAATGGTGATCGACACTTCCTTCCATATAATACTGCAAAAGGTGCCATTCTTATGCTTGCTTGGTAGCTGTTGTTGTACGCAAACTCCACAAGATGCAGGTGATCTTCCCACGATCCCTTGAAGTCGAGCATACATGCTCTGAGCATATCCTCCAAGATCTGAATAGTTCGTTCCGACTGACCATCTGTTTGTGGATGATAAGCCGTGCTGAAGTTCAGACTTGTTCCCAAGCTAGCTTGCAGACTGCCACAATTGCGATCGGAACCTGGTGTCACGATCGGAGACAATGCAGACCGGTACTCCATGAAGTCTCACAATTTCCTGTATGAGTTCATGGGTATCAGAGATAGTACAGTATGAAGAGTTTAAATCTTAAATTAGATTATTACCTCCATGTACTTCTTCGCTAATGTCTCAGTTGATTGGCCAACTCGAAATGGGATGAAGTGAGCCGACTTTGTGAGTCGATCCACAATGATCCAAATCGCATCGTTACCCTTTGTGCTGCGAGGAAGAGCAATTACAAAGTCCATCGTGATTTGCTACCACTTCCATTCTGGAATTGGTAACGGTTGAAGTAATCCAGCAGTCCTGTGATGTTCAGCCTTTACTTGCTGACACACCAAGCATTTTGCGACGCTTCTGGCTACTTCCCGCTTCATTCCATGCCACCAATAATTCTGACGTAGATCTTTGTACATTTTGGTACCTCCAGGATGTACTGAATAGGGAGAGCTATGAGCTTCTTTCATTAACTCTTCCCGAACAGGACCCTTTGGTACACACAATCTGCTGCCGTATCTCAAAGATCCGTCTTCATGGATGATGAAATCTGTTCTGAGTCCATTCTCCACTTGTTCTCTGATCCTTTGCAACTTAGCATCGCTGGATTGAGCTACCTTGATCTGGTTGACAATAGTTGATTGGACTTGTAGATTCATCAAATTTGAAACATCACCTGGCATGACTAGTTCAATCTCCATCTGATGTAGGTCTTGCTGAAGCTTCCACTGTGCGGTGAGATTCATTGCTAATGGTTGGCGACTAAGAGCATCAGGTACTACGTTCACCTTCCCTGGATGATATTGCAAGTTGATGTCAAAGTCCGCCATAAGTTCTAACCATCTTCTCTGCCGCATATTCAACTCCTTCTGAGTAAACACGTACTTCAGACTTTTATGATCTGTGTAGATGTTTACTCGTTCACCAAGTAAGTAGTGGCGCCAAATCTTGAGAGCAAAAATAACGGCTGCCAACTCCAGATCATGCGTCGGATAATTGCGCTCATGAGTCTTCAGTTGTCTTGAAGTATAAGCCACAACCTTACCGTGCTGATGTAGAACACATCCTAATCCCTTACCGGATGCATCGCAATGCACTTCGAATCCTCCAGATTGATCCGGTATGACGAGAATAGGTGCAGATGTCAGTCTTGACTTGAGTTCTACGAAAACTTGCTCGCATGCTTCTGACCACACAAATTCTTCATCTTTTCGTGTGAGCTTGGTCAGGGGTGTTGCTATCTTCGAAAAGCCTTCAATGAATCTTCTGTAATATCTAGCTAAGCCCAAGAAACTCCGAATATCCTTCACTGATTTTGGTGTAGGCCATTCGCTGACTGCTGAAACTTTTGCTGGATCCACAGAAATCCCTTCTCCTGATACGATGTGTCCAAGAAAACCAACTTGTTTTAGCCAAAACTCGCACTTGCTGTATTTGGCATAAAGCTTATGTTGTCGAAGAGTTTCCAGGACAATTCGTAAGTGCTCCGCATGTTCTTTCCGGTTCTTAGAATATACCAGGATGTCGTCGATGAATATGACAACGAACCTGTCTAAATACTCCCGGAAAACTTGGTTCATAAGGTTCATGAAGATTGCTGGTGCATTGGTCACTCCTAATAGCATTACTAAAAATTCATAATGCCCATAGCGAGTTCTGAAAGCTGTTTTGTGAATATCAGCTTCCTTGACCTTCACTTGATGATAACCTGAACGAAGATCTAGTTTAGAGAAGACACAAGATCCACTTAGCTGATCGAATAAATCGTCGATGCGCGGGAGTGGATACTTGTTCTTTATTGTGACTTCGTTCAAGGCCCTATAGTCGATGCACATTCTGTATGAACCTTCCTTCTTATTCACCAATAGTACAGGTGCTCCCCAATTTGAAGTGCTAGGACGAATCCATCCTTTCGCCAGTAATTCGTCCAACTGTGTTCGAACTTCCTTCAATCCTTCCGGTCTTAGTCTATACGGTGCTTTGATCACTGGTTGTGCTCCTGGTACTAAGTTAATACTGAATTCAAGAGCTCGATCGGGAGGCAAACCTGATATATCGTCAGGGAATACATCATCGAACTCTCGAACTACCTCCGGTCTTGATTCTTCTTCTGCCTGAGCTGCTGCAACTACTGCTTCCCTTGGCTTAGCTTTGTAGGTACTTGGTTCCAGTGTACGATCTCCACTCTTGAAATAGAAGACCGGATGATCTGGAATCTCAAATACTACCCTCCTTTGACGACAGTCGATGGTAGCATAAAAGGTTCCAAGCCAGTCCATTCCTAGAACCACATCGAAGTTTGGTATGTCCAGTACCTTGAAGTCAGCGTAAAACTCTCGACTGCAGACGATGACTGGACACATGCTGTATCCCATAGTTGCCTTTAGAACACCATTTCCGTAACTGACGTTCCAGCTGGATACAAGCGGTGAGACTGGAATCGCATGGGTTCGGAAAAACCGTTGCGACATAAAGCAGTGGGATGCTCCAGTATCAAACAGTGCAAGTGCAGGTAGCGAAGCTACTAGGATTGTACCTAAGGTATATGGGATAGGTTTTAGGTGTAGGGAAAGTGTGTAGGTAAACAAAACTAAAAGATAAGTTTGAGAAAGAAAGTTTACCAGTAATGACTTGGCCAGTGGCCTCAGCTTCTTCCACAGACATCATGAAAGCCTGGCGCTTCGGCACATTCCTCCTGGCCTGAGGAGCATTCCTCTGAACGTTCCTTTGAGCTTGATGGAACTGTCGAGGAGGTGGTGCAGCTTGTGGTCCCCTAGGTGGTGCAGGCAGTGCAAGTCTGGGAGCAGGTGTCTGAAGAGCCGGTCGCTGCTGATAAGTATTTGCTGGCCTGGGTGCAGCAACTGAGTTCTGCCTTTGAGGACAAGATCCAATATCGTGAGTGGCTGAACCGCAGACTAAGCAGAGGCGGTTGGCTCGACGGCAGTCCTTCATCATATGTCCAGTTCTCTTGCAGTAAGTGCAAAAGGCTGGGCTAGGACGATGAGTTGGTACTCCGGGTCGCCTCGGCACGAAAGATGGTCTGGACGTGGCTCCACCTGCCATCTGGTTGGCAGGGCGCTTGACTCCTGCAGACTGAGGTCTGCCCCTCTCTTTTATCACTGCCTCATAACTGCGGGCAGCTTCTAGGGCTTCCTCATGAGTCAAAAACTTTCCTGTGGCTAGAGCAGCCTTGATCTCTGTGTCCAAACCTTGCTGAAAACGACGGGCTCTGATCTCGTCCGTCGGTATCAGGTGTGCCGCGAATCTGTTTAAAGATTGTGTTAGCTGTGTAGTATGTGATATTTAAAAAATTTGAACTATTGTGACATATCTTACCGGCTCAACATAGTGAACTCAGCATCGTATTCATCTACCGATTTCTCCCACATTGATCCTTGCTGTAGATGAATAAACTGCTGCTCCATAGCGAACCTGGCAGTCACAGGGAAATATTTCGCGTCAAACTTCTCGCGAAATGTCTTCCATTCAATAGGTTGTACCAGACGGGTTTCTTCTGCCTTCCACCAATTGCGAGCATTATCCGTGAGCTGTAGCTTCGCTACACGGACCCAAGCGTTATCTGGCACTTGAGCTGCTGCCAGATCGTCTTCGATGCTTTGTGCCCATTCTTCTGCTTCGAGAGGGCTTCCTTTACCCGAAAATTGCTTTGGGTGCAAAGCTCTGAATTGCTTTATTCCCGGTGCATCTGTCTCAGGATGACTCAGAAGTTGTTGCTGTCCCTCGAGAAGACTACGGATCGCATCAAATAACATCGTTTGCTCAGTGGGTGGTGCGGGAACAGCTGGTGTGAGAGGTAGTACTGATGGGGTGTTGTTGATGTTGGTGCTGGTGTTGTTCGGGGAATCCATAATCCTGAAGAAAAATTTGGATTAGGACAGAATCAAATACATGAAATGATAAGATTCAAGGAATAGAAATTTGCAAGATTCAAGGAACATGAATTGTAAAGAATGTTTTAGTTGCTAGTTCTTGTGTTATATTGCTTAGGTTGTTCACGCAGGCCAGAACTGCATGACAGGGATTCATACAGCTCTAACCTGCATGGGCCACTAACAAAACCTGTCACGCCCCGCTTCCCAGTGTACGGCGAAGTGGACGCGACGAGGCCCGCTACGTATATACTCAGAAGTACATACGCTAAGCGTAACTAAGCAATATAAAGTAAATCACAAGAGACGAATAATATAGAAATAACAACAACTTTTATTAATAACATTCTTTGTACAATGCATGAAAAGAAAATACAACTGGAATGAAAAGCAATGCCTAAACAGTGGCATAACAGAAAATGAAATAAACTGGAAAGAACAAGGTACAGTATCTAGAGCTCTGGATCTTCCTGGAACTGCTCCAAATCATCACCGGTGGGCTCGATCTCAGCTTGGTCCAACGCACCTGACGACATTCAAAGAAGAAAGAAATAGAATGTCGTCAGCGAACAGGTCGCTCGGTAAGTCCTAAAGATAAGGAATAATGAGAATGACAGAGTAACAGTAATTTCTAAAGTATTATATTGTTGAATATTATGGAACATTGTGTAACGCTGTTGTTTGTAGCTTGGTACAGAAGGATGCCAGTGTATACGAGGGGGATCTCTATATGCTAGAGATCAGGGCAAAAGGAAAGTACAAGGAACCGTTATGCCACGGTACAACAGCAATAGGATTCAGGTTAGGTGTCTTAATCTGACCACCTCGTGCCACCTTTAACACCTTCCGTACCAATCTACCCCTTAAACCCCGTAGTGTTTTTAACAGTATTGTAGTATTGGAATATGTAATTTGGGTGACTGATCAAAACCATGATATCAGTAAATATGTTGTAACTGTATAATCAGGTAAATGGAATATCAGGATAATGGATGAATATCCATGGTTTGATTCAGTCAAAATGAATATATTGTTAACTGGATTCAGGGATTCATGTATTCAAATTGTATTGGAATATAAAAGAATATAGATTGACTTGAATCATCTTCAAGTCAGAAATAGTCAGACTCTAACCCGAGTCAGAGTAAAAGAAGATAAGTTGAAGTTCGATCTTTGTTAGGGGCCTTATTGTAAATTATAAAACTTGAGGGGGTTTTATGTAAAAAGTACTTTTGTATAGTTTTCAAAATACATCTCAAGTATTTATATTTCGTCTTTATCATTATATTGAATGTGAATTTTATTTGTGTTATTCTAGTGAATATATCCTAATAAATGTATTAATTGTTTTATCTGAAATTCATGGTATTTTAATGTAACTTTTAAATCTTGGAATTTTTAGAAAAATGTAGAAACTTTATATTATGATAAAATAGATGTCTAAATGATAATTATATATCTATAAACACATGAATAATTTTTAAATGAATATTTTATTTTCAAAAAATCTCATTTTTCTTAAATGTCGTATTTTAATCCTTCGAGACCGAATGCTCCTTACGGAGGTCTGAATCTCGCACTACTAGCCCGCGGGTGCACGATAAACCGTACTATCCCTAACGGGTTCCCCAAAAGTGGGTTGTAGCGGCGCTTTGCTTAGGTTTATAAATACTTTTCATTTAGAAAAACGGTTTTATAAATATAAGGTATTTATTTGTAAAAGAGTCTAGTTTTCCGTATTTTAGTTGTTAGGGTTTCCTAAGCCAACTAGCCTATTTCTAAGGTCTAAACTATGAGTCATTAGAAGCCTCAAATCGCCTCTTCACCGTCAATTGCGGCCAGGTAAGTGCCAGGTAAGTGGGAAGGAACCACAATCGTGGGCCTAATTAAAAACCACTAGCCTAGACACACTTGCCTAGACACCACAAGACAGTTTAGATAAACGATCGATGTCCATGACCAATCGTTTTTTCATTTTATTAAAAGATTTTATTTAGAAATGTTTACAACTTAAAACTTTAAATAAAGGTTATAAAGATTAGGGTATTTTAGTGAAAAGTCCTGTAATTTCGTATTCTGTGTTTTGATATTTATCTATTAGGGTTATATTGAGTGTGTGTAGAGGCAGGTCATTACCTCGTGACTTATTTTAAGTTTGGGTGAAGTTTAAAGGTAAAACATGACTTATTAAACTTAAAGGTATTATAGCGTAAGAATACGGTATTTAAAAACGTTATCATTTCATGTGTGAAATTTCATTCAAATTGGTTTCTACAAGTTTAGTGATCAAGATAAACCTATTTAGGAGTGAGAGAATTAATTAAACTATGAAAAATGAACTTCATGGTATTTTTATGAAAAGAATACGGTTTTGCAAAGAAGTTATCATTTCATGTGAAAAAGTTTGATTAAATTGGTTTATGGGTGATTAATAGTCAACATGAGTATGGGTAGATATTATGTATTAGGTGACAAGTGGAAATTTATAGAAAAACCGAATCGGAAATCGGTTTGTCCGATTTCCGTCGGGTTCCAAAAAGTCGTATTTTTTACATTTATAGAAAAGAGAGATAGAAGGGATGGGACTTACGGTTTGGACAAGCTAAGGAAGCTAAGGGATGTGCTGGTTGTCGATTCGTCGAAAACGTCGCGAAGGTTCTGATCCGGTCGCCGGAATTCGTCGTCGATTTCGGCAGCGCTTCGCTTCTCGCTCTTCGTACCGAGTTCTCGAGAATTTGATAGAGTGGACTTAGAGTTGTGAGGTGAAATGGTAGAGGGTAGGGGTCTTTATATAGTGCTACGCTGGGGTTAGGGTTTGGATTAAAAAATATTTTAAAAAATGTAAAAATCTTTAAAAATTCATTAATTTTGGTCTTTAAAGAGATTTAATTGAAATTGTGTAACAGTACTGGAAATTTAGACTATATAGGGGGTTAGACCAGGTCAACATGAAAATTTTTCGTGTTGACGACTCGGCCGAGTCGCCGGCCGACTCGGCTGAGTCAGGGCCGAGTCAAGTTCCGTCGGATGGGGTTCGGTCTGGGGGAGGTTTTGGTGTACTTTAATTTTTATGATTCGCAATAAATTGTGAGTTATGGCTGTTTGACCGTTTGACTTCTAAAAAAAATTAAAAAAAAATGATATAAAAATTATGTGGGGCATGGGATTCGAACTCTGGTGGCTTGGTTCAGCAGTGCAAGGTATTACCAATGAGCTACAAGCTCCTTCTTGTAATTATTGTAAGGAATTAGATACTTAAATTATTTCCAGCAACATCAATACTCCAAGTATACACTATATTTAAAGCAAATTTTTGGTATACAAAATTGGAGTTGTTACATCAACACGGTAATCATCTTTGAAAAAGACACAAATCCTGTCGTCCATGTGCAGCGGTTACCGATAACATCAAAACAATCAGGACTTCAATTTACTTTTCTAATTGTCTGACTCAGATTGAGTCTCTCTATAATCTGACTTGAATATGATTCAAGTACAATCTACAATTTACAATCTACAATATTACAATTCAACATGAATTCATGAATCCATTATTCCATATATTCAATCTATCAATCTATACAACTTGACCGAACCGAACCATGGATATACATTCCATTTACATGATCATCCAGTTTACATGATTCTCCAGTTATATACATGATTCTACAGTTACATCCGTTTACTGATATCATGGTTTCGGTCAGTCATCCAATTATACAATCGATACAATTTACAATACAACAATACAATCAAGATAACACGGGGTTTAAGGGGTAGATTAGTACGGAAGGTGTTAAAAGTGGCACGAGATTGCAAGATTAAGACACCTAACCTGAATCCAATTGCCATTGTTCCGCGTTGTATAACGGAGCCTTGTACTTCCATTTACCTCTAGTCTCTGGTATATAGAGACTCCTCTCGTATACACTGGCATCCTTCTGTACCAAGCTTCAAACAATAGCGTTAATACTAAATACAACATTATAACAATCAAATATAACTTTAAAAGTCACACACTCTCTCTCTCTGTCTATTCTATTTCTCCCTTATCTATGGGACTTACCGAGCGACCTGTTCGCTGACGACATTCTCTTTCTTTCTTCTTTGAATGTCGTCAGGTGATCTGGACACATCAGAGATCGAGCCCAGCGCTGAAGACTTGGACCAGTTCAGTGAAGACCCCGAGCTCTAGTTCATTGTACACTTTTCCATTTCAGTACTTTTCTTTTTTGTTATGCCATTGTTTAGGCATTGCTTTTTATTCAGTTGTATTTACTTTTCATGCATTGTACAAAAGAATGTTAATAAATAAAGTTGCTGTTCAGTTTATATCTCTTGTCTCTTGTGCTTATTTTTATATTGCTTAGATACGCTTAGCGTATTTACTTCATAGTAAATACGTAGCGGACCAGTCCCATCCTCTTCGCCGTATACTGGGAAGCGGGGCGTGACAATAATCTAGGTCAAGGTCTTGTTGAATGCTTCAGTTAGACCATTGACCTAAGGATTATAGACCGAGGAGTATCTCTAGTCTATCGTGTGATGCTGTGCGAAATGACTTATTTGATGGCTTCTATAGGCAGGTCCATTATCCAAGATTATCCGTTGCGAAGTTCCAAACCGATAGATGACATGGGTTTTGAAGAAGTGGAGCATATTCTTCGTCTTCATCTCCCTTAGAGGTATTGCTTCTGCCCACTTAGAGAAGTAATCGGTTGTTGCTAGTATAAACCGATGTTCTCTAGATGACACTAGTTCGATAGGGCCGATAATATCGGTTCCCCGCATCTCGAATGGCCAGCTGGCCACTGTCGGTTGCATCGGGTTCGAATGCTGATGAATGAAGTCCCCGTGTATTTGGCATGAGTGACACTGCTTCGCATATTCAAGGAATTCCGGAATCATCGTAGGCCAGTAATAGCCCATCCTTTTTATCTTCAACTTCATTTTTTCCCGCTTGATGAGAGCAGCAAAATCCGTCATGTACTTCTTGGACGACTTTCTGTGCTTCTTTCGTCCCTAAGCATCTTAGCCATACAAAGTCGAAGGATCCCTTATCTAAAGTATCATTGACGAGGGCGAACGACAATGCTCATTTCATGAGCTGATGTCTGGATGACGCATCTTCAGGTGTGTTTTGGGATTTGAAGTAGCTTATGAAGGCTTCTCTCCAGTCCTCGACCACTCCTTCATTCTCTATTTGGAGAACCTCCCGTTCGGTCATTTCTTTTTCTTTGGATAGTTCTATCAGGTCTTCCGAAGGTATATCTGTTGGCGCCAGTATCCTGCGACTTCGCACAATGATCTTTACGTCATTGAGGTCCTCGTCGTCCAATTCTTTAGCCAACTTGGCTAACGCATTCGCCTTGCTGTTTTCCACTCACAGTACGCTTTCCAGAACATAGGAAGGGATTTAGGTCAACAGCTGCTGCACTCTTTCGCCATACATTATTAGCTCTGGTTTACATGTTTTGTATTCACCATTTACTTGACTAACAATCAGCTGAGAATCTCCATATATGAGGAAGTCCTTGATCCCCATATCGATAGCGATCTCAAGACCAGCTACCAAAGCTTCATATTCCGCTTTATTATTAGTTCTGGGTTCTGTCTGGGAGAGGGCGTAACGCAATATTCCTTCTTACGAGGTCACGAAGATAAAACCTATCCCGGCTTTAAATATGGGAGTGTTCCTCTTTCGCTGCTTCATAGAAGACACTCCATCAAGTAGAGCTCCCATCAAGACTCATTTTCTTCCCTCTTCGACTGCGTCGAATGTGTGTTTGTTCGGCAGCTCGCAGTTTAGGGAAGAATTGGTGGGTACTGGATGTTCCGCAAGGAAATCAGCAATGGCTTGTCCTTTCACTGCTTTGAGGGGTCGATATGTTATCGAGAATTCCATCAACAGTAGGGCCCATTTTGCGAGCCTTCCCATTAGCATGGCCTTTGACATCAGATGCTTTAGAGGATCCACTTGCGATATGAGATGGACCTCGTGCGCCAAGGCGTAGTATGTGAGCTTCGTTATTGCGAAGATCAGCGTCAGGCAGTGCTTTTCGATGGGGAGTGATTGCTTTCTGCCCCCTGGAAAACTCGACTTAGATAGTACAGAGCTCTTTCCTTTCCTTGATCGTTTTTTTGTGCCCATAGTGCGTCTAGAGAACCTTCAAGGGCCGTTGTATATAGGATAAGGGGCTTTCCTTTAACCGGAGCGGCTAATACCGACGGATTTTGCAGGTATTGTTTGATTTCGTCCAATGCATTTTGGCATTTCTAATCACAGACGAACGGGGTCCCTTTCTTCATTAGATGGTTATAAGGACGCCATTTTCCGGAGAGCTTGGCTATGAATCGCTGGATATACGCGAGCTTTCCTCGGAGAGATCGCAGTTGTTTGAAGGTTCTTGGCGATGGCATTTCCATAGTCGCCTTGATTTTTGAGGGATCAATTTCAATACCTCGGTAGAGGATGATGAAGCCTAGGAATTTGCCTGAGGAGACTCCAAATACGCACAGGGTTCATCTTCAAATTATACTCCGAAGACGTTCGAACACGATCTGCAGATGTTCCCAGTGTTCCTCATAAGATTTTCTTTTGACCACGAGGTCATCGATATAACATTCGACAATCTTATGTATGAGGTCATCGAATATCTTCGTTATGGCCCTTTGGTATGTAGCTCCGGCGTTCTTCAAACCGAAGGGCATCACCTTGTAGCAGAAAACGCCTAATGGAGTTCGGAAGGCGGTATACTTCTGTTCTTTATGATCCATCTTTATTTGGTTGTATCCTGAAAATCCATCCATAAAGGAGAAGACTTCATGGGTGGATGTGTTATCGATCACCAGCTCGGTAACGGGCACTAGGAAGTCATCTTCCGGGCATGCCTTGTTGGGGTCCCGGAAGTCTATGCAGATGCAAACCGTCCCATTTTTCTTCATTACCGAAATGATATTGGCAATCCAGTCGCGATATTGTACTTCTTGGATGAATCCAAAGTTGATTAATTTTTTGACTTCAGCGTTGATACCAATCTCGAGTTCAAGTCGCATCCTTCTTGGTACCGGTTTAACTGGTTTCATCTTTGGTGATATGGCCAGCTTGTGCACTGCTACCTCTGAGTCTAAACCCGGCATTCCGGAGTAGTTTCTGTTGGATATGTATGCCCTAGAGGCCTTTATTGTTTAGGATGCTAGGGTAATATATGTAAAAGACAATCTTTCTTGATATGATAGTATGCAATTTGGTTTGACATTATTTTAACATGTGTATTGATTGATGGGTTTAAAAGAAGTGTTGTAAATAACCGCAATCAGGACGGTGTCGCTAGTAGCTAGCTGCGATGAGTACGGGTCGTCCATAGGGAAACGTGAATCTTTTTCTTGCTTTAGATGAGTTGATAGAAGAACGAGGATTGGTTGTAGTTACGGATATACTACGGATGTAAGATTTATAAAGAAGAGGCCTGTAGGGTTCATATAACTTAGTAGTAATGGATGACTAATTAAAATGCCTTCTTGTATCTTTTAATAGTTTAAAACTAGATCGATAGTGATGAATGTGGATTAGGGTTCTTTTGGAAGAAATTAGGGTTTCCCCATTCCTAACCCTTGTCCTTGCATTGATCTTTATTCATGTCTAGCTCCTAACAAAACAAGTGTTAATCTAATCTCAAATAGTGGTCGAGGCTATCAATAAATTGGTAGCGCACCCGATAAGAATGTTAACATTTATTTTGCTAAAGTTTATAAACTTTAAAATGTATAAAAGAAGTTAATTTTTTTTATCATCCATTGATCTACTCTAGCCTACGAACCCTAACAAGTTAGGAATTACTCACGCATGGTTGGAGAAGAAAGGATGAAGAATAAGGTCATAATGTAAGATGCAGAAATTAAATGTAGAAAGTAAGTGCAGAAATTAATTGCGAAAAGACTAATAAAAATTCTACCTTTATTAATCAACTATATCATGTACAAATCCTTTTAAAGTAGAGTACAAGAACTTTAGTTTTTGCTCTCGATCTCTATCTTGTTGGAAGTAGATGAACAGCTAATGATCAACTCGGATGCATGGATCGTCTTAGGCCTCTTGATGTCTTCGGTTGATCATTTTCAATGTACAGCTCTGAGTCCCTTATATAGTCCTTGAAACCAGAAACCATAGATTCCATATAGGAATATATGCAGTTAAGATCATGATCCTAAAATCTCACATCCAACGGCCCAGATTTGACCGCTGGACCGTCGTAAAATGCCACGTTTGGCCGCTCTTCCGCCGCGCTTTGGTGGGATCATAACTTGGGATTTTTTATGGCTTCTTGTGTTGACATGTGGAGATCATTTTGATGTCTAGATTCTGAAAATAATAATCTGAGTCTTTGCTGTTGCTAGATCTCTCGATTTGCATCTAAATTTTGGCAGATTCGGTTCTGATATCCCGATTTGACTTGGATCTCTTACTTGGATTCCAGACCTGAGCTAATATCTGCACAATATCTTAAATCAAAGTATTAGTAGCATTTGGTATTTTTAAGATATTATTCTAACCATTTAAATGATATAATATCTTAAGAATATTGATTAGAAATATTTGATACGATATGCATATTTTAATTTACAAATATTTCATTTAAATATTATATGCATATATTTTCCCTCATTATATTAATTATAATATAGAAACATATGATAATAAACTTTTTACAAATAAACCCACATATGTTCTATATTTACAATAAACACCTTTTAGCACTTAACAATAGTAGAGAAAATATTCATTCAAATGTGCAATATTTTAGACTAATCAAATACCCCCAAACTTATTTTTGATCGTGCCGAGCAAACTAGTTATTAAAGAGAAAAAGAAAGAGAAAAAACTAACTAGCACACTTTCGTAGGCAACACGATTGCACTGAGCACGTGCAACAGGCCTTTAAATCTCTAGTTGTCCCTAGTAGGAGGAGTGTTATCTCTTGAGGGTTTTCAGCGGATTACACCCACAAAATCCCATAATAAAAGTGAGAAGATGAAAGTTACATACAAAGATAAGGAACATATAAAAAAAAAAAGAACTTGAAAATAAGAGTTTTAAACTACACTAGTTTTTTAGTTGACATGAGCCTATCTTAATAGTCGTGAAAAGATGTCACAAATCACATCATCCCTCAATAAAATATCGTCTTTAGTCTTCCTCCCTACCTTTCTTCTAAATATCGATCATATACCCCTACGTGTATGTAAAAGACATCCATACACTTAGATAATTCAATTCAAGCTATCATACTCTTGTCCATCTTCCTTAGTACTTTTTAGTCGGTGAATATTTTCAAATGGAATTGCTCACACATTCTTCATGCGACTGTTAATACTTCTTGAGGTACTAACCAACCGATTACCAAATGTGCTCACTCTTTTTGGCGTAATTAGCAATATCCTAGTCTTGCAATATCTAAGGCTTAGCAGTGACTCCCAAACCAGTTGGTCTAAGGCACTAGGTGATAAGGCACCCTCGCTATATTTTTTTCTGCTGCCTTAAGTAATTACAAAACCAGTGTTCATTTTTCTTCACCATTTATATTTTATGTGTCATTTATATTTTTGTTTATATATATATTTTTTCTTCATACAAAGGCTTTTAGACAAGAGCATTTCAAGGTATCCTCTACCATCCCAAGTTTCAAGATGTGTGCAAGTGCGTATTGTAGGGTATCAACATTCAGAAGTTTGGACTCAAGAATAGGGATTATTTTTCAGACTTATTTTTATCCTCAGATTAGTGATTCCTTTCATCTTACTGACCCTTAGGACAACAGCTCATGACTACCTATTACTAGCTTCGTTTTAAAAATATCTAATTTTCTTGCATTTCTTAAATTTCTTCCTATCTTTCATATGTATTTTTCACTTTCTAACTTTTACTATCAAAAAGTTTTAGTGCTTTTATTTAGTATAATGCAAAATGATGCGTGAATAAGCACAAACCTCCTCCAAACCTATTTGCAGCAGCGTCCTCACTGATGTCATCTTTTAATATCAAGACCTGTAGACTTGGGAGGAAAAGTTCTCATTGATTAGAAAAAGGGGACAAAAGTCAATGGCGGTGAAATTCTCCCCCAAACTTATTTTTGGCTCACAATTGTGTAAAAAATTTCTTTTCTTTCAAAAGCCAAAATATTTTTCTCCCCCCCCAAACTTGAGTAAAATAGTTTTTTAAGCATTTAAAATCATAAGGGGGTAAAGTTATTGGTCTATGCAAAACTTTACAAAGACCAAAAGTCAACACAACCCATTCGAATATTTTATCAATGTAACACCATGGTTGGTAGATAATCACGTCATAGATAGACATGAAGAAATGGGGAGGAGATAAGAGGTGTGATCGAAAGGATTTACGTCTCGGTTGGTAGAGACGAAACATTGATAGTGAAAAAACGAGAATATGAAAAATAAGGAGTAGGTGGAATATTAGCATTCTCGTACTTGATAAGAAGAAGGGGTGACGGTTCAACTTCTTCGAGTGGAGGTTGATTCATTACAACATCCAAGTATCTAAGTGTAAGTGCACGGCGGCGCCCCGACCTCCATCCCGAGGCCAAATGCGGAAGCGATGGTTAACTTTAATTTTCTGAACCGGCACCACCGCGCACTAAAAAACCCGGATCGGGCCATTAACTAGTCCTAGCTAACTACAAGATGGGAAAGAGAGATATACCGAGCGATCCGAGTCCTTCGGTCTTCTCGTCGTCGTCCCGATCTCCCGCGGAATCTCCGATCTCCACCTCCTCGCCGGAAAAGCACCACGTCGCCGGCTTCTTTTACGGGCTCCCGCCTCTATACCGAGGCAACTCGGGCATGAAGCTGGCGAGTCGACGTGCCCAAGATTTGCTGTAGAATGTAGTGTGGAACTTGTGTCTCATTTGGGGTTGAGATAGTTTCCATATGGTGGAGGTTTGAGATGTGAACTTTTTCTAGATGAACTTGGGGATTTTTCTTGCATGAAGAGAACCAAAATCCCCCACCAAAATAATGGGCAGCCCCCCTCCAAAAATTGGCCGGCCACTCTTGTGGAATGGAGAGAATGAGAGAGAGAGGGTCTCAAAAATGGGGTAGCCTACATCATAATCCAAGGGAGAGAGAGAAAAGGCTATCATGCAAAGAAATGATCACAAAGAAACTCCAACACTCATACAACCATCATAATCCATCATCATCACCAAAAGGTCATGCCATCATGACACTACAAGACTAGCCATGATGACTAAAGAAAGTCAAGCAATGATGGTGCAAGTATCATGATACAAAAATATGCAAAGACCCCCTTCCAAATTGCTTATTTGCACAAATGCAAATAAGCCCTCCTCCACCAATCTTCGGCCAATGAACGATACAAATGAAAATGGCCGACACGGAAAGCAAACTGGCAACTCCAGAAAACTGGTCCCGTAATAAATTACAGGAAAACCCCGATACTGTGTATACACACCCGCATTTGTATTCCGACCGAAATACAAATGCAATGAGACAAAATCTACACTGTACTATACTAGGATCCGGCTTAAACCAAAGCCGGGTAGTAATATCCGTTCGATCCTGATCCGTGCAATACCGCACGTATCTGATCGAACCCTGCCATATATCCATACGGCCTCTACAGAGTTTCGCCCGAAAGCTGAGTAACTGTTTGTGTGGTGGACTCTAAAGACTCGTCAACACCTTGGTTGTGGATTTAACCACTAGCACGTCACAGGTATAAGCCAATACGTAACGGGCCACCAGCTATTGACCAAAAGGGACGTCGATGAGCGAACTCATCCTGACACCCTACTGAGCCTGTCAGTGACAATATCCGTACAGTCCGGTCCGTTCGTCTATGAGCATCGCATGGCGGGCCTAGGGGGTTGGTAAAAGTCAGACCCCCAAAAGCGGTACAAGTCGTGTCGGAGTGTAGCCCAGAACACCCTGAGATACTACTGGAATACTTACCAGTAAATCTCCTGCCTCGGCCGAGGGCTTCGTGTAATGGCTCTCCTAGACACAGCGCGACCTCACCCCCAATACCGGAAGAGACGAACCCCTGAAGATCCGCTCACTGCCTCCATGTGGCTCGGGACTGTACCCAACTAAAACCTGTTTGCACGTCTCCTTTGAGCGTGGTAGGGTAGTAATCAAAGTACAGTGGGAACTCACACGAGACAAATGACGATCCCCAGGTCGATGAACTAACCTTACACATGTCACCAGGGAACTGCTATCTGACGTCAGGTATAAGACCAACTAGCATGTCCCCGGCGAGTCCTGTCCGGTGTACTCATAACCCAATGAGCACCTGTATACATCTTAGGTGATCCAACTGACACCAATGGCTTGTGAGACCGGCCACCGCCCCTCGTCGGGGTCTCGACTGTACACACTAGTCTACTCTGGAGTATCGATGCCCTGTCTCGAAACTCCCACGACTAGGGACCTTTTAAGGATGTGCTTATGGACTACCAGCTCCCACGTATATGATCGCCCTCATACTGCTGGCAGTCAAGCAAGAATCCTAGGGGCTCTACCAACGTGTAATAGCGACCTGTCAGGTTACCTAAAGCAGTACACGATGATAAAGATAAACTAGATAGCATACTATCATCTCGAGTAAGACTGTCCTTCCGGGATAGGTCCTCCCTCAATCATTGCAATCACGTGCCTGTGATCCAATAATTGACTCTGAGGGCACTATCTCCAACAATCTCCCACTTGCACTCAAGGCTAATTATTGCGATGTTGCATACTCACAGCCCGTGTGATGCCGAACACTCAACTCCTCTACTAGTCAGTCTCACAAAACTCGTTTGCGAAACTATTGCGTTCGAGGAATAGCCTCAGTGAGTGGATCCGCTTTGATGTTTCTTTCTACGTCTCTCTATATCTCAAGTTCGCGGAGAAAGCCAACTCCCGAAATGAGCAATACCTATCTTAGAATGTGTCTGGATGTCTGATGGGACCTGGCTCATAAATGAACTCCAAATCCAAACTTCTTAGACTGTATCATCAACTGAACTTAATCAGTATCCTGCGCCATGCCTCCCTCAGTATTGCCTTGGATCACCTGTCCAAAATACTGCCCCTCGTCGGAAGGAAAAACTATAACTCGGACAACCTCCTTGTCGTCCAGGTCACCTTGGAAGCCTGGAATGATAACTGTCTCCCGAATAAGGCTGTCGTTATCATATCCCTAGAACATCCACTTATGTTCTAAAACTGCTTCCGACTGCTTCTCCAGTATTGGATCAATGTCAACTTATTGCATCTAGTGCAAGAATAACATCTGGTGTGGTACTTGACATCTCATGATTGACTCAATTGCCTGAGCAAGTGATCTGCCAATCATGCACATCCCTCTCCCCTTTAGTCTGTAAGACACTTTTAGAGAGGGTGACTCCATTACCTGCAGGTACACTACCGTGCCTGGAGTCGTCCATTCTAAATACTCTTAGAATGCTATCTAAGTACCCTTAATTGGGAAACCACCCAAATCTAGATCTAAAACCATAGATCTAGTAACCAGTATGTTTGATATAATGTCCAAGTCCCATGCGGAGAAACCACTGTGTGACGACCAAAGTGTAACCGATCGTAGTATAGGAATGTCACTTCCTACTCTGTGTATGTCATCCAAATACCATGACAACACACCCTACCACCTTCTCAACAGATCCATCCCCTATTCTGATGAAGTCAAACATATGACTGTCACATCAGAAATTGATGATCTATCTCCGCTATATCTGCTTTAGTCTATAAATAGACATAAGCTATCTGTCCACCAATGCTTCCGCTGCTCCAACTGACTACGACAACCCTCTGCCAGAGTCATATACACGTACACTTCTAAAACTAGTTTAGAACGACGCTATAATCATCCTCCCGCCGGGTCTCGCAACCTGGAACAACAGCAATGGCAAGTGTGGGTAAACAAGAACTTCCCTGTCACCGTCCTTGAGGCTACCGGAGTACCTCTCGGGTGCCTGAAGTTACCCACCTTATCTGCGGAGTGGCCAATGGAATGTCAAGCCGGATTGAATCTTTAGGTTCCTATGAAATCTTCAGTAATCGTTTGTGGTTCTGGAATCACTTCCAGTTCTACCATACTCCCACTACTGTTTTTATGAAAAAATCCATTTTTAATAAAACTGTGGCGAGTCAAGAACAATATCACTATTGATCTTCCAGATGGTAGAAAGTCAACCCTCGTCATAGCCTGGGTCAACCCACAAACAGCCATTACAGAAACGTGCCTTGAGTTGTCTAGTGTCTGGTTTTAATCATAAGCCGGACAACTCCCCGTACCTTAACATCGTTAAGATATGAACTGTTCTATATCCAATATAGAACCAGAGGCACTTATTTAATTGAACCAGATTCAAATCATGCAGCTGTCTCCAGTGCATGTCAACTAAATGGAAGAAAGCCTATCAGCGTTACTCAACTTAGGAATGCTTCCAATTATGAGTAACCTGAAAGAGAAGCAAGTTCTCTTAATCACTACTATCAACTGAATACCATACTCAAGTATCTACATCTTCGATCACTTTGAAGAATCCCGATACTTGCAATACCTGGTTCTCTACTTTATTCAAATACCTATAACTTCTCAAAATTCGGACCCTGTGTTTCCACGAAACACTTGTCTAAAAACTAGAGAAGTCATAAGTAAACCGAATATAGTACGAGGACCAACCCCTCTGTCCTGATGGACCCTGGACAACATAAAATACTCTGTATAAGTCCCTTGAGTCTGATAACTCATTCACTGTGTGTCGTAGGTTGAAAACTGTATTTATGGTTATGAAGAATTACACCGCTGTTTAATGCTCCTTACCTAACCATCCACTGATATAGGTAAATGTCACAGACATAATTTCAAAAAGGTATATCTCACTCTATAAAAAATAGACGTACAGATATATCAATTTGAAATTGGTGCATAACAGCGAATATTCAAAACCAAATATTTGCCGTCCGGCAAACAACCCAGGTGACTTCCTCAAATATCACCGATTACAACGAATCTCGATATAATGAGGATGATCACCTAATTCCCAATAACTTACTCCCACTCATCATCCGTAAAGCCATACAGATGTGAGAATCATACCTGGTAAATACATACCCTGGAGCAAGTGTCTAACTGGGAAATCAGTTTTCCTTTAACAGTACACAGTGAAACTGAAACATTGAAATGTTTCGATGGGGTATCCTGGTATTCCTAGTAATGCCTCTTCCATTATCCAGATTCACAACTGTAACCGTGTAATTCTTTGCCACCTCTCCAAATCCCTTTATATGTCTTTAGTCATTACCTTTTGTACACCCCTTTAGGCCAAATGGTTTTCTTCCTTCCCTACCGTTCGGCACCAGCCTATGGTTTGGAAGAAGACTATCCAATAAGCATAATGGGTGTACTGTCCTAATCCTAGGAGCACTCGCAATGCGAGAGAAGGTGAAGATAAAAGACAACCGAATAAACCTTATTCCTATTTCTCCTGAACCAGAATCCATCCCCGAACTGGAACAAGTTCCTTTCGAGTTCGTATATAACCATACGATGGAGTATCCGATAAACTGTGGATCTTCGTAGTGATACGGAGTGTTCTGGAGAAATACAAAGGTGATTTTAGGATTGACGAAGAAATACTTGGTTTGGTCGTGAATAGCAGTCGCAGTTTACTTTGCCCTCTTACTAATCCCTTGCTTTGTCTTAACTTAATACCTTCTGCACACCATCGTTATGCTAATTGGTTTTCTTCATTCCCCACCGTTCGGCACCAGCCTAAGGTTTGGAAGAAGACTATCCAATTTGCGTAATAGGTGTACTATCTCCTATACCAAGGAGTACTCGCAACCTGAGAGAAGGTAAAATGAAAAGACAACTGAATAGTCCTATTCGTTTTCTCCAGAACCGGAAACCATCCTCGAATAAATTCCTTCGAGTTCGTATATAACCATACGATGGTTTTGTCCAATGGAAGTGGACGTTCGTAGTAATACGGGGTGTCCTGAAGAAAAGGGTAAAAGTAGGAGTGGCAATGAGGTTTGCAACTCTGACAATCCAAAAGCCAGTGTTAAGAAGGTTCGGTCAACTTGGTCACTGAGTCATGGTCTTAGGGTCGGGTCAATGGTCGCTGCCAAAGAGAGAGAGAAAAGAAACACTCAGCGTGCACTCTAACCTAGATTAGAATGGTTACCAATTTATCTAATCAGGAAACCTCCCACTGTACCGTCAAATTCTCTTCCAAACCTGAAAGAAGAATTAGTCGGGATCACCCGAGGAGTAAACTAACTCATCAGTGGGAATCGGGATCCAACTATCATCGCATGATAACGTGACGTAATCCGCTCACGTCATCACACTCTATAAGGAATGCGCATATCTTGCAAGTTTCAGTTTCTTTAGAAACTCCCGATGTGATTTCTGCCCCATGCTTTTATGACCTTGACTTTGGCCAACATATCATAAGTCACATGTCAAGTTCTACCCGTCATTTTCCAGGTTAATTTGAGCCCACCCGTACATACCCTTGACTTTGGCCAAAATAGTAGTATGACTGCCCCAAACCAACGCATCTATCTATGCTGCATATGAATACCCCAATAGCTACCAATCACTGTGCCTTGACTTTGGCCAACATACACAGCTTGAATACTATTGACCACCCATATGAAACGACGGAGGGCTACGAATGGTTTCTGGCGAAAACCTTTAACGTAATGAACTTGATATCGTTGAAGGAACGGATAGCTTTTTAAAAATATAGTGACGAAAACCATTGCTAAAGAGGTCACTCCCGGTGAAGGGATCTCGGCTCTTTCCCCGTAGAATGAGGTGCAGGATATTCCAACTGAATACCACGATGCAAAGCAAAAGTAATCGGCTATAGTGAAGTTATTGCCTTGACGCAAACTTTTTGTCCAAGAGGTCACTCCCGGTGAAGGGATCTCGGCCCTTGCCTCGTCGACTGAGGAGCAGGATATTCCAACTGAATACCACGATGCAAAACAAAAGAGAACGTCCTTGCAATAACAGCTTTTTGAAAAGTTGTTCCAACAACATCAGAATAGGTTTGTTTTTAACTTGCATTGATCCGAATCAACGCAGTCCCATCAATTGATCACACCACAAAGAACGAAAATATACTGATGTACGTATATGCCATCTGCATTCGCCACTGGGTCCCGTCATTACCCGTTAGGTTAGCTAACTAACGACAGAGCGGAGACTGGACTAGCGCGGATGAAAAACATATACAACATCTACTAATATATATACCAATATATAATATTTCGCTCAAGGCGTGATAAAATGCAACATCACAGAATGTACAGCATCACAGAACAATACAGATATCTGGGATCCCCGGGTTTCACAGAGCTACTACTGAAACCCGACGTTCCCCTGGTCGTGTGGATAGCCTGTGCAATGAAATCCTAGACCCCTACGGGAGCGGCAAGTTACCCGCCAAAACCTGAAACGAGGCAGCCCCCTTCAGCAACGTGAATGGACCACCCGGCACTTCACGGAATCCGGTAACTTGGGCACCCCTCCTGGGTCAACCTGTACCCCCTACGAGTGCGGCGAACAGCCCGCTAATTCTAGAGTAAAGCCCCCTCCGTCTCAATGCCATGAGATGCGGGCTTGTTGCCCTCTAGAACCCGGCTATCCGTGCACCCCACCTTGGAGTAATCCTAGTACAGAAAGTAAAATATACATACAACGGGTACATCGACCGCAACCTGGTCGTGCCCCAAAATAATAATACAATCAGGCAGTGACGGCAGTCCACATGTCGGACGCTCGCCCCGCAATATCAAATGTACATAATACAAAAAAAACTGTACTAGCATTGCATCCAGGCTATCCCCCACGACCAATCTGCAACATCACAGCATAACACAGAACATCAACGTGAAGGTCACGTTCGCAAATCCGTCTAACCGGGCTATAGCAGTTAGACAGGATTTACCGATCAAGTGACATTCACGGTCGCAGATATAATGTAAATACTGTGAAATAATGTGTTTAAAATATCCGATCGATCAAATTTTACCAAGTGGGCCCCAAGTACTACTGTAGCACATCAAGAAATTCTAGGCCCAAAATTAATATTCCAAAACCCCTATTTTCATCACAGGAGCTCTCTGAAAAAATTTGGCACACTGATATGCATATACTGCGGCGGAACCGCGGCCCAAGCAAGGGTTTGGCCGCGGTTTCGCAGTCGTATAGAGCGATCACGTGATCAAATTTCTACAGAATTCTTATAATTCTCTGCACATCATTCTGAGACAACCTGAAAAATTTTTGGAGACAAAAAAATTTCGACAGAAACTGATATGCATGAAAACGCCGGTTTTGGGATTTTTGTTCGATCGGAAATGTAAAACACATTAGACCAAGCTAGACTATGTTAATGGCGAAGCTCTGATACCACTGTAAGTGCACGGCGGCGCTCCGGCCTCAATCCCGAGGCCAAATGCGGAAGCGATGGTTAACTTTAATTTTCTGAACCGGCACCACCGCGCACTAAAAAACCCGGATCGGGCCATTAACTAGTCCTAGCTAACTACAAGATGGGAAAGAGAGATATACCGAGCGATCCAAGTCCTTCGGTCTTCTCGTCGTCGTCCCGATCTCCCGCGGAATCTCCGATCTCCACCTCCTCGCCGGAAAAGCACCACGTCGCCGGCTTCTTTTACGGGCTCTCGCCTCTATACCGAGGCAACTCGGGCACGAAGCTGGCGAGTCGACGTGCCCAAGATTTGCTGTAGAATGTAGTGTGGAACTTGTGTCTCATTTGGGGTTGAGATAGTTGCCATATGGTGGAGGTTTGAGATGTGAACTTTTTCTAGATGAACTTGGGGATTTTTCTTGCATGAAGAGAACCAAAATCCCCCACCAAAATAATGGGCAGCCCCCCTCCAAAAATTGGCCGGCCACTCTTGTGGAATGGAGAGAATGAGAGAGAGAGGGTCTCAAAAATGGGGTAGCCTACATCATAATCCAAGGGAGAGAGAGAAAAGGCTATCATGCAAAGAAATGATCACAAAGAAACTCCAACACTCATACAACCATCATAATCCATCATCATCACCAAAAGGTCATGCCATCATGACACTACAAGACTAGCCATGATGACTAAAGAAAGTCAAGCAATGATGGTGCAAGTATCATGATACAAAAATATGCAAAGACCCCCTTCCAAATTGCTTATTTGCACAAATGCAAATAAGCCCTCCTCCACCAATCTTCGGCCAATGAACGATACAAATGAAAATGGCCGACACGGAAAGCAAACTGGCAACTCCAGAAAACTGGTCCCGTAATAAATTACAGGAAAACCCCGATACTGTGTATACACACCCGCATTTGTATTCCGACCGAAATACAAATGCAATGAGACAAAATCTACACTGTACTATACTAGGATCCGGCTTAAACCAAAGCCGGCTAGTAATATCCGTTCGATCCTGATCCGTGCAATACCGCACGTATCTGATCGAACCCTGCCATATATCCATACGGCCTCTACAGCGTTTCGCCCGAAAGCTGAGTAACTGTTTGTGTGGTGGACTCTAAAGACTCGTCAATACCTTGGTTGTGGATTTAACCACTAGCACGTCACAGGTATAAGCCAATACGTAACGGGCCACCAGCTATTGACCAAAAGGGACGTCGATGAGCGAACTCATCCTGACACCCTACTGAGCCTGTCAGTGACAATATCCGTACAGTCCGGTCCGTTCGTCTATGAGCATCGCATGGCGGGCCTAGGGGGTTGGTAAAAGTCAGACCCCCAAAAGCGGTACAAGTCGTGTCGGAGTGTAGCCCAGAACACCATGAGATACTACTGGAATACTTACCAGTAAATCTCCTGCCTCGGCCGAGGGCTTCGTGTAATGGCTCTCCTAGACACAGCGCGACCTCACCCCCAATACCGGGAGAGACGAACCCCTGAAGATCCGCTCACTGCCTCCATGTGGCTCGGGACTGTACCCAACTAAAACCTGTTTGCACGTCTCCTTTGAGCGTGGTAGGGTAGTAATCAAAGTACAGTGGGAACTCACACGAGACAAATGACGATCCCCAGGTCGATGAACTAACCTGTACAGATGTCACCAGGGAACTGCTATCTGACGTCAGGTATAAGACCAACTAGCATGTCCCCGGCGAGTCCTGTCCGGTGTACTCATAACCCAATGAGCACCTGTATACATCTTAGGTGATCCAACTGACACCAATGGCTTGTGAGACCGGCCACCGCCCCTCGTCGGGGTCTCGACTGTACACACTAGTCTACTCTGGAGTATCGATGCCCTGTCTCGAAACTCCCACGACTAGGGACCTTTTAAGGATGTGCTTATGGACTACCAGCTCCCACGTATATGATCGCCCTCATACTGCTGGCAGTCAAGCAAGAATCCTAGGGGCTCTACCAACGTGTAATAGCGACCTGTCAGGTCACCTAAAGCAGTACACGATGATAAAGATAAACCAGATAGCATACTATTATCTCGAGTAAGACTGTCCTTCCGGGATAGGTCCTCCCTCAATCATTGCAATCACGTGCCTGTGATCCAATAATTGACTCTGAGGGCACTATCTCCAACACTAAGGAACGCGAGTTTTTCGGCGAAAATATTTTCGAAACTTTCATCGATGGTCCGAGTGATAATCTCATCGAAAAGAGAGGAATCGATATCTATGTTAGCAGATTCACTAGGACAGTTGAAAGTTCCAAGGTCAGTCTTTTGCGCACCAAAATTCAAAACATTCGATTCGTCAGAAATTATGAAAAGATTGCCTCCCTCATTCTCAATAGAGTCTAAATTGAGTGGTCTTTCAAGAATCATAGAACTCGAAATATCGGAGTGTCGTTCATTAAAACTCGGTGGAGTTGAAAGAATATTAGAAGAACCAAAGAAAGTGGGTGATGAAATGAGTAAACAAATTTGGGTGTCGAGTATTATTGAACCAGATGTGGGAGATGAAGGCTAAATATCGTTCTGCTTATCGGATAGGTCGGTGGTAGGAATAGGATCGGTTGATTGTACAGGAAGGTGTTCGTTTTCAATAGAAGGGACATAATGGGTCGGAAAATCCAACTCATCTAACATAACGGGTTCATCTTCAACGATATTCTCATCACCTCTCTCACTAATATCTTCAGTCAAATCAAACGAACATTTCTTTAAAAATTCATCAATTATACTATCCTCAATCGATAAATCACTTAGTTCACTTAATGGTATTGGAAGGTTTGAAATATCAAGTGTAGTCGAATAAGGATCGGTTTGATTTGGAATGGTGTAAGGCTCTCTTTCACACTCACTATTAGAAAAGTAAAATATGTTATTCTCGGGCACCTCATCACTTATACTATGAAGCGGTTGAACATCGAATATATTCGGTTGGAGTGCAGGATGGAAGGTGTCGAGATCAAAAGAATTAGTTTTGTTTTGACTTTGATGGATCTCTTGTTCTTTTTCACTACTCAATTCCAACTCTACTTCAAGACTAGATATGGGTTGTGAAGAAGTTCCAATGAAGGATTCTCTTTGAACCATGGAACTTACTGATTGATTTTCAGAAACACTGTCTAGATAAGTGAAAAAGTTGAGTATGGTTAGAATGTGTCTAATTGTTGGCTACGGGCGAGATCAATGTGTTCCGCAATCGTCACGCGTTTATGATTTGGCACATTAGCCTTAAGAGAAATGTTAACAAGAGATGCCTTTAATTGTTGGCTACAGGCAAGTTCAATGTGTTCTGCAATCTACATGCGTTTATGACTTGTCCCATTAGCCTCAAGATAAGTGTCAACATGAGAGTGTGTGAAAGTTTGGTACTGTGGATAAGAATTAGAAGGGTGTACCCAAGTTTCATAAATAGGATTAGGAACAATATTGTGATATAAAGAATATTGAAATTGGTTGGTTAGTTGGCGACTGGCAATTGCTATTTGTTCAGCAATGGTCATGGGTGTAAAAGATGTCATATTCGCCTCAAAACGAGTCAATATTTTCATATGGAAATGATGGTATTTGTTGTCCTAACGGTTTTGGATTAATGAAAGATTGAAACTTTGGCTATTAGCCTTCGCAATATTCTCAGCGATGGACATGCGTTTAGAAGTTTCCTTATTAGCCTTAAACGAATTATCAACATAAGAAGTTATTAAATTTTGATGTGGTTGATAGGACCTTGAGTGGGGTATCCAACTGTTCTTTTCCACGTGCTCTATCATATCTCTTAAAGATATGGTAGAGTCGGAATTTTTACCGAAGCAATTACAAAAAAAAAAGAAATATCTGGTTCTGGATAGCAAAGCTCGGTAAGAGTTCGTCTGTTTGGGTTACCCATTATAAGAAAGTTACCCATTATAAGAAAGTGAAAAGAAAAGAGAGTGAAATGGTAATGATTTAAGCTCTTTTTGGATTTTGGAAATTGTTTTGCTTTGAAAGAGGGGCTCGAAAAACGTGCACAAACAGTACCTAGATTTAGGGTTACCTAGGTCAATTTACTAGACCGCTTCTAGACTTTTAAAGGACAGGTCACAGGATTAATCCTCTACTACCTCCTTATCAGTCTTGTAGCCAGGTAAGTGCCAGGTAAGTGAAAGATATCCGCTATACGAATCACCGAAATAGCGGGCCTAATTAAGTAACCACTTTCCTTAGTCATACTTTTCTAGACACCATAAGAGATTTATGCGGATAAGCAATAGATTACCCATGACCCTCCTCTGTCCCATTTGAGCGCGACAGTTCTTAGAGGCTTGGTCTAGATATTTTTTATTAATGTAGGGTTATGCTTATGCTCGTTTGTGATTTGTGGGGCCTAGGAAGGGTGATGAAATCCCCACATAATCTGAATTTGGGTTTATTGTCCCTTAATGTCCGTTTTAGATATGCAAAACAAAGCAAAACCTAAAACACGCAAAAATATTTTTAGCGGCGATATTTGCAAATAATCCTGCAGGTAAAATCAGATTATTGGAGCTTTATAAGAGAGAGAAAGTCAATAGGAAAATGCCACAGAAGATAGGGGGCCCCAATAGTCAAGAGTGCCGCGGTTCCGCCGCCAAATCGACCAAATAGCCACGGTTCCGCCGCCTCTTTGAAGGATCTTCTACTCAAATTTCTTCAGGGCACACCACTACTCCTTTGGTCCAAGTTGAAAGTCTCTGAATCTCTATTTGCCTGCTCCAATTATTCCAGATTCCCTTACAAAACTCGCACAATAATCGTTAAAATGCAAAATGCGATTTTGTTTATTTTATGTTTGCTGGATTTTATAAGAAATCAACCCGAATAACAAGAAAAAAATTACGACCGTTTCTCCGGCAACGGCGCCATATGATTGATGTGTTTAAAAGAAGTGTTGTAAATAACCGCAATCAGGACGGTGTCGCTAGTAGCTAGCCGTGATGAGTACGGGTCGTCCACAGGGAAACATGAATCTTTTTCTTGCTTTAGACGAGTTGATAAAAGAAGGAGAATTAGTTGTAGTTATGGATATACTACGGATGTATGATTTATAAAGAAGAAGCTTGTAGGGTTCATATGACTTAGTAGTAATGGATGACTAATTAAAAATGCCTCATTTTATCTTTTAATAGTTTAAAACTAGATCGATAGTGATGAATGTGGAATATGGTTCTTTTGGAAGAAACTAGGGTTTCCCCACTCCTAACGCTTGTCCTTGCATTGATCTCTATTCATGTCTAGCCCCTAACAAAACAAGTGTTAATCTAATCTCAAATAGTGGTCGAGGCTATCAATAAATTGGTAGCGCGCCCGATAAGGATGTTAACATTTATTTTGCTAAAGTTTATAAACTTTAAAATGTATAAAAGAAGTTAAAATATTTTATCATCTATTGATCTACTCTAGCCTACGAACCCTAGCAAGCTAGGAATTACTCACGCATGGTTGGAGAAGAAAGGATGAAGAATGAGATCATAATGTAAGATGCAGAAATTAAATGCAGAAAGTAAGTGCAGAAATTAATTGTGAAAAGACTAATAAAAACTCTACCTTTATTAATCAACTATATCATGTACAAATCATTTTAAAGTAGAGTACAAGAACCCTAGTTTTTGCTCTCGATCTCTATCTTGTTGGAAGTAGATGAACAGCTAATGATCAACTCAGATGCGTGGATCGTCTTGGACCTCTTGATCTCTTCGGTTGATCATTTTCAATGTACAGCTCTCGATCTCTTATATAGTCCTTGAAACCAGAAACCCTAGATTTCATATAGGAATATATGCAGTTAAGATAAATCCCAAAATCTCACATCTAACGGCTCAAATTTGACCGCTGAACCGCCGCAAAATGCCACGTTTGGCCGCTCTTCCGCCGCGCTTTGGTGGGATCATGACTTGGGATTTTTTCTGGTTTCTTGTGTTGACATGTGAAGATACTTTTGTTGTCTAGATTCTGAAAATAATACTCTGAGTCTCAGCCGTTGTTAGATCTCTCGATTTGCATCTAAATTTTGGCAGATTCGGTTCCGATATCCCGATTTGACTTAGATCTCTTACTTAGATTTCAGACCTAAGCTAATATCTGCACAATATCTCAAATCAAGGTATTAGTAGCATTTGGTAGTTTTGAGATATTATTCTAACCATTTAAATGATATAATATCTTAAGAATATTGATTAGAAATATTTAATATGATATGCATATTTTAATTTACAAATATTTCATTTAAATATTATATGCATATATTTTTCCTCATTATATTAATTATAATATAGAAACATATGATAATAAACTTTTTACAAATAAACTCTCATATGTTCTATATTTACAATGAACACCTTTTAGTATTTAACAATAGTAGAGAAAATATTCATTCAAATGTGCAATTTTTTAGACTAATCATGTATATGTTTTACTTGTTATTTTATATCACTTATACATATTGATAAAGCCCGTAGGATCCTTACTTGACTATCAGCATTGTGATGGCAATCATACTTGTGGGAGATGGGTAGTCAATAAGCACATCCTTAAATGACCTTACTCATGAGAGTATCGAGACTGGACATCGATACTGTCATGCCCCGCTTCCCAAAATACGGTACGTGACAAAGCCAACCAAGCTACCTATAGCGAGGAAAAATCCTTCCATAGTCATATTACGGCTGTCATTCAGATATCAAGAACAGTAAATAAAAATCTAATTAACACATGTCCAACTGCCACAATAAAATAATAACAAGAAAATAACGGAAACGAATAAGGATCTAACAAAAATAATATCCTAGCTACGTCCCTTATGGGATCACAACGTTAAACTATAACTAGATTATAAAGTAAAACTAAACATCGCTAACTAATCAACAAAGCTCCTCACTGCTCAGCTTGCCTGTCAAAATATTCTCAATCTTCCTGCGACAAGGTTAAAGGAACTGGGCCATGCAAAACCCAGACGTCAGTACGTCATAAATATCATAATAATAAAAACTGAGCAATATACTATATAGGGTGTTGTGTGCAAAATAATGTATGGTTATAAACAAACAATCACAGATGATATTGCAGCAGGCTGGGTATCTCACGTATGTCCTAAAATCTGTGTGTTTAGGTTATCTATCCTAACGATATTTGAAACCAATTAATGTAATCCTCATCGTAACTCAATAGTATCCCGTATGTACCCTGGACCACGATCATGATTCTCGAAGCTGAATCCAAGAAGTGCCTCTAGGCAGTAGAACAATGTCATGTATAGATGAATGATGTCAGCATCATCATTCTGAAGCACGAAGCTCGTATCGACTGATCCGTCTCTAAAAAGTAGTGAACTGTTGAGTTACAAGTCGAGTTTTATTCTTGATTTCCCCTTTTCCCTGGGTTTCATTCTTGATTTCTCCTTTTTTCTAGGTTTCATGTTCTAGTCAGGTATCAATAGAATGTCTACCTAATGCCAACACAGGAATAATCATGAACATGTTTTGTCTAGCAAGACAACAAGTCAGGTCAATTAGGATAACAAGTTAATATTGTTGGTATTGGTAAACAATACAGGTAACATGTATAAACAATATAGCAATAGCAGTAGGTCGCAGGCATGTTAGGTACTATGTACTAACCAGGTGAAATATTTGCTTGCGCAACCAGTCACAAAGCAGTAATATAATTGTCATGGTTATCTAGTTATAACGAATCGATGTATGCATCATTACTTGTTAAAAGATACATCTAAATATATTTATAATAGCATTTTACACTGGTTAATTATTATCAACTAAATCGTATCTAATAAAATAGTTCATATAAGTAATTTTGCACAACCTCAACAATTGTAACTATGCACGTGCTATTGTTACTAAATAATAAAGTATAGATTATCTTTATAAAATTATATAATGATTATAATTTGCAATATTATAAATGTATGTATATATATTATAAATAGATATATTTTGGTAAAGGTAAATTAGTATTTTACAAGATAAATTTACCTCGATCGGTATAAATACGACGATAGATACGTATACCCGCACGACGACAACGATCGCAAAACACGACACAGACAAGACCTCGTCCGAAAATGACAATGTAACTGCGCCTGGGTGGTCTGCTCGGCTCTGGAACTTTAGAGAGCTCGGGTTTGAGATCAGCGACGGCGACGGTGAGATTATCATTGCGATGGGTTGCTGTTCAAGGGTCGAAGGTGGTGTGAGTGAATGTTCGATGAAGGGAGATAGAGTTTTGGTTGCTTGGAGGATGGAGATAAGTGAGTCGAGGGGTTGCAAGTGATTGGGGGTGCCGGAGGAGGCGACGGTGTAGAGAGGAATCAGCTCCGGCGAAGAGAAAAAAGAAGAAGAAGATGTCGCTGATGATGAAGGCATTGCTCGGGTTCAGGCGAAGACGAAAAGGAAGGAGTTGACGACGATGAGGAAGGAAAAGAAGTGTGAGGTCGACGGCGAAGTGAGGAAGGAGGCGCGATGATGGGTGCGGTGATAATGGCGATGAGGACGACGACAATAATGATGCTGGTGGGCTTGGGTTCTTGGTTGAGACGACGGAGGAGGGTCGGCGCCGATGATGACGATGACGAGATGGAGGAGATGAGGAAGGAGGTGAGGTAGGGTGCAGGCGACGGTGGGTTAGGGGCTCGAGGACGAGACGAAGGAGTTAGGGAGAGAGAGAGAAGGGTTTTGTTTTGGAAAAATATAATTTTATATATTTTATGTATAGTACTAGCTTATAAATATATATTATAGTTTTAATGTATATAGAAAATATCAAACTACAGCCAATCTCCACCAAAATCTCATTAAAAATATATTTTTGAAAATAATATATATACGTAACCTTTTTAACGCAAGAATATGATTTAAATAAATTATACCCCCTGCTATAAGATTTAAAAGGATTTTAAATATATATCTAGATATAATTAATATTTGGTAGTAGATATCTTGATATTTAAACGTAATAGATAAACGCAAAAAAAAAGATATAGGATGCTTAACCATATGATGGCAATTAACAATTATAAATTTTTCTTAACTTATGGCTACAAAAGATATGTGCTTATAATTTAGATATTATATATATATATATATATATATATATATATATATATATATATACTATATTAGATTCTTATGGATTTAGTTTACGGATAAATATTAAACAAAATATTAATTTAGCATCATACTGGGTTTCACACATGCGAGTCGGGTCGGATAAATACCTCTACTATTCGAATTGATCGCAACCCAAATGAATAAAATAAAATAAATATAAAGAAAGTTTTAAAATACCAATTACTATCATATAACTGTACTAGGGTGTTACATTATACCCAACTACAAAAGAATTCCATCCTCAAAATTCACGAAACAAGAAAAGACAAGGACAATAAAGATACGGATCTAAGAAAAGAGGTGTGAAAACTTTTGTCGAATCTCGTCTTCCCGTTTCCAAGTAGATTTTCCATGCGAACGATTTCCCCACGAAATAAGTACTAAAGGGATTCTTTATTCTTGAGAACCTTTTCTCGTCGATCCACAATAGTCATCGGTTTCTCTTCATAAGTTAAATATTCTCTCACTGTCAGTTCTGAGTGATTAAGGAAGTGCGTCTCATCTCGAACATACTTGCGGAGTTGAGATGTATGAACCATGTCATGATAACCCGCCAAGGATGGTGGTAAAGCCAATCGGTAAGCTACCTCTCCAACACGCTCAATAATATCGAAATGCTCCACGAATCGAGGACTAAGTTTGCCTTGAATACCAAATAGGATTAATCCCCTAGTCGGTGATATCTTTAGAAACACAAGATCACCAACAGTAAATTCCAAAGGTCTTCTTCCAGTATCAGCCCAATTTTTCTGTCGATCTTGTGCCACCTTCATATGATCACGAATCAAGTTAATTTTCTCCACAATTTACACAATGAGTTCCGGTCCCAACAATCTTCTTTCTCCAACATCGTTCCAACAAACAGGAGAGAGACACTTACGACCGTGCAACGCTTCGAATGGAGCTATCTGTATAGTCCCCTGAAAACTGTTGTTGTATGAAAACTCTATTAAATGTAAATGATCCTCCCATGAGCCCTTGAAGTCCAACATGCAAGCTCTCAACATATCTTCAAGAGTTTGGATCGTTTTCTCAGACTGTCCATCTGTCTGAGGATGATAAGCCATACTAAATTTCAAGCGAGTTCCCAAACTTTCTTGTAGACTCCTCCAAAAATGTGATAGGAACCGGGTGTCACAATCAGAAACAATACTCACCGATACCCTTGCAATCTCACAATCTCCTGCATGTACCATTTTGCCAAAGCCTCCGTCGACTGAACAACTCAAAATGGTATGAAATGAGCTGCCTTTTTCAGTCGATCGACAATCACCCAAACTGTGTTATTGCCCTTTGGACTCCGTGGTAAGGCTGTCACGAAATCCATGGTTATATGTTCCCACTTCCACTAAGGAATCGAAAGTGGTTGCAACAAACCAGCTACCCTCTGATATTCAGCCTTGACTTGCTGACACACCAAGCACCTCGATACGTAACGAGCAATCTCTCTTTTCATACCTTCCTACCAAAATTGTTGTCGCAAATCACTATCCTGGATGTATTGAATATACGGAGCTATGAGTTTCCTTCATAACTTCTACATGAACATCTCCTTTAGGCACACACAAACGACTTCCATATCTTAACAAACCATCTTCATGAACCAATAAATCTGTTCGAAGTCCCGCTTCCATTTGTTCTCGAAATTTCTATAATCTAGGATAATGCGACTGTGCTGCCTTAATACTATCAATCAAGGATGACTGTACTTGCAACTGCATCATCTGTCCCGAAGAATCTGGTAGTACAAGCTCTAACTCAAATATCTGAAAATCTATTATAATCTCCTTCTATGTAGTCAACATCCGTACCGCTGGCAACCGACTTAAAGCATCCGGTACTACATTAACTTTCCCCGGATGGTATTTTAGATCAAGATCATAGTCAGCCATCAGCTCCAACCATTTACGCTGCATCTGAAAGTATGTCTTAGAACCTCTACTAGGTTACTACAAGTATCAAGTATGCAATTTAAAAAAATCTAGAGTGCTAAGCCATACTAACCTAGAATCTAACTAGAGAATTAGGGTTTTAGTGTAAGCAAACAAGTACTAAACTAAGTGAAGAGGGTTTACAACCTTTGTAAACCGGTCCTTCACTTCTAAAGCTCCAAGTAGTAGTCCTTAGAACTCTTTTTTGACTCCACTTGAGAATGGAACGAGCTTGCTTGTAATCTTCGAAGCCGAAGATGATCCACCTTGAAGTCTCTCTAACTCAAGCCCACTCTTCACTGATCAAAGTATTAGTGAAGCAAACAACCTATACTAAAGGGTTAGGATAATGTAGGTTGATGAAGTAGGATATTTGCTCACTTAGAAATATTTTCTTTTTTCTTTTTCCAACTCAACAAAAAACCTAGAGAGGAATAAAGAAGAAGATGAACTTGGATGAGAGAATAATGAGGTTCAATGAACCATGTCTCAAGTTATGAGAAGTGATAAGAATGAGAGAGATAAATATTGTTGAATAAAACAAGAATGAAGATGTGAGTCATGGCTTCTACAAGTCACTTTAAACAATGACCCATTCTCTAATTCTATTAATTCAAAAATGTTTATTATTTTCTCATTCTCAATGTGATTCTCATACATCCTAGTATCATATATCATTAACCATGATACAAAGCGCGCGCGCGCACACACACACATCACATATATATAGATATATATAAAGAGAAGAAAAACTTAAGTGAGCTTGATATTAGTTAATATATATATCAAATATATAAATATATATCAATGTATTAAATCAACACTTGATTCAATAATCCGGTTATATCATATATAACCGTCTAATATCATTTATATATGTATATCAAAACATTAAATCAATACTTGATTCAATTATCCGAATATATCACATATAACCAACCAATATTCAATATTGGATATTAAATCAACACTTGATTCAATAATCCGGTCATATCATATATAACCGGCCAATATCAAATATATATATATACATAAATCAAATCATTAGAATACGGTATCACATACTCGTATTTAATCAAGCTCCCACACATATCTCCATATGTGCCTTACTTCTTTTCGCTTGAGCTAGGAAACCTCTGTGTGGGACTCTAAAGACTCGTCAATATGCTAGCAGTAGGTAATGATCACATCAGATACCCACAAGCCGTCGGCAGTACTAGCTGGACGTAACGGCTACCCAGATATTGAACGAATAGAAGATCAACAAGCAAATTTGTCTAAACTCCCGTAAAGCCTATAAGCAACACTTACCGTACAGTCCGGTCTCTTCATCTGATATGTCGCATATCGAGTCTGGGGGTGGAATTGTAAGACCTCAGTAACTTAATAAGTCATGCCGATGTGTGGCCTATAACCTTTCGAGAAACTACTGATAACACTTACCAGTAAATCTCATCAGCCCTGGCTAGGGACTTGCTGTTATAGCCAATCGAGTATAGCGCAACATCAACTCCCAATACCGGGAGAGACGAAACCCTTTCTATCGCTCACTGCCTCTATGTGACTCAGGACTGTACCCAAAATCTACCTGTTTGCACGACTCCTTTGAGCCATGGTAGGGAGGAAATCAAAGCACAGTGGGAACCACAAAAGACACTATGACGATCTCGAGTCTACAAACTAACCTGTACAAGTGTCACCAGAGAACTGCTATCTGACGATAGGTATGGTACCATCTAGGAGTTCTCGGCGAGTCTTGTTCGGTGTACCCATTCTCTAATGAGCACCTGTGCAAAATCTTTAATGTTAAACACCAATGGTTGTGGGATCAACCATCACCCCATACAGGGTCAAGAAACATACACACTAGTCTACTCTGGAATATCGATGCCCTGTCTCGATATTCCCTCGACTAGGAACTGTTAAAGGATGTGCTTGCGGACTACACAAGCCCCACTAGTATGATCTGCATCATAGTCCTGGTAGTCAAGCCTACATCCTAAGGGCTTTATCAACATGTATCAGAGAGACAGTATAATAATACAAGTGTACATGTTAAGATAAAGTGCAACCAGATAGCATATTATCATGTCGAGCAAGAAAGTCCTATATATATATATATATGTCCAAGCATCCATTACAATAATGGCCTCTAGGGCATACATATACCTAACAGCATCATATTGAGCTCTTTCTGTGTGAACACATAATTCAAGCTCTTATGATCAGTAAACACCTCTTCTCTTTCTCCCATTAAGTAGTGTCTCCAAATCTTTAGTGCAAAAATAACTGCTGCTAGCTCCAAGTCATGAGTTGGATAATTCTTCGCATGAGTCTTCAATTGCCTCGACGCATAAGAAACAACCTTTTCATGTTGCATCAAAACACATCCCAAGCCTTTTCCAGATGCGTCGCCGTTAATAACTAATTCTCCGGAACCATCTGGCACTGTTAAAATAGGAGCGGTTGTCAATCTTTGCTTCAGCGCTTCAAAAGCTGACGCACGCTTCTCGATCCAAACAAACGGTATCTCCTTTCGTGTTAGCTTGGTCAAAGATTCTTCTATCCGAGCAAAGTTCTCTACAAACCTTCTAAAATACCCAGCAAGTCCAAGAAAACTTTTGATCTCCCCTATATTCTTTGAAATTGGCCAATCGTGAATAGCTGCAATCTTTTCGGGGTCAACTGCAATTCCATCTCCAGATGCAACATGACCTAAGAACTTCACTTCTTCGAGCCAAAACTCGCACTTGCTCATCTTAGCATATAACTTTCCATGTCTCATTGTCTGTAGTGCGATTCTCAAGTGCTCTTCTTTGCTCCTCAAATAGACCGGAATGTCATCAATGAATACTACCATGAACTGATCTAGAAATAGTGAAAAGATCCGGTTCATCAAGTCCATAAATATCGCCAGTGCGTTAGTAACTCCAAATGGCATATCTAAATACTCGTAATGCCCATATCGAGTTCTGAACGCCATCTTGCAAATGTCTTTTGCTTTCACCCGCACTTGGTGATAACCTGATCGTAAATCCAACTTCGAAAATACTCTCGCGCCGTTGAGTTGATCGAATAATTCGCCTATGCGAGGGATTGGGTACTTATTCTTAATAGTCACCTGATTTAACTCTCGATGGTCAATGCACATCCGTTGCGTGCCATCTTTCTTCTTGACTAGAAGAATTGGAGCTCCCCACGGTAAACCGGTGCTGCGAATCCAGCCCTTCTCTAGTAACTCGGGAACTTGTCTCTTTACCTCTTCCAGTTCCACCAGTGCCATCGGATAATAAGCCTTTGAAATTGGTGCTGCTCTTAGAATAAGATCAATCGCGAAATCCATATCTCTTTTTGGCGGTAAACCAAAGATGTCCTCGAACACATCCATGAAATCCCGAACTACTACAGGTGCTTCCTCCTTGATTACTTCCATCGATGAAAAAGAGGCACTTGTTGGCTTAGCCCTAAATTCGACTGGCCCGACAGATTTGCTACCTCCCAAGAATATGAACTCCAGTTGTTCGGGAATCTGGAAAATCACTTTCTTCGCCTTACAATCAATGTGAGCATGGAAAATGCTAAGAAAATCCATTCTCAAGACAACATCATAACCGCCATTATCAATCACCAAGAAATCCGCGAATAACTCCTGTCTGCAAATAAAAATCGAATAACCCTTGCACTTGCTACTAGATATAATTCTCCCATTCCCAATGTGTATGTCCCAACAGCTAGATAGGGTCGTGTGTGGGATACAGTGTGCACTAATAAACTTGGACGACATAAAGTAATGGGATGCACCAAAATCGAATAATACCAATGTGGGAAAATTATAAACAAGTAAGATACCTGAAATAACATCGTCTGAAGCTTTGGCCTCCTCGGTCGTTAAGGTGAAAGCCCGTCCCTGATTAGGCCTCTGAATTATCCGCTTCTGCCCATAAGTCTGCTTCTACGGTGGTTTTTAAACATCGTCTCTCGATCGTAGTTTCAAAGGGCATGTACCAATGGTATGTTCAGCTGATCCACAAACTAAACAAATTCCAAGCCTCATTCAGCAATCTTTCTGCGTGTAGCCGGGTAGATGGCAGAAGTCACAAATTACAGTCCATTTCTTATCTGATACAAAAGTCCTTTTTCATAGGTATTGTCCCTCGTCTGTTAACTGGAATGTCTCTATGTCCCTGAGCCCTGGTTAGTGCATAGGGAGTCTTCCGCACTACGACCTTTTACTATTGAGTACCCTTTACTCTTACTGATAAACTCTGTTGTTGTCTAGCCGCCTTGAGAACTTGAGAGAAGGTGGTCAATCCCAATGATATGATGTGCCTATGAATCTCCACATCCAAACTACGCATAAACCGTCTTGCCCTATCTGCTTCATTGGCAACCAAGGACCCTGCAATTCGAATGAGCCAGGTCCACTCAGCCGCATGTGTATCAACGGATCCGCCATTCTGCTTCAAGCTAATGAACTTCTCTTCCATTTCCTCTCTAGCAGATTGCGGAAAGAACTTCTCCAAGAAACTTCGCGAAAAAGTCACCCAGCTGATCGACTTGGTCAGACGGATCTCCTTAACAATGTTGGGGTTCGGTGCTCGCGCCATGGAGGCCACGGCTGAGGCGGAAGAAAAAACTAAACTTTACACGAGCACCAAACACCCACATACCCAGGAAATCGATCGATTGATCTTATTTCTCGTTGTCGGTATTTAGAAACTTATATGAAATCACAACCAAAAATATTTGACCGCAATCAATAATGGTGTCGAATTGTAGCGCGTTAGTAAGTGCGGATCGTCCACAGGGATTGTGCGATTCGTTCGTATTTTATTTTGTTTGAATTGAAAATTTAATAGAAAAGAAAAGCAAAACGATTCAAGATTTTTATTGATGAATTTCAAGAATCAACTAAATCAAATCAAGAATCAAGAAAGCGATAAACATCAAGAATCAAGTATTGATAGAATTCCAATCGATTTAAGTTTCAAGATTTGAAGTAAATCCCGTAGGAATCGATTAGATCGTAGATGTGAAGAAGACTAGAAGTTACCGTTTCTTATCCATTAACACATTGATGCTAAATCGATGTAGATTCATCGAGGATCAAGGATCTTGCGAAGAATTAGGGTTCCTCATCCTATCCTTTGTCCTTTCGATGAATCACATTCACTAGATAGCTTCTAGGAAATCGAATAATCAATCGTTGATCTCTAGATCGTGCGAAAAGAATCAAGAATGCATTTCGCATCGATCTAGATCATCGATCACTCAATTTCAAGAATTTACAATCGTTATAGGACTTAAGAAAACGTTTAAAGATTAGTCAACATCATCATTCTACAATCGTTTCGATTCCTCCACGAGCGGAGTTTTATTCAAGCATCATCACAAAGAATACATTCAAGAATTGAAGATGAATCATAATGCTCGAATTGAAATATAAGCAAGTTTAAAGAATCTTCAACTTTATTATATCAACAATTAGTTACAACTCTCAAGAACTATAAGAGGAAGGAACTTTGATCGTCGAATCTAGCGTCGCTCGGCTCCTTGAGTCGTGGATCGGCTTGGATCTCGTGCTCCGTTGAAGTACGGCTTCGCTTCTAAAGGATCGTTGAAGACTTGCTTTGCTTGCACTCAAAGGATCTTGAATTTTGTTTCTTGATTGGATTAGGGTTAGGGTTTGGAGGTGGCAAGTTTTGTCACTAAACTTGTGGAAGGATGAAGAACTAAAGAGTGATTAGCTTTCAACAACCAAAGATTAGCTATTTCAAGAGAGGCCTAGGGTCTTTTTATAGGTTTCCCAAACCCTAGCTCTAGGAATTCAAATTTGAATTTTCCCTCCAAAAGTTTGTTATAGGGAGAGGCTTCTAGAAGTAGTTAGTTAGGGTTTAGCTTCTAGCTTAAGCTAGGAGGTTAGGGAGAAGGTTCTAGGCTCTTAATGGAGTTTAAGATGAAGCTTGTTGTGGAAGCTTGGGGTGTTTAGTTTAGAACCCTAGGGCTTGCTGATCTGGCAGAATGTTCAGGATCTTTCTGGAATTTGCAGTGGCTTGAAGAGCTGTAGGAGCTGAGATAGGAGTTCTAGGCTGAAGCAGAGGGGCTGAAGTGGCAAGTTAGCCGCGAAACCGCGGCGCAAGGCGGCTCCGGCCGTGGTTCCGCGGCCAAGTAGTGGCCTTAGGGCTTGCAACTTCATGATATGTTTGCTTATGTACTTTGATGTACTTTCTGATATGTTGAATTCCTGAATTCCTTCTAGATCATTGCCAGATTCCAAATCCTTGAGTTGGCGTAATCTTTAGCAGCACTGTTATGTAAATTTGACCGATCTCTTGGAATTTCCTGCACAGACTTCGAAACACAAGTTGCGATATGCAATAATGATGCGATACTGATTGTTTCGAAAGAGTGTTTTGTAGAATAACCGCAATCAGAACGGTGTCGCGCGTAGCTAAACCGAGGTGAGTACAGGTCGTCTTCAGGGAAACGTTGAATCTTTTACTCTTACTTTAGATGTGTTGAGAAAGGAGGAAGAAATAAGAATTTTGTGAAATGGTTTCTAGATCTACGTTAAGCAAGAATGCAAAAATATAGATCTAGATTATTTTTAAAATGTAGTTAATATAATAAGGGGGCTTGTAGGGTTCTTTAGGATTTAGTAGTCATGGACGATTAATTAAAAGTTACCCTTTTTATCCATTAATAGATTTAAAACTAGAACGACGGTGATGCGTGTAGATTAGGGTTTCTGGAGGGAAAAGGAATCCCACTCTTAACCCTTATCTCGACACGGAACTCCGTTCAAATCTAGCCTTTACCAAAACAATCATTAATCTAATCTCTAATCGCGGTCGGAACTAGCAAAGAATTGCTAATGCGCCCGATTAGGATGTTAATGATTCTTTTGATAAAGTTCATAAACTTTATAGGACTTAAAAAGGGTTTAGGGATGTTCATCATCCATTAGCCTACCCTAATCCTACGAACCCTAACAAGCGGAGAATTACTCGCGCATATTGGGAGAAGAAGATGAAAAGACAGAGAGGGGAAACATAATGTAAAATGCAAAAGAATTAAATAAAATAACTACCTTTATTAATCAACTTGAACAATCTACACTTTATTCTGTAGAAAATGATTACTAAACTAGTTGCTTCTCGATCTTTCCTAAGGAGGTAGACGAACAGTTGATGATCAGCCTGGATGCGTGAGCGTCTGGGGCTTCGTGATCTCGTCGGCTTGATAAATTTTCCAAGAGGCTCTCGGTGCCTTTTTATAGTGCAAAGCCAGAATCATTTGCTTCAAAATTAGGTAAAATTCATCATAGATTCACCCCAAAAACCCTCAGCCTCCATCTCTCCTTAACCGCGGCGGATCCGCGGCATCAAGGAGCTAATGCCGCGGATCCGCGGCCTTCTTATCTCCGCCGTTGATCAATTTTTAGGGGATGGCTCTCTTTGACATTTGGCGATCCTAGGAATCTTCAGAATTTGGAAATCTTCTAGTGGTTGCTGTCAGACTTGGTCCCCAAGTTTTGATTCTTAATTAGGCAAGTCTTCTTCAACAACTTGATTTGCTTGATTCTAGTCTTGAAAAATTCTGCACAACTTAGAAAATTTCTGCACAACAACTCCAATAATATTTTAGTAGACTTTGTTCTACTAGGATTTGGTCAATGAAATTATTTGCATACATTTTCCTACCAAATGCTAATTAAAATATATTAACACATGGAAAATAGTGTTTTTACACATAAACCCTCATATGCATAATATATTATAATAAAGTCCTTTTTTAATATGAAAATGGTAGGAAAAATGTAATACAAATGTGCAGTTTTATCAACTGAACAGATGCTATGAGATACAGTCAATTTCCCTCGAAATGCCGGTTTTAGAGTCTAACACATGCAATCTGATATTTTACGACTGTTTTGCTAATATGTGCTATATGAATGCCGAACACTTCTAGATGAGTGCAAATGATAGGGAAATTGCCGGTTTAAAGATGCAATATTTTCGACTGATCATCGATCCTTGTACTTAAACTAGCAAACTAAAACATACAAGGGTATGAAATTACAACCTTCGACGCATGTCCATCCAATTGTGGAAGACCCCTCCAAGCTTGTAAACGCCGGGATCACGCTTGAAGGTCGACCACCCTCGCCAAAGAAGATCCACCCGAGGGAAACAGGAAGAGGCTCCGAACGACGATCCAAACTTGCTATGGATGGATTGTGGGTGATGTAGGAATTTTTCACTAGACTTTTATCTCAAAAACCCATGCTCATGAAAGTAAGAAGGAGAAGGAGAAGAGGAAAATCGCTAAATGTTGAGCCATCAAACATGAAGCAAACATAGCATGTGTAGAAATTAAAACAAGTGTAGAAAAATAATGGCTTTACATTTTCCACCATGGTTCAATAGTGAACCCAAATCAAATCAACATTAAATGTTAAAGCCATGCTCTTCTACATATCTAGCCATGCTTCATGCCACTTTATTTCGCATTTATTTTTCTAAATAGAAAAATAAATATGAGGTGTCTTTCTTCTAGAAGCATTCCCGTATAAATACGGAATACTTCACCCGGTATACGTATCGCTATATATACGCGTATCCGTATAAAAATACGGATAGCACCAATGAGAGAAAATGAATAGTGAACAATAATACTAAAATATATATATCAAAAAATATATAAAAATTATTAAATCAAAACCTGACTTAATAATCCGGTTTAATCCTAAGCCGGCTAGTATTATCAACCGTCCGATCAAAGTCAATGTATCTCGTACACGTATTTAATCAGACCCCTACACGTACCATCATACGGCTCCTACATCTATCGCCTGAACCGGAAAACTCTCTATGTGGGACTCTAAAGACTCGACAATATGCTGGCAGTGGGTTTTACCACAAGCACGTCAGCAACACTATCTGTACGTAACGGCTACCCAAGTATTTTCCGAAAGGGGGGTCGATAATCAAGTACGTCCTTATCCTACTTAGACTGAACGTGACAATCTCCGTACAGTCCGATCTCTTCGTCAAAGAGTATCGCATATCGAGTCTAGGGGGTAGATAACGTCAGACCCTTACTAACCCAATAAGTCGTGTCTGAGTCAAGCTCATCACCAACAGAGATACTACTGATCAACTATCAGTAAATCTCATCCACTGTGGCCATAGATTTCTGGTGATAGCCAACTGAACACAGCGCGGCATCAACTCCTAATATTAGGAGAGACGATTCCTTGACAATCGACCACTGCCTCCATGAGGCTCGGGACTGTACCCAATTAAAACCTATTTACACGACTCCTTTGAGCCGTGGCAGGGTAGTAATCAAAGTACAGTGGGAACTCTCACGAGATAAATGACGATCTCAGGTCAAAGGACTAACCTGTACTCATGCCACCTGAGAACTTCCATCTGACGATAGATATAATACCATCTAGAAGTTCTCGGCGAGTCCATCCGATGTACTCACCTCCAGTGAGCACCTGTATACTATTTTAGGTGACACAACGCCAATGGCTTATGAGACTGGCCACCACCCCTTGTCGGGGTCTAGAAACGTATACACTAGCCTACTCTAGAATATTGATGCCCGGTCTCGATACTCCCACGACTAGGAACATTTAAGGATGTGCTTATGGACAACCCAGCTCCCATATATATGATCGCCATCATAATGCTGGTCATTAAGCAACAATCCTACAGGCTTCATCAACGATGAAGAAAAACCAGATAGCATACTATCATCTCGAGTAAGAATGTTATACTTGTATATATCCTCGTTCAATTATCATAATTGCATACTTGCAATCACAATAATTGCCTTGAGGGCACTATATCCAACAAACAAGCCACCACTCATAAGCATAATTTACCAACTGGATGCGTACTACATCCATCCTTTTCTCATCTGGAATCTGTGCGGTAAAAAGAAGATTCTCTGTATCCACTAACCACTGCTCCGCTGGTAATGGCTCCTCTGATCCTGTAAATGTGGACGGACCGAGCTTCCTGAATTTTGCTACGGTGCCTTCACGCTGTGTTGGTCTGGGAGCTTCTGCCCTCTCAGCTGCTGTGATAACAGTCTGTTGGACCGTCCTCAGGCCCTCTTAGAAAGCCTCGGCCTGTCGCTAGTTCAATTCTGTTTGACGCTGTAACATTTTGGAAAATTATAAATATTGATTTATAATTTAAAATATGACTACTATGAGTTTAAAAAAATGATATCGTGTATGTATTTTGGTATCGGATTGATATCCGCAAAATTGTAATTATTTTAGGAAAAATGAAAAATGTGTGAAATCATAAAAATGATAACTAAATTGTTTTAATATGATATGAGATTTTATTATAAGATTATGGTATTTAAGTGTTATGATAAGTATTTTATTTCTTTTAAAAACAAGAATTGAGATTTAGTGTAACATGAAGGTATTTATTTAAAATGGTTTTTATTTTGTTAAGAGGGTAGGTATATGTTTAGGCTAGTTAAACCCTCACAACCTCCACACCACACACACAACCTCATCTCACTCCATATCATCCTTATTTATTGACACCTCCTACTTGCTCTATACAAACCCTTTACATCTTCTACTTATTCTACACCCTCTCCTACACTTAACCAACAAATGTTTATGATCATTCACTCACTCTCAAACTGAAACAATGAGTTCCTTTAAACTCCAACACCAAAATTCTTAAGTAACATCAAATCAAAAGAGAATTGGAGGGTTCCTTCACCAATATTGTTCACATCATCAAGCTAGAGACACTATAACCTCTAGGAGCCTCAACCATGCATTTCTTGAGTTGGATATACCATGTGCACATTCTCTATAAGTAAATCTCACCGCTTTTGCAAGTTTTGTTTTGTTAAAAATCAGTTTTAGTGTGCAAATATCAGAAACTAGGATTTTTGTGATATTTGTGATGATAAATTTGAATCTGGAACTACTAGGTTAATCCACTAGAAAAACTAACAATACTAGGATACGGTGAGACCAATAGGAGACAACCCCTAAAGCCCGAGCCCCTAACTCTCCAAGAAAACCGCCAGAATTCCTTTTTCCCCTACTGGTGGTTGAACTTTTGAATTGGGTGGTGATTTTTGTTCTGTAGCTTTATTTGTAGTATTTAGGGCTACTGTATTGTTTGTTTTGTCCCAGATTTCATATAGAGAAATCTGGGAGTGTTTTAATATTGTTTTGGCAATGTTTCCGATATTTATGATACGGTTTTTCGTATTTCTTTATCTCAACTGAATTGTTGACGTTCGTACATTGATGTCGGGGGTATTTGGTCGTATTTGAAGTAAGTAAGCTATAGGTTCTAACCTATGTGTGCTTAGCTCATTGTTTTGGTTTTGATATGACATTTACGCCAATGTGTTATAACTACGATTGTAGGAATGATCGAGAAATTCCGAGACGGCAAGGACGGACAAAGCTATCGTATATTTCGACTAGCTCGACAAGTTGGTGAGTAGATTTATATCTATGAGGGGAAGTCGGGTGGATGGCCTATAGCACCCCCGCAACCACTTATCTAGAATAGTTATGATATATATAATTAGTGTAAAGTGATATGTTAGATAGCTTAGCCTATATTAATTAGTGCTTATTTCATATCTAGTAGGTTATACATGTGGATATATTTGGATGGATATGGTACGAGGAAATCATATCATACTTATGATGACAAGGATAGTGCGCCGAATACGGCCAGGTTGCATTTGGACTCGTGGAGTCATGCGTTATCCCGACTTGGGATATTACGATTGATTGAGCTATCTCTTTTAAAACCAACGATTCGTTTTCACTTTTTTGTGATAAATGACAAGAATGCGATACTATTTCCAAAACGGATATCTATTTAAATATATTGCAACATTCTTATTTACAAATAACGTTTCATTTCATTTTCAATGGTAATGGTATAGCTCATAATAATTAGTTACGTTTAATTATTACGTGATACGCTTAGATTAGCGATTATATACGTTAAGTACATTGTTCTTTTATATGAACACACCGATAGAACACTGGACAACTACCAATGAGTACTATGTTGCACTAGCACAGACGCATATGTTACACTACATCTCATTGGTACTGCCATGACACTATAGGACCGCTATACCACGCGATATCTATATAGATGCCGATATGATGTGTTATGACTTCCCTATATCCGGGGAATTGGGTTGTATTTATATGCTATGGATAGGGATAGAATTACATTCTATGAACACTTATAAAACACTTACACAAATACTAATGATTGTCATGCTGCATGAGCACAGACGCGTATGCTACACTACACATCATTAGTATTGCCATGACACGGTAGAACTGTTGCGTTTGTTTGCACGATTGACTATATTTACGTACGATGCATTTATTACCTGTTATTTAATTACGAATACCATTACCATAGGTATTCGTATTTGATTGTTATGAGTTCTTATGATGTTTTTATCTGCGATGATATATATTAGTGATGTGGGACGCTGCTATATATATATATATATATATAAAAATCGTATCATCATAATGATATATGCAATTATTATTCTTCTTCACTTGATATTTTCTGGATACGATCAGTTGACGTTCACCATGAACTTGATTTTTTCTGATTTGATTTTATTCCGAACCGAGTGGGGGAGTTATACGGTTACGGACATGCTACATATCCGGACTGGGTTGAAGAGTATACAGTCGAATATATGGTGGATCCGGTTGAGGCCGAGGGGCAGGAAAACCACATTTGAGACGGGAAGCCTAGAGAGGACACTCGATACTGAAGATAGATATGAGCACGGTGAATATCTAGGGGATACCAACCAAGGCTAGGGATATCGAAGGGCGACCAATCTGATGAGACGGTGTCGACGATATCTGGATTTGCGTGTCGGTGATGGACATGAGAAATTTGATGATTTTTGCGTGTCGGTGATGGACACGAGAGATATGATGATTTAGGGTGTCGATGCTAGACACTCATATATTGATGTTCTGCGATCATTCGAGATACACTGTTATAGTTTATGCGATATAGTACCCGATCAGGACTGATCCGGGAGACAGTACCTGAATACTATTTTTACCTGTTGATACATATAAAAGGGTTTCTAAACGAGCTATAGTCTCATTATTTTGACATGTCTAGGATGACACAAGGATCATTTAAACTGTAAACCTCTTAAAACTCTTTACTAAATAGCTAGACGTATATCTTAAATAAAACATATATAATACTTCATACTACGACGTCTGCTTCTCAGGCCGTGAAATACGTATCCCGCGTCTGTTTTAAAAAGTTGTTTTACATACATATTTCGGCTACCTTATAGGCTTATACCTGGATGCATGTTATATACATATGAGGTTTACGCGATCGATAGTGATGCATTATAGTACTTATGTATTATTCATCTATTAGTATAAGATATGATAGTACTATACTTTATGACTTAGGTTTATCGTTATACATTTCGATTTCTACCTTGTGATATACTTTTATTCACTGAGTTGGAAACTCACCCCCATTGTGCCCCAGTTTCTTGCAGGATATACCACTCGGATCATTAGCGGCTTGCGGCAGACTTTTTTCTTCGGTGATTGCTTTGGTAGGTGGGTTACTGTTGTATCATACCACACTTGTGTGTGTGTGTGTGTATATATATATATATATATATATATATATTCTTTTGTATCTAGTTACAACTCCATCGATCCAGAACTTGTATATTGTGGATTTAGAAGCAAGACTTAGAGTTTATGTGTTTGTGGGCGTCGCACTCGTTGGAGTCAACTTTTTATACTTGTTGGTTTCGTTTCGTTTTTCCTTTTCTTCGCCATTGGGCGTCGTATGTTATCTGCGTGGTTGCTCCGCCGTTTGGGCGTAGAAGCTAGCTCCCGTTGGGATGCTTTATATATTATGCTTGTATCATGTTTTGTTCAAAATTTACAAAAGAGGTGTTGCCTGATTTTTAAAACGTCATAGATACTTTTGAAATAAACTTATTTAGATTTTAATGACTATTTTTAAGATTCAACTCCAATATTTCCGTAAAAAGGTTTAAATTCCTGGTTTTTGGATTACTTGGATCGCGCCGACATGTTTAGATGTCACATGATTTAAGTGCCGGTCACGTGCCACTTTCGGGTCATGACAGACGCTTCTTGTTCTCTAGCAAACCATGTACGACCCCAAGTGTAACGACCATAAATTTCCGGTACAAAATTTTTAAAGTACAGAAAGGAGTTTGCAAGCCTGACTACAATTTAAAAGTTATTCTTGTTTAATAACAGCAAGAAAGAACTTGTAGCTCATTGGTAAAGTCTTGCATTGCTGTGACATAGCCCATGTGTTCGAATCCCATCAGCCACATATTATTTTTACTGATTTTTCTTTTAAACTTTTTGGAAGCCCAAAAGTTTACACGAGTAATACATGTAAAAATGAACAGTCAGGAAAAACAAAAATGTATAAAATGTTGTATGCACTAAGGAGAACACGTGGCAAGCATCCAACTCCCAACACCCACCTTATGGCCGGCGAGATGCTCATTACGGCCGGCGACGCCGTTTTGTCCGTAGGGAATAGTCCCCAAACTCTGCACACTTGACATTTGGCGTACCCCCATTACCCCCATACTGTTTGTTTTCTCTGCAAATTAACAGAGACTTCAATTTCATCCATTAATCCAATTTTTAACACATTTTAATTCATTCTTTCAATTCCAAAACCCTAATTCCACACTATAAATACAACCCCATACCCTAGCCCCTCCTCATTCTGAAAATTCTAGTCAAAAATATCAAAATTTTCTAAGTACAAGTGGAGTTGAAGTGGAGTTAGCCCAAGGTCAACTTCCAGCGAGGATCTACGCAAGTTCCAGCGACCCCACGATGCCACGGCGACCACACCCTCTCCTTCTATCTCATCTTGATCCTTTTAGCTAGTAAGTCCCTCCCAATCTCTCTATTTCCTCTTTGAAATCTCTCTTCAAAACAAACATCGGTAAGTGGAGTTAATACCGATGATAATCTTTTACCTATTGTTCATACAACTTTTACACAATACTTGTAACATTAGTACAAATGTTTAGAATAATTGGTAACCTATAATTCCATGAAAAATAACTTTAATTTAACTTTTTCGTTAAAATACCATGAACTTTACATATCACTTTTTAATATGTTGTGAATACCATACTTTTAGAAACCTTCATGAGGTAATGACCTACCCCTCACATACACACATATTGACATAGCACGATACTCTTGGAAACATATTGTTGTGGCAAATAAAATTTTTCATCAAAATACCTTGAACTATAAAAACCCGGTTTTCTTTTAAATAGTATTATTAAACTCTCTACGATTATGCCTTTACAACCCATTTTGGGGAACCCACTATTGGATGGTACGGATTATCGCACATCCTCGGGCTAGTAAAGAGAGATGCAGACCTCCTCACGGAGCATCAGATCTCGAAAGAATTTTAATACGATTTTTAAGAAAAATGACATTTTCTATTTAATAATAAAATTAATTTTTATAAATATATAAATATTATCAAAACACATATTTTCTAGATATAAGAAAATTCCATGTTTTCTAAAAAGATAAAAGAATGACAAATTTCACCAAAATACCACCAAGTATCAATACAAGACAAGTTTTACACTTAAGTACCATGAACTATACAAGCTAGGTTAATATTCACTAAAATCTCTCAAATCTTAAAAGATACATCCATGAAAACCCTAAATACGATAAATAATTACTCGAGATTTATTTTGAAAGTATATCAAATATTTTTCATAAAACCACATCGATTTATATAAAATTACAATTAAGGACTTTAGTAAATATGGGTTTAAGCGGGATCAATTCTCTTGAGCCTCAGGGGGCCGGAGAAAGTGAGTGCTTGCCTATTTAAGGTAGAAAACTAAAACGGAGTTATCAATGGTGGAGTGGGAGCCCCTCCCCCAGGCCGATGTGATGCTGTCTGAGAAGGCTCTCAGTTGGGTCGAGCTCAGCCCCGCTCAGTTTGCGGGTAAATTAGGAGTTTTTAGGCGACCCGTTTAGGCGTGTATTCTTCCACTTTTTCTGGCATTACTAACTCCTTCTTTGTATTTTTGTCTTATGCAGAAACCATAGATCTAGCTAAATTTCGGGCAGCCCTGGTCGAACAGAAGAAGGGGAGGAAGGCCGGAGGCGCCGACCCCTCTCGCCCGTCGTTGAGTCCGGCTCCACCGGCGGCCGCTCCGACCAGGCGCTCGAGAACGCCTCGGGCCCTGGAGCCCAGCCATGCACCGAGCCGAAAACGCGCTCGGGAGCAGGAGCCCCGGGTTCTGGAGGTGGGAGGTGAGACTGGTTCTCCTGCGTCTCTCCTCAAGAGGTACCACAGGACGACGCCCCGTACCCCAGCTTCCCCGATCATCGTGTATGAAGGTGAGCTTCGCTTCGAGGTGCCCTCGGGGCTTTCCGTCGCCGACAGCCTGCTCTCGGAGATGGAAAGGTCGGCCGGGGGCAGAATCCCCCGGGGGACCCTCAGGGCCCAAATGGCGGCCATAGCCCAGGAGGCCGTGCAGGTCAGTGTTCATACCTCACTCGGGTTTTTATTCAGTACTTTTTGTTCGCAAGATTGGGTGCCCCCTTCTCTTTTTAACCCTTCCTTTTGTTTCTTCAGGTCCTCCAGCACTGCGCCTTCGTTGTCAACATGGAGGACGAGGAAATTGCCCCGGCGATGCAGATCGCGGGCGAGTCCTCCTCGCAGGAGGAGAGCTCGAGGCTGGAGCTGCAAGCGGCGATGGAGAGGGTCACCGCCCTCGAAGACCGGGTGGAGGCCGAGGGCCGAGAGATCGCCAGTTGTCGATAGGCCGTCCGAGTCGCCGAGGCTAAGTTGGAAGATTCCACGGGGCTTGTCGCCACCCTGAAGAAGACGGCGAACACCCTCCGGAGGGAGAACGAGGCGGAAAAGGAAGGAGTGAGGTGTGCCAACCTCCGAGCGTCGAAGGCGGTGGAGAGCTACAAGAAGTCGGACCGGTACTACGTCGACCTCGCTGAAGCCGCTGCCCTAGTTTGGCATGAGGCCCTCGACGCCGTCAAGGCCCTGATGCCGGAGTTTCCTGACGGCGAGCTCCTGGGTGAGTAGTCCTTCGAGGGTGAGGCGCAGGGGAATGCCCCTGGAAGCGCTGCTGGGGGAAAGGGCCCTGGTGGGAGCGTCGGGAAGAAGTTGGTCACCCCGGCTCCTAGCGCCGAGGCTCCTGCGGTGGACGCCGACCTTCAAGACGCCACCCCGGTTGTGGTGGTGGATGCGGAGCTCATCAAGGTTCTCCCCAGCCCCGAGGCCTGAATCTCCTCGCCTCCTTATTTTCTTTTGCGCTGAAATTTTGTAAGCCTCCGGGCGTTTTTGTAAGGCTGGGGAGCCCATAATACCCCTGTAAAGACTTCCGACTTTTGTGAATGAAATATTTTTGCAGTGTTCTTTGCGTACATATTTTCCCTTTGTTTGTGGTAAAATCTCTATTTACGTGGTACTGCTTTCATGATGCGTTAGGTCGGAGATCGGTTTTTCATCTAGCAATCGCACGTCGAGTTGAATTCAACCATTTACCAAGTGTGCAAAGACCGGTGCAGGGTCGGTATCTCCATGGCCCCAAAGTCGAGGTGGGGATCACATAGTAAAGACGTGTAGGAAGTCACCCTTTAAGGATGGATTGAGCAGGGAAGCTGCTCGATGGCCTCTTGATGAGGGCTTTGATCCTTGGCGTCGCTGGGTAGGAGATTACCAGCCATGGATTGACCGAGCAGGGAATCTGCTCGGTGGCCTCTTGATGAGGGCTTCGATCCTTAGCGCGGGAGGGCAAGGAGTTTCCTGCTAAGGATGGACCGAGCAGGGTTGCTGCTCGGTTGCCTCTTGATAAGGGCTTTGATCCTTGGTGTCGTTGGGTAAGAGATTACCAGCCATGGATAGACCGAGCAGGGAAGCTGCTCGGTGGCCTCTTGATGAGGGCTTCGATCCTTAATGCAGGAGGGCAAGGAGTTGCCTGCTAAGGATGGACCAAGCAGGGTTGCTGCTCGGCTTTGCGAGGTTCGGTCTAACCTTCCTTGGTGTGTGAACATCGGGGAGAGTGACCATCGCGGAGGACACGTGTCAGGAACGCATGGGGAAGGCGAAGCGTTTCGAAGAGCCGCGTCAGTTCCGCCACGTGGCGGTGCGGTATTGGAGTAATTTGGGTGGATCCCAGGATTCGCGCCCATGCGCGCGCGAATTGGGTCCTTAGGGATGTTGTTTGGGGTTATAAATAGAGAAGGGTGTGTTGCCCATACTTAGGTTTGTACCCTGAAACATAATAATGGACGGATTCCATTTCTCCATTCCCGAGATCATTTCCTTCGAAGACGTATATTTGTATGATCAGCAGAGCTCCGAGGAGACGTTGCGGGCGGTGGTTCGGCGTGTGGAGGATCATGTTGGCCGCTTGCTTCCCCGGCGATCACCCCTGCTCCAGCTGCTGATGTATTCGATTTGGAAGGCGTCGTCAGGGCTGCACAACCCCTTGTCCGAACAACTGAAGGATGAGGCGGTTGGCAAGCTGAGATCGCTATGTCGTCTTGGCTTGATCTCGATGAGTTGGCAAGATCGCTCGGTGGCACTCGTCCTCGAGTGTTACCAACTGAGGCATCTCGCCGATGGGTGCCCGCCCGTAGAGCCTTCCGGCCCGTCCGTGGCCTTGAGGGTTAGCGGAAAGCATCAGAGGCGGAGGTCCGAGGCGGCCAGGGCTCGACTGACGGCTGTTTCTTTAGAGTACCACGAGCAATGTTTCTTGCACCCCCTTCCCCCGCTATTGTAAGAATTTTTCTTTTTCTTTTTGATGTAAGGCTGAGGAGCCTACAATACCTTTTGAATGAATAAAATTCTCCTTTTTGCTATGCTCTATTGTTTCCTTCTTATTATTTAAATAAAAAGAAATTTGAAGAATTTACATCGCTTTTGTGAAAGAAGAAATATACATTTAGATATTCTTTTTAGATGTATGGCTTGAGCTTTTTGGCGTTGTAAAGCCGTGGAAATTTGCGACCCTTCGTATCTTGTAAACGATAGGCTCCGCTGGGAAGGACCTCGGAGACGAGGAAGGGGTCGTCCAATTTCGGGGAAAACTTATGCAGCTTGCCTTGATTGACGAACTCGTTCCGCCTTAGGACCAAATCTCCAGTTTTGAAGAAGCGACGCTTGACTTGCGCGTTGTAGTAGCGGGCGGTTTGCTGTTGATAGGCGGCGGCTCTGATCTGAGCCCGGTCCCGTTTCTCAAACAACGCGTCCAGATTAGTCCGGAGGGTGGAGGTGTTGGCTTCATCCTCGAAGTGCTCGACCCTGTGGCTGGGCAGCCCGATCTTCGCTGGGACCATTGCCTCAGTGCCATAGCAGAGGCTGAATGGGGTCTCTCCGGTGGGGGTCTTCTTCGACGTGCACAAGGCCCATAAGACCCGGGGTAGTTCCTCGATCCAACTGCCTTGGCGTCCTTCTAGGCATGTCCGAAGACCTCAGAGGACGTCTCGGATAGCGACCTCGGCCTGTCCGTTGCATTGGGGATGCGCGACCGCGGCGAACTTCATAAGGATATGGCATTCGCTGCAGAATTCCTTAACTTTTTCGTTCTCGAAATTTGTCCCATGGTCGGTGATGATACACCTCGGGATACCGAACCGGAATATTACGTTGTTCTGCAAGAACTTGATAGTCGCGGTGGCATCCGGTTTCCTGATGGGGACGGCCTCGATCCACTTCATGAAGTAGTCCACTACGACGAGGACGTACTTGTGTCCACCCGTAACAGTAGGGAACTGGCCTATCATGTCCATTCCCCACTGAGCAAACGGCCAGGGGGAGGTTAGGGATGTTAGCTCGGTGGCCGGAAGGCGAGGTATGCTGCCATGGAGTTGGCAGCTTTTGCACCTCCTGACGAGCCTTTGGGCATCCTGATGAATCGTCGGCCAAAAGTACCCTTGGAGCAGTGTCTTCTGGATTAAGTTGCGGGCCCCTTGGTGCGCGCCGCCGACCCCTTCGTGAATCTTACGGAGGACGTAGTCGTCCTCGTGGGGGTCGTCGCACTAGAGCAGGGGTTGAGTGAAGGATTTCTTATTAAGGTTCCCATTGCTCCAGACGAAATGGCGAGCTTTGGCTCGGAGACAGCGTGCTTCTCCTCGATCTTCTGGGAGTGTACCTTCCCTCAGGAATTCTACAAGGGGCTTCCTCCAATCTCGGTCTTCTTCCCGGGCTACGTACACTTGAAGTGGCATCGCCCCGTCTTCTACGCCGGGCCGTGGAAAGACCCCGAAGAGGATGTTTCTCTTGTTGTTGGCCGTATAAGATGAAGCCAGCTTACTCAAGGCGTCGGCCTGGGCGTTTAGCTGTCTGTGGATCTGCTCCACCTAGACTTCGTCGAAGTCTTTTCATAATTTTCTCACCTCGGCCAGATACTTCACCATCAGAGGCTCCCGTGCCTCAAATCGGCCGGTCACTTGGCCAATGACTAGGGCGGAGTCGTTGCGGATTCAGATCGTTTTCAGCCCCACTCCGGAGGCTATCCGCAGTCCGGCCAGCAAGGCCTCGTATTCCGCTGCGTTATTTGAGGCTTTGAACCCGAGCTTTAGAGAATACTCCATCTCTGCCTCGTTCGGGCCCCGAATGATGAGGCCGGCACCACAGCCTTCCTCGGTTAAGGACCCGTCGACGTAAAGGACCCAATCAGGGACGGAGTCGGGCTTCTCATCGACGGAGGGTTGAGCTCCGGGGGCCAGCGTGGATTCCGGTTCTTTACTGGGGATGGTGCACTCGATAATAAAATAGACCAGGGCCTGTGCCTTGATAGCCTGCCTCGGGCGGTATTTTCTGTCGAACTGGGACAACTCCCGCCTCCATTTCTCCAAATGACCAGAGGACTCGGGGGAGGCGAGGATATCCCCTAAAGGCCGCTCGGTAAGAACGTGGATGGTGTGCGCCTGGAAATAATGCCGTAGTTTCCTTGAGGCCACGATGAGTACTAAGACGATCTTCTCTATGGCCGGGTACCCCGTTTCCGCGTCCTTGAAGACGTGGCTCACATAGTATACCGGCTTCTGGACTCCCTCGAACTCTCGGACGAGCACCGAACCTGCAGCGTGGTCGGACACCACTAGATATAGCGATAGCTCGTCCCTTTCAACTGGCCGGGTGAGCAGCAGGGGAGTCGCAAGATGCCTATTTAATTGCTCAAAGGCGGTCTGGCACTCCTCTGACCATTCGAACCTCGGTATCTTCCTTAGAGCTTTGAAGAACGGGAGGAACTTCTCCCCAGACCTTGACATGAAACGACTCAGAGCGGCTACCCGCCCTGTTAGCCGCATGATTTCGACGTTAGTCTTGGGCACGACCATATTGAAGATGGTGCTGATTTTCTCCGGGTTAGCTTCGATTCCATGGTGGGTGACCATGAAGCCGAGGAACTTTCCACTGGTGACCCCGAATGCGAACTTGGCGGGGTTCAGTTTCATCTTGTATTTACGGAGGACGTTGAAGGCCTCGCCCAGATCCTTGGTGTGTTCATCCGACAAGATTGATTTGACGAGCATGTCATCGACGTAAACCTCCATATTCTTGTCGATCTGTGTCTTGAACATCCGATTAACCAAGCGTTGGTACGTAGCTCCAGTGTTTTTTAGGCCGAAGGTCATCACCTTATAGAAGAATACCCCCCGGTCCGTTGTGAATGCGGTGAGATCCTCTTCCACCGGATTCATACGGATCTGGTTGTAGCCGGGGAACGCATCCATGAAGCTAAGTAGCTCGTGGCCTGCCGAACTATCAACGAGCTGATCTATCCGAGGGAGGGGATAGTTGTCTTTCGGGCAGGCCTTGTTAAGGTCAGTGAAGTCGACGCATATGCGCCACTTCCCGCTAGACTTTTTAACCATGACTACATTCGCCAACCATTCCGAGTAAGGCACATTCAAAATGAAGTTGGCGGCGAGGAACCTGTCTACCTCGTCTTCGATAGCTTTTTGTTTGATCAGGGCGAAGCTTCGCTTTTTCTTCCTGACGGGCCGGACCATAGGGTCCACCCCGAGCTTATGTGATATGATTTTGGGGTCAATCCCCGGCATGTCGGCAGGCGCCCAGAAGAATATGTCCGAGTTATTCCTGAAGAAGTGGATCAGGCCGTCTCGGAGATTCTCCGTTAAGTGGGACCTGATCTGGACGGTTCGCTCATTGTCCCCTTCCGCAAGGGGGACCTCAATCAGTGGCTCAACCGGGGTTCCTCGGACCTCTTTTTGCTCGTATCGAGTATCCAGGGAACCCTTTATATCATACTCGCACTCAAGGTCATTGTTTGGCTGCTCAGACGTAGATGTTGCGATGAAGCAAACCTTTGCGGTTTGTTGGTCCCCGTAGGCCCGACCTATCCCGCCATGGTCGAGAGAGAACTTTATCGCTAGGTGGTAGGTCGATATCTGGGCGCGGAGGGAGTTCAGTGTCGGGCGACCTAGGAGGATGTTGTAGGCTGATGGAATTCTCGCGATGATAAACTCCACAGGCACGGTGCACGTACGGCCTTCTTCCCCGATGCTAAATTGGAGGGTGATTACCCCTTCTGCGGGGATGGAGTGGTTAGTGAACCCCGACAGGACGTAGGCGGTCGGCCTTAGGTCCGACGGGGTGAGTCCCATTCGCAGAAAGCAGTCATAAAAGAGAATGTCCGCCGAGCTTCCCGAGTCGACCAATATCCTGTGCACTTCGTAGCGGTGGACCCGGGCTGTGATCACCAGTGGGTCGTTGTGAGGCAGGGATATCTCGTGGAGGTCCTCGTCAGTAAAGATGATCGGTTCGGCCGCTTTAGCTTTCTTCCTTGAGTGGTTGTCAGTCCCCTCGATTGGTAAGGGGTGCCGCGTTTCGTCGGTCCCCGTCGTACCCCCACTGACACGACCATGATTTGGCCAATTGTCAACTCGTCGGGAGGGGGATGGTGCTCTTGTTCACGGTCGGCTTGCCGCTTGTCTCGCAAGTATCTCGTTAGGTGCCCCGAGCGGATCAACTCCTCGATGTAGTCTTGGAGCTGCTTGCAGTTCTCGGTGGGGTGGCCCTGCGACCTGTGGAAAGCGCAGTAGGGGCCCCGGGTACGCTTTGCCGCCCTATTCGAGACCGGGGGGAGTTTGAAGAACCTCCCGCCCTTAGCCTCCTCCAACAGTACCGTCTGGAAGATGTTGAGCGGGGTGTACTCCTGAAACTTCGGGGAGTAGGGCTTTGGCCGCTCAATCTTCTTTTTCTCCTCCCTGGCCCTTTTCTTCTGATCGGCTTGCTCTGTCCAGGGCAGGTTGGCGTTTTCCTTGGACTCAAGCTCACATTCGGTCCAGGCCTTTATCTCGGCCATGATCTTAGGTTGCGCTAATGCAAAGGAGCATAGCCAATCCTTGTGCCTAAGACCCGACCTAAGGGCTATAATGACCATCTCGTCCCGGTGCTCTGGGACCTCGAGGAGGGCGTTGTAGAAGCGGGTGACGTATCCTTTGAAGGATTCTTTGTCCCCGCTCTTTATGGTGAAGGGATGATCAACGGTCCGCTTCTGCCATCTGTTCCCGACGAAATGGCCGAGGAATTGGGTGGCCAGCTCATCAAAGGTAGAGATTGAGCATGGCATGAGTCCTCGGAACCGGTCTCGTCCAGAGCGGATGAGAGTGGCGGGGAAAGCACGGCATTGCGTGGTGTTGGAGTTGTCCTGGAAACTCATCCCGGCAGTGAACGCGTCCAAATGGTCTTTCGGGTTGGACTTCCCGTCGAAGAAGGAGACCTTTGGGGGCTTGTTCCGGGAGGAGACGTGGACGGCGAGTAGCTCTTTGGTGAAGGGCTTCGTGAGCGATTCGGCGGCATATTTAGCCCCGTCGCTTGAAGGACGATTTTCCCGATGCATGCCTTCGATCTTCTTTTCGAGGGCGTCGAGTCGACCATGGTATCCCGACGATTCGGCATACTCTGATTTATGGCCTTTGCTGCTGGCGACCTGCGCCTGACCGCGGCTCCGGTTCCGTTTGATGAGGTTCCTTAGGTCCCCTGGCGAGGTCGTTTTCGAGCTACCGTGGTGAGTCCCTGTAACATTTCAGAAAAATAAAATATTATTTTTGGGAAGTTAAATAATTAAAATAATAAATATTATGAATATTTTAATCTGCGGAGTTTTAATGTTATGGTATGATCATATACCGATAGATTGGAAAAATATTGGAAAATTACATTTGAATGTTAATTTTGAAAAATATTATATGATTTAGACACTTTATAAATTTTATACAATTAATTATATACCAGTTTATGCTTAAGCTTAATTAATAATTACTAAATATTGCATTAAGCTTGATTATGCATGTGACATGCACCATGTCATATTTCTAACACTTGTTACATTTTTGGAAACTTGGCTTAAATCCTTAATTGTGCATGGCATCTTATTTTTCTTTTATATATATGGGTTTTGGTTTTTATTTGAGAAAGGAAAAAAAAGAGAAAAGAATAAAGAATGGAGATATGGGCAAGAGAGAGGGTGAGGGGTCTTCTTTGACCTTAGCTCATTTTCTTCACTTCATTTTTCTTCTCCTTTTCTCACTATGGCTGCCCTCTCCCTCCACCTCCTCTACCTCCTCACCACACCCCCAAATCCACATCAAAACCCTATATCCTCTTCACAAAATTTATGCACAAGCCCACTACAAGCATGGTGGACCAAACAAGTTGGGATTTTGAGCACTTGGAGCAACTCAAGAAAATTCTTGATTTGCCAAATGAGGTATTTCTTTCACTATTAGTTAAGTTAGTTGTTTTCTTCACCTCCTATTGTAGTTTGAGTTGATTAATTAAGGTTTAGTGATCTTGGAAACTTCCAAGATGAGCTTGTAAAGGATTGTGGAGTTTTTAATGTGTAATTAAGTATAATTAGTGACCCCAAGCTTGTTAGTGTTATTCTGGATCAACACTTAGCATAGGAAACCCAAAACTGGTGTATAGATGTTCCAATGTCGGTTTTGTGAATATTTGTGGACTACAGGAAATCTGGAACGACCTGGAACCTTTACAAGAAAAACTAGCAACCCTATTGACCTAGATCTAACACTAGAAGACCACCCTGAGGAGATGAACCCAAAACATGCAGGTATGGCCGAGCAGGCCGGATTTTGGGTGGATGTCGCCGGGTCATCTGTGGGTATTGGTGTTAGGATTGGTTCTGTAGCTCACATACCCCATATACTACCCCACTGTATTGCTTGTTTAGCCTAATTTTACCTGAGACTAAATCTGGAACCATTTTCTTGAGTTGTTGTTTTGGTTTTGTGACTTTTAATGACTTGAACTTTGGATATTGTGTTTTGTCTCGGTCACTTGACGTTTGTACGTCGATATCGGGAGTTGTTGGGTTATTCTTGCATGCGTAGACCATAGGTTTTAACCTATGTGTGATTCGTGTGCTGTTTTTATTTTCGTGCGCGATTTCTGTTTACAATACTATATGTTTATATATGTAGGCACCCTCATGTGGACTTTGAACAACAAGGAAGAGCGTGTCGTCATCGACTTCGGCAAGCAAGGATCAATGTGAGTAGATGTATATCTACGGGGGAAGTCGGGTGGATGGCGTATAGCACCCCCGCAATTTCGTAGGGCATGGTGCGTTATGATATGCGTGTGTGTGTGTGTGTGTGTGTGTGTGTGTGTGTGTGATGTGAATACTTAGCAAGAAAGGCTTTAGGAGACCATGGGTTAGATTTAGTGTAATTGGAAGAAAGCGCTTTTAGTTTAGTTTCTTAGTCGCGAAACCCTAGAGTAATGGTTGACACACACACACACATGCACACACGTGATATGATTTTGGGTGTATATGTTATATGTATATGTATATATGTGTGGGGGGGATGTGTTGGTGTGTGTGTGTGTGTGTGTATACATACATACATACATACATATACGTATACACGAATGTTGAGCCCAGTATATGATACTTGGAGATGAGCCGATATGATCGGACATGATGCCGTGAGATTGTGTTATGTGATTGGGTCGTGAGATGATATACGACATGATATTATAGTGGATCGATGGGCGATGTGTTTTCATACACACGAGGATATATGTTTGATAATATGGGAATGTACTAGACTCTAGAACGGTACGCCTAATTCATGATTTTACGATAATGATACCATATGAATAATGAGGTATATGTGATATTTGGCCCGTACCCCGATTTTTGGGATGCCGTACGATGGATTTTACCGTACGAGGTATAGATATAATGATCGATCCACACTCTGGACTCGAGGATGTCGTACTATGTATTTTACTGTACGTGACGCTACTGAGGCGGGATCATCGACTACTAGATATATCAACTCGGACTTTAGGTGGGTTTCCTTACCCTTGAGTCATACTTATTTTCAAAACTAACGAATCATGAGTATTCTTAAAAGACAGGCCGAGGGATACTACGGATTTTTCCAAAAGACGTATCTTTTCTCAAAGACCCCGTAACCCCTATTTTTCTAAAACCACGATTCGTGCTATTTCAAAACACCAAAAACTGTATGACTCGTATATAGAAATGTATATTCTTCAATGTTGCGGTTACTACATCATTTTCTGTATATTCATACTGTTCTCATCACATTGCATGCTTATAAATGTGTTTTCTTTAGTTATTATGAACCTCTGTTGTCAGGACACCAGCTCCATTACCGATGATGCGTATGTTCTACATACACTTGCTTGCCGGTTCACACACATCATCATCGGTAATTTCCATGTCATGTACATATTAGAAAATATTACTTCATTGGTATAAATTTCTAGGTGGTAGTTTCAACATAGTACTAGTATGCTTGCTTTCATATGCTAGTTTAGATATTGCATTTCTTACTTAGAAACTTCATGCATTTGTACATCCATTCTGTTATGCAATATCGTGGGGCTTTATGCCGATATTCACTGTTCACTGACTTGTGATTTTGAGATTTCGGATCCTTCATAAGATTTATGGATTTGGGAAACCGCATGTGAATTTTTAGAAACTTATGATTATTTTAAAAGAGAAAGATGCGGTTTTCCTTGATATGATAAGTAGCGTCCACCATGATGTTTTCTCAGTTCTGAGTGGGTTTTCGAGACCCGATTCGAGGAGGAGGATGAACCGTCTGCGGGTACATGGTGGGCCCGGTGAAGTACCCCCGGGCGAGAGTGATTTTGTGGGGATGACGATGAGCCAGGCAGGGGAGCACTACCTACCGGTGATTGTATGGAAACTCGACGGATATCCGGAGGATACCGTTCGGAGTTATGAGAGAGATGGATATATAGGCCGATCCGGACTGACGGAGCCCGAGATTTGAGTATTATGTGTCGCTGTCGAATACAGACTTTGTGATGTTTTGAGTGTTGATGCTGGGCACTCGGGTTTTATCATGATTTGTATGTCGTTGCTGGACACACGTAGGATGGTGCATTCTTACATGTCACGCATCGATATATTATTATTCTTGACACAGACACGATTACTTTGATATCAAACTTATGATATACTTTTACCCTTGTTGTAGTATTGTGTATTTTATTGTATGACCTAGGAAAGAGTCATACATGCGATTTCTTCTCGGTGATGTTTTCTACCCACGAGTTGGCAACTCACCCCCGTTATGCCACAGTTTCTTGCAGATTTGGCCGTACAGGTTTCGTTGCGACTTGCTGGCACACTGCTTCCTTCTAGGTGATTGCTTGGGTAGGTGGGTTCACTTACATCATGACCACCGTTGTACTTTTATTTATTTCAGTTGTATCTAGTAAACTCCATCAACCAGACTTGTATTATTTGATAGACTTAGAAAACCAGTTGTTTATTCTTTCGACCTTAGAGTCGCATGCTTGTATATTATGGTTCTTCCCTGGTTTTCTTTATGAGTTTTGATCCTCGCCCTTCGGCGTTGTATATTATATTGCTTGCGTGGTTGTTTCCGCCAATTGGCGAAGAGCTAGCTCTCGCTTGGGGATGCCTTTATTCATTACTTGTATATTCCTGTTTGTACCCGTTTGGGGCCAGCATTTACAAAGGAGACTCTGCCAAAATTTTCGGGAAAATATGATGTTGCTTTTAAATGTTTAATACCACTTATTTTGTTAAAACCACTTGCTTTAAAACAAGTTTTCCTTCACTCTTTTCATTAAAAATGGTTTAGATTTCTGGGCTTTGGCTTACTTAGATTACGTTACGCCTCTAGACGTTTCGTAATTTAAGTGCCAGTTGCGTTCCGTACCTGCGGCTGCCGGAGACAGCGAGGCGGCGCCTGGATGTGCCAGCGTGGGCGGTGTCTTCTCTCCCTATGTGTCGCTCCCAAGGTGGGGGAACAATGACTTGGGGAGCTTGTCCCACCGTTTGGACACGGACTAGGGCATCCACGACAGACGCAAGCCGATCTATTCGAGCCGACAGTGCGTGAATGGTGTTCGGGGGAGGAGGGGATCCATCCGTGCCTCCATTGTGGGGAAGGCGACGGCTAGTGCTTGGATCATCGCGGTGATCGCTCGCCATGAAGTTGAGATCGGAAGGTGAACTTTCGTTGAGTGGAACTAGCGTTTCCCACAGATGACGCCAACTGATGGATCTCTGGATCTCCTTATGATGTTACCTTCCGTTGATCTGCAGCGAGTGGAGACAAGCAGCTGAAATTGAGTTGGGAGGTTGCCTCCTGAAGCGTGTGGATCTCAATGGGCTTGAAGTGGTTAAAGCCGAGCTACCCGCAAGGAAGTCGCGAGATGGTTGTGCCACCGAGGACCCACCGACAATCAAGTTAGACGGGCTAAATGGGCAGAGTAGCGGCCTATTAGTGTAAAATTGCCTTACCTGGGTCATCTGAGAGAGGGGTTTATATAGTGGCCTCCATGGGCTGGCGGGCGCGAGATTCACGCCGGCCGTTACGCCCCTGGCGTTACGCCTGCGTGAAAGGCGGGATTCCCCGCTGATGACAAGATACGCTCATTAATGGGGGAACACGATGGCATGGAACGCGGGATCGTGGGCAGCGGGTATCTCGCGTCTGGCGTGATTTGCGGAGCCGTGGCAGATAAGCCCACGATCAGTGCTGTGGGACGGTCGGTGAGACCGAGGAAGCTAAGCTCGGCGGGGGGCTCGGGAACGAGCGGGTGGCCGAGCGAGCTTGGTTCGGTGATAGCTCGGAGGCGAGCTAGGGGCTGAGGGAACTCAGCGTGTAGGAAAGCTCGGAGGCAAGCCGGCGGTTGTTTGTAAGGCGAGCATGGGAGTAGTCTGGAAGGCCACCGAAGGTCGGGAACATCCTCGAGTCGAGGTCCCGGGGCATGCTTCCAATGTACCTAACTTGATCCTTTCTCATAGGCTTTAGGACACGTTACTTGCCACGTGTCATGATCTGGGGAAACCCCGGTATCGAGCATCATCACCGCGGGTGCGGGAAATTTCAGAATTGACGGATCTAAATGTGGGTGTTATTCCATGGTGTTAAAGCCCGTATTTTCATTCCAACTTTGTACATAATATCCATTATCACTATAGTAATCTAGTATATCTACATTCCACCATATTTGATGTAGATTTCGCATCGAGAATTTAACCGGTGTACATGAGTGACGATTGAACCCGATTAATTCATGAAAACCTAAACGATATTCATACGATCAATAAACCCAAGATGGGTTCGATCCAATATAACCAAACACAATGACTCTAGGTATATGTGTTAGATTAAATTTAACGCTAAAACGGTATTGATATTTCTACGCACGATAACACGCGTATATATATATATATATATACTTTTAATCATTTAACAATATGATATAATTTATATGAGTTATAGTAGCATGATTTGCAAGGGAAGGGGGTTTCCACTTTCTTTTTTGACGAAACGACCGCGATGATAGCGGTGACGGATCACACGAGCACGACACGACAACACGACAAGTTTTGGCCTCGGCTCGAGTTCGGTGCAGCTAGGTTGATGGGAACGAGCTGTTGGGTATGGCAATAAGGGTCTTGGGCCAGCGACGATCGAGACGGTGATCGCAGCTGTGGTGGGCACGGTGGTCGGGTGGCCGACGATGATGAGGATGAGGCCGGTTCAGGGGCAGTGGGTCGTGAGGGGAGGAGGAAGAAGACTGGGTCGGCGACGAGAAGAGGTGGGGGAGCTCGGGCGTTGCAAAAGACGGGAAAAAAGAGGTTGTCGATGGTTGGGGACGCCGGCGAGGGGCGATCTCGGGGTTGCAAGGCGAGTTGGTGAAGGTGGTCGGTTGTTGGGTTGAGACGAGGGGGAAAGGGATCCGACAATAGTGAAGAGGAGGGCGGTTCAGGGGAGCTCCGGCATGGTGGGGATCTCGAGCGGTCTCCAGTGGTTGTTGGGGTGCGGAGCGGGCGATGATGGAACGATAGGGATGGTGACGGCAAGGTGCAGTGGCAGCGAAGGAGGGAACGCGGCGAAGGAGGAGGGGGTCCGGTGATGGTCATCGGAGGCGATGGTGGGGAGCCGGAGGTGATGGCGGCAGCTCCGGTGGTTTGGGTGAAGTTTGAGAGGGAAACGAGGGGGAGAGGGAGATCGAGATGAGAAATAGCGGGAGTGGGCGAGAGATAGAGAGATAGAGAGTGAACATGGAGGGTAAAGTGAGAGCGGGAATTTAGAGAGGGGAGAGAGAAAGATTTAAAATAATTAAATATGAGTTAATAGGATATATTTGGGAATTAAAGAGATTAAATGGTTGTTGATTTAGGTGTTAAATGGGATTAAAGTGGGGATTTCAAAAGAAAAAAGTGGCAGTTGGGGAGAGAGTTGGGTTTCGGTTATTGGGCTAAGGGTTTGAAGTTGTGATTGGGTTGTGGGCTTAGGGTATGGAGCATGGGTTAGGATATAGTTTAAGAAATAAATATTAGGGTATTAAAATTAGATTAGAGTTTGGGAAAAATAATTGATGTTTAAAATTAGGAAAAATAAAATAATTGGAAGGAATATATTTGGAGCAAATTAAATAGAAAGATATAGGGAAAATTATTATTAAAAAATACGAATAATACGTACACAAGGAAACCAGTTATTACATCATACCCTCCTTACAAAAATTCCGTACTCGAAATTAAAGAACGAAAACAAGGAAACCACAATATAAACAAACTACTCGAAAAGATGCGGAAAACGTGAACGGATATCCTCCTCACGTTCCCAGGTAGATTCCCCAATCTAAAGATCACCCCAAGATACTCGGACTGGCGGGATGACCTTATTCTTCAGCACCTTCTCTCTACGATCGAATATAGTAGTAGGCTGCTCCACATAAGACAAGTCGGTACCTAGCGTCAACTCCGAATGATCGAGGACATGACTGTCATCTCGAACATAGCATCGTAACTGTGACACATGAAATATTTTGTGCATACCCGCTAACGATGGGGGTAAGGCAAGTCGGTAAGCCACCTCCCCTACTCGTTCTAGCACCTCGAATGGTCCGATGAATCGAGGACTGAGTTTCCCACGACTCCTAAACCTGATCACTCCGCGAGTAGGTGAAATCTTCAAGAACACATGATCACCGACCTCAAACTCTAATGATTTCCTACTGGCATTTGCCCAACTCTTATGTCGGTCCTGAGCAGTCTTGATGCGCTGCTTGATCATCTGAACCTTGTCCACCATATGGACTATAAGTTTGGGACTTATTAACCTTCGCTCACCAACGTTATCATAACAAAAAGGGGATCGACATTTTCTTCCATAAAATGCTTCGAACAGAGCCATCTGGATGTAAGCTTGGAAACTGTTATTATAAGAAAACTCCACCAGATGGAGGTGATCCTCCCAAGAACCCTGAAAGTCTAGCATGCAAGCCCTCAACATGTCCTCGAGCGTCTGAATAGTATGCTCGGACTGTCCGTCCTTCTATGGATGGTTAACTGTGCTGAACTTGAGACGCCAGACTCTCCTGTAAGCTCATCCAGAAGTGCAAAATGAATCTGGTGTCTCTATCCGATACTATGCTGATAGGAACTCTGTGAAGTCGCAGTACCTCTTACATGTAGTTCTCCGTAAGCGACTCTGTCGACTGTCCCACTCGGAAGGGTATAAAGTGTGCTGCTTTCGTAAGACTGTCCCACTCGGAAGGGTATATATATATATGTATATATATATATATATACCTTTAATCATTTAACAATATGATATAATTTATATGAGTTATAGTAGTAAGATTTGCAAGGGAAGGGGTTTCCACTTGCCTTTTTGACGAAACGACCGCGATGATAGCGGTGACGGATCACACGAGCACGGCACGACAACATGACAAGTTTTGGCCTCAGCTCGAGCTCGATGCAGCTATGGTGGAGCTAGATTGATGGGAACGAGCTGTTGGGTACGATAGCAAGGGTCTCGGGCTGGCGACGACGGAGACGGTGACCGGAGCTGTGGTGGGCACGGTGGTCGGGTGGCCGGCGATGATGGGGATGAGGCCGATTCAGGGGTAGTGGGTTGTGAGGGGAGGAGGAAGAAGACTGGGTTGGCGATGAGAAGAGGTGGGGGAGCTCGAGCGTTGCAAAAGATGGGGGAAAGGGGTTGTCGATGGTTGGGGACGCTGGCGAGGGGTGATCTCGAGGTTGCAAGGCGAGTTGGTGAAGGTGGTGGGTTGTTGGGTTGAGGCGAGGAGGAAAGGGGTCCGACAATGGTGAAGACGAGGGCGGTTCAGGGGAGCTCCGGCATGGTGGGGAGCTCGAGCGGTCTCCAGTGGTTGTTGGGGTACGGAGCAGGAGATGGTGGGACGATAGGGATAGTGACGACGAGGTGTAGTGGCAGCGAAGGAGTGAAGATGGCAAAGGAGGAGGGGGTCCGGTGATGGTCATCGAAGGCGATGGCGGCAGCTCCGGTGGTTTGGGTGAAGTTTGAGATGGAAACGAAGGGGAGAGGGAGATCGAGATGAGAAATAGAGGGAGTGAGCGAGAGATAGAGAGATAGAGAGTGAACAGGGAGGGTAAAGTGAAAGAGGGAATTTAAGGAGGGGAGAGAGAAAGATTTAAAATAATTAAATATGAGTTAATTGGATACATTTGGGAATTAAAGAGATTAAATGGGTGTTGATTTAGGTGTTAAATGGGATTAAAGTGGGGATTTCAAAAGAAAAAAGCGGTAGTTGGGGAGAGAGTTGGGTTTGGGTTATTAGGCTAAGGGTTTGAAGTTGTGATTGGGTTGTGGGCTTGGGGTATGGAGCTTGGGTTAGGATATAGTTTAAGAAATAAATATTAGGGTATTAAAATTAGATTAAAGTTTGGGAAAAATAATTGATGTTTAAAATTAGGAAAAATAAAATAATTGGAAGGAATATATTTGGAGCAAATTAAATAGAAAGGTATAGGGAAAATTATTATTAAAAAATACGAATAATACGTACACAAGGAAATCGGTTATCACATCATACCCTCCTTACAAAAATTTCGTATTCGAAATTAAAGAACAAAAATAAGGAAACAACAATATAAACAAACTACTCGAAAAGATGCGAAAAACGCGAACGGATATCCTCCTCACGTTCCCAGATAGATTCCGCAGGCTAAAGACCATCCCAAGTTACTTGGACTGGCGGGATGAGCTTATTCTTCAGCACCTTCTCTCTATGATCGAATATAGTAGTAGGCTGCTCCACAAATGACAAGTCGGTACCTAGCGTCAACTCCGAATGATCAAGGACATGACTGTCGTCTTGAACATAGCGCCGTAACTGTGACACATGAAATATGTTGTGCACACCAGCTAACGATCGGGGTAAGGCAAGTCGGTAAGCCACCCCCTACTCGTTCTAGCACCTCGAATGGTTCGATGAATCGGGGACTGAGTTTCCCATAACTCCCAAACTTGATCACTCCATGAGTAGGTGAAATCTTCAGGAACACATGATCACCGACCTCAAACTCTAATGATTTCCTGCTGGTATCTGCCCAACTCTTTTGTCGGTCCTAAGCAGTCTTGATGCACTGCTTGATCATCTGAATCTTGTCCACCATCTGGACTATAAGTTTGGGACTCGGTAACCTTCGTTCACCAACGTTATCACAACAAACAGGGGATCGACATTTCCGTCCATAAAATGCTTCGAACGGAGCCATCTGGATGTTAGCTTGGAAACTGTTATTATAAGAAAACTCCACCAAATGGAGGTGATCCTCCCAAGAACCCTGAAAGTCTAGCATGCAAGCCCTCAACATGTCCTCGAGCATCTAAATAGTACGCTCGGACTGTCCGTCCGTCTGTGGATGGTAAGCTGTGCTGAACTTGAGACGCCAGACTCTCCTGTAAGCTCTTCCAGAAGTGCCAAACGAATCTGGTGTCTCAATCCGATACTATGCTGACCGGAACTTCGTGAAGTCGCAGTACCTCCTACATGTAGTTCTCCGCAAGCGACTCTGTCGACTGTCCCACTCGGAAGGGTATAAAGTGTGCTGCTTTCATAAGACGATCGACGATAACCCAGATGGCGTTGTTACCTCTTAGACTCCGTGGTAAAGCAGTCACGAAATCCATAGTGATGTGCTCCCATTTCCACTTAGGTATCGGAAGAGGTTGCAACAATCCAGCTGTCCCCTGGTGTCCTACTTTTACCTGTTGGCATACTAAGCCCATGGATACAAACCGTGCAATCTCTCGTTTCATCCCGTTCCACCAATAGTGTTGCCTCGGGTCTCGGTACATCTTCGTGCCTCCCGGATGCACTGAATAGGCTGAACTGTGAGCCTCGGCTGGTACTTCTTCTCGAACATCACCCTTGGGAACATAGAGTCTGCTACCAAATGTCAAAGAACCGTCTCAATGTATGAGTAAATCTGTCCTCAGTCCTGCTTCCACCTGCTCTCTGAACTTATGCAATCGAAGATCGTCAGCCTGTGCAGCCTTAATGCGATCTACGAGTGAAGACTGCACCTGTAGTTGCCAAAGCTGCCCAGTTGTACTCGGTGTAACGACTTCTAATTCGAGCTTATGAAAGTCTTTAATGTTGCTCCTCTGAATGGTCAACATCATGACCGCTGGCTTGCGACTGAGAGCATCGGGTATGACATTTACTTTCCCCGGATGGTACTGTAAGTCCAAGTCAAAGTCCGCCATTAGTTCTAGCCATCGGCGTTGCCTCGTATTCAATTCCTTCTAAGTGAACACGTATTTCAGACTCTTTTAATCCGTGTACACTTCTAACTTTTCGCCCAATAGGTAATGTCTCCAGATCTTCAAGGCGAAAACCACTGCAGCTAACACCAAGTCATGAGTTGGGTAGTTCTTCTCGTGATTCTTCAGCTGTCGTGAGGTATAAGCAACTACCCGACCGTGCTACATCAGAACGCAGCCTAAACCTTTCCATGAAGCATCGCTATGTATTACAAAACAACCTGAATTATTCGGCACTATAAGAATAGGGGCCGTGGTCAACTTTTGTTTCAGCAACTCAAAAACCTGTGCACATTCCTCTGACCACACGTAAAACACTTTCTTCTGTGTCATCTTTGTCAAGGGTTCAGCGACTCGTAAAGTCCTGTACGAAATATCGATAATATCCAACCAAACCCAGGAAGTTTCTGATCTCGGCCACTGACTTAGGTGTCAGCCAATCTCTAACAGATTCTATCTTCGCTGGGTCCACTGAAATGCTTTCGTCTGAAATAATGTGTCCTAAGAACTGCACTTTGTCGAGCCAGAACTCGCACTTGCTCAATTTTGCATGTAACGACCTTGTTTTCTAATAAAATATCTTTTATTTAATTTTCTAGAATCAAGTGGTTATTTACGTATTTGGTTGATAGAAGAATATTTTTAAAGTGATGTTAATAATATTCAAAGCATTGAAAAATAATTAAAGGAAATTCCAAAAAAAATCTATTTATATTTTTCTAGGCTTAAAATGTCTTAATAAAATTTTATAGTGCCTTAAAATAATTTACGTATTTTTACTCTCGATTAAAATAATTATTTCGTAATTAAAATATTTTCAAGAAGAAAATAGATTTTTAAATAATTATAATAACTAACAAATATCATATATATGAAAATATTACTTAGTTTTAGCCCAAAATTATTTTTATACTAAAGAAAACAATAAAATATATTTTATAAAAATTTTCCATAATTTTCCCGTATTTTAAACCATTTTTAACAATTTTTTTAAACCAAATTCAATTTTAAAAATAAACAGCCGAGTATTTTTATTTAAAAATATATATATATATATATATATATATATATATATATATATATATATATATAATATTAAATCCCCTTAACCTGGACCGTTGGATGCAAAGATCCAATGGCCCAAGACGCTCGGCGGCGCCCACGTGGTGGGGACCACGCGAAAACGCGTGATCCCCCCACGCGGACGCGTGGGCTTTGGCGGCGCAACTCAGGGCTGTTGGATCAAGATCCAACGGCCACGAAACGCTGGCGGCGGCGGCTAATCATGGGACAATCATTTGGGAGCGGATTTTGGGGGATTTTAACAGATTTTTTGGATTTTATGGTTCATAATAAAACCTATAAATAGACACCTTCAAACACTGATTTCTCACACCTCAGAACTCCAAAAATTCTGAAAAAAATACCCACGCATTCGTATCGACGACGCCGACGTTGTGGTTCCAGCCAAGCATCAAGGAAAAATTCAAGCACGGAGCTATTGAGGATTTAGTACGAGCCTACGTTTCGACTCATCGACATCCAACTCTAACCAAAGGTAGGATCCGCCTCTCTCCACTTGTCTCTCGCCTTCTTTCCCATAATGATCTTGGTTTCAAGTCCTAATCCCCAATCTCATATTAAAATGATGTTAAAAATATTTTTGCATGCCTATTTTTGGTACCTCTTAATGATGATAATATTAACCCATGTTTAAAATGGCTTCTTTAATCACTCTGATATGCAAAAATATTGCACCCTCATACTACATGGAATGTGATATGCTTAATGTTATAACCCACGAGGTATCAATTCAGCCCTTACATACCCACACTTACCCATATTACTAATATGATCTTGAAATAGGTTACTTCCACAAAATACTCTCGTTTTATTAAAATGTTGTGTTTGTTTAAAATATCCATATGAGATAAGATATTTGGAATAAATGTTTTAGATACGATATATATATTTTACTTACACTTTTATCCTCCAACTACTTTAGTTTTGTTAAATCCCTTTACCTTTTGAAAGGGGGTAATACTACATCTAAATAACAGCATATGGTTTTTCCAACTTAGCTTCTTTCACTCGAAAGGATATTTTTATATTAATTATTATTAGAATGTTAACTAAAGTTTAATGAGTTCCCCTAATAGGGGAATGTTTTACCTGAATTACCCCGTGGTTACTTGACAATCGTCCTTGAAAATGACACAAATCCTGCCGCCCATGTGCAGCGGTTGCCAACACGAACGTATTTTCTAAAACGTTACCTCAAACTTAAAACACTATAATTTCATAAAATTATTATTTACGATAAAATACCTCAATCCATCCTAAAAGGATATAATTTTATTTAAATATCTTGACATTTACTAAAAGGCTATTTTCAATAAAGACCATAACCCTTATAAATGATATTTTCCAAAAGAATATCTAAAACTTTATTAAAAGATAATTTTCAAATAAATACCATAACCTTTTATTAAAAGGATATTTTCTCAGTAAAATATTATGGGTTTCCAAAATGATAAATATTCCAAACGTCAAGGTTTTCTTATAAACAATAAAAATAATTAAACACTATTATCTTTTATTAACTAAGTGTTCTATAAGATGATACGAAGTACCTTACAAACTTAAGAAGATAACAAGATAAAATGAGTGGTTGTGGAAGGCCATATTAAAGGAGATCAACTTTTTGAATACAAGTTTACGACATACATAACACATGATACGGTTAGGGTTAGAATGCGCGGACCTAGGTATGGAATACTTATATATGAGGATCCCTGCAGACAGGGTGAACAGTCCAATGTGTGGACGACAACTAACCCGATATTCGGGTGAATACTAACACTACTTGGGGTGAATGGTCCAATGTGTGGACAACTACTAACCCAATATTCGGGCGAATACTAACCCTATTTGAGGGCGAATGATCCAATATGTGGATGACATAAAATGTGGAATTTCCATGCCTAGATGTATACGCACCAACTCTAATTCTTTAAAACCTTTACACTGAATAACGGGGATGGGTAGTTTTATTAGGCAAGGAGATGCGGAACTCGGATTCCCCTACTACTCGATCATGATCCCGGGAAGTGAAACGGTACATTTCACTTCTCAGTTGTTGTTCCGTGGCCACAACGGAATAATCGCGAGTATCCGGAGCCTTGTTTAACAAACTAATACGAACTTTTACTTTCACTTATACTTCCTATCACATACCTTCATACAACATACAACATACTCATGTTCATGTATACCCCCTTTCAACACGTCTTAATTTTGTGCATTTCATACCTTTACACCCCTTTACTTCATGTCGGCATGCATACATCATACTCTTATATACACATGTTCGTTTCTATGCTCTTACTTCCTTATGAGGCAATCCTACCCGAGTATAACTCGCTGACGGACTTTCCCTTTTCCCTTTTTGGAATGTCCGTTAGATGAGAATGAGTTTTATGATGAGGATCTAGGTGTGGAGCCAACTAACGAAGATTATGCAGAGTTAACGTCGGAGGATTAACTAGTTTTCTTTGTCGCCCTCCTGTTTAGGGCTTTGTTTCTTTTTTATGTAATTAAACAATTTAGTTTACCCTACTCTTTCCCTTGGAATGTAATAAACTTTGGTTAATGGAAATAAATTCCTTTCACTTTTATTATTTTTGTTTTGGTACACATCCTGCATGTTAAATATTCATACGCTTAACGTAACTGTATTGAATAGACCACCTTCAATACAGTTAGGTTACGGACCATGCCACATCATCCTTCTCCTTCTTTTGGGAAGCGTGGCGTGACAGGTTTTAGTGGTGGCCCATGCAGGTCAAGTCTTATGTACTAAAACGAAACTGTTAACTGGCTTATTATATTTGTGAATCTCATCCACTTATATCAATTTTATATGGCTTTCCTATTCCTCATCCTTTCCTTGACATTCTGTACCCTGACCATGACCATCCTTCTCAGGTCATGGCAAATCTTCCGGATGAGGACAACATGTCAGACATCATCTTTGAAGCTACGCTTGGATATTCGGACGACGAAGTAATAAGTCCCCAAATAAATATCCCTAAGGATGATATAGAAGATGGAGAAGGAGAACCCCCAGTAGAAGAGAAAAATCCCGTCGAGGAAGAGGAATCCGAGGAGGAAGAGAAAGAACCTGAAGAGGACGTCCCTGCTGAAGAGGAAGATCCCATTGAGGAAGAGGAATCTGAGGAGGAGGAAGAGCCCGGGGTGGAGGCCCCCGCCGAGGAAGAAATTCCGGTGGAAGAGGAAGAACCAAGAGAATACGGGCCGCACATGTGGTTTATTGGGAAAACACTGTATATTTGGGGACATGCTTATCGATGTGTTCGTCGTACCCCTCCGCAACTCTATTGTCGGGATGTACCAGGCTCTCCATTATTTTACAGTTTTGCAAGAAAGGTCAACAAACGTCGAGCCAATAACGTGCAGTTTCCGCCCTATAATTGATGGACGATTAGTACATGTTTAGTTCTTAGTTCCTTAGTGAGCCGAATAAGCTATGTATAGAAGTAGGACCCTATTTAATAATTCCTTGTATTCCCATTAGCATTATTAATAAAATCTTGATTTCAACAATTGTAATCTTGTGTCTCTCGTTTTTATTATTCCTTACTAGTTCTCCGCTGGCATAAATTGCTACTTCTCCTGCAAGTTAATATCTATGTCCTTCGCCGTGTGGTTGTACCCTAACCTCTCCTGATTCTGATCTCCATGGACGGACGACACCATCACCGCAATCGAAGAGGAAATGGGTTCAATGAAGCCATTGCCCAACAAGCAGCGATGCTATAAATGATGCATGGACTACTGGAGCAACAGCAGCAGCAGACAGCTGCCCTTCATCAAGAGCTGCGCGAGAGTAGGCAGCAACAAGCAGAAATTTTAAAACAGAAACTGGCCTCAGTTCGTCAAGGCTCGGCGGGAGTGAAACAGTTCAGATCACTCCACCCTAAGACTTTTTCAGGGAAGGAAACTCCCTTAGAACCTGAGGAATGGCTCAAGGGAACAGTCAACGATCTCGGTGCCGTCCAAATTCCGAAGGGGACCTACTTGGCGAAGTAGGCCCATACTTTCCCAATATAGCATCTCCGTTAATCGTATTGAGCTAATCGGACGCGTGGGTGAACATTGCCAAACTACAACTCACGGATAATACCCAAATATGGTGGGAGGCCGAGGAAAGTAGACTGAAAGAGCCCGTCGACTGGGAAACATTCAAACAACGTTTCGATAATCAATACTTCCCCGTCGTAGCACACCTAAAAATGGAAAGGGAGTTTATACAGTTCCAATAAGGGAACATGTGGGATAAGTCGGTGGATGAGTATGCTTCGGAGTTCGCGAGATTAAGTCGGTTCGCGCATCACCTGGTTGCAACCCCGGAACTATATGCTAAAAGATTCCGACAGGGGTTGGATCTGAAGACGCAGTCCTCCATGTCTTCTGCTACCTTATCAACTTATGATGAAATCTTAGAGGCGGCACGGAACTTCGAAGACCTTCAGAGACGCATAAGGAAGGATGACCGACTGTCTGGCATTAAGCGACCAAACAATCAAATTCTTGGGGGATCATCTTCCAGATTCAATGGGAGGCAACAACCCAAGAGACCAGCAGGACCAGCTACTTTCAGGAAACCAGCAGTCATATGCAACCATTGCGGTAGAGCCGGACACTACATGAGGAACTGTCGCATTTTGAACAAACTCTGCATAGTCTGTGGGTCTCCGGATCATTCCATAGGGGATTGTCCACAGAGAAGGCGACCACTACTCCCTAACAACAAACCAGTCAATCTTGGAGCGCCTCAACAGGGAGCCCGGCCACCTCTCGCTAATAAGCCAATCGGGCACGGACCGTCAGCTAGAAGACCACCCCTGCCCCAACAGAAGCGAGTATTCCAGCAAGCTCAGCGCAACGGCCCGAAGCATCAGGCCTTTACTATGATCGCGGAAGAGGCTGAAGCAACGGGGGAAGTTATTACAGGTATCGCTGTTTTGACTGTCATGCTTCCAATTTCACCCTCATCGTGCATGCATATCTTGTTAGGCTCATCACTAATTTTTCCACATATAACATAGGTATCCTACTAGTAGCCTCTATACTTGCACTCATACTTTTTGACTCTGGTGCGTCGCACTGCTTCATGGCACAAAAGTTTGTGACCGCCAGCTCCATTCCAGTAACACCTCTCATCACTGAGTGGAATGTCAAAACTGGAAACGGTGTGATCAAGTCCACTACGGGATACGATCTGTGCCCCATGGTAATCTGCGGATGAGGTTTCTATGCCAACTTTATGGTGATAGATATGCCAAATTTCGATGTGGTCTTGGGTATGGACTTGTTGAGTACTTTTTACGCTACCATTGACTGTCGTCAAAGGAGGGTAGTGTTTGAAATCCCTGGCCACCCAATGTTCATATTCGAGAGTGGAAGTAAGTCCTTGCACCCAACAACTTACCGAGCTGTACCGAGAAAGGAAGAGATGTTGTACACCGTACAAGGGGAGGAGAGTATGCCGATGGTTGCATGAGATTTTGAAGACGTATTTGCAGATGTGTCGGGTTTACCACCGGATCGTGCGATCGAGTTCACCATAGACTTGATGCCGGGGAATCAACCTATGTTGAAGACACCATATCGAATGAGGCCAGCAAAATTGAAGGAGCTTCGGACGAAAGTTGATGACCAACTCAATAAGGGATTTATTCGACCAAGCTCGTCACCTTGAGGTGCCCCGGTTCTTTTGGTACCTAAGAAAGATGGGACTAAGCGTATGTGCATCGACTACCAGGAGTTAAATAAAGTAACAATCAAGAATAAGTATCCCTTACCGCAGATAGAAGATCTGTTCGATCAGCTGGAGGAATCTCGAGTGTTCTCCAAGTTGGATTTGCGAACAGGCTATCATCAACTCAAGGTGAAAGCGTCTGACATACCCAAGATGACTTTCAGGACTAGGTATGGACACTATGAATTCCTAGTGATGCCCTTTGGAGTAACCAATGCACCCGCGGTCTTTATGAATTTGATGAATCAAGTGTTTTACGAACACTTAGACAAGTTTGTCGTTATATTCATCGACGATATTCTTGTGTATTCGAAGAATCAGGAAGAACACGCGGAACACTTACGTGCGGTGCTCGAAACCTTGCGACAACACCAACTTTATGCAAAGCTCGGCAAATGCAAGTTTTGGTTAGAACAGGTAGCGTTCCTAGGACATGTGGTGTCAGGTGAAGGGATTTTAGTGGATCCAGCCAAGATTGTCGCAGTTCAGACATGGCCGATACCAAGAACTGTTACCGAGATCAGGAGCTTCTTAGGACTTGTCAGATATTACCGTCGTTTCATCAAGAGCTTCTCCAAGATTGCGGAGCCACTGACTACCTTGACCCGGAAGGATGTGTCGTATGTATAGTCCAAGGGTTGTGAGGAAGCATTCACAGAGTTGAAAGCTCTTTTAACCTCTGCACCCATTCTTATGATTCTTGACAGGACTGGAGGGTTCGGCATACATTGCGACGCCTCGGGAAAAGGCTTGGGATGCGTTTTGCACCAGCATGGTAGGGCAGTGGCTTATGCGTCAAGACAATTAAAGGTGCATGAACGAAACTACCCAACACACGATTTAGAGCTTGCCGCGGTTGTCTTCGCACTCAAGATTTAGAGGCACTATTTATTGGGTGAGAGAGTAGATATTTACACCGACATAAGAGCTTGAAGTATATCTTCACCCAGAAGGAGCTCAATATGAGGCAGAGGAGATGGCTAGATCTAATGGCAGATTTCGACGTAAATTTGTAGTATCATCCGGGGAAGGTGAATGTAGTCCTGGTCGCCTTGAGTCGCCAACCAATGATTTCGAGTCTGCCTACCCATTGGAGGAATCGTCAAGATCTCAATGAACTAGAGACCGAGATGATAATGCCCGGAATTCTTACATCCTTCATGAATCTGCAAATTCACTCCACATTAGTCGACCGGATCAAGACAGCTCAAATGGAGGACCCTAGGTTGCGAAGGATCAGAGAACAAGTGGACACGAATCTGCAGGCGGACTTCATCATCCACGAAGATGGTTCTTTAAGATATGGGAGCAGAGTCTGTGTGCCTAAAGGGAAGATGAGAGAGGAATTATTAAAAGAAGCGCATAGTTCTCCATACTCTGTTCATCCGGGAGGAACAAAGATGTACAAGGACCTCAGACAAAACTATTAGTGGCATGGGATGAAGCGGGAGATAGCCAAGAGTGTGTCCAAATGTCTTGTTTGCCAACAAGTAAAGGCTGAACACCACAGGACAGCAGGTCTATTACAGCCTTTACCGATACCCGAATGGAAATGGCAAAACATTACAATGGATTTTGTGACCGCACTCCCTCGCAGCTCCAAGGGAAACGATGCAGTATGGGTGATAGTGGACCGACTCACCAAGTCGGCACATTTCATTCCTTTTCGAGTTTGTCAATCAACCGAAAGCCTTGCAAAAAGGTATATGGAGGAGATTTTCAAATTTCATGGAGTGCTAATTTGCATTGTGTCCGACCGAGATACGCGTTTCAGATCTCAGTTTTGACAAAGCCTACAAGAGAGTCTGGGCACGAATCTGAGTTTCAGTACCGCCTACCATCCTCAGACCGATGGCCAATCAGAAAGGGTTATTCAAATTCTCGAAGACATGCTCCGGGCCTCTATGTTGGATTTTAAAGGATCTTGGGAAGATCACCTACACTTGGTAGAGTTTGCTTACAACAATAGCTACCAGTCTAGTATCGGCATAGCGCCCTTCGCCGCTTTGTATGGACGAAAGTGTAGATCACCGTTAAGTTGGGACGATGTTGGGGATTGAGAACTTTTGGGCCCCGAGATGATTGTCGAGACAGTGGAGGTGATAAAAACAATCAGGGAACAATTACGCATAGCACAAGATCGGCAGAAGCATTGGGCTGATACGAAGAGAAGGCCGCTAGAGTTCCAACCGGGAGAACACGTCTTTCTGAAGATTTCTCCTAACCGGGGAGTGATACGTTTTGGGAGACTCGGAAAACCCAGCCTACGGTTCATAGGTCCCTTCGATATCCTCGAACGAGTTGGAGAAGTTGTGTATTGCCTAGCCTTGACCCCTTCTCTGGAAGGCGTACACAACGTTTTCCATATCTCGCAGTTGAGGAGATATGTCAGCGACCCCGGTTACGTTTTGGATCATTCTGTAATCACCGTAGGGACTGATCTAACATATGAACTGCAGCAGGTGGAGATCCTAGACAGGAAGGAAAAGACCTTGAGAGACAAGACGATCAAATTGGTTAGGGTCATGTGAAGGAAGGACTTTCCCGGTGAGTCCACATAGGAAAGAGAAGACGAGATGAGAGAACGATATCCTCACCTATTTGAATTTTCCACTATGTAAAAAAAATTCCCACTCCATTTAACCTACCTTCTGAAATTTCGGGGACGAAATTATTCTAAAGAGGGTAGATTGTAACGACCGTATTTTCTAATAAAATATCTTTTTAATTTTCTAGAATCAAGTGGTTATTTACGTATTTCGTTGATAGAAGAATATTTTTAAAGTGATGTTCGTAATATTCAAAGCATTGTAAAATAATTAAAGGAAATTCCAAAAAAAAAATCTATTTATATTTTTCTAGGCTTAAAATGTCTTAATAAAATTTTATAATGCCATAAAATAATTTACATATTTTTACTATCGATTAAAATAATTATTTCGTAATTAAAATATTTCCAAGAAGAAAATAGATTTTTAAATAATTATAATAACTAAAAAATATCATATATATGGAAATATTACTTAGTTTTAGCCCAAAATTATTTTTATACTAAAGATAACAATAAAATATATTTTCTGAAATTTTCCATAATTTTCTCGTATTTTAAACCATTTTAAAAAAAATTTCTAAACCAAATTCAATTTTGAAAATAAACAGCTGAGTATTTTTATTTTAATATATATATATATATATATATATATATATATATATATATAATATTAAATCCCCTTAACCTAGACCGTTGGATGCAAAGATCCAACGGCCCAGGACGCTCGGCGCCCAAGTGGTGGGGACCACGCGAAAACGCATAATCCCCCCACGCAGACGCGTGGGCTTTGGCGGGCTTTGGCGGTGAAACTCAGGGCCGTTGGATCAAGATCCAACGGCCACGAAACGCTGGCGGCGGCTAATCATAGGGAAATCATTTTGGCGTGGATTTTGTGGGATTATAACAGATTTTTTGGATTTTATGGTTGGTAAAAAAACCCTATAAATAGACACCTTCAAACACTGATTTCTCACACATTAGAACTCCAAAAATTCTGAAAATAATACCCACTCCTTCATATCGTCGACGCTGTGTTTCCACATCCTGCATGTTAAATATTCATACGCTTAACGTAACTGTATTGAATAGATCACCTTCAATACAGTTAGGTTGCGGACCATGCCACGTCATCCTTCTCCTTCTTTTGGGAAGCGGGGCGTGATATTGCATATAGCTTCTCTTCCCGCAGAATTTGTAATACAGCTCGCAAATGTTCGGCGTGATCCTCTCCAGTCTTAGAATAGACTAGTATGTCGTCGATGAATACCACGACAAATGTGTCCAAGTATTTTGCAAAAACTTTGTTCATCAGATATATGAATATTGCTGGAGCATTAGTAACACCGAACGGCATCATAAGAAACTCATAATTCCCGTATCAGGTCCGGAAAGTTGTCTTGCATACATATTCAGTTGTTACTCTGATCTATTGATAACCCGAACGAAGATCCAGCTTCGAAAATACCTTGGCATTACCCAGTTGATCAAATAAGGCGTCGATGCATGGAATGGGGTACTTGTTGTTTATTATTACTCTGTTCAGCTCACGGTAGTCTATGCACACCCGCAGCGATCCATCCTTCTTCTTCACCAACAAGACTGGTGCACCCCACGGAGAAGCGTTTGGGCGAATAAATCTCTTCTCTAGAAGATCTCCAATTTGCTTCTTCAATTCAGCCAATTCAACTGGCGCCATTCTGTACGGTGCCCGAGAAACTGGTGATGTACCTGGAATCAGGTCGATTGAGAATCCCAAGATGCGAGGAGGTGGTAGACCTGGTAAATCTTCAGGGAACACATCAAGGAAATCCCGAACGATCTCCGGCGCTGGGTTCTCATCAATTTCCATAGCCGTCAATACCTTTGGCTTAGCTCTATACTTGGGTGGATCCAAAGATTCGCTTTCGCCTTTGAACACAAACTTAGGGTGATTGGGGATGCAGAAAGTTACATTCCTAGCTTGGCAATCGATGACCGCATGGAATGTATTCATCCAATCCATCCTAAGAATCGCATCATATCTTCCTGTCCAGATTAAAAGAAAATTTGCATAGAATTTCCTGCCACAGACTACAACTGGACAAGATCTACATTCTTGACTAGACACTATAATACCATTACTTGTATGTATTTCCCATCCCTTGTTCAATGGTTCATGTGGTATAGAGTGAGTGTCGACGAAATGTGCAAATATGAAACAATGTGATGCTCCTGAATCAAATAGTAATCTAGTTGGCGTAGAATGAACAAGTAGGGTACTTGTAACAACTTCACCTGAGGCCTCTGCCTGCTCGACAGTCAGCGTGAAAGCCTGTCCCTAATCGCGATCTGGGTTGGTCTGCCTCTGCTCCAATGACCTCTGCTGCTGCGGTCCAGATCCTCCCTGTAACTCTATTCGTCGAGGGCAACCACTAACCCTGTGCTGACTGGATCCGCAAATCAAATATTGTCCCTTGGCACGGTGATAGTCATTCTGGGTATGCTCGTCCCTGTGACAGTAACCGCAGACTAAAACCTTTCTCTGTTGTTGTTGCTCGGGGCACGAAAGGACGCTTCATCTGCAATGTCCCTGGTCTTTGAACTGGTATGACCCCTTAGGACGATGTATGCGTACGTGTCGGGATAACTGGGGGCCTCATGTCACTCGAGTTAGGGCCCTTGAATTTATTGATCAGTTTCTCCTGAATTCATGCAGCGTTGAACACCTGTGCGAAAGTCTGCAACTCGAGAGACGCAATCTACTGCTGCAGCTCAAATTCAAGTCCTTACAAGAAATGACTGGACCTGATGGCTTCTGAAGCGACCATATAGGGAGCGAATCGGCTCAAACGGTTGAACTCTGCCGCATATACGTCAACAGGGCGGCCGTTTTGCTTCAGCAAGATAAATCTTTCCTCCATTTCAGCCTTGGCGGTGGAGGGGAAGTAGTGGTCCAAGAAGAATTCTTTGAACTTGCTCCATTCAATCGACTTATTGAGTCTGCTCTCTTCGACGGACCACCAAGTATGGGCTTCGTCTTCAGCCGGATCTTTATCACGTTCATTTTCTCTTCACCGGAGACCCGCGTGGCCATCAGTAGGTTCTCCACATTGACTATCCATTTCTCGGCCTTAAGTAGTTCGGCTAACCCTATAAACACAGCCAGGTGTAGCTTCCGGAAATCAGATACAGTGCCAGCTCTGGTAGGAGTAGCTGGTGCAGCGGCGCCCTCGGGGGCGACAATGAGAGATGAGGATCCTCCTAAGGCGGTAATTTCCCTGAGACTCTCGGTAAGCAGGCCAGTCTTTCTCTCTTGGGCTTCCGCGAGAGTCGTCAGTGCGTTTAGGATCCTCTCTGTGCGATCCTGAGAACTAGAGTTCGAGGAGAGGTCGTTCGGGGAATCCATGTTGCTGGAAGATAGATGAAAGGATATGATTAGATACAAAGATGAAAGTAAAAGATAGTGAAGTGAAAACAATATAATAAAGCATAGTTCAGTTATCCCTTTATACTAAATCTGGCTCTGATACCAACAAAACCATGTCACGCCCCGCTTCCCAAAATATGGAATACGGGAGGCGACTAGGCCAGCCATGCTCCTACGGCCAGGGAACAATCCCGCCGTAGTCACACTTCGGCTTCTAGCATTACATGGTAATCAGTAAACACAACACAGAAATAAAGAAAACACATCACTAGTTTATTATATCAACCGTCATTGGTCACAGTTTACAATAGTTCAACAAAAAGGAAACTACTAACCAAGTACGAATACAAGGTTACTTTATGAAAAGCGATAAAAGTGCTGAAAATACAAACGTCTAAATCTCTGCGAGCTCAAACGGTAGGTCTGACTCCTGAGATGCGTCCTCTCCAAGATCTGAGCATGCATACTCAAGTCTTCAGGGCGACACAATAGCAATAATATGATAACAATAATGAGGCATGAAATAAAAGTAATGACAGTGGAGACAGTGAATGCAGGCAATCGATATATCAATAATCAATGCAATATATGATTTGTGTTCCTACTGGTCTCTAGGTCAATTTTGAAATCGAATTTGTGAAAAAGAGTGATCATGTTTAGCGAGGGTCTCGTACGTACCCGAGACCATGGCCCACTGTTGTCCGGGACATAACCCTGTCAGCCGGACCGCTAATTCCAAACCTAAAATATATATAAGAGTCGTTGTTCGAATGATCATTCTCTAAATCGCTAACCTCTCTAATTACAAGTTCCTTTCCACTTCGATTTCTTCTTTTTCCCCAGGTTTCCATAACTATGAGTATGAGCTAGTTGTGTACAAGTACGCACCAATAACACTGTTTTATTCACTTTTTTACTGCACTGTTCACTTTCACGAATCAAACACTCATCACTGGCGTACTTGACACAACTAATCCGATACCACTCACGTTCGACAATGAAAAATTCGCTAAGAATCAATATGAGCGCTCACTTTCACTAAAGGTATCTCAGCCGGGTAAATATGTGAGTTATGCCGCTAAACAAGTCATATGCGATATAAGTCACTATGCGCCTTAAGAATTCAGAAAACAAAATCACATTAAATCATACGGTCATAATTAAGCAAAATGATACAAAAAGGGTAGTAAGTAAACTTAAACAGCAATCCAAAAAAATTAGTTTCATGTCAATTGGGTTTCAGGTTTGCGAATTACGGTCATTTCATTTTAAGTGTTCTCTACTGGAAATTCAGTCCTTGAACTGAAATTTCATTTCGTAGTGCATTTTTCATCCTGTTGGGATCATTATTATGCGACGCTACAGCTAGATAATATTTATATCTATTAGTTATGTTTCCAACGCATCCAACAGATCGACAATATCCACTATGATCTGGGAGATATGCACTGTTTAAGACTAAGGTATACATTCTGTCCCTGCATGTAACTGCAGTACCTATCGACGGTTTAAAATTCATTTAAAATATCAAAAGATAGTAAAATAGAACGAAAACATCACCTATAGTTATCTAACAGGATTATCTTCGCAATGGTATAGGGTTCCGCATAATTTCTTTTCCATACAGAGTTATACAAACATTTTAATTCAGGTGTCAATAAGTAGTACTGCTCTGGACTGCAGTCCAGATCCGTGCTCCCAATCAGTTTGCGTCATTGTGTTATAGCCGTATCGAATTACAAAAATACAGAGGTTCTAGCTTGTTGAGTAGTATTCGATATGAGCCCTCGAACACAACGTTCCGGTGTGTATCTATTTTACTATGATTTACACAAGCTGCAGGTGCGGGAAATTTCAGAATTGATGGATCTAAATGGGGGTGTTATTCCATGGTGTTAAAGCCCGTATTTTCATTCCAACATTTTACATAATATCCATTATCACTAAATTAATCTAGTAGACCTACGTTCCACCATATTTGATGTAGATTTCGCATCAAGCATTTAACCGGTGTACACGAGTGACGATCGAACCCGATTAATTCATGAAAACCTAAACGATATTCATACGATCAACAAACCCAAGATGGGTTCGATCTAATATAACCAAACACGATGACTCCGGGTATAGGTGTTCTATTAAACTTAACGCTAAAATGGTATAGATATATCTACGCACGATAACACAAGCGCGCGCGCGGACACACACACACACACACACCCCTTTAATCATTTAACAATATGATATAATTTATATGAGTTATAGTAGCATGATTTGCAAAGGAAGGGGGTTTTCACTTGCCTTTTGATGAAATGACCATGATGATAGTGGCGACGGATCACACGAGCACGGCACGACAACATGGCAAGTTTTGACCTCGGCTCGAGCTCGGTGCGGCTATGGTGGAGCTAGGTTGATGGGAACGAGTTGTTGCATACGACAGCGAGGGTCTCGGGCCAGCGACGATAAAGACGGTGACCGGAGCTGTGGTGGGCACGGTGGTCGGGTGGCCGGCAATGATGAGGATGGGGGCGGTTCAGGGGCAGTGGGTCATGAGGGGTGGAGGAAGAAGACTGGGTTGGCGACGAGAAGAGGTGGGGGAGCTCTGGCGTTGCAGAAGATGGGGAAAAAGGGGTCGTCGATGGTTGGGGGTGCCGGCGAGGGATGATCTTGAGGTTGCAAGGCGATTTGGTGAAGGTGGTGGGTTGTTGGTTTGAGGCGAGGAGGAAGGGGGTCCAACAATAGTGAAGACGTGGTCGGTTCAGGGGAGCTCCGGTGTGGTGGGGAGCTCGAGCGATCGCCAGTGGTTGTTGGGGTGCGGAGCGGGAAATGGTGGGACGATGGGGATGGTGACGGAAAGGTGCAGTAGCGGCGAAGGAGGGAACGTGGGGAAGGAGGAGGGGGTCTGGTGATGGTCGTCGGAGGAGATGGTGGGGAGCCGGAGGTGATGGCGGTGGCTTCAGTGGTTTGGGTGAAGTTTGAGGGGGAAATGAGGGGAGAGGGAGATCGAGATGAGAGAGAGAGGAAGTGAGCGAGAGATAGAGAGAGTGTGTGTGAACAGGGAGGGTAGAGTGAGAGATGGAATTTAAGGAGAGAGAGAAAGATTTAAATTAATTAAATATGAGTTAATATAATATATTTAGGAATTAAAGAGATTAAATAGGGGTTGATTTGGGTGTTAAATGGGATTAAAGTGGGGATTTCAAAAGAAAAAGTGGCAGTTGGGGAGAGAGTTGGGTTTGGGTTATTGGGCTAAGAGTTTGAAGTTGTGATTGGGTTGTAGGCTTGGGGTATGGAGCTAGGGTTAGGATATAGTTTAAGAAATAAATATTAGGGTGTTAAAATTAGATTAGAGTTTGGGAAAAATAATTGAGGTTAAAATTAGGAAAAATAAAATAATTGGAAGGAATATATTTGAAGCAAATTAAATAGAAAGATATAGGGAAAATTATTATTAAAAAATACGAATAATACATACACAAGGAAATCGGTTATTACACTCACGTAGATGATGGACATGCTCGCTCATATCCAAACTGCCGGCCACGTCCGCCAAACCGCCGCCCAAACTCTCCGAAATGATGGCGTGCATGAGGTGGCAGATGGGCGCGTTTAGGTTCTCAGCCTCGCTTGTGCCAACCTCAACGTCATGGACCACTGTCATGCCAATTCCGGCAATCGTAACCCACATACGAGGAATGACTCCATGACTCGCTGGCCGCCGGACAGTCCAACGTCGAAGTCTCAAGACCAACCAAATTATCGCTTCAACGCTTGTCATACTCCCTCACCCTCTGAGGAGACGTCGGTCAGGTCGTCTGATTCCAGGGAATATCAACATCACCATACTCATCGAGGCCGCACACATGGCGCACCTCGGGACAAGCCACGAAGGGTTCACCTAGAGGATCTGAGGAACGCGATAGAGCGGAGCCGAAGCCGCTCCATCGCGCAAGCCCAAAGCAAAGACAACAAGCACTCCAATTGTGGAGAATCCTTGGGGTACCGGCAGCAAATCGAGGTCATCGAGGACATGCGGCTTGCCACCCGTTCGTCTGGAGGATCGGCAAAATACTCCACGGATTCCCTCATGGGACCCTTCACGGAGCAGTTGCTGAGTGAGCGGGTCTCATCTCGGAATAAACCGTCCAAGGTGGCCCTCTTCAACCGGAAGTCTGACCTAAATGATCACTTTGACGCGTTTACGGTGGGCATGAGCTTCTAAAATAACTCGGACGCGGCTAAGTACCGAGCTTTCCCCACCACCTTCATCCGGGCCGGACGAGATTGGTTCCGTGGCCTAACTCCGTATTCAAACTCAACCTTCGATCAGTTGGCTACTCAGTTCCTCAATCACTTCGTCGGAAACCTACGACAGAAGAGGATGGTCGACTACTTGTTCACCATCAAGAGCGAGGACAGGGAATCTTTCAAGGGTTACGTCACCCAGTTCTATAATGCTCTCCTGGAAGTACCCGAGCACCGGGACGAGACGATCATTACCGCCTTAAGATCTGGTCTTAGACACAAAGAGTGGCTCCATTCTTTTGCATTGGCGCAACCTAAGACCATGACCGAGGTAAAAGTCCGGACCGAGCCGGAAATCCAACTCGAGTCTGAGGTGAATGCTAATATTCCCCGGGGAGACCAGACCGAAAGAAACGGGACCAAGAGGAGAAGAGAAAGACCAATCATTCGAAACTCTATTCTCCGAGGTTTCACGAGTACACTCCTCTGAATGTCTCTTAGGCTGAGCTGCTAAAGGAGGCAAAGAGCGAGAGATTCTTCAAGCTACCACCAATGACACAAAAGCCGGGTAAGCGACTCCGCGGCCCGTATTGTGCCTATCATCGGACACAAGGGCACCCGACCGAGAATTATAAAAAGCTGCGCAATTACATCGAAGAGCTGATCCGCTCCGGTCACTTGGCAAAATACCTGCGAGACAAACGTCAAGCAGATAGAGGAAAAGCTGACCAACTTGAAGCCGGAGAGCTGACAATCGGGCAGATCATGGTCGTCACTGACTGACCCGAGTCCGAGCAACGAGGGCACCCGCCGTATCCGGTCATTCAATGCAGGAGAGTTAAATTGTATCAACGAATCTGTATTCTCTTTAATAAATAAAGATTTTACCTTCCCTGCAATCTGAACTGCTTCTTTTATTTCCGAGCTAAGACGCCCCGCAAGGTCGGCGGGTAGCTTCCTGCCCATCGTGCAAAGACCAACCTTTTACTCAAGTAAATGAAGCACAGATACGCTCATAGGTAGCCGACTAAAGCCTTCATCACGAAGCTGCCGGGCAGCTTCCTGCTCAGCCCATCCATCACGGGTACCTTCCTGCCCAATAAGGCCGTGGATCCAAAGCCCTCATCACGAGGCCGCCGGGCATCTTCCTGATCGGCCCATTCACCGCGGGTAGCTTCCTGCCAAGCAATGCCGTGAATCTAAAGCCTTCATCAAGAGGCAGCCGGGTAGCTTCCTGCTCGGCACATTCATTGCGGGTAGCTTGCTACCCAACAATGTCGTGAACCTAAAGCCCTCATCACGAGGCAACCGGATAGCTTCCTTTTCGGCCCATTCACCGCGGATAGGTCATGAATCTAAAGCTCTCATCACGAGGCCACCGGGTAGCTTCCTTCCCGGCCGATTCAACACGTGCATATTCTTTCTCGGAATCCTTCCTACGAGGCCGCCAGGTAGCTTCCTGCCTGGCCGATTCAACACGAATGGATTCTGGCTCGGAAGCCCTCTCGCGAGGCCGCCGGGTAGCTTCCTGCCCGGACGATTCAGCACGAGTAGATTCCTGCTCGGAAGCCCTCTCATGAGGCCACCGAGTAGCTTCATGCCCGTCCGATTCAGCACAAGTAGCTCGGAAGCCCTCTCATGAGGCCGCCGGGTAGTTTCCTGCCCGACCAATTCAACACGAGTAGACTCCTGCTCGGAAGCCCTCTCAGGAGGCCATTGGATAGCTTCCTGCCTAGCCAATTTGCAGCGATCAGATTCCTACTTGGCCTAAACGATGGATCCCAAGGCCTCGCATTAAACCAGCAGGCAAACCTCTACCCAACGCGCATGCCCGAAGTAGGAAGACTCCTACGTGGCCCAAGTAAAGAAAGCTCGCTTACGGTCGATTGCTGGCCCAACTTTAATTCCACTCGAATCCGAGGAGGGAATAACACCGAGCCCTGCTGCAGGGTGTTTTTCGTCACCCCATTGAGATGGGAATACGCGTCGCTTATCAGGCGTATACAGATTCCCACTGCATAGGGTAGGCCGGGGTTTGTTGATTGTGAGGATCCGAATCTCCGGCAGCCACGGACTAAGCTGGCGTTAATTACCCCTCGTCTTTGAAGCGAAGGAAACTCTGATTGACGGGTTAACTAATCATGCGAACTTAATATGCAGTGTACGTATGTTTGTCTTGAGGGGATTTGGGTATATCGGGGGCCTCGCAGAGTTTACGGGGGTCCCGCTATCCTGATAGCGGGCTGGGGGTCAAGAGGGCTAGCAGGCTGGGCTGGTAGCGTCCTAAGGATCCGTGGGCACATGGCGTTTGGCGCTGCATGCGCCCGACACGTGGAAGCTGGGTGCCTGCAGAAAGAAAGGGCTTAGCCCTGGAATTAGTAGTTAAACTCCCGGGGGACTTTGGAAACTCCCAGAAAAGGGAAGGATTTTTATCCTTATGGAGTTAAACTCCCAAAAGGATTTTTGAGTGGAGTTAAACTCCCAAAAGGATTTTATTTATGGAGTTAAACTCTAAAAGATTTTGAATGGAGTTAAACTCCTAAAAGGATTTTATATAGGGAGTTAAACTCCAAAAGATTTGGACAAATGGAGTTGAAATCCCAGAAATCTTTGGAGATGATCAGAGAGGACCCCTTTCTTCTCCCCTTTAGCCCTGCATCTTCTTTTGAGCCTTGGATCTTCCCGAAGTGGGGGTTTTTGGAGATGAGTCTCCTTATTCCTCTTCTCTGTTGGCTGGATTTTGGAGAAAAAAAGGGTGAGACTTAAAAATCTTCCCTTTTGGGGATTTGATGGAAGATCCGAGCTCCCCTTCAAGGGTTTTATGGCGAAAAATTGTTTCTTTTTGGAAAAAGAATAGTTAAATTCTTGATTTAATTCAGAAAAAAAGGAAGATGGTTTAGAACCTTGAGGAAGGAGAATGAGGCACAGAACCCTAATTTTTTAGAGAATGAAAAGCCCTTCTTGATTTTCTCATCATGTTTGCCTTTATAGGCTACACACTTTCATATAGCCTTTTGGGTTTTTCTAAATGGCGCTTGTGCCTCCCCGTGCTTCATGTGCTTATCTCTTTTTGCACATAAGTCATGGGGTTTACAAAATTTTGGCTTTCTGCCTATTTTTTATATATTTATTTCGAAAAAATTGCATTAAACTAATTTATTGCTTCATTCTTGGCATGGAACCGGCCCCTTCCATGCTTGGTCCTGACTTGGGCTTGGGCCCACTTGGATTGGGGTTGATTGACTTTGACTTGATCGTGTAACTTTTGACCCCGACAAAGTGCCCCACATCAATAAATGCACACCACATATATGGGTCGTGTGCATGAAATTGATGGATCTTCTTTCGCGTGGAGGTTGACTTAATTTGGTTCCCGTTTTGACAACGTGGAGGCCGATGCTGCCCTTTTTATGACATGGATGCCTTTTAGCGACGTGGACAGTCGGTGCTGCCCTTTTTGCGACGTGGACAGTCGTTGCTGCCCTTTTAGCTACTTGAACAGTCGGTGCTGCCCTTTTTGCGACGTGGACGGTCGGTGTTGCCCTTTTAGCTACTTGGATGGTCATTGCTGCCCTTTTTGCGACGTGGACGGTCGTTGCTGCCCTTTTAGCGACTTGGACGGTCGGTGCTACCCTTTTAGAGACTTGGACAGTCCGATACCTAAGTGGAAATGGGAGCACATCACTATCCCACTGTAACTGGGCTTATAACAAGAAAAGAGTGCAGCAACCTGTAATCCTTCCACCGTTGAGAGCGCGAAGTATTCATTGCTGTATGAAGCCAGCCTCATGTTGTCACCTCCGTGTCAAGTTACACACATGGCTCAGGCTTTTTCCTGGACCGCATGAATCGGTGCCCAACTTGGAACGGGCAGGCCAACATAGAGCACAGATTCACCCCGACCCAGTTATAAGGCCCAGCATCCAACACCACTTTCCTGCACTGCTTGGTTACAAGCTCACGCAACCGAGCTCGGCTGGCTTAAAGATTATGAAGAGAAAAATATAACAACTCATCAACCTTATTTTCATATAATTTAAGAACGGAAGGATTACTGCATATTAGAATACTTGCACGTGCGATGCACATATGTATGTTAAGTGTGGGTTGTGTGTCAACTTCTTTAAATTATTTTGGGTTTTTTTAAATACAACCCTCAAAGATTGGGTATTTTGAAAAAACACTCTTAAAGATCAATTTTTTTAAAAATAACCTCTAAAGATTTACCGTTAACTAAATAGGACCCTCTGTTACAATAACCCATCATGGACTGTAGGTTAGGAATTACCATGGTTAGCTAGAATATATTAAATGTTCCAAATGCTCTTGACCTTCAAAATCCCTATTCATCACCAAAATTTTGTCTTTCTAAAGAATTCCATACAAAAACTCTTCATCTCAAAGGCTTATCTTCGCCGTCCATGATGACTTCGACTACGAGCTCTACACAGGAACAACATCAAGATCTTGGGTCGTAAGGCATCCTATATCCTGTAACATTTCAGAAAAATAAAACATTATTTTTGGAAAGTTAAATAATTAAAATAATAAATATTATGAATATTTTAATGGGTGGAGATTAGTTTTAATGTTATTGTATGATCATATACCGATAGATTGGAAAATATTGGAAAATTTCATTTGAATATTGATTTTGAAAGGATATTATATGATTTAGACACTTTATAAATCTTATACAATTAATTATATTCAAGTTTACGGCTAAGCTTGATTAATAATCACTAATCGTGCATTAAGCCTAGTTAGGCATATGACATGCACCGTGTCATGTTTCAAAACACATTTTTCAATTTCTATGAACCATGGCATTTTGTTTTTCTTTTATATGTATATGGGTTTTATTTGTTTTTGGTTTAAAAAGAAAAAGGGAATAAAGAATTGGGGACAAAGGAGTATGGGCATGGCATGGGAAATGAGAGAGAGAGGGTGAGGGGTCATTTTGACCATGGCTCATTTGTTATTCATTCATCATCTTCATCATTTTCTTCTCCCTCTCCCTCCATGGCTGCCCTCTTCCCTCCACCACCTCTACCCCTCACAACACCACCAAAACTACATCAAAACCTTGCATCCTCTTCACAAAATTCATGCACAAGCTCATTACAAGCAAGGTGGACCAAGAAAGTTAGGATTTTGAACACTTGGGGCAACTCAAGAAAATTCTTGAGTTGCCAAATGAGGTATTTCCTTCACCATTAGAGTAGTAATTCATTTCCTTTAGCATCTACATTAGTTTAGAAGTGATTAAGTGAGGTTTGAAAATTTCTAGATGAAGTTAAGGGATTCTTGAGTTGTGGTGGTGCATTTGAGGTCTAGTAGTGACCTTAAACCCCCATAGTGTTAAAAACCAGATCAAACAGAGCCTAGACCATGCAATTGGATTTAGATGTTTCAATGTCGGTTTTTGTGTTGAATTGTGCCTACAGGGAATCTGGAATGACCCGAAACCTTTACAAGAAAAACTAGCAATCCCAGAGACCTAGACTGGACACCAGAAGACCATCCTAAGGAGATGAGACCCTAACTCCCACACTTGGCTGAGCAGGCCGGTTTTCAAGGTGGTGTGGCCGGCCAAATGGTGGTATTTGGTGTCTAGGTTGGTTCAGTAGCTTAGTACTCCATATACTACCCCACTGTACTGCTAGTTTAGCCCAATTTTACCTAAACCAAAATCTGGAACCATTTTCTTTAGATGCTGTTTTGATTTGTAGCTTTTGCATGACTAGAAGTTTTGATATTTGTGTTTTGTATCGGTCGCTTGACGTTTGTACGTCGATATCGGGAGTTGTTTGGTTGATTTGCATGAGTAGACCATAGGTTCTAACATATGTGTGATACGTGTACCATTTTGTTTTTCGTGCACGATTTTGATTTACGATACTATGTGTTTATATGTATAGGCACCTTCGCGTGGACTTCGGATAACAAGGAAGAGCATGGCGACATCGACTTCGGCAAGCAAGGATTAAGGTGAGTAGATGTATATCTACGGGGGAAGTCGGGTGGATGGCGTATAGCACCCCCGCAGTTTCGTAGTGTAGTACGTGAACATATTATATTTATATTTAAGTGTTTTGTGATACGTTGATATTTAGCATGAACGGCTTAAGGAGAGCATGGGTTAGTTTTAATGTAGTTGGAAGAAAACATTCTTAGTTTAATTTCTTACTCGCGAAACCCTAGAGTATAGGTTGATACACACACACACATGCCACACGTGATATGTTTTTGGTGTTTATGGTTATATGTATATGTGTGTGTGTGTATGTGTGTGTGGATGTGTTAATACACATACACACACACACACACACACACACGGGTGATGAGGATAATATATGATACTCGGAGGAGAGTCGATATGATCGGGCATGATGTTGTGAGATCGGTTATGTGATTTGGGTCGTGTTATGATATACGACATGATATTATAGTGGATCGATGGGCGATGTGTTTTCATACACACGCGGATATATGTTGATGGTATTGGAATGTACTAGAATTTAGATCAGTGCCCCTAGTTCATGATATTATGATAACAATACCATATGAATAATGAGATATATGTGATATTTGACCCGTACCCCGATTTGGGATGTCGTACGATGAATTTTACCGTACGAAGTATAGATATGATGATTGATCCGCACTCTTGACTCGAGGATGTCGTATTATATATTTACTGTACGTGACACTATTGAGGCGGGATCGCCGACTACTAGATATATCGACTCGGACTTAGGTGGATTTCCTTACCTTTTCGACTAGTCTCTTAGTTTAGTCCTATAGTTTATTTGGTAGATGTTAGACTAGGCTCGAGTCATACTTATTTTCAAAACTAATGAATCGTGAGCATATTTTAAATACAGGCCGAGGGATACTACGGATTTTTCAAAAGACGTATCTTTTCTCAAAAACACCGTAGCCCCTATTTTCTGAAACCACGATTCGTGCTATTCCAAATGCCAAAATTGTATGACTCGTATATATAAACGTATATGCTTATATGTTGTGTTTACTATTCATTCTCCATTATATTCATGTTGTTCTTATCGCATTGCATACTTATACATGTGTTGTCTTTTGTTATTATGAACCCATGTTGTCAGGACACCAGCACCATTACCGATGATACGTATGTCCACGAACACTTGCTTGCCGGCTCACACACATCATCATCGGTAATTTCCATGTCACGTACACTTAGAGAATATTACTTCATCGATATAAATTGCTAGCTGGTAGTTCGACATAGTACTAGGATGCTTGCTTTCATATGCTAGTTTTGATATTGCATTTATTACTGAGATACTTCATGCATTTATACGTTCTTTTGTCATGAAATATTATGGGGCTCTATGCCGGTAATTCACTGTTTATTTACTCTCGAGTTTTGGATTCAGATTTTCCATGAGATTTCTGGATTTGGAGAAACCGCAAGGATTTTATAAACTCATTTTCATTTCTAAAAGATAGAAAATTGTGGTTTTCTCGTGATATGATGTGAGAGGTGTCCACCATGAGTTTTCTCGGCTCTTGAGCGGTATCATACACCCGATTCGAGGAGGAGAATGAACCGTCTGCGGGTGCATGGTGTTAGTGATATGTATGCCCTAGAGACCATTACTGTACATACGATGTATATTGTAGTGGATGCTTGGACATATATATGGAGGACTTTCTTGCTCGACATGATTGTATGCTATCTGGTTGCTCTTTATCTTAACATGTACACTGATTGTCTCTATGTTACATGTCGATAAAGCCCTTAGGATGAGTACTTAACTACTAGGATTATGATGTAGATCATACTAGCGGGGACAGTGTAGTCGCTAAGTACATCCTTCAAATGTTCTTAGTCGTAGGTATATCGAAACAGGGCATCGATATACCATAGTAGACTAGCGTATAGCTTCTCGACCCATGTAGATGGGCGATGGATGATCCCATATCCATTGGTGTTTGACATCAGAGACAGTATACGGGTGCTCAGTGGAGACTGGGTACACTGGACGGACTCGCCGAGAACTCCCAGATGGTATTATACCTTACTGTTGGATATAGTGCCCTCAAAGTCAATTATTGGATCGCAAGCACGTGATTGCAATGATTGAGTGAGGACCTATGCCGGTAGGACAGTCTTACTCAAGATGATAGTATGCTATCTGGTTTATCTTTGTCATCGTGTACATGCTTTAGGTGATATTACAGATCACTATTATACGTTGATAGAGCCCTTAGGATTCTTGCTTGACTACCAGCAATATAATGGCGATCATATACGTGAAAGTTGGGTAGTCTATAAGCACATCCTTAAAGTGTCCCTAGTCGTGGGAGTTTTCGAGACATGGCATCGATATTCCAGAGTAGACTAGTGTATACAGTCGAGACCCCGACGAGGGGCGGTGGCCGGTCTCACAAGCCATTGGTGTCAGTTGGATCACCTAAGATGTATACAGGTGCTCATTGGGTTATGAGTACACCGGACAGGACTCGCCGGGAACATGCTAGTTGGTATTATACCTGACGTCAGATAGCAGTTCCGTGGTGACATGTGTACAGGTTAGTTCATCGACCTGGGATCGTCATTTTTCTCGTGTGAGTTCCCACTGTGCTTTGATTACTACCCTACCACGGCTCAAAGGAGTCATGCAAATAGGTTTTAGTTGGGTACAGTCCCGAGCCATATGGAGGCAGTGAGCGGATCGGCAGGGGTTTCGTCTCTCCCGGTATTGGGGGTGAGATCGCGCTGTGTCTAGGAGAGCCATTACACGAAGTCCTTGGCCAAGGCAGGAGATTTACTGGTAGGTATTCCAGTAGTATCTCAGGGTGTTCTGGGCTACACTCCGACACGACTAGTACCGCTTTTGGGGGTCTGACTTTTACCAACACCCTAGGCCCGACATGCGATACTCATAGATGAATGGACCGGACTGTACGGATATTGTCACTGACAGGCTCAGTAGGGTGTCAGGATAAGTTTGCTCATCAACCTCCCTTTTGGTTAATACCTGGTAGCCCGTTACGTACATCTAGTACCACTGACGTGCTAGTGGTTAAATCCACAGCCAAAGTATTGACGAGTCTTTAGAGTCCCCCACAGACAGTTTCTCAAGTTTCGGGCGAAACGTTGTAGAGGACGTATGATATTATGGCAGGGTTCGATCATATACGTGCAGTAGTGCACGGATCATGATCGGACGGATCATACTAGTGGACTTTGGTTTAAGCCTGATCCAAGTATTAGATTTGTTGGATTACTTTAGTCTCATCGCATTTGCATTCAGTCGGAATGCGGATGCAGGTATGTATATACAAGTGAAGGGTATCCTTGTGATCCGTCACGAGTTTACTTTGGTAGATGTCATTCTCTTTTTATTGTGGTAAACATTTAGGTTAATATTTACAAATGGTGGAAATTGTGAGTGGATTTCATCATGAAGGGCATTTATTGTGACACATGCAATCTAGTGACTCATGGTCTCTTTATTTGTGCATATGTCACATTTTGGATTGATTTAATGTGTTGAAATGATAAGAGGAGAGAGGGAGGGCAGCCACGAGGCAAGGGGTTTGTTCTTGTGTTTATTCATTTTCTTGCTCTCACAATTTATCATTACAACACAAAACAAAAAGAAAGCTCTTCTTCTTCCTCTTTCTTCTTGAGCTAACTATCTCCATTAATGGCATCCACTTAAACCTCCATCCATACACTCTCATGCGTTGAGAATCAATGGATGCTTGAGACAAAGTGATCACACACATTCTCTACTTCACCTTGGACACGTCGGCTAGTAAACTTCATGTTCGAGTTACTTCGGTTCGAAGCGGGAGCCCGTAAAAGGATTCATCGACGTGGTGCCCTTTTCGACGAGGAGATTGTAGATCCAGCGAGATTGGAGATGCCGTAAGGAGCTAAAGATGGTGGCTAAAGAATGAAGGACACGGATCGATCGGTATAGTCTTTCTACCCTTCTTATAGATTGCTAGTTTAATGTTAATGGTTTGATCCGGATTAAATTCTGCATTAGCGCCAGTTTCAAGTTTATGAAAAGTTTTTGTTTCCGCATTTTGGCCTCGGATCGACGGCCGGGGCGCTGCCGTAGACTTACATGGTATCAGAGCCACGCCATTAACTTTAGCTAGCTCGTTTTAGACAATGTTAATTTGTTGAAATCGAAACAAACCCGAACAATGCCACTGCAATTTTGCTCTCTGTTAAGTTTTTTAAAGTGTTCAGAATTTTTTTTAAATAAGTGCAGAAGACCACCCATGAGACCATATGACCACAGCCCAAAAACGAGCCCCTGTCACCTAGAAAAAACCGGCCACCTACCATGATTTTCCGGCCAGGCCGGCCCCATTGATGTGTTTGGGCTTCGTATTTAGGCTTCAGGCAGGTCTCTGGGAAGTTGGTGCAGTGGTATTGTTTGTTCGGCCCAATTTGGATATGGTTTTATCAGTTTTTCTGGGCAATTCTAGGGTTTATTTCGGATTCGATATTTTATAATATTGTTTAAAGTTTACAGTGCATTACATTATATCTGTGACCGTGAATGTCATTCGATCGGTAAATCTTGTCTAATCGCTATAGCCCTTTTAGACGGATTTGCGAACGTGACATTCACGTTGATGTTCTGTGTTGTGCTGTGATGTTGCGGATTTATCGTGGTGGATAGCCTGGAGCAATGGTAGTACATTTTGATTACATTTGTACATTTGATATTGCGGGGCGAGCATCCGACATGTGGACTGTCGTCACTGCCTGTTTGTATATTATTCTTTTGGGGCACGACCGGGTTGAGGTCGATGTACCCGTTGTACATATTTTATTTTCTGTACCAGGATTACCCCTCGGTGGGGTGCACGAATAGCCGGGTTCTAGAGGGAAACGGGCCCGCATCTCATGGCTTTGAGACGGAGGGGGATTCACTCTAGAATTGGCGGGCTATTCGCCGCACTCGTAGGGGGTATAGGTTGACCCAAGGAGGGGTGCTCAAGTTACCGGATTTCGTGAAGTGCTGGGTGGTCCATTCACTTTGCTGAAGGGAGCTGCCTCACTTCAGGTTTTGGCGGGTAACTTGCCGCGCCCGTAGGGGTCTAGGATTTCATTGCACAGGCTATCCACACGACCAGGGGAACGTCGGGTTTCACTTGCGGCTCAAAGGAAACCCGGGGATCCCAGATTATCTGTATTGTTTTGTGATGCTTATTACATTTCTGTGATGTTGCATTTATCACGCCATGAGCGATTATTATATATTGATATATATACTAGTAGATGTTGTATATGTTTTACATCCACGCTAGTCTAGTCCCCGCTCTGTCGTTAGTTAAGTAACCTAACGGGTGATGACGGGACCCAGTGGCGAATGCGGATGGCATATACGTACATCATATTTTCGTTCTTTATTGGTGTGATCAATTGATGGGACTGCATTGATTCAGATCAATGCAAGCTAAACAAACCTGTTTGATGTTGTTGGAATAATTTTTCAAAAAGCTGTTATTACAAGAACGTTCTCTTTTGTTTTGCACAGTGGTATTCGGTTATGAATATCCAGCACCTCAGTCGACGAGGCAAGGGCTGAGATCCCTTCACCGGGAGTGACCCCTTGGGAAAAGGTTTGCGTCAGGGTAATAACTTCACTATAGTCGATTACTTTTTGCTTTGCATCGCGTTATTTAGTTAGAATATCCTGCACCTCATTCTACGGGGAAAGAGCCGAGATCCCTTCACCGGGAGTGACCTCTTTAGCAAAGATTTTCGCCACTATATTTATAAAAAGCTATCCAGTTCCTTCAGCGATATCAAGTTCATTACGTTAAAGGTTTTTCGCCGAAAACCATTCGTAGCCCTCCGTCATTTCAAACGGGTAGCACTTAGTATTCATGCTATGTTTGTTGGCCTTCGTCTTGGCATAGTGTATGGTAGCTATTTGTTACTTTTCTGTTGCATAGATAGATGCGTTGGTTTGGGACAGTCGTACTACTAATTTGGCCTTCATCAAGGGTATATACGGGTGGGTTCAAATTATCCTGGATAATGACGGGTAGAACTTGACATGTGACTTATGATATGTTGGCCTTCGTCAAGGTCATAAAAGCATGGGGTAAAAATCACATCGGGAGTTTCTAAAGAAACTGAAACTTTCCAGATATGCGCATACCTTCTGGAGTGTGATAACGTGAGTGGATTCCATCACGTTATCATGCGATGATAGTTGGATCCCAATTCCCACTGATGAGTTGGTTTACTCCTCGGGTGATCCCGACTAATTCTTCTTTCAAGTTTGGAGGAGAATTTGAGGACACGGTGGGAGGTTTCCTGATTAGATAAAGTGATAACCATTCTGATCTAGGTTAGAGTGCACGCAGAGTGTTTCTTTTCTCTCTCTTTTTGGCAGCGTCCATGGCCCGACCCTAGATTATAACTCAGTGACCAAGTTAACCGAACCTTCTTAAAACAATGGCTTTTAGATTGTCTGAGTTGCACACCTCATTGCCACTCCTGCTTTTACCCTTTTCTCCAGAACACCTCGTATCACTACGAACATCCACTTCCATTGGATAAAACCATCGTATGGTTATATACGAACTCGAAGGAACTTGTTCCAGATTCGAGGATGGTTTCCGGTTCTGGAGGAAATGAATAGGACTATTCAGTTGTCTTTTCCTTTTACCTTCTCTCAAGTTCCGAGTGCTCCTTGGATTAGGATGGTACACCTATTACGCTAATTGGATAATCTTCATCCAAACCATAGGCAGGTGCCGAAAGGTAGGGAATGAAGAAAACCGATTAGCCTAAGTAAGGTGTACAGAAGGTAATAAGAAAAGACAAATAAAGGGACTAGAAAGAGAGCAAAGTAAATTGTGACTGCTATTCACGACTAACCAAGTATTTCATCGCCACTCCTACTTCACCTTTGTATTTCTCCAGAACACCCCGTATCACTACGAAGATCCACAGTTATTTGGATAATCCATCGTATGGTTATATACGAACTCGAAGGAACTTGTTCCAGTTCGATGATGGATTCTGATTCAGTAGAAATAGGAATAAGGTTTATTCAGTTGTCTTTTATCTTTACCTTCTCTCGTGTTGCGAGTGCTCCTAGGATTAGGAGAGTACACCCATTATGCATATTGGATAGTCTTCTTCCAAACCATAGGCTGGTGCCGAACGGTAGGGAATGAAGAAAACCATTTGGCCTAAAGGTGGTGTACAGAAGGTAATGACTAAAGACATATAAAGGGGTTTGGAGAGATGGCAAAGAAATATACGGTTACAGTTGTGAATCTGATAATGGAATAGGCATTACTAGGAATACCCGGATACCTCTTCGAAACATTTACTTGTTTCAGTTTCACTGTGTATTGTTAAAAGAAAACTGATTTCCCAATTAGACCCTTGCTCCAGGGTATGTATTTACCAGGTATGATTCTCACATCTGTATGGTTTTACAGATGATGGGTGGAAGTAAGTTATTGGGAATTAGGTGACCATCCTCATTATATCGGGATTCGTTGTAATTAGTGATATTTGAGGAAATCGCCTGGGTGTTTGCCGGACGGCAAATATTTGGTTTTGAATATCCGTTGTTATGCACCAATTTCAAATTGATATATCTGTACGTTTATTTTTATAAAGTGAGATATAACTTTTTGAAATTATGTCCATGACATTTACCTATATCAGTTGATGGTTAGGTATGGAGCATTCAACAGCGGTGTAATTCTTCATAACCATAGTACAGTTTTCAACCTACGACGCACAGGGTTTGAGTTATTCAACTCAGCGGACTTATACAAAGTATTGTATGTTGTCCAGTGTCCATTGGGACAGAGGGGTTGGTCCTCGTACTATATTCTGTTTACTTGTGACTTCTCTAGTTTTAGACAAGTGTTTCGTAGAAATACAAGGTCTAAGTTTTGAGAAGTTATAGGTATAAGAGTAAAGTAGAGAACCACGTGTTGCAAGTATCAGGATTCTTCGAAGTAATCAAAGATGTAGATACTTGTGTATGGTATTCAGTTGATAGTAATGGTTTTGAGAAACTTGTTTCTCTTTCAGGTTACTCATGTTTGGATGCACTCCTAAGTTGAGTAATGCTGATCAGCCTCTCTCCATTTAATTGACATGCACTGGAGACAGCTGCATGATTTGAATTTGGTTCCAATTAAATCAGTGCCTCTGTTTCTATATTGGATATAGAATAGTTCATATCTTGACAATGTTAAGGTACGGGGAGTTGTCCGGCTTATGCTTAAAACCAGACTCTGGATAACTCAAGGCGCATTTCTGTAATGGCTGTTTGTGGGTTAACCCGGGCTATGACGAGGGTTGACTTTCTACCATCTGGAAGATCAATAGTGATATTGTTCTTGACTCGCCACAGTTTTAGTAAAATGGATTTTTTCAGAAAACAGTAGTGGGAGTATGGTAGAACTAGAAGTGATTCCAGAACCGCAAACGATTACTGAAAATTTAATAGGACCTAAAGATTCAATCTGGATTGTCATTCCATTAGCCACTCCGCAGATATGGTGGGTAACCTCAGGCACTCGAGAGGTACTTCGGTATGCTCAAAGACGGTGACAGGGAGGTTCTTATTTACCCAGACTTGACACTACTGTTGTTCCAGGCTATGAGACCCGGCAGGAGGATGAGTATAGCGTCGTTCTAAACTAGCTTTAGAAGTACACGTGTATATGACTCTGCTAGAGGGTTGTCGTAGTTAGTAGGAGCAGCGGAAGCATAGTCGACAAGTAGCTTATGTCTATTTATGGACTAAAGCAGATATAGCGGAGATAGATCATCTATTTTTGATGTGACGGTCATGGACTTTGACTTCATCGGAATAGGAGATGGATCTGTTAAGAAGGTAGTAGTGTGTGATGTCCTGATATTTAGATGACATACACAGAGTAGGAAGTGAAATTTCTATACTACGATCGGTTATACTTTGGTTGTCACACAGTGGTTTCTCCACATAGGATATAGATATAATATCAGACATTCTGGTTGCTAGATCTATGGTTTTAGATCTAGATTTAGGAAATGTCCCAATCTAGGTACTTAGACAGTATTCTAAAGGTATTTTAGAATGGACGACACCTGGCATGGTGGTGTACCTGCAGGTGATGGAGTCACCCTCTCTAAAGGTGTCTTACAGACTAAAGGGGAGAGGGATGCGCATGATTGGCACATCACTTGCCTAACCAATTGAGTCAATCATGAGATGTCAAGTACCACACCAGATATTGTTTTTGCACTAGATGCAATAAGTTGTGATATTAATCCAATTCTAGAGAAACGTTCGGAAGCAGTTTTAGAACATAAGTGGATGTTCTAGGGATATGATAACGACAGCCTCCTTCGGGAGACGGTTATCATTCCAGGCTTCCAAGGTGACCTGGATGATAGAGTGACTGTCAGAGTTATAGTTTTCCCTCTGATGAGGGGCAATAGTTTAAACAGGTGGTCCAAGCGGATACTGAGGGAGGCATGGCGCAGGATACTGATTAAGTTCAATTGACGATACAGTCTAAGAAGTTTGGATTTTGTGTTCATTTATGAACTAGATCCCATCAGATATCCAGACATATTCTAAGACAGATATTGCTCATTTCGGGAGATGGCTTTCTCCGCGAACTTGAGATAAAGAGAGACATAGAAAGAAACATCAGGGCGGATCCACTCACTGAGGCTATTTCTCGAATGCAATAGTTTCACAAACGTGCTTTGTGAGACTGATCAGTAGAGGAGTTAGGTGTTCGGTATCACACGGGCTGTGAGTATGCGACATCGCAATAATTAGCCTTGAGTGCAAGTGGGAGATTGTTGAATATAGTGCCCTCAAAGTCAATTATTAGATCGCAGGCACGTGATTGCAATGATTGAGGGAGGACCTATGCCGGTAGGACAGTCTTACTCAAGATGATAGTATGCTATCTGGTTTATCTTTGTCATCGTGTACATGCTTTAGGTGATATTACAGATCACAATTATACGTTGATAGAGCCTTTAGGATTCTTGCTTGACTACCAGCAATATGATGGCGATCATATACGTGAGAGTTGGGTAGTCTATAAGCACATCCTTAAAGTGTCCCTAGTCGTGGGAGTTTTCGAGACAGGGCATCCATACTCCAGAGTAGACTAGTGTATAAAGTCGAGACCCCGACGAGGGGTGGTGGCCGGTCTCACAAGCCATTGGTGTCAGTTGGATCACCTAAGATGTATGCAGGTGCTTATTGGGTCATGAGTACACCGGACAGGACTCGCCGGGAACATGCTAGTTGGTATTATACCTGACGTCAGATAGCAGTTCCCTGGTGACATGTGTACAGGTTAGTTCATCGACCTGGGATCGTCATTTGTCTCGTGTGAGTTCCCACTATGCTTTGATTACTACCCTACCACGGCTCAAAGGAGTCATGCAAACAGGTTTTAGTTGGGTACAGTCCCGAGCCAAATGGAGGCAGTGAGCGGATCGGCAGGGGTTTCGTCTCTCCCGGTATTAGGGTGAGATCGCGCTGTGTCTAGGAAAGCCATTACACGAAGTCCTTGGCCAAGGCAAGAGATTTACTGGTAGGTATTCCAGTAGTATCTCAGGGTGTTCTGGACTATACTCCAACACGACTTGTACCGCTTTTGGGGGTCTGACTTTTACCAACCCCCTAGGCCCGACATGCGATACTCATAGACGAATAGACCGGACTGTACGGATATTGTTACTGATAGGCTCAGTAGGGTGTCAGGATGAGTTCGCTCATCGACCTCCCTTTTGGTCAATACCTGGTAGCCCGTTACGTACAGCTGGTACCACTGATGTGCTAGTGGTTAAATCCACAGCCAATGTATTGATGAGTCTTTAGAGTCCCCCACAGACAGTTTCTCAAGTTTCGGGCGAAGCATTGTAGAGGTCGTATGATATTATGGCAGGGTTCGATCATATACGTGCAGTAGTGCACGGATCATGATCGGACGGATCATACTAGTGGGCTTTGTTTTAAGCCGGATTTTAGTATTAGATTTGTTGGATTACTTTAGTCTCATCGCATTTGCATTCAGTCGGAATGCGGATGCAGGTATGTAATTACAGGTGAGGGGTATCCTTGTGATCCGTCATGAGTTTACTTTGATAGATGCCATTCTCTTTTTGTTGTGGTAAACATTTAGGTTAATGTTTACAAATGGTGGAAATTGTGAGTGGATTTCATCATGAGGTGCATTTATTGTGACACATGCAATCTAGTGACTCATGGTCTCTTTATTTGTGCATATGTCACATTTTGGATTGATTTAATGTGTTGAAATGATAAGAGGAGAGAGGGAGGGCAGCCACGAGGCAAGGGGTTTGCTCTTGTGTTTATTCATTTTCTTGCTCTCACAATTTATCATTACAACACAAAAGAAAAGGAAAGCTCTTCTTCTTCCTCTTTCTTCTTGAGCTAACTATCTCCATTAATGGCATCCACTTAAACCTCCATCCATACACTCTCATGCGTTGAGAATCAATGGATGCTTGAGACAAAGTGATCACACACATTCTCTACTTCACCTTGGACACGTCGGCTAGAAAACTTTGTGTCCGAGTTGCTTCGGTTCGAAGCGGGAGCTCGTAAAATAATTCATCGACGTGGTGCCCTTTCCGATGAGGAGATTAGAGATCGAGCGAGATTGGAGATGCCGCAAGGAGCTAAAGATGGTGGCTAAAGACCGAAGGACACGGATCGATCGGTATAGCCTTTCTAACCTTCCTATAGATGGCTAGTTTAATGTTAATGGTTTGATCCGGATTAAAGTCTGCGTTAGCGCCAGTTTCAAGTTTATGAAAAGTTTTTGTTTCCGCATTTTGGCCTCGGATCGACGGCCGGGGCGCTACCGTGGACTTACACTTACGTCAGATGGCAGTTCTCTGGTGACACTGGTACAGGTTAGTCTGTAGACCCGAGATCTGTTAGTGTATATGCCCTAGGGGCCATTATTGTATCATACTAGGTTGTATATTACTTAATGGAGGCTTGGGATATTCACAGTTGTATATAACAGTCTTGCTAAAAATGGTAGTATGCTACTTGGTTTGTGTCTATATGCATATGTTTCTTGTAACGTATCACTTATACATATTAGTAGAGCCCATAGGATCTTTGCTTGATTACCAGCGTCGTGATGGCAGTCACACTAGTGGGGGCTGGGTAGTCTGTAAGCAACATCCTATAAAGGTCCCTGGTCGTTGGATTATCGAGATAGGGCATCGATATTTCCGGAGTAGACTAAGTGTATACGCTTCTCATCCCAGTTGGGGAGATGGTCTGTCCCACAGCCATCATGCGTCGTACTAGAGATAGTATATAGGTGCTCGTTAGGTTACGGGTACACCGGACAGGACTCGCCAGGGAACTGCCATCGTCAGTTAAAAGTTCCGAGGTGACATGAGTACAGCATAGTCTACAGACCTGACACTGCTTCTTCGCCTCGAGTGTCTCCCTCTGTTCTTAGATTGCTACCCTACCACGGCTCAAAGGAGTCGTGCAAAAAGGTAGCAGTTGGGTGCAGTCCCGAGCACTTGGAGGCAGTGGCGGTTAGATAAGATTCGTCTCTCCCGGTATTGGGAGTTGATATCGCGCTGTGTCAGAGAGCCATTACTCAAAGTCCCTGGCCAGGGCGAGCGAGATATACTGGTAGGTTCCAGTAGCTTCTCAGGGTGTAATGGGCTTCGCTCCGACACGACTTATACAGCTATTAGGGGACTGACGCTTGCCGCCCCCTAGGCTTGATATGCGATAGTCTTAGACGAACAGACCGGACTGTACGGAGATTGTCACATCAGGCTCAGTAGGGGTTCGGATGGTTTTCCTCATCGGCCTTCTTATCGACATCTACCTGGGGACCGTTATGTACAGCTAGTGCCGCTTGCGGTTTGTGGTTAAACCCACTGCCAGCGTAGTGTCGAGTCTTTAGAGTCCCACACAGGGAGTTTCCCTGCTCCAGGAGAAACGATATAGAGGTCGTATGGTTTTACGACAAGGGTTCGGACGCATACGTGTGTTTACGCACGTACGACTTTTCGGACAGTTTTTTACTAGCCGACTTTGGTTTAAGCCAGTTTCTAGTATCGGGTTATTGGATTTATACAGTCTAAAGTTTTTCCATGTTTTCACGGATTGGAGGGGCATTCTCGTAATTTGTCGAGAAGCTTCTAGAAGAGTGGTGACTTAGGGGGGGAGGTGGCATTGCATTAAATGAAATTTGTGACTCATTTGTGTGATTCACTATGTCATTAATGCATTATTTATTGCTTAATGACTCACATAGTGAATCACTCATATTAAATTAATGAAGCATGGTGAATAATCATTTATTTGATAATTCATTATGCTTCATATATTCAAGTGAGAAGCTTTTTCATTCTCATTATCATTCTCACCTTCTCTCTCCTCAAGCTCACTCTCTCTTCAAACCTTAACCCTAACCTCTCATGTGTTGAGATCAAAGGTTAGCAAGACTAATACTTCCATAACCTCATTCTATATCCCCTAGGTAGCTTAGATTAGCACTTTAAGCAACCTAGTTATCTCAAGTTTGAGATTTAGCTTGGCGTAGGAGCTCTCGGGTGGATCATCTTTGATTCGAGGAGGCCGTTGAGGTGCCGATGTTCCAAGGAGCCTATGAGGAGTGGAGGACCGCGATGAAGACCCGAAGGACAAGTAACGCGAGGTATAACTTCGTATCCGAGTAGTTAAACCTCTTGTAGTTAGTTAGCAATGGTTTAGATAACGATTCATGCGCTCAAGTCCGTGTTACGAAGTTTTGATAATCGTTTTCCATATATTCCGCCTCCCCGCAAGTTCATGGGGTGTGTGACATGGACTTACAATGGTATCAGAGCCAACTAAACCATTACTAGCTTGTTAGCAATTGATTAGAAGTTCGATCGACAGAAAAACACGAAAACAAAAATTCGAAACCCTAAGTTTCTGTTAATTTTAAAAGTGTCTGAAATTTTTTTTGACATACCTTAAAATTCACAGCAGGGAAATTAATGAATACTGGGAAAATACGAGCCAGTGACTCGGCAAAACGGCCGCGGATCCGCGGCAATAGAGTGCTTCTGCCGCGGATCCGCCGCCGAGTCAACGCCGAGTTGACTCGGAGTTTCACAGTAATTCATAATTTTGGGGTTTTTGTCTTCATGTATGTTCTGTTTCTACCCAGGTTACTTCAGTACAGGTTTGCTTTTAGGGTAGACACGGAATTTGGTATTCGATCGATGTTTTAAGATATTTGCTAATTGGGTTTTTATCTGTAATGTTTAATGTGTTCATAAACCTCCCCTAACTGCTAGTATGTCGGTTGGCAGGGGGTTGCACATTTCTGAAATGTTTACTGTTTGTGTATATGAACTATATTGGACTATTGTGATGATTAGCCGGGGTTTGTGATGGGTTTAATATTCATTCATTCGATGTAAATGTAAAATGATGTAATATTCTTTTGCGGGGCACATCCAGGTTGCGGTTGTAGCCACCGTTGTATTATTTCTTTTTACTATTTTTTGCTCCTAGGATAGACCCAAGGCGGGGTACACAAACTACCGGGTACGTTGAAGTGTTTAGTGTCCTACTCACGTCGTTGAGGGAGATCGCTTCACTTCGGGTACTTGGCAGGTAGTTTGCCGTACTCGTAGGGGTCTAGGGTGGGGTAATGGCTATTCATCACAACTGTGTAATCCGTCTTTTATTGCAGGCTCAAAGCAAATGCGGATTGCTTATAAATCCAATAAAGTTCATCTGTGATCTGGAATGCTTATTATTGCGTCTGACGAATGTAAAATATCTATATATGATAGCTATTAGACGTCACTTATGTTTTACACCCGCGCTAGCCCAGCCCCCGCTCTGTCGTTAGTTAAGTAACTTAACGGGTGATGACGGGACCCCGTGGTGAATGCGGACGGCATAAGAGGACGTGGTATTTTCGTTGTTTTCTGCAAATGATAGGATAAATGATGGGACGCATTATTATAATGCAAAGAAAATAAACCAAAGTTAAGTCGTTGGAACAAATTTAAAAGAAACCACTCGGTTATTTTAAAAAGATCAGAATTTTTAATTGCGGAGTTTTAACCACTCCTTTTAAAAAAGTATCAGGTTCCTTCGATTAAATCAAGTTCACTACGTTCACGGTTTTGCCAAAACCATTCGTAGCCCTCCGTCATTTCTTATGAATGGTCGGTAGTATTCAAGCTATGTTTGTTGGCCTTCGTCAAGGCATAGTGTTTGGTAGCTGCTGGGGTATTCATTTGGTGCATAGATAGATGTGTTGGTTTGGGACAGTCGTATTACCTTGTTGGCCTTCGTCAAGGGTATGTACGGGTGGGTTCAAATTAACTAGATAATGATGGGCAGAACTTGACATGTGACTTATGATTTGTTGGCCTTCGTCATGGTCATAAGAGCATGGGGCAAAATTCCACATCAGGAATTTCTAAAGAAACTGAAATTTGCAGAGAGAAGCATACCATTTTGGAGTTTGATGAATGTTGGTAGGATTCCTTCAACATTATCATACGATGATATTTTGGATCCCGATCCTACTGTGAGTATATACTACTTATCAGGAGATTCGTCACTTAACGATCAATGCTATAAACCAAGTAGGTGCCTAGAAAGGTGTCAGCGGGGTTACGCCCCCAGAGAAAAGAGGTTATTTAATTAAGGAACTTCGCGAAAGCGTTGGAAAACCTCCCTCGAAGTATCGACACTGACCTGGCTGAACGGTTAAGCAAGAATTGTACGGTGAGAATAGTCCTGGCTAATTCTTCTTTTATGGTTTGAGGAAGGATTCGAGAAACAGTGGGAACCATCCTGTTTAGATAAATTAAACCACTCTAAACTTGCAAGAGCATCATGCTAATAGTATTTTCTTCTCTCTCTTAAATTGCAGCGACCTTGTGACCACACATAGGTTACATCTAGATAATAATTTGACTGAATCTTACTTATATGAGTGGCAAATGTCTGTCCAGATGTCCGTTGCCTATGACAAGCTGGACCACCCTATTACTACTCAAGATCCCGCCGTCCCAGGTCCAGTTTCCACTGTCGCGGATATGGATATCCGTCAGACAAGGGAAAAAGATAAAGCGAAAGCTAAGTTCCTCATGTTAGCTTGAGTTGATGGTGTATACCAGAAGCAGCACGAGAAGATGGACTTAGTTTCCATCTTTCTCCATAACAAAGATTTATATGGAGAGCAATCTCATATCGCAAGATATGAGACCTCGAACGAATTAATTCAAACGAGGTTGACTGACGGGTCATCTGTAGGGGACAACGTCCTTACAATGACTAGCTGTATTGATGAGCTCCAGGACCTGGAGACCGCGTTGGGAAACGAGTCAGATACTGACTTGAGTCTACTGTCTCTGCCTCCTACCCTGAAGGAAACTAGGGAAGTAGAAGGAAAGAGAACGGCAAAAGTTTCGGGACTGGATATAGTAAAAGAGGGTTGTTCCTATTGTTACAGGATGAACATTGGCAGAATGATTGCAGGGCTAGCAAAGCCAGTAGCCAGGATTCGAAGCATGTTGTGGCTTCAGCCTCAAGTGTATTTGTTATTGAGAACTGTTTGTCAATTAACTCTACTTCCTGGGTACTAGATACCGGAGCAGGATCTCATATCTGTAATTCATTACATGCTTTAAGAAACCGTAGAGTTATAAAGGTAGGTGATTGGTCTCTCAGAGTTGCAAACGGAATGAGCGTGGACGTTGAATCCGTGGGAGAATATCGCCTAGGTTTGATAAGTGGGCAGATATTGATTTTACGTAACTGTCTGTATGTACCTAGTATGACTTGTAATACCATATCAGTGTCCTCACTTTCGAGAGAGGGATATAATTTTACATTCGAAAGCGATGTAGTATACATCCACCTAAATCAAGTTCTGATTGGGTCAGGTACATTAGATAACGGTATATACGTATTAAGTCAAGCTCAGGTTTTCAATGTCCAGAATACACTTAAAAGAAAGTCTCCGGAATTAAATCAGGCTTTCTTATGGCATTGTAGACTAGGTCACATCAATGAAAGAAGGTTGACTAAGTTACATAGAGAAGGATATTTGAATCCGTTCGAATATCAATCTTATGCTACTTGTGAATCTTGTCTCATAGGAAAGATGACCAAGACTCCGTTTACTGGACACGGAGTAAGAGCAAGCGAGCTCTTGGGACTCATACACAGTGACATATGCGGTCCAATGTCTACACATGCGAGAGGTGGTTATTCCTACTTCATTACTTTTACGGATGATTTCTCTTGGTATGGACATGTGTTCTTGATGAAACATAAGTACGAGGCCTTTGAGAAATTCCAGGAATACAAGAATGAAGTAGAAAACCAAAAAGGCAAAAGTATCAAGACACTGAGATCTGATCGAGGTGGTGAATACTTAAGTGCCGAGTTCCTAGGTTACTTAAAAGAGAATGGAATTCTCTCTCAGCTTACTCCTCCATACACACCACAACACAATGGTGTATCAGAAAGGAGGAATCGAACCCTATTGGATATGGTTCGTTCCATGATGAGTAAGGCTGAGTTACCACGATCATTCTGGGGATATGCACTAGAATCAGCTGCATACCTTTTGAACAAAGTTCCAACCAAGACTGTGCCTACCACACCATATCAGATGTGGAGTGGAAAGAAACCCTATCATCAGTACCAGAAGACATGGGGATGCCCAGCTTTTGTAAAAAGGCAGCATGCGGACAAGCTCGAGGCACTCTCAGTACAGTGTAAGTTTGTGGGATATCCTAAGAACTCCAAGGGGTATTACTTCTATTACGCAGAGGAACAAAAGGTTTTTGTTTCTCGTCATGCCCACTTCTTAGAAGCTGAATTTTTAGAAAATCAGAAAAGCGGGAGCGCAGTAGAACTGGAAGAAATTCCAGAACCACAAGCTATTACTGAAATATTGGTAGAACAAGAAGGTTCAGGAGAACAGGATATCCCAACGCCACTCCGTAGGAGTAGTAGGCAATCTCATCCGCCTGAGAGATACTACGGTTTTCTCATAGACGGGGATAGAGAGGATTGCACTATTGACTATAATGAGCCTACTAGCTTCCAGCAAGCCATTCAGAGCGGTGACTCAGTAAAATGGCTGGATGCAATGCGGACCAAAATGGAGTCCATGTACACTAACAAAGTATGGACTTTGGACGTTGCTCCAGATGGGGTAAAACCCGTAGGATGCAAATGGATCTTCAAAAAGAAGATTGGTGTAGATAGACAGGTTGAAACCTATAAAGCTAGACTTGTTGCAAAGGGTTTCCGTCAAAGACCTGGTTTGGACTATGACGAAACCTATTCTCCAGTGGCTATGCTTAAATCTATTTGGGTCCTTCTTGCTATTGCTGCCTTCCATGATTATGAAATCTGGAAGATGGACGTAAAGACGGCCTTTCTAAATGGTAATTTGGAAGAGAGCGTCTATATGGATCAGCCAGAGGGATTCATTCAGAGTGGGAGCAGCAGTAAAGTATGCAAGCTGCTTAAGTCCATTTATGGACTAAAGCAGGCACGCGAAGTTGGAACATCTGTTTTGATGATGCTGTCAAAGAATTTGACTTTATCAAAAATCCAGATGAACCATGCATATACAGTAAGATTGTAGGGAGAGCTGTAGTATTCCTCGTCTTGTACGTGGATGACATTCTCCTAATAGGAAATGATATTCCTATGTTACAGTCAGTCAAAAGATTCTTATCACATAAATTCTCCATGAAAGACCTGGGTGATGCTACCTACATTCTGGGGATCCGGATCCATCGTGATAGATCAAAAAGGATGTTAGGACTTTCGCAGTCCAGGTACATAGACACCATAGTGAAGAGATTCAGTATGGATGATTCTAAGCGCGGTAATCTACCGGCTTATCACGGAATCACCCTCTCCAAAGAGATGTCTCCCAAGACTGATTTGGAAAGGGATCGCATGTCGATTATACCCTACGCTTCTGCGATAGGCTCTATAATGTATGCGATGTTATGTACCAGACCAGATATAGCATACACATTGAGCGTAGTAAGCCGGTATCAAGCAAACCCAGGGGAGAAGCACTGGATAGCAGTAAAGAACATTCTCAAGTACCTGAGGAGGACTAAGGAGATGTTCTTGGTATATGGCGGAAAAGACCTCCAGATGGAGGCCTTTGCCGACTCCGGCTTCCAGAGTGACAAGGATGACTCCAAATCCATGTCGGGTTATGTCTTTACCCTCAATGGAGGGGCGGTCTATTGGAAGAGTTCCAAGCAGGAGACCGTTGCTGACTCAACAATGGAAGCAGAGTACATAGCTGCTTGCGATGCCGCGAAAGAAGCAGTCTGGATGAAGAAGTTCCTCACAGAACTTCAGGTGGTTCCTACCAGTGTTGGTCCAATACCTTTGTATTGTGACAACAACGGCACTATAGCTTTAGCGAAGGAACCCAGGTCCCATCAGAAGTCCAGACACATCTTAAGGCAGTATCACCTGATCAGGGAGATCGTAGATCGCCGGGAGATCGAGGTGAAGAGAGTAGAGACGGAGAATAACATTGCTGATCCATTCACAAAGGCCCTTCCTCAGACGCAGTTCGAGAGGCTATTCGAGATGATAGGTCTACGATATGCCAGCTTATGGCCCTAGTGCAAGTGGGAGATTGTTAGTGTATATGCCCTAGGGGCCATTATTGTATCATACTAGGTTGTATATTACTTAATGGAAGCTTGGGATATTCACAGTTGTATATAACAGTCTTGCTAAAAATGGTAGTATGCTACTTGGTTTGTGTCTACTTTAATATGTGCATATGTTTCTTGTAACGTATCACTTATACATATTAGTAGAGCCCATAGGATCTTTGCTTGATTACCAGCGTCGTGATGGCAGTCACACTAGTGGGGGCTGGGTAGTCCGTAAGCAACATCCTATACAGGTCCCTGGTCGTTGGATTATCGAGATAGGGCATCGATATTTCCGGAGTAGACTAAGTGTATACGCTTCTCATCCCAGTTGGGGAGATGGTCTGTCCCACAGCCATCAGTGCGTCGTACTAGAGATAGTATACAGGTGCTCGTTAGGTTATGGGTACACCGGACATGACTCGCCGGGGAACTGATTGGTTGGTATTATACCCATCGTCAGTTAACAGTTCCCAGGTGACATGAGTACAGCATAGTCCGCAGACTTGACACTGCTACTTCGCCTCGAGTGTGTCCCACTGTTCTTAGATTGCTACCCTACCACGGCTCAAAGGAGTCGTGCAAACAGGTAGCAGTTGGGTGCAGTCCCGAGCACTTGGAGGCAGTGGCGGTTAGATAGGATTCGTCTCTCCCGGTATTGGGAGTTGATATCGCGCTGTGTCAGAGAGCCATTACGCAAAGTCCCTGGCCAGGGCAAGCGAGATATACTGGTAGGTTCCAGTAGCTTCTCAGGGTGTAATGGGCTTCGCTCCGACACGACTTATACAGCTATTAGGGGACTGACGCTTGCCGCCCCCTAGGCTTGATATGCGATAGTCTTAGACGAACAGACCGGACTGTACGGAGATTGTCACATCAGGCTCAGTAGGGGTTCGGATGGTTTTCCTCATCGGCCTTCTTATCGACATCTGCCTGGGGACCGTTATGTACAGCTAGTGCCGCTTGCGTTTTGTGGTTAAACCCACTGCCAGCGTAGTGTCGAGTCTTTAGAGTCCCACACAGGGAGTTTCCCTGCTCCAGGTGAAACGATATAGAGGTCGTATGGTTTTACGACAAGGGTTCGGACGGATACGTGTGTTTACGCACGTACGACTTTTCGGACAGTTTTTTACTAGCCGGCTTTGGTTTAAGCCAGTTTCTAGTATCGGGTTATTGGATTTATACAGTCTAAAGTTTTTCCGTGTTTTCACGGATTGGAGGGGCGTTCTCGTAATTTGTCGAGAAGCTTCTAGAAGAGTGGTGACTTAGAGGGGGAGGTGGCATTGCATTAAATGAAATTTGTGACTCATTTGTGTGATTCACTATGTCATTAATGCATTATTTATTGCTTAATGACTCACATAGTGAATCACTCATATTGAATTAATGAAGCATGGTGAACAATCATTTATTTGATAATTCATTATGTTTCATATATTCAAGTGAGAAGCTTTTTCATTCTCATTATCATTCTCACCTTCTCTCTCCTCAAGCTCACTCTCTCTTCAAACCCTAACCCTAACCTATCATGTGTTGAGATCAAGGGTTAGCTAGACTAATACTTCCATAACCTCACTCTATATCCCCTAGGTAGCTTAGATTAGCACTTTAAGCAACCTAGTTATCTCAAGTTTGAGATTTAGCTTGGCGTAGGAGCTCTCGGGTGGATCATCTTTGATTCGAGGAGGCCGTTGAGGTGCCGATGTTCCAAGGAGCCTACGAGGAGTGGAGGACCGCGATGAAGACCCGAAGGACAAGTAACGTGAGGTATAACTTCGTATCCGAGTAGTTAAACCTCTTGTAGTTAGTTAGCAATGGTTTAGATAACGATTCATGCGCTCAAGTCCGTGTTACGAAGCTTTGATAATCGTTTTTCATATATTCCGCCTCCCCGCAAGTTCGTGGGGTGCGTGACATGGACTTACAAGATCGTCATAGATTCTTGTGTGATTCCCACTGTGCTTTAATTTCCACCTTACCACGATCAAGAGAACGTGCAAAACGGTGGCTTTTGGGTACAGTCCCGAATCACATGGAGGCAATGAGCGATAGGAGGGGTTTCGTCTCTCCCGGTATTGGGAGTTAATGTTGCGCTGTGCTCGATTGGCTATAACAGGAAGTCCCTGGCCAGGGCTGCTTTAGAGATATACCGGTAAGTGTTATCAGTAGTTTCTCGAACCGTTATGAGCCTCATATCGACAAGACTTATCGAGTTACTGGGGTCTGACGTTTACCACCCCTGGACGAGATATGCGACATATCAGATGAAGAGACCAGACTGTACGGTAGTGTTACTGATTGGATTCGTAGGAGTATGAGCATGCTTGCTTGTTGATCTTCTGATCGCTCAATACCTGGGTGGCCGTTACGTTTAGCAGACCGCTTGCATCTTGTGGGTGTTTGATATGATCATCACCTACTGCCGGCATATTGACGAGTCTTTAGAGTCTTACACAGAGGTTTCCTGGCTCAAGCGAAACGGAGTAGGAGCACATATGTGATATGTGCGGGACCGAGAATGATACGATATGAGATACAGTATTCTATTCTCACGATTTGTGACATTGGTCGGTTATATGCGATATAGCCGGGTTATCGGATTAAGTGTTGATTCGATAAGTTGTTACACATGATATTAGTCGGTTATATGTGATATAGGCGGATTATTAAATCAAGAGTTGATTTGATAATCTAATGTATAATTATATATTTGATATATTACATTACATTAACTAGTATTAGCTCACTTATGATTTCTTTTCTCACTTGATGTGCACATTGTATATATATGTGATATGTATATTTGTGTACATGTATTGTGTCATGCTTGATGATACATACAAGATAGGTGTATGAGACTTAGACCATGCAAGGGTTAAGTTAGGGTTTGATATTTATGATTTAAGTTATCACAAATTAGTTGGACTTAGTCAATAATTCAAGCTTGGATGAAGCTTGTAGAAGATTGACCATGTCCACTCTTTTGTCATAGCTTAAGATATTTATTAACCCAACCATAACCCTTGCCCTTGGTTTATTCTCTATATGAGTTAGGCATGAGAGGGCTTAACTCACCCATGGTTGCAATTATTCATTTGAAAAAAAATTTCATTTTTCATATGAGTTCATTTCTTCTTCTTCTTCCTCAAAAAGCTTTCTAGCTTCAAGGGAGTTGTGAGAAAAAGTGTGAGAAAATGAAATCTAAAGTGAGCCCACTTCCTACTTCATCATCCTCTACTACTTTCCATTTAGTATAGGGTGTTTTCTTCACTAATTCCATAGTTAGTGAATAGATAGCTTGGGTTAGTGTCTCCTCGACGTAGATCATCTTCGGCCTCGAAGACTTCGAAGCAAGCATGTTCGTTTCTTCATGGGAGCCTTTCTAGAGTCCGGAGTTTACGATCGCAGCGATAGGGACTACTACACGGAGCTATTGAAGTGAAGGACCGGTCTACAAAGGTTTTATTCCTTGCTCACTAGACTTGCAAAGTGTTTGCATTTATATTTTCGTCGATTTCTAGTTAACGATTCTTAGTTAGGGTTAGCTAAAACAGCAAATTTTTGAATTTGGCATGGACGATGCCTCCCGAAACCTTGGTGCCATCTTAGGTAACCCTGCATTGGTATTAGAGCCATGCTAGAAATTAATACGGATTTTGTTAAGATTACGAAACCGAAATACTCCTAAACTTGCATCGCCAAAACCTGCTTGCTGTCGATTTTAAAATGTTGTCAATTTTTTTTTAAAATAAGTAAAGAGTGCTATATATGATATAACATGAACACTGACAAAATTTCATGCATTTCTAAGACAAAGTGGCCGGCCCCATACATGGTCATCTCGGCCAAATTCCGAGCTCACCCCATAATTTTTTGCCTGTGTTCCAGTGACTGGGTTTTGGTGTTTCAAGTGTTGTTTATTTTTGCTAATTTTACATGTGATGTAATTTTACACTATAAGCAATTCAGAGTGTTTCGTATTCGTAGTTTTAACAATGTTTCGGGTTATTCACATATTGTCTAGGCGAAGTTTAAAAGTTCGATCGAATGTCAAAAACCCATTTTTCCAAGTTTAACGTATTCGGAAAAATATGCAAGTGATTCTGTGGACCCTCTAGAAGAAAGAAACCTTAACTCAATTATGTGGCCGTCAGAACCACCACTAAACCCTAGGGTTTGTGGTAGTTCAGCGCTGTCGCATGTGAAGCGTTGGTTTGACCCTTCTACGGCTGGTTCATAGGTACTGTGGCATCTTCTGGGTATTATTAAAACTGTGCTCAAGTGTTGAGCTGTCGGGAAATTGTGGGACTTTGATAGATCGATCGAAAAGTTTAACATCGTCCAGATATAATGTGATGGGATACAATATTTGGAATCCACAAGTAGTTATAAGATAACTAGTTTGAATGTTATAAATCTAGCAGTTTAGTCTCATTTGATCGGTTGCCACGGGATTTTGATGTGATCAAAAGTCCGTCGCAATCACGTAGCTTACGCGGATACTCGCCGGGTAACATTATTAGATAGCCACGCCCCATAGCCCCAACCAAGTGACTGTAGGAGAACCCCGTCGCCAAAAGTATCCGTTCGGGTGCTCGCGGCAGCGGTGTTCCGCCTTAGTGCACTTCGTCGACGACATCGGGGGTGCGGCCGTCTACTAAATTTTCCGACGTGCATTCGATCAGGATGTCGGAAATCTTGTTGAATTGTCGGACTTGATATTGAAAAGTGTTTTCGAGATCGAGACTAAAATGCGGGGTTTATAATTGTTAGGCATGCGATGTCTAAGGAATTCATTTGGTTAGACATGTGATGTCTAAGGTGGTTGCGGATTCCAACTGTTGTAGTTTTTCACTTTCTTTTCTGCGACCGTAAGTGTAATATGTGGTGTATCGCCGGTTTCGTTGCTATACGTCAACGAAAATTGGGATACGCATATTTACTTACGTTGATGACATGTGATGTTATGTGTTGCTGTGATATGTTATATTGGATCGTCGTGTTTTTGAATAGCCGGGGGTTTTATGTGAGATGACAGTTTTTATTTTCATTCATGTAAAATTCATTGTATGTAATATTCTTTTATTGGGGCACTTACGGGTTGAGGATGATGTCACCATTGTATATTATTTACTTTTCCGCATTAGGATAGACCCAAGGCGGGGAGCACAAGTAACTGGGTTCTAAAGTCCAGTGGGAGACCATCTCGAGGAGTCGAGACCGGGTCTCCTAACTCTAGAATTGGTAGGGTTGCTTGCCGCTCTCGTAGGGGTCTAGGGGTGTGGGATTGGCTATTCATCACGACCGTGGAATCCGTGTTTTATACAGGCTTAAAATAAAACACGGAAATCCTAGTATATCCAATATTTCATATGTTATTTTCTGCTGCGATATCTGTGATGTGATCATTTGATATATTGATGAGATGAATACAGGATATAGTATATGTGATATATCATATAGACATTGCTTATGTTTTACACCCGCGCTAGCCCTGTCCCGCTCTGCCGTTAGTTATCTAACCTAACGGTGCACGAGGGGACATCGAGGCGAATGCGGATGGCGTAAGCGTACGTTGTATTTATCTGTGATGTTTAGGTAACTCAAAATGATGGGACTTCATTAATGAGATTAATGAAATAAAAGAAACCGAATTTTCAAAAACAGGTAGTTCTAGCTGTTGCTTTGCATAGCGGTATTCCACGTAGAATATCCAGCACCTTATTCGATAAGGAAAGAGCCGAGATTCCTTTACCGGGAGTGATCTCTTTAGCAATAACGACAGATGCTGCAACCCTTGGTTTCGTCTTTTGATTGCTTTTCTAGTTCTTGCTTTGCATAGTGGTATTTGTGAAATATCCTGCACCTCATTCGATGAGGAAAGAGCCGAGATCCCTTCACCGGGAGTGACCTCTTTAGCGAAACTAGCAAAAGCCTCAAAAACACTCCATTTAAATCATTTGATTCTACAACGATATCAAGTTCATTACGCAAAAGGTTTTCTTAAAAACCTGTCGTAGCCCTCCGTCATTTCAGATAAGTACTACTTAGTATTCGTGCTGCGGTAGTTTGGCTTTCGTCAAGGCGTAGTGTTAAGTAGCTAACTAGTGTTTATCTGCTGCATACGATGCGATTGGATTAGGGTATTCGTACGGCATTGTTTGGCATTCGTCAAGGGTCGTGCGGGTGGGTTTAATTCAATCAGAAAATGTACGGGTTGAACTTGACTAGCGGACTATGGGTTGTTTGGCATTCATCAAGGTCATAGCACGTTAGGGGTAAAATATTATCGGAAATTTCAAGTGTTGAAATTTGCAATGAGATTGCATACCTTCTATGAGATAGATGGATCCTAATACCCACTGCGAGTAAGAGTTACTCCTGAGAGACTTTTACACATTACAATTAGCCGATCAAGTAGGTGTCTAGAAAGGTGTCAACGGGGTTATGCCTCTGGAAAAACGAGGTTTATTTTAATTAGGTCCGTGCGAAAGCATGGGGAACCTCCCTCAAACTACCGGCACTGGCCTGACTGAAAATTGGCGAACTTGTAGGGTGTAATTAATCCCGGCTAGTCTTTCTTTTTAGGGTTTGAAGGAAGATTTGACTAAAATAGTGGGAGCCATCCTGATTAAATAAATTAATAACCAATCTAATCTTGCAAGAGCATACGCTGAGTGTTTTCTTCTCTCTCTCCAGGTAGCGACTATGTCACGCCTTAATCAAGATAATAATACGGATGTATTGACCGAACCCGCTTGTTATACTGAGCTGGGGAATGTTGGCCCCGCTCCAACCTACAACTGTTATAAGACCGAGCAGGAAATAGGGGATTACCAGGATTCCCGTACCGCCCAAACGAAGAAAGTGCATGATGATGCATCTTCTTCGGGTGTGTTCATTACAGAGAACTGTTTCTCAGTATCCTTTACGTCTTGGGTATAAGATATTGGATCAGGATCCCACAAATGTAATCTGTTATATGGGCTACAGAAAGGTAGAGAACTGAGAACGGGTGATAAGTTCTAAGAGTTGGAAACAGTGCAAGTGTTGCAGCCAAGTCTGTTGGCAGTTATCACCCTGTATTACCAAATACATTGATTCAGAACGAATGTTGTTAGATACCGAACCTGAAATACTACATCATATCAGTCTCTTTATTTAGTAAAGAAGGATATAATTTTGTATTGTTGGATAATGTTTTGAACATTTCCTATATCAAGAATTGATCGGTTCAGGCACGTTATTTAAAAGCATATATGTTCTAAATCATACCACGGTTCTTTAACGTATAGAACACACACAAGAGGTAGAGTTCAGAAATGAACAAATCCTTCTTGAGACATTGTAGAATAGGTCATATCAATGCGACCCGACTAGCTAAGTTACATTTAGATGCATATTTAAATCTGTTTGAATTTACATCTTGTGAAACTTTCCAGTCATGTCACAAAGATAAGTTGACCATAGCTCCGATTATTGGAAACAGAGAAAGAGTTAGTGAACTCTTGGGATTGATACATGGTGATGTATGTAGGTCCCCTGTCTACACATGCCAGGAACGGTTCTTTGTACTTCATTACATTCACTGATGATCTCTCAAGATTCGGACATATGTTCTTGTTGAAACACAAGTGTGAACCTTTTGAGATATTCAAAGAATATAAGTTAGAAGTAGAGAACCAAAACGGATATAAGTATTATGTCCTTTGTTGTGATCAGGGAGGAGAATACTTGAGCACGGAATTCCTGGACTATTTTAAAGGAGAATGAGATTCTCTCTCAGCATTACTCCTCCGTATACACCACAGCACGTCGGTGTATCGGGGCGGAGCAATTGCACCCTATGTGATATGGTGCGCTCTATGATGAGTACTACTGAGTTACCTATTTCCTTTTGGGGGTTATGCACTTGAGAAGCTGCATACCTATTGAATATGGTTCCAATCAAATCAGGTGCCTACCACTCCATATGTGATATGGTATAGGAAGAGCCCATCTCTTAAGTTAGTTAAGATTTAGGGTTTTCCGGCCTATGTCTAAAAGCAAAATCCGGACAAGCACGAGGCAAGGTCAGTTCTGTGGAAGTTTGTTGGATATCCCAAGCAATTCACAAGGGAATATCTTCTATCGCACTGAGGAACAAAAGGTGTTTTGTTTCTCCGCATGCCACCTTTTGGAAAGGGAATTTCTTGTGAAGAAATTTGTGGTCATGAGGTAGAACTGGAAGTAATTCCAGCTATACAAACTACAGCTGATGATTTGGTAGAACCGGAGGATTCATTAGTTTCCAACGAACCTCAGCCTCTCCGCCGATCTAGTAGGGTTCCTCATCCACCTGAGAGATACTTCGGTTTCTCTATGACAGTGGGAGCGAGGATTGCATCATGAGATGATGACCCAACAAGTTTCGAGCAGGCCATCAGGAGTGGGGACTCTGTAAGAATGGCTGGATGCTAAGCGATCTGAGATGGAATCCATATACACCAACAAAGTATGAACTTTGGTTGCTTTATCTGAAGGGTTAAATCCCCATCAGGAGCAAGTATATCTTGAGAAGATTACTTGGTGTACATGGAAAAGTTGAGACTTTCAAAGGTAAGACTTGATGCAAAAGGTTCTCGTCATAGACCAGGTGTGGATAATGATGAAATCTTTTCTAATGCCTATGCTTAAGTCCATCCAGTTCCTACTTACCATTGCTACATACCATGACTACGATATCTGGCAGTTGGGTGTCATGACTGCTTTCCTAAATAGTGATTTAGAAAAGAGCGTCTATAAGTACACAGCTAGAAAGCTTCGTAAACAGTGGGAGCAGCGGAAACATGTGCAAGTTGCTTTATGAGTTAAAGCAGGTATTGCGGAGTTGGAACATCTGTTTTGATGTGGTAGTCAAAGAGTTTGACTTCATCAAAATGGTAGATGAACCTTGTATATACAAAAAGGTAGTAGGGAGTATGGTGGTGATCCTCGTATTGTACGTGGATGACATACTCTTGATAGGGAAGGAGTTTCCTATGCTATGCTCTATCAATCTCCTTTTATCACAAAGATTATCCATATAGGACCAAGGTGATACCTCCTAAATCCAGGGTTTTGGATCTATGAGATAGATCTAAGTGGATGTTAAGATTCTCACTAGGTGTAGTGAGATGGTATCAATCGATTCTGGGGAGAATCACTGGATAGCTTCCAGGGTGGTCAGGTCGACTGAATGTCAATCACAGGCATTGTCTTTACCCTCAGTGGAGGGACGGTATGTTGGAAGAGTTCCAAGCTAGATACCGTGACACACTAGACAATAAAGGCGGGATACATTGCTTCCAAAGATGCTACCAAAGAAACAGTCTGGGTGTATATAAGTTCATGAGATGAACTTTGTTCCTACCATTGTGAGACAATGGAGTTGTGGCTTTGGCCTAGGAACCCCGTCCCATCAGTGATCCAGACATATTCTTAGGCAGTATCACTTGATCATGGAGATGGTTAATCTCCAGGGAGATCGAGGTCAGGAGAGTAGACACAGAGGAGAACAGGGAGGATCCACTCACAAAGGCCTATTCCCAGGAGAGACTTATATGGGATGGTTGAGTATGAGATATTTCAACCACTGCTGATTGTTGGGTATGAGATACTACAACAGATGGCCCTAGTGCAAGTGGGAGATTGTTAGTGATATGTATGCCCTAGAGGCCATTACTGTACATACGATGTATATTGTAGTGGATGCTTGTGTTGGATATAGTGCCCTCAGAGTCAATTATTGGATCACAGGCACGTGATTGCAATGATTGAGGGAGGACCTATACCGGTAGGACAGTCTTACTCAAGATGATAGTATGCTATCTGGTTTATCTTTATCATCGTGTACTACTTTAGGTGACATTACTGGTCACTATTGCACGTTAGTAGAGCCCTTAGGATTCTTGCTTGTCGGCCAGCAGTATGATGGAGATCATATACGTAGGAGCTGGGGTCTGTAAGCACATCCTTAAAGTGGTCCCTAGTCGTGGGAGTTTTCGAGACAGGGCATCGATACTCCGAAGTAGACTAGTGTATACAGTCGAGACCCCGACGAGGGGCGGTTGCCGGTCTCACAAGCCATTGGTGTCAGTTGGTTCACCTAAGATATATACAGGTGCTCATTGGGTTATGAGTACACCGGACAGGACTCACTGGGAACATGCTAGTTGGTATTATACCTGACGTCAGATAGCAGTTCCCTGGTGACATGTGTACAGGTTAGTTCATCGACCTGAGATCGTCATTTGTCTCATGTGAGTTCCCACCGTGCTTTGATTACTACCCTACCATGGCTCAAAGGAGTCGTGCAAACAGGTTTTAGTTGGATACAGTCCCGAGCCATATGGAGGCAGTGAGCGGATCGGCAGGGGTTTCGTCTCTCCCGGTATTGGGGGTGAGATCGCGCTGTGTCCAGGAGAGCCATTACACGAAGTCCTTGGCCAAGGCAGGAGATTTTCTGGTAGGTATTCCAGTAGTATCTCAGGGTGTTCTGGGCTACACTCCGACACGACTTGTACCGCTTTTGGGGGTCTGACTTTTACCAACCCCCTAGGCCCGCCATGCGATGCTCATAGACGAACGGACCGGACTGTACGGATATTGTCACTGACAGTCTCAGTAGGGTGTCAGGATGAGTTCTCTCATCGACCCCCCTTTTGAACAATACATGGTAGCCCGTTACGTACGGCTAGTACCTATGACGTGCTAGTACTTAAATCCACAACCAATGTATTGACGAGTCTTTAGAGTCCCCCACAGACAGTTTTCAAGTTTCGGGCGAAACGTTGTAGAGGCCGTATGATATATGGCAGGGTCCGATCATATACGTGCGGTAGTGCACGGATCATGATCGGACGGATCATACTAGTGGGCTTTGGTTTAAGTTGGATCCTAGTATTAGATTTGTTGGATTATTTTAGTCTCATCGCATTCGCATTCGGTCGGAATGCGGATGCAGGTATGTATATACAGGTGAGGGGTATCCTTGTAATCCGTCATGAGTTTACTTTAGATGTTGCCGTATCTCTTTATTGTTGCAAACATTTGGATTAATGTTTGCATATGAAAATTAAGAGCTAGAAATCATCATTTTGTACATTTAATGTGACACATGCAACCTAGTGACTCATGGTCTCTTTTATTGTGCATATGTCACATTGTGTGATGGATGTGTGGGTTGAAATGAGGGGAGGAGAGAGAAGGGCAGCCATGTATGAGAGCTAGCTCTTGTGTTTTTGATAATCACTCTCTCATTTTATCACACATACAACAAAAGAAAAAGAGAGCTTCTTCTTCTTCTTCCTCTTACTCTAGCTCATAATCTCCATTGATGGCTTCATCTTCAACCTCCATCCATGCTATGGATGCAAGAGACAAAGTGATGACACACATTCTCTACTTCACATTGGACACGTCGGCTAGCGAACTTCATGCCCGAGTTGCTTCGGATGAAGAGGGAGCCCGTAAAAAGACTCAATGATGTGGTGCCCTTTCCGACGAGGAGATCGAGCTCGGAGATGCCGCGAGGAGCTTGGGATGGTGGCCAAAGACCGAAGGACACGGATCGATCGGTATAGCTTTCCAACCCTTTCTCTAGTTGCTAGTTGTAGGTTAATGGTTCGATCCGGGAAAAAGTATACGATAGCGCCAGTTTCTAGTATAGAAAAAGTTTTCGTTTCCGCATTTTGGCCTCGGACAGACGGCCGGGGCGCTACCGTAGACTTACATGGTATCAGAGGCACGCCATTAACCTTTACTAGCTTGCTCTAACATGTTTAGAACTTCGATCGAACGAAATTTTTCAAAACTGCATTTCCAATCATGAAGTTTCTGTCGAATTTTTATTGTCGTCAAAAAATTATTTTGAGTATTGCAGAAAATCAGGCAGGCTTTTCTAAGAAAACTGCAGAAATTTTATAGGCTGATTTCACTGTAGCGCGGCGGAGCCGCGGCCTTACCCGCGTTTTGGCCGCGGTTCCGCCGCCGTACTGTAGCATCAGTCCACCAAAATTTCCACAGTGGTCTCAGACATGGAAATGAGGTTTCTGGTATTTTTTGTTTGGGCCCATATTTGTTTGAGTACTGGGAATTGTGCTTGGGGCCCACTTCGGGGAAATTTTGTCGATCGAAATTTTTTATATGTTAGTTCACAGTATTTTTATTATATTTGCGACCGTGAATGTCATTCGAGCGATAAATCTTGTCTAATTGCTATAGCTCTTTTAGACGGATTTGCGAACGTGACATTCACGTTGATGTTCTGTGTTGTGCTATGATGTTGCGGATTTGTCGTGGTGGATAGCCTGGATGCAATGGTAGTACAGTTTGGTTGTATTTGTACATTTGATATTGCGGGGCGCGCGTCCGACATGTGGACTGTCGTCACTGCCTGATTGTATATTATTCTTTTGGGGCACGACTGGGCTGAGGTCGATGTACCCGTTGTATATATTTTACTTTCTGTACTAGGATTACCCCGCGGTGGGGTGCACGGATAGCCAAGTTCTAGAGGGCAACGGGCCCGCGTCTCATGGCTTTGAGACGGAGGGGGCTTCACTCTAGAATTGGCGGGCTATTCGCCGCACTCGTAGGGGGTACAGGTTGACCCAAGGAGGGGTGCTCAAGTTACCGGATTCCGTGAAGTGTTGGGTGGTCTATTCACGTTGTTAAAGGGGGCTTCCTCGCTTCAGGTTTTGGCGGGTAACTTGCCGCGCCCGTAGGGGTCTAGGATTTCATTGCACAGGCTATCCACACGACCAGGGGAACGTCGGGTTTCAGTAGCGACTCTATGAAACCCGGGGATCCCAGATTATCTGTATTGTTCTGTGATGCTTATTACATTTCTGTGATGTTGCATTTATTACGCCTTGAGCGATTATTATATATTGATATATATACTAGTAGATGTTGTATATGTTTTACACCCGCGCTAGTCCAGTCCCCGCTCTGTCGTTAGTTAAGTAACCTAACGGGTGATGACGGGACCCAGTGGCGAATGCGGATGGCATATATGTACATCATATTTTCGTTCTTTTGTGGTGTGATTAATTGATGGGACTGCATTGATTCGGATCAATGCAAGCTAAACAAACCTATTCTGATGTTGTTGGAACATTTTTCAAAAAGTTGTTATTGCAAGGACGTTCTCTTTTGTTTTGCACAGTGGTATTCGGTTATGAATATCCAGCACCTCAGTCGATGAGGCAAGGGCCGAGATCCCTTCACCGGGAGTGACTCCTTGGACAGAAGTTTTCGTCAGGGTAATAACTTCACTATAGCCGATTCCCTTTTGCTTTGCATCGTGGTATTCAGTTGGAATATCCTGCACCTCATTCTACGGGGTAAGAGCCGAGATCCCTTCACCGGGAGTGACCTATTTAGCAAAGGTTTTCGCCACTATATTTTTATAAAAAGCTATCCGGTTCCTTCAACGATATCAAGTTCATTATGTTAAAGGTTTTTCGCCAAAAACCATTCGTAGCCCTCCGTCATTTCAGACGGGTAGCACTTAGTATTCATGCTATGTTTATTGACCTTCGTCAAGGCATAGTGAATGGTAGCTGCTTGTTACCTTTCTGCTGCATAGATAGACGCGTTGGTTTGGGATAGTCGTATAGCCTTGTTGACCTTCGTCAAGGGCTTGTACGGGTGGGTTCAAATTAACCTGCACAATGACGGGTAGAACTTGACATGTGACTTATGATTTGTTGACCTTTGTCAAGGTCATAAGAGCATGGGGTAAAAATCACATCGGGCGTTTCTAAAGAAACTGAAACTTGCCAGATATGCGCATACCTTCTGGAGTGTGATAACGTGAGTGGATTCCATCACGTTATCATGCGATGATAGTTGGATCCCGATTCCCACTGATGAGTTGGTTTACTCCTCGGGTGATCCCGACTAATTCTTCTTTCAGGTTTGGAGGAGAATTTGAGGCTACAGTGGGAGATTTCCTGATCAGATAAATAGATAACCATTCTGATCTAGGTTAGAGTGCACGCAGAGTGTTTCTTTTCTTTCTCTCTTTGGCAGCGGCCATGGCCCGACCCTTGACTATGACTCAGTGACCAAGATTAACCGAACCTTCTTAAAAACACTGGCTTTTGGATTGTCTGAGCTGCATACCTCATTGCCACTCCTACTTTTACCCTTTTCTCCAGAACACCCCGTATTACTACGAACATCCACTTCCATTGGATAAAACCATCGTATGGTTATATACGAACTCGAAGGAACTTATTCGAGGATGGTTTCCGGTTCTGGAGAAAACGAATAGGACTATTCAGTTGTCTTTTCCTTTTACCTTCTCTCTGGTTGCGAGTGTTCTTTGGATTAGGACAGTACACCTATTACGCTTATTGGATAGTCTTCATCCAAACCATAGGCAGGTGCCGAACAGTAGGGAATGAAGAAAACCATTTAGCCTAAAAGGTGTACGGAAGGTATTAAGTAAAGAAAAATAAAGGGATTAGTAAGAGGGCAAAGTAATTGCGACTCACGACCAAACCAAGTATTTCTTCGCCAATCCTACATCACCTTTGTATTTCTCCAGAACACTCCATATCACTACGAAGATCCACAGTTTATTGGATACTCCATCGTATGGTTATATACGAACTCGAAGGGACTTGTTCCAGTTCGGGGATGGATTCTAGTTCAGGAGAAATAGGAATAAGGTTTATTCAGTTGTCTTTTATCTTTACCTTCTCTCGGGTTGCGAGTGCTCCTAGGATTAGGGCAGTACACCTATTATGCTTATTGGATAGTCTTCTTCCAAACCATAGGCTGGTGCCGAACGGTAGGGAAGGAAGAAAACCACTTGGCCTAAAGGGGTGTACAGAAGGTAATGACTAAAGACATATAAAGGGATTTGGAGAGATGACAAAGAAATATACGGTTATAGTTGTGAATCTGATAATGGAAGAGGCATTACTAGGAATACCCGGATACCCCTTCGAAACATATATATGTTTCAGTTTCACTGTGTATTGTTAAAAGAAAACTGATTTCCCAATTAGTACTTACTCCAGGGTATGTATTTACCAGGTTTGATTCTCACATCTGTATGGTTTTACAGATGATGAGTGGGAGAAAGTTATTGGGAATTGGGTGATCATCCTTATTATATCGGGATTCGTTGTAATTGGTGATATTTGAGGAAATCACCTGGGTTATTTGCCGGACGGAAAGTATTTGGTTTTGAATATCCGTTGTTGTGCAGCAATTTCAAATTGATATATCTGTACGTTTATTTTTATAATGTGAGATATAACTTTTTGAAATTATGTCTATGACATTTACCTATATCGGTGGATGGTTAGGTAAGGAGCATTAGAAGCGGTGTAATTCTTCTTAACCATAAGTACAGTTTTCAACCTATGACGCACAGGGAATGAGTTATTAGACTCAGGGGACTTATACAGAATATTGTATGTTGTCCAGTATCCATTAGGACAGAGGGGTTGGTACTCATACTATATTCTGTTTACTTGTGACTTATCTAGTTCTTAGACATGTGTTTCGTAGAAATGCAAAGTCTAAGTTTTGAGAAGTTATAGGTATAAGAATAAAGTAGAGAACCAGGCGTTGCAAGTATCAGGATTCTTCAAGATGATCGAAGATGTAGATACTTGTGTATGGTATTCAGTTGATAGTAATGGTTTTTGAGAAACTTGTTTCTCTTTCAGGTTACTCATATCTGGATGCATTCCTAAGTTGAATAACGCTGATCGGCCTCCTTCCATTTAGTTGACATGCACTGGAGACAGCTGCATGATTTGAATCTGGTTCCAATTAAATCAATGCCTCTGTTTCTATATTGGATATAGAATTGTTCATATCTTAACAATGTTAAGGTACGGGGAGTTGTCCGGCTTATGCTTAAAACCAGACTCTGGATAACTCAAGGCACGTTTCTGTAATGGCTGTTTGTGGGTTAACCCGGGCTATGACGAGGGTTGATTTTCTACCATCTGGAAGATCAATAGTGATATTGTTCTTGACTCGCCACAGTTTTAGTAAAATGGATTTTTTCAGAAAACAGTAGTGGGAGTATGGTAGAACTGGAAGTGATTCCAGAACTGTAAACGATTACTGAAAATTTGATAAGAACCTACAGATTCAATCTGGTTTGACATTCCATTGGCCACTCCGCAGATATGGTGGGTAACCTCAGGCACTCGAGAGGTACTTCAGTATGCTCAAAGACGGTGACAGGGAGGTTCTTGTTTACCCAGACTTGACACTACTGTCGTTCCACACTATGAGACCCGGTAGGAGGATGAGTATAGCGTCGTTCTAAACTAGCTTTAGAAGTGTACGTGTATATGACTCTTCCAGAGGGTTGTGTAGTCAGTGGGAGCAGCGGAAGCATAGTGGACAAGTAGCTTATGTCTATTTATAGACTAAAGCGGATATAGCAGAGATAGATCATCTATTTTTGATATGACAGTCATGGGTTTGACTTCATCAAAATAGAGGATGGATCTGTTAAGAAGGTAGTAGGGTTTGATGTCCTGATATTTGGATGACATACACAGAGTAGGAAGTGAAGTTCCTACACTACGATCGGTTATCCTTTGGTTGTCATACAGTGGTTTCTCTAAATAGGATATAGATATAATATCAGACATTCTGGTTACTAGATCTTGTAAGTCTACGGTAGCGCCCCGGCCGTCTGTCCGAGGCAAAAATGCGGAAACAAAAACTTTTCTTTAACTAGAAACCGGCGCTACCGCGGACTATAAACCCGGATCGGACCATTAACCTACTACTAACTAACTAGAGAAAGGGTAGAGAGGCTATACCGAGCGATCCGTGTCCTTCGGTCTTCGCCCACCATCCCAAGCTCCTCGCGGCATCTCCGGTCTCGATCTCCTCGTCGGAAAGGCACCACATCACCGAGTATTTTTACGGGCTCCCACCTCTGAACCGAGGCAACTCGGACACGAAGTTGGCTAGCCAACGTGTCCAAGATTGCTGTAGACTAAGCGTAGAATCCTTTGTCTCAAGGGGTTAATGAAAGTTGCCATTTTGATGTGGAGGAAAAATAAGCTTTTGAGATGAACTTTGAAATGGAACTATGGACTTTTGTGTGAGCCAAATGAGATCAAATTTTTCCACACCAAATGAATGAGGGGGCTGCCCATTTTGTGGCCGGCCATAGATCAAAAAATAAGAGGAGGGAGAGAGAATAATGCAAGAAAGAGAATGGGTGATAATCATGAAGAATGTCACACCAAAGTCTCATCAAAAACCCATCACCAATCCTATCTCAAAAAGCAAGTAATGATGAACCATCATGAAGCAACCATGTGCCACAAAAACCACCCTCCATTTTGTAAAAGCCACTTTTACAAATAAGCCCCTCCCATCAATTTTCAGCCAAAGAAAGAAAGAAAGGAAAATGGCCGAAACGGAATGCAAACTGGCAACTTCAAAAAGCGATCCGGTAATAAATTACAGGAAAACACCGCGACTGTACATACATACCCGCATTTGTATTCCGACCGAATACAAATGCAATGAGACAAAATCTACACTGTACAATACTAGGATCCGGCTTAAACCAAAGCCTGCTAGTATTATCCGTCCGAACCATGACACGTGCAGAAACGCACGCGTATGTTCGAACCCTGCCATAAATACATACAGCCTCTACAGCGTTTCGCCCGAAACTTGAGAAACCGTCTTTGGGGGACTCTAAAGACTCATCAATACTTTGGCTGTGGATTTAACCACTTGCACGTCAGAGGTATTAGCCGTACGTAACGGGCTACCAGGTATTGACCAAAAGGGCGGTCGATGAGCGAACTCATCCTGACACCCTACTGAGCCTGTCAGTGACAATATCTGTACAGTTCAGTCCGTTCGTCTATGAGTATCGCATGGCGGGCCTAGGGGGTTGGTAAAAGTCAGACCCCCAAAAGCGATACAAGTCTTGTCGGAATGCAGCCCAGAACACCCAGAGATACTACTGGAATACCTACCAGTAAATCTCCTGCCTTGGCCAAGGACTTTGTGTAATGGCTCTCCCAGACACAGCGCGATCTCACCCCCAATACCGGGAGAGACGAACCACTACAGATCCGCTCACTGCCTCCATGTGGCTCGGGACTGTACCCAACTAAAACATGTTTGCACGACTCCTTTGAGCCGTGGTAGGGTAGTAATCAAAGTACAGTGGGAACTCACACGAGACAAATGACGATCTCAGGTCGATGAACTAACCTGTACACATGTCACCAGGGAACTGCTATCTGACGTCAGGCATAATACCAACTAGGATGTTCCCGGCGAGTCCTGTCCGGTGTACTCATAACCCAATGAGCACCTGTATACATCTTGGGTGAACCAACTTACACCAGTGGCTTGTGAGACCGGCCACCGCCCCTCGTCGGGGTCTCGACTGTATACACTAGTCTACTCTGGAGCATCGATACCCTGTCTCGAAAACTCCCACGACTAAGGACCTTTTAAGGATGTGCTTATAGACCCCAGCTCCCACGTATATGATCGCCATCATACTGCTGGCCATCAAGCAATAATCCTACGGGCTCTATCAATGTGTAATAGCGACTTATGTGTAAGTGCACGGCGGCGCCCCGGCCTCCATCCCGAGGCCAAATGCGGAAGCGATGGCTAACTTTAATTTTCTTAAACCGGCACCACCGCGCACTAAAAACCCGGATCGGGCCATTAACTAGTCCTAGCTAACTACAAGATAGGGAAGAGAGATATACCGAGTGATCCGAGTCCTCCGGTCTTCTCGCCGTCGTCCCGATCTTCCGCCGAATGTCCGGTCTCCACCTCCTCGCCGGAATGGGCACCACGTCGCCTGCTTCTTTTATGGGCTCCCACCTCTATACCGAGGCAACTCGGGCACGAAGTTGGCGAGCCGACGTGCCCAAGGTTTGCTGTAGAATATAGTGTAGAACCATGTATCATTTGGGGTTATGGAGTTGCCTTTTAGTGGAGGGATGAACTATGGAGTTTTCTTGGGAATTTTTGGTGAAGGAAAATGATATGAGATCACCCAAAAATCACCCCACGAAAAATGGGACAGCCCCCATCATATGGCTGTCCATGGCAAAAAAAAATGGAGAGGAGAGAATGAGAGGGAGAGTCTTGTATGGATGATGGAACCACACTCATAATGCAAGAGAAAAAAGGTCATCATAAGAAACAATCATCACAAACAAATCCATACTCCATCAACTAATCAACAACCATGATTGCTACAAAAAGTCAAGCAATCATGAAATAAGAAGTCAAATGGTCAAGGAATGGTGCAACCATCATGATACAACAATATGCAAAGACCCCCTTCCAAATTGCTTATTTGCATAAATGCAAATAAGCCCTCCTCCACCAATCTTCGGCCAATGAAAGATACAAAGAAATATGGCCGAAACGGAAAGCAAACTGGCAACTCCAGAAAAATGGTCCCATAGTAAATTACAGGAAAACCCCGATACTGTGTATACACACCCGCATTTGTATTCCGACCGAAATACAAATGCAATGAGACAAAATCTACACTGTACTATACTAGGATCTGGCTTAAACCAAAGCCGGCTAGTATTATCCGTCCGATCCTGATCCGTGCAATACCGCACGTATCTGATCGAACCCTGCCATATATCCATACGGTCTCTAGTACATACCATCCGATCCTGATCCGTGCAATACCGCACGTATCTGATCGAACCGTGCCATATCTCCATACGGCCTCTACAGCGTTTCGCCCGAAAGCTTGAGTAACTGAATGTGAGGCGGACTCTAAAGACTCGTCAATACTATGGCTGTGGATTTAACCACTAGCACATCAGAGGTATTAGCCATACGTGACGGGCCACCAGCTATTGACCAAAAGGGACGTCGATGAGCGAACTCATCCTGACACCCTACCGAGCCTGTCAGTGACAATATCCGTACAGTCCGGTCCGTTCGTCTATGAGCATCGCATGGCGGGCCTAGGGGGTTGGTAAAAGTCAGACCCCCAAAAACGGTACAAGTCGTGTCGGAGTGTAGCCCAGAACACCCTGAGATACTACTGGAATACCTACCAGTAAATCTCCTGCCTCGGCCGAGGGCTTCATGTAATGGCTCTCCAAGACACAGCGCGACCTCACCCCCAATACCGGGAGAGACGAACCCCTGAAGATCCGCTCACTGCCTCCATGTGGCTCGGGACTGTACCCAACTAAAACCTGTTTGCACGTCTCCTTTGAGCGTGGTAGGGTAGTAATCAAAGTACAGTGGGAACTCACACGAGACAAATGACGATCCCCAGGTCGATGAACTAACCTGTACACATGTCACCAGGGAACTGCTATCTGACGTCAGGTATAAGACCAACTAGCATGTTCCCGGCGAGTCCTGTCCGGTGTACTCATAACCCAATGAGCACCTGTATACATCTTAGGTGAACCAACTGACACCAGTGGCTTGTGAGACCGGCCACCGCCCCTCGTCGGGGTCTCGACTGTATACACTAGTCTACTCTGGAGTATCGATGCCCTGTCTCGAAACTCCCACGACTAGGGACCTTTTAAGGATGTTCTTATAGACTGCCAGCTCCCACGTATATGATCGCCCTCATACTGCTGGCAGTCAAGAAAGAATCCTATGGGCTCTATCAACGTGCAATAGTGACCTGTCAGGTCACCTAAAGCAGTACACGATGATAAAGATAAACCAGATAGCATACTATCATCTCGAGTAAGACTGTCCTACTGGGACAGGTCCTCCCTCAATCATTGCAATCACGTGCCTGTGATCCAATAATTGACTCTGAGGGCACTATCTCCAACAATCTCCCACTTGCACTCAAGGCTAATTATTGCGATGTCGCATACTCACAGCCCGTGTGATACCGAACACCCAACTCCTCTACTAGTCAGTCTCACAAAGCTCGCTTGCGAAACTATTGCGTTCGAGGAATAGCCTCAGTGTGTGGATCCGCTTTGATGTTTCTTTCTGTGTCTCTCTATATCTCAAGTTCGCGGAGAAAGCCATCTCCCGAAATGAGCAATACCTGTCATAGAATGTGTCTGGATGTCTGATGGGACCTTGCTCATAAATGAACTCCAAATCCAAACTTCTTAGACTGTATCGTCAACTGAACTTAATCAGTATCCTGCGCCATGCCTCCCTCAGTATTGCCTTGGATCACCTGTCCAAAATACTGCCCCTCGTCGGAAGGAAAAAACTATAACTCTGACAACCTCCTTGTCGTCCAGGTCACCTTGGAAGCCAGGAATGATAACTGTCTCCCTAAAGAGGCTGTCGTTATCATATCCCTAGAACATTCACTTATGTTCTAAAACCGCCTCCGACTGTTACTCCAGGATTGGATCAATGTCAACTTATTGCATCTAGTGCAAGAACAATGTCTGGTGTGGTACTTGACATCTCATGATTGACTCAATTGCCTGAGCAAGTGATCTGCCAATCATGCACATCCCTCTCCCCTTTAGTCTGTAAGACACCTTTAGAGAGGGTGACTCCATCACCTGCAGGTACATTACCGTGCCAGGAGTCGTCCATTCTAAATGCCCTTAGAATGCTGTCTAAGTACCCTTAATTGGGAAATCACCCAAATCTAGATCTAAAACCATAGATCTAGTAACCAGTATGTCTGATATAATGTCCAAGTCCCATGTGGAAAAACACTGTGTGACGACCAAAGTATAACCGATTGTAGTTTAGGAATATCACTTCCTACTCTGTGTATGTCATCCAAATACCAGGACATCACACCCTACTACCTTCTCAACAGATCCATCCCCTATTCTGATGAAGTCAAACCTATGACTGTCACATCAGAAATGGATGATATCTCTCCACTATATCTGCTTTAGTCTATAAATAGACATAAGCTACCTGTCCACCAATGCTTCCGCTGCTCCCACTGATTACGACAACCCTCTGGCAGATTCATATACACGTACACTTCTAAAGCTAGTTTAGAATGACGCTATACTCATCCTCCTGCCGGGACTCGCAGCCTGGAACAATAGCAATGGCAAGTGTGGGTAAACAAGAACTTCCCTGTCACCGTCCTTGAGGCTACCGGAGTACCTCTCGGGTGCCTAAAGTTACCCACCAAATTTGCGGAGTGGCCAATGGAATGTCAAACCAGATTGAATCTTTAGGTTCCTATGAAAACTTCAGTAATCGTTTGTGGTTCTGGAATCACTTCCAGTTCTACCATACTCCCACTACTGTTTTCTCAAAAAATCCATTTTATTTAAAACTGTGGTGAGTCTAGAACAATATCACTATTGATCTTCCAGATGGTAGAAAGTCAACCCTCGTCATAGCCTGGGTCAACCCACAAACAGCCATTACAGAAACGTGCCTTGAGTTGTCCAGTGTCTGGTTTTAATCATAAGCCGGACAACTCCCCGTACCTTAACAATGTTAAGATATGAACTGTACTATATCCAATATAGAACCAGAGGCACTGATTTAATTGAACCAGATTCAAATCATGCAGCTGTCTCCAGTGCATGTCAACTAAATGGAAAGAGGCCGATCAGCGTTACTCAACTTAGGAATGCTTCCAATTATGAGTAACCTGAAAGAGAAGCAAGTTCTCTTAATCATTACTATCAACTGAACACCATACACAAGTATCTACATCTTCGATTACTTTGAAGAATCTCGATACTTGCAATACCTGGTTCTCTACTTTATTCAAATACCTATAACTTCTCAAAATTCGAACCCTGTGTTTCCACGAAACACCTGTCTAAAAACTAGAGAAGTCATAAGTAAACCGAATATAGTGCGAGGACCAACCCCTCTGTCCTGATGGACCCTGGACAACATACAATACTCTGTATAAGTCCCTTGAGTCTGATAACTCATTCCCTGTGTGTCGTATGTTGAAAACTGTACTTATGGTTAAGAAGAATTACACCGCTGTTTAATGCTCCTTACCTAACCATCCACTGATATAGGTAAATGTCATAGACATAATATCAAAAAGGTATATCTCACTCTATAAAAATAGACGTACAGATATATCAATTTAAAATTGGTGCATAACAACGGATATTCAAAACCAAATATTTGCCGACCGGCAAACAGCCCAGGTGATTTCCTCAAATATCACCGATTACAACGAATCCCGATATAATGAGGATGATCACCCAATTCCCAATAACTTACTCCCACTCATCATCTGTAAAACCATACAGATGTGATAATCATACCTGGTAAATACATACCCTGGAGAAAGTGTCTAATTGGGAAATCAGTTTTCCTTTAACAGTACACAGTGAAACTGAAACATTGAAATTTTTCGTAGGGGTATCCTGGTATTCCCAGTAATGCCTCTTCCATTATCCAGATTCACAACTATAACCGTGTAATTCTTTGCCACCTCTCCAAATCCCTTTTTATGTCCCTTTAGGCCAAATGGTTTTCTTCCTTCCCTACCGTTCGGCACCAGCCTATGGTTTGGAAGAAGACTATCCAATAAGCATAATGGGTGTACTGCCCTAATCCTAAGAACACTCGCAAAGCGAGAGAATGTGAAGATAAAAGACAACCGAATAAACCTTATTCCTATTTCTCCTGAACCAGAATCCATCCCCGAACTGGAACAAGTTCCTTTCGAGTTCGTATATAACCATACGATGGAGTATCCAATAAACTGTGGATCTTCGTAGTGATACAGAGTGTCCTGGAGAAAATACAAAGGTGATTTAGGATTGGCGAAGAAATACTTGGTTTGGTCGTGAATAGCAGTCGCAGTTTACTTTGCCCTCTTACTAATCCCTTGCTTTGTCTTAACTTAATACCTTCTGCACACCGTTTAGGCTAACTGGTTTTCTTCATTCCCTACCGGTCGGCACCAGCCTAAGGTTTGGAAGAAGACTATCCAATTTGCGTAATAGGTGTACTATCTCCTAAACCAAGGAGTGCTCGCAACCTGAGAGAAGGTAAAAGGAAAAGACAACTGAATAGTCCTATCCTTTTTCTCCAGAACCGGAAACCATCCTCGAATAAATTCCTTCGAGTTCGTATCTAACCATACGATGGTTTTGTCCAATGGAAGTGGACGTTCGTAGTAATACGGGGTGTCCTGGAGAAAGGGGTAAAAGTAGGAGTGGCAATGAGGTTTGCAACTCTGACAATCCAAAAGCCAGTGTTTAAGAAGGTTCGGTCAACTTGGTCACTGAGTCATAGTCTTAGGGTCGGGTCAATGGTCGCTGCCAAAGAGAGAGAGAAAAGAAATACTCAGCGTGCACTCTAACCTAGATCAGAATGGTTACCAATTTATCTAATTTGGAAACCTCCCACTGTACCGTCAAATTCTCCTCCAAACCTGAAAGAAGAATTAGTCGGGGTCACCCGAGGAGTAAACTAACTCATCAGTGGGAATCAGGATCCAACTATCATCGCATGATAACGTGACGGAATCCACTCACGTCATCACACTCCAGAAGGTATGCGCATATCTGGCAAGTTTCAGTTTCTTTAGAAACTCCCGATGTGATTTCTGTCCCATGCTCTTATGACCTTCACTTTGGCCAACATATCATAAGTCACATGTCAAGTTCTGCCCGTCATTCTCCAGGTTAATTTGAACCCACCCGTACCTACCCTTGACTTTGGCCAAAATGGCAGTACGACTGTCCCAAACCAACGCATCTATCTATGCTGCATATGAATACCCCAATAGCTACCAATCACTGTGCCTTGACTTTGGCCAACATACACAGCTTGAATACTATTGACCACCTATATGAAACGACGGAGGGCTACGAATGGTTTCTGGCGAAAACCTTTAACGTAATGAACTTGATATCGTTGAAGGAACGGATAGCTTTTAAAAATATAGTGACGAAAACCTTTGCTAAAGAGGTCACTCCCGGTGAAGGGATCTCGGCTCTTTCCCCGTAGAATGAGGTGCAGGATATTCCAACCGAATACCACGGTGCAAAGTAAAAGTAATCGGCTATAGTGAAGTTAATGCCCTGACGCAAACTTCTGTCCAAGGGGTCACTCCCGGTGAAGGGATCTCGGCCCTTGCCTCGTCGACTGAGGAGCAGGATATTCCAACTGAATACCACGATGCAAAACAAAAGTGAACGTCCTTGCAATAACAGCTTTTTGAAAAGTGTTCCAACAACATCAGATTAGGTTTGTTTTTAACTTGCATTGATCCGAATCAACGCAGTCCCATCAATTGATCACACCACAAAGAACGAAAATAATATGACGTACGTATATGCCATCCGCATTCTCCACTGGGTCCCGTCATTACCCGTTAGGTTAGCTAACTAACGACAGAGCGGGGACTGGACTAGCGCGGATGCAAAACATATACAACATCTACTAATATATATACCAATATATTAAATTTCGCTCAAGGCGTGATAAAATGCAACATCACAGAAATGTACAGCATCACAGAACAATACAGATATCTGGGATCCCCGGGTTTCACAGAGCCACTACTGAAACCCGACGTTCCCCTGGTCGTGTGGATAGCCTGTGCAATGAAATCCTAGACCCCTACGGGCGCGGCAAGTTACCCGCCAAACCCTGAAGCGAGGTAGCCCCCTTCAGTAACGTGAATGGACCACCCGGCACTTCACGGAATCCGGTAACTTAGGCACCCCTCCTGGGTCAACCTGTACCCCCTACGAGTGCGACGAATAGCCTGCCAATTCCAGAGTGAAGCCCCCTCCGTCTCAATGCCATGAGATGCGAGCCCGTTGCCCTCTAGAACCCGGCTATCCGTGCACCCCACCTTGGGGTAATCCTAGTACTGAAAGTAAAATATACATACAACGGGTACATCGACCGCAACCTGGTCGTGCCCCAAAATAATAATACAAACAGGCAGTGACGGCAGTCCACATGTCGGACGCTCGCCCCGCAATATCAAATGTACATAATACAACCAAATCTGTACTACTATTGCATCCAGGCTATCCCCCATGACCAATCCGCAACATCACAGCAATACACAGAACATCAACGTGAAAGTCACGTTCGCAAATCCGTCTAACCGGGCTATAGCAGTCAGACAGGATTTACCGATCAAGTGACATTCACGGTCGCAGATATAATGTAAATACTGTGAACTAATGTGTTTAAAATATCCGATCGATCAAATTTTAACAAGTGGGCCCCAAGTACTACTGTACCACATCAAGAAATTCTGGGCCCAAATTTAAAATTCCAGAAACCACATTTTCAACTCAGGAGCTCTCTGTAAAAATTTGGCACACTGATCTGCATATACTGCGGCGGAACCGCGGCCTAAGCATGGGTTTGGCCGCGGTTCCACGGTCGTATGGAGCGATCACGTGATCAAATTTCTACAGAATTCTTATAATTCCATGCACATCATTCTGAGACAACCTGAAAAATTTTTGGAGACAAAAAAATTTCGACAGAAACTGATAAGCATGAAAACGCGGGTTTTGGGATTTTTGTTCGATCGGAAATGTAAAACACATTAGACCAAGCTAGACTATGTTAATGGCGAGGCTCTGATACCACTGTAAGTGCACGGCGGCGCCCCGGCCTCCATCCCGAGGCCAAATGCGGAAGCGATGGCTAACTTTAATTTTCTTGAACCGGCACCACCGCGCACTAAAAACCCGGATCGGGCCATTAACTAGTCCTAGCTAACTACAAGATGGGGAAGAGAGATATACCGAGTGATCCGAGTCCTCCGGTCTTCTCGCCGTCGTTCCGATCTCCACCTCCTCGCCGGAATGGGCACCATGTCGCCTGCTTCTTTTATGGGCTCCCACCTCTATACCGAGGCAACTCGGGCACGAAGTTGGCGAGCCGACGTGCCCAAGGTTTGCTGTAGAATATAGTGTAGAACCATGTATCATTTGGGGTTATGGAGTTGCCTTTTAGTGGAGGGATGAACTATGGAGTTTTCTTGGGAATTTTTGGTGAAGGAAAATGATATGAGATCACCCAAAAATCACCCCACGAAAAATGGGACAGCCCCCATCATATAGCTGGCCATGGCAAAAAAAAATGGAGAGGAGAGAATGAGAGGGAGAGTCTTGTATGGATGATGGAACCACACTCATAATGCAAGAGAAAAAAGGTCATCATAAGAAACAATCATCACAAACAAATCCATACTCCATCAACTAATCAACAACCATGATTGCTACAAAAAGTCAAGCAATCACGAAAGAAGAAGTCAAATGGTCAAGGGATGGTGCAACCATCATGATACAACAATATGCAAAGACCCCCTTCCAAATTGCTTATTTGCATAAATGCAAATAAGCCCTCCTCCACCAATCTTCGGCCAATGAAAGATACAAAGAAATATGGCCGAAACGGAAAGAAAACTGGAAACTCCAGAAAAATGGTCACGTAATAAATTACAGGAAAACCCCGATACTGTGTATACACACCCGCATTTGTATTCCGACCGAAATACAAATGCAATGAGACAAAATCTACACTGTACTATACTAGGATCTGGCTTAAACCAAAGCCGGCTAGTATTATCCGTCCGATCCTGATCCGTGCAATACCGCACGTATCTGATCGAACCCTGCCATATATCCATACGGCCTCTAGTACATACCGTCTGATCCTGATCCGTGCAATACCGCACGTATCTGATCGAACCGTGCTATATCTCCATACGGCCTCTACAGCGTTTCGCCCGAAAACTTGAGTAACTGAATGTGTGGTGGACTCTAAAGACTCGTCAATACTATGGCTGTGGATTTAACCACTAGCACGTCAGAGGTATTAGCCATACGTGACGGGCCACCAGCTATTGACCAAAAGAGACGTCGATGAGCGAACTCTTCCTGACACCCTACTGAGCCTGTCAGTGACAATATCCGTACAGTCCGGTCCGTTCGTCTATGAGCATCGCATGGCGGGCCTAGGGGTTGGTAAAAGTCAGACCCCCAAAAGCGGTACAAGTCGTGTCGGAGTGTAGCCCAGAACACCCTGAGATACTACTGGAATACCTACCAGTAAATCTCCTGCCTCGGCCGAGGGCTTTGTGTAATGGCTCTCCAAGACACAGCGCGACCTCACCCCCAATACCGGGAGAGACGAACCCCTGAAGATCCGCTCACTGCCTCCATGTGGCTCGGGACTGTACCCAACTAAAACCTGTTTGCACGTCTCCTTTGAGTGTGGTAGGGTAGTATTCAAAGTACAGTGGGAACTCACACGAGACAAATGACGATCCCCAGGTCGATGAACTAACATGTACACATGTCACCAGGGAACTGCTATCTGACGTCAGGTATAAGACCAACTAGCATGTTCCCGGCGAGTCCTGTCCGGTGTACTCATAACCTAATGAGCACCTGTATACATCTTAGGTGAACCAACTGACACCAGTGGCTTGTGAGACCGGCCACCGCCCCTCTTCGGGGTCTCGACTGTTTACACTAGTCTACTCTGGAGTATCGATGCCATGTCTCGAAACTCCCACGACTAGGGACCTTTTAAGGATGTGCTTATAGACTACCAGCTCCCACGTATATGATCGCCCTCATACTGCTGGCAGTCAAGCAAGAATCCTAGGGGCTCTATCAACGTGCAATAGTGACCTGTCAGGTCACCTAAAGCAGTACACGATGATAAAGATAAACCAGATAGCATACTATCATCTCGAGTAAGACTGTCCTACTGGGACAGGTCATCCCTCAATCATTGCAATCACGTGCCTGTGATCCAATAATTGACTCTGAGGGCACTATCTCCAACATTATGAGGTCACCTAAAGAAGTACACGATGATAAAGATAAACCAGATAGCATACTATCATCTTGAGTAAGACTGTCCTACCGGTATAGGTCCTCTCTCAATCATTGCAATCACGTGCCTGTGATCCAATAATTGACTCTGAGGGCACTATATCCAACAGATCTATGGTTTTAGATCGAGATTTTGGTAGTTTCCTAATCAGGGTACTTAGACAGCATTCTAAAGATGTTTATAATGGACGACTCCTGGCACGGTAGTGTACCTGCAGGTGATGGAGTCACCCTCTCTAAAGGTGTCTTACAGACTAAAGGGGAGAGGGATGTGCATGATTGGCAGATCACTTGCTTAGGAAATAGAGTTGATCATGAGATGTCAAGTACCACACCAGATGTTGTTTTTACAGTAGATGCAATAAGTTGATATTGACCCTATGCTGGAGAAACATTCGGAAGCAGTTTTAGAACATAAGTGGATGTTCTAGGGATATGATAACGACAGCCGCTTTAAGGAGAAAGTTATCATTCCAGGCTTCCAAGGTGACCTGGATGACAGAGTGACTGTCAGAGTTGTAGTTTTCCCTCTGACGAGGGGCAGTGGTTTGGACAGGTGATCCAAGCAGATACCGAGGGAGGCATGGCGCAGGATACTGATTAATTTCAGTTGACGATACAGTCTAAGAAGTTTGGATTTGGAGTTCATTTATGAACTAGGTCCCATCAGACATCCAAACACATTCTAAGACAGATATTGCTCATTTCGGGAGATGGCTTTCTCCGTGAACTTGAGATAAAGAGAGACAAAGAAACATCAGGGCAGATCCACTCACTGAGGCTATTCCTCGAACGCAATAGTTTCGCAAACGGGCTTTGTGAAACTGATTAGTAGAGGAGTTGGGTGTTCGGTATCATACGGGCTGTGAGTATGCGACATCGCAATAATTAGCCTTGATTGCAAGTGGGAGATTGTTGGATATAGTGCCCTCAGAGTCAATTATTGGATCACAGGCACGTGATTGCAATGATTAAGGGAGGACCTATACCGGTAGGACAGTCTTACTCAAGATGATAGTATGCTATTTGGTTTATCTTTATCATCGTGTACTACTTTAGGTGACATTACTGGTCACTATTGCACGTTGGTAGAGCCCTTAGGAGTCTTGCTAGACGGCCAGCAGTATGATGGCGATCATATACGTGGGAGCAAGGGTCTGTAAGCATATCCTTAAAGTGGTCCCTAGTCATGGGAGTTTTCGAGACAGGGCATCGATGCTCCGGAGTAGACTAGTGTATACAGTCGAGACCCCAACGAGGGGCGGTGGCCGGTCTCACAAGCTATTGGTGTCAGTTGGTTCACCTAAGATGTATATAGGTGCTCATTGGGTTATGAGTACACCGGACAGGACTCGCCGGGAACATGCTAGTTGGTATTATATCTGACGTCAGATAGCAGTTCCCTGGTGACATGTGTACAGGTTAGTTCATCGACCTGAGATCGTCATTTGTCTCGTGTGAGTTCCTACTGTGCTTTGATTACTACCCTACCACGGCTCAAAAGAGTCGTGCAAACAGGTTTTAGTTGGGTACAGTCTCGAGCCACATGGAGGCAGTGAGCGGATCAGCAAGGGTTTCATCTCTCCCGGTATTGGGGGTGAGATCGCGCTGTGTCCAGGAAAGCCATTACACGAAGTCCTTGGCCAAGGCAGGGGATTTACTGGTAGGTATTCCAGTAGTATCTCAGGGTGTTCTGGGCTACACTTTGACACGACTTGTACCGCTTTTAGGGGTCTGACTTTTACCAACCCCCTAGGCCCGCCATGCGATGCTCATAGACGAACGGACCGGACTGTACGGATATTGTCATTGACAGGCTCAGTAGGGTGTCAGGATGAGTTCGCTCATCGACCTCCCTTTTGATCAATACATGGTAGCCCGTTACGTACGGCTAGTACCTCTGACGTGCTAGTGGTTAAATCCACAGCCAATGTATTGACGAGTCTTTAGAGTCCCCCACAGACAGTTTTCAAGTTTCGGGCGAAACGTTGTAGAGGCCGTATGATATATGGCAGGGTCCGATCATATACGTGCGGTAGTGCACGGATCATGATCGGGCGGATCATACTAGTGGGCTTTGGTTTAAGCCGGATCCTAGTATTAGATTTGTTGGATTACTTTAGTCTCATCACATTCGTATTCGGTCGGAATGCGGATGCAGGTATGTATATACAGGTGAGGGGTATTCTTGTGATCCATCACGAGTTTACTTTAGATGTTGTCGTATCTCTTTATTGTTGCAAACATTTGGATTAATGTTTGCATATGGAAATTATGAGCTAGAAATCATCATTTTGTGCATTTAATGTGACACATGCAACCTAGTGACTCATGGTCTCTTTTATTGTGCATATGTCACATTGTGTGATGGATGTGTGGGTTGAAATGAGAGGAGGAGAGAGAAGGGCAGCCATGTATGAGAGCTAGCTCTTGCGTTTTTGATAATCACACTCTCATTTTATCACACATACAACAAAAGAAAAAGAAAGCTTCTTCTTCTTCTTCCTCTTGCTCTAGCTCATAATCTCCATTGATGGCTTCATCTTCAACCTCCATCCATGCTATGGATGCAAGAGACAAAGTGATGACACACATTCTCTACTTCACCTTGGACACGTCGGCTAGCGAACTTCGTGCCCGAGTTACTTCGGATGAAGCGGGAGCCCGTAAAAATACTCGATGATGTGGTGCCCTTTCCGACGAGGAGATCGAGCTCGGAGATGCCGCGAGGAGCTTGGGATGGTGGCCAAAGACCGAAGGACACGGATCGATCGGTATATCTTTCCAACCCTTTCTCTAGTTGCTAGTTGTAGGTTAATGGTTCGATCCGGGAAAAAGTATACGATAGCGCCAGTTTCTAGTTTAGAAAAAGTTTTCGTTTCCGCATTTTGGCCTTGGACAGACGGCCGGGGTGCTACCGTAGACTTACAGCTTGGACATATATATAGAGTACTTTCTTGCTCGACATGATAGTATGCTATCTGGTTGCTCTTTATCTTAACATGTACACTGATTGTCTCTATGTTACATGTTGATAATGTCGTTAGGATGAGTACTTGACTACCAGGATTATGATGTAGATCATACTAGTGGAGACAGTGTAGTCGCTAAGTACATCCTTCAAATGTTCCTAGTCATAGGTATATCGAGACAGGGCATCGATATACCAGAGTAGACTAGCGTATAGCTTCTCGATCTATGTAGATGAGCAATGGATGATCCCATATCCATTGGTGTTTGACATCAGAGACAGTATACGGGTGCTCAGTGGAGACTGGGTATACTGGACGGACTCGCCGAGAACTTCCAGATGGTATTATACCTTACGTCAGATAGCAGTTCTCTGGTGACACTGGTACAGGTTAGTCTGTAGACCCGAGATCATCATAGAGTCTTGTATGATTCCCACTATGCTTTGATTTCCACCTTACCACATTCAAGAGAACATGCAAAACGGTGGCTTTTGGGTACAGTCCCGAGTCACATGGAGGCAATGAGCGATAGGAGGGGTTTCGTCTCTCCCTGTATTGGGAGTTGATGTTGCGCTGTACTCGATCGGCTATAACAGAAAGTCCCTGACCAGGGCTGCTTTAGAGATATACTGGTAAGTATTATCAGTAGTTTCTCGACCCGTTATGAGCCTCATATCGACACGACTTATCGAGTTACTGGGGTCTGACGTTTACCACCCCTAGACAAGATATGCGACATATCAGACAAAGAGACCGGGCTATACTGTAGTGTTACCGATTGGATTCGTAGGAGTGTGAACAGGCTTGCTTGTTGATCTTCTGATCGCTCAATACCCGGGTGACCGTTACGTTTAGCAGACCGCTTACGGCTTATGGGTGTTTGATATGATCATCACCTACTGCCGGCGTATTGACGAGTCTTTAGAGTCCTACACAGAGGTTTCCTGGCTCAAGCGAAACGGAGTAGGAGCGCATATGTGATATGTACGTGACCGAGAATGATACGATATGAGATACCGTATTCTATTCTCGCGATTTGTGACATTGGTCGGTTATATGAGATATAGCTGGGTTATCGGATCAAGTGTTGATTCGATAAGTTGTTACACATGATATTAGTCGGTTATATGTGATATAGCCGGATTATTAAATCAAGAGTTGATTCGATAATCTAATGTATAATTATATATTTGATATAATACATTACATTAACTAGTATTAGCTCACTTATGATTTCTTTTCTCACTTGATGTGCACATTGTATATATATGTGATATGTATATTTGTGTACATGTATTGTGTCATGCTTGATGATACATGCAAGATAGGTGTATGATACTTAGACCATGCAAGGGTTAAGTTAGGGTTTGATATTTATGAATTAAGTTATAACAAATTAGTTGGACTTAGTCAATAATTCAAGCTTGGATGAAGCTTGTAGAAGATTGACCAAGTCCACTCTTTTGTCATAGCTTAAGATATTTGTTAACCCAACCTTAACCCTTGCCCTTGGTTTATTCTCTGTATGAGTTAGGCATGAGAGGGCTTAACTCACCCATGGTTGCAATTATTCATTTGAAAAAATTATTCATTTTTCATATGAGTTCATTTCTTCTTCTTCTTCTTCTTTCTCAAAAAGCTTTCTAGCTTCAATGGAGTTGTGAGAAAAAGTGTGAGAAAATGAAATCTAAAGTGAGCCCACTTCCTACTTCATCATCCTCTACTACTTGCCATTTAGTATAGGGTGTTTTCTTCACTATTCCATAGTTAGTGAAGAGATAGCTTGGGTTAGTGTCTTCTCGACGTAGATCATCTTCGGCCTCGAAGACTTCGAAGCAAGCATGTTCGGTTCTTCATGGGAGCCTCTCTAGAGTCCAGAGTTTACGATCGCAGCGAAAGGGACTAATGCATGGAGCTATTAAAGTGAAGGACCGGTCTACAAAGGTTGTATTCCTTGCTCACCAGACTTGCAAAGTATTTGCATTTATATTTCCATCGATTTCTAGTTAACGATTCTTAGTTAGGGTTAGCTAAAACGGTAAATTTTTGAATTTGGCATGGACGATGCCTCCCGAAACCTTGCTGCCATCTTAAGTAACCCTGCAGTGGTATCAGAGCCATGCTAGAAATTAATACGGATATTGTTAATATTACGAAACCGAAATACTCCGAAACTTGCATCGCCAAAACCTGCTTGCTGTCGATTTTAAAATGTTGTCAAATTTTTTTTTAAATAAGTACGGAGTGCTATATATGATATAACATGAACACTGACAAAATTTCATGCTTTTCTAAGACAAAGTGGCCGGCCCCATACATGGTCATCTCGGCCAAATTCCGAACTCACCCCCTGATTTTTTGCCCGTGTTCCAGTGACCGGGTTTTGGTGTTTCAGGTGTTGTTTATTTTTGCTAATTTTACATGTGATGTAATTTTACACTATAAGCAATTCAGAGTGTTTCGTATTCGTAGTTTTAACAATGTTTCGGGTTATTCACATGTTTTCTAGGCGAAGTTTAAAAGTTCGATCGAATGTCAAAAACCCATTTTTCCAAGTTTAACGTATTCGGAAAAATATGCAAGTGATTCTGTGGACCCTCTAGAAGAAAGAAACCTTAACTCGATTATGTGGCCGTCAGAACCACCACTAAACCCTAGGGTTTGTGGTAGTTCAGCGTTGTCGCATGTGAGGCGTTGGTTTGATCCTTCTACGGCTGGTTCATAGGTACTGTGGCATCTTCTGGGTATTATTAAAACTGTGCTCAAGTGTTGAGCTGTCGGGAAATTGTGGGACTTTGATAGATCGATCGAAAAGTTTAACGTCATCCAGATATTATGTGATTGGATACAATATTTGGAATCCACAAGTAGTTATGAGATAACTAGTTTGAATGTTATAAATCTAGCAGTTTAGTCTCATTTGATCGGTTGCCACGGGATTTTGATGTGATCAAAAGTCCGTCGCAATCACGTAGCGTACGCGGATACTCGCCGGGTAACATTATTATATAGCCACGCCCCATAGCCCCAACCAAGTAACTGTAGGAGAACCCCGTCGCCAAAAGTATCCGTTCGGATGCTTGCGGCAGCGGTGTTCCGCCTTAGTGCACTTCGTCGACGGCATCGGGGGGTGCGGCCGTCTACTAAATTTTCCGACGTGCATTCGATCAGGATGTCGGGAATCTTGTTGAATTGTCCGACTTGATATTGAAAAGTGTTTTTGAGATTGAGACTAAAATGCGGGGTTTATAATTGTTAGGCATGCGATGTCTAAGGAATTCATTTGGTTAGACATGTGATGTCTAAGGTGGTTGCGGATTCCAACTGTTGTAGTTTTTCACTTTCTTTTCTGCGACCGTAAGTGTAATATGTGGTGTATCGCCGGTTTCGTTGCTATACGTCAACGAAAATTGGGATACGCATATTTACTAACGTTGATGACATGTGATGTTATGTGTTGCTGTGATATGTTATATTGGATCGTCGTGTTTTTGAATAGCCGGGGTTTTTTTGTGAGATGAGAGTTTTTATTTTCATTCATGTAAATTTCATTGTATGTAATATTCTTTTATTGGGGCACTTCCGGATTGAGGATGATGTCACCATTTTATATTATTTACTTTTCCGCATTAGGATAGACCCAAGGCGGGGAGCACAAGTAACTGGGTTCTAAAGTCCAGTGGGAGACCATCTCGAGGAGTCGAGACCGGGTCTCCTAACTCTAGAATTGGTAGGGTTGCTTGTCGCTCTCGTAGGGGTCTAGGGGTGTGGGATTGGCTATTCATCACGACCGTGGAATCCGTGTTTTATACAGGCTTAAAATAAAACACGGAAATCCTAGTATATCCAATATTTCATATGTTGTTTTTTGCTGCGATATCTGTGATGTGATCATTTGATATATTGATGAGATGAATACAGGATATAGTATATGTGATATATTATATAGACATTGCTTATGTTTTACACCTGCGCTAGCCTTGCCCCGCTCTGCCGTTAGTTACCTAACCTAACGGTGCACGAGGGGACATCGAGGCGAATGTGGATGGCGTAAGCGTACGTTGTATTTATCTGTGATGTTTAGGTAACTCAAAATGATGGGACTTCATTAATGAGATTAATGAAATAAAAGAAACCTAAAGATGTTGTGAAATCGAATTTTCAAAAACAGGTAGTTCTAGTTGTTGCTTTGCGTAGCGGTATTCCATGTAGAATATCCAGCACCTTATTCGATAAGGAAAGAGCCGAGATCCCTTCACCGGGAGTGACCTCTTTAGCAATAACTGGTAGATGCTACAACCCTTGGTTTCGTCTTTTGATTGCTTTTCTAGTTCTTACTTTGCATAGTGGTATTTGTGAAATATCCTGCACCTCATTGTTAGTTATGTATATGCCCTAGAGGCCATTGTTGTACATTTGATGTATATTATGATGGATGCTTAGATATATACAGAGAGGACTTTCTTGCTCGTCATGATAGTATACTATTTGGTTTCACTTTATCTTAACATGTTGACTTGTATTGGTTTACTGTCTTTCTCTCACATGTTGACAAAGCCCTTAGGATCTGTACTCGACTACTGGGACTATGATGAGATCATACTAGTGGGGCTATAGTAGTCGATGAGTATATCCTATAACTGTTCCTAGTCGAGGGTATATCGAGACAGGGCATCGATACACCAGAGTAGATTAGCGTATACACATCTTGACCCATATGATGGGCGATGGATGATCTCATATCCATCGGTGTTTGACATCAAGGATGGTGTACGGGTGCTCAGTGGAGACTGGGTACACTGGACGGACTCGCTGAGAACTTCCAGTTGGTGATATACCACACGTCAGATGGCAGTTCTCCGGTGACACTGGTACAGGGTAGTCTGTAGACCCGAGATCGTCATAGAGTCTTGTGTGATTCCCACTGTGCTTTGATTTCCACCTTACCACGTCCAAGAGGGACCGACCAAATTTACCCCCTCTCTGGAAATTTTTCAAAAACTGGTTTGATCGGAGTTTTAACTTCGTAAACACGACGCCTAATGCTCTAGCTAGGCTCTGATACCACTGTAGGGTTCCTAGGCACTCTTGTGAAGGTTTATCCGGGCATGTTTGATGCCTTATGAACCTTCACAAGAGTGCCTAGGAACCCTACAGTGGTATCAGAGCCTAGCTAGAGCATTAGGCGTCGTGTTTACGAAGTTAAAACTCCGATCGAACCCGAACCCACCAAATTTACCCCCTCTCTGGAAATTTTTCAAAAACTGGGATTTTTCTGAATTAAAAATACCTAAACAATACAGCTGGATAATACAAGAATTATGGTGAAATTCGTACCTCTAATTCGACTACATAGCCGCGGAACCGCGGCAATTACCCACCATTAGCGGCGGTTCCGCGGCAGTATAATAGTATTAGGTACGCTTTTGTGCACAGTAATTCTTGTCTCTGTGTTTACTATTTTATGGGTATTTTTAATCTGACTCAAGTGTTGAGTATTCTGGGGTTTATTTTGTAATCGTAGATTCGATCGGAATGTTTAAATTCGTTATTTTTTCCGGATATTTAGAAACTGTTAAACTATTTGAACGGATATCATTAACCCACTTTATCCCGGAACGACAAACTTTCAAGTGTTGAATTTTTATTGGGTTTAAATCTTTCGGAAAAATTGTACAAGTTAAGCGGTGGATCCTCTAGAAGACAACAAACCTTAACTCGATTATGTGACCGTCTTGAACTGCCTTTTGAACCTTCGGGTTTGGGGCAGTACGGCGTGCCACATGTGAGGCGTTGGCTTGACCCTTCTACGGCTGGATCACTGGTACTATGACATATTCTGGGATTATTTGAACTCCGCTCAAGTGTTGAGCACTTTGGGAAATTTTGGGTATTTGATTATCTGTTCGAAAAGTTTAATACTGTCTATTTATCTGGAATGTGATACAATATGTGGAATTCATAGAGTTAGGCATGAAATGCGAAGTATGTGATATTTCGGATTTATGATGTCTAAAGTGATTGTGGATTCCAAATATTGTAGTTTTACACTTTCTTTTCTGTGACCGTAAGTGTAGTATGTAGTTGTATTGCCGGTCTTCGTTGCTATACATCGGCGACGATCGGTGTATGCATACTTACTTACGTTGATGATATGTGATATTATGTGTTGCTGAGATATGATGTGCAGGATTGTCGCGATTGAATAGCCGGGGGTTTTATGTGAGATGAGAGTTTTATATTTTCATTCATGTAAATTCAAATGTAATGTAATATTCTTTTATTTGGGGCACTTCCAGGTTGAGGTTGATGCCACCAGTGTTGTATATTATTTACTTTTCCGCATTAGGATGGACCCAAGGAGGGGAGCACAGGTGACCGGGTTATGGGGTTCAGTGGGAGGCCATCTCGAGGAGTCGAGACCGGGTCTCCTAAACTCCAGAATTGGTAGGGTCGCTTGCCGCTCTCGTAGGGATCCAGGGTGTGGGCTTGGCTATTCATCGGGACTGTGGAATCCGTATTTTCTATTATTGGCTAAGTACTAAATACGGACGTCCTAGTATATCCCACATTATATCTATGTTTCTGCTATGATATCTGTGATGTGATCATTTGATATGTTCTGATGGATACAGTATATAGTATATATGATATATTATATAGACGTTACTTATGTTTTACACCCGCACTAGCCCTGCCCTGCTCTGTCGTTAGTTACCTAACCTAACGGTGCATGAGGGGACATCGAGGCGAATACGGATGGCATAAGTGTACGTCGTATTTATCTGTGATGCTTAGGAAGCATAAGCTGATGGGATTTTATTAATGAGATTAATAAAAAGAAAAGAAACCTAAAGATGTTGTAGAATCAAAACTTTACAAAAGGGTAGCTACAGTTTTGCTTTGCACAGTGATATATATGATATATCCTGCACCTTATTCGATGGGGAAAGTGCCGAGATCCCTTCACCGGGAGTGACCTCTTTAGCGAAACTGGCAGATGCTACAAAACGCGGTTTGTCTTTTGATTGCTTTTAGAGTTTTGCTTTGCACAGCGGTATATATGATATATCCTGCACCTTATTCGATGAGGAAAGGGCCGACGATCCCTTCACCGGGAGTGACCCCTTTAGCGAAACTAAGAAAAGCCTCAAAAACACTCCATTTCAAAATTTCACTTGATTCTACGACGATTTCAAGTTCATTACGCAATAGGTTTTCAGAAAAACCTGTCGTCGCCCTCCGTCATTTCAGATAAAGACTATTTAGTATTCGTGCTGCGTTTGTTGACCTCTGTCAAGGCGTAGTGTGCGGTAGCTAACTAGTAATTATCTGTAAAGCATGTGATGTGATTGGATTAGGGTAGTCGTACGACCTTGTTGACCTCTGTCAAGGGTCGTGCGAGTGGGTTTGATTCAATCAAGAAATGACGGGTTGAACTTGACTAGTGCACTTGGTTTGTTGACCTCTGTCAAGGTCATGGCACACTACGGGCAAAATATTATCGGGAATTTCAAGTGTTGAAATTTGCAATGAGATTGTATACCTTCTATGAGATAGTTGGATCCCGATACCCACTGCGAGTAAGAGTTACTCCTGGGAGACTTTTACACAGGACAATTAGTCGATCAAGTAGGTGTCTAGAAAAGTGTTAACGGAGTTACGCCTCTGGGAAAACGAGGTTTACTTCAATTAGGTCCGTGCGAAAGCACGGGGAACCTCCCTCAAAGTACCGACACTGATCTGGATGAAAGATTGACGAAATTGTAGGGTGTAATTAATCCCGGCTAATCTTACCTTTTAGGGTTTGAAGGTAGATTTGATAAAAACAGTAGGAGACATCCTGATTAGATAAGATAATAACCAATCTAATCTTGCAAGAGCATACGCTAAAGTGTTTTCTTCTCTCTCTCTCCAGGTAGCGACCATGTCAGGCCATAATCAAGATAATAATATGGATGTATTGACTGAACCCGCTTATTATAATGAGCAGGGGAACGTTGGACCCGTTCTTTCTTATAAGAGTTATAAGACTGAACAGAGAATAGAAGAATATCTAGATTCTCAAGCCGCCCAAAAGAACATGCATGTTGATGCATCTTCTTCAGGTGTGTTAGTTATTGAGAACTGTTTTTCAGTTCATCCTACGTCCTGGGTATTAGATACCAGATCAGGATCCCACATATGTAAATTGTTACATGGGCTACGTAAAGGTAGAGAACTGGGAAAAGGTGATCATTCCGTTCAAGTAGGGAACGGTGCAAGTATTGCAGCCAAAGCAGTTGGCGAATATCACCTAGTATTGCCAAGTCGTAATACACTGATTCTAAATGAGTGCTATTATATACCGAACATGATGTGCAACATTATATCAGTTTCTTTATTAAGTAAAGAAGGATATAATTTTGTAGTAAAGGATAATGTTATGAACATATTCCTAGATCAAAAGTTGATTGCATCAGGCTCGTTACATAATGGCATATTCATTCTAAATCAGAATACAGTCCTCAATATACAAAATACACACAAGAGGAAAAGTTCATAAATGAACGAATCCTTCTTGTGGCATTGTAGACTTGGTCATATCAATGCGACACGACTGGCTAAGTTACATAAAGATGGTTATTTGAATCCGTTCGAATTATCATCTTATGATACTTTCCATTCATGTCTCAAAGGAAAAATGACCAAAGCTCCGTTTAGTAGACACGGAGAAAGAGTTAATGAACTCTTAGGACTAATACATAGTGATGTATACGGTCCCATGTCTACGCATGCCAGGAACGGTTCTTCCTACTTCATTACATTCACTGACGATCTCTCTAGATTCGGACATGTGTTCCTGATGAAACACAAGTCTGAAGCTTTTGAGAAATTCAGAGAATATAAGCACGAAGTAGAAAAACAAACGGGCAAAAGTATTAAGATCCTTCGATCTGATCGAGGAGGAGAATACTTAAGCAATGAGTTCCTAGATTATCTAAAAGAGAATGGGATTCTCTCTCAGCTTACTCCTCCTTATACACCACAGCACAACGGTGTATCGGAGCGGAGGAATCGCACCCTATTAGATATGGTGCGCTCTATGATGAGTACAGCTGAGTTACCTATTTCCTTCTGGGGGTATGCGCTTGAGACAGCAGCATACCTATTGAATAAAGTTCCAACTAAATCTGTACCTACCACACCATATGAGATATGGAGTGGGAAGAGACCATGTCTTAAACGAGTTAAGATATGGGGTTGTCTGGCCTATGTCAAAAGGCAAAATCCAGACAAACTCGAGGCACGGTCAGTTCTATGTAAGTTTGTGGGATATCCTAAACATTCAAATGGATATTTTTTCTACCACAGTGAACAACAAAAAGTGTTTATTGCTCAACATGCAACCTTTTTAGAAAAGGAATTTCTTGCAAAAGAGATTAGTGGCTCTGAGGTAGAACTGGAAGAAGTTCCAAAAACACAAACTGTAACTGAAGATTTAGTGGAACCAGAGGATTCGGTAGTACCCGACGAACCCCAGCCTCTCCGCCGATCTAGCAGGGTTTCTCATCCGCCTGAGAGATACTACGGTTTTCTCATTGATGGTGGAAGCGAGGATTGAATCATGGAAGATGATGACCCGACTAGTTTCGAGCAGGCCATCACGAGTGGTGACTCTGTGAAATGGCTGGATGCAATGCGATCTGAGATGGAATCCATGTACACCAATAAAGTATGGATTTTGGAAAATGCTCCTGAAGGGGTAAAACCCATTGGGAGCAAGTGGATTTTTAAAAAGAAATTTGGTGTAGATGGAAAAGTTGAGACTTTCAAAGCTAGACTTGTAGCAAAGGGTTTTCGTCAACGACCAGGTGTGGATTATGACGAAACCTTTTCTCCAGTGGCTATGCTTAAGTCCATCCGGATCTTACTTGCCATTGCTGCATACCATGACTACGAAATCTGGCAAATGGATGTTAAGACCGCCTTTCTAAATGGTGATTTAGAAGAGTGCGTGTACATGACTCAGCCAGAGGGATTCGTAGATAGTGGGAGCAGCGGAAAGGTGTGCAAACTGCTTAAATCCATTTATGGGTTAAAGCAAGCATCGCGGAGTTGGAACATCTGTTTTGATGAAGTAGTCAAAGAGTTTGACTTCATCAAAAACATAGATGAACCTTGTATCTATAAGAAGGCAGCAGAGAGTAAGGTTGTCTTCCTCGTATTGTACGTGGATGACATACTCTTGATAGGAAATGATATTCCTTTGCTGCAATCAGTCAAGCTCTTCTTATCACAAAGATTCTCAATGAAAGATCTAGGTGATGCCTCATGCATATTGGGGATTAGGATCTATAGAGATAGATCCAAACGAATACTGGGATTGTCCCAATCCAGGTACATTGACACCATACTAAAGAGGTTTAGTATGGAAGAATCCAAGCGTGGGAACCAACCCACGATCTCTGGACTCACTCTCTCCAAAGAGATGTCTCCCAAGACTGATTTGGAGAGAGCTCGCATGCAAGGGATACCCTATGCTTTGGCAGTAGGCTCTATCATGTATGCGATGCTATGTACCAGACCCGATATAGCATACTCACTAAGTGTAGTGAGTCGGTATCAAGCAGATCCTGGAGAGAGTCACTGGACAGCTGTGAAGAACATTCTCAAGTACTTGCGAAGGACTAGAGACATGTTCTTGGTGTATGGTAACGGAGAACTCCGGGTGGAGTCCTTTACCGATTCCAGCTTCCAGAGTGATAAGGATGACTCTAAGTCGCACTCGGGATTTGTCTTTACCCTCAATGGAGGGGCGGTATGTTGGAAGAGTTCCAAACAGGATACCGTTGCAGACTCGACGATGGAGGCTGAATAAATCGCTGCCAACGATGCTACCAAAGAGGCTGTCTGGATGAAGAAGTTCATTAGTGAACTTGGAGTGGTTCCATCCATTGAGCATCCAATACCTCTGTATTGCGATAACAATGGAGCTGTGGCTTTGGCCAAGGAACTCAGATCCCATCAGAAGTCCAGACATATTCTGAGGCAGTATCACCTGATCAGGGAGATAGTTGATCGCCGAGAGATCGAGGTCAGGAGAGTAGATACGAAGGACAACACTGCGGATCCACTCACGAAGGCCATTCCCCAGATACAGTTTGAGAGATTATTCGGGATGCTAGGTATGAGATACTACAGCAGCTGGCCTTAGTGCAAGGTGGGAGATTGTTAGTTATGTATATGCCCCAGAGGCCATTGTTGTACATTTGATGTATATTATGATGGATGCTTGATATATACAGAGAGGACTTTCTTGCTCGTCATGATAGTATGCTATTTGGTTTCACTTTATCTTAACATGTTGACTTGTATTGGTTTACTGTCTTTCTCTCACATGTTGATAAAGCCCTTAGGATCTGTACTCGACTACTGGGACTATGATGAGATCATACTAGTGGGGCCATAGTAGTCGATGAGTACATCCTATAACTGTTCCTAGTCGAGGGTATATCGAGACAGGGCATTGATACACCAGAGTAGACTAGCGTATACACATCTTGACCCATATGATGGGCGATGGATGATCCCATATCCATCGGTGTTTGACATCAAGGATGGTGTACGGGTGCTCAGTGGAGACTGGGTACACTGGACGGACTCGCCGAGAACTCCCAGTTGGTGATATACCACACGTCAGATGGCAGTTCTCCGGTGACACTGGTACAGGGTAGTCTGTAGACCCGAGATCGTCATAGAGTCTTGTGTGATTCCCACTGTGCTTTGATTTCCACCTTACCACGTCCAAGAGGGCGTGCAAAACGGTGGCTTTTGGGTACAGTCCCGAATCACATGGAGGCAATGAGCGATAGGAGGGGATTCGTCTCTCCCGGTATAGGGAGTTGATGTTGTGCTGTGTTCGATTGGCTATAACTGGAAGTCCCTGGTCAGGGCTGATATAGAGATTTACTGGTAAGTGTTACTAGTAGTTTCTCAACCTGTTATGAGCCTCACATCGACACGACTTATCGGTTACTGGGGTCTGACGTTTACCACCCCTAGACTTGATATGCGACATATCAGACGAACAGACCGGACTGTACGGGAGTGTTACTGATTGGATTCACAGGAGAACGCACAGGCTAGCTTGTTGATCTTCTGATCGCTCAATACCTGGGTGGCTGTTACGTTTAGCTGACCGCTTGCAGCTTGTGGGTGTTTGATATGATCATCACCTGCTACCGGCGTATTGACCATTCTTTAGAGTCCTACACAGAGGTTTCTTGGCTCAGGCGAAACGGAGTAGAGGCACATATGTGATATGTGCAGGACCGAGGATAATGCGATATGAGATACCGTATTATATTCTCGAGATATTTTGATATGAATCGGGACATCGGATCAAGTGTTGATTCGACGAATCGGTACATGATATATTAGCTGGTTATATTCGATATAGCCGGATCGTTGGATCAAGTGTTGATTCGATGACTTAATGTATAATAATATATATGATATATTGTATTACATTATCTAATATTGGCTCGCTTTATTATTTCATTTTCTCACTAGATGATACATTGATATATATGTGATATATGTTAATTGTATTATTTTCTTTTGTTGCAAATATATAATATATATGTGATATATATTATTGTGACATGATATGATTTGTTATTAAACATGTTTAAGGATGATTAAATGGGATTAGGGTTTGATTAGGGTTAGCTTCTTCTTGTTCATTCTAGAAGTTTTGCTTTTGTCTTGGTTAAGATATTATGGTTGATATTTTTCCATGACTCATTTCTAACCTAACCAAACCCTAACCCTAGTTTATTCTCTACAAACTCTTAGCCTATCATCCTTGACCATGGTTGATATATCAATCATATAGATTTCTTTTCTATTCATCACAAAAGGATTATCCTTTCCATTATTATCTTCTTCTCTCTTGAGTTCTAAAAGAAAAAGCATACTAGTTAATTCTTGTGTGATGATTTCAAGTGAGAAAGTGAATAAAAAGAAAGCATAAATACTACTCCCTCATCCTCATCTCATCTAGCCCATGAGATTAGGGTGTTCATCTCTTTAGAGTGAGAAAGCTTGGGTTTTTGCAACTTCGACGTAGATCATCGGAGATTCGGAACACTTCAAGCTAGCATGGATCGTTCGAGTCGTGGAGCCTCTCTTGAGTCCGGGAGATCGTGGATCGCGGCGAAGGGACTACTACTCGGAGCTTGTGAAGCGAAGGAGCGGACTACAAAGGTTGTAATCCCTCACACTTAGCTTTAAAGATATCATCTTGCATGCTAAACCCTAATAATCTAGCAAAGATCCCGTCTTTGGGTTGTTCGGCACGTCTAAAATTTTATCCGGGCATGTTTGATGCCTTATGAACCTTCACAAGAGTGCCAAGGAACCCTACACTCATTTGATGAGGAAAGAGCCGAGATCCCTTCACCGAGTGACCACTTTAGCGAAACTAGCAAAAGCCTCAGAAACACTCCTTTTAAATCATTTGATTCTACAACGATATCAAGTTCATTATGCAAAAGGTTTTCTTAAAAACCTGTCGTAGCCCTCCGTCATTTCAGATAAGTACTATTTAGCATTCGTGCTGTGGTAGTTTGGCTTTCGTCAAGGCGTAGTGTTCAGTAGCTAACTAGTGCTTATCTGCTGCATACGATGCGATTGGATTAGGGTATTCGTACGGCATTGTTTGGCATTCGTGAAGGGTCGTGCGAGTGGGTTTAATTCAATCAGGAAATGTACGGGTTGAACTTGACTAGCGGACTATGGGTTGTTTGGCATTCGTCAAGGTCATAGCACGTTAGGGGTAAAATATTATCGGGAATTTCAAGTGTTGAAATTTGCAATGAGATTGCATACCTTCTATGAGATAGATGTATCCTGATACCCACTGCGAGTAAGAGTTACTCCTGGGAGACTTTTACACATTACAATTAAACGATCAAGTAGGTGTCTAGAAAGGTGTCAACGGGGTTATGCCACTGGAAAAACGAGGTTTATTTTAATTAGGTCTGTGCGAAAGCACGGGGAACCTCCCTCAAAGTACCGGCACTGGCCTGGCTGAAAGATTGGCGAACTTGTAGGGTGTAATTAATCCCGGCTAGTCTTTCCTTTTAGGGTTTGAAGGAAGATTTGACTAAAACAGTGGGAGCCATCCTGATTAGATAAATTAATAACCATTCTAATCTTGCAAGAGCATACGCTGAGTGTTTTCTTCTCTCTCTCCAGGTAGCGACTATGTCACGCCTTAATCAAGATAATAATACGGATGTATTGACCGAACCCGCTTGTTATACTGAGCCGGAGAATGTTGGTCCCGCTCCAACTTACAACTGTTATAAGACCGAGCAGGAAATAGGGGATTACCAGGATTCCCGTGCCGCCCAAACGAAGAAAGTGTATGATGATGCATCTTCTTCGGGTGTGTTCATTACAGAGAACTGTTTCTCAGTATCCTTTACGTCCTGGGTATAAGATATCGGATCAGGATCCCACAAATGTAATCTGTTACATGGGCTATAGAAAGGTAGAGAACTGAGAACGGGTGATAAGTTTTAAGAGTCGGAAACAGTGCAAGTGTTGCAGCCAAGTCTGTTGGCAGTTATCATCCTGTATTACCAAATACATTGATTCTGAACGAATGCTATTAGATACCGAACCTGAAATACAACATCATATCAGTCTCTTTATTTAGTAATGAAAGATATAATTTTGTATTGTTGGATAATGTTTTGAACATTTCCTATATCAACAATTGATCGGTTCAGGCACGTTATCTAAAAGCATATACGTTCTAAATCAAACCACGGTTCTTTAACGTATAGAACACATACAAGAGGAAGAGTTCAGAAATGAACAAATCCTTCTTGAGACATTGTAGACTAGGTCATATCAATGCGACCTGACTAACTAAGTTACATTTAGATGCATATTTAAATCTGTTTGAATTTACATCTTGTGAAACTTGCCAGTCATGTCACAAAGATAAGATGACCATAGCTCCGTTTATTGGAAACAGAGAAAGAGTTAGTGAACTCTTGGGATTGATACATGATGATGTATGTAGGTCCCCTGTCTACACATGCCAGGAACGGTTCTTTGTACTTCATTACATTCACTAATGATCTCTCAAGATTTGGACATATGTTCTTGTTGAAACACAAGTCTGAACCTTTTGAGATATTCAAAGAATATAAGTTAGAAGTAGAGAACCAAAACGGGTATAAGTATTATGTCCTTTGTTGTGATCAGGGAGGAGAATACTTGAGCACGGAATTCCTGGACTATTCTAATGGAGAATGAGATTCTCTCTCAGCATTACTCCTCCGTATACACCACAGCACGTCGGTGTATCGGGGCGGAGCAATTGCACCCTATGTGATATGGTGCGCTCTATGATGAGTACTACTGAGTTACCTATTTCCTTTTGGGGGTTATGCACTTGAGAAGCTGCATACCTATTGAATATGGTTCCAATCAAATCAGGTGCCTACCACTCCATATGTGATATGGTATAGGAAGAGCCCATCTCTTAAGTTAGTTAAGATTTGGGGTTGTCCGGCCTATGTCTAAAAGCAAAATCCGGACAAGCACGAGGCAATGTCAGTTCTGTGGAAGTTTGTTGGATATCCCAAGCAATTCGCAAGGGAATATTTTCTATCACACTGAAGAACAAAAGGTGTTTTGTTTCTCCGCATGCCACCTTTTGGAAATGGAATTTCTTGTGAAGAAATTTGTGGTCATGAGGTAGAACTGGAAGCAGTTCCAGGTATACAAACTACAGTTGATGATTTGGTAGAACCGGAGGATTCAATAGTTTCCAACGAACCTCAGCCTCTCCGCCGATCTAGTAGGGTTCCTCATCCACCTGAGAGATACTTCGGTTTTTCTATGACGGTGGGAGCGAGGATTGCATCATGAGATGATAACCCAACTAGTTTCGAGCAGGCCATCAGGAGTGGGGACTCTGTAAGAATGGCTGGATGCTAAGCGATCTGAGATGGAATCCATATACACCAACAAAGTATGGACTTTGGTTGCTTTATCTGAAGGGTTAAATCCCCATCAGGAGCAAGTATATCTTGAGAAGATTACTTGGTGTACATGGAAAAGTTGAGACTTTCAAAGCTAAGACTTGATATAAAAGGTTCTCGTCATAGACCAGGTGTGGATAATGATGAAACCTTTTCTAATGCCTATGCTTAAGTCCATCCAGATCCTACTTACCATTGCTACATACCATGACTACGATATCTGGCAGTTGGGTGTCATGAATGCTTTTCTAAATAGTGATTTAGAAAAGAGCGTCTATAAGTACACAGCCAGAAAGCTTCGTAAACAGTGGGAGCAGCGGAAACGTGTGCAAGTTGCTTTATGAGTTAAAGTAGGTATTGCGGAGTTGGAACATCTGTTTTGATGTGGTAGTCAAAGAGTTTGACTTCATCAAAATGGTAGATGAACCTTGTATATACAAAAAGGTAGTAGGGAGTATGGTGGTGATACTCGTATTGTACATGGATGACATACTCTTGATAGGGAAGGAGTTTCCTATGCTACGCTCGATCAATCTCCTTTTATCATAATGATTCTCCATATAGGACCAAGGTGATACCTCCTAAATCCAGGGTTTTGGATCTATGAGATAGATCTAAGTGGATGTTAGGATTCTCACTAGGTGTAGTGAGATGGTATCAATCGATCCTGGGGAGAATCATTGGATAGCTTCCAGGGTGGTAAGGTCAACTGAATGTCAGTCACAGGCATTGTCTTTACCCTCATTGGAGGGATGGTATGTTGGAAGAGTTCCAAGCTAGATACCGTGACACACTAGACAATAAAGGCTGGATACATTGCTACCAAAGATGCTACCAAAGAAACAGTCTGGGTGTATATAAGTTCATGAGATGAACTTTGTTCCTACCATTGTGTGACAATGGAGTTGTGGTTTTGGCCAAGGAACCCCGTCCCATCAGTGATCCAGACATATTCTTAGGCAGTATCACTTGATCATGGAGATGGTTGATCTCCAGGGAGATCGAGGTCAGGAGAGTGGATACAGAGGAGAACATGGTGGATCCACTCACAAAGGCCTATTCCCAGGAGAGACTTATATGGGATGGTTGAGTATGAGATACTTCAACCACTGCTGATTGTTGGGTATGAGATACTACAACAGATGGCCCTAGTGCAAGTGGGAGATTGTTAGTGATATGTATGCCCTAGAGGCCATTACTGTACATACGATGTATATTGTAGTGGATGCTTGGACATATATATAGAGTGCTTTCTTGCTCGACATGATAGTATGCTATCTGGTTGATCTTTATCTTAACATGTACACTGATTGTCTCTATGCTACATGTTGATAAAGTCCTTAGGATGAGTACTTGACTACAAGGATTATGATGTAGATCATACTAGTGGGGACAGTATAGTCGCTAAGTACATCCTTCAAATGTTACTAGTCGTAGGTATATCGAGACGGGGCATCGATATACCAGAGTAGACTAGCGTATAGCTTCTCGACCCATGTAGATGGGCGATGGATGGTCCCATATCCATTGGTGTTTGGCATCAGAGACAGTATACGGGTGCTCAGTGGAGACTGGGGACACTGGACAGACTCACCGAGAACTCCCAGATGGTATTATACCTTATGTCAGATAGCAGTTCTCTGGTGACACTGGTACAGGTTAGTCTGTAGACCCGAGATCATCATAGAGTCTTGTGCGATTCCCACTATGCTTTGATTTCCACCTTACCACATTCAAGAGAACGTGAAAAACGGTGGCTTTTGGGTACAGTTCCGAGTCACATGGAGGCAATGAGCGATAGGAGGGGTTTCGTCTCTCCCGGTATTGGGAGTTGATGTTGCGCTGTGCTCGATTGGTTATAACAGAAAGTCCCTGGCCAGGGCTGCTTTAGAGATATACTGGTAAGTGTTATCAGTAGTTTCTCGACCCGTTATGAGCCTCATATCGACACGACTTATCGAGTTACTGAGGTCTGACGTTTACCACCCCTAGACAAGATATGCGACATATCAGACGAAGAGACCGGGCTGTACGGTAGTGTTACTGATTGGATTGACAGGAGTGTGAACAAGCTTGCTTGTTGATCTTCTGATCACTCAATACCCGGGTGGCCGTTACGTTTAGCAGACCGCTTACGACTTATGGGTGTTTGATATGATCATCACCTACTGCCGGCGTATTGACGAGTCTTTAGAGTCCTACACAGAGGTTCCTGGCTCAAGCGAAACGGAGTAGGAGCGCATATGTGATATGTACGGGACCGAGAATGATACGATATGAGATACCGTATTCTATTCTCGCGATTTGTGACATTGGTCGTTTATATACGATATAGCCGGGTTATCGGATCAAGTGTTGATTCGATAAGTTGTTACATATGATATTAGTCGGTTATATGTGATATAGCCGGATTATTAAATCAATAGTTGATTTGATAATCTAATGTATAATTATATATTTGATATATTACATTACATTACATTAACTAGTATTAGCTTACTTATGATTTCTTTTCTCACTTGATGTGCACATTGTATATATATGTGATATGTATATTTGTGTACATGTATTGTGTCATGCTTAATGATACATGCAAGATGGGTGTATGAGACTCAGACCACGCAAGGGTTAAGTTGGGGCTTGATATTTATGAATTAAGTTATCACAAATTAGTTGGACTTAGTCAATAATTCAAGCTTGGATGAAGCTTGTAGAAGATTGACCAAGTCCACTCTTTTGTCATAGCTTAAGATATTTGGTAACCCAACCTTAACCCTTGCCCTTGGTTTATTCTCTACATGAGTTAGGCATGAGAGGGATTAACTCGCCCATAGTTGCAATTATTCATTTGAAAAAAAAATTCATTTTTCATATGAGTACATTTCTTCTTCTTCTTCTTCTTCCTCAAAAAGCTTTCTAGCTTCAATGTAGTTGTAAGAAAAAGTGTGAGAAAATCAAATCTAAAGTGAGCACACTTCCTACTTCATCATCCTCTACTACTTGCCATTTAGTATAGGGTGTTTGCTTCACTAATTCCATAGTGAGTGAAGAGATAGCTTGGGTTAGTGTCTCCTCGACGTAGATCATCTTCGGCCTCGAAGACTTCGATGTAAGCATGTTCGTTTCTTCATGGGAGCCTCTCTAGAGTCCAGAGTTTACGATCGCAGCGAAAGGGACTACTACACGAAACTATTGAAGTGAAGGACCGGTCTACAAAGGTTGTATTCCTTGCTCACTAGACTTGCAAAGTGTTTGCATTTATATTTCCGTCAATTTCTTGTTAACGATTCTTAGTTAGGGTTAGCTAAAACGGCAAATTTTTGAATTTGGTATGGACGATGCCACCCGAAACCTTGTTGCCGTCTTAGGTAACCCTGCACATAGTGGACCCGGTGCGGTACCCCGGGGCAAGATGGTCCCAGATGATGGCGTTGAGCCCGGCAGGGGAGCACTACCGACCGGTTATTTATGACACGGCGGATATCCGGAGGATACCGACGTAGTCGTGAGATTTGATGACATGGGCCAGTCCGGATTGCCGGAGCCCGAGATATTGAGATTTGATGTTATGGGCCAGTCCGGATTGCCGGAGCCCGAGATATTGAGACTTTATGATATGGGCCAGTCCGGATTGCCGGAGCCCGAGATATTGAGATATTGGGATATATGTTTTGTGTCAATGCTTGACACGGATTCTCTGTTGATTTCATTGATGATACTTCGGTTTTTACACAAATCTCACTGAGATAAGAGAACAGTTTTTTTATTCAAGATATATTCTGTTTTCATTCTTAATGCATTCGTACATCATATATGTGATATGTTGCTACATGAGGCACTGACACGAGCACTTGGTATTACACTTATCTATAGATGTTTACCTTTGCCATTATTAGATACTTCAGGTTATATTTATGAGGATATTATTGTATGACCTGGGATAGAGTCATGCATGCGATTTCTTCTCGGTGATGTTTTCTACTCACGAGTTGGCAACTCACCCCCGTTGTGCCACAGTTCTTGAAGGTTTGGCCGTACATGTTTCGTTGCGGCTTGCTGGCATACTACTTCCTTCCGAGTGATTGCTTTGGTAGGTGGGTTCACTTGTATCATGACCACGTTAGTATTTGTATTTATTTCAGTTGTATCTAGTAACTCCATCAACCAGACTTGTATATTTGATAGACATAGAAAACCATTTCTTTATTCTTTCGACCTTAGAGTCGCGCGCTTGTATTATTATGATTCTTCTCTGGTTTTCTTGAGAATGTTGGTTTCTTTATGAGTTTTGATCCTCTCCCCTCGGCGTTGTATATTATATTGCTTGCATGGTTGTTTCCGCCAATTGGCGAAGAGCAAGCTCCCGCTTGGGGATGCCTTTATTCATCATTATATGTATTTCATGTGTTGTACCCGTTTGGGGCCAGTATTTACAAAGGAGACTCTGCCGAATTTTTCGGGAAAATATGGTGTTGCTTTTAAATGTTTTATGCCACTTATTTTGCTAAAACCACTTACTTTAAAATAAGTTTTCCTTCACTCTCTTTTTAAATGGTTTAGATTTCTGGATTTTTGGCTTACTTGAATTAGGTGGGGTCTTATAGACTTCACATGATTCAAGTACCAGTCACGTGCCATTTTAGGTCGTGACATATCCCCTTTAAGTACTCCGCTTGTTGCTATTCCTTTTTTGTATGATTAGAGATGTGGGTTTTTGGTTTTGAGGGATTTGGTCTCCAAATTTGGAGAAAGTCGCCTCCTTTGTTTGATTTTGGATGTGGTTATTTGTATGTGGAGGGAGTTAGTTTCATAATTGGGAGAAAGATGGAGTCTTTTGTTATCTTAAATGACATGTATACCACTAATGGATCAAATTTGATGATTTTTGTTATTTTGAATGATCCAATTGTCGAAATTGTTGTGTTTTGATGCAAATACACTTTAGTTATCAATGAAAATTTTTCTTATATATATATATATGTGTGTGTTTCTTTCGTCTAGTTATTTGTTGGTATTGAATGCAAAAATTAATGTTTCTTTTCTTTTTTCTTTTTTTTTGCAGGCATCAGAGAAATGAGCTTAGGACAGAGGGACTACAAGTAGCCATTAATGGGATGAAAGCCTCTTTTTACCATCCCATCAGCTGTTTTTATCGGTGTTAGTATCAGATGTTAATTGCAGAGTCCTATTTAGTTAACTTGTAATCTTCGGGTGTTGTTTTTAAGAATTTTGATTTTTGAGGGTGTTTTTTTAAAATACCCAAGTTTTTAGGGTTGCATATTAAAAAAGCCCAACTATTTATCATAAATATATTAATTAGTATGGTGATTTTTGAAAAAGTATTTGAGCTATTTTGACCAACTATTATTATATTTGAATAGCGAAAGGATAAAATGGTAATCTTATAAATTTGAGGGCATGAGTTGACATACTTTGGGGTTAGAGTTCTCATGTTACCCCATAAATTCTAGTTATAATTATAAAGATTTAGTATTCTTATTTTATTATAAGAACTAAATATATAGTTAACAGCAACGAACAAACAGCAAGACGAGCGTTTTTATTCTCAACTCACTTTAGTTAATTTAGATAGAAAATGGGAAAATATTGAATTGAAAATAGTGATAACAACTTAGAGAAAACTGCAGTAAATTTAAAATTGATTGAAGTTCAATTTGGTAATGCAATTTAGAAACATACGGCATCTTTATGCAAAACTGACTGGAAACTATGGGTGTAACCGAGCCGAGCTTGAACCATAGTCACAAATTCTTCGTTCGGGTATAATTCGGCGAGATCGAAAATTCGGAATCGGCAAACTATTCGGAAAAAATCGGCATGTATTCGGGAAAAAATCGGTAAGTGTTCGGAAAATGTTCGGGAAGGATTTCGAGCAAGAAATTAATATATGAGACGCTAGGTTTTGATTTTGTGAATTATTTGCTGTTTTTTGAATTATTCGATATTTTTTCACATAATTCGGGAATAATTCGTGAATTATTCGCGAATAATTTGCGAATTATTTGGCCCGCCGATTAAGTCGGCTGATCGAAAATTCGCGAATTATTCGCGAATTCGGCGAATTATTCGCGGATTATGTGACTATGGCTTGAACGAGCCGATCCATGTCCAAGCTCGGCTCGGCTTAGTTTATGCTAGTTTAAGCTCGGCTCGAGCTGAGCAGGTTTGGCTCATGTTCAGCTCGTTAGTGTAACGTTTCCAAAATAATAAAATATGATTTTTGGGAAATTTTATAATTTAATATTATTTTAATGAATATTTTAATATTCTGGTATAATTAAATACAAATAAATGGGGAAAAATTATGGAAAATTCTAAAATAGTGTATTTTATGGAATTATGCCATTTTAAAGTTTTTAAGATTAGTTATATGCTAATTTAGTGCTAATCGCGATTAAGAATCGCTAATTGGATTTTTAGCTTTTTTGTGCAAAAATGTGCACATATCATTTTCCACACTTGTTACACTTGTGTTACATTTCTTTTGCCATGGTTCTTTTGGGTTCACTATTGGAGTGAGAGGGAAAAGAAAAGAAAAGAAAACGTAAGTGATGATGAGAGAGAAAGGGACCAAGTCAACCTTCACCTCTTTTGACCCATGCCCCCCCATCATTTCCCTTCTCATTTTCTCTCCCTCCCCTTGTTGGAGCTGCTGCTGCTCTCTCTCCCTCTCTCACCCTCTTCACAAAAAACCCTAGATCCACCATGAAAACAAAGCCAAAACCCCATTCCCACTTCACAAAACTTACTCCCAAGCTCACTAGCTACACATTGAACCTAGCAAGATTGGATTTTGAGGACTTTGAGCAACTCAAGAATTTTCTTGAGTTGCCAAAAGAGGTAATTTCTGCACCTATTAGAGTAGTATCTCATTTCTTGTGCATCAATTCTAGTTTCATATCGATATTGTGTCGTTTTGTGGACTTTGAAGAATTCAAGTTAGGGTTTAGGGTAAAACTGAAATCAAAGATGGAATTGAGGATTGTGGTGACCTTAGAACCCCTTGTGTGATGCTAATTTGAACCCAAACCTGAACTTGAAACCAGAATACGGAATTACGGAATCGATATCGGGGAAAACTGAAAATCTGGAAGTGTTTTGTGGAATCTGCTATCACCCCGAGACCCCAAAAATAAAACTGAGTTGACAGTGAGATGTGCAGGAACCATATAAACACCACACCAAACCCTAGCCTCCAACTCCAAGGTGAGGCCGCCAATTTTTCCCTTCTGGCCGCAATTTGCGGCCAGAGCAGGGTGGATCTGTCTCGAATTTTGTGCATGGCCCCATTTCCTCTATTCTTGACCCTGGGTATGTCTAGTTTTGACTGATTCCATCTAGGGTGAAATCTGGGTTGATTTGCTTGAGTTGGTGTATGATTTACGACTTGTTTTAGTATGGATTTTGGTATTTGGTGATTCATTCCTGTCGGGTGGCGTTTGGACGTCAACGACAAGTGGATATTGATCGTGTTTACATGCGAGTCGACAGGTTTTTACCTATGCGGGTAGCGTGTGCTATTTTGGTTTCCGATGTGATTTTCATGTGCTTTAGCGTTGTGATATACTTGTAGGTACCCTATGAGATGTTGAGGCAAAGAAGATGAAGATGGCAACATCGGCACCGATACATGAGAAGCAAGGTGAGTAGATTTATATCTACGGAGAGAAGTCGAGTGGATGGCGTATAGCACCCCCGCAGTCCGTGGTGATGTATACGAATACGTATACACACATATATTTATTATGTGTTGTTTAGGGTTATTGATGGTAATAATGGATTATTGGTGATAAGGATGTATTGGTTGAGTATAGTGCGAAACCCTAGAGTAGTGGTTGCACCCACACTCACACATACACACATACTTGCATACATTCTCTCATTTATCTGTGCGCATATGATGGTGTATATCTACACATGGGTATGGGACTATGTGTTCATATACGAGTTTTGAGGATGATACGTGGGATTGAGATGAGTCGATGAGATTCGATTGAGGCCGTGAGATTTGGCGACATGACAGAGTTCGTATTGGAGATGTGATATGATGGTAGTGATACCTGTCATGTGATGAGATAGTGTGATATTGACTCAGATTTATACGGTTTCCATACCCCTCTCTATACACTTGATTGTTGGGTTCTTAGTTCGCATAGTAGGCGTTAGACTAGACCCGAGTCATACCTATTTCAAAACTAACGAATCAGGGATATTTTAAAGATAGGCAAAAAGGGTTTATACGGATATTTTCAAAAGGCGCATCTTTTCTTAAAACACCGTAGCCCTTATTTTACCAAAAGCCCTGATTCGTCTTATTTCAAAAGGCAAGGTTGCATGATATATCTATTGAGGCAGGTTCTCTACTGTTGCGTTGATTATTCGATTCCGCATATTCATGCTATTTGCATCGCATCGCTTGTATTGTTGATATATTCAGTCATGCTGCTAGGACACCAGCACCATTATCGATGATGCGTATGTTCCACGTACACTTGTTTTCCGGCTCACACACTTCATCATCGATAATTGCCATGTCACTACACTGTAGTACTGTTGCATTCAGGATATGACCCTTGCATGACATATTGATATGCTTACCTTTCTGCTATATGTCGCATACATGCTGCTTTCTGATTATACGCATTGAGATATGCTGTTTCCATGATATTTCTGGTTTTGGGAACCGTGGGTGTTTCAAAGAGGATGTGTAATTGTTTTAGAAACCCGGTTACCCTTGATATGATATTTCAGTGCGTCCACCATGTGTTTTCTCGGTGCTGAGAGCGACATGTGAAACCCGATTCGAGGAGGCGGATGAGGCCGATTGCGGGTACATGGTGGACCCGGTATGGTTCCCCGGGGCAAGAAATGTTTTTCGTGGAGCAGACGATGAGCCTGGCAGGGTGGCGAGTACCTACCGGTGATTTTTTTGGACCTGGCGGTTATCCGGAGGATACTGACCAGAGTCGATAGATGGATATGGACGTTCTGCCGGGGCCGAGGGCCGATACCGCAGACAGAGCCTATGGGCCGATCCGGACTGACGGAGCCCGATATATGAGGATTTACGTGCCGATGCTGGGCACAGTTTTCATGATGTTTTCGAGTGCCGATGCTGGGCACTCCGGTTCCATGATTTTGACGTGTCGCGAGGGACACAGGTAGTTTATATCCTCATATTTCCATGCATATGCTGATGATATTTACATGCATGATGGTTATTGTCATTGGGTGACGAGTGGACGGGATCCACGTACATGCAGATTGATTTCATTGATTGTACCTCACATTTATGATATGCTATTACCTGAGGCACTGGCACGAGCACTTGGCATTACACTCATGTATAGAGATTACATTGCCAGTTTAGCATGTTCAGTCTTATTCATATTGAGGTTATATTTATATCTGATCGTATTGACCTAGGATGGGTCATGCATTCGATATCTGCTTATAGATATTTTTCTATTCACGAGTTGGCAACTCACCCCCGTTGTGCCACAGTCCTTGCAGGTTTTGCCGTACAGATTCCATAGCGGCATTTCTGGCACACTGCTTCCACATGGGTGACTTGCATTGGTAGGTGGGTTCTTTGTATCAGAACCGCCATTGCTCCTGTATTATTCATTGTATCTAGTAATTCCATCAACCAAAACTTATATATTGTTTCAGACTTAGAAAACAGTGTTGTATTATTTCGACCTTAGAGTCGCGCTTGTAGTATTACGGTTTTCTGGCTGTTTTGAGTTTCTTGTTGGGTTTTGATCCTCGCCCTTTGGCGTTGTATATTATTATTGCTTGCGTGGTTGTGACCGTCGATTGACGAAGAGCTAGCTCCCGCTTGGGGATGCCTTTTATCATTTCATATATATTATTCTTGTTGTACCCCGTTTGGGGCCAGTTTTTACAAAGGAAACTCTGCCGAAATTTTCAGGAAAGGTTACACATTTTAAAAATGCATATTCGGCTTAGTTATTTAAAAACTTGATTTTCGAAACGTGATTTCTTTACTTTTCAAAACCAGTTTTCCTTATTTACTCTTTAAATGGTTTTAGATTTCTGGGCTTTTGGCTTACTTGGATCAGATGGGGTCCTATAGACTTCATATGGTTCAAGGGCCAGTCACGTGCTCTTTCGGGTCGTGACAAAGTTGGTATCAGAGCGCTAGGTTGACCTTGGTTCGAGTCTGAGTTTGACAATGTGGAGCCTAGGGCGTTATTTATATACGGAACTTCGGCTTGACCTTACGGAACTTAGACTTAGTCGAGTGGATATTAGACCCGAACTTTCGTCGTGTAGGATGACCCTTGGTTGATGGAATAGGTGACTAAAGTAGAGTGACGTACCGTGGGTATGTTCCACGGCATACTTACGACACGCCACTCCGCTTAAGAAACCTTAGGTTGTACATTTCCTTGCACCGTATTATATTCCTTCCTATGATCTATCTTCATCGATACTGGTTATGGTTTTGCTGCCGCGATTGCACGGGAAGAGTGAGCTACGGCTCGAGTTGCGTCAGCATGAGCTCGTCGTGGACGAGGGCTGACCGGGGCGTGATTCCAGAGACATACGGTTGCATTGAGGCTTCGTATTTTGTGTTTCCGCACTGTGAGCGTTTGACAGATCGCTGTTGCGAAATTTTTCGGATGTACCGGTCGGTACCAGAGGATTGAGCCACTGATAGAGGCCAGCCAGGATGTGATGACCGTTGATATATCGCTTATTCATGATGGTTGAGGCGCTGCTTAGCGTACCGACGAATGAGCCAGTTGTTGCTGCGAATGATGAGATATCGCCCAGATGATTGGAGCTACTGCAGCATGAGCATGTTCTTAGAGATATGATAGTGAGTCGCTTGTCACCGAGGATTAATGACTAGGACCTATGGTTCGTTCGCTTACCCCGATGCGAGGTCATCAGGTAGATTGATTCCAGCTAGAGACGACTTCACGCAGGTTCGTTGAGAGTCGATTGAGACGATCGAATGTCAAGAACCCATTTTCCAAGTTTAAAGTATTCGGAAAGACATGCAAGCGATTCTATGGACCCTCTAGAAGAATGAAACCCTAACTCGACATAATGACCGTGTGAAAACCTTTGAACCTTAGGGTTTGCGGCAGTTCCTCGGCGCCATTAGTGAGGCTTGGGTTTGCCCTTCTACGGCTGGACCACCGATGCTGTGGTATGTACTCGATACTATTAAACTGTACCCGAGATGTTGAGCTCTTGGGGGATTGTGAGGTTCTGACGAGTCGATCGGACGATTCGACATCATTCGGATATCATGTGATGGGACACTGCTTGGGAGACTCCAGATACATAGCCGTCGGAGCGCAGTCCGTGTAGCCACGATGAGGTGAGTCCGAATCAGTCGATATTGGAGCAAGGTGGAGTAAAGAGTTTGCACGAGATTTCGACGAGATGACGTTTCACTCCGCTGACACCAGAGATGCGATATGCACGCTGAGGACGTGTTCGGCTAGATATCTTCTACTGAGTGATGAAGATACCGAGTTCGTGATTTCGAGTCCGTGTTAGAGACTTCGGATGGACCGTAGCCGAGGACATTGCAGTGCGCAGATAAAGACGCGACGTCGAATGGTCGATGATACAGACAAGCGGGACAAGAAGTTCGTGCGAGATGCAGATGAGCTGTCACTACACCCCGTTAAGATTAAAGGCCGGACATGCATACAGAGGCGCAGGGATGCGACCAGCTTCTGAGGAGATGTTGTACTAAGGGTGCAGATGTTCAGAAAGCGAGGAAAGATTATGCCAGAGTACCAGCCTCCTTACAGTTTGGCTTAGGCAAGATCAGAAGAGACCTTGAGTAGGATTCCTTCCAGTACACTGCTGCTATAAGATTTGCACCAGGAGTAGATGCGTGATGTGCATTCAGAGGACCCGAGGTCGGCGCCAGAGATGTGCTGCTTTACGAGCGGTCGTGAGGATTGACCGAGAGATGACCAGGGAAGTGCCAGAACGGAATCGTTCCTGTCAGCACACCCGACCGGGCCGATGAGCCGATGGATTGCGAGATTGGTAATCTACAGGAAAGATCAGGAACCAGAAGCAGAGGACGCCAGCCGCGAGCAAGAGGCAAGTAGATATCTTGCGCCGCTAGAATCGGATGTACCGGTACCTTCTCGACCCTGAAGAAGGATATACCGACGATGGTATTTATGATTTGTGATTTTGTGATTTGATTATCACGTATCCGTCGCTTTGGATTTCGGTATTTTGGGCGATCTATTCGCATGATTTAGTCTTGATGACTGAGTTTCATAATATTTGATTTTGTGCACCATGGTCGCACCTACTGGGTATTTATACCTTGCACATAGTTATTACTCTTGAGGTGTTGATTGAGATTTCATGCCTATTTTATGCCGGTGATTTGATTTACGCTTCCAGCATAGTTTCATGTACTTTTAGTGTTTTGATTTGTGCACGCTGATGCACGCGGTTGTGAGTTTTCCATCGCGGTACACCTGATTTGATTAAGCCGCGTTGTATATTGTTTCGTGCCTTGGCTGCACCTGCTTATGACTTTATGGATTTCATACGGTTGATTTGATGTTGTGCATATGTTACGCACACGATTTGATTTTTGCACTCGGTATAGCTTATATGTGCTTGTAGTGCATTGATATGTGTTTTGTGCACGCAGCTGCACACGTTGATGATTTTCTTTATATCTGGGTACACTTAGTGTTGCTGCTTACGCATTTGAGTTATTGCTGGTATTTGTGCATGTCAGATGCACAAGTTCTATACTTCGTGCGTTTGTCGCACCAGTTTTATGTTTCTTGCGTTTATCGCATCAGATTTATATTTCGTGCCTTTGTTGCACCGGATTTATATTTTGTGCATTTCGGTTGCACCTGACTTCGATTTGATGCCTTTCGGTATGTCGATTTTGATTGTGATATTGATGTGGATTCTTGCACTCCGTGCTTTTGACTGGACTTACGCATGTTCGGCGTTGCTATTGGATTTTGTGATTCCGTGCATGTTGAGTGCGCAGGGTCTAGATTTTCATTCGTGCACGATGGATGCACCGATTTGGATTTTCGCGCATGTTGGGCGCATGTTTTGAGATACGATTTTGGTGCACACCCGATGCACTAAATTGAGATTCTTCGTGCATGTCAGATGCACCGGATTTTGGCTGTCAGGCACACACGTTGCCTATGACAGATGCTTCGTGCACACCCGTTGCACCTAGATGTTGTTTTGTGCACTTGTATGGCACATATATGGATTTTGATTTCCGTGCGCACCAGACGTACAGGGTGGTGTTATGTGCATTTTTGGGATTTATTCCTTTTGGAGCAGTACATTTCTATGATATTTGATATTCGTTTTGTACCGAGCAGGACTAGTCAGAGGACAGTACCTGGATATATTTTGCATGCATTGATAGTTCGAAGGGATTTCCAAAGAGCGAGCTATAGTCTCGGTATATATATACCTACGTGTCCGATATGACACGAAACGTTTAAAAACAGGAAACCCTTCTAAATTGTTTTCAAAACGGCGGAACGTACCTATTAAACAAAGGATATATATATATACGTATATAGTTATTTTCTTGTGAAAAACGTCCGCCACTGTGCAGTGTTACGCGCATCGCACAGCGACTTAAAAGATTGGGCATGCATTTACATCAGCTATTCACATGTATAGATTGGATGTCAACATGTATAGTTCTGATTTATATCATATTGATTTTGTATTGGATTTGACATTCGTGTCTTTACCATGACTCCGATGATTGCGGGATGTTTGATGGAGTGTTGCTTTTGAGTTATCTGCTCAGTACTCATGCGCATGCATTGCACTATGATGTTTTATGTATAGACGATTTCGGAGCCCCGATGACTTGGAATTTGTATTGAAATATTTTAGTATTTGGGAGTTTAAATTTAAATTCGGTGACCGAATTTCTTTAAGGGGGGTAGATTGTAACGTTTCCAAAATAATAAAATATGATTTTTGGGAAATTTTATAATTTAATATTATTTTAATGAATATTTTAATATTCTGGTATAATTAAATACAAATAAATGGGGAAAAATTATGGAAAATTCTAAAATAGGGTATTTTATGGAATTATGCCATTTTAAAGTTTTTAAGATTAGTTATATGCTAATTTAGTGCTAATCGCGATTAAGAATCGCTAATTGGATTTTTAGCTTTTTTGTGCAAAAATGTGCACATATCATTTTCCACACTTGTTACACTTGTGTTACATTTCTTTTGCCATGGTTCTTTTGGGTTCACTATTGGAGTGAGAGGGAAAAGAAAAGAAAAGAAAAAGTAAGTGATGATGAGAGAGAAAGGGACCAAGTCAACCTTCACCTCTTTTGACCCATGCCCCCCCCATCATTTCCCTTCTCATTTTCTCTCCCTCCCCTTGTTGGAGCTGCTGCTGCTCTCTCTCCCTCTCTCACCCTCTTCACAAAAAACCCTAGATCCACCATGAAAACAAAGCCAAAACCCCATTCCCACTTCATAAAACTTACTCCCAAGCTCACTAGCTACACATTGAACCTAGCAAGATTGGATTTGGAGGACTTTGAGCAACTCAAGAATTTTCTTGAGTTGCCAAAGGAGGTAATTTCTGCACCTATTAGAGTAGTATCTCATTTCTTGTGCATCAATTCTAGTTTCATATCGATATTGTGTCGTTTTGTGGACTTTGGAGAATTCAAGTTAGGGTTTAGGGTAAAACTGAAATCAAAGATGGAATTGAGGATTGTGGTGACCTTAGAACCCCTTGTGTGATGCTAATTTGAACCCAAACGTGAACTTGAAACCAGAATACGGAATTACGGAATCGATATCGGGGAAAACTGAAAATCTGGAAGTGTTTTGTGGAATCTGCTATCACCCCGAGACCCCAAAAATAAAACTGAGTTGACAGTGAGATGTGCAGGTACCATATAACCACCACACCAAACCCTAGCCCCCAACTCCAAGGTGAGGCCGCCAATTTTTCCCTTCTGGCCGCAATTTGCGGCCAGAGTAGGGGGGATCTGTCTCGAATTTTGTGCATGGCCCCATTTCCTCTATTCTTGACCCTGGGTATGTCTAGTTTTGACTGATTCCATCTAGGGTGAAATCTGGGTTGATTTGCTTGAGTTGGTGTATGATTTACGACTTGTTTTAGTATGGATTTTGGTATTTGGTGATTCATTCCTGTCGGGTGGCGTTTGGACGTCAACGACAAGTGGATATTGATCGTGTTTACATGCGAGTCGATAGGTTTTTACCTATGCGGGTAGCGTGTGCTATTTTGGTTTCCGATGTGATTTTCATGTGCTTTAGCGTTGTGATATACTTGTAGGTACCCTACGAGATGTTGAGGCAAAGAAGATGAAGATGGCGACATCGGCACCGATACATGAGAAGCAAGGTGAGTAGATTTATATCTACGGGGAGAAGTCGGGTGGATGGCGTATAGCACCCCCGCAGTCCGTGGTGATGTATACGAATACGTATACACACATATATTTATTATGTGTTGTTTAGGGTTATTGATGGTAATAATGGATTATTGGTGATAAGGATGTATTGGTTGAGTATAGTGCGAAACCCTAGAGTAGTGGTTGCACCCACACTCACACATACACACATACTTGCATACATTCTCTCATTTATCTGTGCGCATATGATGGTGTATATCTACACATGGGTATGGGACTATGTGTTCATATACGAGTTTTGAGGATGATACGTGGGATTGAGATGAGTCGATGAGATTCGATTGAGGCCGTGAGATTTGGCGACATGACAGAGTTCGTATTGGAGATGTGATATGATGGTAGTGATACCTGTCATGTGATGAGATAGTGTGATATCGACTCAGATTTAGGCGGTTTCCATACCCCTCTCTATACACTTGATTGTTGGGTTCTTAGTTCGCATAGTAGGCGTTAGACTAGACCCGAGTCATACCTATTTCAAAACTAACGAATCAGGGATATTTTAAAGATAGGCAAAAAGGGTTTATACGGATATTTTCAAAAGGCGCATCTTTTCTTAAAACACCGTAGCCCTTATTTTACCAAAAGCCCTGATTCGTCTTATTTCAAAAGGCAAGGTTGCATGATATATCTATTGAGGCAGGTTCTCTACTGTGCGTTGATTATTCGATTCCGCATATTCATGCTATTTGCATCGCATCGCTTGTATTGTTGATATATTCAGTCATGCTGCTAGGACACCAGCACCATTATCGATGATGCGTATGTTCCACGTACACTTATTTTTCGGCTCACACACTTCATCATCGATAATTGCCATGTCACTACACTGTAGTACTGTTGCATTCAGGATATGACCCTTGCATGACATATTGATATGCTTACCTTTCTGCTATATGTCGCATACATGCTGCTTTCTGATTATACGCATTGAGATATGCTGTTTCCATGATATTTCTGGTTTTGGGAACCGTGGGTGTTTCAAAGAGGATGTGTAATTGTTTTAGAAACCCGGTTACCCTTGATATGATATTTCAGTGCGTCCACCATGTGTTTTCTCGGTGCTGAGAGCGACATGTGAAACCCGATTCGAGGAGGCGGATGATGCCGATTGCGGGTACATGGTGGACCCGGTATGGTTCCCCGGGGCAAGAAATGTTTTTCGTGGAGCAGATGATGAGCCTGGCAGGGTGGCGAGTACCTACCGGTGATTTTGTTGGACCTGGCGGTTATCCGGAGGATACTGACCAGAGTCAATAGATGGATATGGGCGTACTGCCGGGGCCGAGGGCCGATACCGCAGACAGAGCCTGTGGGCCGATCCGGACTGACGGAGCCCGATATATGAGGATTTCGTGCCGATGCTGGGCACAGTTTTCATGATGTTTTCGAGTGCCGATGCTGGGCACTTCGGTTCCATGATTTTGACGTGTCGCGAGGGACACAGGTGGTTTATATCCTCATATTTCCATGCATATGCTGATGATATTTACATGCATGATGGTTATTGTCATTGGGTGACGAGTGGACGGGATCCACGTACATGCAGATTGATTTCATTGATTGTACCTCACATTTATGATATGCTATTACCTGAGGCACTGACACGAGCACTTGGCATTACACTCATGTATAGAGATTACATTTCCAGTTTAGCATGTTCAGTCTTATTCATATTGAGGTTATATTTATATCTGATCGTATTGACCTAGGATGGGTCATGCATTCGATCTCTGCTTATAGATATTTTTCTATTCACGAGTTGGAAACTCACCCCCGTTGTGCCACAGTCCTTGCAGGTTTTGCCGTACAGATTCCATAGCGGCATTTCTGGCACACTGCTTCCACATGGGTGACTTGCGTTGGTAGGTGGGTTCTTTGTATCAGAACCGCCATTGCTCCTGTATTATTCATTGTATCTAGTAATTCCATCAACCAAAACTTATATATTGTTTCAGACTTAGAAAACAGTGTTGTATTATTTCGACCTTAGAGTCGCGCTTGTAGTATTACGGTTTTCTGGCTGTTTTGAGTTTCTTTTTGGGTTTTGATCCTCGTCCTTTGGCGTTGTATATTATTATTGCTTGCGTGGTTGTGACCGTCGATTGACGAAGAGCTAGCTCCCGCTTGGGGATGCCTTTTATCATTTCATATATATTATTCTTGTTGTACCCCGTTTGGGGCCAGTTTTTACAAAGGAAACTCTGCCGAAATTTTCAGGAAAGGTTACACATTTTAAAAATGCATATTCGGCTTAGTTATTTAAAAACTTGATTTTCGAAACGTGATTTCTTTACTTTTCAAAACCAGTTTTCATTATTTACTCATTAAATGGTTTTAGATTTCTGGGCTTTTGGCTTACTTGGATCAGATGGGGTCCTATAGACTTCATATGGTTCAAGGGCCAGTCACGTGCTCTTTCGGGTCGTGACAGTTAGCTTACGGAGCCTTAAACGAGCAAAAATCGAGCTCGAATGCATCTTCTATTAGGCGATCTCTGAAAAGAAAAAGACAAAAAGGCATTTGGTGGAGGCTTGAGGATAGGCCAATGGCCATTGCATATATTTCAGAAGTAAACATGAAAGTGTTTTGTAAAAGGCTAGGTTGGGGACAACAATCATAGAGTCTAAGACCCAGGGCCTTGAGATATGGACAGATTAAAAAAAAATTAACATCTAGAGCATGGAATGGGTCTAAGTACTTGGTTTTATATTCACTTCAGTTGCGCTTTATATACTGTCCCTTAATTGAATTAAGAGTCCTGAGAGTTGTATAAAATCTGCTCTATATTACATATTACTGTTTTTTTTCAAACTGTGTAATCGAACCGAACTTGAATCAACACCGAATGAGCCTGGCTGAGCTCAAATTACTCGTTTAGGATTTCTGGCTCATGTCAGGCTCATTAATAAATGAACCGAACTTGAACGAGCTGATACCGAGTTGAACCTTAATCAAACCCGAGCCGGCTCGTTCAATTACCACCCCTAATCGAAACAGAGTACTAAAAATAAAAGTTTTAAAAGTATTGATTTGAATTTAGATTTAGGAATGCAAGGTGGAGAACATATGGCATCTTTATGCAAAACTGACTTGAAAAAGAGTACTTAAAATAAAAGGTTAAAAAAAAGACGCCGTTGTCGTGGATCCAACCGGTCACCCGCGTGACAAACAGGAATTCTCACCACTATACTACAACAACTTTCTTGTTATTTTAAACATTATCGTAAAACTTATTAATTATAATAAATTATAATAGCTAATTAATATATGATGAAAGCCTTTTTCTAAATTGCTGATTTTACTGCAAAGTGATTAGCATAACAATTTTTTTGTTGAAGTTGTTTACTTGTCATGGAGTTTAGTACAACATGCATGCTTAATAGCCAATATTTTCAGGCAAATTAAGCACTGATGATGCTCGGTACTGAGCACTCCTTAGATCGTGACACGTGGCAGACGACGTGTCCCAAGGCTTACGGGAAAGGAGCAGGAACGGTACATTGGAAGCATGCCCCGGGCCTTCGACCCGAAAATGTTCCCAACCTTCAGTGGCCCTCCCAACCACTCCTGTGCCCGTCTTACGAACAACCATTGGCTCGCCTCCGAGCCCTCCCGCACGCTGAGTTCTCTCAGCCCTCCTAGCTCGCCTCCGAGCTATCACATGAATCAAGCCTGCTCGGCCTCCCGCCGAGCTTAGTTTTCTCGGTCTCATCGACCGACCCACGGCACAGGTCATAGGCGTCTCCGCCACGGCTCCACGAATCTCGCCTGACGGGAAATATCCACCTCCCACGATCTCGCATTCCACGCCGTCGCGTTCCCCCATTAACAAGCATATATCGTCATTAATGGGAAATCCCTCCTTTCACGCAGGCGTAACGCCAGAGGCATAACGGACGGCCTGAATCTCGCGCCCGCCAGCCCACGGCTGCCACTATATAAACCCCTATCTCAGTCGATTCAGGTAAGGCAATTTCACCCCAATAAGCCGCTACTCTGCCCAATTAGCCCGTCTAACTTGATCGTCGGAGGGTCCTCGGTGGTGCAACCATCTCGGGACTTCCTTGCTGGTAACTCGGCTTCATCCATATCAAGACCACTGAGATCCACACTCACCAGGAGGCAACCTCCCAATCCAATCTCAGACACTCTTCGCCACTCGCTGCAGATCAACGGAAGGTAACATCTGAAGAAGATCCAGAGCTCCATCAGTTGGCGCCGTCTGTGGGAAATCGACGAAAATTCCACTCAACGAAAGTTAATCTTCCGATCTCGAACATATGGCGAGTGATCATCGCGACAATCTGAACTCCAGCCGCCTTCCTCTCCACAACGGAGACGCGGGTGGATCTCCTCCTCCCCCGAACGTCATTCACGCCCTATCTGCTCGGATAGATCGGCTCGCGTCCGTCGTGGATGCGCTTGCCCGGGTTCAAACGGCGGGACAAGCTCCTCAAGTCACCGTTCTCCCACCTCGGGAGCGACAAATAGGGAGAGAAGACACTACCCGCCCCGGCACATCTTGTTGGCTATAGTGCCCTTAAGTCAATTATTGGATCGCGGGCACGTGATTACAATGATTGAGGGAGGACCTATACCGGTAGAACAGTCTTACTCGAGATTATAGTATGCTATCCGGTTTGTCTTTATCATCGTGTACATGCTTCAGGTAACATTACAGATCACTATTACATGTTGATAGAGCCCATAGAATTCTTGCTTGACTACCAGCAGTATGATGGCGATCATATACGTGAGAGTTGGGTAGTCTATAAGCACATCCTTAAAGTGTCCCTAGTCATAGGAGTTTCGAGACTGGGCATCGATATTACGAGAGTAGACTAGTGTATACGGATCGAGACCCCGACGAGGGGCGGTGGCCGGTCTCACAAGCCATTGGTATTAGGTTGTTCACCTAAGATAGTATACAGGTGCTTATTGGGTTATGAGTACACCGGACGGACTCGCCGGGAACATGCTAGTTGGTATTATACCTATTGTCAGATAGCAGTTCCTAGGTGACATGTGTACAGGTTAGTCTATCGACCTGAGATCGTCATTTGTCTCGTGTGAGTTCCCACTGTGCTTTGATTACTATCCTACCACGGCTCAAAGGAGTCTTGCAAACAGCTTTTAGGTGGGTACAGTCCCGAGCTACATAGAGGCAGTGAGCGGATCGTCAAAGGATTCGTCTCTCCCAGTATTGGGGGTAGAGGTCGCAGTGTGCACGGGTGGCCATCACCAGAAATCCTTGGCCAATGTATTCGAGAATTACTGATTCGGATCAGTAGTTTCTCAGGTGGTGATGGGCTTCATACCGAAACTGAATATTGCGTTATTAGGGGTCTAACTTTATCTACCCCCTACACCCGATATGCGATACTCATAGACAAATAGACCGGACTGTACGGATATTATCACTGTCAGGCTCAGTAGGGTTTCAGGATGAGTTCGCTCGTCGGCCTCCCTTTCGCTCAATACCTGGGCAGCCGTTACGTATAGCTAGTGCCACTGACGTGCTTGTGGTTAAACCCACTCCCAGCATATTGACGGGTCTTTAGAGTCCCACACAGAGGGTTTCCTTAGTTCGGACGAAACTTTGTAGAGGTCGTATGATTTTATGGCAGGGTTCGATCATATACGTGCATTTGTGCACGGATCATGATCGGACGGATAATACTGGCGGGCTTTGGTTTAAGCCGGATCCTAGTATTATATTGTTTGATTACTTTCGTCTCGTTGTATTCGTATTCAGTCGGAAGACGAATGCAGGTATGTATGTACAGATGAGGGGTATTCTTGTAATCCGTTACAAGTTTACTTTAGAGTTGCCATTTCTATTTCTTTGTGAATAAACATTTATTTTAATGTTTATTGTGTGGAATTTGTGAGGCTATGTTTTGGCAATAGGCATTGATTGTGCATGTGCACATTGGTGACTCATGGTTTTGGGGCTTGCATTGTTTTTGTTTGTGTTGAGATATTTTTGGTGCAAGGGTGAGATATTTATTATGCTGTGGCTTTTCTTGGGTTTCCTCCTCTCTCACAATTTCTCACAACACTCTCAAAAACAACAGCAAGCTCATTTTCCTCACTAGCCTAAAAAACTTGAGCTCACTTCTTCACTCATGGCAACTCTTTCACCTCCACCCTAACATGTCTCATGCGTTGAGCAACCTAGGGTGTAATGAGACAAAGTAGTCACACTCACTCTCTAATTCATATTTGGCATCTAGGCTAGCAAACTGGATGCTCGAGTTGCTTCGGTTTTTGAAGCGGGAGCCCGTATTACTAATTATCGACGTGGATCGTCTTCGACAAGGGAGACCGGAGAGAGAACTACATCGGGGCAGCCGTGAGGAGCTTGGACAGAGGTTGAAGACCGAAGGACACGGATCGATCGGTATAACCTCTCTAAACTCTTTTCAGTATCACTAGAATAAGGTTAATGGCACGATCCATAGTTTAGGGTTCCGTTAGCGCTAAGTTTTTAAAGTTTTTGTTCCGCGTTTAGCCACGGAAAGATGCCCGAGACGCTGGCGTAGCCTTATATGGTATCAGAGCCAACCCATTAACCACATACTAGCTGTTTAGACAATGTTAAACTATCGAAACCGAAACAATTCCAAATCAATACCAACGACATTCCAGTTTCTGTCATATTTTATATGGTCTTCAAAAAAAATTTTAGCAACTGCAGAAGACTACTTAGCTGACCCATAGACTGCACCCCAAATAGGAGACCAATCCCACACTATTTGGCCGAGCACATTGCTCCAAAATCCGGCCAGGCCGGCCATTGCATTGAGTTTGGACTTCGTATTTGGGTTCTGGTCTGGTCTCTGGAATGTTGGTTCAGTGGTATTGCTAGTTTAGCCCAGTTTTGATATGGTTTTATCTAGGTATTTGGGGGCTATTCGGGGTTATTTCGAAGTCGATATTTCTAACATTGTTTAAAGATTACAGTACATACATTTCTATCTGCGATCGTGAATGTCATTAGAGCGGTACAACTTATCTAATTGCTATAGTTCTTTTAGACGGGTTTGCGAACGTGACATTCACGTTGATGTTTTGTGTTGTGCTGTGTTGTTGCGGATTCGTCATGGTGGATAGCTTGGTTGCAATGATAGTACAGTTTAGTTTTATTTGTACATATAATATTGCGGGGCGAGCGTCCGACATATGGACTGCCGTCACTGCCTGTTTGTATATTATTCTTTTGGGGCACAACCGGGTTGAGATCGATGTCACCGTTGTACATATTTTCTTTTCTATACTAGGATTACCCCGCGGTGGAATGCATAGATAGCCGGGTTCTGGAAGGCAACGGGTCCTCATCTCATGGCGTTGAGAAGGAGGGGGCCTCACTCTAGGATTGGCGGGCTATTCGCCGCACTCGTAGGGGGTACAGGTTGACCCAAGGTGGGGTGCTCAAGTTACCGAATTCCGTGAAGTGCCGGGTGGCCCATTCACTTTGCTGAAGGGGGCTGCCTCGCTTCTGGTTTTGGCGGGTAACTTGCCGCACTCGTAGGGGTCTAGGTTTTCATTGCACAGGCTATCCACACGACTAGAGGAACATCAGGTTTCACTTGCGGCTCAAAGAAAACCCGGGGCTCCCAGATTATCAGTATTGTTCTATGATGCTTATTGCTTATCTGTGATGTTGCATTTATCATACCTGGAGCGATTATTATATATTGCTATATATATACTAGTAGATGTTGCATATGTTTTACACCCGCGCTAGTCCAGTTCCCGCTCTGTCGTTAGTTAAGTAACCTAACAGGTGATGACGGGACCCAGTGGCGAATGCGGATGGCATATACGTACATCATATTTTCGTTCTTTTCTGGTGTGATTAATTGATGGGACTGCATTGATTCTGATCAATGCAAGGATAACAAACTTATTCGATGTTGTAGGAACAAATTTTTAAAAGCTGTTATTACAAGAATGGTTTCTTTTGTTTTGCACAGCGGTATTCGGTTATGAATATCCAGCACCTCATTCGACGAGGCAAGGGCCGAGATCCCGTCATCGGGAGTGACCCCTTGGGCAGAAGTTTACGTCAGGGTAATAACTTCACTATAGTCGATTACTTTTTGCTTTGCATCGTGGTATTCAGTGTGAATATCCTGCACTTCATTCTACGAGGAAAGAGCCGACATCCCTTCTCCGGGAGTGACCTCTTTAGCAAAGGTTTTCGCCACTATATATTTGTAAAAAGCTATCCGACTCCTTCAACGATATCAAGTTCATTACGTTAAAGGTTTTTCGCCAAAAACCATCCGTAGCCCTCCGTTATTTCAGACGGGTAGCACTTAGTATTTATGCTATGTTTATTGGCCTTCGTCAGGGCATGGTGTATGGTAGCTGCTTGTTACCTTTCTGTTGCATAGATAGATGCGTTGGTTTGGGACAGTCATATAGCCTTATTGGCTTTCGTCAAGGGCGAGTACGGGTGGGTTCAAATTAACCTAGACATTGACGGGTAGAACTTGACATGTGACTTATGATTTGTTGGCCTTCGTCAAGATCATAATAGCATGGGGTAAAAATCACATCAGGAGTTTCAAACATACAGGAAACTTGTCAGGCATGTGCATACCTTCTGGAGTGTGATAACGTGAGTGGATTCCATCAGGTTATCATGCGATGATAGTTGGATCCCGATACCCACTGATGAGTTGGTTTACTCCTCGGGTGATTTTAGATGATCCCGACTAATTCTTCTTTCAGGTTTGGAGGAGAATTTGAGAATACAGTGGGAGACATCTTGATTAGATAAAGTGATTAACCATTCTGATCTTGGTTAGAGTGCACGCAGAGTGTTTCTTTTCTCTCTCTCTTTGGCAGCGACCATGTCCCGACCCTAGACTATAACTCAGTAACCAAGTTAACCGAACTTTCTTAAAACACTGGCTTTTGGATTGTCAGAGTTGCATACTTCATTGCCACTCCTACTTTTACCCTTTGCTTTTCTCCGGAACATTCCGTATCACTACGAAGATCCATACTTATTGGATATGACCATCGTATAGTTACATACGAACTCGAAGAAACTTGTTTCAGATTCGATGATGGTTTCCGGTTCTGGAGAAAATGAATAGGACTATTCAGTCGTCTTTTCCTTTTACCTTCTCTCAGGTTGTGAGGGCTCCTAGGATTAGGAGAGCGTACACCTATTGCACTTATTGGATAGTCTTCTTCCAAACCATAGGCAGGTGCCGAAAGGTAGGGAAGGAAAAAAACCAATTAGCCTAAGTGTGGTGTACAGAAGGTAATAAGTAAAGACAAAATAAAGGGATTAGAAAGAGGGCAAAGTAAAATGTGACTGCTATCATTCACGACCAAACCACGTATTTCATCGCCACTCCTACTTCACCTTTGTATTTCTTCAGAACACCTCGTATCACTACGAAGATCCACAGTTATTGGATAATCCGTCGTATAGTTACATACGAACTCGAAGGAACTTGTTCCAGTTCGAGGATGGATTCTGGTTCAGGAGAAATAGAATAAGGATTATTCAGTGGTCTTTAATCTTTACCTTCTCTCAGGTTGCGAGTACTTCTAGGATTAGGAGAGTACACCTATTACGCTTATTGGATAGTCTTCTTCCAAACCATAAGCTGGTGCCGAACGGTAGGGAAAGAAAAAACCATTTAGCCTAAGAGTGGTGTACAGGGTAATGAGTAAAGACAAATAAAGTGATTTGGAGAGATAGCAAGGAAATATACGGTTACAGTCATGAATCTGGTTAATGGAAGAGGCATTACTAGGAATACCCGGCTACCCCTTCGAAACATATTCATGTTTCAGTTTCACTATGCGTTGTTAATAGAAAACTGATTTCCCAATTAGATCCTTACTCCAGGGTATGTATTTACCAGGTTTGATTCTCACATCTGTATGGCTTTACAGATGATGAGTGGGAGTAAGTTATTGGGAATTAGTTGACCATCCTCATTATATCGGAATTCGTTGTAATTGGTGATATTTGAGGAAATCGTCTGGGTTTTTTTGCCTGACGGCAAATTTTTGGTTTTGAATATTCGTTGTTATGCACCAATTTCAAACCGATATATCTGTATGTTTATTTCATAAAGTGGGATATAACTTTTTGAAATTATGTCCATGGCATTTACCTATATCAGTTGCTAGTTAGGTAAGGAGCATTAAACAGCGATGTAATTCTTCTTAACCATAAGTACAGTTTTCAACCTACGACGCACAGGGTTTGAGTCATTGAACTCAGTGGACTTATACAAAGTATTGTATGTTGTCCAGTGTCCATTAGGACAAAGGGGTTGGTACCCGTACTATATTCTGTTTACTTGTGACTTCTCCGATTTTAGACAAGTATTTCGTAGAAATACAAGATCCAAGTTTTGAGAAGTTATAGGTACAAGAATAAAGTAGAGAACCGTGTGTTGCAAGTATCAGGATTCTTCAAGCTGGTCGAAGATATAGATACTTTTGTTTGGTATTCAGTTGATAGTAATGATTTTGAGAACTTGCTTCTCTTTCAGGTTACTCATATTTGGATGCACTCCTAGTTGAGTAATGCTGATCGGCCTCTCTCCATTTAGTTAACATGCACTGGAGACAGCTGCATGATTTGAATCTGGTTCCAATTAAATCAGTGCCTCTGTTTCTATATTGAATATAGAATGGTTTATATCTTAACGATGTTAAGGTATATGGAGTTGTCCGGCTTTTGCTTAAAACCAGACTCTGGATAACTCAAAGCACGTTTCTGTAATGGCAGTTTGTGGGTTAACCCAGGTTATGACGAGGGTTAACTTTCTACCATCTGGAAGATCAATAGTGATATTGTTCTTGACTCGCCACAGTTTTAGTAAAATGTACTTTTTCAGAAAACAGTAGTGGGGGTATGGTAGAACTGGAAGAGATTCCAGAACCATAAACGATTACTGAAAATTTAATATAACCTAAAGATTTAATCAGGTTTGACATTCCATTAACCACTCCGCAGATATGGTGGGTAACCTCAGGCGCCCGAGAGGTACTTCGGTATTATGAAAGACGGTGACATGGAGGTTCTTGTTTACCCAGACTTGTCATTACTGTTATTCTAGGCTATGAGACCCGGCAGGACGATAAGTATAGCGTCGTTCTAAACTAGCTTTAGAAGTGCACGTGTATATGACTCTGCCAGAGGGTTATTGTGGTCAGTGGGAGCAACGGAAGCATAGTGGACAAGTAGCTTATGTCTATTTATAGACTAAAGCAAGTGTGGCGGAGATAGATCATCTATTTTTGATGTGACAGTCATAGGTTTTGACTTCATCAGAATAGGGGATGGATCTTTTAAGAAGGTAGTAGGGTGTGATGTCCTGGTATTTGGATGACATACACTTTGTAGGAAGTAAAATTCCTATACTACGGTCGGTTATACTATGGTTGTCACACAGTAGTTTCTCCGTATATGATATGGATAAAATATCAGGCATTATGGTTACTAGTCTATGGTTTTAGATCTAGATTTGGGTAGTTTCCCAATTTGGGTACTTAGACAGTATTCTAAAGGTGTTTTAGAATGGATGACTCCTGGCATAGTGGTGTACCTGCAAGTGATGGAGTCACCCGCTCTAAAGGTGTCTTACAGACTGAAAGGGAGAGGGATGTGCATGATTGGCATATCACTTGCTTAGGCAATTGAGTCGATCATGAGATGTCAAGTACCACACCAGATGTTGTTTTTGCACTAGTTGTAATAAGTTTATATATTAATCCAATCCTGGAGAAACGTTCGGAAGCGGTTTTAGAACATAAGTGGATGTTCTAGCGATTTGGTAACGGCAGCCTCCTTCGGGATACGGTTATCATTCCAGGCTTCCAAGGTGACCTGGATGACAGAGTGACTATTAGAGTTATAGTTTTACCTCTGACGAGGGGCAGTAGTTTGGAAAAGTGGTCCATGCGGATACTGAGGGAGGCATGACGCAGGATACTGATTAAATTCAGTTGACGATACAGTCTAAGAAGTTTGCTGGATTTGGAGTTCATTTGTGAACTAGGTCCCATCAGATATCCAGACATATTCTAAGACAGGTATTGCTCATTTTGGAAGATGGCTTTCTCCGCGAACTTGAGATAAAGAGAGACATAGAAAGAAACATCAGAGCGGTTCCACTCACTGAGGCTATTTCTCGAACGCAATAGTTTCACAAATGAGCTTTGTGAAACTGATTAGTAGAGGAGTTGGGTGTTCGATATCACATGGGCTGTGAGTATGCGACATCGCAATAATTAGCCTTAAGTGCAGGTGGGAGATTGTTGGCTATAGTGCCCTCAAGTCAATTATTGGATCGCAGGCACGTGATTGCAATGATTGAGGGAGGACCTATACCGGTAGAACAGTCTTACTCGAGATGATTACAGATCACTATTACATGTTGATAGAGCCCATAGGATTCTTGCTTGACTACCAGCAGTATGATGGCGATCATATACGTGAGAGTTGGATAGTCTATAAGCACATCCTTAAAGTGTCCCTAGTCGTGGGAGTTTCGAGACTGGGCATCGATACTCCGAGAGTAGACTAGTGTATACGGATTGAGACCCCTACGAGGGGCGGTGGCCAGTTTCACAAGCCATTGGTGTCAGGTTGTTCACATAAGATAGTATACAGGTGCTCATTGGGTAATGAGTACACCGGACGGACTCGCCGGGAACATGCTAGTTGGTATTATACCTATTGTCAGATAGCAGTTCCCAGATGACATGTGTACAGGTTTGTCTATCGACCTGAGATCGTCATTTGTCTCGTGTGAGTTCCCACTGTGCTTTGATTACTACCCTACCACGGCTCAAAGGAGTTGTGCAAACAGGTTTTAGTTGGGTACAGTCCCGAGCCACATGGAGGCAGTGAGCGGATCGTCAGGGGATTCGTCTCTCCCGGTATTGGGGGTAGAGTTCGCATTGTGCATGGGTGGCCATCACCAGAAATCCTTGGCCAAGGTAGTCGAAAATTACTTATTCGGATCAATAGTTTCTCATGTGGTGATGGGCTTCATACCGACACTGAATATTGCGTTATTAGGGGTCTGACTTTATCCACCCCCCTAGACCCGATATACGATACTCATAGACGAACAGACCGGACTGTACGGATAATGTCACTGTCAGGCTCAGTAGGGTTTCAGGATGAGTTCGTTCGTCGGCCTCCCTTTCGCTCAATACCTGGGCAGCCGTTACGTACGCTAGTTCCACTGATGTGCTTGTGGTTAAACCCACTGCCAGCGTATTGACGGGTCTTTAGAGTCCCACACATAGGGTTTTCCTAGTTCGGGCGAAACGTTGTAGAGGCCGTATGGTTTTATGGCAGGGTTCGATCATATACGTGCACTTGTGCACGGATCATGATCGGACGGATAATACTAGCGGGCTTTGGTTTAAGCCGGATCCTAGTATTATATTGTTTGATTACTTTCGTCTCGTTGTATTCGTATTCAGTCGGAATACGAATGCAGGTATGTATGTACAGATGATGGGTATTCTTGTAATCCGTTACAAGTTTACTTTAGAGTTGCCATTTCTATTTCTTTGTGAATAAACATTTATTTTAATGTTTATTGTATGGAATTTGTGAGGCTAAGTTTTGGCATTAGGCATTGATTGTGCATGTGCATATTGGTGACTCATGGTTTTGGGGCTTGCATTGTTTTTGTTTGTGTTGAGATATTTTTGGTGCAAGGGTGAGATATTTATTGTGTTGTGGCTTTTCTTGGGTTGCCTCCTCTCTCACAATTTCTCACAACACTCTCAAAAACAACAGCAAGCTCATTTTCCTCACTAGCCCAAAAAACATGAGCTCACTTCTTCGCCCATGGCAACTCTTTCACCTCCACCCTAACATGTCTCATGTGTTGAGCAACCTAGGGTGTAATGAGACAATGTATTCACACGCACTCTCTCTACTTCATCTTTGGCATCTAGACTAGCAAACTGGATGCTCGAGTTGCTTCGGTTTTTGAAGCGGGCGCCCGTATTACTAATCCTCGACGTGGATCGTCTTCGATGAGGGAGACTGGAGAGTGAACTACATCGAGGCAGCCGCGAGGAGATTGGACAGAGGTTGAAGACCGAAGGACACGGATCGATCGGTATAACCTCTCTAAACTCTTTTCAGTATCACTAGTATAAGGTTAATGGCACGATCCGTAGTTTAGGGTTCCGTTAGCGCCAAGTTTTTAAAGTTTTTGTTCCGCATTTGGCCACGGAAAGATGGCCGGGGCACATCTGGGCACCGGCATAGCCTTACACATCTGGGCACCACTTCACTATCTCGGGCAGCCACAGATCCCCATGGCGACCAACTCGATGACCCGGTGAGCACCTCACAGCTCGATGCTGATATCCTATGAAAAAGCGCCCCGCCCTGAGGCCCATCGCGCTGCTGTCCCTCCCGAGAAGGTGTTGGTCAGCTCGCCTGCTCCTAGGCATGGCCGGTACCACCTCCCTCGATAGGTTCGCGCAGACGGGACTCACCGCGGCAGCACGAAGACAAACTCGCCAGGGGACCTACGGTACCTCATAGAACAGAACCAGAGCCAAGGCCGGGCGTAGGTCGGCATCGGCAGGGGCCATAAATCCGAGTATGCCGACTCCTCAAGATACCACGACCGACTCGACGCCCTCGAAAAGAAGATCGAGGGTATACATCGGGAGAGTCGTCCCTCAAGCGGCGAAGCTAGATACGCCGCCGACTCGCTAACGAGGCCCTTCAACGAGGAGCTTCTCATTGTCCGCGTCTCCTATAGAAACAATCCCCCAAAGGTCTCCCTCTTCGACGGAAAGTCCGACCCAAAGGATCATTTGGATGCGTTCACGACAGGGATGAGTTTCCAGGACAACTCCGACGTCGCGCAATGCTGTGCTTTCCCCGCCACTCTCATCCGTTCTGGACGAGACTGGTTCTGAGGACTCACGCCACGCTCAATCTCTACCTTCGATGAGCTGGCCACCTAGTTCCTCGGCCATTTCGTCGGGAACAGACGGCAGAAGCGGACCGTCGATCATCTTTTCACCATAAAGAGCGGGGACAAGGAGTCCTTCAAAAGATACGTCACCCGCTTCTACAACGCCCTCTCGAAGTCCCAGAGCACCAGGACGAGACAGTCATCACTGCACTTAGGTCGAGTCTTAGGCACAAGGAGTCGCTCCACTCCTTTGCCTTGGCGCAACCTAAGACCATGGCCAAGGTAAAAGCCTGGACTGAACGAGAGATCTAGCTAGAGTCCAAGGTAAACGCGAACCTGCCCCGGACCGACAGGCCGATTAGAAAAAGAGGGCAAGAGATGATAAGAAGAAAATTGAGCGGCTGAAGCCCTACTCCCCAAAGTTTTAGGAGTACACTCCACTCAACGTCTCCCAGACAGAGCTGTTGGAGGAGGCAAAGAGATTCTTCAAACTTCCCCCGGTCAGCCAAAGGACGGACAAACAGACACGAGGCCCCTATTGCGCTTTCCACAAGTCGCAGGGACACCCCACTGAGAACTGCAAATAGCTCCGAGACTACATCGAGGAGCTGATCCGCTCGGGGCACCTAGCAAGATTCTTGCGAGACAAAAGACAAGCCGACCGAGAACAAGAGCACCACCCCCTCCCGGCGAATTAACGATAAGCCAAATCATGGTCGTATCAGTGGGGGTGCGCGTGGGGCCGTCGGGACTGCGTGTTCTTTTCCAGTCAAAAGGACCAGCAGCCAACCCTGGAAGAGGGTAAAAGCGGCCGAACCCATCATATTTACCGACGACGACCTTCACGGGATATCCCTGCCTTACAACGACCCTCTGGTAATCACAGCGTGGGTCCGCCGTTATGAGGTGCAGAGGATACTGGTCGACTCAGGAAGCTCAGCAGACATCCTCTTCTACGAATGCTTCCTACGTATGAGACTCACCCCGTCGGACCTCAGACTGACCGCCCATGTCCTGTCGGGGTTCACCAATCACTCCATCCCGGCAGAAGGGGTGGTCACCCTCCTGCTTAACATTAGGGAGACTTGCCATACGCGTACCATGCCTGTGGAGTTCATCGTCGCCAGAATTCCATCGGCCTACAATATCCTCCTGGGACGCCCGACGCTGATTTCCTTCCGGGCCCAGATATCGACCTACTACCTGGCGATCAAGTTTCCACTCAATCAAGGCAGGATAGGTCGGACCTACGGAAACCAGCAAACCGCGAAGATTTGCTTCACAGCAACGTCCATGCCAGAGGAGACAAGCGATGATCTTGAGAGCACGGACGATTTCAGGGGATCTTTGGATACTCGGGACGAGCATAAAGAGATCTGATGAGCCCCGATTGAGCCGCTAACAGAGGTCCCCCTCGTCGAAGGGGACAATGAACGAACCGTCCAAGTTGGGTCACTCTTAACGGGAGCTCGGCGCGGTGACCTTGTCCACTTCCTCAGAGGAAACTCAGACGTGTTCACCTGGGCGCCCGCCGTCATGCCCGGGATAGACCCTAAAATAATATCACATAAGCTCGGGGTCGACCTGGCGGTCCGACCCATCAGGCAGAAGAAATAAAGCTTCGCTCCGATCAAGCAAAAAGCGATCGAAGAAGAGGTCGGCAGGATGCTCGCAGCCAACTTCATTCGGAACGTGGCTTACTCAGAATGGTTGGCGAATGTATTCATGGTTAAAAAGGCCAGCGGGAAATGGCGCATGTGCATCGACTTCACTGACCTCAATAAGGCCTGCCCGAAAAACAACTATCCCCTCCCTCGGATAGATCAGCTCGTCGACAGTTCGGCAGGCCACGAGCTACTCATCTTTATGGACGCCTTCTCCGGCTACAATCAGATCCGTATGAATCCGGCAGACGAAGAACTCACCGCATTCACAACGAACCGGGGGTATACTGCTATAAAGTGATGCCCTTCGGCCTCAAAAACGCCGGGGCTATGTACCAACGCTTAGTCAATCGGATGTTCAAGACTCAGATCGGCAGAAACATGAAGGTTTACGTCGACGACATGCTCGTCAAATCGACCTCGTCGGATCAGCACGCCAAGGATCTGGGCGAGGCCTTCGACGTCCTCCGCAAATACAAGATGAAACTGAACCCCGCCAAGTGCGCATTCGGGGTCACCAGTGGAAAGTTCCTCGGCTTCATGGTCGCCCACCGTAGAATCGAGGCTAACCCGGAGAAAATAAGTGCCATCCTCAACATGGCCGCGCCCAAGACTAACGTCGAAATCATGCGGCTAACAAGGCGGGTAGATCCTCAACATGGCTCTGAGTCGTTTCATGTCAAGATCTGGGGAAAAGTGCCTCCCGTTCTTCAAAGCTCTAGTGAAGATCCCAAGGTTTGAATGGTCGGAGGAGTGTCAGATCACCTTCAAGCAATTGAAAGCGCACCTGGCGTCTCCCCCACTACTCACCTGGCCAGTCAAAGGAGATGAGCTATCGCTGTATCTGGCAGTGTCCAAACAATCTGCAGGTTCGGTGCTCGTCCGAGAAGTCGAGGGTGTCCAAAAGCCGGTCTACTATGTAAGCCACGTCTTCAAAGACGCGGAAACGAGGTGCCCAGCCATAGAGAAAATTGTCCTCGCACTCATCGTGACCTCAAGGAAACTAAAGCACTATTTCCAGGCGCACACCATCCTCGTACTCACCGAATGCCCCTTGGGGGCCATTCTCGCCTCCCTCGGGTCTTATGGTCGTTTGGAGAAGTGGAGGTGGGAGCTGTCCTAATTTAACATCAAGTACCGCCCGAGGTAAGCTATCAAGGCGCAAGTCCTGGCCGATTTTATCGCCGAATGCGCCATGCCTATCAAGGTGGCTATTCCCGTGCCGGTCCCCGGATCCTAACCCCCGATTGAAGAAGGGCCCGACTCCATCCCCGATTGGGTCCTTTACGTCGACGGGTCATCAACCGAGGAAGGCTATGGCGCCGGCCTCATCCTCCGGGGCCCGAACGAAGCAGAGATGGAATATTCTTTGAAGCTCGGATTCAAAGCCTCAAACAACGTGGCTGAGTACGAGGCTCTGCTCGCTGGACTGCGGATCGCCTCCGGAGTGGGGCTGAAGACGATCCGAATCCTTAGCGACTCCGCTCTGGTCATTGGCCAAGTGACCGGCAGTTTCGAAGCACGGGAGCCCCTGATGGTAAAGTACTTAGCCAAGGTAAGAAGGCTGCGAAAGGGCTTCGACGAAGTTCAAGTGGAGCAGATCCCCCGACACCTAAATGCCCAGGCCGACGCTCTGAGCAAGCTAGCTTCCTCTTACTCGGACAACAACAAGAAAAATATCCTCTTCAAGGTCCTGTCGCGGTCTAGTATGGAAGACGGAGCGACATCGCTCCAAGTTTACACAGCCCGGGAAGAGGACCGAGATTGGAGGAAGCCCATCGTCGAATTCTTGAAGGAGGGTATGCTCCCCGGAGATCGGGGGGAGGCCCGCCGCTTCCGAGCCAAATCTCGTCATTTCGTCTGGACCAATGGGAACCTCTACAAGAAATCCGTTACACAACCCCTGCTTTGGTGCGTCGACCCCCATGAAGCCGACTATGTCCTCTGTGAGGTCCATGAAGGGGTCGGCGGAGCACACCAACGGCCCGCACTATAGTCCAGAAGACACTCCTCCAAGGGTACTACTGGCCGACCGTTTATCATGATGCTCAGAAGCTCATCAGAAGGTGTAAGAGTTGCCAACTCCATGGCAGCACACCCCGCATTCCGGCTACCGAGCTTACTACCCTGACCTCCCCATGGCAGTTTGCCCAGTGGGGAATGGACATGATAGGCCAACTCCCTACAGGTACGGGCGGACATAAGTACATCCTTGTCGCGGTGGACTACTTTACAAAGTGGATCGAGACCGTCCCCATCAGAAAACCGGACGCTACCACGACCATCAAGTTCCTGCAGAACAACGTAATATTCCGGTTCGGGATCCCGAGGTGTATCATCACCAACCACGGGACAAATTTCGAGAATGAAAGAGTTAAAGAATTCTACAGCGAATAACATATACTGATGAAGTTCGCCGCCGTCGCGCACCCCCAGTGCAACGGGCAAGCCGAGGTCGCTAACAGGGACGTTATTCGAGGACTTCGAGCTGGTCTTGAAGGATGGCAGGGCAGTTGGGTCGACGAATTACCTCTGGTATTATGGGCCTTGCACACATCGAAGAAGACCCCCACCGGAGAAACCCCCTTCAGTCTTTGCTACAGCACCGAGGCAATGGTCCCAGCAGAGATCGGGCTGCCCAGCCATAGAGTCGAGCATTTCGATGATGAAGCGAACACCACGGCACTCCGGACAAATTTGGACGTCTTGTTGGAAAAGCGGGACCGCGCTCATATCAGGGTTGCCGCTTATCAACAGCAAACCGCCCGCTACTACAACGCACGAGGCAAGCATCGCTTCTACAAAACCGGAGATTTAGTCCTAAGGAGGAATGAGTTCGTCGATCAAGGCAAGCTGCACATGTTTTCCCCGAAATGGGACGGTCCATTCCTCGACTCCGAGGTCCTGCCCGGCAGAGCCTATCGCTTACAAGAAGCGAATGGTCGCAAATTTCCATGACCTTACAACACCGAGAAGTTCAAGCTGTACCTCTGAAAAGAATATCTATGAATGTATATTTCTTCTTTCATAAAAGCGATGTAAATTTTTCTAAGTTCTTTTTATTTAATAATAAGAAAGAAACACTAGAGCATCGCAAAAAGGAGAATTTTATTTATTCGAAAGGTATTGTGAGCTCCTCGGCCTTACAGAAAAAGAAAAGGGAAAAATTTACAACAGAGGGGGAATGGGATCGAGGAAGTACTCCTGGTGATACTCAGGATAGATTTCTGCCAACCAGGCCCAAGCCCCTGCAGCCCGCTCCCGCTGATGCTGCACACGAACCCGGGACGCCACGGAGGCACCCGGCGCTCCGCCCTCCAAACCCTGGCTCACGATGTGCCTGTTTTGAAAGCACTCCAAAATGAGGGCCAAGGATCAGTCATGCCTGTCCTTCGAGAGGAGGCCGAGCACATAGATCGAGCGCACCTTGTCGAGCGCCTCGTCCAGCAGCTCCTCGGAGAGGGGGTTGTACAACCCCGGGGACCTCCTCCAAATTGCGTACATCAGCAACTGGAGGAGGGGCGACCGTCGAGGAAGAAGACGGCCGACGTGACTGTTCCCGCCAAAAAATTTCTGCGCAAAAGAACCCAAGGTATCAAATGGCAACGATACGTTTAAGAAAACGTGAACCAATATTTTCCGGGCTGCATTTTGACAAACTCCTAAATGAGAAACAGCTAAATTCTGATGGAATCGAAAGCGTCTCGAAAAGTCCTTCAATTTGATATATTATGGGCTTCATAATTCATCCGGGATCAAAAGTTATGAGGCATCACGTGCGCACACGTGATCGGGCATCACGTGCCCACACGTGACTGGGCATCACGTGCAGACACGTGACCATTTACAGGCAAAGCCTGCAGGTACTGAATAAAATAAATAATTTGAAATAATTAATCAGTGGGGTCACGTGCTAACACGTGATGGGCCTTTAAACCCACTGAAAAGAATTAAAGATATAATAAAATAACAAGGAAAAACACCAATAGGGCATCACGCGCCAACACGTGACCAAGGGTCACATGCTGACACATGATAATTCCTGAGTTCTTTAAAACAACAGAATTAAATTCTGGTCAAATGGTTAATCAGGGGGTCACGTGCCAACACGTGATGGGTTCCTAAAGAACTATGAATTAATAGAATTAAATTCTAATTAAGAAGGAATCAAAAACCCTAACCGGGAAAATATTTTTTTAAATCTTTCCAAACAAAAAAAGATGGTGCTCTGTAAAATGGAGCACCGTTGGATTAAAAATCCAATGGTGATTAAAAATCACCAATTTGTAGAAAGATTTTATACAAGGAAAGATTTCCCTAAATTTCACCAAAAATAACAAACAGAATATCTTTTGGATTAAAAATCCAATGGTGAATAAAATTCACTGAGTGATCTAAAAGATCATATTAGTTACGAAAAACAAACAAAAATCTTTCAATGAAAGATTCACAAAACAAATTGATTCTTTTCTTTCTCTTATAAATAGGAGCCAAGAAAAGAAGAGAAGGGATCTACTTTTTTGGGAGATAACAACAACAGAGAGAAAAAAGAGAGGAGAATTTAATTCTCAAGAGAGAAAACCCTAGGTGAGAAAAGGAAAGGGATCAAAACTTCAAAAAGAGAATTTAATTCTCAATCTAAGAGTTTAACTCTTCTGCAAAAAGAACTTAGTTCTTCCTCTGGTTGAAAATCTGCAGAAGCAAATCTCTCCATAGGTTGAGAATTTAATTCTCATCGGGTTGAGATTCTGCCATGCAGATCCAAAACTTAGAGGGGGAATTAAGTTTAGAGAATTTAATTCTCCTAAAGATAAAACTAGGGTTTAACCCTATATGAGAATTTAATTCTCCCAAACTTATAGGAATTTAATTCCTCCAAGATAAAACTAGGGTTCTACCCTATATGAGAATTTAATTCTCCTAAATTTATAGGAATTTAATTCCTCCAAATAAAATTAAGGTTCAACCCTGCATGAGAATTCAATTCTCCCAAAATCATAGGAATTTAATTCCTCCAAGACAGAACTAGGGTTTAACCCTATATAAGAATTTAATTCTTTCACATACATAGGAATTTAATTTCTCCAAAATCATAATTAGGGTTTAACCCTACAGAGAATTTAATTCTTAAAAATAAAGAGACTTAAAGGATCTCCATGCATGCAAAGAACTAAGGTCGCGTGGCCCCACGTGACCCCTGAAAAGATCCCCAAAAATGAGAAGGAAAAAGCTTTGAGGCAATGCCTCACGTGCTCCCACGTGACCTCTAAAACAAAGAGAATAAAAGCAAAGGAAATGTTGGCTATGGGCGCTCTCACGTGTTACCACGTGACCCCTAATAAATTCCTTAATAATCAGTGCATGAGTGCTTATCACGTGCCCACACGTGATGGCCAAAAGTGAAAAAGTGTTTAACACTTATTTGCAGAACAAAGTAAAGGAGATCTGTCCCCACCTTTAGGCGCCCTCACGTGTCCCCACGTGACCCCTTCTTCTCTAGTGTTTAACACTAATTCGAGAGCTTTATTTTCAGTGTTTAACACCGATTTGTCTTCTAGTGTTTAACACTAATTTAAGAATTTTACTTTTAGTGTTTAACACTAATTTGAGAATCTTATTTTCAGTGTTTAACACTGTTTCCTTCTAGTGTCTAACACTAATTTGAGAGCTTTATTTCCAGTGTTTAACACTGTTGTTCTATAGTGTTTAACTCTATTGTTTGCCAAATTGGCTAATTTTCCAGAGGCAAAAGTCTCTCCTTCAAATGAATTTCAAAATTGAGTAAAATTCAGAGCTACAATGTTTAATGATCAGTTAAAGATAGAAATATTATCAAAGCCCTCAAACTCTTGTTTAGCATTGCTAAGTGATGAGGGGCTAAACCCAGACAAATGTCTAATGGTCCAACAAAGGGTCAACACTTCAAACTTAATTGGACTTAGCCCAATTTGGCCATAAGTCATCAATTCAGACTTAACTGAGCCAATGTGCTCATATTCTAAATTAATTGATCTTAGTTCCAAACTGGACTACAGATCATTTAATCAACCTTGGTTCAAGGGTGCATCTCTTCATTCCTTTAATATTTGTCGTTGTAATTCCTCAACGTCTTCAAAGAGGTGACGGGTCCCGACAACCACACATTTCATAGACTATGACGTCTCTAAACTACGGACTGTGGGGTCCCTAAACCCATGGACTATGATGTCCTTAACCTCGACTGTGATGTCTTTAAACTAACATTGGACTGTGGGGTCCTTAAACCCTTGGACTATGATATCCTTAACCTCGACCGCGATGTCTTTAAACTAACATTGGACTGTGGGGTCCTTAAACTCACGGACTATGATGTACTTAACCTCGACCGTGATGTCTTTAAACTAACATTGGACTATGGGGTCCTTAAACCCATGGACTATGATGTCCTTAACCTCGACCGCGATGTCTTTAAACTAACATTGGACTGTGGGGTCCTTAAACTCATGGACTATGATGTCCTTAACCTCGACCGTGATGTCTTTAAACTAACATTGGACTGTGGGGTCCTTAAACTCATAGACTATGATGTCCTTAACCTCGACCGCGATGTCTTTAAACTAACAATAGATCGTAATGTCCTTAAACTAATCGGCCGCAATGTCACTAAACTAAACAATGGAGCCCAATTGTTCTTTTGTTGGATCTAAACGATCCCGTTAAGTTGATCTTAGTCTAAAAATGAGACTAACGTATCCTTAACAAACGTTTAAGTTGATCTTAGTCTCAAATGAGGCTAACGTATCCTTAAACCCAACCCCCCAAACCCAAATCTAAGAAGATACGGATTTGGACTAGTCCACGCCCTACGGGCGACGACATAAATTAGTCTCCGTATACAATCCACGGGCAACCAAACACAAAACAAACACCCACGAGACTAAGTGACCATATAAAGAAGGAGAAAGTTGTTACTGCGATGCGGTAGCGTAATTAACTGCAGGGGCTTGCGCTTGCAGGGAAGAGCGTCCCCACAATAAAAAACCCCTCAAACGAGGGGGAATTTGACGAAGTCTGCTACATCGGCCGCATCCGTTTAAACCTTTGATACACGGTGCCATAAATCAACTTGGCATTTTCGGAGAGGTGGATGGATAGCACCAATTAGCATCTTCCCCGAAATTCAGGCTAGACATACACCGAGTCTTTGTCGCGTCTTTCAGCGGGGAACAGATTCTAGCACGCCTAGTAGGACCTTTTCCTCTTTCCACTACACACTTCGTGTGTCGTGTTCGCGAATGAATCACGGTTTGCTATGGTTGCCTGTGGATTCGAGGTACTAAGATTAGGTGTCTTGCTTCGTGTAGAAAACAGAAGATCAATGGCTTCAAACTGCACTAACCGCAACTGCCACTCTCGCTCCGTCCCGTCTGGAGGAGTGACTTACGGGCCCCAAGCGGCCTTCCTTTTCACAATGCCAGTGGAGCAGGTAACTCAGGCCACCAATGGGCTATTCTTCGGGACCATGCTCACACCTATTAACTTCAATGCCCCGCTGCCGTTACAGGAAGCCCCAAAGAAGTCGGTCTTTGATCGACTTACCACTACTGCGACCCCTCTCAACGGGTCGTCCAGCTCCAACGCCTTAGTCTTTGACAGACTGGGCCAAAGCTCATTTGGGCCCGTGAAGAAGCCCGCAATACCAGAAGGCGTTATCCCGAAGCGGATAGCCATTCCTACTCCTGAAGTCACCAAGGCGGCTTCTCCGGCTAAGGAGTCGGTCTTCACAAGACTGGCCGTTTCAGCTACCACTCCGGGTGAAGTAACCAAGGCCGTTTTCCCTGCACGAAAATAGGCCTTTTCAAGATTGGCTGTTCCCTCTCAGCAAGCATCTGTCTGTGACAGGCTGGCGCCAACAGCATGCTCTCATCAGAACAGGGGGCACGGAAAAGCTGATCCAACAGCGGAGGTGATCCCGTCCGCACGACATGCTCGACGTCGCCACTGGCGCCGAGTGAGGAAAGTTGGGGGCAATTCCCCTTCTGGACTGACTCCGCCGGCTCCAATGGTGGAAGTTGATGCTGCTGTTCCAACTGGAAACAACTTTGAACTACTTAACAGGGTGCGCAGGAATTCGCCAACTGCCGTGCTGAAAAAGTCTCCGCCGCCCGTTGAAAAGATCACAAAGGCGAAGCTAGATCAGCCCCCGCGGCTGTCCTCTAAAATTTATAAAGTTTGGCGACAGGTCCAAGACTCCGTGATTGATCAAGACTATCCCCGCCAAAAGAAAAAGATGAAAGCGCGGCGAGAAGAGGACAATCCTGTCAAGCCACAAAAGGCGACAGCTACTTGGGTGCCCACTGCAACGACCCCCTCAACTTCGGCCGCTCACAAGAGGAGAAGGCTAGAGAAAATCCCTGAGTCTGCGACGAATCGCAAGACCACTGAACCTAAACACCTTAAGTCTGTGGGCATGGTGGTGCATACCATCTATATGGCATCCGGAAAAGAGGATAGCCGTATCTCCACAGCTCATCGACCGCTTACGCGATCAGTGACTAAGGCTCAGGAGCAACAACAACAAAAGCTCCAAGAGATGTTAACAGCTATGGCCGCACTCACAGGACCAAAAGCAAGCCCAGAGACATCCTCGGAGCAGCGCCGTGAGCAGGAAACTGATGCCGAATTCCTTCAGAGAATGCTTGAGAAGAAGGACAAAGAGGCCGCGGAGCAACGACCAATATAAAACAAATTGCCCTTCTATTCCAAGATATGGTGGGCATGATGATCCAGCCAGATCCCCCAGCCGAAGATCCTCCAGTAATAATTGAAGATGATAGAGGAGAGACATCAAATCCTCTGTCGGCTCTGTTAACAGCCAAAGAAGAGACAATCTCCAAAGCTGCCCTAGATGATTACATCACTCAGCAGATACGAGCTCACTAGGCGAATGAAGCGGCTGGGCAAGTTGTTAAAACTGGACGACCCTATCCGGGTTGGTATGACCAAATAAAGTACCCGCCGGGATACACGATCCCCAAATTCCACATATATAAGGGGACGGGGAATCCACACCAGCATGTTGCTCAATTCAGGGCTCTGTGCGGCAACACTGGAGGTGATGATAAACTACTGCTCCGCCAGTTTGTTGGCAGCTTGTCGGGGACGACATTCGAGTGGTATTCCGAACTCCCAAATGACTCTGTCAAGACATTTGCAGAGATGGAGCTACTGTTTACACATAGATTTGCAAGCGCTAGAGAGCGCACCCCAATCACGGCACTGATCAATGCCAGGGTGAAGCCGGGAGAAACTTGGGTCCAGTACGCAATACGGTGGCTGTAAGTCGATGTACAACACCCCACGACTTGCGGGGAGGCGGAATAATGAAAAACGATCTTGCTTTAGGCGTAAACATCGACTAACCGAGAATCTTTGCATAAACAATAACTAACAAGAAACCATAGAAGAGTTAACTACTATGATAAGTGATTATACCTATAGAACCGAGTCCTTCGTCTTGTCGTTCTCCACGTCCTCTCCGGCCTTCTCTATGTAGTAGAAGATCCACCCGAGAGCTTTACTTCAAGCTTCACCTCAAACTAGAGGTAACTAGGTTTCTTAAATCGCAAATCTAAGTAACCTAGGTGATATAGAGAATGGTTAAGGATTAAGTAGTCTAATCTAATCCTTGTACTCAACACATGAGAGGGGAGGATTAGGGTTTGAAGAGAGAGAGCTTGAGAAGAGAGAAAGTGAGCAAGAGAATAAGATGAGAAAATGAGCTATCATAATATATATCAAGCATTATGATTTATCCAATTAAAAGAAATAAATGATTAATCATCATGCTTAATAAATATAAGAGGGTGATTCATCTCCATGAGTCATTAAGCATTTATGATGCATTAATGACTTGGATGAATCACTCAAATGACTCACTAATCTCATTTAATGCATATGCCACCTTAACCCCCAAGTCACCATCTTCAAGAAGCTTCTCGCGCAATTACGAGAACGCCCCTCCTATCCGTGAAAACACGGAAAAACTTTAGACTGTATAAATCCAATAACCGGATACTAGAAACTGGCTTAAACCAAAGCCGACTAGTAAAAACTGTCCGGATGTCGTACGTGCGTAAATACACGTATGCGTCCGAACCCTTGTCGTAAAACCATACGACCTCTATATCGTTTCGCCTGGAGTAGGGAAACTCTCTGTGTGGGACTCTAGAGACTCGACTACTACGGTGGCAGTGGGTTTAACCATAGACCGCAAGCGGCACTAGCTGTACGTAACGGTCCCCAGGTAGATGTCGATAAGAAGGCCGATGAGGAAACCCATCCGAACTCCTACTGAGTCTGATGTGACAATCTCCGTACAGTCCGGTCTGTTCGTCTAAGACTATCGCATATCGGGCCTAGGGGGGCGGCAAGCGTCAGTCCCCTAATAGCGGTATAAGTCGTGTCGGAGCGTAGCCCATTACACTCTGAGAAACTACTGGAACCTACCAGCAAATCTCGCTTGCCCTGGCCAGGGACTTTGCGTAATGGCTCTCTGACACAGCGCGATATCAACCCCCAATACCGGGAGAGACGAATCCTGTCTAACCGCCACTGCCTCCAAGTGCTCGGGACTGCACCCAACTGCTACCTGTTTGAACGACTCCTTTGAGCCGTGGTAGGGTAGCAATCTAAGAACAGTGGGACACACTCGAGGCGAAGTAGCAGTGTCAAGTCTGCGGACTATGCTGTACTCATGTCACCTGGGAACTGTTCACTGACGACTGGTATAAAACCAACCAACAGTTCCCTGTGAGTCATGTCCGGTGTACCCTTAACCTAACGAGCACCTGCATACTATCTCCAGTACGACGTACTGACGGCTGTGGGACAGACCATCTCCCCAACTGGGATGAGAAGCGTACACACTAGTCTACTCCGGAGTATCGATGCCCTGTCTCGATAATCCTATGACTAGGGACCTGAATAAGGATGTGCTTGTAGACTACCCAGCCCCCACTAGTGTGACTGCCATCACAACGCTGTAGTCAAGGAAGATCCTAAGAGCTCTATCAATACGTATACTCACATATTAAGATAGAAAAACCAAGTAGCATACTACCATGTTTAGCAAGACTGTTATATACATGTGAATATCCCAAGCTTCCATTAATTAATATACAAACTAGTATGATACAATAATGGCCCCTAGGGCATATACACTAACAATCTGCCACTTGCACTAGGGCCATGTACTGGCATAGCGAAGACTAATGATCTCGAGTAGCCTCTCGAACTGAATCTGAGGTAGGGCCTTTGTGAATGGATCAGCAATGTTCTCTTCAGTAAAAACTCTCCGAACCTCAATCTCCCGACGATCAATGATCTCCCTGATCAGGTGATACCGCCTTAAGATGTGTCTGGACTTCTGATGGGACCTTGGTTCCTTCGCTAAAGCTATAGCTCCGTTGTTGTCGTAATACAGAGGTATTGGATCAACAATGGTAGGAACCACCTGAAGTTCTGTTAGGAACTTCTTCATCCAGACTGCTTCTTTTGCGGCATCGCAAGCAGCTATATACTCCGCTTCCATCGTCGAGTCAGCAACGGTGTCCTGCTTGGAGCTCTTCCAGCACACCGCCCCTCCATTGAGGGTAAAGACATAACCTGACATGGACTTGGAATCGTCCTTATCACTCTGGAAGCCGGAATCAGCATAGGCCTCCATCCTGAGGTCTTTTCCGCCGTAAATCAAGAACATCGCCTTAGTCCTCCTCAGGTACTTGAGAATGTTCTTTACTGCTATCCAGTGCTTCTCCCCTGGGTCTGACTGACACCGGCTTACCACGCTCAGTGCATAAGCTACATCTGGTCTGGTGCACAACATCGCATACATTATAGAGCCTACCGCAGAAGCGTAGGGTATAATAGACATGCGTTCCCTTTCCAAATCAGTCTTGGGAGACATCTTTTTGGATAGGGTGATTCCGTGACAAGCCGGTAGATTACCGCGCTTAGAATCTTCCATACTGAATCTTTTCAGTACAGTGTCGATATAACTGGACTGCGAAAGTCCCAACATCCTCTTAGATCTATCACGATAGATCCGGATCCCCAGAATGTAAGAGGCATCACCCAGGTTTTTCATGGAGAACCTGTGTGACAAGAATCCTTTGACAGATTGTAGCATAGGAATGTCATTTCCTATCAATAGAATGTCATCCACGTATAAGACGAGGAATACGACAGTTCTTGCTACAACTTTACTATATATGCACGGTTCATCTGGATTTTTGATAAAGTCATATTCTTTGACTGTTTCATCAAAACAGATGTTCCAACTCCGCGATACCTGCTTTAGTCCAGAAATGGACTTAAGCAACTTGCATACTTTCCCGCTGCTCTCACTCTGATTGAAACCCTCTGGCTGATCCATATAGACGCACTCTTCTAAATTACCATTCAGAAAAGCCGTCTTTACGTCCATCTGCCAGATTTCATAATCATGGAAGGCAGCAATAGCAAGAAGGACCCGAATGGATTTGAGCATAGCCACTGGAGAAAAAGTTTCGTCATAGTCCAAACCAGGTCTTTGACGAAAACCCTTTGCAAAAAGTCTAGCCTTATAGGTTTCCACCTGTCCATCTACACCAATCTTTTTCTTGAAGATCCATTTGCATCCTATGGGTTTTACCCCATCTGGAGCAAAGTCCAAAGTCTATACTTTGTTGGTGTACATGGACTCCATTTCGGTCCGCATTGCATCTAGCCATCGTACCGAGTCGCCGCTCTGGATGGCCTGCTGGAAGCCAGTAGGTTCATCATCATCTATGATGCAATCCTCTCTATCCCCATTTATGAGAAAACCGTAGTATCTCTCAGGCGGATGAGACGGCCTACTACTCCTGCGGAGGGGTGCGGGAATGTCCTGTTCTTCTTGAACTACTTGTTCTACCAAACTTTTAGTATTAGTTTGTGGTTCTGGAATTTCTTCCAGTTCTATTTCGCTCCCATTTATTTCCTTTTCTAAAAACGGATATTCTAGAAAATGGGCATTACGAGAAACAAACACCTTTTGTTCCTCTGCGTAATAGAATAGATACCCCTTGGAGTTCTTTGGATATCCCACAAACTTACACTTTACTGATCGTGCCTCGAGCTTATCCACATGCTGCTTTTTAACAAAAGCTGGACATCCCCATATTTTCAGATACTGAAGATAGGGTTTCTTCCCACTCCACATCTGATATGGCGTGGTAGGCACAGTCTTGGTAGGTACCATGTTCAAAAGATATGCCGCTGATTCTAGCGCATAACCCCAAAAAGATCGCGGTGACTCAGCATTACTCATCATGGATCGTACCATATCCAATAGGATTCTATTCCGTCTCTCCGATACACCGTTATGCTGTGGAGTGTATGGAGGAGTAAGCTGAGAGAGAATTCCTTTCTCTTTTAGGTAACCTAGGAACTCGGCACTCAAGTATTCACCACCTCGATCAGATCTTAGTGTCTTGATACTTTTGCCGATTTGGATTTCTACTTCATTCTTATACTCTTGGAATTTCTCAAAAGCCTCGGATTTATGTTTCATCAGATAAATGAATCCGTACCTTGAGTAATCATCCGTGAAAGTAATGAAATAGGAAAAACCACCTCTTGCATGTGTAGACATTGGACCACATACATCGCTGTGTATGAGTCCTAAGAGCTCGCTCGCTCTTACTCCATGTCCAGTAAATGGAGTCTTTGTCATCTTTCCTTTGAGACAAGAATGACAAGTGGCATAAGTTTGATATTCGAACGAGTCCAAATATCCTTCTCTATGTAACTTAGTCAACCTTCTCTCATTGATGTGACCCAGTCTACAATGCCATAAGAAAGCTTTATTTAAATCTGGAGACTTTCTTTTTAGTGTGTTCTGGACATTGAAAATTTGGAGTTGGTTTAACACATATATACCGTTATCCAGTGTACCGGACCCAATCAAACCATGATTAAGGTGGATGTTAACAACACCACTTCCAAACGTGAAATCATAACCTTTATTTGATAACAAGGAAACAGATATGATATTACACGTTAAGCTGGGTACACAAAAACAGTTATGTAAAACCAAAATATGTCAACTCGTCAATCCTAGGTGATAATCCCCTACGGACACAGCTCCCACGCTAGCTCCGTTAGCAACCATCAGGGTCATATCACCTTCCTTCAGAACTCTACGGTTTCTCAGTGCCTGCAATGAATTTCAAATATGAGATCCTGATCCGGTATCCAATACCCAGGAAGTAGAGTTGATTGACAGACAATTCTCAATTACAAACACACCTGAAGTCGAATCCACAGCTTGCTTCGGTTCCTGGTTCTTGGCGTTCCACGCCTTGCAATCCTTTTTCCAGTGCCCTTTCCTGTGACAATGGAAGCACTCATCCTGGGCCACTACCGGTACCGTAAACTTTTTCTTTCCCTTCCCTGCCACCTTACTAACACCTCCTCTAGGTCTGTTGGGGGCCTTATTCTTCCTTCCTTTGGTTTTAGCCTTGGACCCGGAAGAAGAAGTACCGCGAACAAACATAGCGGGTGTTTCCCTTGCCATCTGCAAGGTGCCATCTGCACTCCTCAACATGTTAAGGAGTTCTGAAAGTTCAACTTCTTTTCTTTGAATGTTGAAGTTCAGAATAAACTGGGCGTAGGTGGGAGGGAGGGACTGGAGAATAAGGTCTGTATAGAGCTCATTATCCAAAGTCTTCCCAAGGTCTGCGAGCTCTTCTATATAGCCGATCATCTTTAGGACATGTTCTCCTACCGATGACCCGACAGCCAACCTCGCTTGAAACTGCTTCTTTGAGGTCTCGTATCTTGCTATATGAGATTGCTCCCCATACAGATCTTTTGTATGGAGAAATATGGATTCAAGATCCATATCCTCGTGCCTCCTCTGATGTTCATTGTTCATCGAGGCAAGCACGATGCACTTGGCTTTCGCGCAATCTAAATCCCAGGTTTTGCGGATTTCCTTATCCGCATTACTGGATTTGGGACCTGGGACTTCAGGTGCCTTAGTGGTGAGGACATACCCCAATTTGTCATAACTCAAGGTCATTTTGACATTCCGCAGCCAATCTTTATAGTTTGGCCCTGTCAGTATATTTTTCTCTAAAAGTAACTTAAGTCTACTCATTTTCAGGGTCGCTGCAATTAGGAGAGAGAGAAGAAAACTCTTTAGCATGATGCTCTTGCAAGTTTAGAATGGTTTTTAATTTATCTAAACTGGATGGCTCCCACTGTTTCTCGAATCCTTCCTCAAACCATAAAAGAAGAATTAGCCAGGACTATTCTCTCTGTACAATACTTGCTTAACCGTTCAGCCAGGATGGTGTCGGTACTTCGAGGGAGGTTTTCCAACGCTTTCGCGAAGTTCCTTAATTAAATAACCTCTTTTCTCTGGGGACATAACCCCGCTGACACCTTTCTTGACACCTACTTGGTTTATAGCATTAATCGTTAAGAGACGAATATCCTGATGAGTAGCATATACTCACAGTAGGATAGGGATCCAAATATCATCGTATGATAATGTTGAAGGAATCCTACCAACATTCATCAAACTCCAAATGGTATGCATCTCTTTGCAAATTTCAGTTTCTTTAGAAATTCCCGATATATATTTTTGCCCCATGCTCTTATGACCTTGGCGTTGGTCAAAATGTCATAAGTCATATGTCAAGTTCTACCCATCATTATCTTGTTAATTTGAACCCATCCGTACATATCCATGACGTTGGCCAAAATGATCATACGACTGTCCCAAACTAACTCATCTATCTATGCAACAAATGAATACCCAGCACCTACCAAACACTAAGCCTTGGCGTTGGTCAAAATACATAGCTTGAATACTACTGAATACCCAAATGAAATGACGGGGGGCTACGAATGGTTTTGGCGAAACCGTGAACGTAGTGAACTTGATATGACCGAAGGAACCTGATAGCTTTTTAAAAGGAGTGGTTAAAGCTCCGCAATTAAAAATATCATTTTTTTTAAAATAACCGAGTGGTTTCTTTTAAATTGTTCCAACGATTCATCTTTTGGTTTATTTTTTTTGCATTATAAATAATGGGTCCCATCATTAACCTATCATTGCAGAAAACAACGAAAATACAACGTCCTCTTATGCCATCCGCATTCGCCACTGGGTCCCGTCATCACCCGTTAGGTTACTTAACTAACGACAGAGCGGGGGCTGGGCTAGCGCGGGTGTAAAACATAAGTGACGTCTAAATAGCTATCATATATAGATATTGTACATTCGTCAGACGCAATAATAGGCATTCCAGATCTCATATGAACTTTATTGGATTTGCAAGCAATCCGTGTTTGTTTAGAGCCTGCAACAAAAGACGGATTACACAGTTGTGATGAATAGCCATTACCCCACCCTAGACCCCTACGGGTACGGCAAACTACCCGCCAAATACCCGAAGTGAAGCCGTCTCCCTCAACAAAGTGAGCAGGCCACTAAACACTTCAAAGTACCCGGTAGTTTTTGCACCCTACCTTAGGTCTATCCTAGGAGCAAAAACAGTAAAATGAAATAATACAACGGTGGCTACAACCGCAACCTGGATGTGCCCCGCAAAATAATATTACAACATATTTCAGTTACATCGAATGAATGAATATAACAACCCATCTCAAACCCCGGCTAATCATCACAACAGTCCAATACAGTTCACAACCACAAACAGTAAAAACCATTACAGAAATGTGCTACCCCCTGCCAACCGACATACTAGCAGTTAGGGGAGGTTTACGAACACATTATACAATCACAGATGTAATCATATTAGCAAACATCGTAAAATTTCGATCGAGCAAAACACTTTAGATTCTACTGCAAAACTTCTCTGTGCACCTGAGATCTTAGAAGAAAATAAAATATCCAAAAATATTACTGTTAACACAAAGGGGTTACTGGAAAAATTTGGACCGACTCGGCCCTAACTCGGCTGCGGATCCGCGGCGGATCGCATGGATCGGCCGCGGTTCCGCGGTGAGTTAGCCGAGTTGGGAGTCCAAATTTCTTCAGTATTCCTATAATTTCATGCTTGTTATTCTGCAGGTCCCTGAAAAATTTTTAGGGCCTGTTTTAAATTCGACAGAAACTGTGTTAAAACGATGATCTTTCCGGTTCTTTTTGCGTTCGAAATACTTACGACTTTGCTAATGAGTTAATTATTATTTAGCGAGACTCTGATACCACTGTAAGTTGATGTACAACACCCCACGACTTGCGGGGAGGCGGAATAATGAAAAACGATCTTGTTTTAGGCGTAAACATCGACTAACCGAGAATCTTTGCATAAACAATAACTAACAAGAAACCATAGAAGAGTTAACTACTATGATAAGTGATTATACCTATAGAACCGAGTCCTTCGACTTGTCGTTCTCCACGTCCTCTCCGGCCTACTCTATGTAGTAGAAGATCCACCCGAGAGCTTTACTTCAAGCTTCACCTCAAACTAGGGGTAACTAGGTTTCTTAAATCGCAAATCTAAGTAACCTAGGTGATATAGAGAATGGTTAAGGATTAAGTAGTCTAATCTAATCCTTGTACTCAATACATGAGAGGGGAGGATTAGGGTTTGAAGAGAGAGAGCTTGAGGAGAGAGAAAGTGAGCAAGAGAATAAAATGAGAAAATGAGCTATCATAATATATATCAAGCATTATGATTTATCCAAATAAAAGAAATAAATGATTAATCATCATGCTTAATAAATACAAGAGGGTGATTCATCTCCATGAGTCATTAAGCATTTATGATGCATTAATGACTTGGATGAATCACTCAAATGACTCACTAATCTCATTTAATGCATATGCCACCTTAACCCCCAAGTCACCATCTTCTAGAAGCTTCTCGCGCAATTACGAGAACGCCCCTCCTATCCGTGAAAACACGGAAAAACTTTAGACTGTATAAATCCAATAACCGGATACTAGAAACTGGCTTAAACCAAAGCCGACTAGTAAAAACTGTCCGGATGTCGTACGTGCGTAAACACACGTATGCGTCCGAACCCTTGTCGTAAAACCATACGACCTCTATATCGTTTCGCCTGGAGTAGGGAAACTCTCTGTATGGGACTCTAGAGACTCGACTACTACGGTGGCAGTGGGTTTAACCATAGACCGCAAACGGCACTAGCTGTACGTAACGGTCCCCAGGTAGATGTCGATAAGAAGGCCGATGAGGAAACCCATCCGAACTCCTACTGAGTCTGATGTGACAATCTCCGTACAGTCCGGTTTGTTCGTCTAAGACTATCGCATATCGGGCCTAGGGGGGCGGCAAGCGTCAGTCCCCTGATAGCGGTATAAGTCGTGTCGGAGCGTAGCCCATTACACCCTAAGAAACTACTGGAACCTACCAGCAAATCTCGCTTGCCCTGGCCAGGGACTTTGCGTAATGGCTCTCTGACACAGAGCGATATCAACCCCCAATACCGGGAGAGACGAATCCTGTCTAACCGCCACTGCCTCCAAGTTCTCGGGACTGCACCCAACTGCTACCTGTTTGCACGACTCCTTTGAGCCGTGGTAGGGTAGCAATCTAAGAACAGTGGGACACACTCGAGGCGAAGTAGCAGTGTCAAGTCTGCGGACTATGTTGTACTCATGTCACCTGGGAACTGTTCACTGACGACTGGTATAAAACCAACCAACAGTTCCCTGTGAGTCCTGTCCGGTGTACCCGTAACCTAACGAGCACCTGCATACTATCTCCAGTACGACGTACTGACGGCTGTGGGACAGACCATCTCCCCAACTGGGATGAGAAGCGTACACACTAGTCTACTCCGGAGTATCGATACCCTGTCTCGATAATCCTACGACTAGGGACCTGAATAAGGATGTGCTTGTAGACTACCCAGCCCCCACTAGTGTGACTGCCATCACAACGCTGGTAGTCAAGCAAGATCCTAAGAGCTCTATCAATACGTATACTCACATATTAAGATAGAAAAACCAAGTAGCATACTACCATGTTTAGCAAGACTGTTATATACATGTGAATATCCCAAGCTTCCATTAATTAATATATAAACTAGTATGATACAATAATGGCCCCTAGGGCATATACACTAACAATCTCCCACTTGCACTAGGGCCATGTACTGGCATATCGAAGACCAATGATCTTGAGTAGCCTCTTCAACTGAATCTGAGGTAGGGCCTCTGTGAATGGATCAGCAATGTTCTCTTCAGTAGCAACTCTCCGAACCTCGATCTCCCGACGATCAATGATCTCCCTGATCAGGTGATACCGCCTTAAGATGTGTCTGGACTTCTGATGGGACCTTGGTTCCTTCGCTAAAGCTATAGTTCCGTTGTTGTCGCAATACAGAGGTATTGGATCAACAATGGTAGGAACCACCTGAAGTTCTGTTAGGAACTTCTTCATCCAGACTGCTTCTTTTGCGGCATCGCAAGCAGCTATATACTCCGCTTCCATCATCGAGTCAGCAACGGTGTCCGGCTTGGAGCTCTTCCAGCACACCGCCCCTCCATTGAGGGTAAAGACATAACCTGACATGGACTTGGAATCTTCCTTATCACTCTGGAAGCCGGAATCAGCATAGGCCTCCATCCTGAGGTCTTTTCCGCCGTAAATCAAGAATATCTCCTTAGCCCTCCTCAGGTACTTAAGAATGTTCTTTACTGCTATCCAGTGCTTCTCCCCTGGGTCTGACTGATACCGGCTTACCACGCTCAGTGCATAAGCAACATCTGGTCTGGTGCACAACATCGCATACATTATAGAGCCTACCGCAGAAGCGTAGGGTATAATAGACATGCGTTCCCCTTCCAAATCAGTCTTGGGAGACATCTCTTTGGATAGGGTGATTCCGTGACAAGCCGGTAGATTACCGCGCTTAGAATCTTCCATACTGAATCTTTTCAGTACAGTGTCGATATACCTGGACTGCGAAAGTCCTAACATCCTCTTGGATCTATCACGATAGATCCGGATCCCCAGAATGTAAGAGGCATCACCCAGGTTTTTCATGGAGAACCTGTGTGACAAGAATCCTTTGACAGATTGTAGCATAGGAATGTCATTTCCTATCAATAGAATGTCATCCACGTACAAGACGAGGAATACGACAGTTCTTGCTACAACCTTACTATATATGCACGGTTCATCTGGATTTTTGATAAAGTCATATTCTTTGACTGTTTCATCAAAACAGATGTTCCAACTCCGCGATGCCTGCTTTAGTCCATAAATGGACTTAAGCAACTTGCATACTTTCCCGCTGCTCCCACTCTGATTGAAACCCTCTGGCTGATCCATATAGACGCACTCTTCTAAATTACCTTTGAGAAATGCCGTCTTTACGTCCATCTGCCAGATTTCATAATCATGGAAGGCAGCAATAGCAAGAAGGACCCGAATGGATTTGAGCATAGCCACTGGAGAAAAAGTTTCGTCATAGTCCAAACAAGGTCTTTGACGAAAACCCTTTGCAACAAGTCTAGCCTTATAGGTTTCCACCTGTCCATCTACACCAATCTTTTTCTTGAAGATCCATTTGCATCCTATGGGTTTTACCCCATCTGGAGCAAAGTCCAAAGTCCATACTTTGTTGGTGTACATGGACTCCATTTCGGTCCGCATTGCATCTAGCCATCGTACCGAGTCGCCGCTCTGGATGGCCTGCTGGAAGCCAGTAGGTTCATCATCATCTATGATGCAATCCTCTCTATCCCCATCTATGAGAAAACCGTAGTATCTCTCAAGCGGATGAGACGGCCTACTACTCCTGCGGAGGGGTGCGGGAATGTCCTGTTCTTCTTGAACTACTTATTCTACCAAACTTTCAGTATTAGTTTGTGGTTCTGGAATTTCTTCCAGTTCTATTTCGCTCCCATTTATTTCCTTTTCTAAAAACTGATATTCTAGAAAATGGGCATTACGAGAAACAAACACCTTTTATTCCTCTGCGTAATAGAATAGATACCCCTTGGAGTTCTTTGGATATCCCACAAACTTACACTTTACTGATCGTACCTCGAGCTTGTCCACATGCTGCTTTTTAACAAAAGCTGGACATCCCCATATTTTCAGATACTGAAGATAGGGTTTCTTCCCACTCCACATCTGATATGGCGTGGTAGGCACAGTCTTGGTAGGTACCATGTTCAAAAGATATGCCGCTGATTCTAGCGCATAACCCCAAAAAGATCGCGGTAACTCAGCATTACTCATCATGGATCGTACCATATCCAATAGGATTCGATTCCGTCTCTCCGATACACCGTTATGCTGTGGAGTGTATGGAGGAGTAAGCTGAGAGAGAATTCCTTTCTCTTTTAGGTAACCTAGGAACTCGGCACTCAAGTATTCACCACCTCGATCAGATCTTAGTGTCTTGATACTTTTGCCGGTTTGGTTTTCTACTTCATTCTTATACTCTTAGAATTTCTCAAAAGCCTCGGATTTATGTTTCATCAGATAAATGAATCCGTACCTTGAGTAATCATCCGTGAAAGTAATGAAATAGGAAAAACCACCTCTTGCATGTGTAGACATTGGACCACATAAATCGCTGTGTATGAGTCCTAAGAGCTCGCTCGCTCTTACTCCATGTCCAGTAAATGGAGTCTTTGTCATCTTTTCTTTGAGACAAGATTGAAAAGTGGCATAAGTTTGATATTCGAACGAGTCCAAATATCCTTCTCTATGTAACTTAGTCAACATTCTCTCATTGATGTGACCCGGTCTACAATGCCATAAGAAAGCTTTATTTAAATCTGGAGTCTTTCTTTTTAGTGTGTTCTGGACATTGAAAATTTGGAGTTGGTTTAACACATATATACCGTTATCCAGTGTACCGGACCCAATCAAACCATGATTAAGGTGGATGTTAACAACACCACTTCCAAACGTGAAATCATAACCTTTATTTGATAACAAGGAAACATATATGATATTACACGTTAAGCTGGGTACACAAAAACAGTTATGTAAAACCAAAATGTGCCCACTCGTCAATCCCAGGTGATAATCCCCTACGGACACAGCTCCCACGCTAGCTCCGTTAGCAACCATCTGGGTCATATCACCTTCTTTCAGCACTCTACGGTTTCTCAGTGCCTGCAATGAATTGCAAATATGAGATCCTGATCCGGTATCCAATACCCAGAAAGTAGAGTTGATTGACAGACAATTCTCAATTACAAACACACCTGAAGTCGAATCCACAGCTTGCTTCGGTTCCTGGTTCTTGGCGTTCCACGCCTTGCAATCCTTTTTCCAGTGCCCTTTCCTGTGACAATGGAATCACTCATCCTGGGCCACTACCGGTACCGTAAACTTTTTCTTTCCCTTCCCTGCCACCTTACTAACACCTCCTCTAGGTCTGTTGGGGGCCTTATTCTTCCTTCCTTTGGTTTTAGCCTTGGACCCGGAAGAAGAAGTACCGCGAACAAACATAGCGGGTGTTTCTCTTGCCTTCTGCAAGGTGCCCTCTGCACTCCTCAACATGTTAAGGAGTTCTGAAAGTTCAACTTCTTTTCTTTGAATGTTGAAGTTTAGAATAAACTGGGTGTAGGTGGGAGGGAGGGACTGGAGAATAAGGTCTGTATAGAGCTCATTATCCAAAGTCGTCCCAAGGTCTGCGAGCTCTTCTATATAGCCGATCATCTTTAGGACATGTTCTCCTACCGATGACCAGACAGCCAACCTCGCTTGAAACAGCTTCTTTGAGGTCTCGTATCTTGCTATACGAGATTGCTCCCCATACAGATCTTTTGTATGGAGAAATATGGATTCAAGATCCATATCCTCGTACCTCCTCTGATGTTCATTGTTCATCGAGGCAAGCACGATGCACTTGGCTTTCGCGCAATCTAAATCCCAGGTTTTGCGGATTTCCTTATCCGCATTACTGGATTTGGGATCTAGGACTTCAGGTGCCTTAGTGGTGAGGACATACCCCAATTTGTCATAAGTCAAGGCCATTTTGACATTCCGCAGCCAATCTTTATAGTTTGGCCCTGTCAGTATATTTTTCTCTAAAAGTAACTTAAGTCCACTCATTTTCAGGGTCGCTGCAATTAGGAGAGAGAGAAGAAAACTCTTTAGCATGATCCTCTTGCAAGTTTAGAATGGTTTTTAATTTATCTAAACTGGATGGCTCCCACTGTTTCTCGAATCCTTCCTCAAACCATAAAAGAAGAATTAGCCAGGACTATTCTCACTGTACAATACTTGCTTAACCGTTCAGCCAGGCTGGTGTCGGTACTTCGAGGGAGGTTTTCCAACGCTTTCGCGAAGTTCCTTAATTAAATAACCTCTTTTCTCTGGGGGCGTAACCCCGCTGACACCTTTCTTGACACCTACTTGGTTTATAGCATTAATCGTTAAGTGACGAATATCCTGATGAGTAGCATATACTCACAGTAGGATCGGGATCCAAATATCATCGTATGATAATGTTGAAGGAATCCTACCAACATTCATCAAACTCCAAATGGAATGCATCTCTTTGCAAATTTCAGTTTCTTTAGAAATTCCCGATATATATTTTTGCCCCATGCTCTTATGACCTTGGCGTTGGTCAAAATGTCATAAGTCACATGTCAAGTTCTACCCATCATTATCTTGTTAATTTGAACCCATCCGTACATATCCATGACGTTTGCCAAAATGATCATACGACTGTCCCAAACTAACTCATCTATCTATGCAACAAATGAATACCCAGCAGCTACCAAACACTATGCCTTGGCGTTGGTCAAAATACATAGCTTGAATACTACTGAATACCCAAATGAAATAACGGGGGGCGACGAATGGTTTTGGCGAAACCGTGAACGTAGTGAACTTGATATGACCGAAGGAACCTGATAGCTTTTTAAAAGGAGTGGTTAAAGCTCCGCAATTAAAAATATCATTTTTTTTAAAATAACCGAGTGGTTTCTTTTAAATTGTTCCAACGATTCATCTTTTGGTTTATTTTCTTTGCATTATAAATAATGCGTCCCATCATTAACCTATCATTGCAGAAAACAACGAAAATACAACGTCCTCTTATGCCATCCGCATTCGCCACTGGGTCCCGTCATCACCCGTTAGGTTACTTAACTAACGACAGAGCGGGGGCTGGGCTAGCGCGGGTGTAAAACATAAGTGACGTCTAAATAGCTATCATATATAGATATTGTACATTCGTCAGACGCAATAATAGGCATTCCAGATCTCATATGAACTTTATTGGATTTGCAAGCAATCCGTGTTTGTTTAGAGCCTGCAACAAAAGACGGATTACACAGTTGTGATGAATAGCCATTACCCCATCCTAGACCCCTACGGGTACGACAAACTACCTGCCAAATACCCGAAGTGAAGCCGTCTCCCTCAACAAAGTGAGCAGGCCACTAAACACTTCAAAGTACCCGGTAGTTTGTGCACCCCACCTTGGGTCTATCCTAGGAGCAAAAACAGTAAAATGAAATAATACAACGGTGGCTACAACCGCAACCTGGATGTGCCCCGCAAAATAATATTACAACATATTTCAGTTACATCGAATGAATGAATATAACAACCCATCTCAAACCCCGGGTAATCATCACAACAGTCCAATACAGTTCACAACCACAAACAGTAAAAACCATTACAGAAATGTGCAACCCCCTGCCAACCGACATACTAGCAGTTAGGGGAGGTTTACGAACACATTATACAATCACAGATGTAATCATATTAGCAAACATCGTAAAATTTTGATCGAGCAAAACACTTTAGATTCTACTGCAAAACTTCTCTGTGCACCTGAGATCTTAGCAGAAAATAAAATATCCAAAGATATCACTGTTAACACAAAGGGGTTACTGGAAAAATTTGGACCGACTCGGCCCTAACTCGGCCGCGGATCCACGGCGGATCGCATGGATCCGCCGCGGTTCCGCGGTGAGTTAGCCGAGTTGGGAGTCCAAATTTCTTCAGTATTCCTATAATTTCATGCTTGTTATTCTGCAGGTCCCTGAAAAATTTTTTGGGCCTGTTTTAAATTCGACAGAAACTGTGTTAAAACGATGATCTTTCCGGTTCTTTTTGCGTTCGAAATACTTACGACTTTGCTAATGAGTTAATTATTGTTTAGCGAGGCTCTGATACCACTGTAAGTCGATGTACAACACCCCACGACTTGCGGGGAGGCGGAATAATGGAAAACGATCTTGTTTTAGGCGTAAACATCGATTAACCGAGAATATTTGCATAAACAATAACTAACAAGAAACCATAGAAAAGTTAACTACTATGATAAGTGATTATACCTATAGAACCGAGTCCTTCGTCTTGTCGTTCTCCACGTCCTCTCCGGCCTTCTCTATGTAGTAGAAGATCCACCCGAGAGCTTTACTTCAAGCTTCACCTCAAACTAGAGGTAACTAGGTTTCTTAAATCGCTAATCTAAGTAACCTAGGTGATATAGAGAATGGTTAAGGATTAAGTAGTCTAATCTAATCCTTGTACTCAACACATGAGAAGGGAGGATTAGGGTTTGAAGAGAGAGAGCTTGAGGAGAGAGAAAGTGAGCAAGAGAATAAGATGAGAAAATGAGCTATCATAATATATATCAAGCATTATGATTTATCCAAATAAAAGAAATAAATGATTAATCATCATGCTTAATAAATATAAGTGGGTGATTCATCTCCATGAGTCATTAAGCATTTATGATGCATTAATGACTTGGATGAATCACTCAAATGACTCACTAATCTCATTTAATGCATATGCCACCTTAACCCCCAAGTCACCATCTTCTAGAAGCTTCTCGCGCAATTACGAGAACGCCCCTCCTATCCGTGAAAACACGGAAAAACTTTAGACTGTATAAATCCAATAACCGGATACTAGAAACTGGCTTAAATCAAAGCCGACTAGTAATAACTGTCCGGATGTCGTACGTGCGTAAACACACGTATGCGTCCGAACCCTTGTCGTAAAACCATACGACCTCTATATCGTTTCGCCTGGAGTAAGGAAACTCTCTGTGTGGGACTCTAGAGACTCGACTACTACGCTGGCAGTGGGTTTAACCACAGACCGCAAGCGGCACTAGCTATACGTAACGGTCCCCAGGTAGATGTCGATAAGAAGGCCGATGAGGAAACCCATCCGAACTCCTACTGAGTCTGATGTGACAATCTCCGTACAGTCCGGTCTGTTCGTCTAAGACTATCGCATATCGGGCCTAGGGGGCGGCAAGCGTCAGTCCCCTAATAGCGGTATAAGTCGTGTCGGAGCGTAGCCCATTACACCCTGAGAAACTACTGGAACCTACCAGCAAATCTCGCTTGCCCTGGCTAGAGACTTTGCGTAATGGCTCTCTGACACAGCGCGATATCAACCCCCCATACCGGGAGAGACGAATCATGTCTAACCGCCACTGCCTCCAAGTGCTCGGGACTGCACCCAACTGCTACCTGTTTGCACGACTCCTTTTAGCCGTGGTAGGGTATCAATCTAAGAACAGTGGGACACACTCGAGGCGAAGTAGCAGTGTCAATTCTGCGGACTATGCTGTACTCATGTCACCTGGGAACTGTTCACTGACGACTGGTATAAAACCAACCAACAGTTCCCTGTGAGTCCTGTCCGGTGTACCCGTAACCTAACGAGCACTTGCATACTATCTCCAGTTCAATGTACTGACGGCTGTGGGACAGACCATCTCCCCAACTGGGATGAGAAGCGTACACACTAGTCTACTCCGGAGTATCGATGCCCTGTCTCGATAATCCTACGACTAGGGACCTGAATAAGGATGTGCTTGTAGACTACCCAGCCCCCACTAGTGTGACTGCCATCACAACGCTGGTAGTCAAGCAAGATCCTAAGAGCTCTATCAATACGTATACTCACATATTAAGAAAGAAAAACCAAGTAGCATACTACCATGTTTAGCAAGACTGTTATATACATGTGAATATCCCAAGCTTCCATTAAGTAATATACAAACTAGTATGATACAATAATGGCCCCTAGGGCATATACACTAACAGTGGCGGAATCTATGGTCGAAGTGCGAACTGCACATCGAGGAAGCGCCGGCAGTGGGCATGTTCGTGGGCACTCTAGTCTCTCAGGCAACTATTTCCCAATTCATGATATTCTTCAAGCCGACCACCTTCCAGGCCTTGATTGACAAGCTAGCCCAAATGGACCAGATGGGCCATAGGCCTTCCTCTTCAAAGACGGAGCCTTGGAATGAAAAGGGTAAAGGGAAAGCAACCTTCGTCGCCAACGCTCAACAACAACCGAGTGGCCCGAGAGCGGTTGTTCGCCAAAGCAACAAGCGACAATCCCTTGATGAGAAGTTGAGACGTCCTTACTCGTTTCCCCGAGATAAAACAAGGAAACTGTTTGAACTGGCAGTGCGCAATGGGCTCATTACTCTACCGGAGTCGAGACACCCACCGCAACCGAACAACGCCAACGATCCCAATTACTGCCCCTATCATCGAGTATTGGGCCATCCTCTCGAAGATTGCCATGTCTTCAAAAATTGGGTTGAAGACCAATACCAACAAGGCAAATTCGCGTTGTCTAAAAATTGGAAGGTGAACCCGCCACAACCACATACTCCGAAAAAGATGGACATGCCGGGGGCATCGTGCGCATTCATAAAGGAAGCTCCATGGGAAGTTGTTCTTTCGGCAAAAACTAAAAGAATGCTGAAAGATCTTCAAACATGTCCGGCGATCAGGTGGAAAAGCCCGCAAGAGACGGAGATCATCGACGGGATGCTGAAACCACGCCCAACATCGGGAATTAATAGCAATGGTCAAAACACTCAGGCTCAGCCGTCAAAGTCTTCGAAGAAAAAGAAGAAGACCAAAAAGCCCGCGCAGTCTAACGACAAGCGCACGGATCTGCAAAAGCATATTGACGCGCTGAAAGAATACAACCAGAGGGCGCGAACCCCAGTCACGCTTCAAGAGCTCCTTAATCACATCCTTGAGAATTAAGATAATGTCAATGATGAGGGAGACGACTTGTCATAAGAATCCGAAGATTATGTGGCAAGTTGCTACATGATCGCTCATTTGTCGCTAGGCAACAAAGCAGCTCACTCGGCGTTAGGAGATAACGTAGAGGAGCTGGGGGCAGGAGCAGTGCCAAGACCCTTGGATTATGTGACAAGGTCAATCAAGGAGAAACCTACTTGTTCATAAAGCATCTGGCGAAACTTCGCCTCAAAGCTACAGCGGACCGAAATGTCCCTAAACTAACGATGGACCGCAATGTCCTAAAACTTGCAACTGACCGAGACGTCTATAAACTATTACGGACCGCGGCACCCCCAGGCTGACGTGGTTAAAAAAAAGGTATGTCCATAAGCAAAATGGGCACGGATGAAAACCCGAAAGGGCGCCGTGAGTAAAAACAGCAGGACTACCGACGATGTTTGTGAAAACCCGAAAGGGCGCAGACTCGTAAAAAAAGGGTACGTCCACAAGCAAGATGGGCGCGGATGAAAACCCGAAAGAGCTCCATGAGTAAAAACAGCAGGGCTACCGGCGAGTTTTGTGAAAACCTGAAAGGGCGCAATCTCGTTAAAAAACACTTGCAAGGTCCTCTCGACCTTATGAGGAGAAAATACCTACGTGAGATCCTTACAACTCACAAGGGAGCAACACACTTAGGGATCCCCACGATTCTTAAGGAGAAATTACACTTACGAGATCCTCACGACTCGTAAGGAGAACCCTCTTATGAGACCCTCACGGCTCATAAGATTCAAAAGCCTTAAGTTACAGGGATCTGAACCTGTTCTTAAGCCATTACCTTTCCCAGATTGCCCTACAAGCGGTTCAATATTGACCCTTGTATACAATCCACGGGCACGAATGAACATTTCCCTAACAGAGTCCCATCAGCGACTAGGGATATGCTCACACGGTGAACGACCCTTGTAGGTCCTCTCGACTTGCAAGGAGAAAACACACTTGTAAGATCCTTACGACTTATAAGAGAACACACACTTAGGAATCCTCACGATTCCTAAGGAGAAAACGCACCTACGAGATCCTCACGACTCGGAGGGAGAAATACCTTTATGAGACCCTTACGACTCATGAAGTCAAAAGCCTTAGTCGACAGGATCCTAACCCTGTTTACCACCTTTGTTCGACATCGACAAAGGCAGATGATGATTCGCTCCTGGCAATATCCCAGTTGTAGCGATGCTGATGCCTAAATCGGTATCAAATTACAAGTCCTTTCATGGCAAATGATGATTCGCTCCTGGCAATATTCCAGTCGCAGCGATGCTGATGCTGAGATTGGCACCAGATTCTAAGTTCTACACTCGCGATAAAAAAATCAGCGAGCCAAAAATGCATATGAAATAGCCGAAATGATGGGGCAACTTGCAACGAAATCACCAAGTAAAAATGTATGCATACAAAAACAGCCGAAATGATTGGGCAACTCGCAATAAAAAGCAGCGAGTAAAAAGAAAAATAGCCGAAATGATTGGGCACCGCGAAAAATAGCCGAAATGATTGGGAAATCGTGATTTTCGCGATATAAAAATCTGAAATGATAGAGCATCACGGAAAGAAATAAAAAAATGAAAGAATGAAACTTTTTGCCCTGCAGGTGAGGTCACATTGACCCCTGTATACAATCCATGGGCACAAACAAAAAGGGAACCATATCATCCCACCAAGCTTCATCGAAGCGGAGCCCAGTCTCGACGGTTCACAGACAGCCTAGAGACTACCCTGGAACCATGGCAAAGTCCCCTAGTTCCAAATCTCGACGGTTCACAGACAGCCTAGAGATCACCAACGGCGTTTCTCCTTACTCCAGCAGGATGCAGATGCGACGTCAATAAACGACCTCAGGGTCAAAACAACGGAACCATGGCAAAGTCCCCTAGTTCCAAATCTCGACGGTTCACAGACAGCCTAGAGATCACCAACGGCGTTTCTCCTCACTCCAACCAGATGCAAACGTGACGTCAGAGTCGCAACGAAGCGGAGCTATGGCAAAGTCCCTAGTTCCAAATCTCAATGGCCACATCTACGGCCCAAAAACCAACAACGGTGTGCCTCCTCATTCCAGCAGGACACAGACACTACACCATCAATCGGAGCCATGGCAAAGTCCCATAGTTCCAAGACTCTACGGTCCACAGACAACCTAGAGTCAACCAATGACCTCCCTTCCGGATCAACGCTCCGTCTCGGAAACAAGTCAACCAACCACCAGGGAAATCAGTATCCTTGGCAAAACCTCGATTCATGGAAATCAACGTCCTTGACGAGAGCACCTCGATTCGCGTCGACCCGCAGAGAAATCAGTGTCTTTGCAGGAATACCTCGATTCGTTTCGACTCCGAGGAAATTATTGTCCTTGGCAAATACCTCGATTCAGGGAAATCAGTGTCCTTGATGAGAGCATCTCGATTCGCGTCGACCCGCAAGGAAATCGGTGTCTTTGCAGGAATACCTCGATTCGTCTCAACCCCAGGTAAATCAGTGTCCTTGGCAAAACCTCGATTCAGGGAAATCAGTGTCCTTGACGAGAGCATCTCGATTCACGTCGACCCGCAGAGAAATCAGTGTCTTTGCAGGAATACCTTGACTCATCTCAACCCCAAGGAAATCAGCGTCCTTGGCAACCTCCTCGATTCAGGGAAATCAGCGTCCTTGACGAGAGCATCTCGATTCGCGTCGACCCGCAGAGAAATCAGCGTCTTTGCAAGAATACCTCAATTCGTCTCAACCCCAAGGAAATAGGTGTCCTTGGCAACCTCCTCGATTCAGGGAAATCAACGTCCTTGACGAGAGCATCTCGATTCGCGTCGACCCGCAGAGAAATCAGCATCTTTGCAGGAATACCTTGACTCGTCTCAACCCCAGGGAAATCAGTGTCCTTGGCAAAACCTCGATTCAGGGAAATCAGTGTCCTTGACGAGAGCACCTCCATTCGTGTCGGCCCACAGAGAAATCAGTGTCTTTGCAGGAATACATCGATTCGTCTCAACTCCGAGGAAATCAGCGTCCTTGGCAAAAACCTCGATTCAGGGAAATCAGCGTCCTTGATGAGAGCATCTCGATTCGCGTCGACCCGCAGAGAAATCAGCGTCTTTACAGGAATACCTCGATTCGTTTCAACTCCGAGGAAATCAGTGTCCTTGGCAACCTCCTCGATTCAGGGAAATCAGCGTCCTTGACGAGAGCATCTCGATTCGCGTCAACCCGCAGAGAATCAGCGTCTTTACAGGAATACCTCGATTCATTTCAACTCCGAGGAAATCAGCGTCCTTGGCAAAAACCTCGATTCAGGGAAATCAGCGTCCTTGACGAGAGCATCTCGATTCGCATCGACCCGCAGAGAAATCAGCGTCTTTGCAGGAATACCTCGATTCGTTTCAACTCCGAGGAAATTAGTGTCCTTGGCAAAAACCTCGATTCAGGGAAATCAGCGTCCTTGACGAGAGCAACTCGATTCGCGTCGACCCGCAGAGAAATCAGTGTCTTTGCAGGAATACCTCGATTCGTTTCAACTCTAGGGAAATCAGTGTCCTTGGAAAAACCTCGATTCAGGGAAATCGGCGTCCTTGGCGAGAGCATCTCGATTCGCGTCGACCCGCAAGGAAATCAGTGTCTTTGCAGGAATACCTCGATTCTTCTCAACTCCGAGGAAATTAGTGTCCTTGGCAAATACCTCGATTCAGGGAAATCAGCGTCCTTGACGAGAACATCTCGATTCGCGCCGACCCGCAGAGAAATCGGTGTCTCTGCAGGAATATACAACGTCAGCAAAGCGGGGCCGCGGCAAAGTTCCCAGTTCCATGACTCGGCGGTGCACAGACAACTCAAAATCAACCCTCGACCTTCCTGTTGAAGCAATGCTTTGACTCGGGAGTAGGTCAACTCATCAATCACTTACGAGTCCTCTCGACTTGTAAGGAAGAAAATTCTCTTGTGAGATCCTTACGACTCTCAAGAGAAAACACATTTAGGAATCCTCACGATTCCTAAGGAGAAAATACACCTATGAGATCCTCTCGACTCGTAGGGAGAAAAAATCTTTATGAGACCCTCACGGCTCATAAAGTTGAAAAGTCTTAGGCGGCAGATCTGAACCCGTTTCCTAAACCATCGCTTCTTATCTCGATTCAGGGAAATCAGCATCCTTGGAGAGAACCTCTCGATTCGTTTCGACCCGCAAGGAAATCAGTGTCTTTGCAAGAATCTCTCGATTCGTCTCAACTTGCGGGGAAATTAGTGTCCCTACGCATAAAGAAAATTCTCTTGTAGGATCCTTACGATTCTTAAGAGAAAACGCACTTAGGAGTCCTCACGACTCCTAAGGAGAAAAGACACCTACGAGACCCTCACGATTCGTAGGGAGAAAAGCCTTTGTGAGACCCTCACGGCTCATAAAGTTGAAAAGTCTTAGACAACAGATCCTAACCGTGTTTCCTAAGCCATCGCTATCTTATAAAGAGTTCAAGATGAACTGTATCAACCATCTACGGGCCACACTTGCCAAAGCTACATGCCACTGAAATGGAGGAGTTACTCATGAAGCATATAAACTACTTCATGCCAGAGTAAAACATAAAGAAACAGAAGGGTGAGGCTCATGGAGCTGAGGGTTTGGAACTATATCCCTTAAGAGTCGAGATTTGAGTCAATGATAAATGACGACGCTTGTGTCCGCTCGTTATCTTCTCAGATCAAGATCCTGAAGATTATATACCAACCCAAAACTGGTCATACACTATGAATTACTCTGCACTACTTTACCCATGTATATATTTACGATGGCAAAGTAGTGGGGGGCATTTGTTCCCGCCAAAAAAATTTCTGCGCAAAAGAGCTTAAGGTATCAAATGGCAGCGATACGTTTAAGAAAACGTGAACCAGTATTTTCCGGGCTGCATTTTGATAAACTCCTGAATGAGAAACAGCTAAATTCTGATGGAATCGAAAGCGTCTCCAAAAATCCTTCGATTTGATATATTATGGGCTTCATAATTCATCCGGGATCAAAAGTTATGAGGCATCACGTGCGCACACGTGATCGGGCATCACGTGCCCACACGTGACCGGGCATCACGTGCAAACACGTGACCATTTACAGGCAAAGCCTGTAGGCACTGAATAAAATAAATAATTGAAAATAATTAATCAGTGGGGTCACGTGCCAACATGTGATGGGCCTTTAAACCCACAGAAAAGAATTAAAGGTATAATAAAATAACAAGGAAAAACCCCAATGGGGTATCACGCGCCAACACGTGACCAAGGGTCACGTGCTGACACTTGATAATTCCTGAGTTCTTTAAAACAACAGAATTAAATTCTGGTCAAATGGTTAATCAGGGGGTGCCAACACGTGATGGGTTCCTAAAGATCTATGAATTAATAGAATTAAATTCTAATTAAGAGGGAATCAGAAACCCTAACTGGGAAAATATTTCTTTAAATCTTTCCAAACAAAAAAAGATGGTGCTCTGTAAAATGGAGCACCGTTGGATTAAAAATCCAATGGTGATTAAAAATCACCAATTTGTGGAAAGATTTTATATAAGGAAAGATTTCCCTAAATTTCACCAAAAATAACAAACAGAATATCTTTTGGATTAAAAATCCAATGGTGAATAAAATTCACTGAGTGATCTAAAAGATCACATTAGTTACGAAAAACAAACAAAAATCTTTCAAAGATTCACAAAACAAATTGATTCTTTTCTTTCTCTTATAAATAGGAGCCAAGAAAATAAGAGAAGGGATCTACTTTTTTGGGAGATAACAACAACAGAGAGAAAAACGAGAGGAGAATTTAATTCTCAAGAGAGAAAACCCTAGGTGAGAAAAGGAAAGGGATCAAAACTTCAAAAAGAGAATTTAATTCTCAATCTAAGAGTTTAACTCTTCTGCAAAAAGAACTTAGTTCTTCCTCTGGTTGAAGATCTGCAGAAGCAAATCTCCCCATAGGTTGAGAATTTAATTCTCATCGGGTTGAGATTCTGCCATGCAGATCCAAAACTTAGAGGGGGAATTGAGTTTAGAGAATTTAATTCTCCCAAAGATAAAACTATGGTTTAACCCTATATGAGAATTTAATTCTCCCAAAGTTATAGGAATTTAATTCCTTCAAGATAAAACTAGGGTTCAACCCTATATGAGAATTTAATTCTCCTAAATTTATAGGAATTTAATTCCTCCAAATAAAATTAGGGTTCAACCCTGCATGAGAATTCAATTCTCCCAAAATCATAGGAATTTAATTCCTCCAAGACAGAACTAGGGTTTAACCCTATATAAGAATTTAATTCTTTCACATACATAGGAATTTAATTCCTCCAAAATCATAATTAGGGTTTAACCCTACAGAGAATTTAATTCTTAAAAATAAAGAGACTTAAAAGATCTCCATGCATGCAAAGACCTAAGGTCACGTGGCCCCACGTGACCCCTGAAAAGATCCCCAAAAATGAGAAGGAAAAAGCTTTGAGGCAATGCCTCACGTGCTCCCACGTGACCTCTAAAACAAAGAGAATAAAAGCAAAGGAAATGTTGGCTCTGGGCGCTCTCACGTGTTACCACGTGACCCCTAATAAATGCCTTAACAAATCAGTGCATGAGTGCTTATCACGTGCCCACACGTGATGGCCAAAAGTCAAAAAGTGTTTAACACTTATTTGCATAACAAAGTAAAGGAGATCTGTCCCCACCTTTGGGCGCCCTCACATGTCCCCACTTGACCCCTTCCTCTCTAGTGTTTAACACTAATTCGAGAGCTTTATTTCCAGTGTTTAACACTGATTTGTCTTCTAATGTTTAACACTAATTTAAGAATTTTACTTTTAGTGTTTAACACTAATTTGAGAATCTTATTTCCAGTGTTTAACACTGTTGCCTTCTAGTGTCTAACACTAATTTGAGAGCTTTATTTCCAGTGTTTAACACTGTTGTTCTATAGTGTTTAGCACTATTGTTAGCCAAATTGGCTAATTTTCCAGAGGCAAAAGTCTCTCCTTCAAATGAATTTCAAAATTGAGTAAAATTCAGAGCTACAATGTTTAATGCTCAGTCAAAGATAGAAATATTATCAGAGCCCTCAAACTCTTGTTTAGCATTGCTAAGTGATGAGGGGCTAAACCCAGACAAATGTCTAATGGTCCAACAAAGGGCCAACACTTCAAACTTAATTAGACTTAGCCCAAGTTGGCCATAAGTGCTCAATTCAGACTTAACTGAGCCAATGTGCTCATAATCTAAATTAATTGATCTTAGTTCCAAACTGGACTACAGATCATTTAATCAACCTTGGTTCAAGGGTACATCGCTTCATTCCTTTGATATTTGTCGTTGTAATTCCTCAAAGTCTTCAAAGAGGTGACAGGTCCCGACAACCACACATTTCATAGACTATGACGTCTCTAAACTACGGACTGTGGGGTCCCTAAACCCATGGACTATGATGTCCTTAACCTCGACCGTGATGTCTTTAAACTAACATTGGACTGTGGGGTCCTTAAACCCATGGACTATGATGTCCTTAACCTCGACCGCGATGTCTTTAAACTAACATTGGACCGTGGGGTCCTTAAACTCACGGACTATGATGTCCTTAACCTCGACCGTGATGTCTTTAAACTAACATTGGACTGCGGGGTCCTTAAACCCATGGACTATGATGTCCTTAACCTCGACCGCGATGTCTTTAAACTAACATTGGACTGTGGGGTCCTTAAACTCATGGACTATAATGTCCTTTACCTTGACCGTGATGTCTTTAAACTAACATTAGACTGTGGGGTCCTTAAACTCATGGACTATGATGTCCATAACCTCGACCGCGATGTCTTTAAACTAACAATGGACCGTAATGTCCTTAAACTAATCGACCGCAATGTCACTAAACTAAACAATGGAGCCCAATTGTTCTCTTGTTGGATCTAAACGATCCCGTTAAGTTGATCTTAGTCTAAAAATGAGACTAACGTATCCTTAACAAACGTTTAATTTGATCTTAGTCTCAAATGAGGCTAACGCATCCTTAAACCCAACCCCCCAAAACCAAATCTAAGAAGATACGGATTTGGACTAGTCCACGCCCTACGGGCGACGACATAAATTAGTCTCCGTATACAATCCACGGGCAACCAAACACAAAACAAACACCCACGACACGAAGTGACCATCTGGAGAAGGAGAAAGTTGTTACCGTGATGCGGTAGCGTAATTAACTGCAGGGGCTTGCGCCTGAAGGGAAGAGCGTCCCCACAATCAAAAACCCCTCAAACGAGGGGGAATCTGACGAAGTCTGCTACATCGGCCGCATCCGTTTAAACCTTCGATACACGGTGCCATAAATCAACTTGGCATCTTCGGAGAGGTGGACGGATAGCACCAATTAGCATCTACCCCGAAATTCAGGCTAGACGTTCGCCGCGCCTTTGTCGCGTCTTTCGGCGGGGAACAGTGACCCTCGAGACGCTGAACCGCACCCCGGTACCTGTCCTTGGCTATGAACTAGTCATACATGAAGACGTCGTCGAAGGTGATGATCTCTTCGATCGAATACATGCGCCCAGTCACATAAAAAAATGACGCTGAAGAGTTGCCGTCTCCTCCTCTATTTATAGCATCGAGCAGAATCCCTAAGGGCCTAAATTTGCGCGTGCATAGGCGCGAATCCTGGGATCCGCCCGAATTATTCCAATACCGCACCGCCACGTGGCGGAAATCCCTTATTTCTCGACGAACCGAAGTCGGATCGACGTAGCTCTTCAAAACGCTTCGCCTCCCTTATGCGTTTCTGCCACGTGCCGACCGCGACGGTCACTCTTCCCGATGTTCACAAACCAAGGAAGGTTGGACAAAACCTCACAAAGCCAGGCATCTCCCATTCTCGGTCCATCCTTGGCTGGTAATCTCTTACCCCACGGCGCCAAGGATCAAAGCCTTCGTCAAGAGGCCACCGAGCAGCTTCCCTGCTCGGTCCATCCTTGGCTGGCAATCTCTTACCCAACGACGCCAAAGATCAAAGCCCTCGTCAGGAGGCCACCGAGCATCTTCCCTGCTCGGTCCATCCTTGGCTGGTAATGTCTTACCCAACGACGCCAAGGATCAAAGCCCTCGTCAAGAGGACACCGAGTAGCTTCCCTGCTCGGTCCATCCTTGGCTGGTAATCTCTTACCCAACGACGCCAAAGATCAAAGCCCTCGTCAAGAGGACACCGAGTAGCTTCCCTGCTCGGTCCATCCTTGGCTAGTAATCTTTTACCCAGCGATGCCAAGGATCAAAGTCCTCGTCAAGAGGCCACCGAGCAGCTTCCCTGCTCGGTCCATCCTTGGCTGGTAATCTCTTACCCAATGACGCCAAGGATCAAAGCCCCCATCAAGAGGCCACTGAGCAGCTACCGTGCTCTGTCCATCTATGGCTGGTAGTGCACTACCCATCGACGCCAAGGATCAAAGCCCTCATCAAGAGGCCACCGAGCAGCTTCCCTGCTCGGTCCATCCTTAGCTGGCAATCTCTTACCCAACGACGCCAAGGATCAAAGCCCTCATCAAGAGGCCACCGAGCAGCTATCCTACTCGGTCCATCCATGGATGGTAGTTCACTACCCACTGACGCCAAGGATCAAAGCCCTCGCCAAGAGGCAACCGAGCAGCTACCATGTTCGGTCTATCCTTAGCGGGTAACTTCTTACCCATCTACGCTAAGGATCAAAGCCCTCTCCAAGAGGCAACCGAGCAGCTACCCTGTTCAGTCAATCCACGGCTGGTGGCTCACTACCCACCGACGCCAAGGACCAAAGCCCTCGCCAAGAGGAAACCGAGAACCAACCCAACTCGGTCTTAAGAGCGGCAATCACCGGTCCAACTCGACTTACCCTCAACGAGCGATCGCCACCTCGACTTCGGGGCCATAAATACGCCGACCTTACACCGGTCTTTGCGCACTTGACAAAAGACTGGATTTAACCCGACGCACGATCGCCAACTAAAGGACCGGCCTCCAAAGAGACATTACCACAAACTAGAACATTGCTACAAAAAAAAATTTCTGCAAAAGGCTTTATTCACAACTCAGAAGTCTTTACAAAAGTATTCTGGGCTCCTCAGCCTTACAAAATCGCCCGAAGGCCTACAAAATCCCAAAACAAAAACAAAATATACAAAAAAGAAAGGGGCAGGGAGGCTTAGGCCTCAGGGCCGGGAAGGACATCGACCTGCTCCGCAGCTACCTCGGGAGCCGGGGTGACTGCTTGAGGGTCGGCACCCACCGCATGGACTTCGGCACTAGGAGCCAGGGCGACCACCTTCTCTCCGATACCCCCACCGGGGGCCTTCCCCCTGGCGACACTTCTGGTGGCATCCCCCTGCCCCTCACCCTCGATGGGGTACTCGAGCCGGAGCTTAGCGTCGGGAAACTCCGGCATTAGCGCCTTGACGGCGTCAAGGGCATCATTCCAGACGAGGGCCGAGGCTTCTGCGAGGTCGGCGTAGAACTGATCCGACGTTCTGTAGGTCTCCATCGCCTTCATAGCTCGGAGGTCGGCACGCCTCACCGCCTCCTTCATCGCCTCGTTCTCCCTCTTGAGGGTGCCCCAGGTCTTCTTCAAGGTGGCGGTGAGCACCCTGGCATCCTCCAACTTGGCCTCGATGGCCTTGTTGGACTCTATCATAACCCGGATGGTCTCCCAGCAGGTGGAGTTCACCCCGTCCTCGGCTGCCGCCCGGTCTTCGAGGGCGGCGATCCTCTCCTTCGCTTCCCTCAGCTCTGGGCTCAAGCCCTCCTCCCGCGAGGTGTACTCGCCGGCGATCTGCATCACCGGGCAATCTCCTAGTCCTCCATGCTGACGACGAGGGCGCAGTGTTGGAGGACCTGAGGAAAACAAAATGAAGGGTTAGAAGGAAAAAGGGGGCACCCGATCTTGCGAAAAAAAGTACTTAATAAAAACCCGGGTGGGAGGCGAACACTGACCAGCACGGCCTCCTGGGCTATGGCCGCCATTTGGGCCCTGAGGGTCCCCCGAGGGATTCTGCCCTCGGCCGACCTTTCCATCTCCGAGAGCAGGCTGTCGGCGACGGAAAGCCCCGAGGGCACATCGAAGCGAAGCTCCTCTTCGTCCACGAAGATCGGGGAAGCCGGGGTATGGGGCACCATCCTATGGTGCCTCTTGAGGAAGGGCGCGGGGACGTCTTCCTCGTCTCCGACCTCCAAGACCCGGGGCTCCCGCTCCCGAGCGTGTTTGTGGCTCTGCGCGCGGGAGGGATCCGAGGTCTGAGGCATGCTCGAGCACCTGGCCGGAGCGACCGTCGATAGAGCCGGGCTCGAAGCGGGACGTGACGGGTCGGCGCCTCCAGCCTTCCTCCCTTTCTTCTGTTCAACCAGGGCCGCCCGAAATTTAGCTCGGTCCATCAGTTCTGCAAGAAAGCGAAAATACAAAGAAGGATTTAGCAATGCCATAAAAAAGTGGAAGAATACACAAGCCGCCTAAAACTCTTAACTTACCCGCAAACTGAGCGGGGCTGAGCCCGGCCCAACTGAGGACCTGCTCAGACAGCAACACATCGGCCCGGGGGACAGGCTCCCACTCCGACACCGCCACCGCGTCGGGATCATTCGACTGCCTCACCCACGGGCAGTTGGCCCTGTGCCACTGGATGGGCACAGGCCAATTCTCACCCTCCGGTGGCTCGACAAACAAAAACTTCTCCTTCCACTGATGAATGGAAGAAGGTACTGCGACGACCCCCGACCCGGCCGCACCTCCATGGTGCTTTCTAAAAGAAATGTATACCCAGCTTGGCTCATCCTTGTGAGTGCCGGGGTGGTTTTTGTAGCAGAGAGAGGAAAGGAGAAGGTTCAGATTAAAAGGGATCTCCCGCAATTTCAACCGGACCAAGAACCCAAGGAGAATCCTCCAGGAGTTCGGCACTAACTTTCCTGGGGCTAACTGAAAGCAATGCAACGCTGCACTCACCGACTCTACCCGACCTACCTCGAAAAACTCCTCAGAGGAAGACATCTAACCTGAGCAGAGGAAGGGGACGTCCGAGAGGAGAACGCAGGAAATCCGACCTAGAGGGAAGAGCGCTGAGCTAACACACGGAGGGAAGAGGAAATTGTAGCGAAGTGTGGACCCTCGGGAGAACCCTACCTCTATTTATAACAATCGGCAAACACATCCAACGGCGCCGATCGTCTCCCGCTAAAATGACACTTCGCATTCAACGGCCGTCGACGCTCCACCTGTCGCACGCGCATTGGGCGCATTCCATCGGGCGCGAGGAAACCAGCGGCCCGTCACGTCAGCCAACCAGCGTCGGACACATAACTTGGTGATCCAATGAACGTATGCCCAAATCGGCGCATCCTCTTTAATGTGAGATCGCTTCCCTGATCTGCTGACGTCACCAAGAAAATACAATCAATTGCCCGGGAATACGCACCGACGACATCTTCAAATGAGGGCTTACCCCGGGTGATCGGTCAAACCACTCTTGACCCGACCTATTAATGGGTCAAGACGAGAGTGGGGGGCTAATGATGATGCTCGATACCGGGGTTTCCCAAAATTATGACACGTGGCAAGTGACGTGTCCCAAAGCCTACGAGAAAGGATCAAGAACGGTACATTGGAAGCATGCCCCGGGCCCTCGACCCGAGGATGTTCCCGACCTTCGGTGGCTTTCCAGACCACTCCTATGCTCGCCTTACAAACAACCGCCGGCTCGCCTCCGAGCCTTCCCACACGCTGAGTTCCCTCAGCCCCCTAGCTTGCCTCCGAGCTATCACCGAACCAAGCTCGCTCGGCCTCCCGCTCGTTCCCGAGCCCCCCGCCAAGCTTAGCTTCTTCGGTCTCACCGACCGGCCCATAGCACTGATCGCGGGCGTCTCCGCCACGGCTCCGCGAATCGCGCCAGACGCGAGATGCCCGCTGCCCACGATCCCGCGTTCCACACCATTGCATTCCCCCATTAACGAGCGTATCTCGTCATCAGCGGGGAATCCCGCCTTTCATGCGGGCGTTACGGTCGGCGTGAATCTCGCGCCCGCCAGCCCATGGCTGCCACTATATAAACCCCTCTCTCGGACGACTCAGAAGAGGCAATTTTACCCCAATAGGCCGCTACTCTGCCCATTTAGCCCGTCTAACTTGATCGTCGGAGGGTCCTCGATGGCACAACCACCTCGGTACTTCCTTGCAGGTAGCTCGGCTTCAACCACTTCAAGCCCATTGAGATCCATACGCTTCAGGAGGCAACCTCCCAACTCAATCTCAGCCGCTCGTCTCCACTCGCTGCAGATCAACGGAAGGTAATATCTGAAGGAGATCCAGAGATCCATCATGCGGCTTTTGAAAATCATAGTAAAATATATACACACCGGAACCTTGTATTCGAGGGCTCATATTGAAGCCTACTCGACAACCTAGAACTTATGTATTTTTTTAATTCGATACGGCTATAACACAATGACGCAAACTGATTGGGAGCACGGCTCTGGACTGCAGTCCCCTTGCGGGGTGCAAGGCAGCGCCCCGTTAGAAATTTTTTTCTAACGGGGACAGCGTTGTGGAGTGTGTGTATAAAAAAAGGTAAGAATAGCGTCCAACGGACATGTGGGTGCCAGCGCCTCACGTACCTAACACGCGGGGGCACTCGGGCGCTTGCACCTCACGTACCCGGCACGTGGGCGCTCGGGAGCTTGCGCCTCACATGCCCGGCAAGTGGGCGCTCGGGCGCTAGCGCCTCACATTCCCGGCACGTAGGCGCTGGGCGCTCGGGCGCCGGCGAAAAGAAGAGGCTTTTACCCCCGGAAATAGGAGTTAAACTCCAAACGAGGATTTTGAGTGGAGTTAAACTCCAAAAGATTTAGATTTGGAGTTAAACTCCTAAAAGATCTGGATTAGGAGTTAAACTCCTTTGAGGATTTGGGTCTTGGAGTTGAAATCCCCCAAGATCTTCAGAGGTGGTCAAAGGGGATCCTTTTCTTCTCTCTTAAGCCTTGGATCTTCTCTTGAGCCTTGTATCTTTTCCAAAGTGGGATTTTCGAAGATGGGTCTCCTTCTTCCTCCTCTTTGTTGGCCGGATCTTGGAGGAAAGGGGGGTGAGATTCAAAATCTCCCCTTTTTGAGACCTGATGGAAGATCTGAGTTCCCCTTCAAGGGTTTGATGGTGAAAAACTATTTATTTTTGGTAAAGGAAGATTTAAACTCTTGATTTAATTCAAAAGGTGGAAGAAGGTTTAGAACCTTGGGAAAGGAGAAGGAGGCACAGAAACCCTAGATTTTTAATTGTTATCTTTTATTTCATTATCATGTTGCCTTATATAGGCTTACAAATTTACATATAGCTCCTTGGGCTTTACAAAATGGCATTCTGCACATCTCATGCCTCATGTGCCCATTTCTTTTACACATGAGTTATGGGCTTTACAAAAATTTGGCTTTATGCAAATTTTCCTTACATTCATGCATAAAAAAATTACATCAAAATTATTTATTACATGGTTTCATTTTGGCATGGGGGAGGCCGGCCGCGGGGCTCGACTTGGGCATAGGCCCACTTGATCTGTGCTTGGGCCCGCTTATTTGGGGTTGACTTTGACTTGGTCAACCGGGGTGTAATTTTCGACCCCAACAAAGTGCCTCCTATCAATAAATGCACACCACACATGAGTTGTGTGCATGAAATTGATGGATCTTGGAATTGGACTTCAAGATGAAACATCCTTCCAGAGGCAGAGTATCATTCCGAGAGCATAATTCCGGGGATCGGAGCATAATTCCAATTTGCGGAGAGCAGTTCCGGAGGTCGGAGCATAATTCCGGAGAGCAGAGCATGATTCTGAAGATTGGAGCATAATTCCGAAGAGCGGAGCATGATTCCAGGGATCGGACGTCTGGATTAAGAAGTTCATTACTGAACTTCAGGTGGTTCCATCCATTGTTAACCCAATACCTTCGTATTGCGACAACAATGGAGCTATGGCTTTAGCAAAGGAACGACGGTCCCATCAGAAATCCAGACACATCTTGAGGCGGTATCACCTGATCAGGGAAATCGTTGATCGCCGGGAGATCGAGATGCGGAGAGTGGACACAAAAGACAACACGGCGGATCCATTCATCAAGGCCCTTCCTCAAGAACAGATCGAGAGACTATTTGAGATGTTGGGTATGCGATATGCCAACAACTGGCCCTAGTGCAGACGTTGGGTACTTGGTACGCCAATATATGGCCTTAGTGAAAGTGGGAGATTGTTGGATATGTATGCCCTAGAGGCCATTATTGTATATGTATACATGTGGATGCTTGGACATAAATAGGTACAGGACAATCTTGCTCGATATGATAGTATGCTATCCGGTTTGTCTTTATCTTAACATGTGCGTATATTTTACTTGTTATTACATATCATTTATACATGTTGATAAAGCCCGTAGGATCATTGCTTGACTACCTGCGTTGTGATGGAGATCATACTTATGGGAGCATGGTAGTCGATAAGCACATCCTTAAAAGGTCCCTAGTCGTGGGAGTATCGATACTGGGCATCGATATTCCGGAATAGACTGGTGTATACGTTTCTAGACCCCGACGAGGGGCGATGGTTGGTCATGCAGCTATTGGTCTTTTGCACCTAAGATCGTATACAGGTGCTCACTGGGGGAGAGTACGCTGGACGGACTCGCCGAGAACTTCTAGATGGTACTATACCTATCGTCGGATAGCGGTTCTCAGGTTGCATGAGTACAGGTTAGTCTTCAGACCTGATATCGTCATTTGTCTCGTGTGAGTTCCCACTGTACTTTGATCACTACCCTACCACGGCTCTACTGAGTCGTGCAAATAGGTTTTGGTTGGGTACAGTCCCGAACCACGTGAAGGCAATAAGCGATTGTTAGGGATTCTTCTCTCCCGGTATAGGGAGTCGATATCGCACTATGTTCGATTGGCCAGCACCATAAGACCTAGGCCAAGGCAGTTGGGATTTACTGATAGGTTGATCAGTAGTTTCCCGGATTGGTCATGAGCCACATTAGCACAAATTATCGGGTTATTAGGGTCTGACGTTTACCACCCCTAGACCCGGTATATGATACTCTCAGACGAAGAGACCGGACTGTACGAAGATTGTCACAGATAGGCTCAGTAGGGATCCGGATGAGTTTGCTCATTGGCCTTCCTTTTTGACAGGTACCCGGTTAGCCGTTACGTACAGCCAGTGCCGCTGACGTGCTTGTAGTTATGGATTTATCCAGTAACTCACTGCCGGCGTGCTGTCGAGTCTTTAGAGTCCCACACAGAGCGTTTCCCTAATTCAGGCGAAATGATGTAGTAGCCGTATTGGATACGTGCAGGATTTCAATCGATTGATTGTATTATGTACCCGGAATTTCGATTGGACAGTTGATGATACTAGCCAGCTCGGGATTGAGCCGGATTATTAAATCAGGTGTTGATTTAATAATTTACATATATGTATTTCGATACATATATGATTTAATAAAGAGACGTGAGAGAGAGACGAGAGAGGGAGGATTTTATTAGTTAAATTATTTAATATATTATATATATATATTATATATATAACAATTATATATATATATTATTTATATAGGATATTATATAATTATATATATATATATTATTTATATAGGATATTATATAAATATATATATGGGATTTTACTGCTAATACCAGATTGCTCCGAATATTACCCGTGTCCCTTCTAAAAATCTAGTTTTTAAATATGGAGAGAATATACGTAAAAGTTGAAACCATAATGTGATATCTGGTAAATAAAAACATATACCCCCAAATATAGATCCATGTAAAATATACGTAGCAATCAAAAACGAGTCTTTTTAACAATTACGACATGAACATGTTATATAGGTGCAACCACATGATATGGGGTACCATGACATGGAATGCTAGATAAGAAAATATATTATTTGATTTTATATTGTATTTCAAAAAGATATGTGGATTCTAAAATATATTATACATGTATATAAAATATAGATTTGTATGGATACTCTGTACTAGCAAATATTTGATGTAAACTTGAACCTTGATGAGTTTTAAATATGCGGGTCGTGTCGGATAATAATCATAACTACCAATTGCACTATCCGCAACCCAAAAGAAACAATAGTAAAGAATTTTACTGCAAGATTTGAAATACCCCAAATAAATATAGTATAACAGTGCTTGGGTGTTACACGTCAGTGCGTCATAAATATCATAATAATAATAACTGAGCAATGTAGTATATAGGGTGTTATGTGCAAAATAATGTATGGTTATAAACAAACAATCACATGTGATATAGCAGCAGGCTATAGGTATCTCACGTATATCCTAAAATCTATGTTTCTAGGTTATCTATCCTAACGGTATTTGAAACCAATTAATGTAATCCTCATCAGAACTCAATAGTATTTTGTGCGTGTCCGGGACCACGGTCATGATTCTCGGAGCTGAATCCGAAACGTGCCGCTAGGCAGTAGAACAATGTCATGTATAGATGAATGATGTCAGCATCATCATTCTAGAGCCCAAAGCTCGTATCGACTGATCAGTCTCTGGAAAGTAGTGAACTGTTGAGTTACAAGCCGGGTTTCATTCTTGATTTCCCTTTTTCCCCAGGCTTCATGTTCTAGTCAGGTATCAATAGAATGTTTACCTAATACCAACACAGAAACAATCGTGAACAGGTCTTGTCTAGCAAGACAACAAGTCAGATCAATCAGGATAACAAGTCAATATTGTTGGCACCGGTAATTAATACAGGTATAAACAATATAGCAATAGCAGTAGGTCACAAGCATATCAGGTATTGTGTGCTAACCAGGTGAAATAATTGCTTGCACAACCAGTCACAAAGTAGTAATATAATTGTCATGGTTATCTAGTTATAACGAAACAATGTATGCATCATTACTTGTTAAAAGATACATCTAAATATATTTATAATAGTGTTTTACACTTGTTAACTATTATGAACTAAATTGTATCTACTAAAATAGTTCATATAAGTAATTTTACAAAACCTCAACAATTGTAACTATGCACGTGCTATTGTTACTAAATAATAAAGTATATATTATCTTTATAAATTTATATAATGATTATAACTTGCAATAGTATAAATGTATATATGTATAGTATAAATAGATATATTTTGGTATAGGTAAACTAGCATGTTGCAAGATAAACTTGCCTTGATCGGTATGAATACAACGATGGATACGGATACCCGCACGACGACGACGATCGCAAAACACGACGCAAACAAGACCTCGACCAAAGGTGACGATGTAACTGCGCTGGGGTAGTCTGCTTGGCTCTGGAACTTTAGAGAGCTCAGGTTTGAGATCAGCGACGGCGACGTTGAAGGTTATCACGGCGATGGGTTGCTAGTCAAGGGTCGGAGGTGGTGTGAATGGATGTTCGATGAAGGGAGATGGAGTCTGGGTTTCTTGGAGGATGGATATAAGTGAGTCGAAGGGTTGCAAGTGATCAGGGTGCTGAAGGAGGCGACGGTGTAGAGAGGAATCGGCTCCGGCGAAGAGAAAAAAGAGAAGAAGATGTCGCTGATGATGAAGGTGGTGCTCAGGTTCATGCGAAGACGAAAAGGAAGGAGTCGACGATGACGAGGAAGGAGGGGATGGGTGAGGCCGACGGTGAAGTGAGGAAGGAGGCGCGGTGATGGGTACAGTGATGATAGCGACGAGGACGACGACGATGGCGGTGGTGGTAGTGGTTTTAGGTTCTTGGTTGAGACGGTGGAGGAAGTTTGGCGCCGATGAAGACGACGAAGAGATGGAGGAGATGATGAAGGAGGTGAGGTAAGGTGCAGGCGACGGTGGGTTAGGGGCTCGGGGACAAGACGAGGGAGTTGGGGGGAGAGAGAGAGAAGGGTTTTATTTTGGAAAAAATATAATTATATATATTATATATATAGTATTAGGTTATAAATATATATATTATAGTTTTAATGTATATAGATAATATCAAATTACAGCCAATCTCCACCAAAATCTCATCAAAAATATATTTTGGAAAATAACATGTATACGTAACCTTTTTAAACCATAACGCAAGAATATGATTTAAATAAATTATACCCCCTACTATAAGATTTAAAAGGATTTTAAATATATATCTAGATTTAATAAATATTTGGTATTAGAAATCTTTAGATTTAAACGTAATAGATAAAAGCAAAAAAAAGATATGGGATGCTTAACCATATGATGGCAATTAACAATTATAAATTATGCTTAACTTGTGGCTACAAAAGATATGTGCTTATAATTTAGATATTATGTATATATGCTATACTATATTCTCACGGATTTAGTTTACAGATAAATATTAAACAAAATATTAATCTAGCACCATACTGGGTTTCACACATGCTGGTCGGGTTGGATAAATAGCTCTACTATTTGAATTGATCGCAACACAAATGAATAAAATACAAGAAATATAAAGAAAGTTTTAAAATACCAATTAATATCGTATAACCGTACTAGGGTGTTACAGATACTCCAGAGTATACTGGTGTATGCATTTCTAGATCCTGACAAGGGACGACGGTTGGTCCCGCAACCATTGGTGTGTTTCACCTAAGATTATATATAGGTGCTCACTGGGGGGTACACTGGACGGACTCGCCGAGAATTGGCTAGATGGTATTATACATATCGTCAGATAGCAGTTCTCTGGTGACATGAGTACAGATAGTCTGTCGACCTGAGATCGTCATTTGTCCCGTGTGAGTTCCTACTGTACTTTGATTACTACTCTACAACGGCTCTACTGAGTCGTGCAAACAGGTTTAGTTGGGTACAGTCCCGAGCCACATGGAGGTAGTGAGCGATTGTTAGGGATTCGTCTCTCCCGGTATAGGGAGTCGATGTCGCGCTGTGTTCGGTTGGCCAACACCATAAGTCCCTGGCCAGGGCAGATTGAGAATTACTGATAGGTAAACCAGTAGATTCTCGGATGATCTTGAGTCGCATCAGCATGACTTGTCGGGTTATTAGGGGTCTGATGTTTTCCACCCCTTAGACCCGGCATGCGATACTCTCAGACGAACAGACCGAACTGTACGGAGATTGTCATGGGCAGGCTCAGTAGGAGTTCGGAAAAGTTTGTTCATCGGCCTTCTTTTCGACAGGTGTCTGGGTAGCCGTTATGTACAGCTAGTGTCACTGACATGCTTTTGGTTAAGTCCACTGTCAGCGTGCTGGCGAGTCTTTAGAGCCCCACACAAAGTGTAACAAACCTAAACTTTCTGTACAAATTTTTCAAAAAAAAAAATACAGAAAGGGGTATTTTTGCCTGAGTATAAGATATAAGTTTGTTTTGCTTTTTAATAGCAAGAAGGAGCTTGTAGCTCATTGGTAAGACCTTGCACTGCTATTATAAAGCACCAGAGTTCAAGTCCTATCACCCATATTATTTTTAATATTGTTTTATTTTAAATTTTTAGAAGTCTAAGGGTTTACACATGCATAACTCGTAAAAAACCCACTACACATATAAAACAAACTGACCCAGGGGCTACACCATACGACATAGGACACGTGACAGCGAGCCCCGGCCCGACTCGGACTCGGTCGAGTTGAGCCGGATCGCCAATTTGTCAACAGGAAAAGTGTGTCTTTTGGCCTCCCCATTACCCCTGTACACTTTAAATTTCCTTCAATTTAATAGAGCTTTTTAAAACCCCATTAAACCATACTTTTAATACAATTTTTAATACATTTTCAATTCAACCTTTCACCTACCCTAACCCTAATTTTACCCTATAAATACTACCCCTAGACACACACCCCTCACTCACAATTTTGACCAAACTCTCAAGAAATTCCTCTAGAATTTTAGTGTGCAATTGGAGTTAGCAAAGGGCGAAGTTCCGGTGAAATTCCGACGACGACTCTAGGAGCTCCCAGCGACGAAACGACGCACCGGCACCTCCTACCGCTTCCTCTCCCTCTTCTCTTGATTCCAAACCCGTAAGTCCCACCTCTCTCCTGTCTAATCTATTCTCAAAACTTCTTTTATTAAAACCCGACGGAAGCGGAGTTAAATCCGACTTCCGATTCGGTTTTCTTTATAAAGATCAATTTTCCTTAACACAACCATGTTAAACTCTTACATCTTGACTATTAATCATTAACAAAACATGTTGAACAAGTTTCATAGCAAAATATTTCATTTTATAACTTTTACCGCTCTTTTTCAATAAAATACCATGTAGTTTACTTTCTACCTTAAAATATCATTAATCTGGTTATACCTTTAATTAGATCACGAGGTAATGACCTACCTCCTCACAACACTCATATGCAACATAGAACAATACCTTTCGGGAACATAGAATACGGGAAAATAAAACTTTACATATAAATACCACAAACTATTAAAACCGTTTTCTATAAGATTACGTATTTTTATAAATCTTTGCAAAGCGCCGCTACAACCCATTTTAGGGAACCCAACTGGGATGGTGCGTATTATCGCACATCCCTGGGCTTAGTAGTGCGAGATGTAGACCTCCGCAAGAAGCATTCGGTTTCGAAAGATTTGAAATACAAATATCTTAAGAAAATGAGATTTCTAGAAATATAATATATATTAAAATTATTTTTATATAAATATATATATATTATTAAAATATCTATTTTTGTGATAATATAAATATTCCAACTTTTTCTAAAATCACAAGAATCACTTTACATTAAAATACCATGAATTCCATACAAGTTCAATATTACAATTAAATACCCTATATTACGAAAATTAGGTTATTTTCATTAGAAATATCACAAATATAAAATCTACATCTATGATAACTCTAAAGACGATAATTAAATACTTGGGGTATATTTTGAAAATTATACAAAAGTATTTTTACATATAACCCCCTCAAGTATTATAAATTACCCTAAGGACCCTAGTAAATATAGGTTTAAGCGGGACCAATCTCTTGAGCCTCAGAGAGCCGGAGAAGTGGGTGCTTGCCTATTTTAAGGTAGACAACTTAACAAACGGTGTTATCAACACGGTAATCGTCTTTGAAAAAGACACAAATCCTGCCGTCTATGTGCAGCGGTTACCGATAATATCAAAATAATCAGGACTTCAATTTATTTTCTAATTGTTCTGACTCAGACTGAGTCTCATTATAATAATCTGACTTGAATATGATTCAAGTACAATCTACAAACTACAATTCAACATGAATCCATTAATCCACATATTCAATCTATTCAATCTGTATTGACTGAACTGAACCATGGATATACTTCTATTTACATGATTCTCCAGTTACATCCATGATTCTCCAGTTACATCCATTTACTGATATCATAGTTTCGGCAAGTCATCCAATTATACAATCTATATTACAAGACAATACAAGTTGCAATACAATACAAACAATACCGACAATACAAACAATACTACGCGGGGTTTAAGGGGTAGATTGGTACGGAAGGTGTTAGAAGTGGCACGGTACTGCATGATTTAAGACACCTAACCTGAATACCACGCCGTTGTTCCGGGCTTTCTAACGGAGCCTTATACTTCCATTTGCCTCTAGTCTCTGGCATATAGAGACTCCTCACGTATATACTGGCATCCTTCTGTACCAAGCTACAAACAACAGCGTTAACACTAAATACAATATTATAACAATATGATACAACTTTAATAGCTACACACACACACTCTCTCTCTCTCTGTCTATTCTACTTCTCCCTTATCTTTGGAACTTACCGAGAGATTTGTTCGCTGACGACGTTCTCTTTCTTTCTTCTTGAATGTCGTCAGGTGATTCAGACCTTCTAGAGATCGAGCCTAGCACTGAAGACTTGGACCAGTTTATTGAAGATCTTGAGCTGTAATTACACTTGTACACATTTTATTTCTGTACTTTCCATTTCTGTTATGCCGCTGTTTAGGCATCGCTTTCATTCAGATGTATTTACTTTTCCATACATTGTACAAAAGAATGTTAATAAATAAAGTTGCTGTTCAATTATTTCTTTTGTCTTTTGTGCATTTCATTTATATTGCTTAGATACGCTTAGCGTATTTACTTCAGAGTAAATACGTAGTGGCCTCGTCGCGTCCCCTTCACCGTATACCGGGAAGCGGGGCGTGACACAAAGGGTTCCCCTGGTTTAAGCGAAACGATGTATGGGGCATATGGTTATACGTGTAGGGTTCCGATCATATACGTGTACTAGCTACATGAATTTTTGTTCGGACAGATAATACTAGCGGGCTTAGGATTAAGCCGCATTATTGAATCAAGTATTGATTTAATAATGATCTAGTATTATATTATTGGGTTATTTTATCTCTTGGTATTTGTATTTTTTGTAGTATGAATACGGGTATGTATATATGGTGTAGGTATTCTTGCATTTATACTTAAGTGCTTCTAGAAGAGAACACCTCATTTTGTGTAATTCTATTTATTGTAAATATATAATGAGGTGGAGGGGTGGGGTGTCTTTAAGCATGGCATGAAGCATGGATATTATTTTATTTATTCATTTTTGAATACTATTCAAGCATGGCTTGTATTTGTTATTTGGGAAATGGAATGCTCGATATTTTCTTTAGCCATTATTCATATCATTCTAACATTAGCATTCTCTCTCCTCCTTGAGCTCTTCTTCTTCCTCAAATCCTAACCCTTTCATGAGTTGAGAAACATACGGTTTTTGAGATTATTTAATATAATTAACACTCTCTACATCCACTAAACTACTTAGATTAGCAAACTAAGTACTTTAGTTACCTCACTTTTGAGGTTGGAGCTTGAATCAAAGACTCTCGGGTGGATCGTCTTCGACGTGAGGAGGCCGACGACAAAGCTCGATCCCAACGGACGAGGAGCTTAAGAAGAGGATTAAGAATACCTGAAGGACTTGAGCACATAGGTATAAATCGCATCATAATAGATTAGAAACCTATGTATTTTTTGTTATCTAAGGCTTATGGTTGTTCTTGGGTTAATGGTCGATGTTGCCCATTTTAAAGTCGTTTTTTTTGTAAATTCTGTCTCTCTACAAACCCTGTGGACTGTGCGACATCGACTTATAGTTTCAAGCGAAGCAATCTTTGTACCGCGTAAGCGCATCTTTTAACGTGGCTATCTGTTTTTCAGCCAGCAGTTCACTGACAAACGTCGGACTCGGATCCTCCTCCATTCCTAACTTGATTTTTCTTAAGTTGTCTGATGTGGTGTGTATCCCATCCTCCAGCTCTTTTGGTGCCGGTGGGAATTTTGAGATCTCCTCGTCATCGTCTTCATCAATCATATCCTCGTCCCCTCCCTTTTGTGAGAGTGTTATCATATGACAGGTATGGGTCCGCTTCCATTTTAGCGGTCGAGCTGGTCCCAACCTGATGGTATAGGTTTTCTTTGGTTCGTGCTTTTGCGGTGGATTTGTCACGCCCCGATTCCCAAAAGAGTGGTGACGGCACGTGACGAGGCCCACAACGTATTTATTCTGAGAAGATCGTTTCTTAAAATAAATATGTTAAGCGTCTATAATCAACATAAAATAACAAGAATAAACAAAACAATGAAATCCAACTTTGATTTATTATATTCAAGATTCACAATTGACAAAATATCTGAATCAAAATACGATATTATGATAAGCCTTAACAAGGAAGCATTCATAAATAAGCTGAAATAAAATGAAAAGCTGAATGAAACTAGACGTCCGGTTGTGATGCAAACTGGTTGTACTCCTCTTCAACCGCTTCTATCTTCTCTATCTCAATACCAACTGACGAACATTCCAAGAAAGAAAGAAAAATGGGTAGAATTTCCGTTAGCGAACTAATGCTCGGTAAGTCCCTAAAAGGATGGTGTGATGTATATAAATGAAATGCAAGGTATAATGTGATATAGGTATAGCATGGATATAAATCATGAACATATAAACAGGTATAGTAGCGTGCATGGTAATGTATATGTCAACTATATCAGCATGGCAAACAAGTATAACATGGCCATGAAGTGTAGGTATAGCGAACATGTAGTGAATGTAAGTGTCCTAAAAGGTCTCTAAAAGGGTAAAAGTAACTAACGTGAGTTCAAGATGTGAGTATCAACCAAATCTCAAGATTGTTCTCGAACCCAACAGGCTGTAATCCAGGGGTAAGAAACCACGAGCCCTCATGATAGTTAGTAACGGGGCTTCGATCGTCGTCGAAGTATTCCAAACTCAACAGGCTATAATCAAGGAGTAAGGAAACACGGGCCCTCATGATTGTTAGTATTCGTGATTGCATATATTCGTGATTGTTAGCATGGGACTCTTGAGATTTCATTGGATTCATAACTCAAACTATTCCAACACCCCGCGTATGTTAGTTTATAGTTAAAATCACAAGTCTTTCCTGTATCCATGAATACATCAAGTTTTCAAAATTGAGTTCATGTCAAGATCAACTATTCATGTCACGTTTCAAGTATTCATGTCAAGTTCAAGTATTCATGTCATGTTATATTCGTGGTTCGAGTCAAGTCAGGTCTAGCATTTAATTGGATTATGTCAAACTATAATATCTAATAATTTCTTCATGTACATGCAACAATTTAAAGATCAAGATAAATAAGGTATACATGTTCGAATAACATGAGATGAGTTAAGTATATTATTCAAGTAACGACCATAAATAATGCTGTAAAGAAATGTTGTGTACGACTAATAAATCAAGTCAATAAATTTCGGAATATAAACAAAAATATAGATCTAAGTGTTATGCACGCGTGAGTTCCAGTCTCGCCTAAATACTACTACCGGTTTGGCAGATATACCCGTTTTCGTATCGTCGAGCAAAACATATCAGAATCTGTCCTGCATCGTCATATATTTTTAAAATACAGTTTGGGTCAATTTCCATAGGTTTCAGGTTATAAAGATTATTATAAAATTGTAGGTCTTTCGATGTACTTATCCTAAACACTAAGATTCGCATGATTTGGATTTCTGAAGCTCTAGTTATGATCATTTTAACATCAGTGTTTAAGACGGAAATTCATATTTCTGGACAGCAGCTATATATTATATTGCAAAGTCTATATCGGGTTGTTTCATGCGTTTTTAAGTAATATAATATACAGGAAATTATAGCACTATCAATTATGCATCTACACATCTAAATTTTGTTATGAACGGACATCGGAAGTTCAAATTATGTCCTATTTAAAAACAGTGTGCGAATCAGGACAGATTCTGTCCAGATCCATCACTTAATATTGTAACGCAGTTTTCTATATTTTACGTCGGTTTTCAGAAAAAACTTAAAACTAAGAAAATCTAGATCTTTCAATGTAAATTTTCAAAACATCTGAAAACACTTAATTTGGATCAATGATTACAGAGTTATGATCTCTTGAAGAAAACCCTTAATGGCAGTTTTCTGGTTTTAAAAACAGTGAATAAAAAACTACGTAACTCCTAAACCGTTATTCGGTTTGATATGAAATTTTTACTGTGGATTTGGAATTCTATCAATTATTTTATCATAATGTTCCAAGAATTTCAAGAAGTGGAAATTAATTCTAAAAAATTATTTTAAAGATAAAGGTAGGATCGTATTTAAAAACAATAAAACCATGGTATTAATCTGCAACTTTGTTTTCTTTATACTTGCTAACATTCTAATTGAGAATATACATGAGAAAATACACCGATGATTCTATAAAAATCTGATGGGTTCCTTAGCACCCTCACGGTGTTTACTAGGGCATCGAACATGCCATTTCAAAATTTTCTAGAGAGCTAAAGAACCCGAATGAGGATCGAACTAGAGACTTAGGGTTATCAAGATTGTAAACTCTTTACAAACTAAAGGGAAGAAGGAATAAAACCTTTGTAGACCGGTCCTTCACTTCAATAGCTCCGTATAGTAGTCCCTTCGCTGCGATCACGAACTCCCAGACTCTAGAGAGGCTCCACAAGATGTACGGAACAAGCTTGCATCGAACTCTTTGAGGCCGAAAATGATCTACGTTGAGGAGACACTAGCTCATGCTATCGCTTCACTAATGGTGAGATTAGTGAAGCAAACACCCTAAACTAAATGGCAAGTAGTAGAGAATGATGAAGTAGGATGTGGGCTCACTTTAGTTTTATTTTTCGCATAATAAATCATCACTTAGAAAAAGCTAGCAAGCTTTTTCTCTTGAGGAGGAGGAAGAAGTGATGAAGAAAATGAATGAGAGAGTGAGCTTAGAATTGCAACCATGGTGAGTTAGTGTCATGCCTAACTCATGTAGAGAATAAACCATAGTCTAAGGTTAAGGGTTGGGTTAACAAATATCTTAAGCAATGACAAAAGAGTGGACTTGGTCAATGTTCTATAAACTTCTACAAGCTTATCTATGACTAATTTCAAATGTTTTTGTGAATTACTTAATGATAAATAAAAACCCAAATTTAACCCTAGCATGGTGTGAGTCTCATACATACATGTTGCAAGTGTAACCTAGCATGACACAACATTATATATCACATATATATTTTGTGTACAAAAAGAAAATAATACAATTAACATATATCACTTATATATCAATGTATCATCAAATGAGAAAAAGTAATACTTATGTGAGCTAATATTAGTTAATGTAATTTAATATATCTAATATATAATTCTACATTAAATTATTAAATCAACACTTGATTTAATAGTCCGGCTATAGTGTGTATAACCGACTAATATCATTTGAATCAACTTATCGAATCAACACTTGATCCGATAACCCGGCTATATCATATATAACCGACCGATATCATATATCGCGAGAATGGAATGTGGTATCACATACTCGCATTAATCTCGGTCGCGCAAATATCACATATATGCTCCTACTCCATTTCGCATGAACCAGGAAACCTCTGTGTATGACTCTAAAGACTCGTCAATACGCCGGCAGTAGGTGATGATCATATCAAACACCCACAAGCCGCAAGCGGTCTGCTAAACGTAACGTCCATCCGGGTATTGAGCGATCAGAAGATCAACAAGCAAGCATGCTCGTACTCCTGCAAATCCAATCAGTAACACTACCATACAGTCCGGTCTCTTCGTCTGATATGTCCAATATCAACAGCCTGGGGGTGGTATAATGTCATACCCCAATAGCCTGATAAGTCATGTCGATGCAAGGTCCATAACTGTTCGAGAAACTACTGATAACACTTACCAGTAAATCTCAGCAACCCAGTCCAGGTATTTCCTGTTATGGCCAATCGAGCATAGCGCTCCCAATACCGGGAGAGACGAACCCCTCCTATCGCTCATTGCCTCCATGTGACACGGGACTGTACCCAAAAACCACCTTTTTGCACGATCTCTTGATCGTAGTATGGTGGAAATCAAAGTACAGTGGGAATCATACAAGACTCTATGACGATCTTGGGTCTACAGACTAACCTGTACCAGTGTCACCAGAGAACTGCTATCCGACGATAGATATAATACCATCTAGGATTTCTCGGCGAGTCTGTTCAGTGTACCCAGTCTCCACTGAGTACCCGTATACCTTCTCTGATGTCAAACACCAATGGATGTGGGATCATCCATCGCCCATCATATGGGTCAAAAAGCGTATACGCTAGTCTACTCTGGAGTATCGATGCCCTGTCTCGATACTCCCACAACTTAGAGACTACCCTGTCCCCACTAGTATGATCTGCATCATAATCCTAGTAGTCAAGTACTCATCCTAAGGGCTTTATCAACATGTAATAGAGAGACAATAAGTGTACATGTTAAGATAAAGTGCAACCGGATAGCATATTATCATATCGAGCAAGAAAGTCCTCCCTATGTATGTCCAAGCATCCACTACAATATACATCGCATGTACAGTAATGGCCTCTAAGGCATACATATAACTAACAATCTCCCACTTGCACTAAGGCCATCTGTTGTAGTATCCAATACCCAACAATATAGCAGTGGTTGTAGTATCCCATACTCAACCATCCCATAGAAGTCTCTCTAGGGGTAAGGCCTTTGTGAGTGGATCTGTTGTGTTATCCTTCTTGTCTACTCTCCTTACCTCGATCCCGTGGAGATCAACCATATCCCTGATCAGGTGATACTTGCCTCAGAATATGTCTGGAACGCTGATGGGACCTGCGTTCCTAGGCCAAAGCCACAACTTCATTGTTGTCACAATAACAATTATTGGATACTCAATGGTAGGAACCATGTTCATCTCATGAACAAGAAATGCCCAGACAGCCACTTTGGCAGCATCATTGGTAACAATGTATTCAGCCTTTATCGTCTAGTATGCCACGGTATCTAGCTTGGAACTCTTCCAACATACCGTCCCTGCACTGAGGGTAAAGACAATGCCTGTGACTGACTCTCAGTCGACCTTATCACTCTGGAAGCTCGAACCAAGAACTTTCTTTTAGTGCTTCTCAAGTACTTAAGAATGTCCTCCACAGCTTTCCAGTGATTCTCCCATGATCCGATTGATTCCTGATCACTATACCTAGTGAGTCATCTACATCTGATCTGGTACATAACAGCGCATACTCTGATAGAGCGTACTGCCGAAGCATAGGATATCCTTTACACGCGAGCTCTCTCCAAATCATTCTTAGGAGACATCTTTTTGGAGAGAGTGATCCAAGAGTAAGTGGGCGAACCACCACGCTTAGAATCTTCCATACTAAACCCCTTTAGTATGGTGTTAATGTACCTGGATTTGGGACACTCCCAACATCCACTTAGATCTATCATCATAAATCATAATCCACAAGATGTAGTAGATATCATCCAAATCTTCTATTGAGAATCCTCGTGATAAGAGGAGCTTGACCGAGTGTAGCATAGGAAACCATTTCCTATCAAGAGTGTGTTATCTCGTACAATACATGGAAGACAAATTTACTCTCTATGACCTTCTTGTATATACTAGGTTCATCTACTATTTTGATGAAGTCAAACTCTTTGACTACCATATCAAAACAGATGTTCCAATTCCGCGATGAGCGCATTGATCCTGATGGACTTAAGCATAGCTTTGAAAGTCTCAACTTTTCCATCTACACCAAGAATCTTCTCAAGATCCATTTGCTCCCAATGGGTTTTACCCCTTCAGGTGCAATATGAAAAGTCATACTTTGTTGGTGTATAAGGATTCCATCTTTGATCGCATAGCATCCAGCCATTTCACAGAGTCCCCACTCGTGATGGCCTGCCTGAACCTAGTTGGGCCAGCATCTACCATGATGCAATCCTCGCTCCCACTGTCACCAAGAATACCGTAGTATCTCTCAAGTGGATGAGGAACCCTACCAGATTCGCGGAGAGGCTGAGGTTCGTAGGAGACTATTGAATCCTTTGGTTCTACCAAATCATCAGCTGTTAGTTTGTCTAGCTGGAACTGCTTCCAGTTCTACCTCATGTCCACTAATTTCTTTACAAGAAATTCCTTTTCTAAAAAGGTGGCATGCTGAGAAACAAAACACCTTTTGCTCCTCAGAGTAGTAAAAGATATTTCCTCATAAATGTTTGGGATATCCTAACAAACATATACAGAACTGACCTTGCCTCGAGCTTGTCCGGATTTTGTTTTTCAACATAGGCCGAACAACCCCATATCTTAACTCGTTTAAGACATGGTCTCTTCCCACACCATATCTCATATGTAGTGGTAGGCCCTGATTTGGACAGAACCCCATTCAATAGGTATGCAGCTTCTCAAGTGCATAACACCAAGAGGAAACATGTAACTCAGCGGTACACATCATAGAGCGCGCCATATCTCATAGGGTGCGATACCTCTGCCCCGATATACCGTTGTGCTGTGGTGTACTCAAAGGAGTAAGCTGAGAGAGAATCACATTCTACTTTAAATTATCCAGGAACTCCATGCTCAAGTATTCTCCTCCTCGATCACATCGTAGGACTTAATACTTCTACCCGTCTGGTTCTTTAACTTCAAGCTTATATTCGTTGAATTTTCTCAAAAGTTTCAGACTTGTGTTTCAATAGGAACATTTGTCCGAATCTCGAGAGATGATCAGTGAATATAATGAAGTACGAAAAACCAACCTTGGCATTTATAGACTTAGGACCGTATACATCATCATGTATCCGTCCCAAGAGTTCACTAACTCTTTCTCTGTTTCCAGTAAACGGAGCATAGGTCATTTTATCTTTGAGACAAGACTGGCAAGTATCATAAGATGAAAATTCGAACAGATTCTTATATTCATCCTTATGTAACTTAGGTGGTCGTGTCGCATTGATATGACCTAATCTACAAAGCCAAAAGAAGGATTCGTTCATTTCTGAACTACTCCTCTTGTTTGTGTTCTATATACTTTGAACTGTGGTTTGATTTAGAACTTATATGCCATTACATAATGTGCCTGATCGAATCAACTCTTGATTCAGGAAAATGTTCACAACGTTATCCTCCAATACAGAATTATATACTTCTTTAACTCGGTAAAGAACATGATGTAATGTTGTATATCAGGTTCGATATGTAATAACATTTGTTCAGAATCAATGTATCCAATACAAGGTGATATCTGCCAACAGACTTGGCTGCAACAATTGCACCATACTCTAACCTTACAGATATATCACCTATTCTCAGTTCTCTACCTCACTGTAGCCCATGTAACATATTACATATGCGGGATCCTGATCCGGTATCACACACCGAGGATGTAGAGGACACTGAGAAACAGTTCTTCATAATAAACACACCCGAAGAATATGCATCAACATGCACTTTCTTCGATTGGGTGGCATGGAATTCCGGATATTCCCCTATTTCCTGCTCGGACTTATAACAGTTATAAGATAGAGCGGTACCAACTTTCCCCAGCTTAGTATAATAAGCAGGTTCGGTCAATGCATCCATATTATTATCTTGATTAAGGCGTGACATGGTCGCTACCAGGAGAGAGAGAGAAGAAAACACTCTGCGTGCGCTCTTGCAAGATCAGATTGGTTATCATTTTATCTAATCAGGATGGCTCCCACTGTTTTAGTCAAATCTTCCTTCAAATTCTAAAAGGTAAGACTAGCCGGGATTAATTACACCCTACAAGTTCGCCAATCTTTGGCCAGGCCAGTGTCGGTACTTTGAGGGAGGTTCCCCGTGCTTTCGCACGGACCTAATTAAAATAAACCTCGTTTTCCCAGGGGCGTAACCCCGTTAACACCTTTCTAGACGCCTACTTGATCGGCTAATTGTAATGTGTAAAACTCTCCCAGGTGTAACTCTTACTCGCAGTGGGTATCGGGATCCAACTATCTCATAGAAGGTATGCAAACTCATTGCAAATTTCAACACTTGAAATTCCCGATAATATTCTTCCCCTAACCTCCTATGACCTTGACAAAGGCCAACAAAATATAGGATGTTAGTCAAGTTCAACCCGTCATTTCCTGATTGAATTAAACCCACCCGTACGACCCTTGACAAAGGCCAACAAGGTCGCACGACTACTTTAATCCAATCACATCATATGCTTAAGCAGATAAGCACTAGTCAGCTACCGCACACTGCACCTTGACAAAGGCCAAAAAAACGCAGCACGAATACTAAATACTACTTATCTGAAATAACGGAGGGCTGCGTCAGGTTTTTAAGAAAACCCTTTGCGTAATGAACTTGATATCGTCGTAGAATCGAGTGATTTTGAAAATGAGTGTTTTTTAGTCTTTTTCTAGTTTTGCTAAAGAGGTCACTCCCGGTGAAGGGATCTCGGCTCTTTCCTTATCGAATAAGGTGCAGGATATTTCACAAATACCACTATACAAAGTAAAAACTATAGAAGCAATCAAAAGACAAACCGAGTGGGTTGTAACATCTGCTAATTTCGCTAAAGAGGTCACTCCCGGTGAAGGGATCTCGGCTCTTTCCTTATCGAATAAGGTGCTGGATATTCTACAAGGAATACCGCTATGCAAAGTAAGAACTAGAGCTACCAGTTTTTAAAACAAGTTTCTTCAACATCTTTAGGTTTCTTTTATTTCATTAATCTGATTAATGAAGTCCCATCAATTGTGCTTCCCAAGCATCACATAAGAAACGAAAGCAGCAATATTTATTATATCTCATATATATAATATAGGCATTCGTCTCAGAACATATCAAGTGATCACATCACAGAATATCAGCAGCAGGAGAATCAAATATGAAATATTGGATATACTAGGAATTCCGTGTTTTATTTAAGCCAATAAAAAACGCGGATTCCACGGTCGCGATGAATAGCCAAACCCGCATCCCTAGACCTCTATAAGAGCGACAAGCAACCCTTCCAATTCTAGAGTTAGGAGACCGGGTCTCGACTCTTCGAGATGGTCTCCCACTGGACTCCAGAACCCGGTTACTTATGCTCCCAGCCTTGGGTCTATCCTAATGCGGAAAAGTAAATTATATATATCAATGGTGACATCATCCTCAACCCGGAAGTACCCCAATAAAAGAATATTACATACAATGAATCTTACATGAATGAAAATAAAAACCCTCATCTCACATAAAACCCCAGCTATTCAAAACACGACGATCCAATATAAATATCACAACAACACGTAATATCACATGTCATCAACGTAAGTAAATATGCGTATCCCAGTTGTCGTTGACATATAGCACCGAAACTGGCGATACACCACATATTACACTTACGGTCGCAGAAAAGAAAGTGAAAAACTATAACAGTTGGAATCCGCAACCACCTTAGACATCATAAACCCAATATATCACATACTTTGGATTTCATGCCCAACCAAATGAATTCCTTAGACATCACATGCCTAACAATTATAAACCCCGTATTTTAGTCTCAATATTGAAAACGCTTTCCAATAACCTGTCGGGTAATTCAATAAGATTTCCGATAACCTGATCGAATGCTCGTCCGAAACTTTAGTAGACGGCCGCACCCCCTAGAGCCGTCGATGAAGTGCACTAAGGCGGAACACCGCAGCCGCGAGCACCCGAACGGATGCTTTGGGTGACGGGGTTCTCCTCTAGTCACTTGTTCATGGTTATGGGGCGTGGCTATCTATTAAGGTTACCCAGCGAGTATGCGCGTACACTACGTAATTGCGACGGACTTTTGATCCACATCAAAATTCCATGGCAACCGATCAAATGAGACTAAACTGCTATATTTATAAAATTCAAACTAGTTATCACATAACTAATTATAGTGGATTCCAAATATTGTATCACAATCACAGAAAACTAGGTGACGTTAAATATTTCGATCGAATCAACGAATTCCCAAAATTCCCAGAGAGCTCAAACTTAAGCACTGTTAAAGTTAACCAGAGACATACCATAGTACCTACGGACCTACAGCTAAAGGGCCCGACCTAAGCCTCTTAAGTGGCGCCGCGGATACGCCGCCAAAACCATGTTTTAGCTGCGGATCCGCGGTCACTTAGACGAGTTAGGGTTTCGTTCTTCAGGTGTGTCCATAGAATTACCTGCATGATTTCTGAATATTTTTAACATGGAAAAATCAAACTTTTGGAAAAATTTCCAGAGAGGGGGTCCGTTTCGGGTTTTCGGAGTTCGATCGGAATTCTAACTTCGTCTAGACAAGGCCTAATGCTCTAACTAGGCTCTGATACCACTGATGGGTTCCTTAGCACCCTCACGGTATTTACTAGGGCATCGAACATGCCATTTCAAAATTTTCTAGAGAGCTAAAGAACCCGAACGAGGATCGAACTAGAGACTTAGGGTTATCAAGATTGTAAACTCTTTACAAACTAAAGGGAAGAAGGAATACAACCTTTGCAGACCAGTCCTTCACTTCAATAGCTCCGTGTAGTAGTCCCTTCGCTGCGATCACGAACTCCCAGACTCTAGAGAGGCTCCACAAGATGTACGGAACAAGCTTGCATCGAAGTCTTCGAGGCCGAAAATGATCTACGTCGAGGAGACACTAGCTCATGCTATCGCTTCACTAATGGTGAGATTAGTGAAGCAAACACCCTAAACTAAATGGCAAGTAGTAGAGAATGATGAAGTAGGATGTGGGCTCACTTTAGTTTTATTTTTCGCATAATAAATCATCACTTAGAAAAAGCTAGCAAGCTTTTTCTCTTGAGGAGGAGGAAGAAGTGATGAAGAAAATGAATGAGAGAGTGAGCTTAGAATTGGAACCATGGTGAGTTAGTGTCATGCCTAACTCATGTAGAGAATAAACCATAGTCTAAAGTTAAGGATTGGGTTAACAAATATTTTAAGCAATGACAAAAGAGTGGACTTGGTCAATGTTCTATAAGCTTCTACAAGCTTATTCATGACTAATTCCAAATGTTTTTGTGAATTACTTAATGATAAATAAAAACCCAAACTTAACCCTAGCATGGTGTGAGTCTCATACATACATGTTGCAAGTGTAACCTAGCATGACACAACAATATATATCATATATATATTTTGTGTACAAAAAGAAAATAATACAATTAACATATATCACATATATATCAATGTATTATCAAGTGAGAAAAAGTAATACTTATGTGAGCTAATATTAGTTAATGTAATTTAATATATCAAATATATAATTCTATATTAAATTATTAAATCAACATTTGATTTAATAATCCGGCTATAGTGTGTATAACCGACTAATATCATTTGAATCAACTTATCGAATCAATACTTGATCCGATAACCCGGCTATATCATATATAACTGACCGATATCACATATCGCGAGAATGGAATGTGGTATCACATACTCGTATTAATCTCGGTCGCGCACATATCACATATATGCTCCTACTCCGTTTCGCATGAACCAGGAAACCTCTGTGTAGGACTCTAAAGACTCGTCAATACGCCGGCAGTAGGTGATGATCATATCAAAAACCCACAAGCCGCAAGCGGTCTGCGAAACGTAACGGCCATCCGGGTATTGAGCGATCAGAAGATCAACAAGCAAGCCTGCTCGTACTCCTGCGAATCCAATCAGTAACACTACCGTACTGTCCGGTCTCTTCGTCTGATATGTCGCATATCAACAGCCTGGGGGTGGTATAACGTCAGACCCCAATAGCCTGATAAGTCATGTCGATGCAAGGTCCATAACGGTTCGAGAAACTACTGATAACACTTACCAGTAAATCTCAGCAACCCTGGCCAGGGATTTCCTGTTATGGACAATCGAGCATAGCGCAACATCAACTCCCAATACCGGGAGAGACGAAACCCCTCCTATCACTCATTTCCTCCATGTGACTCGGGACTGTACCCAAAAACCACCTTTTTGCACGATCTCTTGACCGTGGTATGGTGGAAATCAAAGCACGGTGGGAATCATACAAGACTCTATGACGATCTCGGGTCTACAGACTAACCTGTACCAGTGTCACCTGAGAACTGCTATCCGACGATATGTATAATCCCATCTAAAAGTTCTCAGCGAGTCCGTTCAGTGTACCCAGACTCCACTGAGCACCCGTATACCTTCTCTGATGTCAAACACCAATGGATGTGGGATCATCCATCGCCCATCACATGGGTCGAGAAGCGTATACGCTAGTCTACTCTGGAGTATCGATGCCCTGTCTCGATACTCCCACGACTAAGAACATTTGAAGGATGTACTTAGCAACTACCCTGTCCCCACTAGTATGATCTGCATCATAATCCTAGTAGTCAAGTACTCATCCTAAGGGCTTTATCAACATGTAATAGAGAGACAATAAGTGTACATGTTAAGATAAAGTGCAACCAGATAGCATATTATCATATCGAGCAAGAAAGTCATCCCTATGTATGTCCAAGCATCCACTACAATATACATCGCATGTACAGTAATGGCATCTAGGGCATACATATAACTAACAAAATCATGTCACAAATTGTAGCATATCATCGACATTTCAATCACGTGATCGAGTTATAAAAGAAATACATACGACTTTTCATGAAACTGCCATAAAACCTTTCACATATATCATTTTTAAATTCCTATGAGATACTACTTACAACATTACTTTCATTTAAAGGATTGATATTAGCATGAGGCGGTTACTATAGACTACGTATAAACACCACCAGCATCAAAACATAACTTGTAGAATACATGGACAATTATTCATGCACTTATTTTTCATAACTAATTTCTTTTACTAAAACTATAACAAAGGTTACAGATAATCATGCAAGTATATACGAAGCGAGAAAATAAGATAAAGAGAGTGAGAAGGAGAAGAGAAAGAGGGGGAGAGAGGGACGGAGGGAACTTACATGCACAAACCGGTATCGTCACCGGGCTTGTCTATCCGACGATAGACTTATGTTACTAGCGAGACTTTTTTGAAAGTTTCTTCATGTTCTTCTTCGAGAACTCTAAATTAAGAGGAAGAAGGAGATGAATAATATTTTGTGAGGAAAAAAAAGGAAAGGAGTTGTTCTTCTTTATAATTTTTTTTAAGAGAAAGAAAAATAAAAAAGTAAGATAAGTATATAAAAGAATTATATCATATTAATTCAAATTAATATGAATTCATAATGGGAGTTAAAGAGAAATTGAAAGGGTGCCCATTCATTTGGAAGTTAAAGAAAATGAAAGGTCTCATTTATAAATTATGAGTAAAAAATAGATAAAAATGATTGCAAGACACAAGATTCGAACATGTGACCTGTGGAATAATAATGCAAGGACTTAACCACTAAGCTACAGAGTTGTTCATACACAACTTTAACAAACATTAAATATATGCTGTTGCTTGAAAAGAAAGAGGGCTTTTGGGCTCATAGTTCTATAAAAGAAAATGAAAATGAGATTGGATTTGGGTTATGGGCTGGGTTGGGTCTTGTGTTTAATTTGAAAAAGGTTAAGATTTAATTTTAAAGAAATGTGTTTGGGAAAAATAGATGGAATAATACAATAATATATTTAATAGAAAATAAAATATACGGAAAATACTAAGAATAAATAAATACAATATTTTACTAAACAAAGAAAATACGAAGTTATAGTAATATTGGGGTCGTTACAGGATCTATCCCAAATCTTTTTATAGAATTGGGCTTGCCGAACCGTTTGTTCGAGAGGCACGCCTTGGCGTTTAACAGCTTCTTTAATCCCTCCATATAATATCTTGGCATACGGATAGGCTGGAACTTTTCAAGAGTGGGGTTGGCACCATGCAAGACTTCTTTCTCCATCTTATTCTCTATAGATTTGTAGAAGAGGATCGTCTTTTCATCTCTTCGTCTTGGAGGCACGTAGAAAGTTTCCAGCTCCTACACGCTATATGTATTGAGCGTGTCAATTTCCCTGTGGTGTCGAGGCGGAGTCGTCATAATATGTAGACTCTGATCCGCTTCGACAAGAGTTTGTGTTGATGGGCGAATGGAGAATACCGAGTTCGTCTCATCTTCATAGTCGCTGTCTAAGACAAGAATAGGGGTCGATAATCTGGGCTTATTGTTCTCCCTTTGAGGCTATCCGGAGTAGACTATTTGATCATCATCTTCAGTACCGCTGCCGAAGACTCGGATGGTGGACACAAATTTTTGCTTATTTTCTGGCCAGTGGCACCTTTCAGTATCCTCAAAGTCTGGTTGAAAGTATTAGACATCTTCATATTTTCGTACCCCGTTCACTGAGAAAGGATTGAGCTCTCCCGTGATGGTGTACTCTGAACCATCTTTGAAATACTTCATATACTGATGTTGTGTAGAAAGGATGATGTTGTACTCGTGTAGCCAAGGCCTGCCGAGTAGAGTGTTATAACAAGTCTTGGCATAATGACATAGAATTTGATGTCAGTGACGAGCAGCCCGAAGTGGAGCATCAATATTACGGACCCAAGCGTGCATGATGACTACGAGTCGAACCCCGAGATGGTTATTTTGTCTCAGTCCAGATGCTGAACATTCATACATATTTCCTTCAGCACTCTCATATTGAGAAGATTGGCGGAAGATCCATTGTCAACAAGGATTTTCCCTTTTGACGTCGTGGCAATATCCGGTGACATACAGCGGCCGATTATGTTCGCATGTACCGAAGAGTATATCTTCATCACTGAATGTGATATCAGCTGTGTGGACCTCCGCCAATTCATTTTTCATCATTTCATCTGCAAGGAAGGCTTGAAATTGATCAGGCCTTGATCAAGGAGTCTCGTGCCTCTTTGGACAAGAGCAAAGCAACCAATATGCTTAGTTGTGAGGGTATTTTCCTCAGCTCCGCAAGGACATTATAATCCGCCTTAGTTTTCTTAGGCAGGTCTTTCATGGCGAGTTCTTTGGCCACTTATTCATCAAGGGCGATCTCGTCGGGCATCTCCCTTTCCCTTTATCCTTTTTACTTGAACCCTTATTTGCGGGTCCGAGACTCTTTTTAAGCAGCGTGTAGTTACGCAGCTGGATATTCTCGCAATTCTTTTCCTCTTCTTGTTTCTCCAAGGGAGAACTTTCAAAGAGAGAATCGAGAGGTATTTCATTCTCAGAATCGCTCCCAAAAGTAAGAACCCAAGGTTTTTCATCTTCTAAACTAGTACCAGCCATATGACAGTTGCCAGTTGCTTCTTTGTGCACTGCCATTTCACCGTTCTCATCTAGACGAGCGCGGGCTTCACGCTTCTCCTTCTTGAAGTGTTTTCTGTGGGCAACATATCTTTACCACCACTTCTTGAAGGTGTTGCATTCTTCGATAGGACAAGCGATCCTTCGGTGGTATGCGCGGTATTTTTGGTGTCCCTCTCCACCGTCAAAATATGGGACCCCAAGAGTGTACATAAAAAGACGTGGTAGCCTCATCCCCAGTGATAGGGATTTGGCAAACCGCTTCTCAGCTTTAGCCCTGTTCTTGTTTGCTGCAGATGTGCTTTGGCTTGGTTAGAGAGCTTTATGAATCATCCTCGCCGCAACTTCTTTCTTCAGACACTGACGCTTAGCCTTTTAGTATATGGTCGTCTTGCATTCCTGATCATCTTTGCTCTTTTGGAAGGCTTCGTTTAGCAGCCTTTCAATCGGGTCTCCTTCTGGCAGTTTCATGGAGTTTAGCACCAATTCTGCCCCCAGCTCATCCGTGTCGCTGTCCGATGCCGACGGAGCTTCTTCATCATACGTGGATGAATGGGAGATCATGTTGCAGCTTGCTCCATGTTCCTCCGCTTTGTCTGATAAGTCATTTTCCTCATCATAGTCGTTGTTCTCATCCTCAAGAATATGCATGAAGAATTCTTCGAGTGTGACTGGCGTTCACGCTTTCTGATTGTATTCTTCCAGCTCATCTATATATCTCTAGATGTCCGTACTCTTGTCGACGTATTCAGCAGGCTGCACAGGCTTCTTTATCTTCTTCTTTTTCCTAGAAGACTTTGAAGACTTGACTTAGGGACTTTTCCCCTTGTCGGTGGTTTTCGACGCGGGACGCGGTTTAAACATCCCTTCTATAATTTCAGGCTCAAGTGGGCTGATCAGTCATATTTATTGCACATTTTTACGGTCATTTTCCCTATTATTATTAATTACTAAAAGCTGTTATTTGTAATTTAAGAACATGAGTGGGTTTATTTGTAAAAAGATTTTGTCATATGTTTCTTAACTTATAATTAGTATAATTGGGGAATATATGCATATCATATTTAAATAAAATATCCATGAGATTCTTAATTATTTAAATATGCAAATCATGTCATATCAAATATTCTTAACCATTATTATTAAGATATCATATCCGTAATTTAATTAAAAGTGGTTGGAATATTTTCTCAAATAAAACAAATGCTACTAATGATTTGATTTGAGATATTCTGCAGGTAAAAAATCAGTTTAGGGCTACCAACATAAGTAGGAGATCCACATCAAATCAAGTTAGCAAACCAAATCTGCCAAATTTTAGGAGCAAATTGAAGATTCTTACAACTGCAGAGAGAAAAATATATTTTCAAAATATATTCATCAGGAAAATCTCCTAAAATCGAGAAAAGAAAGCACGAAAAATATGGAGAAACAAGTCCACCAAATGGAGGCGGATCCGCGGTCAACTCATGGCCATTTGATATGCAATTTCACGGGCTTGATCGTCTTTTCACATATTTCAAGATGACGTCTAGGGTTTTAAGTTCCAGACCCTATATAAAGGACCGAACAACAATCCACCGATCTAATCATCTATCGATCATCCACCGATCAATCGATCTATCTATCGAGCAATCTAGGGATTTTGGTTCTTTTAGTTTTTTTCAGCAATCAAATTCTGTAATGCAAAAGTTTCAATAAAAGATAATTTCTTTCTTTTAATTTTGTCTCATTGCTTTCAATAAAAGATAGTTTCTTTCAGCATTTACTTTCCGCATTTATTTTTTATTGTTTTTCTTATGGGTTCCTTATTCTTCTACCATTCGTCGTTTTCCCCAATGAGCGAGTAAATTCTCGCTTGTTAGGGTTTGTAGGATAGGGAGATATAATAGATGAAAAATCTCTTATCTTCTTCTTATGTTTTAATTTTTATAAATTTTAGCAAAGAGAGTCTTAACTCTCTTATTCGGGCGTGCTACCAATTCATGATAGTTACGACCTCAATTTAAGATTCGTTAATACTTGCTTTGTTGAGGGCTTAAGATAAATAGGGATCAATGGAAGGACAAGGGTCAGTAGAGGGAATCCCTAATCCCTCCAAGTACCCTAATCCACATTCATCGCTATTTCTCTACTATTAAATAATTAAAAGTTAAAACGAATTATTTTTAAAACTCCATCCTTTAACTACTCAATCCGAAAAATCCTGCAAGCCCTTCTCTTATGAAATTTTCAAATCTCTTTAGCATAAAATGATAAAAATCCAACTTTTCTTCTATTAACTTGTCTAAAATAAGAAAAATAGTTCACCATTTCCCTGTAGACAACCCGTACTCACTATCGACTAGCTATTGCGACACTGTTATTGATTGCGGTAATTAGGAAACATAAATATTACATTTTTCACACCAATCATAGGCTTTTCCATTTGATCACCACACAAGCTTGTAGATCCTTCAGCATTCTTTTAGTTTTTACTGAAAGAAATAATTCCCATAGAGCTTCATCCACGAGAGAGCGGGATGCCCCCTGCACATCCACATTTTTAGGAGCATGCTTTTGGGGTGGATCTATCCTCCAGCTATCAGACGGTACGAATTTTCCCTGCCGGCACTAGTCCTCGACCCAGTTTTTGAAAACGTAGCAGTCCTCAATTGGATGGCTCACTACCTGGTGATAGGAGCAGTAGTTTGGGTTATTGACGTCACCGGCTTGTGCGAGTCACCAGATTATTTCGCATTGCCAGCTCAAACAACCTCCTTGTCTTATCGCGAGAAAATGAATATGCACGTCCCAACCTTTCTTCCAAGGAAGGGCATGTACGAGTGTTGTTTTGGCGAACAGGTGCTTTCGGACGGCCCGGTTTCTGCTGCGCATTGGCGATAAAGGTTGCTTTTCCTTTGCCTTTATTATTCTGGGAGTCCTTGTTTGAGGAGGAAAGACCATGACCCATCTAATCCATCTGTGCTAACTTATCAATTAGCGTCTGGAATGTGGTAGGCTTGAAGAAAGTCATGAATTAGGATACGTTCGACTGAGGATAGATAGTCCCAATGAACATCCCCATTGCTGGAGACTCATTAATGCGCAATTCGCATTTGGACCATAGGTTCGGCCATCGGATCGCATAGTGGACCCACGTTTCCCCTGACTTGACCCTGGCATTGATTAGCGCTATGATTGGAGTGCGCTCTCTTACACTGGCGAACCTTTGCGTGAAGATCGGTTCCATTTCAGAGAAAGTTTTCAAGGAGTCATTTGAGAGCTTCGGGTACCATTCGAAAGCTGTTTCTGATAAGCTTCCGACGAATTGGCAAAGCAAAAATTTGTCGTCACCTTCAGTATTGCCACACAGACCTCTAAACTGTACGACATACTGATGGGGATTCCCCGTTTCTTTATATACGTGGAACTTCGGGATAGTATATCCCGGTGGGTACTTTATCTGGTTGGCAGTTTCATTGACCTGGTGAGCTCTAATTTGCTGAGCGATATAATCATCCAGGGCTGCCTTGGAGATCGTTGCCTCTTTATCCGTTGATAAGGCCTGGGGAGGATTAGATATTTCCCCTCTATCATCTTCGATAATCACTGGAGGATCTTCGGCCGATGATTCTGGTTGGATCATCATCCCAACCATATCTTGGAACAGAAGAGACATCTGCTTTATGTTAGCAGCCTGCTCCGCAGCTTCCTTATCTTTCTTTTCCAATACTCATCGCAAAACTCTGTATCAGTTTCTTGCTCCTGGCGTTGTTCAGTTTCTTTATCCGAACTGTCTTTAGGTCCGGTAAGTATTGCCAAATTGGCAAGCATTTCTTGGTGCTTCTGCTGTTGCTCCTGAGCTTTAATCAATGACCGGGTATGCGGCATGTGACTTGCAGAAGCACAACTCTCTTCTTTACTATTGGTCAAATAGACCGTATGTATAGTTATGCCCCCAGACTTGGGGCGTTTAGAGCTCTCGCATTTGGGTTTTGCCTCCAGCGATAGACTTTTCTCTGGCCTTACTCTTTTATGAGGGGTTGGAGCAAGAGGAGCCGCTATGACAGACACCTCTTTACGAGAAATCCCCCATTGTATGGCGGAAGGGCACTCGTTTTCTTTTCAGACATTGGACTTTTTTGGTCGATGAGAATAGCTTTCATTGAGCAGTGAGTCTTGGACTCTCTGCCAGACTCTGTGGATTTACGAGGAGAGTTGCTGATAAGGCTGCTCCGGCATCGTCTGCACTGCAGCTTCTATAGGCGGGGGTGATCTTTTCAATACTACCGGAGAGTTTTTACGTACCCTCCTAAGCAGGTCGAAGTTGTTCCCAGTTGGAACTACAGCGTCAATATCCACCATTGGAGCTGGCGAGATAAGCCCGGAGGGAGAGTTGCCTCCGTCCTGTCTCACTCAGCGCCATTGGCGACGTCGAGCATGCCTGGGAGTAGGAACTGCCTCAGTTTTAGAAGCGTCTTCATCTTGCCCCTGGAATTGCTGAGGAGCTTCGCTTGTTGTCAACCTATGGAAGATAGACGTTCTTGGGAGAGCTGGAGCAGAGTTGGTCAATATGTCAAAGACCGGTCGTTTTGAAAGTGAAGCACTTTTGCTGGCTTCAAGCGTGGCAGTAGCGGGGAGGGATAGCCATTTTAGGGCAACCCCCTCTGGAATCATGGGCTTCTTTACGGCCCCCTTCGAGTTCTTCTTCAGCCTATTGAAGACTGAGACTTCAGAATTGGATGGCTTGCTGATAGGAGCCACCACGGTAGCTAGCCGATCAAAGACCGACTTTCAGGGAGCTTCCTCTTGGGGCGTTGAGGCGCCAAAGCTTATGGGTGGGAGCATGGTCCCAAAGAATAGCCCGGTAGTGACTTGCGTGACCTGTCCCACCGGCAACAAGAAGATGGAGGCCGCATTGGGCTTGTACGTCACTCCTCCGCTGGAATGGAGACGGAGTTGTTGTTGCAGGAAATGCAACGGGAGGCCATTGATTCTACACAGAAATGCTACCAAATTTTAGTATCTCGAACCCAATGGCAACCATGAATATAGCAAACCATGATTTTGTTCGCGAAATATGACACACGAAGTGTGGAGTGGAAAGAGAAAGAGGTCCCACCGGGTATGCTAGAATCTGTTTACCACCGAAGACTGGACTGAGACGCAGAGGCGTCTAGCCTAAATTTAGGAGCAGATAATATTTGGAACATATCCATCCACCTCTCCGTAGATACCAAATTGATTTATGGCACCGTATATCAGAGGTTTGGACAGATGCGGCCGTTGTAACGTGACTTTATCAGATTCCCCCTCTTTGAGGGGTTTTTTTTTATTGATGGGACATTCTTCCCTGCAGGCGCAAACCCCTGCAGTTAATTACGTTATTGCGTTGCGATAACAACTTTCTCCTGCTCCAATAGGTCACTTAGTGCCATGTTATATATTTTGTTTATTATGGTTTCCCTTGAATTGTATACGGTTAACAAGTATGGATTAAGGGTTTTTAGTTATCTTTGAGACTAAGGTCGCTTAGGTTTATTGATATTTTGATCAATACATTGCATGTGAGAAACCAGAAGCTTCATCATTTAATTAAACTTTTTTCAAATGATTAAATGATGTTTTATGGTGCAAGTGCGCAAGTATATGTGGCGCACATGCCCGTTTATTCCATCTGATAAGGGTGCGCACGCGCTATTTTATTTCAAAGATACTGCTCATGTATATCACATGACACATCTGTTATGGGTTTCAAGTTATATATGTGCACATGTATGTACATGTGTATATATTTAGTAAGTCAACATGCTTTGCATATGACATTTGCACATCAAGGGTCATGTGCGCACTCGTGATGCGCATGCCTTCATGAGCAATTTTTATCGAATGCATACATGTGAGTGTCACGTGATTCGCATGCCTTGAGGGGCAATTTTCATTAAGTGTGCATACGTGGGTATCACGTGATGCGCATGCCTTTGGAGGCAATTTTTATTAAGTGCGTACACATGAGTATCATATGATGCGCATATCCCCGGGGAATTATTTTCCCAAGAGCAGCGACCTTTTTTATTAAGCGCACACTGATTTGGGTGCGCACTTGGTTTTATCAGAAACCACAAGCTTTCATTAAGAAACCACGGCTTCTGTTTTATCTTCTTTTCTTCTTCTCTTATTTTCAGAGAAGTGAAAACCTCGATTTTTATATCATATATACATGTGTTTGCTGGTGCGCATCTTTTTATTTTTAAGAATGAAGGACGAATCCTAAGATCATTTGATCTCTTTAATAGTGAATCGATAAATTCGAAGAGAAGCAAAAGCATGTATAAAAGTGAAAGCTTTTTAATAGAGAAAAGAGAAGTTTTCTCTTGATTTCTACCTTGCGCAATTTTTTTCGATGAAGGAGAAGTCTTGATATTTTTCAAGCTTATGGAGAGTTTTTCCGTCCCTCATTCCTTCATTTGAGGCTCCTATTTATAGGAGAGAAGAAATTAGGGTTTGTTTGGTTTGTTTTAGTTTGTTTCGATCTTAATCTGATTTTAGATTGATTTAAAAAGATTTAATTGATTTATATCAATTAATGGTGACATGCGCACCGTTGGATCTTAGGTGCAGCACACCAATGGCTATGAGACCTGCCACCGCCCCTCGTCGGGGTCTAGAAATATATACACTAGTTTACTCTGGAATATCAATGCCCGGTCTCGATACTCCTACGAATAGGAACATTTAAAGATGTGCTTATGGACTACCAATCTCTCATAAGTATGATCGCCATCATAACTCTGCTAATCAAGCAAAGATCCTATGGGTTTTATCATTATGTATTAGAGACACGTAATAAAACGTATACACATCAATGATAAAGACAAACCAAATAGTATACTATCATATCGAGCAATACTGTTCTACCTATATAGATCCTCCTTCAATTATCATAATCGCCTAATTTTGATTACATAATTGTCTTGAGGACACTATAGCCAACAATTCCCACGACTAGGAACATTTAAGGATTTGTTTATAGACTACCCAGTTTTTACAAGTGTGATCGCCACAATAACCCTGGTAGTCAAGAATGAATTCTATGGGCTTTATCAACATGTAATAGTGATCTGTAATACCACATAATACATGTACATTATGATAAAGTCAAACCAAATAGCATACTATAATCTCGAGTAAGACTGTTCTACCCGTATAGGTTCTCTCTCAATCATCATAATCGTCTGCCTGCGATTACAATAATTTCCTTGATGGCACTATAGCTAACAATCTCCCACTTGACTTAAGGCTAATTATTGTGGTGTCCCATACTCACAGCTCGTGTGCTGTCGAGCACCCAACTTCTCTACTAATCAGTTTTGCAAAGCATGTTTGCGAAACATTCATGTTCGAGAAATAGCCTCAGTGAGTGGATCTGCTCTAATGTTTCTATCTTTATCTCTCTATATCTCAACTTCACGGAGAACGACTATCTCCCGAAATGAGCGATACTTGTCTTAGAACTTGTCTGGATCTCTGATGGGACTAAGTCCATAAATGAACTCCAAATCCAACAAACTTCTTAGACTTTATCTTCCACTGAATTTAATCAGTATCATGCGCCATGCCTATCTTAGTATCCGTTTGGATCACTTTCCAACATACTGCCCCTCAGAAGAGGGTAAACTTTAACTCTGACAGCTACTCTATCATCCAGGTCACTATAGAAGCCTGAAATGATAACTGCCTCCTGGAGGAGACTGCCATTACTATATACTAAGAACATTCTCTCATGTTCATAACTGCTTCCCAATGTTTCTCCAGGATTGGATTAATATCTGCTTATTGCAGCTAGTGCAAAAGCAACATCTGGTGTGGTACTTGACATCTCATGATTGATTCAATTGCTTAACCAAGTGATATGTCAATCATGCAAATCACTCTCCTCATCAGTCCAGAAGACATCTCTTTAGAGAGTGTGACTCCATCACTTGCAGGTATACCACCACGCCATGAGTCATATATTCTAAAACACTTAGAATAGTGTCAAAGTGCCTGTGCTGGGACACTTCCCAAATCTAGATCTAAAACCATAGATATAGTCATCAGAATATCTGATATTTTATCCAGATTCTTTGTGAAGAAATATCTGTGACGACCACAGTTTAACCGATCGTAGTATAGGAACAACATTTCCTATCAGGAGTATGTCATCCAAAAACTAGGATAGTACTCCCTACTCAACCTTCTTACCAGGTCTATCTATCATTCTTGATGAAGTCAAACACAATGACAGTCACATCAAGAATAGATGACTTATCTCCACCCAACTTGTTTTAGTCTATAAATAGACATAAGCATTTTTTCCACCACGCTTTCACCGCTCCCACTGACTACAACAACCCTGTTGGATAGTGCCCTTAAGGAAATTATTGTAATTGCAGGCATGCAATTATGATAATTGAGGGAGGACCTATACGGGTAGGACAGTCTTACTCAAAATGATAATATGCTATCTGGTTTGTCTTTATCATTATGTATATGCATTATGTGGTATTGAAGATCACTATTACATGCTGATAGAGCCTATAGATTCTTGCTTGACTACCAGCATTATGATGGTGATCATATACGTGAGAACTGGATAGCCTAAAAGCACATCCTTAAATGTCCCTAGTCGTAAGAGTATCAAGACCGGGCATCGATATTCCGGATTAGACTAGTGTATACGCTTCGAGACCCGAACGAGGGGCGGTGGCTGGTCTCACAAGCCATTGGTGTTGTGTCACCTAAGATAGTATACAGGTGCTCACTGGTGGTGAGTACACTGGACGGACTCGCCGAGAACTTCTAGATGGTATTATACCTATCGTCAGATGGAAGTTCTCAGGTGGCATGAGTACAGGCTAGTCCTTTGACCAGAAGTCGTCATTTGTCTTGTGTGACTTCCCACTATAATTTGATTACTACCCTACCACGGCTCAAAGGAGTCGTGGATGTTAGTTATATGTATGCCCTAGAGGCCATTATTGTACATATGATGTATATTATAGTGGATGCTTGGACATATATAGGGAGGACTTTCTTGCTCGACATGATAGTATATGTTATCTGGTTGCTCTTTATCTTAACATGTACACTAATTTTCTCTCTGTTACATGTTGATAAAGCCCTTAGGATGAGTACTAGACTACCGGGATTATGATGTAGATCATACTAGTGGGGCTAGGGTAGTCGGTAAGTACATCCTTCAATTGTTCCTAGTCGTGGGAGTATCGAGACGGGGCATCGATATTCCAGAGTAGACTAGCGTATACGCTTCTTGACCCATGTGATGGGCGATGGATGATCCCATATCCATTGGTGTTTGACATCAGAGATGGTATACGGGTGCTCAGTGGAGATTGGGTACACAGGACGGACTCGCCGAGAACTCCTAGATGGTATTATACCTCACGTCAGATAGCAGTTCTCTGGAGACACTGGTACAGGTTAGTCTGTAGACCCGAGATCGTCATAGAGTCTTATCTGATTCCCACTGTGCTTTGATTTCCACCTTACCACATCAAGAGAACGTGCAAAACGGTGGTTTTTGGGTACAGTCCCGAGTCACATGGAGGCAATGAGCGATAGGAGGGGATTTCATCTCACCCGGTATTGGGGGTTGATGTTGCGCTATGCTCGATTGGCCATAACAGAAAATCCCTGGCCAGGGTTGCTGAGATTTACTGGTAAGTGTTATCAGTAGTTTCTCGAACCGTTATGGGCCTCACATCGGCATGACTTATCAGGTTATTGGGGTCTGACGTTTACTACCCCCAAGCTGAGATATGCGACATATCTGATGAAGAGACCGGACTGTACGGTAGTGTTACTTATTGGATTCGCAGGAGTATGAGCAGGCTTTCTTGTTGATCTTCTGATCGCTCAATACCCGGGTGGCCGTTACGTCTAGCGGTGCCGCTGACGGCTTGTGGGTGACTGATTTGATCACCACCTACTGCTGGCATATTGACGAGTCTTTAGAGTCCTACACAGAGGTTTCCTGGCTTAGGCGAAACGAAGTAGGAGAACATATATGATATGTGCGGGACCGAGATTAATACGCGTATGTGATACCGTATTCTATTCTCGCGATATGTGATATCGGTCAGTTATATGTGAAATAGCCGGGTTATCGAATCAAGTGTTGATTCGATAAGTTGATACATATGATATTAGTCGGTTATATGTGATATAGCCGGATTATTAAATCAAGTGTTGATTTAATAATTTAATATATAATTATATATATGATATATTAACTTATATTAACTAATATTAGCTCACTTAAGCATTTCTTTTTCTCACTTGTGTACACTTAATATATATGTGATATATATTATTGTGTCATGCTACTTGCTACATGCTACATGGGTGTATGAGACTCACACCATGCTTATCATAATCAAGGATTTTATTATTTGAAGTAAATCATAATTAGTTGGAAATTAGTCACATGGTTGAAGCTAGTGGAAGCTTGTAGAACCATTGAATTAGTCCACTAATTTTGTTTTATTTGAGATATTTATTAACCCAACCATTACCTTAAGACATGGTTAAGTCTTCTCGACGTAGATCATCTTCGGCCTCAAAGACTTCTAGCAAACTTGTTCATTTCACCTTGTGGAGCCTTACTAGAGTCTAGGAGATCACTACTTGGAGCGAAGGGACTACTACACGGAGCTTTTGAAGTGAAGGACCGGTCTACAAAAGTTGTATTCCTTGTTCACTTAGATGTAAAGTTGTTTAAATGCATGTTTCGTCTATTTCTATAATTAAGATTCTATGGTTAGGGTTCTTTAGCGCGCCAAATTTTTGAAAACGGCATGGTTGATGCCTCCCAAAACCCAGTGGCCGTGCTATGGAACCTAGCAGTGGTATCAGAGACAAGCTAGAGAATTAGACGATATTTGTAGAATTACGAAACCGAAACAACTCTGAAACATCGAAACAAAAACCTAGTTTCTGTCAAAATTTTTAAGTCCTCTAAAATTTTTTTAAGCAACTGTAAAATATTACATGAGATGTAACATGAACACTAGAGCAAAATGAGTCACTATCACCGGGTTTGACTCGGCAAGACTTGCCTAGAAATCGGCCCACCGGTTTTCCAGAGGAGTTTTAGGCTCGTTTCGTTTTGGTGTTCCAGTCTCTGGGTTTTGGAATTTCAGGTGTTGCTTATTTTTTCTGAGATTGCATGTGATGTTATCTTTGTGTAAAGGCAATTCGGAGTGCTTCATAGTCGTAATTCTAACATCGTTTTGGGTAATCTTGACGACATTAAAAAGCTCGAACGAATATCAAATACCCATTTTTCTCCCTCGCTGGAAATTTTCCAAAAGTTGGATTTTTCCAAGTTTAAAATCTTCAGAAAATCATGCAGGTGATTCTATGGACCCTCTAGAAGAACGAAACCCTGACTCGATTCTATGACCGCCGAAACCGCCGCCAAACCCTAGGGTTTGTGGTAGTTCCGCGGCGCCATAGCTGAGGCAAGGGTTGGCCCTTCTACGGTTGGTCCATAGGTGTTGTGGCATGTTCTGGGTATTTTTAAACTGTGCTCAAGTGTTGAGCTCTCTGGGAAATTTTGGGTGCTTGTTGATTCGATCGAAATGTTTAACATCGTCTTGTTATCTGTGATTGTGATACAATATTTGGAATCCGCAATATTTAGTTTTGTGAAAACTAATTTGAATTTTGTAAACCTAACAATTTGGTCTCATTTGATTGGTTGCCACGGGATTTTGAGGTGGATCAAAAGTCCGTCGCAATCACATAGCGTACGCGGATATTCACCGGGTAACCTTACTAAATAGCCACGCTTCATAGCACCGACCAAGTGACTGTAGGAGAACCCCATTGCCAAAAGCATCCTTCCGGGTGCTCGCGGCCACGGTGTTCTGCCTAAGTGCACTTCGTCAACGGCATTGTGGGTACGACCGTCTACTAAAGTTTCCGACGAGCATTCGATCAGGATGTCGGGAATCTTGTTGAATTTCCCGACTTGTTATTGAATCGTGTTTTCAATATCGAGACTAAAATGTGGGGTTTATAATTGTTAGGCATGAAATTCGGAATATGAGATATTCCGGGTTTATGATGTCTAAGGAATTCATATGGTAAGGCATGAAATCCGAAGTATGTGATATTTTGGGCTTATGATGTCTAAGGTGGTTGCGGATTCCAATTGTTGTAGTTTTCACTTTCTTTTCTGCGACCGTAAGTGTAATATGTGGTGTATCACCGGTTTCGTTGCTATATGTCAACGACAATTGGGATACGCATATTTACTTACGTTGATGACATATAATGTTATGTGTTGCTGTGATATGTTATATTGGATCGTTGTGTTTGAATAGCCGGGGGGTTTTGCGTGAGATGAGAGTTTTTCATTTTCATTCATGTAAAAACTTGTATGTAATATTCTTTTATTGGGGCACTTCCGGGTTGAGGATGATGTCACCAGTGATGTATATTATTTACTTTTCCGCATTAGGATAGACCCAAGGCGGGGAGCACAAGTAACCGGGTTCTAGAGTCCAGCGGGAGACCATCTCGAGAAGTCGAGACCGGGTTTCCTAACTCTAGAATTGGTAGGGTTGCTTGTCGCTCTCGTAGGGGTCTAGGGATGTGGGTTTGGCTATTCATCGCGACCGTGGAATCCGTGTTTTTTACTGGCTTAATTTAAAACACGGAATTCCTAGTATATCCAATATTTCATATGTGGACTTCTGCTGCTGATATTCTGTGATGTGATCACTTTATATGATGAGACGAATGTTGTTATTATATATATGATATATAATAAGCGTTGCTTATGTTTTGCACCCGCGCTAGTCCCGCCCCGCTATGCCGTTAGTTAAGTAACCCAACGGTGCATAACGGGACACTGTGGCGAATGCGGATGGCATAAGCGTACGTTCTACTTTCGTTTCTTTATCTGTGATGCTTAGGAAGCATAAATGATGGGACTTCATTAATGAGATTAATGAAAAAGAAAGAAACCTAAAGATGTTGTAAAATCCTGTTTTAAAAACTGGTAGCTCTAGTTCTTGCTTTGCATAGTGATATTCCTTGAAGAATATCCAACACCTTATTCGATAAGGAAAGAGCCGAGATCCCCTCACCGGGAGTGACCTATTTAGCGAAACTAGCAGATGCTACAACCCACTCGGTTTTGTCTTTTGATTGCTTTTCTAGTTCTTGCTTTGCATAGTGATATTCCTTGATGAATATCCAGCATCTCATTCGATGAGGAAAGAGCCGAGATCCCTTCACCGGGAGTGACATCTTTAGCAAAACTAGTAAAAGCCTCAAAAACACTTCTTTTCAAAATCACTTGATTCTACAACGATATCAAGTTCATTACGTAAAAAGTTTTCTTAAAAACCTGTCATAGCCCTCCGTCATTTCAGATAAAGACTATTTAGTATCCGTGCTACGTTTGTTGACCTCCGTCAAGGCGTAGTGTGCGGTAGCTGATTAATGCTTATCTGCTAAAGCATGTGATGCGATTGGATTAGGTTAGTCGTGCGGCCTTGTTGACCTCCGTCAAGGGTCATGCGGATGGGTTTAATTCAATCATGAAATGTACAAGTTGAACTTGACTAGCAGCCTATGGTTTGTTGACCTCCGTCAAGGTCATAGGACGCTAGGGGTAAAACAATATCGGAAATTTCAAGTGTTGAAATTTGCAATGAGATTGCATACCTTCTATGAGATAGTTGGATCCCGATACCCACTGCGAGTAAGAGTTACTCCTGGGAGAGTTTTACACATTACAATTAGCCGATCAAGTAGGTGTCTAGAAAGGTGTTAACGGGGTTACGTCCCTGGGAAAATGAGGTTTATTTTAATTAGTTCCGTATGAAAGCACGGGGAACCTCCCTTAAAGTACCGACACTGGCCTAGCCGAAAGATTGGCGAACTTGTACGGTGTAATTAATCCCGGCTAGTCTTACCTTTTAGGATTTGAAGGAAGATTTGATAAAAACAGTTGGAGCCATCCTAATTAGATAAAATAATAACCAATCTGATCTTGCAAGAGCATACGCCGAGTGTTTTCTTCTCTCTCTCACTCCTGGTAGCGACCATGTCACGCCTTAATCAAGATAATAATATGGAAGTATTGACCGAACCTGCTTATTGTACTGAGCTGGGGAACGTTGGTTCCGCTCCAACTTATAATTGTTATAAGTCTGAGCAGTAAATATGGGAATATCTGGATTCCTACGCAACCCAATCGAGGAATGTGCATGTTGATGCATCTTCTTCAGGTGTGCTTGTTACTGAGAACTGTTTCTCAGTACACTCTACGTCCAGGGTATGAGATACCAGAACAGGATCCCATATATATAAGATGTTACGTGGGCTAAAGAGAGGTGGACAACTGAGAAGAACCCGACTTGCTCTTTGAACCGAAGTGATCATTCTCTAGAGTAGGGAATGGTGCAATTGTTGCAGCCAAATCAGTTAGCAAATATCACCTTGTATTACCAAATGGTAAATACATTGATTCTGAACAAATGTTATTACATGCCGAACCTGATATACAACATTACATCAGTTTCTTTATTCAGTTAAAGAAGGATATAATTTTGTATTGCAGGATAATGTTATGAACATTTTCCTTAATCAAGAGTTGATTGGATCAGGCACGTTATGTAATGGCATATACGTTCTAAATCAAACCATAGTTCAAAGTATACAGAACACACACAAGAGGACTAGTTCAGAAATGAACGAATCCTTCTTGTGTCATTGTAGACTAGGTCATATCAATGAGACACGACTACTTAAGTTACATAAGGATGAATATTTGAATCCGTTTGAATTCTCATCTTATGACACTTGCCGGTTTTGTCTCAAAGGTAAAATGACCAATACTCTGTTTACTGGAAACGAAGAAATAATTGTTGAACTCTTGGGACTGATACATGGTGATGTATACGGTCCTATGTCTACATATGCCAGGATTGGTTCCTCGTACTTTATTATATTCACTGACCATCTCTCACGATTCGGACATATGTTCCTGTTGAAACACAAGTCTGAAACTTTTGAGAAATTCAAGGAATATAAGCTTGAAGTAGAGAACCAAACGGGTAGAAGTATTAAATTCCTTCGATGTGATCGAGGAGGAAAATACTTGAGCATGGAGTCCCTGGAGTTTCTAAAAGGAGAATGGGATTCTCTCTCAGCTTACTCCTTCGTGTACACCGCAGTACAACGGTGAATCGGGGCAGAGGAAACGCACCCTATGAGATATGGTGCGCTCTTTGATGAGTACTGCTGAGTTGCCTGTTTCCTTTTGGAGTTATGCACTTGAGAAGCTGCATACCTATTGAATGGGGTTCCAACCAAATCAGTGCCTACCACTCTATATGAGATATAGAATGGGAAGAGACCATGTCTTAAACGAGTTAAGATATAGGGTTGTCCGGCCTATGTTGAAAAGTAAAATCCGGACAAACTCGAGCCAAGGTCAGTTCTGCAAGTTTGTTGGATATCCCAACATTTGCGAGGGAATATCTTCTACCAAACCGAGGAACAAAAGGTGTTTTGTTTCTCAACATGCCACCTTTTTAGAAAAAGGAATTTCTTGAAAATGAAAGTCTACCTTAACACCACCATGAGGTTCTAGAGGCATCAAGCATGCCACATTTTAATTTTTATTAGGTGCTAAGTTAGACTAACAAGATCATTACTAGATTATTAGGGTTTGCCTTTGTGATGTGATTAACTCAAGAGAAGAAAAGAGCATACAACCTTTGTAGTTCGAGTCCTTCTCTTCTATAGCTCCGGGTTGAAGTCCACGGTACTCTACAAGGCTCCTCTTCGAGTAGAACGACCCTCCTTCGTGATCTTCGCGTCAAAGACAATCCATCCGAAGTTCCTCTAGCTCAAGCTAACTCTACACTAAACTTCTTTAGTGTAGCAAACACACCACACCAAATTGCTAGTTTGGTGTGGGATGGTGAAGTAGGGGATGTGAAAAGCTCATAAGATTGTGTTCAAGCTTCATGATTCACATCTCATGTGAGGGTTGAAGCTTGAACCACGGCAATTGAGGAAGAAAATGAAGCTAGAGAGCAACCATGGGAGCAACTCAAGAAAAATGGCTAAGTGTTGAGAATGAGATTAGAATGAATGGCAACTCTTGACCCCCACTCATTCAAGCATGAAATTTTGCAATATAAAATTGCAATAATGCCTAAATAGTGAGTCAAGATGAATAAACTATGAATAAAACCCATGCTTGCAACCATGCTCTCATTTTCCACCTCTTTTCTATTTTTCTCAAAAATATAAATCATGCCATGCTTCATTATCATATATATATATATATATATATATATATATATAATGAAGAATAATTAGTGAGCTAATGATATTAGTTAAGATATGATTATATCACATATAATATATATTACATTATTAAATCAACACTTAATTTAATAATCCGGTTATATCACATATGACCGACTAATATCATTCATCTGTTTATCATATTATCAAATAAACACTTGATTCGACAATCTGGTTATATCACATATAACCGAACCGATAACAGATAACTGCCAGATTACAATACGGTATCACATACTCATATTTAATCAGGCCCCACACACATATCAACATATGTGGCCTACTTCGTTTCGCTCGAACCAGGAAACTTCTGTGTGGGAATCTAAAGACTCGTCAATACGCCAGCAGTAGGGGATGATCATATCAATCACCTACAAGCCGTCAGCGGTACTAGCTGGACGTAACGGCTACCCGGGTATTGAGCGATATGAAGATCAACAAGAAAGCTTGTCCATACTCTCTATGAAGCTTATCAGTAACACTACCGTACATTCCGGTCTCTTCGTCTGATATGTCGCATATCATGTCTAGGGGTGGTAAACGTCAGTCCCCAGTAACGTGATAAGTCATGCCGATGTCTGGCCTATAACGGTTCGAGAAACTACTGATAACCCTTATCAGTAAATCTCAGCAGCAGCCCTGGCCAGGGTTTTCCAGTTATAGCCAATCGAGCACAGCGCAACATCAACCCCCAGTACCGGGAGAGACGAAACCCCTCTTATCTCTCATTTCCTCCATGTGACTCGGGACTGTACCCAAAATCCACCTGTTTGCATGACTCCTTTGAGCCATGGTAGGGAGGAACTCAAAGCAGTGGGAGCCATACAAGACTCTATAACGATCTCGGGTCTACAGACTAACATGTACCAGTGTCACCAGAGGACTGCTATCTGACGATAGGTATACTACCACATAGGAGTCCTCGGCGAGTCTTGTTCGGTGTACCCATTCTCCAATGAGCGCCTGTGTACAATCTTTGATGTCATACACCAATGATTGTGGGATCAACCATCGCCCTCTAAGGAACAAGAAACGTACACACTAGTCTACACTGGAATATCGATGCCCTGGTCTCGATATTCCCATGACTAGAAACTGATTAAAGGATGTACTTGTGAACCACCCTGGCCCCACTAGTATGATCTCATCATAGTCCTGGTAGTCAAGTACATATCCTAAGGGCTTTACCAACATGTAAGAGACAGACAGTATAAATACCAGTCTACATGTTAAGATAAAGGTAACTTGATAGCATACTATCATGTCGAGCAAGAAAGTCCTCTATATATATGTCTAAGCATCCACTATATCATTAATAATGGCCTCTAGGGCATACATATTACTAACAATCTCCCACTTGCACTAAGGCCAGTTGTTGTAGTATCTCATACCCAACGTTCCCAGAAGCCTCTCGAATAGCATCCGGGGGATGGCCTCGGTGAGTGGATCCGCTGTGTTATCCTTTGTGTCAACTCTCCTGACCTCGATCTCCCGGAGATCAACTATCTCCCTGATCAGGTGATACTGTCTAAGAATATTTCTGGATCACTGACGGGACCGGGGTTCCTAGGCCAAAACCACAGCTCCATTGTCATCACAATACATAGGTATTGGATGCCCAATGGTAGAAACCTAGTTCATCTCATGAACTCTATTCATCCAGACAACCTCTTTGGCAGCATCATTGGTAGCAATGTAATTAGCCTCTATCAACGAGTTTGCTATGGTATATAGCTTGGAACACTTCCAACATACCGTCCCTCCATTGAGGGTGAAGACAAAAACCCAAGACTGACTTTCAGTCGTCCTTATCACTCTGGAAGCCCGAATCGGTAAAGGACTCCATCTGGAGTTTACCGTTACCATACACCAAGAACATCTCTTTAGTCTTTCTCAAGCACTTAAGAATGTTCTTCAACTGTCCAGTGGTTTTCCTAAAGATCTTTTCGATACTTATTCACTACACCTAGTGAGTAGGCTGCATCTGGTCTAGTACATAACATCGCAAACATGATTGACCCGTCTGCCAGAGCATAGGGTATCCCTTATATGCGGGCCCTCTCCAAATCAGTCTCGAGAGACAACTCCTTGGAGAGAGTGATTCCTGAACAAGCGGGTACATTACTACGCTTAGAATCATCCATACTAAACCCCTTTAGCAAGGTGTCTATGTACCTGGATTGGGACAATCCCAAATACATTTAGATATATATCTATAGATCTATATCCCCAGGATGTAAGAGACATCAGTTAGATCTTTCATGGAGAACCTATGTGATAAGATGTGCTTGACCGAGTGTAGCATAGGAACACCCTTTCCTATCAAGAGTATGTCATCCGCATACAATACGAGGAAGACAACCATACTCTCTACAACCTTCTTATTTATACATGGTTCATCTATCTTTTTGATGAAGTCAAACTCTTTGACAGCTTCACTAAAACAGATGTTCCATCTCCGCGATACCTGCTTTAACCCGTAGATTGATTTAATCAGCTTGCACATGCTTCCGCTGCTCCTACTGTCTACGAAGCCCTCTGGCAGTGTCATATACACGCTCTCTTCTAAATCACCATTTAGAAAAGCAGTTTTGACGTGCAGTCTGCCAGATATCGTAGTCATGGTATGCAGCAATGGCAAGTAGGATCCTGATGGACTTAAGCTTAGCGACAAGTCTAGCTTTGAAAGTCTCAACTTTTCCATCTACACCAAACTATCTTTCTCAAAGATCCTCTTGTTCCCGATGGGTTTTACCCCTTCAGGAGCAACATGAAAAGTCAACACTTTGCTGGTGTATATGGATTCCATCTCAGATCGCATAGCATCCAGCCATTTCACATAGTCTCCACTTGTGATGGCGTGCTCGAAACTAGTTGGGTCATCATCTCCATGATGCAATCCTCGCTCCCAACGTCTAAGAGAAAACCGTAGTATCTCTCAGGTGGATGAGTAACCCTACTAGATCTGCGGAATGGCTTCGGTTCGTCAGGGACTATTGAATCCTCCGGTTCCAACAAATTGTCAGTTATAGTTTGTGTTTGCTGGAACTACTTCCAGTTCTACCTTATTGCCACTAATTTATTCCACAAGAAATTCCTTTTCCAAAAAGGTGGCATGTTGAGAAACAAAACATCTTTTGTTCCTCGGTGTGGTAGAAGATATACCCTCACGAATGGTTGGAATATCCTTCAAACTTGCACATAACTGACCTTGCCTCGAGCTTGTCCGGATTTTGCTTTTCAACATAAGCCGGACAACCCCATATCTTAACTCGTTTAAGAGATGGTCTCTTCCCATTCTATATCTCATGTGAAGTGGTTGACAACGGATTTGATCGGAACTCTATTCAATAGGTATGCATCTTCTCAAGTGCATGTCCCTGAAAGGAAATAGGCAACTCAGCAGTACTCATCATAGAGCGCACCATATCTCATAGGATGCGATTCATCCACCCCGATATACCGTTGTGTTGTGGTTTATATGGAGGAGTAAATTGAGAGAGAATCTCATTCTCTTTTAAATAGTCTCGGAATTCCGTACCCCGGTATTCTTTTCCCTGATCATATCGAAGGACTTGAATACCTTTACCCATCTGGTTCTCAACTTCGTACTTAGATTCCTTGAAATTCTCAAAAGATTCAGATTTTGTGTTTCAACAAGAACACATGTACGTATCTTGAGAGAACATCGGTGAATGTAATAAAGTACGCGGAACTAACCTGGCATGTGTAGACATAGGACCGCATACATCACCATGTATCTGTCCAAGAGTTCAGTAGCTCATTCTCCGTTTCCAGTAAACGGAGATTTGGTCACCCAGTATTTGAGACATGACTGGCAAGTTTCATAAAATGTAAATACGAACGGATTCAAATATGCATCCTTATGGAACTTCAGCTAGTCTTGTTTCATCGACATGACCTAGTCTACAATGCCACAGGAAGACTTCGTTCATTTCTGAACTATTCCTCTTGCGTGTGTTCTGTACGTATGCAACTGTAGTTTGATTCAGAACGTGTATACTGTTATACAACATACCTTACCCAATCAACACTTAATTTAGGAAAATATTCACAATATTTATTGGTACGAAATAACAGTCGCTAAGAATCAATGTTTTACCAGTTGGTAACACCAGGTGATATCTGCCAATTGCTTTGGCTGCAACAATTGCACCATTCTCTACTACTAGAGACATATCACCATTTTCCAGTTCTCCACCTGTCTATAGCCCATGTAACAAATTACATATATGGGATCCTGATCCGGTATCACATACCCAAGACGTAGAGGTAACTGAGAAACAGTTCTTGGTTATGAACACACCCGAAGACAATGCATCAACATGCTTTTTCTTCGTTTGGGTGGCATGGGAATCCGAATATTCCCCTATTCCTTGCTCAGACTTATGACAGTCATAAGGTAGAGCGGAACCTAGCCCAGTATAATAAGTAGGTTCGGTCAAAACATCCATATTATTATCTTGATTAAGGCATGTCATCGGTCGCTACCAGGAGAGAGAGAAGGATAATCACTTTGTGTGCGCTCTTTGCAAGATTAGATTGGTTATTTTATCTAATCAGGATGGCTCCCACTGTTTTTATCAAATCTTCCCTCAAACCCTAAAAGGTAAGACTAGCCGGGATTAATTACATCCTACAAGTTCGCCAATCTTTCAGCCAGGCCAGTGTCGGTACTTTGAGGGAGGTTCCCCTTGCTTTCGTACGGACCTAATTAAAATAAACATCGTTTCCCTAGAGGCTTAACCTCGTTGACACCTTTCTAAACACCTACTTGATCGGCTAATTGTAAAGTGCAAAACTCTCCCAGGAGTAACTCTTACTCGCAGTGGGTATCGGGATCCAACTATCACATAGAAGGTATGCAATCTCATTGCAAATTTCAACACTTGAAATTCCCGATAATAGTTTTTACCCCTAGCGTCCTATGACCTTGACGGAGGCCAAACTACCCATAGGGCGCTAGTCAAGTTCAACCCGTTCATTTCTTGATTGAATTAGACCCACCCGCACGACCCATGATGGAGGCCAAACAACGTCGTACAAATACCCTAATCCAATCGCATCTCATGCTACAGATAAGTACTAATCAGCTACCGTACACTACACCTTGACGGAGGCCAAACTACCGTAGCACGAATACTAAAATAGCACTTATCTGAAATGGCGGAGGGCTACGCAGGTTTTTAAGAAAACCATGAGCGTAATGAACTTGATATCGTTGTAGAATCTAATGTTTTTGAAAAAGGAGTGTTTTTAGGCTTTTGCTAGTTTTGCTAAAGAGGTCACTCCCGGTGAAGGGATCTCGGCCCTTTCCTCATCGAATGAGGTGCAGGATATTCAGGAATACCACTATGCAAAGTAAGAACTATCGAAGAAATCAAAAAAGAAAACCGAGTGAGTTGTAGTATTTGCTAGTTTCGCTAAAGAGGCCACTCCCGGTGAAGGGATCTCGGCTCTTTCCTCGTCGAATGAGGTGCTGGATATTCATCAAGGAATACCGCTGTGCAAAGCAATAACTAGAGCTACCCTTTTTGAAAATTTGATTCTACAACATATTTTGATTTCTTTCTTTTCATTAATCTCATTAATGAAGTCCCATCAATTAATGTTTCCTAAACATTACAAAAAAATGAAACGAAAATAGAACGTACGCTTATGCCATCCGCATTCGCCATGGGGCCCCGTCATGCACCGTTAAGTTACTTAACTACCGGCAGAGCGGGGGCTGGACTAGCGCGGGTGCAAAATATAAGCAGCGTTTATTATATATCATATATATAATATTTCATCCGTCTCACGCAGTTATAAGATCAACATCACATAATCAAGCAGTAGAAGCAACATATGAAATATTGGATATACTAGGATGCCCGTGTTTCAAATTTAGCCAATAATGTAAAACACGGATTCCACAGTCGTGATGAATAGATAAACCCACATCTCTTGACCCCTACGAGAGCGGCAAGTAACCCGGTCTCCCACTGGACTCAAGAACCCGGTTACTTGTGCTTCCCGCCTTGGGTCTATCCTAATGCGGAAAAGTAAATAATATACAACAGTGGTGACATCATCCTCAACCCGGAAGTGCCCTAATAAAAGAATATTACATACAGATTTTACATGAATGAAAATAAAAATCCTCATCTTACATAAAAAAAAACTCGGCTATTCTTTCACGACGATCAAATAAATCATATCAACAGCAACACATGATATCACATATCATCAACATAAGCAAATATGCGTATCTCTAAAACTCGTTGACATATAGCAACGAGATTGGGATACCCCACATATTACAATTACGGTCGCAGAAAAAGAAACAGAAAACTACAATAATTAGAATCCGTAATTTCCTTAGACATCATAAACCCGGAATATCTCATATTCCGGATTTCATGCCTAACTTATAAAACTTGCATTTTAGTCTCAAATTGAAAACTCTTTTCAATTAGTTGTCGGATAATTCAACAAGATTCCTGACTTAGTGTTCGCGTACAATACGCAATTGCGACGGAGTTTTGATCCGAATCAAAACTTCATGGCAATCGATCAATTGAGACTAAACGGCTAGCTTTACAATGTACTAACTAGTTTTCACAAAACTAATTAATCTAGATTCTAATAATTGTATCACACACATCACAAAATTTGTAAAGTAACCACGGCATTAGAATTCTGCACGCAATTAGCAAACTAAACCAATTTTTCCAACACTTGAAAAATCCAGTGAGCTAAACTTCCAAAACCGATCGTTTTAAGCCAATTCGGGAGTCGAAACGAACTCGAAACCCGCCCGAATCTTCATGGGGGCGAAGACCCAAGATTAATTATCGAAAAAAAGGCCTAAAAGGGGTACCCCACCCCGAGGCCACCACGAGGTGGCCAGGGGGTGAAGCAGACCCGAAACTGCCCAAGGTGGGGCAGTTTCGGGTCCCCACCACCAAGACCACCTTGTGGTGGTCTTGGGGAGTGGTCCCAGCCGTTCGGTCCCACCCCCCCTCCCCCGGGGTGTGCCCGAGGTGCGGACGCTCCATCCCGCGGCTTCTCGGTTCAAACCGTGAGCCCGCAGAGTGTGCAAACAACTCAAAACAACAATTTCGAAATTGTTTTTATCGGCAGTTTTTGCGTGAAAAAAACGGTGGATTTCTAACGTCGCTACAAGTTGCCCTAATGTTCTAGCTTGGCTCTGATACCATGAAAGTCTAACTTAACACCACCATGAGGTTCTAGAGACATCAAGCATGCCACATTTTAATTTTTATTAGGTGCTAAGTTAGACTAACAAGATCATTACTAGATTATTAGGGTTTGCCTTTGTGATGTGATTAACTCAAGAGAAGAAAAGAGCATACAACCTTTGTAGTTCGAGTCCTTCTCTTCTATAGCTCCGGGTTGAAGTCCACGCAACTCTATAAGGCTCCTCTTCGAGTTGAACGACCCTCCTTCGTGATCTTCACGCCAAATACGATCCACCCGAAGTTCCTCTAGCCCAAGCTAACTCTACACTAAACTTCTTTAGTGTAGCAAACACACCACACCAAATTGCTAGTTTGGTGTAGGATGGTGAAGTAGAGTATGTTAAAATCTCACAAGATTGTGTTCAAGCTTCATGATTCACATCTCATGTAAGGGTTGAAGCTTGAACCATGGAAATTGAGGAAGAAAATGAAGCTAGAGAGCAACCATGGGAGCAACTCAAGAAAAATGGCTAAGTGTTGAGAATGAGACTAGAATGAATGGAAACTCTTGACCTCCACTCATTCAAGCATGGAATTTTGCAATATAAAATTGCAACCATGCTTGAATAGTGAGTCAAGATGAATAAACTATGAATAAAGCCCATGCTTGCAATCATGCTCTCATTTTCCACCTCTTTTCTATTTTTCTCAAAAATATAAATCATGCCATGCTTCATTATCATATATATATATAATGAAGAATAATTAGTGAGTTGATGATATTAGTTAAGATATGATTATATCACATATAATATATATCACATTATTAAATCAACACTTAATTTAATAATCTGGTTATATCACATATGATTGACTAATATCATTCATCTGTATATCACATTATCAAATCAACACTTGATTCGACAATCTGGTTATATCGCATATAACCGAACCGATAACAGATAACTGCCATATTATAATACGGTATCACATACTCATATTTAATCAGTCCCCCCACACATATCAACATATGTGGCCTACTTCGTTTCGCTCGAACCAGGAAACTTCTGTGTGGGACTCTAAAGACTCGTCAATACGCCAGCAGTAGGTGGTGATTATATCAATCACCTACAAGCCATCGGCGGTACTAGCTGGACGTAACGGCTACCCGGGTATTGAGCGATATGAAGATCAACAAGCAAGCTCATCCATACTCTCCATGAAGCCTATCAGTAACACTACCGTACAGTCCGGTCTCTTCGTCCGATATGTCGCATATCATGTCTAGGGGTGGTAAACGTCAGTCCCCGGTAACGTGATAAGTCATGCTGATGTCTGGCCTATAACGGTTCGAGAAACTACTGATAACTCTTATCAGTAAATCTCAGCAACAGCCCTGGCCAGAGACTTCCAGTTATAGCTAATCGAGCACAGCACAACATCAACCCCCAATACCGGGAGAGACGAAACCCCTCCTATCGCTCATTGCCTCCATGTGACTCGGGATTGTACCCAAAATCCACCTGTTTGCATTACTCCTTTGAGCCGTGGTAGGGAAGAAATCAAAGCACAGTGGGAGCCACATAAGACTCTATAACGATCTCGGGTCTACAGACTAACTTGTACCAGTGTTACCAGAGGACTGCTATCTGACGATAGGTATACTACCATATAGGAGTCATCGGCGAGTCCTGTTCGGTGTACCCATTCTCCAATGAGCACATGTGTACAATCTTTGATGTCACACACCAATGGTTGTGGGATCAACCATCGCCCTCTAAGGGACAAGAAACGTACACACTAATCTACACTGGAATATCGATGCCCTGGTCTCGATATTCCCATGACTAGGAACCGATTAAAGGATGTACTTGTGGACCACCCTGGCCCCACTAGTATGATCTCATCATAGTCCTGGTAGTCAAGTATATATCCTAAGGGCTTTACCAACATGTAAGAGACAGACAGTATAAATACCAGTATACATGTTAAGATAAAGGTAACCTGATAGCATACTATCATGTCGAGCAAGAAAGTCCTCTATATATATGTCCAAGCTTCCACTATATCATCAATAATGGTCTCTAGGGCATACATATTACTGACAGAAAAACAAATTTATGGTCATGAGGTATAACTGGAAGGAGTTCCAGCTATACAAACTAGGACTGATGATTTGGTAAAACCAAAGTATTCAATAGTCTCCAACGAGCCTCGGCCTCTCCGCGAATCTGGTAAGGTTCCTCATCCACCTGAGAGACACTGCGGTTTCCTTGGTGATGGTGGGAGCAAGGATTGCATCATGGTAGAAGATGACCCAACTAGGTTCAGGCAGGCCATCACGAGTAGGGACTCTGTGAAATGGCTGGATGCTATGCGATCAAAGATGGAATCCATGTACACCAACAAAGTATGACTCTGAATGTTGCACCTGAAGGGGTAGAACCCATCGGGAGAAGGTGGGTCTTGAGAAGATTCTTGGTGTAAATGGAAAAATTGAGACTTTCAAAGCTATACTTGTAGTAAAAGGTTCTCGTCGTGCAACCAAGTGTGGATTATGATGAAAAATTTTCTCCAGTGGCTATGCTTAAGTCCATCAGGATTAAAGCATGCATCGCGGAGTTGGAACATTTGTTTTGATGTGGCAGTCAAAGTGTTTGACTTCCTCAAAAAGGTAGATGAACCTTGTATATACAAGAAGGTTGTAGAGAGTAAGGTTGTCTTCGACGTATTGTACGTAGATGATATACTCTTGATAGGAAATGGTTTCCTATGCTACACTCGGCCAAGCTCCTCTTATCACGAGGATTCTCCATGGAAGATCTGGATGATACCTACTACATCTTATGAATTATGATCTACAGTGATAGATCTAAGTGGATGTTGGGAGTGTCCCAAATCCAGGTACATTAAGACCATACTAAAGGGGTTTAGTATGGAAGATTCTAAGCGTGGTGGTTCGCCCACTTACTCAGGAATCACTCTCTCTAAAAAGATGTCTCCTGAGACAGATTTGGAGAGAGCTCGCGTGCAAGGGATACCCTATGCTTCGGCGGTAGGCTCTATCATGTATGCGATGTTATGTACCAGACCAGATGTAGCTAACTCACTAGGTGTAGTGATCAGGAATCAATCGGATCTTGGGAGAATCACTGGAAAGCTGTGAAGGACATTCTTAAGTACTTGAGAAGCACTGAAGAAATGTTCTTGGTGTTTGGTAACGGTGAACTCCAATGGGGGTCCTTTACCAATTCGAGCTCCTAGAGTGATAAGGTCGACCGATAGTCATTCTCAGGCTTTGTCTTTACCCTCAGTGGAGGAACGGTTTGTTGGAAGTGTTCCAAGCGATATACCGTGGCAAACTAGATGATAAAGGCTAAATACATCGCTACCAACGATGCTGCCAAAGTGGGTGTCTGGATATTTCTTGTTCATAAGATGAACATGGATCCTACCACTGAGCATCCAATAACTGTTTTTTTGACAACAATGGAGTTGTGGCTTTTGCCTAGGAACCCCGGTCCCATCAGTGATCCAGATATATTCTGAGGTAGTATCACCAGATCAGGGAGATGGTTGATCTCCAAGGGATCGAGGTAAGGAGAGTTTACGTGAAGGATAACACGGCGGATCCACTCACAAAGGCCTTTCCCTAGATAGACTTCTATCGGACGTTGAGTATGAGATACTACAACAACTGGCCCTAGTGCAAGTGGGAGATTGTTAGTTATATGTATGCCCTAGAGGCCATTATTGTACATATGATGTATATTATAGTGGATGCTTGGACATATATATGGAGGACTTTCTTACTCGACATGATAGTATGCTATCTGGTTGCTCTTTATCTTAACATATACACTAATTGTCTCTCTGTTACATGTTGATAAAGACCTTAGGATGAGTACTAGACTACCGGGATTATGATGTAGATCATACTAGTGGGGCCAAGGTAGTCGGTAAGTACATCCTTCAATTGTTCCTAGTCGTGGGAGTATCGGGACGGGCATCGATATTCTAGAGTAGACTAGCGTATACGCTTCTCGACCCATGTGATGGGCGATGGATGGTCCCATATCCAATGGTGTTTGATATCAGAGATGGTATACGGGTGCTCAGTGGAGACTGGGTACACTGGACGGACTCGCCGAGAACTCCTAGATGGTATTATACCTCACGTCAGATAGCGGTTCTCTGGTGACACTGGTACAGGTTAGTCTGTAGACCCGAGATCGTCATAGAGTCTTGTGTGATTCCCACTGTGCTTTGATTTCCACCTTACCACGTTCAAGAGAACGTGCAAAACGGTGGTTTTTGGGTACAGTCCTGAGTCACATGGAGACAATGAGCGATAGTAGGGGATTTCGTCTCTCCCGGTATTGGGGGTTGATGTTGCGCTATCCTCAATTTTCCATAACAGAAAATCCCTAGCCAAGATTGCTGAGATTTACTGGTAAATGTTATCAGTAGTTTCTCGAACCGTTATAGGCCTCACATCGGCATGACTTATCAGGTTATTGGGGTCTGATGTTTACCACCCCCAGGCTTAGATATGCGATATATCTGATGAAGAGACCGGACTGTACGGTAGTGTTACTTATTGGATTCGCAGGAGTATGAGCAAGCTTGCTTGTTGATCTTCTGATCCCTCAATACCCGGGTAGCCGTTATGTCTAGCAGTACCACTGACGGCTTGTGGGTGAGTGATATGATCACCACCTACTGACGGCGTATTGATGAGTCTTTAGAGTCCTACACAGAGGTTTCCTGGCTCAGGCGAAACGAAGTAGGAGAACATATGTGATATGTGCGGGACCGAGATTAATACGCGTATGTAATACCGTATTCTATTCTCACGATATGTGATATCGGTCGGTTATATGTGATATAGCCGGATTATCGAATCAAGTGTTGATTCGATAAGTTGATACATATGATATTAGTCGGTTATATGTGATATAGCCGGATTATTAAATCAAGTGTTGATTTAATAATTTAATGTATAATTATATATTTTATATATAAACTTACATTAACTAATATTAGCTCACTTAAGCATTTCTTTTTCTCACTTGTGTACACTTAATATATATGTGATATATATTATTGTGTCATGCTAGTTGATACATGCTACATGAGTGTGTTTTGCCCAATCAGAGCAAAGCTCTGTTTGAATTTCAAAATTCAAAATTCGAAGCAACGCTTCAAATTCTTTGCGTTGCGCGCAACGCGCCACGTGTCGAAAGCTGATACGACAGCGCAGCGCCCAAGGCAGCGCGCCCAATCAGAGCAAAGCTCTATTTAAAACAAAATTAAAGGAAGCAACGCTTCAGTTGCGCAGGCGCTGCGCTGCGCGACACGTGTCAGCGCAATGCAGTTGCGCTGCGCCGTGCGCTGCGCGACACGTGTCAGCGCAATTGCGCAAGCACAGTTCCGCTGCGCCGTACGCTACGCGACACGTGTCTGTGCGCTGCGCGACACGTGTCAGCGCAGTTGCGCTGCGCTGTGCGCTGCGTGACACGTATCAGCGCAGTTGAGCTGCGCTCTGCGCTGCTGACACGTGTCACGCGCTGGGGCATTTGCGCCAACCAGAATTAAAATTTTAAAAAAATCTTTCTGTTCTTGTTAAAACAAGAAGATTTTCTTCTGTAAAACAGAGGCCCTTGGATCAAAAGATCTAACGGTGGGGAAAATTCCCCAAATCACTCAGAGAAAGATCTCTTTAACAAATCTAACAAAATTTATGGGCACTATATAAAGGACCCTAGACCTCAATTCAAAAGGATCAACATCATCATTGAGAACTCTGAAAAATTGGAGAGAATTCCTCAAGAACAAAAAAGGTAAAAACCTTTAGAAAAAAGAGAAAATTCTCTTATGAACAGATCATTGATCTGAGAACAAGATCAATGATCTTCAATAAAAAGAAAAAATAAATAATAATAAGTGCTTTGCGCTTTTTTATGAACCAATGGTTCCGAGAAATAAGAAAAACAAGAAAAACTTGTTTTCTTTGATCTAAATTGGATCAAGAAATCAAACAGTGCTTTGCACTTTTTTATGAACCATTGGTTCTGGAATATGAAAGATTCTCAAATTATTGAAATAGTGCCTTGCACTTTCAAAACTGCACTGTTGCGCTCTTGGGTTGGCGCAAGCCACCAGAGAGCGCCGCGTGTCAGCATCTGAACCACTTGCGCTATGCGCTTTTGCGATAGAGCTTTGCTCTCTGAAATTAGCGCAACTCATCAGAGCGCGCCACGTGTCGGCAGCGCAAGCGCAGCGCACTGCTCTTGTGTGACACGTGTCATCTCCGCAAGCGCTTGCGCTCATTGATTGGCGCAAAGCGCCTGACAAATGCAATGCATTATTTACTAAAGGGCCAGGCCCAAATCAGAAAGGCCTAGTAGGCCAAATTAAATTGCAATATAATAAAAAGGGCAGAGTCCAAACAGATGCTCTGCATCATTTATAAAGGGACAGAGCCCAAATCAGAAAGGCCTAGCAGGCCAAAATAAAATGCAGTGCATTATTAAACAGGGGAAAAGCCCTAGCACAGGCCTAATAGGCCAAAGATAAAAACGTTGAATATTCTCAACTGGACTTAGCCCAATCATGGCCGTAAGTCCTCAAATTAAATTGACCGAGCACAGCTGCTCTCTTAAATCAATTTACATCCGGTTCGAGGGTATATCTCCGAACTCCTCTGACTCCTATCGTTGTAATTCTTCAACGACGTCAGAGAGGTGACGGGTCCCGACAACCACATATCAACACGGACTGTGGGGTCCTTAAACCCACGGAATTAATTGTCCTTAAACTAAAACACGGACTGTGGGGTCCTTAAACCTGCGGACTTATGCGTCCTTAAACTACCTATGGACCACTATGTCCCTAAACTGGCGATGGACCACCATGTCCCTAAACTGAAATGGATCTAGACGATCCCGTTAAGTCGATCTTAGTCTCAAATCAGACTAACGTATCCTTAACAAACGCTTAAGTCGATCTTAGCCTCAATCATGGCTAACGTATCCTTAAACCAAAACACCAAACCCAAATCTAAGTAAATACGGATTTGGACTAATCCACGTCCTACGGGCGACGGCATCACTTAGTCTCCGTATACAATCCACGGGCAATCACAAACAAAACAAACACACACGACACGAAGTGAAATTCTGGAGAAGGAGAAAGTTGTTACCGCGACGCGGTAGCATAATTAACTGCAGGGGCTTGCGCCTGCAGGGAAGAGTGTCCCCACAATCAAAAACCCCTCGAACGAGGGGGAATCTGACGAAGTCTGCTAAATCGGCCGCATCTGTCTAAACCTCCGATACACGGTGCCATAAATCAACTTGGCATCTTCGGAGAGGTGGACGGGTAAAACCATATAGCATCTGCCCCGAATCTCAGGCAAGACGTCCTAACATCGTCTTGGCCGCCATTCGGAGGGGAACAGATTCTGGCACGTCCGGTGGGACCTTTTCCTCTTTCCACTCCACACTTCATGTGTCGTATTCGCGAACGAATCGTGGTTTGTTAATGGTTACCCTTAGGTTTCAAGTTACTAAGATTTGGTCTCTTTCCTGGCGCAGAAATCAAGCATCGATGACCTCTACCTGTTCGAAGTGCTCCAACTGCAGCTGCAGCTCGCGTCCGGCCTCAACTGGGGGCATAACCTACGGGCCCCAAGCAACCTCTTTGTTCACCATGCCCGTGGAGCAGATTACTCAAGCCACCACGGGGTTGTTTTTCGGAGCTATGCTTCCGCCAACAAGCTTCAGCACCCCCGTGCCCGTACAAGAAGCTCCTAAGAAGTCGGTCTTCGATCGACTTTCAGTTACTGCGGACCCTCTCAACGGGTCGCCCAACTCCAGTGCCTCGGTCTTCTCCAGACTGGGCCAAAACTCCTGCGGGCCCACAATGAAGCTTGCAGTCCCGGAAAAGGTTATTCCAAAAAGAGTAGCCAAACCTGCTCCTGAAGTCGTCAAGGCGGCTTCTCCTGCTAAGAGATCGGTCTTTACAAGACTGACCGTCCCAACTCCCACTCCAGATCCTGCTGCTCAAAAGACATCAGTCTTCAATAGGCTGACGCCGGCAACAGCCCCACACCTGAACCGGGGGAAAGAGGAGGCTGTTTCTGTCTCTGAGCCAATACCGACAACTCGTCGCGCCCGACGACGCCACTGGCGCCGGGTAAGGAAGACCGGGGGTAACTCCCCTTCTGGGATGACTCCGCCAGCTCCAACGGTGGAAGTTAACGCTGCTGTTCCGACTGGGAACAGCTTCGAGCTACTAAACAGAGTACGCAGAAACTCGCCAACTGCGGTACTCAAAAGATCTCCTCCACCAGTAGAGACTACCATGGAAGCAGAAAAGCCAGAGCAGTCTCCTCGATCGCTGTCCTCCAGGATCTACAAGACATGGTGACGAGTCCGAGAATCTGTGATTGATCCTAATTTCTCTCGCCAACACAAGAAGTTGAAAGGTCGGCAAGAAGAAAATCCCCCGATCAAGCAACGAATGTTGACGACCACTTGGGTGCCCAAAGCAACGGCCCCCTCAACTTCAACGACCCATAAGAGAAGGAGGCCAGGGAAAGTCCCTACACCTGTGGCGAATATCAAAGGTGGTGAACCCAAACGTCCTAAGTCTGGGGGCATGGTAGTTCATACCGTCTATATGGCGTCTGGTAAAGAGGACAGCCGCATATCAACAGGTCATAGACCGCTCACGCGATCGGTGACCAAAGCGCAGGAGCAGCAACAGAAGCTCCAAGAGATGATGAACGCAATGGACGCACTTACTGGGCCAAAAGAAAACCCTGAAACGTCTTCGGATGAACGCCAGGAGCAAGAAACTGACGCTGAATTCCTTCGTCGAATATTGGAGAAGAAGGATAAAGAAGCTGCTGAACAAGCAGCCAACATAAAGCGTATGGGCCTCCTGTTCCAAGACATGGTAGGGATGATGATCCAACCAGATCCTCCAGCCGAGGATCCCCCGATCGTCCTTGAAGACGATAGGGGAGAAACGTCGAACCCTCCGCCAGCTCTGTCAACCACTAAGGAGGAGACAATCTCCAAAGCTGACTTGGACGAGTACATAGCCCAACAAATACGGGTTCATCATACGACTGAAGCAGCCGGCCAGGTCATAAAAACGGGGCGGCCATATCCAAGTTAGTACGATCAAATCAAGTACCCTTCGGGCTACACAATTCCCAAATTCTATGTCTATAAGGGGATGGGCCCCACCAGCATGTTGCCCAGTTCAGGGCACTCTGCGGCAACACTGGCGGTGATGACAAGCTGTTGCTTCGTCAGTTCGTTGGCAGCTTATCAGATACAGCGTTCGAGTGGTACTCTGAGCTCCCGAACGACTCTATCAAGACCTTCGCAGAGATGGAGCTGCTGTTTACCCAGCGTTTTGCAAGCGCCAGTGAACGCACCTCGATGATGGTACTGATTAACGCCAGAGTAAAGCCAGGCGAGACATGGGTTCAATATGCTATACGGTGGCGGAACTTATGGTCGAAGTGCGAGCAGCGCATTGAAGAAGCTCCCGCGGTGGGTATGTTTGTGGGAACCCTTGATCCGCAAGCAACCATCTCGCAATTTATGATGTTTTTCAAGCCGACTACCTTCCAGGCCTTGATTGACAAGCTAGCGCAAATGGATCAGATAGGCCATAGACCCCCTCTTCCAAAGCCGGACTCCCGAAATGACAAGGGGAAGGGAAAAGCGATCGTTGTCGCTAATGCTCAACAACAACCGAGCAACTCGAAGCCGGTTGTTCGTCAAAATAATATGCGCCCGTACGTAGCCCTTGAGGAGAGGCTAGGACGTCCTTACTCATTTCCCCGAGATAAAACGAGAAGGTTATTCGAGCTGGCGTTGCGCAACCGACTCATAAATCTGCCAGATCCAAAACGTCCGTCGCAACCAAATGATGTCAATGAGCCCAACTACTGTCCTTATCATCGAGTACTGGGTCATCCGATCGAAGATTGCTACGTCTTCAAAAATTGGCTTGAAGACCAGTACCAACAGGGCAAGTTCGCGTTATCTGACAAATGGAAGGTGAATCCCCCGCAGCCCCACACCTTTAAGAGGATGAATACGCCGGGGGCAACATGCTCTGTCGTTGAAGAAGCTCCTTGGGAGGTTGTATTATCAGCCAAGACAAAGAGGATGCTAAACGATCTTCAAACATGCCCAGCGATTAGGTGGAAGAACCCGTTGGAACCTCAAATCATTGAAGGAATGTTGAAGCCGCGTCCAACTCAAATGAGCGATGGAGGTGGCCCAAGCATTCACAACCAGCCGTTGAAATCTTCAAAGAAGAAGAAAAAGAAATCAAAGAAGCCCGTGAAGCCTGGCGACAAGCGCACGGACTTGTAAAAACAAATTGACGCGCTGGAGGAATACAACCAGAAGGCACGGACTCCCATTAAATTCCAAGAGTTCCTCAATCACGTCTTTCAAGAGGAAGATGAGGAAGAAAGTTCATCTGATGAATCTGAAGAATACGTAGCGAGCTGTCATGTGATTTCCCATTCGTTCATGGACGATGAGGAGACTCCTTGTACTGAAACGCTGGGGGCAGATCCTGAACCAAAAATTCTGGGGCCATCGGATGAAGTAATTGACGCATTCCTCAATGAAGCTCTCTTCAAAAGTAAAGCTGATCGGGAACACGAGACGGTCATATTTGAAAGGGCCAAGCTCCAGCGACTTGATGAAAGAGCTGAGACGCTCCCGCTGGAGCAAAATACATCCACTACCGACAAAAGCAAATTCAAGATGAGGAAAAGGTTTGCTAAGGCCATATCAATGGGCATGAAGCTACCATCCTCCGAAGGAAACATTACTGGTGAAATGTAAATGCACCCGTCCTATTGCTTATATCATCAGAAGGTTTCGCACCCCACTCAAGAGTGCAAAGCTTTCGATAGATGGTGGCAAGGATATGTTGCTCATCGACAACATTTTAAGCGGGAGAAACGTAAAACTCGTCGGGAGCGGAAAAATATGACCGAAGGGTTTAACAGAACTACCGGTGATTGTCGCATGGTTAACGCCGGGGGATCACATGTGCCTACATTCGGGAGCGATTCTGATGAGGAGCTGGAGCTTGCCCCTCTCTTTAAAGAGTCCACCTCGGGAAAAGAAGAAGAGCCGAAGGTCTGCGAAAATATCCGGCTACGTAATCGCACGCTCCCCGAAAAGAATCTCGGACCCTCAAATAAAAAAGATAAGGGAAAAGAGAAGGTCCCTGAAGATATCGTCTTAGATGACCAAGTTGTGGAGGAGCTAAGTGCCAAGGACCCGCCGAAGAGAAATAAGGTGGATTACAACGTCTTAGCGCATCTGAGGAAGCTACCCTCACAGCTCAGCATTCTTGACGCCCTTTTGCTATCAAAGGAGGCGAGAGATTCGTTAATCAAGGCACTACAGGATCCGGAGCAATTCCAAGCTTTCCTGGCCGAGGAAAAGATGAAAGATGAATTGGAGGAAGTGCACACGGCCGATGTCGCTTTTGGTGATGAAGACCTTCTCCTTGGGACGTGCGAACACAATCGCCCCCTTTATGTCTCAGGATACTGTCACGATATAAAGATAGGAAAAATCCTGATCGACAATGGATCCTCCGTTAACCTCCTCAATGTGCGGGTGTTAAAAGAAATCTGCATGAGCGTCCAGCACCTTGCTTGGGATAAGATTACCATCTCCGGGTTTGACTCCCAATCATCAAGAACTCTTGGGTCTGTGATACTGACACTACGCTTTGGGCTACTCGTCACGGACATTTAGTTCCACGTCATAGACGCCAAGACATGCTACAACGCTTTGCTCGGCCGACCGTGGTTACACGAGTATAACATCATCCCTTCTACACAACATCAGTGTATAAAGTATTCTAAGGATGGTCTCGAGTATACCGTGGCGGGAGAACTGAACCCGTTCTCCGTGAACGAGGTCCGCAAATATGAAGATGCTAAATACTTCTTACCGGATTTCGAAGACACGGAGAGGTGTCACAAGCCGGAGAACAAAGCCGCTGCCACCATTCCTGTTTTCGGGAGTGATACCGAAGAAGAAGAAGAGATAGTTTACTCTGGTCCGTCTCGACACAACAAGCCAGGACCATCCGCTCCTACGTTGATCTTTGGTAGCGACTCGGAAGATGAGGTCCATGCTGTATTCTCTGCTCGACCTTCAATACAAACGTCCGCTGACGAAGGGCAAAGTCTACAAGTCGCCATGGTGCCGCTTAAACACCGTAAAGAACTTGATGCACTCGATATCTACAGTGTAGAAGAGCTGCAGACGTTCTATGTCCCTCCCAGGCGAGAAGGCGAAAAAGAAATTCTATTCTACCGCTCTGAAGAAACCAGAGTGGAGAAAAAAATCTGGCATGGCGCGGATCCTACGCTCGACAGGCTTCAGCCAATCCGTCTCCCCAGATTTATACAGAAGGCCTGAAGAGGCTGCTGAAGCGCCAGGGGGTATCCTTCAAGCAGACCGTTCGAAAAGCCAAGTTCTATGACAAAGTCTGGAACGTTCCCGGGACTCAACGCAAACTGCCTAATGGGAGAATGGAAACAATCGGGCTTGGATACATCCGGTCAAAGAAACGAGAGCTACTCCACGGTTGCTACGTCGTGTATGACTTCGATGAAGAAGCAGATGCTCAATGGGAAAATGTTAATCCTGAACCAGTAAAAGTTCCAGACACAAAAGTGCCCAGTCCGTCGTTCGAAGAACAAATGGACAAACTTATAAGGGAAGCTGGTCAAAAAGTCCGAGACGACCATAACCGCGAAATGGTCATCTACGAGAAAGCCAAAACGCAACGCCTCCTCCAACAGGCCGTGAAAGATGAAAATGCCGCTCCTTGTCAACCGATTATAAAGAAGGCTCGACGCAGAGGCAGAAACAAGTCGAAATGCGAAAAAAGCGCTCAACAGCAACGAAGCGGGGCTAAGAGGCCACGCAAGCGGGAACCGAGCGGTTCCGATCTATCCCTCATGAGAAAAATGGGTCGAGCATACTCTTTTCCTCGGGACAAGACGAAGAAAATACTTGACCTCGCTCTAAAACATCAGATGCTTACACTACCGGATTCTAAACACCCCGAACAAGCAGGCGAGGTCTCATACCCAGACTATTGCTTGTATCACCGAGTGGTAGGGCATCCTCTCGAAGACTGCTTCACCATCAAGAATTGGGTCGAAGATCAGTATCAGCTTGGTAAGTTCGCTCTATCCGACAACTGGAGGGTAGCACCGCCACAGAAGCACGAACCCAAGGCCACGGAAGAAGAACCAGTTCCACATTGGGATTGGAAGCGAATTCGTACTTGTCACGTGATAACCATATCAAAAGAAGAGCCCGAGAACATGGATGACCTTCCCTGGTGCTTTGAAAACAACAACGACGAGGTGATCTCAGAGTTCCCACCAGCGCCAAAAGAGCTGGAAGATGGAATCCATACCACTGCAGATAACCTCAAGAAAATTGAGCTGGGAACGGCGAACGACCCGCGACCGACATTCATTAGTGAGCTGCTGTCTGAAGAGAAGGTGGCTTCGTTAAAAGACCTGCTTATGCAGCATAAAGAGTGCTTCGCATGGAACTATTCCGAAATGCCGGGATTAGATCCAGAAATTGCTGTGCACAAATTGGCAATATCCCTGGATGGCAAGCCAGTCAAGCAGGCACCAAGAAGAATGCGGCTCGAGCTTAAGATGAGCATCAACGCCGAGGTCAAGAAGCTGATCGACTCCGGCTTCATCCAGGAAGTTCAATACCCTGAATGGATCGCCAACATCGTCCCGGTGATGAAGAAAAATGGGACAGTACGCATATGCGTGGACTTCCGGGATCTCAATAAAGCCTGCCCGAAGGACGATTTCCCAGTGCCAGTCACCGAACTAATGATAGACAATACGTCCACTCATGAGGTTTTCTCCTTTATGGACGGCTCGTCAGGGTATAATCAGATAAAGATGCACCCCGAAGACCAGAAGCACACCGCCTTCAGGACTCCTTTGGGTATATTCTGCTACAAGGTGATGCCCTTCGGTTTAAAGAACGCCGGTGCTACCTACCAGAGGGCCATGACGAAGATCTTTGATGACCTTATACACGAAATCGTCGAATGCTATATCGATGACCTCGTGGTTAAAAGCAAATCATACGAGGAACATCTCGAGCATCTAAAGACCGTATTTCAACGCCTTCGACAATACAACTTGAAGATGAACCCTCTCAAGTGTGCATTCGGAGCTTCCTCAGGCAAATTCCTAGGATTCATCGTCCGACACCGAGGTATTGAAATAGATCCGTCAAAGATCAAGGCGATCATGGAAATGCCTCCGCCAAGGACTCTCAAACAGCTGCTGTCTCTCCAAGGAAAGCTTGCGTATATACGACGATTTATAGCCAACCTTTCAGGCAAGTGCCGTCCTTACAGCCACCTGATGAAGAAGGGAACCCCATTCGTCTGGGACCAAAAATGCCAAAGCGCGCTAGACGAGATCAAGCAATACCTGCAGAACCTGCCAGTATTGGCTGCTCCGGTCAAAGGGAAGCCCCTCATCCTTTATACAACCGCCCTCGAAGGTTCCTTAGGTGCGCTATGGGCACAGGAGAACGATCAAGGGAAAGAAAGAGCACTCTACTACTTAAGTCGAGTTCTACTGGGGGCAGAAAGCAACTACTCCCCCATTGAAAAACACTGCCTGGCGTTGATCTTTGCGATAACAAAGCTCAGACACTATGCGTTGGCACATGAAGTCCGTCTCATTTCGAAGGTGGACCCCCTTAAATATTTAATGTCGAAGGCCATATTGACGGGACGACTCGCTAAATGGGCCATGCTCTTGATGGAGTTCTCGATAACGTATCAATCTCTCAAGGCAGTGAAAGGCCAGGCCATCGCCGACTTCCTCGCTGAGCATCCGATACCCGCCGATTCTCTGTTGAATTGCGATCTTCCAGACGAACATGCATTTGATGCGATCGACGGTGGTGATACCCGATGGGAGCTTTATTTCGATGGAGCATCTTCCGTGAAGAAGCGCAAACAAAGTACCCCTATAATCAAATTGGGGGTGGGACTCATCATTGTAACACCATAAGGAGGGATAATTTGCTTTGCTTTCTCCCTAACAGAGCCGAGGACAAACAATGAAGCCGAATACGAAGCTTTGATAACAGGCCTCAAGATCGCCATCGACATGGGAATTGAAAACCTCCTCATATACGGAGACTCCCAGCTGGTCGTTAGTCAAGTAAACGGCGACTAGCAGACGTGCAAGCCAGAGTTGGTGAAGTACGGCGAAAAGGTGCAACAATTGTTGACCCAAATTCCCTCCTATACTTTGGAGAACATACCGCGCGCAGAAAACATCAAAGCGGACGTGTTGGCCAAACTCGCTAAGGAACTGGCTGATGAGAACCTCGATGACGTAAGAATCGTGGTACAAATCCGTCGGGTGCTTGCCCCAGCGGAAATATCTCCGGAATCATCCGAAGAAAAGGGAGCAACTCAGCAGACGACCCTGCAAATAAAAGACCGGGAAAAGGCTGAGGATTGGAGAGAAGTCTTTATAGACTACTTCAAATACTGTCGAACGCCCGAAGATGCGTCCTCAAGACATCAGCTTATGAAACGAACTCTGTCTTTCGCCTTCGTCAATGATACTCTGTACAAGAGATCGTTCGATTCTTTGTGGTTGAGATGCCTGGGACCTGACGAAGCGAAAAGAGTCGTTCAGGAAGTTCATGACGGACTCTGCGGTTCTCACCAAGCAGGCCCGAAGATGAAGTTGAAGATTAAATGGATGGGTTACTACTGGCCCACGATGATCCAGGACTTCCTCGAATATGCAAAGCAATGCCACTCATGCCAAATCCATGGGGACTTCATCCACCAACATCCAAATCCACTCCATCCAACAGTGGCTAGCTGGCCATTCGAAATGTGGGGAACTGACATAGTCGGCCCTATCGAACCAGCATCGTCCAAGGGACATCGTTTCATCCTGGCGACGACTGACTACTTCTCCAAATGGGCAGAAGCAGTACCGTTGAGGGAAGTGAAGACGGAGAATATCCTCCATTTCTTCAAGACGCACGTCATATATCGGTTTGGAACTCCGAGACGGATCATCTCCGATAATGGGCCAGCTTACAGAAGCCACAAGATCAGTCGCTTCGCGCAACAACACAATATAGACTGGAGATATTCCTCGGTTTATAATCCGCGAGCTAACGGTCTAGCTGAGGCCTTCAATAAGACCTTGACAAAGATCATGAAGAAGACGGTGTCCCGAAGTAAGAAGGACTGGCATGAGAGACTGCAAGAAGCTCTTTGGGCATATCGAACTACGTTCAAGACGGCCACGAACGCAACGCCGTACGCGTTGGTATTCGGTACAGAAGCAGTGCTCCCTCTCGAGATAGAGTTACCCTCTCTACGAGTGGCAGTCCACTACGAGCTAACAGATGAAGAAAACGCTCACCTTCGGCTTGAGGAGCTTGATGCCCTTGATGAAACCCGGCTCATAGCGCAACAAAATCTGGAAGCTTATAAAGCGAAGATGACGCGCTTATATGAGAGATTGACCCGACCAAGGACATTCCGCCAAGGCGAACTCGTGCTAGTGGTCAAAAGACCTATGATCCCCAATCGAGCCAAGCGAGGAAAATTTGAGCCGAACTATGAAGGCCCGTACATCATAGACAAGGTCTACCAAGGTGGAGCCTATCTACTTATGGATATGCACGGTGAAAGGCCTTTCAGGCCAATAAATGGTCGCTTCCTAAAGAAATACTATGCTTAGAAGGTTACCGCCTAGGTCAATGATAGATGACGACGACTATGTCTGCTCGCTATCTTCCTAAGCTCAAACTTTATAAGCGGTAGCCAGCCTTCTCCATGACGGACCGAAACGTCTTTAAACTAACGGCAGACCGAAACGTCCTTAAACTACTATCGCAGCATCTTCAGGCTGACGAGATGAATACAAGAAAAAGAAAAAGAAAAAAAAATAAAAAAATAAAAATATATATATATATATAAAAACGGTATGCCCATAAGCAAAAAGGGCACAGATGAAAACCCGAAAGGGCTCCATGAGTAAAAACAGCAGGGCTACCGGCGAGTGTTCGTGAAAACCCGAAAGGGCGTGACCTCGTAAAGAAAAAAAAATATAAAAATAAAAAGAATAAAAAAAACGGTATGTCCATAAGCAAAATGGGTACGGATGAAAACCCGAAAGGGCTCCATGAGTAAAAACAGCAGGACTACCGGCGAGTGTTTGTGAAAACCCGAAAGGGCGCAACCTCGTTAAAAGACACTTACAGGGTCCCCTCGACATTGTAAAGAGAAATCACCCGCGTGAGATCCTTACGACTCACAAGGAAGAAACACACTTAGGGATCCCCACGATTCCTGAGGAGAAAATACACTTGCGAGATCCTCACGACTCGTAGGGAGAACTCTTTTATGGGACCCTCACGGCTCATAAGATTTGAAAGTCTTAAGTTACAGAGACCTAAACCTGTTCTTAAGCAAACCCCCCACAACCTTCGATACTGCCCTACAAGTGGTTCAATACTGACCCTTGTATACAATCCACGGGCGCGAATAAACATTTCCCTAACCAAGTTTCATCCGTGATTGGGGATATGTGCGCATGATGAACAACCCTTGTAAGGTCCTCTCGATTTACAAGGAGAAAAAAAAACCTCCTGTAGGATCCTTACGACTTACAGAGGAACATACACTTAGGAATCCTCACGATTCCTAAGGAGAAAATACACCTACAAGATCCTCATGACTCGTAAGGAGAAATACCTTTGTGAGACCCTTACGGCTCATGAAGTCAAAAGCCTTAGTCGACAGGACCTTAACCCTGGTCGCTAAGCCAACTTTGTTCGACATCGACAGAAGCAGATGATGATTCGCTCCTAGCAATATCCCAGTTGTAGCGGTGCTGATGCCGAAATCGATGTCTAAATTCAGATTCACGGCGAAAAGCCAGTAGGCCGCACATGCATATGAAATAGCCGAAATGATGGGGCAACTTGCAATAAAAAGCAGCAAGTAAAAATGTATGCATGCAAAATAGCCGAAATGATTGGGCAACTCGGAATAAAAAGCAGCGAGTGAAAATAAAATAAATAGCCGAAATGATTGGGCACCGCGAAAAATAGCCGAAATGATTGGGCAATCGCGACCTTCGCGATATAAAAGCTGAAATGATAGAGCATCGCGGAAATAAAACAAAAAAAAATGATAAAACTTTGGCCCTACAGTTGAGATCACATCGATCCCTGTATACAATCCAAGGGCGCAAACAAAGAGGGAACCATACTTTCCCAACAGGATCCGCCAGAAAACGAAGCCAAATCTCGACGGTTCATCCCAACCCCGAAGAAACCAGTGTCTTCGGCAAATCCTTCGACTCGAGGAAACAAGTGTCCTTGACGAAGAAAATCCTGATACGCGTCGACTCGCAGAGAAAACAGTGCCTCCGCGGGAAATTCTCGATTCGTTTCAACACCAGGGAAACAAGTGTCCTTGGCAAATACCTCAACTCAGGGAAACTAGCGTCCTTGATGAGAGCCTCCTGATTCGCGTCGGCCCGCAGAGAAACCAGTGTCTCCGCGGGAAATTCCCGATCCGTCTCAACCCCGAAGAAACCAGTGTCTTCGGCAAATCCTTCGACTTGAGGAAACAAGTGTCCTTAACGAAGAAAATCCTGATTCGCGTCGACTCGCAGATAAACCAGTGCCTCCGCGGGAAATTCTCGATTCGTTTCAACACCAGGGAAACAAGTGTCCTTGGCAAATACCTCAACTCAGGGAAACTAGCGTCCTTGATGAGAGCCTCCTGATTCGCGTCGGCTCGCAAAGAAACTAGTGTCTCCGAGGGAAATTCCCGATCCGTCTCAACCTCGAAGAAATCAGTGTCTTCGGCAAAATCCTTCGACTCAGGGAAACAAGTGTCCTTGACGAAGAAAATCCTGATTCGCGTTGACTCGCAGAGAGACCAGTGTCTCCGCGGGAAATTCTTGATTCGTTTCAACACCAGGGAAACAAGCGTCCTTGGCAAATACCTCAACTCAGGGAAACTAGCGTCCTTGATGAGAGCCTCCTGATTCGCGTCGGCCCGCAGAGAAACCAGTGTCTCCGCGGGAAATTCCCGATCCGTCTCAACCCTGAAGAAACTAGTGTCTTCGGCAAATCCTTCGACTCAAGGAAACAAGTGTCCTTGGCAAAGAAAATCTTGATTCGCGTCGACTCGCAGAGAAACCAGTGCCTCCGCGGAAAATTCTCGATTCGTTTCAACACCAGGGAAACAAGTGTCCTTGGCAAATACCTCAACTCAGGGAAACTAGCGTCCTTGATGAGAGCCTCCTGATTCGCGTCGGCTCGCAGAGAAACTAGTGTCTCCGCGGGAAATTCCCGATCCGTCTCAACCTCGAAGAAATCAGTGTCTTCGGCAAAATCCTTCGACTCAGGGAAACAAGTGTCCTTGACGAAGAAAATCCTGATTCGCGTCGATTCGCAGAGAAACCGGTGTCTCCGCGGGAAATTCTCGATTCGTTTCAACACCAGGGAAACAAGTGTCCTTGGCAAATACCTCAACTCAGGGAAACTAGCGTCCTTGATGAGAGCCTGATTCGCGTCGGCTCGCAGAGAAACCAGTGTCTCCGCGGGAAATTCCTGATCCGTCTCAACCCCGAAGAAACCAGTGTCTTCGGCAAATCCTTCAACTCGAGGAAACCAGTGTCCTTGACGAAGAAAATCCTGATTCGCGTCGACTCGCAGAGAAACCAGTTTCTCCGCAGGAAATTCTCGATTCGTTTCAACACCAGGGAAACAAGTGTCCTTGGCAAATACATCAACTCAGGGAAACTAGCGTCCTTGATGAGAGCCTCCTGATTCGCGTCGGCTCGCAGAGAAATCAGTGTCTCTGCGGGAAATTCCCGATTCGTCTCAAATTGCAAGGTGAAGCCTCAGGCAGGAGGGATAAAAAAAAACTTGTTTCCTGAGCAATGAGACCCTGCAAGTCGATCTAAAACGGTCTCTTGCATACTATTCACGGGTCTCACTCTCCAAAGTCGAATTTCGACAAGGAGGGAAACAACTGCTTACGGGTCCTCTCGACTCGTAAGAGGGAAGAATTCTCTTATAAGATCCTTACGACTTATAAGAGAAAACACACTTAGGAATCCTCACGATTCCTAAGGAGAAAATCCACCTACGAGATCCTCTCAATCCGTAGGGAGAAAAGTCTCTATGAGACCCTCACGGCTCATGGAGTTGAAAAGTCTTAGGCGGCAGATCTAAACCTGCGGCCTAAGCCATCGTTATCTCTTGGAGAAATCTAGATGCTTACTCTATTATCGGTCAAATGTGTTTATCAAGACAGCATGCTGATAATAAGAAAAAGGAAAAAGCAAAGAAATAGTACAAGACATTGCAAAGAAAAATGTGTATCTTTATTGAATGTAATCAAGTACAACGTGAAACGTACAAAAGAATAAAGAATGGATACATATTATTTAAAAAGAAAAATTTTACAAGTATATAGATACAAGGGGAATTACTGGGAAGGAAGCGTCTTGCATAGCTCTAGCAATGATTCACGCACCTCCTTCCACACTTTCTCCTGATCGGCCACCACCGCCAGATCTGCCTCCACTTGAGCTCGCTGCTTCAAGACAGATGCAAGCTGCTCCCTAATGGCCTGATAAGCAGCTTCACGGCCTGGGGTGTCACGTTCGGCGACATCAAGCTTTCACTTCAAGTTTAGCCCATGAGAGATGCGTTCCAGGAGGCCCTCAAAGATAGCCTTCACTTGGGCAGCATTCGCCTCAACCTCAGCACGCAGACGAGCCGTCTCGCTCGAGGTCTCTTGGCATTCCCTCAGCTTTAAATCCGCTTCTTGTTCCAAGTGGTGGACGTAAGAAGCGCTTTGCTCGATCCACGCTGCTCTTTCGTTGCTTGCGGCTAAGGTCTTGGGAGCAGGGCGCATTAACTCCAGTTGATGTAGACGAGCCTCGATCTCTCTACAGTGGTTAACCCAAGACGTGATGATGCCCTCGTCATGGAAGTTTACGAGTATCACCAGTATCGGGTTAACCGCCGTAGCGAAGTCTGCAGCAGATGTAGGAGTCTCGATGTCGAGTTCCTCGACGTAGTCGCTCAACATGCGCAGACTATTCGCGGCGCCTTTCGAGAATGGACGTCTCAGGAAAGGGCCCGCCGGCATTATGATCCGAGGCTCGAAGGGTGCCGAGACCGGAATGATAGCTGAAAAAACAAGATATGATTAGACAACAGTTCAAGAAATAAAAAAGAAGGGAGTTATCAATGTGATAGTTGCTGTACCAGCTGAGGCAGGTGGCAAGGCCGGAAGGGCCGGTAGCGCGTCTAGTCTTTCATCCCCTCCTTCAATTTGTAACACTGCAGTCGGGACGAGAAAAAAGTTAGAAATAATTCCATCACTGAAAAAGAAAGATATCAATTGGAAACCATACTCACCAGCGCCACCAGAGGAAGAAGCGAATTAAGATGGGAAGGAGAAGTGTGGGAGCAACACTTGATAGAGATGATCAAAAAGCACTCCTGAAAAGGCACAACGGCACGACTTTAGTGCATAAATTAGGCGGCTGAAAGACGAAACTAATAGATTGCAAATCCATACCTTCCAGCATCTTCGATGGTATAAGAGAGGGCTGAGAAGTGACCACTGCTAAGGCAGTAGTCGACGGCGCTCCCTCGAGCAGTGGAGCATCGGCGCTGGCCGCACCTGCGTTAAAAAACAAGGGTAAACCTGACAGAAGCGATTGCAAGATAAAAAAAAAGGGTGACGGTAATCCGAAATTTACCTGATGAGCCTCCAGCCGAGATGGAGGCGTCTCCCTCCTCCATCGACATAAGACCACCACCCGTGGCCTCATCCCCAGACTCCACGGGGGCCGTTGTCGTGCTCGCGAGGCCAGGAGACGGCGGGGGGCCATAGGCAGGGAGAGCTATGACCGGAGCATTGCCAGACTCCTGAGAAAGAGCGGTTGGCTCATCCTCAGGAATCATGTCTACCTCACCCGCTACTCCCTCGGGCTCAGCAGTCACGGTTGTCTCGTCCACCGTCACCACGAGGTCATCGGTCTCAGGCACTTCGCCCGCTGCTACCTCGGGCTCGACATCAACCACCTTCTCAGGCATAGTGGACATGACCAGTTCATCAGCCACTATCTCGGGCTCAGCAATCCCAGCCGTGTCATCCGCCACCGGCTCGGGCTCGACCAATGCCTCTTCCCTTAGCCCCTCAGGTTCGACAGTCTCCGCCTCCCCCTCGGTTGGGCTTGGCCCTGCAAGGTAGAACATATAAGAACCGACAGCTTTATAATTCTTACAACAAAATTCCGAAAGAAGTATTACCTGAAGTGGACTTGTCGTTAGCTTCCCTATTGGCGCGAATCGCCTGTCTATGAGCTGTAGACAAGGCGACCGGGGGCTCTTCTGACGGAGTATCGGCATGAGGAACGGTGCTTAGGCCCGCTCCAATGGCCAAGGCAGCCCTGCGTGCCTTTGCTTCGCGCCTCGACTGCTTCCTTTCCTCCCGGGCTGTCGCGATGGACCTCTTCGACGCTTCCTTCATCAAGGCGTCGTCGTCCTCGTTCAGAGATGCCTCCAGAGCCTTTAAGGCATCTCTCATCGTCTCTTCAAGACGGACCTCCCGCGGTAGCCCTGAGGAAGCAAGAACATCGACAGCTGGCAGAATATCCGCATCACTTGGCGGGAACAGCATTGAGGTTCCTGCGATAAAAAGGGAGAGGTTAGATCGACCATAACACAAGGAAAATGAAAACTTGATGAATTGAAACTTACTAAGGCCTAAAGATGCTCTAAGGCGTTCCTCCTCTTGGAAGGTCTTGAGGGAAGCGGCAATGGCTTCTTCAGTGGTGATGCCTGTTGGAAGAAAAGAAGGAAAAATGTTAGTCAAAGGAAATAATAAAGATATGATGCAATAGAAAATGCGACTAGTGATTACCTGATTCCGCAAGCTTAGCCAGCCACGCGTCACGCCTCGCCAACCGCTCCGAAGCTTCGAGGGCGGCCTCCAAATCCGTGTCATCCGGCGGCATGACTAATCCCTCGTTAGTCCCATATTCACTCAGGCCCTCACCATAGGGAGCGTGGGGTTCCTGACCGAACGCGACATCAGCAGCGAAGAGCGACTTCTTTTTCTTCTTCTGCCCACCAACCCTAAGTGCACCCGGAATCGACTTGCGCTTTGCAGACGCCTTGGGGCGGCGGGTCCCGATGTCCGCACCCACGCCAGACTCCGGCGAGGCTACAACCACTGTCTCCACTGGAGCACAGGGCGGTGGTGGTGCATTCGCGATATCAGGGAGCGGCAATCAGTGTGGAGGACTTTGCACACGCGATGGTCCGGCTCTGGCATCTTTTAGAGGGGGAACTACCAGGGTCCTTGGCACTAAAAGAGCGTTGCGGTCGCTTCCTGGAGGCGCACCCTTACGGTCGACCAGCAATCGCATTTCCTCCTTTATGACGGCTCCCATCGAATGACTGTACCATTCTGTATATACCTTGAGGAGTCGTGTGGCGCAAGCCAGTTCACTGATAAAGAAGTGGGAGCCCGTGTTCAGTCGCATGAAATGATGCAGCGCGCTCTCCATCCCTTCTTCGGTCGCAGCAGGTTCCGAAAGGAATACCTCCAATGGTACCCCTTAATTGTAGATCAGTTGTTGGGCGAAGCGATGCGGGTTGTACCTCATGAAAATCTCCGCACCGTTCTGCCTGAACACCAGGAAGCCCGGTCTAATAGAATATAAGTGAAGGGTCTCCCGGGCCGTCAGAACTGAGGCTCCATCTTTGAAAGTGTCCTGCAATGGCCGCACCGCAGTGGTAGACGCCTTTCCAATAGTCAACACCTTGTCGACAAAAGACACCCCGTCTCCAACGGTGTGGGGGCGAAGGAGTAAACCTCTGGCATTCCGTGGCGATGGAGTCATAATTGATGCTCTAATCAACTGTATGATGCGAGGGAAGCTGCACATGTCATAGAACGATGGCCTTTTATGCATGCCGAAAACACCCGATGTATGTAGCTCGAGCCACGATACGAAGTAGTGCATCGGGAAGATCATGTGCAGCACCCCAGGCTCATTATCATCCGCCGCTCGACTGAGGCCGTGATACAAGTGTGCCAAGCCGGCTATCCCAACGGCCACTTTTACCCCGATGGTCATCCGGTGAGCAGGGTAAAAGACAGAGGGCCGCATATGGCGAGAATGCATTGAGAGTGCAAACCAACTCAGCCATAGCCCAAGAAATCCTAAGAAGAAGGCCTCCTCGTCCATCCCAGGAGCTGCAACTTCCGCAAAAGACATAGCCGGAGAGTTAGGAAGGAAAAAACCCTTTTGGTCTATTTCCTTCGCCGATAGGTTATCCAAACCTAGACCGAAAGGGTCCTCGAGGGTGGAAAACTTGGCAGCTTCTGCCGAGAGGACACTTGGGTGAAGGAACCGGGCGATGAAATCCTCAAAACTAACTCCGCGACTTCCACGTTCGATGAAAAGGGCCTCGTAGATGTTCAACACCTTGATCAAACTTAGGAATTGGTGTTGAACAACATTCTCCGGCGTGAGGCCCCTTACCGCCGGCTTGGCACCGAAGACATACTCGTCTGTCAGAAGCAACTCCTCATAGTGCTCCCCTATAACCGGTAAACCGGAGACCTCTGTGAACTCCTCCAGAGAAATTGACACTTCCCGATCCATTGCGAGGAAAGTGTGAGTGGGGATATTCCACTGCTCCAAGAAATCCTTGAACCACCAGGTGGGAAGCGTGGGATACTGGAAGAGGGAGACGTAGACCGCAGTGTACAACCCTAACCTTATCAACTGCGACTTCTTCGTCGACAGGATATACCGAGCCCACGGCAGATAGCCGATCGGGTGGCGAGGGATCAGACCTATGTTATATGATTGCCCCCAAGGTCGCGCCTCGCCTTGACAGATACGACGTCCCAGGATATCTAAAACCATAGGACGCTGAACCGGAATCGCATCTATGGAAGGATGAAGAAAGCCCTTCGAAGTCCAATCAACCATCTCCACGGCATACTGCACCGGAGGTGGGCTGGCGTAATGAATCGCCGTGATGGGTTCTGACGGTACTGCGCACGTGAAGCTCCGTCGACCCATGATAATCTGATTATACCACGACCCCCAAAGGTGGAGACTCTTATATTCCGGGTCGTGGTCCCTGATCATGGCTAGGACTTCGCGGTCCAAAGGCGCTTCAGGAAACCCTTCCTCCGAGCGAGCGAACGGGAATGAAGTATCGAGAGACATGATCGCTGCAAGTGAACAAAATCAGCCGTTAGTGTTGCAATTCCAACGCTTGGCGTTTAAAATTTTTTTTAAATTAAAAATTAATTAAAATTAAACTAAAATTAATTACACCACATTGCAGTGCAGTGGGTAGGAGACCGAAGGGGGACCCACAAAATCTGGATGATAATACGTCAGTTAATAAGATAACCTCATCATTGGATGAGATTGTCATTTGATCCCCAAGAGAATATTCCCATTAATAATAAAAAAATCCCTAGAGACAAGGAGAAAATCTCCTCTTTCATAGCAAAGCTCTGTCACAGAGTGACATTTGTCAAACTCTGGTCTCAGGGGAATAAGATTCTTTAAAAGAGCCTAGCTCTGTAATAATAAAAAAAAACTCATCAAAAATTTTTTTATTAATTAATTCCTAAAAAATTGAAGTTCTGGGATCTTAAAGATCCATATGAAAAAACTCTTAAGAGTTCATCATCAGAAGATCAGGGATCTATATTCTGAGCAAAGCTCTCTGTTCATGGGCTAAGAAACCCTGAAACAAATTCTTGAGAGCAAAGTTCTGTTTATGAAACCCCAAAGGGGATTTCTTTAGATCAAAAGATCTATGAGAGAAAGGCTCTGTTGGTTAAGATTGATTTAAATTAATTTAACTTAATTAATTTTACCTAAAGTTTTCTAACTTGGAAAATGAGAGCAAAGCTCTAGAGTTCTGGAAACAAGAGCAAAGCTCTGAAGTTCTTAAGCAAAAGCAAAGCTCTGAAAATCAAAATTTTAGAAAATGGTGAAGATTTTCTAAGGGCCAGAGGTCCTATTTATAAGGCGCTTGCGCCCCTTCATCTCACCCGTTGATCAAACGGTCAAGATTTGCCACCGCTGCACTCACGTGCGCGCCACGTGAGCGCAACGGTAGGGGGGCATTTGTTTCGCCCAATCAGAGCAAAGCTCTGTTTGAATTTCAAAATTCAAAATTCGAAGCAACGCTTCAAATTCTTTGCGCTGCGTGCAACGCGCCACGTGTCGAAAGATGCTACGACAGCGCAGCGCCCAAGGCAGCGCGCCCAATCAGAGCAAAGCTCTATTTAAAACAAAATTAAAGGAAGCAACGCTTCAGTTGCGCAAGCACTGCGCTGCGCGACACGTGTCAGTGCAGTTGCACAAGCGCTGCGCTGTGCGACACGTGTCAGCGCAACGCAGTTGCGCTGAGCTGTGCGCTGCATGACACGTGTCAGCGCAATTGCGCGCAGCGCACGTGACAGCGCAATTGCGCAAGCGCAGTTGGGCTGCGCCGTGCGCTGCGCGACACGTGTCAGCGCAATTGCGCAAGCGCAGTTGCGCTGTGCTCTGCGCTGCTGACACGTGTCACGCGCTGGGGCATTTGCGCCAACCAGAATTAAAATTTTAAAAAAATCTTTCTGTTCTTGTTAAAACAAGAAGATTTTCTTCTGTAAAACAGAAGCCCTTGGATCAAAGATCTAACGGAGGGAAAATTCCCCAAATCACTCAGAGAAAGATCTCTTTAACAAATCTAACAAAATTTATGGGCACTATATAAAGGACCCTAGACCTCAATTCAAAAGGATCAACATCATCATTGAGAACTCTGAAAAATTGAAGAGAATTCCTCAAGAACAAAAAAGGTAAAAACCTTTAGAAAAAAGAGAAAATTCTCTTATGAACAGATCATTGATCTGAGAACAAGATCAATGATCTTCAATAAAAAGAAAAAATAAATAATAATAAGTGCTTTGCATTTTTTTATGAACCACTGGTTCCCTGAAATAAGAAAAACAAGAAAAACTTGTTTTCTTTGATCTAAATTGGATCAAGAAATCAAACAGTGCTTTGCACTTTTTTATGAACCATTGGTTCTGGAATCTGAAAGATTCTCAAATTATTGAAATAGTGCCTTGCACTTGCAAAAATGCACTGTTGCGCTCTTGGGTTGGCGCAAGCCACCAGAAAGCGCCACGTGTCAGCATCTGAACCACTTGCGCTATGCGCTTTTGAGATAGAGCCTTGCTCTCTGAAATTAGTGCAACTCATCAGAATGCGCCACGTGTCGGCAGCGCAAGCGCAGCGCACTGGCGCAGCGCACTGCGCTTGTGTGACACGTGTCATCTCCGCAAGCGCTTGCGCTCATTGATTAGCGCAAAGCGCCTGACAAATGCAATGCATTATTTACTAAAGGGCCAGGCCCAAATCAGAAAGGCCTAGTAAGCCAAATTAAATTGCAATGCAATAAAAGGGCAGAGTCCAAACAGATGCTCTGTATCATTTATAAAGGGACAGATCCCAAATCAGAAAGGCCTAGCAGGCAAAATAAAATGCAGTGCATTATTACACAGGGGCAAAGTCCTAGCACAGGCCTAATAGGCCAAAGATAAAAACGTTGAATATTCTCAACTGGACTTAGCACAATCATGGCCGTAAGTCCTCAAATTAAATTGACCGAGCACAGCTGCTCTCTTAAATCAATTTACATCCAGTTCGAGGGTACATCTCCGAACTCCTCTGACTCCTATCGTTGTAATCCTTCAACAACGTCAGAGAGGTGACGGGTCCCGACAACCACATATCAACACGGACTGTGGGGTCCTTAAACCCACGGACTTAAGCGTCCTTAAACTAAAACATGGACTGTGGGGTCCTTAAACCTGCGGACTTATGCGTCCTTAAACTACCTATGGACCACTATGTCCTAAACTGGCGATGGACCACCATGTCCCTAAACTGGAAATAGATCTAGACGATCCCGTTAAGTCGATCTTAGTCTCAAATCAGACTAACGTATCCTTAACAAACGCTTAAGTCGATCTTAGCCTCAAACATGGCTAACGTATCCTTAAACCAAAACACCAAACCCAAATCTAAGTAAATACGGATTTGGACTAATCCACGTCCTACGGGCGACGACATCACTTAGTCTCCGTATACAATCCACGGGCAATCACAAACAAAACAAACACACACGACACGAAGTGAAATTCTGGAGAAGGAGAAAGTTGTTACCGCGACGTGGTAGCATAATTAACTGCAGGGGCTTGCGCCTGCAGGGAAGAGTGTCCCCACAATCAAAAACCCCTCGAACGAGGGGGAATCTGACGAAGTCTGCTAAATCGGCCGCATCCGTCTAAACCTCTGATACACGGTGCCATAAATCAACTTGGCATCTTCGGAGAGGTGGACGGGTAAAACCATATAGCATCTGCCCCGAATCTCAGGCAAGACGTCCTAACGTCGTCTTGGCCACCATTCGGAGGGGAACAGATTCTGGCACGCCCGGTGGGACCTTTTCCTCTTTCCACTCCACACTTCGTGTGTCGTATTCGCGAACGAATCGCGGTTTGTTAATGGTTGCCCTTAGGTTTCAAGTTACAAGTTCGCAAGCTGCTCTCGCACTCCTTTCAGTGCCTTCTTATGATCAGCCGCCGCGGCCAGCTCCGCTTCAATTCGAGCCCTTTGCTACAAGTATGATGAAATCTTCTCATCGATTTCCCGTTGGGCAGCTTCGCGATTCTGCGCAACCCGCTCAATAGAGTCGAGCTTCCGCCTCAATACAAGCCCGTTCGAGATACATTGCTGCAAGGTGTCAAAAGCAGCTTTCAGTTGCGTGGCGTTCGCTTTAACTTGGGCGCGCAGACTCACCCGAAGCCTCCTCGCATTCCTTCCACCTCAAGGTCGCTTCTTGTTCGAAATGGCGGAGGAAGGACACACTCTGCTCGACTCATGCAGCCCGCTGGGAGTTCAAAGCCTGAATCTCAGGAGCAGGACGCATAAGCTCAAGCTCATGCAGGCAGGCCTCAATCTTCCTGCAGTGGTTAACCCAAGACTCAACGACGCCTTAGTTATAGAAGTTCACAAGCGTCGCCAGCATTGGATTAACTTCGGCAGAAAAATCTACAGCAAACGTAGGGGCCTCCGCGTCAAGCTCTTCGATCTAATCGCTCAACATACGCAGAGTGGTCACAGCACCTTTTGAGAATGGACGTACGGAAAAAGGCCCTGCCGGCATTATAACGCGAGACTCGAACGGGGCTGGAGTCGATGTGACCGCTACAAAACAAATCACAATCAGATGTCGGCTTAAGAAATAAAAAAATACATGAACAAAAGAGTCTATTATACCGGCTGCAATAGGGGGCAGAGCTGGGAGTTCCGGTGGCGCGGCGATACGTTTGACCCCCCCCACTTCAATTTGTAAGGCTACGAGCAATGCAAAGAAGAATTAGCAATAACGTGACTGCCCGTTAAAGAAAAGAAAGGACGTCGGTTAGAAAAAATACTCACCGACACCAGCGGGCGGACTAATCTCCGACGGGAAAGAGAAGTGCGGGTTCAGCACCTGATACAAATGATAAAAAAGAACTCTTGCGAGATCACGATGATACATGGTCAGTACACGAAAGATGCTGTCCCCGATTTAAATTTATTACAAACCCATACCTTCCAGCATTTGAGAAGATATAAGAGAAGACGGAGGGGCAACCACCGTCAAAGCAACAACTGGGGATGCTTCCTCGGGTGGCACAACCTCAACGCTCGCCACACCTGCATTAGAAGCGAGAGAAATACTGTCAGGAGAGATTAAAAGGGGATTGCAGAATAAAGGGGAAAGCGATGACCCAAAATCTACCTGGTGAGTCGCCAGTCGAGACCGCGACAAGAGTGTCACTGGATGCAGCGAATGCTCCACCCTCCTCTATCGGAACAGTCTCGCCACCCGTAGCCTCATCCCCCGATTCCACGAGAATCATCGTGACACTCGCAGCACCGGGCAGCGGCAGGGAGCCGCAAGGAGAAAGAGCGACGATTGGAGCAGTGCCCGACTCTTGAGAAAGAGTGGCTACCTCGGGCTCGGCGGCTGTAGCCATCTCACCCACCGCTACCTCGAGCTCGGCGATTATAGCTATCTTTCCTACCGCTGCCTCGGGTTCGGTGTGTTAGTGTATATGCCCTAGAGGCCATTACTGTATCATACTAGTTTGTATATTACTTGATGGAAGCTTGGGATATTCACAGTTGTATATACAATCTTGCTCGAAATGGTAGTATGCTACTTGGTTTGTCTCTGCTTTAATATGTACATGTGTTTCTTTTAGCATATTGCTGATATACATATTAATAGAGCCCTTAGGATCTTTGCTTGATTACCAGCGTTGTGATGGCGCTCACACTCGTGGGAGCTGGGTGATCTATAAGCACATCCTTATACAGGTCCCTAGTCGTTGGACTATCGAGACAGGGCATCGATACTCCGGAGTAGACTAGCGTATGCGCTTCTCATCCCAGTGTGGGAGATGGTCTGTCCCACAGCCGTCAGTACGTCGTACTTGAGATAGTATGCGGGTGCTCGTTAGGTTACGAGTACACTGGACAGGACTCGTCGGGGACTGTTGGTTGGTTTATACCTATCGTCAGTTATCAGTTCCCAGGTGACATGAGTACAGCTTAGTCCGCTGACTTGACACTGTCACTTCGCCTCGAGTGTGTTCCCACTGCACTTTGATTGCTACCCTACCACGGCTCAAAGGAGTCGTGCAAACAGGTAGTTTTTGGGTGCAGTTCCGAAGCACTTGGAAGAAGTGACGGTTAGACAGGATTCGTCTCTCCCGGTATTGGGGGTTGACATCGCGCTGTGTCTAGGAGAGCCATTACACGAGTAGTCCCTGGCCAGGGCAAGCGAGATATACTGGTAGGTTTCGAGTGTTATCTCAGGGTGTTCTGGGCTACACTCCGACACGACTTGTACCGCTATTAGGGGACTGACGTTCACCGCCCCCTAGGCCCGCCATGCGATGTATCAGACGAACAGACCGGACTGTACGGAGATTGTCACATACAGGCTCAGTAGGAGTTCAGATGGGGTTCACCTCGTCAGTCTTCTTATCGACATCTACCTGGGGACCGTTACGTACAGCTAGTGCCGCTTGCGGTCTGTGGTTAAACCCACTGCCGGCGTAGTGTCGAGTCTTTAGAGTCCCACACAGAGAGCTATTCGCCTTTAGGCAAAATGAGTAGAGGTCGCATGGTTTTGCGACAGGGTTCGTTCACATCCGCGCACTTGTGCACGTTTGCTGTCCGGACAGCTTATACTAGCGGGCTTTAGTTTAAGCCGGATCCTAGTATATGATTTGGGATTGGTTTTTCTCATTGTATTCATGTTCCTCGGATCACGAATACGGGTGCGTATGCACAGTTGCTTGAGACAGAGGGAGAGGACTTTGATTAGGGTTAATGACTATTGTCATTTTATTAACCCTAATGCTTATGTGTGTATTATGGTTAATTGATATTAGTTTAATAATTGTGCATGGTTATGGTTGTTGACCATTTGACCTTCTTGACTTGTTGACCTTGGTTGACACTTTGACCATCATCATTTCATTTGGAAGATGCTCTTTGATCCTTGCAATTTGAATTAATAATGAAATGATAATGGTCATGTCTTGATTAAGCCATGACAATTATCTCACTAATTATCTAATTACAATAATTCACATATATGAGAGAATGCTTCATATTATTCTCTCATTCTATTATTCACATTCTCTCTCTTGTTCTTCCTCTCCCTCAAGCTCTCCCCTCTCATGTGTTGAGAAACACTTGAGCTTGAGAAAAACCCTCTCTTGATAATCTCTACTCTCATCTAGGGTTCAAGGACTAGCACTTCTTGCACCCTAGTTACTTCTAGCTTGGAGTTGAAGCCAAAGGTTGAGGCTTTCGGGTGGATCTTTCTTTGACGGGAGAAGACGACAAAGGTGACCTCCTTCCACTACTCCAAGGAGCAAGGAGAGAAGGACATAAAGCCCAAGGTATAACCTTTCTAGCACTTAGCTAGTTTCTAGTTAGCTTTAGCTTATTTTTGTTTAGCAAAGATCCTTCATAGCCTAGTCCATGTTGCCTAAGCTCATAAAAATTCGATTTTTATTCCGTTTTCCGCCTCCCCGTAAGCACCGGGGTGGGCAACGTGGACTTACAGTGGTATCAGAGCCTAACTAAACATAAACTAGCTAGGTAGTAGAGTGTATCGAAGTTCGAATCGGAAAAATCGAAAAACCGAGTTTTCAAAACCCTAAGTTTCTGTTAAATTTTTTTCTGGTGAAATCAAAATAATTTATACTCCAAAAATCATCTCAGGGTTTTGTGAAGAAAGCCACCAAAAACGATCCAAAGATTCGACCAAAGAGCCGCGTTTCCGCGGCAATAGCAAGCTATTGCCGCGCAACCGCGGCCATCTTGGCTCTTCTCTGGGTCGAGTTTGGTGCAGTGTATTTCTGGCTTGGTTTTAGGATTTTTAAGATGGTTTATTTGTGCCCAGATTTTCCAGAATAGAAATTTGTTTTTGGGGGCCTATAAATCCGTATTTTTTTTCGAACTTCAATACACTTTGACTAAAAGTTTATATCTGTAATGTTTATATGTATTGAACATCGGCTAATCGCTATATGTCGATTAGTCGGGGTTATACATATCTGTGATCTGTGATTGATGATGGTATGTGTATATGAATGGGTTGGATTGTCGCGGATGAATAGCCGGGGTGGATGTGAGATGAGTGTTGTTTTTCTTTCATTCATTGTAATATGTAAATTGATGTAATATTATTATTTGTTTGGCCGCACAACTGGGTCGGGGTTGTAGCCGTCATTATATAATTCTTTTTACTGTTTTTGCTCCTAGGATAGACCCATGGAGGGGGTGCACAAACTACCGGGTATCTCGAAGTGCCAAGTGACCTACTCACGGTGTTGAGGGAGGTTGCTTCGCTTCGGGTACTTGGCGGGTAGTTTGCCGCACCCGTAGGGGTCTTGGGTGGGGTATTGGCTATTCACCGCGACCGTGTAATCCGCTTTTCGTTGCAGGCTCGAACGGATTGCGGATTCCTAGTATATCCAATGTATTCATCTGTGATCTGTAATGTCTATCATTGCTATATATTTATATATGATAACTATTTAGGCGTTGCTTATGTTTTACAGCCGCGCTAGCCCAGCCCCCGCTCTGTCGTTAGTTAAGTAACCTAACGGGTGATGACGGGGCCCCGTGGCGAATGCGAATGGCATAAGCGTACGTCATATTTTGGTTGTTTTCTGCAATGGTAGGATTAAATGATGGGACGCATTAAAATAACTAATGCAAGAAAATAAACCAAGTAAAAGTCGAATGGAACACTTTGAAAACCACTCGGTTCTTTTCAAAACTAAACTTTTAAACGCGGAGCTTGAACCACTCCTTTTAAAAGCTATCTCGTTCCATCGATTATATCAAGTTCACTACGTTCACGGTTTCGCCAAAACCATCCGTAGCCCTCCATCATTTCAGTTAAATATACGGTAGTATTCAAGCTATGTATTTTGACCTCACGCCAAGGCATAGTGATTGGTAGCTGCCGGATATTTATCTGTTGCATAGATAGAATGCGTTGGTTTGAGACAGTCGTACTGCCATTTTGGCCTACGTCAAGGGTAGGTACGGGTGGGTTCAAATTAACCGGGATAATGATGGGAAGAACTTGACATGTGACTTATGACATTTTGACTTCACGCCAAGGTCATAAGAGCATGGGGCAAAAAAATCCACATCGGGAGTTTCATAAGTACTGAAACTTGCTAGCGCTGCATACCATTTGGAGTGTGATAATTCTGGTAGGATTCCTTCGGTTTTATCACGCGATGATATTTGGATCCCGATCCTACTGTGAGTATATGCTACTCCTCGGGAAAACTTTCACTTAAGGATCAATGCTATAAACTTAGTAGGTGTCTAGAAAGGTGTTAGCGGGGCTACGCCCACAGGGAAAAGAGGTTACTTAATTAAGGAACTTCGCGAAAGCGTTGGAAAACCTCCCTCGAAGTACCGACACTGGCCTGGCTGAACGGTTAAGCAAGTATTGTACGGTGAGAGTGATCCTGACTAATCCTTTCTTTACGGTTTGAGAAGGGATTCGAAAGATAGTGGGAGCCATCCAGTTTAGACAAATTAAAAACCACTCTAAACTTGCAAGAGCATCATGCTAAAGTGTTTCTTTTCTCTCTCCTAATTGCAGCGACCATTCAACATGACCGGACTTAAGTTATTACTAGATAAAAACATATTGACAGGGCCAAACTACAAAGATTGGCTCAGGAATGTCAAGATGGCAATCACTTACGACAAGTTGGGGTATGTCCTTACCACCAAAGCTCCCCCTGTCTCAGGTCCCACCTCCAGCGTCGTGGATAAGGAAATCCGTAAGACATGGGAGATAGATTGCGCGAAGGCCAAATGCCTCGTACTAGCCTCGATGGACAATGAACATCAGAGGAGGCACGAGAATATGGACCTAGAGTCCATATTTCTTCATACAAAAGAACTGTATGGAGAGCAGTCTCGTATCGCAAGATACGAAGTGTCGAAGAAGTTATTTTCGGCAAGGTTGGCCGTCGGATCATCGGTAGCGGAACACGTGCTTAAGATGATTGGCTACATTGAGGAGCTCGCGGACCTTGGGACCACGTTGGAGAATGAACTCTATACTGATTTGATTCTCCAGTCCCTTCCTTCCACTTACGCCCGGTTTATTCTTAACTTCAACATGCAAGGAAAGGAGGTTGAACTTTCCGAACTTCTGAACATGTTGAGGAGTGCTGAGGGCACCCTACAGAAAGGTAGGGAGACATCCACTTTGTTTGTAGGAGGATCTTCCCCTTCTAGATCCAGGGCGAAAGCCAAGGGTAAGAAGAAGAAAGCCCCCGCCAAACCAAGAGGCGGTGTCGGTAAAGTGGATACGAAGGGAAAAGGAAAAGCAACAAAGATAGCGGGAAAGCTGGTGGGGAAGGAAGAATGCTTCTATTGTCACAAAAGTGGTCACTGGAAACAGGATTGCAAGGCTTAGAAAGCCAGAACACAGGATTTGAAGCGAGTTGCAGCTTCAGCTTCAGGTGTGTATGTTATTGAAAACTGTCTATCAATAAACTCTACTTCCTGGGTATTGGATACCGGATCAGGATCTCATATCTGTAATTCTTTGCAGGCGTTGAGAAAGCGTAGAGTTTTGAAGGCAGGTGACATGACCCTCAGAGTTGCGAACGGTGCTAGCATGGATGCTGAGGCCGTGGGGGACTATCACCTGGGATTGTCAGATGGACATTTTTTGGTTTTGCGTAGTTGTTATTATGTACCAAATGCAACCTGTAATATCATTTCTGTATCTTTATTATCTAAAGAAGGTTATGAATTTGCATTTGTAAGTAATGTAGTGAACATTCACCTTAATCATGTTTTGATTGGGTCAGGTACATTGAACAACGGTATATACGTATTAAACCAACCACAGATTTTCAATGTCCAGAATACACACAAAAGAAAGTCTCCAGAAATCAATAAAACTTTCTTATGGCATTGTAGACTGGGTCACATCAATGAGAGAAGGTTGACTAAGTTACACACAGAAGGATATTTGGATCCGTTCGAATATCAATCGTATGCAACTTGTCAATCCTGTCTCAAAGGAAAGATGACAAAGACTCCGTTCACTGGACACGGAGTAAGAGCGAGCGAGCTCTTGGGACTCGTACACAGCGACGTGTGCGGTCCAATGTCTACACATGCACAAAGCGGTTATTCTTACTTCATTACTTTTACGGATGATTTCTCAAGGTTCGGACATGTCTTCTTAATGAAGCATAAATCCGAAGCTTTTGAAAAGTTCCAGGAATATAAGAATGAAGTAGAAAAACAAACAGGAAAAAGTATCAAGGCACTGAGATCTGATCGAGGTGGTGAATACTTGAGTGCCGAGTTCCTGGGTTACTTAAAAGAGAATGGAATTCTCTCTCAGCTTACTCCTCCATACACTCCGCAACATAACGGTGTATCGGAGAGACGGAACCGAACCCTATTGGATATGGTACGGTCCATGATGAGTAACGCCGAGTTGCCGCGATCGTTCTGGGGATATGCGCTAGAATCAGCTGCATACCTTTTGAACCAAGTTCCCACTAAGAATGTGCCTACCACACCATATGAGCTATGGAGTGGGAAGAAACCCTATCTTCAATACCTGAAGATTTGGGGATGTCCAGCTTATGTCAAAAAGCAGCATACGGACAAGCTCGAGGCACGCTCAGTACTGTGCAAGTTTGTGGGATACCCAAAGAACTCCAGGGGGTATCTTTTCTATTACGCAGAGGAACAAAAAGTCCTTGTTTCTCGTAATGCCCATTTTCTGGAACATCAGTTCTTAGAAAAAGAAATAAGTGGGAGCGCAATAGAACTGGAAGAAATTCCAGAACCACAAGCTATTACTGAAAGCTTAGTAGAACCAGAGGGTTCGAAAAATCAGGACATTCCCACGCCACTCCGCAGGAGTAGTAGGCAGTCTCATCCGCCCGAGAGATATTACGGTTTTCTCATTGACGGGGATAGAGAGGATTGCATCATAGATTGTGATGAGCCTACTAGCTTCCAGCAAGCCATTCAGAGCGTCGACTCGGTAAAATGGCTGGATGCAATGCAGACCGAAATGGAGTCCATGTACACCAACAAAGTATGGACGTTGGACATTGCTCCAGATGGGGTAAAACCCGTAGGATGCAAGTGAATCTTCAAAAGGAAGATTGGTGTAGATGGACAGGTTGAGACCTATAAAGCTAGACTGGTTGCAAAGGGTTTTCGTCAGCGACCTGGTTTGGACTATGACGAAACTTTTTCTCCAGTAGCTATGCTGAAATCCATTCGGATCCTTCTTGCCATTGCTGCCTTCCACGATTATGAGATTTGGCAGATGGACGAAAAGACAGCTTTTCTAAATGGACATTTAGAGGAGTGTGTCTATATGGATCAGCCAGAGGGTTTCATTCAGAGTGGGAGCAGCGGAAAGGTGTGCAAATTGCTTAAGTCCATTTATGGACTAAAGCAGGCATCGCGGAGTTGGAACATCTGTTTTGATGAGACGGTCAAGGAATTTGGCTTTATCAAAAACCCAGATGAACCATGCATCTATTGTAGATTTGTAGCGAGAACTGTAGTATTCCTCGTTTTATACGTGGATGACATTCTCTGAATAGGAAATGACATTCCTATGCTACAATCTGTCAAGGGGTTCTTGTCACACAGGTTCTCCATGAAAGACCTGGGTGATGCCTCATACATTCTGGGTATCCGGATCTACCGTGACAGATCCAAGAGGATATTAGGACTTTCGCAGTCCAGGTACTTCGACACCATACTGAAGAGATTCAGTATGGAAGATTCCAAGCGCGGTAATCTACCGGCTTGTCACGGGATCACCCTCTCCAAAGAGATGTCTCCCAAGACTGATTTGGAGAGGGATCGCATGTCTATTATACCCTACGCTTCTGCGGTAGGCTCTATAATGTATGCGATGTTGTGTACCAGACCAGATGTGGCTTATGCACTGAGTGTGGTAAGCAGGTATCAGTCAAACCCTGGGGAGAAACATTGGATAGCAGTAAAGAACATTCTCAAGTACCTGAGAAGGACTAAGGAGATGTTCTTGGTGTATGGCGGAAAAGACCTCCAGATTGAGGCCTTTGCTGACTCCAGCTTCCAGAGTGACAAGGATGATTCCAAGTCCATGTCGGGTTTTGTCTTCACCCTCAATGGAGGGGCGGTGTGTTGGAAGAGTTCCAAACAGGAAACCGTTGCTGACTCGACTATGGAAGCGGAATACATCGCTGCATCTGATGCCGCATAAAAAGCTGTCTGGATGAGGAAGTTCTTGAGAGAACTTCAGGTGGTTCCGTCCATTGTTGACCCAATACCTCTGTATTGCGACAACAACGGGGCTATAGCTTTAGCGAAGGAACCCAGGTCCCATCAGAAATCCAGACACATCTTAAGGCGGTATCACCAGATCAGGGAGATCGTGGATCACCAGGAGATCGAGGTTCGGAGGGTTGCTTCAGAAGATAACACAGCAGATCCATTCACCAAGGCCTTGCCCCAGACTCAGTTCGAGCGGCTGATCGAGATGATAGGTCTTCGATACGCCAGTACATGGCCTTAGTGCAAGTGGGAGATTGTTAGTGTATATGCCCTAGAGGCCATTACCGTATCTTAGTAGTTTGTATATTACTTGATGGAAGCTTGGGATATTCACAGTTGTATATACAATCTTGTTCGAAATGGTAGTATGCTACTTGGTTTGTCTCTGCTTTAATATGTGCATGTGTTTCTTTTAGCATATTGCTGATATACATATTAGTAGAGCCCTTAGGATCTTTGCTTGATTATCAGCGTTGTGATGGCGCTCACACTCGTGGGAGCTGGGTGATCTATAAGCACATCCTTATACAGGTCCCTAGTCGTTGGACTATCGAGACAGGGCATCGATACTCCGGAGTAGACTAGCGTATGCGCTTCTCATCCCAATATGGGAGATGGTCTGTCCCACAGCCGTCAGTACGTCATACTTGAGATAGTATGCGGGTGCTCGTTAGGTTATGAGTACACTGGACAGGACTCGTCGGGGACTGTTGGTTGGTATTATACCTATCGTCAGTTATCAGTTCCTAGGTGACATGAGTAGAGCTTAGTCCGCTGACTTGACACTGTCACTTCGCCTCGAGTGTGTTCCCACTGCACTTTGATTGCTACCCTACCACGGCTCAAAGGAGTCGTGCAAACAGGTAGTTTTTGGGTGCAGTCCCGAAGCACTTGGAGGAAGTGACGGTTAGACAAGATTCGTCTCTCCCGGTATTGGGGGTTGACATCGCGCTGTGTCTAGGAGAGCCATTACACGAGTAGTCCCTGGCCAGGGCAAGCGAGATATACTGGTAGGTTTCGAGTGTTATCTCAGGGTGTTCTGGGCTACACTCCGACACGACTTGTACCGCTATTAGGGGACTGACGTTCACCGCCCCTTAGGCCCGCCATGCGATGTATCAAACGAACAGACCGGACTGTACGGAGATTGTCACATACAGGCTCAGTAGGAGTTCAGATGGGGTTCACCTCGTCAGTCTTCTTATCGACATCTACCTGGGGACCGTTACGTACAGATAGTGCCGCTTGCGGTCTGTGGTTAACCCAGCGTAGTGTCGAGTCTTTAGAGTCCCACACAGAGAGCTATTCGCCTTTAGGCAAAATGAGTAGAGGTCGCATGGTTTTGCGACAGGGTTCGTTCACATCCGCGCACTTGTGCACGTTTGCTGTCCGGACAGCTTATACTAGCGGGCTTTGGTTTAAGCCGGATCCTAGTATATGATTTAGGATTGGTTTTTCTCATTGTATTCATGTTCCTCGGATCACGAATACGGGTGCGTATGCACAGTTGCTTGAGACAGAGGGAGAGGACTTTGATTAGGGTTAATGACTATTGTCATTTTATTAACCCTAATGCTTATGTGTGTATTATGGTTAATTGATATTAGTTTAATAATTGTGCATGGTTATGGTTGTTGACCATTTGACCTTCTTGACTTGTTGACCTTGGTTGACACTTTGACCATCATCATTTCATTTGGAAGATGCTCTTTGATCCTTGCAATTTGCATTAATAATGAAATGATAATGGTCATGTCTTGATTAAGCCATGACAATTATCTCACTAATTATCTAATTACAATAATTCACATATATGAGAGAATGCTTCATATTATTCTCTCATTCTATTATTCACATTCTCTCTCTTGTTCTTCCTCTCCCTCAAGCTCTCCCCTCTCATGTGTTGAGAAACACTTGAGCTTGAGAAAAACCCTCTCTTGATAATCTCTACTCTCATCTATGGTTCAAGGACTAGCACTTCTTGCACCCTAGTTACTTCTAGCTTGGAGTTGAAGCCAAAGGTTGAGGCTTTCGGGTGGATCTTTCTTTGACGGGAGAAGACGACATAGGTGACCTCCTTCCACTACTCCAAGGAGCAAGGAGAGAAGGACATAAAGCCCAAGGTATAACCTTTCTAGCACTTAGCTAGTTTCTAGTTAGCTTTAGCTTGTTTTTGTTTAGCAAAGATCCTTCATAGCCTAGTCCATGTTGCCTAAGCTCATAAAATTTCGATTTTTATTCCGTTTTCCGCCTCCCCGTAAGCACCGGGGTGGGCAACGTGGACTTACACGGCGATCGTGGCTATCTCCTCTACCGCTACCCCAGGCTCAGTGGTTGTCTCCACTTCTTCGGCAAGACTCGGCCCTGCAAGATAGGATATATGAGAACCTGAAAGTTAAAACTTTGACAAAAGAACCCAATGTCACGTTACCTTGAGTTGGTCTTCCGATTGCTTCCCGAGCCACACGTGCTGTCTGTCTGTGGGCGGTGGACAAAGCAGCCGGAGCATCTTCTGAAGGAGTAGGGGCAGGGGTAGCAGTGCTCGACCCTGCACCCGCGGCCAAGGCGACACTACGCTCCCTTGCCGCGCGCATTCTATGCTTCCTTTCCACTAGGGCCGTGAGAGCGGATCTTCTAGAAGCCTCCATCAATAGGACGTCATCGTCCGAGCCAAGGGTTACCTCTGGAGCCATTATGGCATCCGTCATCGGTCGTTTGAGTAAGGCCTCTTTCGGCAGTGCTGAGTAGGCCGTGACTTCGATGACTGGCCCGGGAAGCATCTCCGCATCACCTTGCGGGATTGGCATTGTAGTCCCTGTGATAAGATAAAGAGGGGGTCAGATTGTCCATAAGAAAGGAGAATGAAGATGCAATGAGCCGAGATATACCAACTCCCAGCGAGGCGCGAATCCTCTGCTCCTCCTCAAAAGTCTTGAGGGAAGCCGCTAAAGCCTCTTTAGTGGAAAAGCCTGTTAAAGAAGAAAAAGTGTCAGTCAAAACATGATAATAAAAATATAATGCAATGACTAAAGTTACGGCTTATATTTACTTGATTGCGCGAGGATGGCCATTCCCGCTTTGTGGCTTGCTGATCGCACAGAAGCTGCAATGGCGGCCTCGAGATCAGTATTGTCCGGCGCTATGAATAGACCTTCGTTGGTCTCATATTCGCCCAAGCCCTCACTATAAGGAGCATGAGGCTCCTGACCAAATACGACGTCGGCAGAGAAGATTGACTTCTTCTTCCTCTTCAGTGAGCGAGCTCCGGTCGCCCTAAGCATAAGTTTACGCTTAGCAGGCACCTTGGGGCGACGAGTCCCGATATCTGAACCCACGCCAGACTCAGGGGAAGCTACATTCACCGTCTCCACGGGAGCACGGGGCACCGGTAGTACATTCACCGTCTCTACGGGAGCACGGGGCACCGGTAGCTCAGGCCTGTCGTGCGGGACTTCAATCACGGCAGCTTCTCTTAGCGAAGGGAGGACAATGGTCCGTCACTTCAAAGGGACATTTCGATCACCAGCAGGGGATGCACCCTTGCGGTCGAGCAGCAGTCGCTTCTCCTCCCTGATAATGGCGCCCATCGAATGTTGGTACCAGGCCACGTGTATATTAAGGGCCTTCGGGACACAACTCGGTTCGCTGATAAAGAAGTGAGACCCTGTGTTCAAGCGCATGAAATGATGCAGCGTGCTCCGCATTCCCTCTTCGGTAGCAACCGGTTCTGCTAGGATAGCCTCAAGTGGGACGCCCAGATTGTAACTCAGCTGCTGGGCAAAACGATGTGGGTTGTATCTCATGAATAGCGCCGCATCATTTTGCCTGAATACAAGAAAGCTCGGCCTGATGGGGTACAAATGAAGAATCTCCCGGGCTTTCAACACAGAGGCCCCGTCTTTAAAAATGTCTCGCAATGACAGCACCGCTTTTGAAGTTTCCTGGCCGATGGTCAAGACTTTGTCTGTGAAAGACATACCATCTCCAACCGTGCGTGGACGAAGGAGAAAGCCCCTAGCTTCCCGTGGCGACGGACTCATGATGGAGGCGTCAACCAGCCGTATTATCCGAGGGAACTTGCATCTGTCGTAAAAAGAAGGTCTTTTGTGGATGCCAAAGACCCCAAGCACGTGCAGCTCCATCCATGAAGTGAAGTAATGCATTGGGAAGTTGGAAGGATGCACCCCTGGTTCAGTGGTATCCGCTGCTAAACTGAGATCATGATATAGGTAGGCTAACCCGGCGATCCCTATGGCCACTTGTATTCCGACAACCATGCGTTGCGCGGGGTAGAAGACAGAAGGCCTCATGCAACGAGGATGCATAGGAAGTGCGAACCAGCTTAACCATAAACTGAGGAACCCGAGAAAGAACGCTTCCTCATCAATGCCCGGAGCGGCGATTTCTGACAGGGGGACGATCGCGACGTCAGGAAGAAAGAAACCCTTTTGATCAGCATCCAGTATTGGCCGACGGTCCAAGCCAAGACGAAAGGATCATCAAGTTTAGCAAACTTTTCGCCTTGTCACGACAAAATTTCTGGGCGAAGAAAACGGGAAATGAAGTCCGCAAAGCTGACCCCCCGGCCTCCGGATTCAAGGAAGAGGCTCTCATACATGTTCAACACCTTTATCAGGCTTAGGAACTGGTGCTGAATGGCTTTCTCTGGGGTAAGGCCCATCACCACTGGCTTGGTGGCAAAAACATATTCATCCGGAGGAAGCAGCTCCTCGTAGTGCTCCGCCCTAACCGGTAAACCAGAAACCTCGGCAAATTCATCCAAGGAAACGGAGACCTCTCTATCCAATAGGAGGAAGGTATGGGTCAGGATGTTCCACTGCTCCAAAAACGCCTTGATCCACCATGTGGGAGGTGCAGAATACTGGAACAAGTAAGCGTAGACCGCAGGGTATAAGCCAAGCTTTAGCAGCAGCGATTTCTTTGCCGATAAGATATACCGGGTCCACTGCGAATACCCGGCCGGATGACGGGGAGTTAGCCCGATGTTGTAGGGTTATCCCAAAGGGCGCGACTCGCCCTGACATATGCGCCGCCCTAGGGTGTCCAAAGCAGCTGGCGGCTGCACGGGTATTGCGGCAATAAAAGGCTGAAGGAGACCCTCCAAAGTCCAATTAACCACCTCCACGGCATAGTTCACCGGGGGTGCATCTGCATACGGGATCGCCGAGATAGGCTCCGAAGGCGTCGCACAAGAAAAGCTCCGGCGGCCTCTGATAATCTGATCATACCATCTACTCCATAGGTGAAGATTCTTGTATTCCGGGTCGTGGTCTTTGATCAGCGCGAGAACCTCTCGGTCTACAGGCGCCTCAGGAAATACGCCTTCTGATCGGATGAATGGAAAAGAAGTATCGAAAAACATGTCGTCTGCGCGAAAAGGGACAAAAGTTAACTTTTAGTGCTATAATTTAATTTAAATTCTGACACATGGTACTTTAGAATTTGTACCACACTGCAATGCAGTGGAAAGGGGACCAAAAGGGGGGACCCACAAAATCTAGATGACAATGCATCAATTAATAAAACAGCCTCATCATTTGATGAGACTGTTATTTAAATGAGGAGATCCTCAAGAAAATTCTCATTAAATGAGAGATCCCTCGGGAAGAGGAGTAAATCTCCCCTCGAGAGCAATGCTCTATGACAGAGTGACACTTGTCAAACTCTGATCATGAAGGAATAAAAATTCCTCAAGAGCTTGTCTCTGTAAAGATGATGGAAAAAACCCATCAGAAAAAATTAAAATCAATTTTTATGAATTAAAAATTCTGGGATCTTCAAGATCCATGAACAAACTCTTAAGAGTTCTTCATAAGAGATTAAAAAATCTACATGTTATCAAAAGAGCAAAGCTCTGTTCATGGGCTAAGAAACCCCAAGAAAAGATCTCTTTAGATCTATGGGTTCAGGAGAGCAAAGCTCTGTTAATGATACCTAAAAGGGTTTTCTTTAGATCAAAGATCTATGAAGAGCAAGGCTCTGTTAATGGGTAAAACCCTAGATTATCTAAAAAAAAATTACCTAAAAATTTTGGCAGAGTTTTGACTCTTGAAAATTCTTAAGATGGAGAGCTATGCTCTGTGTAAGGGTGGTAATTGAACGAGCCAGCTCGGGTTCGATTAAGGTTCAGCTCGGTATCAGCTCGTTCAAATTCGGTTCATTTATTAATGAGCCGGACATGAGCCAGAAAGCCTGGCTCGTTTATTAAATGAGCCGGACTCGATCTCAGCCAGGCTCGTTCGGTATTAACTCGGGTTCGGCTGGGTTACACAGTTTGAAAAAAACAGTAATATGTAATATAAGCAGATTCTATACAACTCTCAGAACACTTAATTCAATTAAATGACAGTATATAAAGTGTACTGAGATAAATATAAAACCCAGCACTTAGACCCATTCAATTCCCTAGATGTTAATGTTTTTTAATTTTTCCATATCTCAAAACCCTCAGTTTTAGACATTATTGTTAATTATGTTTTTTTTTCTTGGAAGATACTATTAATATGAGTAAATGAGCTGAAAACGAGCCGAGCTCACAAACGAGCTCTAAACGAGCTCAATTGAGCTCGGCTCGTGAACTCGGCTAGTTTAGTTAATGGGCCACAAATGAACCGAACATGAGCTGGGCATGTTTAATCGAACTGGACTTGAGCTGAGCATCTCTAGCTCGATTAACTAAACGAGCTGGACTTGGGCCGACAAAAAGAACCCTGAGCCGAACTCGAGCCGAGCTTGGCTCGCTCAAGCTCAGCTCGTTTACACCCCTAGCTCTATGAGAGAATAAAATTCTCAGAAAATTAACAAAGAAGATGAACAGAAATCATCTAAAGGACCAAAGGTCTTATTTATAGGCATTGAAATGACTCTTCAACTTCTGAGTTGATCCAAGGGCGCAGATGCTGCCACCGCTGCACTCACATGTAGTCCACGTGAGCGCAACGGTGGGGGGGCATTTGTTTCCCCCAATCAGAGCAAAGCTCTGTTTGAAATTCAAATTTCAAAATTGAAGCAACACTTCAGATGCAGCGCCAAGTGCGTTGCGCCCTAGGTAGCGCACCATGTGTGCGCTAGCGCTAGGCGCGCTTCGCGCCACGTGTCAAACACGGGTGCGCTAGCGCAGGGCGCACTGTGCTCTGAGCAGCGCACCACGTGTCAAACACAGGTGCGCTAGCGCAAATTGCGCTGCGCTCTGAGCAGCGCACCACGTGCAAAGCACGGGTGCGCTAGCGCTGGAATTAAAAAACTCCCCACCGTTAGATCAAAAGATCTAATAATAATGATAAATCATTCATTAATCAGAATTAAATTCTGTTATGGAAAGATATTTTCAAACTTGTTAAAAACAAGAAGATTGCCTTCTGTAAAACAGAAACCCTAGGATCAAAGATCTAATGGTGGGGAAACATCTCCAAATCAATCAGAGAAAGATCTCTTTAACTGATTCAACAAATCAGCTTGCCCTATAAAAAGGCCCCAAGACTTCAAGTCTGATATAGAGAAACCCCCCCCCCCCATAAACTTTGAAAAATTCAAAGGAAGAGAAGCATAGTTCTCAGCAAAAGAAGATTTTTTCTTCAAGGTAAAAAGAATGGTGATGAACAAAGATATGAAATCATCTCATAATTAAAAAGAAGAATTATCTTCTTAAAAGATCATAGATCTACAAAGACCAAGGTCTTTTATAAAAAGATCAAAAGATCTCATCATAAAAAAAAGAAGTACTTACTTCATTCACAGATCATAGATCTATAGGACAAATTGTCTTTCTGAGATCATGAACATCTCATTATAAAGGGGAGAGAGAATTATTAAATTTTCTTAAGGATAATGGATCTATAAAGGCAGAGCCTCTCATTAATACAAGAGATTAAAGTATCTCCTGCAAAAATAAGAACTGTTGTTCTTAAATCTTGAGACAAAGTCTCTTTTAAAAGAACATAAATTTGTTCCCAGATCATAAAATTGATCAAATGCGCCTTGCGCTCTTGAACTGCGCCTTGCGCGCTTGAAATGCGCCTTGCGCTCTTGAACTGCGCTTCTGCGCTCTCTGGACCGGCGCTCAACGCCAAAATGCACCACGTGTCAACCACGTATGCGCTAATTAACAACTTGCGCTTTGCGCTTCTAAAATAGCGCACTGCGCTCATGGGCTGGCGCTCAGCGCCAAGCGCACCACGTGTCACTCATGTGTGCGCTCATGAATTAGCGCTCAGCGCTCATAAACTGGCATCATGCGCTCATCATCTGGCGCCTAGCGCTGAATGCGACACGTGTCCCTTACATGTGCGCTATCTAGCAGAAGCGCACTGCGCTTTTTGATTGGCGCAAAGCGCCTAGCGCGCCACGTGTTGCGCTGACAGAACATAAATTGTTCTTTAATAAGCCTAGAGCTCTGGTGAATGCTCAGCATTCAATAAAAAGACAAAAATATTGTCAGAAGGGCCAAGCCCAAATAAAGGCTCAATAGCCAGAATAAAATGTTAAACATTTATTGGACTTAGCCCAATATTGGCCATAAGTCCTCAACTTATATTTAATTGAGCCCATCTGCTCATGAATATTTAACAGATCTTAGTCCCAAATTGGACTACAGATCTTTCAACCAACTCACACCGGTTCGAGGGTACATCTCTTTACTCCTCTGATATCTGTCGTTGTAATCCTTCAACGTCTTTAGAGAGGTGACGGGTCCCGACAACCACACATTTCACGGACTGTGGGGTCCATAAGCCCACGGACTACGATGTCCTTAACCTTGACTGTGAGGTCTTTAAACTCACGGACTATGATGTCCTTAACCTCGGACTGTGGGGTCCTTAAGCCCACGGACTACGATGTCCTTAACCTTGACTGTGAGGTCTTTAAACTCATGGACTATGATGTCCTTAACCTCGGACTGTGGGGTTTAAAACCCATGGACTATGATGTCCTTAACCTGGATCGAGATGTCCTTAAACTAATGCTGGACCGTAATGTCCTTAAACTAATCGACCGCAATGTCCCTAAACTAAACAATAGAGTCTAAATGCTCTTTTGTTGGATCTAAACGATCCCGTTAAGTTGATCTTAGTCTAAAATGAAGCTAACGTATCCTTAACATACGTTTAAGTTGATCTTAGTCCCAAATGAGGCTAACGTATCCTTAAACCCACCCCCAAACCCAAATCTAAGAAGATACAGATTTGGACTAATCCACGCCCTACGGGCGACAGCATAAATTAGTCTCCGTATACAATCCACGGGCAACCAAAAACAAAACAAACACACACGATACGAAGTGACCATCTGGAGAAGAAGAAAGTGGTTACCGCGATGCGGTAGCGTAATTAACTGCAGAGGCTTGCGCCTGTAGGGAAGAGCGTCCGCACAATCAAAAACCCCTCAAATGAGGGGGAATCTGACGAAGTCTACTACATCGGCCGCATCCGTTGAAACCTTCGATACATGGTGCCATAAATCAACTTGGCATCTTCGGAGAGGTGGACGGATAGAACCAATTAGCATCTGCCCCGAAATTCAGGCGAGACGTCTATCGCGTCTTCCCGCATCTTTCGACAGGGAACAGATTCTGGCACGCTCGGTGGGACATTTTCCTCTTTCCACTCTACACATCGTGTGTCGTGTTCGCGAACGAATCGCGGTTTGATATGGTTGCCCTTGGGTTTGAGGTACTGAGATTTGGTGTCTTGCTCCGTCAAGAAAGTAAAAGATCAATGGCGTCTACTTGCACGAAATGTTCCAGCTGCAACTGCAACTTCCGTTCCACCTCATCTGGAGGTGTAACTTACGGGCCCCAGGCGGCCTCCCTGTTCACAATGCCGGTAGAGCAGGTGATGCGGGCTACCACCGGGTTGTTTTTCGGGACCATGCTCCCACCAGTGAGCGTTAACATCCCGCTTCCATAACAAGCGCAAAAGAAATCGTTCTTTGATCGGCTCACTAGCACCACGGCCCCTCTCAACGGGTCATCCGATGTCAAGCCAACAGTATCAGTCTTCGATAGGCTGAGCCTGAACTCCAATAGGCCCGTTAAGAAGCCCACGATACCTGAAGCAGCCATCCCAAAGCGGATAGCCATTCCGACTCTCGAGGTCACTAAAGAAGCTTCTCCCGTCAAAAGATCGGTCTTTACGAGGCTGGCCACTCCGGCTCCCGTTCCTGCCCAAAAGTCTGTCTTTGACAGATTGGATACTGCGGCTCAACGGACAACGGTCTTCAAGAGGCCGGTACCAGAAGCGCCTCACCAGAACAGGGGGCATGACAAAGCCATCCCCATAGCTGAACCAACACCATCTGCGCGACATGCTCGCCATCATCACTGGCGCCGAGTACGGAAGGCTGGGGGAAACTCCCCCTCTGGGCTAACTCCACCAGCCCCAACGGTGGAAGTCAATGCCGCTGTTCCAACTGGGAACAGCTTCGAGCTGGTTAACAGGGTGCGCAGGAATTCACCCACCGCCGTACTGAAAAGATCTCCTCCACCCGTGGAGAATGTTACAGAAACAAAGCCAGAGCAGCCCCCTCAGCGGCTTTCTTCCAAAATTTACAAAGTCTGGCGACAGGTTCAGGAATCAGTAATTGATCAAGATTACTCTCGCCGACAGAAAAAGGCAAAAGTTTGGCAAGAGAAAGACCATCCTGTCAAGCCATAAAAGACGACAGCAACCTGGGTGCCCGCTGCAACGGCCCCCTCGACTTCAACTGCTCAAAAGAGAAGGAGGCCAGAGAAAGTCCCTGTGAACGTGGCAAACCGTAAAAGCGCTAAATCTAAACGCCCCAAGTCTGGGAGCATGATGGTATATACCGTTTATATGGCTTCCGGAAAAGAGGAAAGTTGTGCTTCTACGGGTCATCGACCGCTTACCCGGTCAATAACAAGGGCTCGGGAACAACAACAGCAGAAGCTTCAGGAGATGCTGACTGCAATGGCCGCACTCACTGGGCCAAAAGAAAATCCAGAGACCTCGGAGCAGCGTCGGGAACAAGAAACTGACACCGAGTTCCTCCGAAGAATGCTAGAGAGGAAAGAAAAAGAGGCTGCATAACAGGCTGCCAATATAAAACGAATGGCTCTCTTGTTCCAAGACATAGCTAGGATGATGTCACATTCCGCCAAGGCGAACTCGTGCTAGTTGTCAAAAGACCTATGATCCCCAATCGTGCCAAATGGGGGAAATTCGAGCCGAACTATGAAGGCCCATATATCATAGACAAGGTCTACCAGGGTGGGGCCTACCTACTCATGGACATGCTTGGCGAAAGGCCCTTCAGGCCAATAAATGGTCGCTTCTTGAAAAAGTACTACGCCTGACGAGTCACGGCCTAGGTCAATGATAGATGATGACGACTATGTCCGCTCGCTATCTTCTTAAGCCCAAACTCTATAAGTAGTAGCCGGCTAACACGGACCGAAGCGTCCTTAAACTAACAACGGACCGAAACGTCCTTAAACTAACGACGGACCGAAACGTCCTTAAACTAACAATGGACCATTATGTCCTAAAGCTGGCTGTTGACCAAGACATCGATAAACTATTGTGGATTGCAGCATCCCAAGGCTGATACAAAAAAAAAAGAATAAAAGAATATAAAAGAAAAAGAGAAAACGGTATGTCCATAAGCAAAATGGGCACGGATGAAAACCCAAAAGGGCTCCGTGAGTAAAAACACCAGGGCTACCGGCGATTTTTTATGAAAACCCGAAAGGGTGCAACCTCGTTTAAAAGACACTTGCAAGGTCCTCTCGACCCTGTAAGGAGAAACCACCTGCGTGAGATCCTTACAACTCATAAGGGAGCAACACACTTAGGGATCCCCACAACCCCTAAGGAGAAATTACACTTACGAGATCCTCACGACTCGTAAGGAGAACCCTCTTATGAGACCCTCACGGCTCATAAGATTCGAAAGTCTTAAGCTACAGGGATCTGAACCTGTTCTTAAGCGGCCACCACAACCTCCAATGCTTCCCTACAAGCGGCTCAATGCCGACCCTTGTATACAATCCACGGGTGCGAATAAACATTTCCCCAACAAAGACCCATCCGTGACTAGGGATATGTTTCCACGGCGAACCCCTTTGTAAGCCTTCTCGACTTATAAGGAGAAAGCACTCTTGTAAAATCCTTACGACTTATTAGAGATCATGCACTTAGGAATCCTCACGATTCCTAGGGAGAAAATGCACTCACGAGATCCTCACGACTTGTAGGGAGAAATACCTTTATGAGAACCTTACAGCTCATGAAGTCAAAGGCCTTAGTCGACAGGATCTTAACCCTGTTTACTAAGCCACCTTTGTTCGTCATCGACAGAGGCAAATGATGATTCGCTCCAGGCAATATCCCAGTTGTAGCGGTGCTGATGCTGAAATCAGTGTCCAATTCCAAGCTTTCAGCAAAAAAGTTAGCAAGCCACACATGCATACGAAATAGCCGAAATGATGGAGCAACTTGCAACAAAGTCAGCAAGTAAAAATGTATGCATGCAAAATAGCCGAAATGATTGGGCGACTCGTAATAAAAACCAGCGAGTAAAAATAAAATAAATGGCCGAAATGATTGGGCGCCGCGAAAAATAGCCGAAATGATTGGGCAATCGCGACCTTCGCGATATAAAAGCTGAAATGATAGAGCATCGCGGAAAGAAATAAAGAAAAATGAAATTTATGCCCTACAGGTAATATCACACCAATCCCTGTATACAATCCACAGGCGCAAACAAAGAAGGAATCACACCTTCCCTCCTCAGGCTCCATCAGAAGAAGAAGCCAAATCTCGATGGTTCACAGACAACCTGGAGACCACTTCGATATTCGTCTCATTACAACAGACGCAACATCATCCACATGACCCCGTCGCGGAAATACGTCATCCACATGACCCCGTCGCGGAAAAACGTCATCCAGATGACCCCGTCATGGAAACACGTAATCCACATGACCCCGTCTCGGAAATACGTCATCCACATGACCCCGTCGTGGAAACACGTCATCCACATGACCCCGTCATGGAAACACGTCATCCACATGACCCCGTCGCGGAAATACATCATCCACATGACCCCGTCGCGGAAATACGCCATCCACATGACCCCGTCTCGAAAATACATCATCCACATGACCCCGTCGCGGAAATACGTCATCCAAATGACCCCGTCGCGAAAATACGTCATCTACATGACCCCGTCTCGGAAATACGTCATCCAAATGACCCCGTCGCGGAAATACGTCATCCACATGACCCCGTCTCGGAAATACGTCATCCATATGACCCCGTCTCGGAAATACGTCATCCAAATGGCCCCGTCACGGAAATACGTCATCCACATGACCCCGTCTCGGAAATACTTCATCCACATGACCCCATCGCGGAAATACGTCATCCACATGACCCCGTCGCGGAAATACGTCATCCAAATGACCCCGTCGCGGAAATACGTTATCTACATGACCCCGTCTCGGAAATATGTCTTCTACATGACCCCGTCTCAAAAATACGTCATCCAAATGACCCCGTCGCGGATATACGTCATCTGCATGACCCCGTCGCGGAAATACGTCATCTACATGACCCCGTCTCGGAAATACGTCATCCAAATGACCCCGTCTCGGAAATACGTCATCCAAATGACCCCGTCTCGGAAATACGTCATTCACATGACCCCGTCGCGGAAATACGTCATCCACATAACCTCATCTCGGAAATACGTCATCCAAATGGCCCCGTCGCGGAAATACGTCATCTACATGACCCCGTCTCGGAAATACGTCATCCACATGACCCCGTCTCGGAAATACGTCCTCCACACGACCCCGTCGCGGAAATACGTCATCCACATGACCCCGTCGCGGAAACACGTCATCCACGTGACCCCGTCGCGGAAACAAGTCATCCACATGACCCCGTCGCGGAAACACGTCATCCACGTGACCCCGTCGTGGAAACACGTCATCCACATGACCCTGCCTCGGAAATACATCATCCAACAACTCCGTGGAACACGGCCAAAGTTAACCTTGACCCCGTGGGAAACGCCCGGAGCAACTTCTGACGCCGTGAAATGCGGATAATGTCAATCTCATTAAACACTTACGAGTCCTCTCAACTCGTAAGGAAGAAAACTCTCTTGTAAGATCCTTACGACTTATAAGGGAAAACGCACTTAGGAATCCTCATGATTCCTAAGGAGAAAATACACCTACGAGATCCTCTCGACTCGTAAGGAGAAAAGTCTTTATGAGACCCTCACGGCTCAAGAAGTTGAAAAGTCTTAGGTAGCAGATCTGAACCTGCTTCCTAAGCCACCACTACCTCTCGAAGAGTTCAAGACGGAATGCTCTCTATCATCTACAGGCTACGCTTACTAAGATAACATGCTGGCAACAAAGAAAAGAAAAGAAAGCAGTGATAGAACAAAAAATATATATGTATCTTTTATTCATGAATTCAATGGAGTACAAATTGAATCGTATGAAAGAACAAAAATGGATACATGTTATTCAAAAATTACAAGCAAAACAGCTACTGAGAAGGAAGCGTTTTCAACAAGTCCACAAGCTGCACTCGCACTCCTTTCAGTGCCTTCTCGTGATCAGCCGCCGCGGCCAGCTCCGCTTCAATTCGAGCCCTTTGCTGCAAGCATGATGAAATCTTCTCATCAATTTCCCATTGGGCAGCTTCGCGATTCTGCGCAACCCTCTCAATAGAGTCGAGCTTCCGCCTCAATACAAGCCCGTCCGAGATACATTGCTGCAAGGTGTCAAAAGCAGCTCTCAGTTGCGTGGCGTTCTCTTTAACTTGGGCGCGCAGCCGGGAAGATTCACCCGAAGCCTCCTGGCGTTCCTTCCACCTCAAGGTCACTTCTTGTTCGAAATGGCGGAGGAAGGACACACTCTGCTCGACTCATGCAGCCCGCTGGGAGTTCAAAGCCTGAATCTCAGGAGCAGGACGCATAAGCTCAAGCTCATGCAGGCGGGCCTCAATCTTCCTGCAGTGGTTAACCCAAGACTCAACGACGCCTTCGTTATAAAAGTTCACAAGCGTCACCAGCATTGGATTAACTTCGGCAGCAAAATCTACAGCAAACGTAGGGGCCTCTGCGTCAAGCTCTTCGATATAATCGCTCAACATACGCAGACTGGTCACAGCACCTTTTGAGGATGGACGTCTGGAAAAAGGCCCTGCCGGCATCAAAACGCGAGACTCGAACGGGGCTGGAGTCGATGTGACCGCTACAAAACAAATCACAATCAGATGTCGGCTTAAGAAATAAAAAATACATGAACAAAAGAGTCTATTATATCGGCTGCAACAGGGGGCGGAGCTGGGAGTTCCGGTGGCGCGGCGATACGCTTGACCCCCCTTCAATTTGTAAGGCTACGAGCAATGCAAAGAAGAATTAGCAATAACGTGACAGCCCGTTAAATAAAAGAAAGGACGTCGGTTAGAAAAGATACTCACCGACACCAGCGGGCGGACTAATCTCCGACGGGAAAGAGAAGTGCGGGTTCAGCACCTGATACAAATGATCAAAAAGAACTCCTGCGAGATCACGATGATACATGGTCAGTACACGAAAGATGTTGTCCCCGATTTAAATTTATCACAAACCCATACCTTCCAGAATTTGAGAAGATATAAGAGAAGACGGAGGGGCAACCACCGTCAAAGCAACAACTGGAGATGCTTCCTCGGGTGGCACAACCTCAACGCTCGCCACACCTGCATTAGAAGCGAGAGAAATACTGTCAGGAGAGATTAAAAGGGGATTGCAGAATAAAGGGGAAAGCGATGACCCAAAATCTACCTGGTAAGTCACCAGACGAGACCGCGACAAGAGTGTCACTGGATGCAGCGAATGCTCCACCCTCCTCCATCGGAACAGTCTCGCCACCTGTAGCCTCATCCCCCGATTCCACGAGAATTGTCGTGACACTCGCAGCGTCCGGCAGCGGCAGGGAACCGCAAGGAGAAAGAGCGACGATTGGAGCAGTGCCCGACTCTTGAGAAAGAGTGGCTACCTCGGGCTCGGCGGCTGTAGCCATCTCACCCACCGCTACCTCGAGCTCGGCAATTATAGCCATCTCGCCTATCGCTGCCTCGGGTTCGGCGATCGTGACTATCTCCTCTACCGCTACCCCAGGCTCAGTGGTTGTCGCCACTTCTTCGGCAAGACTCGGCCTTGCAAGATAGAATATATGAGAACCTGAAAGTTAAAACTTTGACAAAAGAACCCAATGTCACGTTACCTTGAGTTGGTCTTCCGATTGCTTCCCGAGCCACACGTGCTGTCTGTCTGTGGGCGGTGGACAAAGCAGCCGGAGCATCTTCTGAAGGAGTAGGGGCAGGGGTAGCAGTGCTCGACCCTGCACCCACAGCCAAGGCGACACTACGCTCCCTTGCCGCGCGCATTCTATGCTTCCTTTCCGCTCGGGACGTGAGAGCGGATCTTCTAGAAGCCTCCATCAATAGGACGTCATCGTCCACGCCAAGGGTTATCTCTGGAGCCGTTATGGCATCCGTCATCGGTCGTTTGAGTAAGGCCTCTTTCGGCAGTGCTGAGGAGGCCGGGACTTCGATGACTGTCCCGGGAAGCATCTCCGCATCACCTTGCGGGATTGGCATTGTAGTCCCTGCGATAAGATAAAGAGGGGGTCAGATTGTCCATAAGAAAGAAGAATGAACATGCAATGAGCCGAGATATACCAACTCCCAGCGAGGCGCGAATCCTCTCCTCCTCCTCAAAAGTCTTGAGGGAAGCCGCTAGAGGCTCTTTAGTGGAAAAGCCTGTTAAAGAAGAAAAAGTGTCAGTCAAAACATGATAATAAAAATATAATGCAATGTCTAAAGTTACGGCTTATATTTACTTGATTGCGCGAGGATGGCCATTCCCGCTTTGTGGCTTGCTGAGCGCACAGAAGCTGCAATGGCGGCCTCGAGATCAGTACCGTCCGGCGCTATGAATAGACCTTCATTATTCCCATATTCTCCCAAGCCCTCACTATAAGGATCACGAGGCTCCTGATCAAATACGACGTCGGCAGAGAAGATCGACTTCTTCTTCCTCTTCTGCAAGCGAGCTCCGGTCTCCCCAAGCACAAGTTTACGCTTAGCAGGCACCTTAGGGCGACGAGTCGCGATATCTGAATGTAAGTCCATGCTACCCTTCCCCGGTTCTTACGGGGTTGCGGAAGTGGTAAAAAACGATTTTCAAGAGGGTGGTAACATGGACTACCAATACGGATCTTTGTTAAACTATCTACCTAACAACCTAACTAGGAGTGGTTAACTACTCGGTTAGGGGGTTATACCTTTCTTTCTTGAACTCCTTCGTCTACAACTCTCGATGGTGTACGGATCGGCTTCACCCCGTCGTCTCCTTGCGCCGAAGATCGATCCACCCGAAAGCTTCTACCTTTGGCTTCTTCTTCGAACTTTGAAGAAACTAGTTCACTCGGTTTGCTAAACCTTGTGAACCAGAGTGAGTAGAGGAGAGTGTGTTGGGATTTTTCTCTATGGTTCTTGCTTCTCAACACATGAGACAAGTGAACCATAGACTAGAGAGAGGGAGAGCAAGAGGAAGAGGGTGAAAGCTCAAACAAGAGAGAGAAAGGAAAATGAGAGAATGAGTAAGACTTTTTTCTCATCCAACCTCTCATAATCCAAAAGCATCATGAGCCATAATGATAATCAAGTATTATGTGATGGTTCATATCATATCAAAGGCAATATCATTTTCATGCACTCATTTTGCAAACCACAACAAGCAAGCAAAAGTCTTTGCATGAAAGATGACAACCATTGTAATGATGATGGTCAACTAGTCCAACCTAGTCAACCGGTCAACAAAGCCAACAAGTCAACAAAGTCAACCCCTCAACAACCATGTCACTATAATACTTAATTAATATTATTGCTAATCATATTTCTTATTCTCATTAGGGTTTAGCAAAAAGTCAATGGTCAACAGTCAACAACCCCAATGAGAATCCTCTGTCTCTGTCACTCTGTCAACTGTGCATACACACCTGCATCCGCGTTCAGAGGAACACGAATACATACGAGATAAAACCAATCCCAAAATGTACACTAGGATCTGGCTTAAACCAAAGCCCGCTAGTGTTAACTTTCCGGACACCAAACGTGCACAAGTGCACGAATGTGACCGAACCCTGTCGCAAAACCATGCGACCTGTCGAAAAACCATGCGACCACTACTCTTTTGCCTAAAGGAGAATAGCTTTCTGTGTTGGACTCTAAAGACTCGACACTACGCTGGCAGTGGGTTTAACCACAGACCGCAAGCGGCACTAGCTGTGCGTAACGGCCCCCAAGTAGATGCCGACAAGAAGACTGACGAGGTGAAACCCATCTGAACTCCTACTGAGCCTGAATGTGACAATCTCTCTGTACAGTCCGGTCTGTTCGTCTGATACATCGCATGGCGGGCCTAGGGGGCGATAAACGTCAGTCCCCCAATAGCGGTACAAGTCGTGTCGGAGTGAAGCCCAGAACACCCTGAGATAAAACTGGAAGCCTACCAGTATATCTCGCTTGCTCTGGCCAGGGACTACTCGTGTAATGGCTCTCCTAGACACGGCGCGATGTCAACCCCCAATACCGGGAGAGACGAATCCTGTCTAACCGTCACTGCCTCCAAGTGCTTCGGGACTGCACCCAACTACTACCTGTTTGCACGACTCCTTTGAGCCGTGGTAGGGTAGTAATCTAAGTACAGTGGGAACACACTCGAGGCGAAGTGACAGTGTCAAGTCAGCGGACTAAGCTGTACTCATGTCACCTGGGAACTGATTACTGATGATAGGTATAGTACCAACCAACAGTTCCCGACGAGTCATGTCCAGTGTACTCGTAACCCAATGAGCACCTGCATACTATCTCCAGTACGACGTACTGATGGCTGTGGGACAGACCATCTCCCCTGCTGGGATGAGAAGCGCATACGCTAGTCTACTCCGGAGTATCGATGCCCTGTCTCGATAGTCCTGCGACTAGGGACCTGTATAAGGATGTGCTTATAGATTACCCAGCCCCCACGAGTGTGACTGCCATCACAACGCTGGTAATCAAGCAAAGATCCTAAGGGCTCTACTAATATGTATAAGCGATATGCTAAAAGAAACACATGCACATATTGAAGTAGAAACAAACCAAGTAGCATACTACCATTTTGAGCAAGATTGTATTTACAACTGTGAATATCCCAAGCTTCCATTAAGTAATATACAAGCTAGTATGATACAGTAATGGCCTCTAGGGCATATACACTAACAATCTCCCACTTGCACTAAGGCCATGAACTGGCGTATCGAAGACCTATCATCTCGATCAGCCGCTCGAACTGAGTCTGGGGTAAGGCCTTCGTGAGTGGATCAGCAGTGTTATCTTCTGTATTTACTCTCTTTACCTCGATCTCCCAGCGATCTACGATCTCCCTGATCAGGTGGTACCGCCTCAAAATGTGCCTGGACTTCTGATGGGACTCGGGTTCCTTCGCTAAAGCTATAGCGCCGTTGTTGTCACAATACAGCGGTATTGGATCAACACTGGTAGGAACCACCTGAAGCTCCGTGAGGAACTTCTTCATCCAGACAGCTTCCTTTGCGGCATCGCAAGCAGCTATGTACTCCGCTTCCATAGTAGAGTCGGCAACGGTTTCCTGCTTGGAACTCTTCCAGCAAACCGCCCCTCCATTGAGGGTAAAGACATAACCCGACATGGACTTGGAGTCATCCCTGTCACTCTGGAAGCTGGAGTCAGCAAAGGCCTCGATCTGGAGGTCTTTTCCGCCATACACCAAGAACATCTCCTTAGTCTTTCTCAGGTACTTGAGAATGTTCTTTACTGCTATCCAGTGTTTCTCCCCTGGGTTCGACTGATACCGGCTTACAACGTTCAATGCGTATGCTACATCTGGTCTGGTACACAACATCGCATACATAATAGATCCTACCGCAGATGCGTAGGGTATTGATGACATGCGAGCCCTTTCCAAATCAGTCTTGGGAGACATCTCTTTGGAGAGGGTGATTCCGTGACAAGCCGGTAGATTACCGCACTTGGAATCTTCCATACTGAATCGTTTCAGTATGGTGTTGATGTACCTTGACTGTGAAAGTCCCAACATCCTTTTAGATCTATCACGATAGATCTGGATCCCCAGAATGTAGTTGGCATCGCCCAGGTCCTTCGTGGAGAACCTCTGTGACAAGAATCCTTTGACTGACTGTAACATAGGAATATCATTTCCTATTAGGAGAATGTCATCGACGTACAAGACGAGGAATACCACATTACTCCCTACAATCTTACTGTAAATGCATGGTTCATCTGGGTTTTTGATAAAGTCGAATTCTTTGACAGTATCATCAAAGCAGATGTTCCAACTCTGCGATGCCTGTTTGAGTCCATAGATGGACTTGAGCAACTTGCACACTTTACCGCTGCTCCCACTCTGAATGAATCCCTCTGGCTGATCCATATAGACGCACTCTTCCAAATATCCATTTAGGAAAGCCGTCTTTACGTCCATCTGCCAGATTTCATAATCGTGGAAGGAAGCAATGGCAAGAAGGACCCGAATGGATTTCAGCATAGCCACTGGAGAAAAGGTTTCGTCATAGTCCAAACCAGGTCTTTGACGAAAACCCTTTGCAACAAGTCTAGCCTTATAGGTCTCAACCTGTCCATCTACACCAATCTTCCTTTTGAAGATCCACTTGCATCCTACGGGTTTTACCCCGTCTGGAGCAATGTCCAACGTCCATACTTTGTTGGTGTACATGGACTCCATTTCGGTCCGCATTGCATCCAGCCATTTTATCGAGTCACCACTCTGAATGGCTTGCTGGAAGCTAGTAGGCTCATCATAATCGATAGTGCAATCCTCTCTATCCTCGTCTATGAGAAAACCGTAGTATTTCTCGGGCGGATGAGACTACCTACTACTCCTGCGGAGCGGTGCAGGAATGTCCGGTTCTCCTGAAACTTCTGGTTCATCCAAGCTTTCAGTAACAGCTTGTGGTTCTGGAATTTCTTCCAGTTCTATTGCGCTCCCACTTATCTGATTTTCCAAAAATTCAGTTTCCAAGAAGTGGGCATGCGGAGAAACAAAAACTTTTTGTTCTTCTGCGGAATAGAAAAGATACCCCCTGGAGTTCTTTGGGTATCCCACAAACTTACACAGTACTGAGCGTGCCTCGAGCTTGTCCGCATGCTGCTTTTTTACAAAAGCTGGATATCCCCACACCTTAAGATACTTAAGACAGGGTTTCTTCCCACTCCACATCTGATATGGGGTGGTAGGCACAGTCTTGGTTGGAGCCTTGTTCAAGAGATATGCAGCTGCTTCTAGTTCATAACCCCAGAAAGATTGCGGTAACTCAGCCTTACTCATCATGGAACGAACCATATCCAAAGGGGTTCGATTCCGCCTTTCAGATACACCGTTGTGTTGTGGTGTGTATGGAGGAGTACGCTGAGAGAGAATTCCATTCTCTTTTAAGTAGTCCAGAAACTCGGCACTCAAGTATTCACCACCTCGATCAGATCTCAGTGTCTTTATACTTTTGCCTGTTTGTTTTTCAACTTCATTCTTGTATTCCCGAAATTTCCCAAAGGCCTCGGATTTGTGCTTCATTAAGAAGACATGTCCATACCTAGAGAAATCATCTGTGAAAGTAATGAAGTATGAATAACCACTTCGCGCATGTGTAGACATTGGACCACACACATCACTGTGTATGAGTCCCAAGATCTCGCTCGCTCTTACTCCGTGTCCAGTGAACGGAGTCTTTGTCATCTTTCCCATGAGACAAGATTCACAAGTGGCATAAGACTGATACTCGAATGGATTCAAGTATCCCTCTTTATGTAACTTAGCTAATCGTGTCTCATTGATGTGACCCAGTCTACAATGCCATAAGAAAGCCTGATTTGTTTCCGGAGACTTTCTTTTAAGTGTTTTCTGGACACTGAATATTTGAGCTTGATTTAATATGTATATCCCGTTATTTAATGTACCTGACCCAATCATAACTTGATTTAGGTGGATGTTTACTACATCGCTTACAAAAGTAAATTCATATCCTTCCTTAGAAAGTAAGGATACAGATATGATATTACAAGTCGCACCTGGTACATACAAACAGTTACGCAAAATCAATATCTGCCCAGTTGTCAGTCCAAGATGATATTCCCCTACGGATTCAGCATCCATGCCCATTCTGTTAGCAACCCTGAGAGTCATATCACCTTTCCTGATAACCCTACGGTTTCTCAGAGCCTGTAATGAATTACAGATGTGAGATCCTGATCCGGTATCCAATACACAGGAAGTAGGGTTAACTGACATACAGTTCTCTATCACAAACACACCCGAAGCCGAAGCCACAACATGCTTCGAATTCTGGCTACTGGCTTTACTAGCCCTGCAATCCTTCTGCCAATGTTCATTCCCGTTACAATAGGAACGTCCCACTTTTACTAACATCCAGTCCTGAAACTTTTGCCCTTGCTTTTCCTTCTTCTTCCCTGGTTTCCTTCAGGGTATAAGCAGAGGGCAGGTACTGTAGAATTAAGTCAGTACTTGACCCATTCTCCAACGTGGTCTCCAGGTCCGTGATCTCAAAATAGCTGGTGCTCTGTAAGGACGTTGCCCCTTACGGATGACCCGACAGCCAACCTCGCTTGAAGCAATTTGTTCGATGTCTCATATCTTGCGATACGAGATTGCTCTCCATATAAATCTTTGTTATGGAGGAAGATAGAAACTGAGTCCATCTTCTCGTGTTGCCTCTGGTTTGCACCATTAACTGAGGCTAACACGAGGCACTTGGCTTTCGCACAGTCTTTTTCCGATGTCCTACGGATGTAAATAGCCGTGACAGGGGAAACTGGACCTGAGACGGTAGGGGTTTGATTAGTTAAGAGGTGTCCCAGCTTGTCATGGGCAATGGACATCTGGACGGACCTTTGCCAGTCAAAACAGTCAGATTCAGTCATTTTATTATCTAGATGTAACCTATGTCTGGTCACTGGGTCGCTGCAATTAAGAGAGAGAGAAGAGAACACTCAGCATGATGCTTCTTGCAAGTTTAGATTGGTTTTTAATTTATCTAAACAGGATGGCTCCCACTGTCTCTCTAATCCCTCCTCAAACCATAAAGGAAGAATTAGTCGGGATCAATCTCACCGTACAATACTTTGCTTAACCGTTCAGCGGCTGGTGTCGGTACTTCGAGGGAGGTTTTCCAACGCTTTCGCGAAGTTCCTTAATTAAATAACCTCTTTTCCCTGTGGGCGTAGCCCCGCTAACACCTTTCTAGGCACCTACTTGGTTTATAGCATTGATCGTTAAGTGAGAAAGTTCCGGAGGAGTAGCATATACTCACAGTAGGATCGGGATCCAAATATCATCGTGTGATAAACTGAAGGAATCCTACCAGAATCATCACACTCCAAATGGTATGCAACGCTAGCAAGTTTCAGTTCTTTTGAAACTCCCGATGTGGATTTCTTTGCCCCATGCACTTATGACCTTGACGAAGGTCAACAAATCATAAGTCACATGTCAAGTTCTACCCGTCATTGTCCAGGTTAATTTGAACCCACCCGTATATACCCTTGACGAAGGTCAACAAGGTAATACGACTGTCCCAAACCAACGCATCTATCTATGCTACATACGAACACCCAACAGCTACCAATCACTATGCCTTGACGAAGGTCAACAAACATAGCTTGAATACTATTAAACATTCATATGAAACGACGGAGGGCTACGAATGGTTTTGGCGAAAGCTTGAACGTAGTGAACTTGATATAATCGAAGGAACCTTAATAGCTTTTAAAAGGAGTGGCTTAAGCTCCGCGTTTAAAAGTTATTTTTGAAAAGAAACCGAGTGGGTTTTTTTTTAAAGTGTTCCAACGACTTTTACATGGTTTATTTTTCTTGCATTAGTTCTTTTAATGCGTATTTTTCTTGCATTAGTTCTTTTAATGCGTCCCATCATTTAATCCTACCATTGCAGAAAACAACCAAAATATGACGTACGCTTATGCCATTCGCATTCGCCACGGGGCCCCGTCATTACCCGTTAGGTTACTTAACTAACGACAGAGCGGGGGCTGGGCTAGCGCGGCTGCAAAACATAAGCAACGCCTAAATAATATCATACTTAGATATATTGCAATGATAGCCATTTCAGATCACAGATGAATACATTGGATATACTAGGAATCCGCAATTCGTACGAGCCTGTAACGAAAAACGGATTACACAGTCGCGGTGAATAGCCAATACCCCACCCTAGACCCCTACGGGTGCGGCAAACTACCCGCCAAATATCCGAAGTGGAGCAACCTCCCTCAACGACGTGAGTAGGCCACTCGGCACTTCGAGATACCCGGTAGTTTGTGCACCCCACCTTGGGTCTATCCTAGGAGCAAAAACAGTAAAAAGAAATTTTACAATGACGGCTACAACCCCGACCCGGTTGTGCGGCCAAAAATAATATTACATCAATTTACATATTACATGAATTGAAAGATAAAAGAAAACTCTCATCTCACAACCCCCCGGCTATTCATCCTGCGACAGTCCAATGAATTCATATACACATACCATCAACATTACAGATCACGGATATGTATAACTCCCACTATCGACGTATAGCGATTAGCGGACGTTCAATACATATATCACACCACAGATATAAACCCGTTAGCCTTAGTCTTAGAAGTTCGATAAAAATACGGATTTTCAAGCCCCAAAAACAAATTTTTCTTTCTGGAAATCTGGGCTGAAAAGACATGCTCCAAAAATCCCAAAATACCCCTATGAACAAAATGCAAAAATAAAACCCCACGGCCGAGTCAACTCGGCCGTGGATCCGCGGCGCGTTGATCGATTCAGTGGGCCAATTTTTTGCAGTTTCTTCTAAAAAACCCTGAGTCGATTTTTGGTATATCTCAAATAATTTTTACAGCACTTTGAAAATCGACAGAAAGTTTGAGTTTCGGGTGTATTTCACGACTTTTTTCTCCGATCGAACTTCTACTTACATTGCTAACATGTTAGATAGTGTTTAAGTAGGCTCTGATACCACTGTAAGTCCATGCTACCCTTCCCCGGTTCTTATGGGGTTGCGGAAGTGGTGAAAAACGATTTTTAAGAGGGTGGTAACATGGACTACCAATACGGATCTTTGTTAAACTATCTACCTAACAACATAACTAGGAGTGGTTAACTACTCGGTTAGGGGGTTATACCTTTCTTTCTTGAACTCCTTCGTCTACAACTCTCGATGGTGTACGGATCGGCTTCACCCCGTCGTCTCCTTGCGCCGAAGATCGATCCACCCGAAAGCTTCTACCTTTGGCTTCTTCTTCGAACTTTGAAGAAACTAGTTCACTCGGTTTGCTAAACCTTGTGAACTAGAGTGAGTAGAGGAGAGTGTGTTTGGATTTTTCTCTATGGTTCTTGCTTCTCAACACATGAGACAAGTGAACCATAGACTAGAGAGAGGGAGAGCAAGAGGAAGAGGGTGAAAGCTCAAACAAGAGAGAGAAAGGAAAATGAGAGAATGAGTAAGACTTTTTTCTCATTCAACCTCTCATAATCCAAAAGCATCATGAGCCATAATGATAATCAAGTATTATGTGATGGTTCATATCATATCAAAGGCAATATCATTTTCATGCACTCATTTTGCAAACCACAACAAGCAAGCAAAAGTCTTTGCATGAAAGATGACAACCATTGTAATGATGATGGTCAACTAGTCCAACCTAGTCAACCGGTCAACAAAGTCAACAAGTCAACAAAGTCAACCCCTCAACAACCATGTCACTATAATACTTAATTAATATTATTGCTAATCATATTTCTTATTCTCATTAGGGTTTAGCAAAAAGTCAATGGTCAACAGTCAACAGTCAACAACCCCAATAAGAATCCTCTGCCTCTGTCACTCTGTCAACTGTGCATACACACCTGCATCCGCGTTCCGAGGAACACTAATACATACGAGATAAAACCAATCCCAAAATGTACACTAGGATCTGGCTTAAACCAAAGCCCGCTAGTGTTAACTGTCCGGACACCAAACGTGCACAAGTGCACGGATGTGACCGAACCCTGTCGCAAAACCATGCGACCTGTCGCAAAACCATGCGACCTCTACTCTTTTGCCTAAAGGCGAATAGCTTTCTGTGTGGGACTCTAAAGACTCGACACTACGCTGGCAGTGGGTTTAACCACAGACCGCAAGCGGCACTAGCTGTGCGTAACGGCCCCCAGGTAGATGCCGACAAGAAGACTGACGAGGTGAAACCCATCTGAACTCCTACTGAGCCTGAATGTGACAATCTCTCTGTACAGTCCGGTCTGTTCGTCTGATACATCGCATGGCGGGCCTAGGGGGTGGTAAACGTCAGTCCCCCAATAGCGGTACAAGTCGTGTCGGAGTGAAGCCCAGAACACCCTGAGATAACACTGGAAGCCTACCGGTATATCTCGCTTGCCCTGGCCAGAGACTACTCGTGTAATGGCTCTCCTAGACACAGCGCGATGTCAACCCCCAATACCGGGAGAGATGAATCCTGTCTAACCGTCACTGCCTCCAAGTGCTTCGGGACTGCACCCAACTACTACCTGTTTGCACGACTCCTTTGAGCCGTGGTAGGGTAGTAATCTAAGTACAGTGGGAACACACTCGAGGCGAAGTGACAGTGTCAAGTCAGCGGACTAAGCTGTACTCATGTCACCTGGGAACTGATAACTGACGATAGGTATAGTACCAACCAACAGTTCCCGACGAGTCATGTCCAGTGTACTCGTAACCCAACGAGCACCCGCATACTATCTCCAGTACGACGTACTGATGGCTGTGGGATAGACCATCTCCCCTGCTGGGATGAGAAGCGCATACGCTAGTCTACTCCGGAGTATCGATGCCCTGTCTCGATAGTCCTGCGACTAGGGACCTGTATAAGGATGTGCTTATAGATTACCCAGCCCCCACGAGTGTGACTGCCATCACAACGCTGGTAATCAAGCAAAGATCCTAAAGGCTCTACTAATAAGTATAAGCGATATGCTAAAAGAAACACATGCACATATTGAAGTAGAAACAAACCAAGTAGCATACTACCATTTTGAGCAAGATTGTATTTACAACTGTGAATATCCCAAGCTTCCATTAAGTAATATACAAGCTAGTATGATACAGTAATGGCCTCTAGGGCATATACACTAACACTGAACCCATGCCAGACTCAGCGGAAGCTACATTCACCGTCTCCACGGGAGCACGGGGCACCGGTAGTACATTCACCGTCTCCACGGGAGAACGGGGCACTGGTAGCTCAGGCCTGTCGTGCGGGACTTCAATCACGGCAGCTTCTCTTAGCGGAGGGAGGACAACGGTCCGTCGCTTCAAACGGACGTTTCAATCACCAGCAGGGGGTGCACCCTTGCGGTCGAGCAGCAGTCGGTTCTCCTCTCTGATAACGGCGCCCATCGAATGTCGGTACCAGGCCACGTGTACATTAAGGGCCTTCGGGACACAACTCGGTTCGCTGATAAAGAAGTGAGACCCTGTGTTCAAGCGCATGAAATGATGCAGCGTGCTCTGCATTCCCTCTTCGGTAGCAACAGGTTCTGCCAGGAAAGCCTCAAGTGGGACGCCCTGATTGTAACTCAGCTGCTGGGCAAAACGATGTGGGTTGTATCTCATGAATAGCGCTGCATCATTTTGCCTGAATACAGGAAATCCTGGCCTGATGGAGTACAAATGAAGAATCTCCCGGGCTTTCAACACAGAGGCCCCGTCTTTAAAGATGTCTCGCAATGACAGCACCGCTTTTGAAGCTTCCTGGCCAATGGTCAAGACTTTGTCTTTGAAAGAAATATCATCTCCAACCGTACGCGGACGAAGGAGCAACCCTCTAGCTTCCCGCGGCGACGGACTCACGATGGAGGCGTCAACCAGCCGCATTATCCGAGGGAACTTGCATCTGTCGTAAAAAGAAGGTCTTTTGTGGATGCCAAAGACCCCAAGCACGTGCAGCTCCATCCATGAAGTGAAGTAATGCATTTGGAAGTTGGTAGGATGCACCCCTGGTTCAGTGGTATCCGCTGCTAAACTGAGACCATGATATAGGTGGGCTAACCCGGCGATCCCGATGGCCACTTGCATTCCGGCAACCATGCGATGCGCGGGTTAAAAGAAAGAAGGCCTCATTTAACGAGGATGCATAGGAAGTGCGAACCGGCTTAACCATAAACTGAGGAACCCGAGAAAGAACGCTTCCTCATCAATGCCCGGAGTGGAGATTTCTGACAGGGGGACGATCGCGACGTCAAGAAGAAAAAAACCCTTTTGATCAGCTTCCAGTATTGGCCGACGGTCCAAGCCAAAGCCGAAAGGATCATCAAGTTTAGCAAACTTTTCGCCTTGTTGCGACAAAATTTCTAGGCGAATAAAATGGGCAATGAAGTCCGCAAAGATGACCCCCCGGCCTCCGGATTCAAGGAAGAGGCTCTCATACATGTTCAACACCTTTATCAGGCTTGGGAACTGGTGCTGAATGGCGTTCTCTGGGGTAAGGCCCATCACCACTGGCTTGGTGGCAAAAACATATTCATCCGGAGGAAGCAGCTCCTCGTAGTGCTCCCCCCTAACCGGTAAACCAGAAACCTCAGCAAATTCTTCCAAGGAAATGGAGACCACTCTATCCAATAGGAGGAAGGTATGGGTCGGGATGTTCCTGAAAGATTCCTAGGCACTCTAGTAAGGTCTCACAAGGCATCGGACATGCCAATTTAAAATTTTTGGTGCCGAGAAACCCTAGACTACGGATCGTCGCTAGAATTTTAGGCGAAAAGTAAATTAGTTAACACTTAACTACTTGGATATGGAAATAACAACCTTTGTAGATCCGGATATCCACCTCCACGGCTCCGCAACGAAGTCTCCTCGCTGTCCATCATGAATCCTCGACTCATTCGTCGGCTTCATCGGAATAATATGCGGAATAGTTCGTCGGCTTTGTGTCAAAGACGATCTACGTCGAGGTTGCACTAATTCAAGCTCCGACTTCACAAACTTATGAAACTTGTGAAGTAAACACCCAAAACAACTTGGCAAGAGGTAGAGGGTGAAGAAATAGGAGGTGGGTTCACTTTAGAATTGGATTTATCTCACTAGATCTCAAGTTGCCATTGTTGTAGCAAGCTTGAAGAAGAAGAAGAAGATGAGCTCAAGAAAAGAATATGATAAGTCTTGTGATAAAAATAAATTTAAATCAAAATACTTATCATAACTTGAACTAGGGTTAAGTGTAGAGAATTAACCATGGTCACTTGGATGGGTTAGGGTTAAGCATGAAGATAAGGATGGTTAAGTAGTCAAAGCTTCATGAAGCTTCAACTAAATGACAAAGAAAGCCACCATCCCTTTTTAAATCATTTCCAAATAAACAAATGAAAATATAAATAAATAAATAAATATGCAAAACCCTAATTATCATAATAACCATGGTTTAATTCTATTCACTTAACCATATGATCAAGTATCATCAAACATGATACAAAAAATGCACAAAAGTATATCACATATACAATGTGCAATCCAAGTGAGAAAAATCCGTTTAAAGTGAACCAATACTAGTTAATGCAAAGTAATATATCAAATATATAATTATACATTAAATCATTAAATCAACATTTGATTCAATGATCCGGTCATGTCGCACATAACCGACTAGTATGCAATGTATCGATTTATCGAATCAATGATTCGATAACTAGGTCATATCGAATATAACCAATCGAAACATTTATCGCGAGAATGAAATGCGGTATCACATACACGCATTATTCTCGGTTCTGCACATATCTCATATGCGCTCCTATTTCGTTTCGCTTGAACCAGGAAACCTCTGTGTAGGACTCTACAGACTCGTCAATACGCCGGTAGCAAATGATGATCATATCAAGCATCCACAAGCCGCAAGCGGTCTGCTAAACGTAACGGCCACCCGGGTATTGAGCGATCAGAAGATCGACGAGCTAGCCCGCTCACACTCCTGCGAATCCGACCAGTAACACTTACCGTACAGTCCGGTCTCTTCGTCTGATATGTCGCATATCAAGTCTAGGGGTGGTAAACGTCAGACCCCAATAACCCGATAAGTCGTGCCGATGTGAGGCTCGTAACGGGTCGAGAAACTACTGGTAACACTTACCAGCAAATCTCTGATCAGCCCTGGCCAGGGACTTCCCTGCTACGGCCAATCGAGCACTGCGCAACATCAACCCCCAATACCGGGAGAGACGAAACCCCTCCTATCGCTCATTGCCTCCATGTGACTCGGGACTGTGCCCAAAGACCACCGTTTTGCACGCCCTTATGGACGTGGTAAGGTGGAGATCAAAGCACAGTGGGAATCACACAAGACTCTATGACGATCTCGGGTCTACAGACTATCCTGTACAAGTGTCACCTGAGAACTGCCATCTGACGTGAGGTATAATACCATCTGGGAGTTCTCGGCGAGTCCGTCCAGTGTACCCAGTCTCCACTGAGCACCCGTATACCATCTCTGATGTCAAACATCAATGGATATGGGATCATCCATCGCCCATCACATGGGTCGAGAAGCGTATACGCTAGTCTACTCTGGTATATCGATGCCCTGTCTCGATACACCCACGACTAGGGACCTTGAAGGATGTACTTATGGACTACCATGTCCCCACTAGTATGATCTGCATCATAGTCCAGGTAGTCAAGTACATATCCTAAGGGCTTTACCAACATGTAACTATAAGACAGTATAAAGAGACTAGTGTACATGTTAAGATAAAGAGTAACCAGATAGCATACTATCATATCGAGCAAGAAAGTCATCTCTATATATGTCCAAGCATCCAATATAATATACAACATCTGTACAATACTGGCCTCTAGGGCATACATACAACTAACAATCTCCCACTTGCACTAGGGCCAGCTGATGTAGTATCGCATACCGAGCATCCCGAAGAGTCTCTCAAACTGCGTCTGGGGAATGGCCTTCGTGAGTGGATCCGCCGTGTTATTCTTCGTGTCAACTCTCCTGACCTCGATCTCCCGGCGATCAACTATCTCCCGGATCAGGTGATACCGCCTCAGAATATGCCTGGATCGCTGATGGGACCTGGGTTCCTTGGCCAAATCCACTGCTCCATTATTATCGCAATACAAAGGTATTGGATGTTCAATGGATGGAACCACTCCAAGTTCAGAAATGAACTTCTTGATCCAGACAGCTTCTTTAGCAGCATCGTTGGCAGCGATGTATTCAGCCTCCATCGTTGAGTCTGCCACGGTTTCCTGCTTGGAACTCTTCCAGCTAACCGCCCCTCCGTAAAGGGTAAAGACAAAACCCGACTGCGACTTAGAGTCGTCCTTATCACTCTGGAAGCTCGAATCGGTAAAGGACTCCACTTGGAGTTCTCCGTTACCATACACCAAGAACATATCTCTAGTCCTTCGCAAGTACTTGAGAATGCTCTTCACAGCTGTCCAGTGACTCTCTCCAGGATCAGCTTGATACCTGCTCACTATACTTAGTGAGTATGCAACATCGGGTCTGGTACATAGCATCGCATACATGATAGAGCCTACTGCCGAAGCATAGGGTATCCCTTGCATGCGAGCTCTCTCCAAATCAGTCTTGGGAGACATCTCTTTGGAGAGAGTGACTCCAGAGATCGTGGGCAAATTCCCACGCTTGGACTCTTCCATACTAAACCTCTTTAGTATGGTGTCAATGTACCTGGATTGGGACAATCCCAAAATCCGTTTGGATCTATCTCTATAGATCCTAATTCCCAATATGCAGGAGGCATCACCAAGATCTTTCATTGAGAATCTTTGTGATAAGAAGAGCTTGACCGACTGCAGCAAAGGAATATCATTTCCTATCAAGAGTATGTCGTCCACGTACAATACGAGGAAGACAACCTTACTCTCTGCCACCTTCTTGTAGATACAAGGTTCATCTGGATTTTTGATGAAATCAAACTCTTTGATAACGACGTCAAAGCAGATGTTCCAACTCCGCGATGCTTGCTTTAATCCATAAATGGATTTAAGCAGCTTGCACACCTTCCCGCTGCTCCCACTGTCTACGAAGCCCTCTGGCTGAGTCATGTACACGCACTCTTCTAAATCACCATTTAGAAAGGCGGTCTTAACATCCATTTGCCAAATTTCGTAATCATGATTTGCAGCGATGGCAAGCATGATCCGGATGGATTTAAGCATAGCCACTGGAGAAAAGGTCTCGTCATAGTCCACACCTGGTCTTTGACGAAAACCCTTTGCTACAAGTCTAGCTTTGAAAGTCTCTACTTTCCCATCTACACCAAGTTTCTTCTTGAAGATCCACTTGCTCCCAATGGGTTTTACCCCTTCAGGAGCAACTTCCAAAGCCCATACTTTGTTGGTGTACATGGAATCCATCTCAGACCGCATAGCATCCAGCCATTTCACTGAGTCCCCACTCGTGATGGCCTGCTCGAAGCTAGTTGGGTCATCATCCTCCATGATGCAATCCTCGCTCCCACCATCAATGAGAAAACCGTAGTATCTCTCAGGTTGGCGAGGAACCCTACTAGATCGGCGGAGAGGCTGGGGTTCGTCTGGTACTATCGAATCTTCTGGTTCCACTAAATCTTCAGTTATAGTTTGTGTATCTGGAATTTCTTCCAACTCTACCACTTTGCCACTAATTTCTTTTTCAAGGAATTCCTTTTCTAAAAAGGTGGCATATTGAGAAACAAACACTTTTTGTTCTTCAGCATGGTAGAAAAAATATCCTTGAGAATTCTTAGGATATCCCACAAACTTGCAAAGAACTGACTGTGCCTCGAGCTTGTCCGGATTTTGCCTTTTGACATAGGCCGGACAACCCCATATCTTAACTCGTTTAAAATATGGTCTCTTCCCACTCCATATCTCATATGGTGTGGTAGGTACAGATTTAGATGGAACTTGATTCAATAGGTATGTTGCTGTTTCCAGCGCATAACCCCAGAAGGAAATAGGTAACTCAGCTGTGCTCATCATAGAGCGCACCATATCTAATAGGGTGCGATTCCTTCGTTCAGATACACCGTTGTGCTGTGGTGTATATGGAGGAGTCAGCTGAGAGAGAATCCCATTCTCTTTTAGGAAGTCCAGGAATTCATTGCTCAAGTATTCACCTCCTCGATCAGATCGAAGGATTTTAATACTTTTTCCGGTTTGGTTCTCGACTTCTTGTTTATATTCTCTAAATTTCTCAAAAGCTTCTGATTTGTGTTTCATCAAGAACACATATCCGAATCTAGAGAGATCGTCAGTGAATGTAATGAAGTACGAAGAACCATCCCTGGCATGTGTAGACATGGGACCGCATACATCACTATGTATCAGTCCTAAGAGTTCGGTAACTCTTTCTCCGTGTCCCGTAAACGGAGTCTTGGTCATCTTGCCTTTGAGACATGACTGGCAAGTGTCATAAGATGAAAATTCGAAAGGTTTCAAATATCCATCCTTATGCAACTTAGCCAGTCGTGTCACATTGATGTGACCCAGTCTACAATGCCACAAGAAGGATTCGTTGAGTTCAGAACTCTTCCTCTTGTGTGTGTTTGTTATTCTCAGAACTGTTGATTGATTTAGAACATAAATGCCATTGCATAACGTGCCTGATCCAACCAACTTTTGGTTACGGAAAATGTTCATAACATTATCCTGTAATACAAAATTATATCCCTCTTTACTTAATAAAGAAACCGATATAATGTTGCATATCAGGTTCGGCATGTAATAGCATTCGTTCAGAACCAATGTATTACCAGTTGGTAATACAAGGTGATATTCCCCGACAGTCTTAGCTGCAACAATTGCACCATTTCCAACTCTAATGTCTTTATCACCTTCTCCAAGTTCTCTACCTTTCCTTAGCCCATGTAACTGATTACATATATGGGATCCCGACCCGGTATCCAATACTCAGGACGTAGAGCAAATAGAGAAACAGTTCTCAGTAACGAACACACCCGAAGAAAATGCATCAACATGTACTTTCTTCATTCGGGTGGCATGGGAATCCTGGTATTCCCCTATTTCCTGTTCATTCCTATAACTCTTATAAGAAAGAACGGAACCAACGTTCCCCAGCACAGTAAAACATGCGGGTTCGGTCAATACATCCATATTATTATCTTGATTAAGGCATGAACTGGTCGCTACCTGGAGAGAGAGAGAAGAAAACACTTTAGCGTATGCTCGTGCAAGATCAGATTGGTTATTATCTTATCTAATCAGGATGGCTCCCACTGCTTTTTATCAAATCTTCCTTCAAACCCTAAAAGGAAAGACTAGCCGGGATTAATTACACACTACAGGTTCGCCAATCTTTCAGCCAGGCCAGTGTCGGTACTTTGAGGGAGGTCCCCCGTGCTTTCGCACGAACCTAATTAATGTAAACCTCGTTTTCCCAGAGGCATAACCTCGTTAACACCTTTCTAGACACCTACTTGATCGGCTAATTGCACTGTGTAAAACTCTCCCAGGAGTAACTCTTACTCGCAGTGGGTATCGGGATCCAACTATCTCATAGAAGGTATGCAATCTCATTGCAAATTTCAACACTTGAAATTCCCGATAATATTTTGCCCCTAGCATCTATGTGACCTTAACATAGTCAACAAGTCACAAGTGCTAGTCAAGTTCAACCCGTCATTTCCTGATTGAATTAAACCCACCCGCACGACCCTTAACATAGTCAACAAAGTCGCACGACTACCCTAATCCAATCTGCATCATATGCATAAGCAGATAAATACTGGTTAGCTACCGCACACTACGCCTTAACATAGTCAACAAACGTAGCACGAATACTAACTAGTACTTATCTGAAATGACGGAGGGCTACGCAGGTTTTCATAAAACCATGAGCGTAATGAACTTGATATCGTTGTAGAATCAAATGAAGTTTTGAAATGGAGTGATTTTGAGGCTTTTCTAGTTTTGCTAAAGGAGTCACTCCCGGCGAAGGGATCTCGGTCCTTTCCTCGTCGAATGAGGTGCGGGATATATCATATATATCGCTGTGCAAAGCAAAAACCCAAAAGCAATCAAAAGCAAACCGAGTGTGTAGCATCTGCCAGTTATTGCTAAAGGAGTCACTCCCGGTGAAGGGATCTCGGTCCTTTCCTCATCGAATAAGGTGCAGGGTATATCATATATACCTCTGTGCAAAGCAAAAACTGTAGCTACCTGTTTTATTTAAAATCTGATTCTACAACATCTTAGGTTTCTTTTCTTTCATTAATCACATTAATGAAGTCCCATCATTTAAATACCTAAACATCACAGATAGATATGACGTACACTTATGCCATCCGCATTCGCCTCGATGTCCCCTCGTGCACCGTTAGGTTAGGTAACTAACGACAGAGTAGGGCAGGGCTAGCGCGGGTGTAAAACATAAGTAACGTCTATATAATATATCATATATATCATATACTAAATCCATCACAGAATCGCATCACAGATATCGCAGCAGAATAAACATATGAAATATTGGATATACTAGGACGTCCGTGTTTTCAATACGAGCCAGTATAAAACACGGATTCCACGGTCGTGATGAATAGCCAATCCCACACCCGTAGACCCCTACGAGAGCGGCAAGCAACCCTGCCAATTCTAGGGTTAGGAGACCCGAACTCGACTCCTCGAGTTGGTCTCCCACTGGACCCCAGAACCCGGTTACTTGTGCTCCCCTCCTTGGGTCTATCCTAATGCGGAAAAGTAAATAATATACAAAAGGTGACATCTCCCGCTACCTGGAAGTGCCCCAAATAAAAGAATATTATATACAAGTTTTTACATGAATGAAAATGAAAAACACTCATCTCACATAAAAACCCCTGGCTATTCGAATACAACGATCCAATATAACATATCCAGCAACACATAACATCACATGTCATCAACGTAAGTAAGTATGCATACCCCAATTGTCGTTGACGTATAGCAACGAAACCGGCGATATGAACATACTACACTTACGGTCACAGAAAAGAAAGTGTAAAACTACAACAGTTGGAATCCGCAACTCCTTTAGACATCGCATGCCTAACAGATATAAATCCCGCATTTTAGTCTCATTATCGAAAACTCTTTTCAATATCATATGGGACTAAACTGCTAAATTTATAACATTCATTCAGTTATCTCATAACTGTTTGTGAATTCCAATTATTGTATCACATTCCAGATAAACAGAAAATGTTAAACTTTCCGATCGAACAGTCGAATACCCAAGTTTTCCCGATACAGCTCAACACATGAAATAAGTCTAACAACATTCAGTTCGTGCCTCAGTACCAACGGTCCAGCCGTAGAAGGGTCAAGCCAACGCCTCACATGTGGCACGCCGTACTGCCCCAAACCCGAAGGTTCAAAGGGCAGTTCAAGACGGTCACATAATCGAGTTAAGGTTTGTTGTCTTCTAGAGGGTCCATCGCGTTACTTGCACTACTTAGAACGTCGTTAAACTTCGGAAAAATCCAACACTTGGAAATTTCCCAATAGGGGAAAAATTGGGTATTTATATCCGGTCGAACATTTTAACATATTCTGAAAGTTAGCCGGAAAAACACAAAAGACGAAATTTGATAATCCGATCGAAATACCGAATCCCCAAAACAACCCCAGAAAATTCAACTCTTGAATGACTATTAAACATTCCCAGAAGACTCGGCACTAAATTTTATGGATTACTGTGCAAACCACTTGCTGTAAATCAGCACAGTGGCCGCGGAACCGCCGCGCTTCCTATGGTGGTGGCCGCGGTTCCGCGCCTCTGTAGATGATTTAGCAGCTCGTGTTTCACAGTAATTCACTATATTCCCTGCTGAATTTTTTGGGAACTTTTAATCTGGAAAAATCCACGATTTTACAAAATGTCCAGAGAGCATGATTGTATTGGGTTTTCGGGTTCGTTCGGACTTCAAACTCCGTCGGGACTTCGCCTAAGGCTCTAGCTAGGCTCTGATACCAGTGAAAGGTTCCTAGGCACTCTAGTAAGGTCTCACAAGGCATCGGACATGCCAATTTAAAAATTTTGGTGCCGAGAAACCCTAGACTACGGATCGTCGCTAGAATTTTAGGCGAAAAGTAAATTAGTTAACACTTAACTACTTGGATATGGAAATAACAACCTTTGTAGACCCGGATATCCACCTCCACGGCTCCGCAACGAAGTCTCCTCGCTGTCCATCATGAATCCTCGACTCATTCGTCGGCTTCATCGGAATAATATGCGGAATAGTTCGTCGGCTTTGTGTCAAAGACGATCTACGTCGAGGTTGCACTAATTCAAGCTCCGACTTCACAAACTTATGAAACTTGTGAAGTAAACACCCAAAACAACTTGGCAAGAGGTAGAGGGTGAAGAAATAGGAGGTGGGTTCACTTTAGAATTGGATTTATCTCACTAGATCTCAAGTTGCCATTGTTGTAGCAAGCTTGAAGAAGAAGAAGAAGATGAGCTCAAGAAAAGAATATGATAAGTCTTGTGATAAAAATAAATTTAAATCAAAATACTTATCATAACTTGAACTAGGGTTAAGTGTAGAGAATTAACCATGGTCACTTGGATGGGTTAGGGTTAAGCATGAAGATAAGGATGGTTAAGTAGTCAAAGCTTCATGAAGCTTCAACTAAATGACAAAGAAAGCCACCATCCCTTTTTAAATCATTTCCAAATAAACAAATGAAAATATAAATAAATAAATAAATATGCAAAACCCTAATTATCATAATAACCATGGTTTAATTCTATTCACTTAACCATATGATCAAGTATCATCAAACATGATACAAAAAATGCACAAAAGTATATCACATATACAATGTCCAATCCAAGTGAGAAAAATCCGTTTAAAGTGAACCAATACTAGTTAATGCAAAGTAATATATCAAATATATAATTATACATTAAATCATTAAATCAACATTTGATTCAATGATCCGGTCATGTCGCACATAACCGACTAGTATGCAATGTATCGATTTATCGAATCAATGATTCGATAACTAGGTCATATCGAATATAACCAATCGAAACATTTATCGCGAGAATGAAATGCGGTATCACATACACGCATTATTCTCGGTCCTGCACATATCTCATATGCGCTCCTATTTCGTTTCGCTTGAACCAGGAAACCTCTGTGTAGGACTCTAAAGACTCGTCAATACGCCGGTAGCAAATGATGATCATATCAAGCATCCACAAGCCGCAAGCGGTCTGCTAAACGTAACGGCCACCCGGGTATTGAGCGATCAGAAGATCGACGAGCTAGCCCGCTCACACTCCTGTGAATCCGACCAGTAACACTTACCGTACAGTCCGGTCTCTTCGTCTGATATGTCGCATATCAAGTCTAGGGGTGGTAAACGTCAGACCCCAATAACCCGATAAGTCGTGCCGATGTGAGGCTCGTAACGGGTCGAGAAACTACTGGTAACACTTACCAGCAAATCTCTGATCAGCCCTGGCCAGGGACTTCCCTGCTACGGCCAATCGAGCACTGCGCAACATCAACCCCAAATACCGGGAGAGACGAAACCCCTCCTATCGCTCATTGCCTCCATATGACTCGGGACTGTGCCCAAAGACCACCGTTTTGCACGCCCTTATGGACGTGGTAAGGTGGAGATCAAAGCACAGTGGGAATCACACAAGACTCTATGACGATCTCGGGTCTACAGACTATCCTGTACAAGTGTCACCTGAGAACTGCCATCTGACGTGAGGTATAATACCATCTGGGAGTTCTCGGCGAGTCCGTCCAGTGTACCCAGTCTCCACTGAGCACCCGTATACCATCTCTGATGTCAAACATCAATGGATATGGGATCATCCATCGCCCATCACATGGGTCGAGAAGCGTATACGCTAGTCTACTCTGGTATATCGATGCCCTGTCTCGATACACCCACGACTAGGGACCTTGAAGGATGTACTTATGGACTACCATGTCCCCACTAGTATGATCTGCATCATAGTCCAGGTAGTCAAGTACATATCCTAAGGGCTTTACCAACATGTAACTATAAGACAGTATAAAGAGACTAGTGTACATGTTAAGATAAAGAGTAACCAGATAGCATACTATCATATCGAGCAAGAAAGTCATCTCTATATATGTCCAAGCATCCAATATAATATACAACATCTGTACAATACTGGCCTCTAGGGCATACATACAACTAACAGTTCCACTGCTCCAAAAACGCCTTGATCCACCATGTGGGAGGTGCAGAATACTGGAACAAGGAAGCGTAGACCACAGGCCAAGCTTTAGCAGCTGCGATTTCTTTGCCGATAAGATATACCGGGCCCACTGCAAATACCCGGCCGGATGACGGGGAGTTAGCCCGATGTTGTAGGGCTGTCCCCAAGGGCGCAACTCGCCCTGACATATGCACCGCCCTAGGGTGTCCAAAGCCGCCGGTGGCTGCACGGGTATTGCGGCAATAGAAGGCTGAAGGAGACCCTCCGAAGTCCAATTAACCACTTCCACAGCATAGTTCACCGGGGGTGCATCTGCATACGGGATCGCCGAGATAGGCTCCGAAGGCGTCGCACAAGAAAAGCTCCGGCGGCCTCTGATTCTCTGATCATACCATCTACCCCATAAGTGAAGATTCTTGTATTCCGGGTCGTGGTCTTTGATCAACGTGAGAACCTCTCGGTCTACAGGCGCCTCAGGAAATCCGCCTTCTGATCGGATGAACGGAAAAGAAGTATCGAAAGACATGTCGTCTGCGCGAAAAGGGACAAAAGTTAACTGTTAGTGCTATAATTTAATTTAAATTCTGACACTTGGTACTTTAGAATTTGTACCACACTGCAATGCAGTGGAAAGGGGACCAAAAGGGAGGACCCACAAAATCTAGATGACAATGCATCAATTAATAAAACAGTCTCATCGTTTGATGAGTCTGTTATTTAAATGAGGAGATCCTCAAGAAAATTCTCATTAAATGAGAGATCCCTCGGGAAGAGGAGTAAATCTCCCCTCGAGAGCAATGCTCTATGACAGAGTGACACTTGTCAAACTCTGATCATGAAGGAATAAAAATTCCTCAAGAGCTTGACTCTGTAAAGATGATGGAAAAAAACCCATCAGAAAAAATTAAAATCAATTTTTATGAATTAAAAATTCTGGGATCTTCAAGATCCATGAACAAACTCTTAAGAGTTCTTCATAAAAGATTAAAAAATCTACATGTTATCAAAAGAGCAAAGCTCTGTTCATGGGCTAAGAAACCCCAAGAAAAGATCTCTTTAGATCTATGGGTTCAGGAGAGCAAAGCTCTGTTAATGAAACCCTAAAAGGGTTTTCTTTAGATCAAAGATTTATGAAGAGTAAGGCTCTGTTAATGGGTAAAACCCTAGATTATCTAAAAAAATTTACCTAAAAATTTTGGCAGAGTTTTGACTCTTGAAAATTCTTAAGATGGAGAACTATGCTCTGTGAGAGAATAAAATTCTCAGAAAATTAACTAAGAAGATGAACAGAAATCATCTAAAAGACCAAAGGTCCTATTTATAGGCATTGAAATGACTCTTCAACTTCTCAGTTGATCCAAGGGCGCAGATGCTGCCATCGCTGCACTCACATGTGGGCCACGTGAGTGCAACGGTGGGCATTTGTTTCCTCCAATCAGAGCAAAGCTCTGTTTTAAATTCAAATTTCAAAATTGAAGCAACGCTTCAGATGCAGCGCCAAGTGCATTGCGCCCTAGGCAGCGCACCATGTGTGCACTAGCGCTAGGCACGCTTCGCGCCATGTGTCAAACACGGGTGCGCTAGCGCAGGGCGCGCTGCGCTCTGAGCAGCGCACCACGTGTCAAACACAGGTGCGCTAGCGCAAATTGCGCTGTGCTCTGAGAAGTGCACCACATGCAAAGCACGGATGCACTAGCGCTGGAATTAAAAAACTCCCCATTAAATTCTGTTATGGAAAGATTTTTTCAATCTTGTTAAAAAAACAAGAAGATTGCCTTCTGTAAAACAGAAACCCTAGGATCAAAGATCCAATGGTGGGGAAATATCCCCAAATCAATCAGAGAAAGATCTCTTTAACTGATTCAACAAATTAGCTTGCCCTATAAAAAGGCCCCAAGACTTCAAGTCTGCTATAGAGAACCCCCCCCTAAACTTTGAAAAATTCAAAGGAAGAGAAGTATAGTTCTCAGCAAAAGAAGATTTTTTCTTCAAGGTAAAAAGAATGGTGATAAACAAAGAGAGGAAATCATCTCATAATTAAAAAGAAGAATTATCTTCTTAAAAGATCATAGATCTACAAAGACCAAGGTCTTTTATAAAAAGATCAAAAGATCTCATCATAAAAAAAAAAAGAAGTACTTACTTCTTTCACAGATCATAGATCTATAGGACAAATTAACTTTCTGAGATCATGAACATCTCATTATAAAGGAGGAGAGAATTATTAAATTTTCTTAAGGATAATGGATCTATAAAGGCAGAGCTTCTCATTAATACAAGAGATTAAAGTATCTCCTGCAAAAATAAGAACTGTTGTTCTTAAATCTTGAGACAAAGTCTCTTTTAAAAGAACATAAATTTGTTCCCAGATCATAAAATTGATCAAATGCGCCTTGCGCTCTTGAAATGCGCCTTGCGCTCTTGAACTGCGCTTCTGTGCTCTCTGGACCGGCGCTCAGCGCCAAAATGCGCCACGTGTCAACCACGTATGCGCCAATTAATAACTTGCGCTTTGCGCTTCTAAAATAGCGCACTGCGCTATGGGCTGGCGATCAGCGCCAAGCGCACCACGTGTCACTCACGTGTGCGCACATGAATTAGCGCTTAGCGTGTAAGTCCACGTTGCGACCCCCGGTTCTTACGGGGAGGCGGAAACGGTATAAAAATCAAATTTTTAGTGCAATACGCAACATGGACTATGCAAGGTCGGGATCGTTGTCTAAACTAAAACTAGCAACCTAGCTAAAGAAGTTTAGCTACTCGGATGAAGATGGTTATACCTAGACTTGAACTCCTTCGTCTTCAAACTTTGTAGAGGTTGATGGTTCTCCTTTGTCGCCTTCTTCCGTCGAAGATGGATCCACCTCGAAGGCTCGACCTTTGGGCTCTTTCTCGTACTTGGAGTGAACTAGAATCGCCGGCTTGCTAGACCCTTGATCCTAGAGTGAGTAGAGAGTGTTTAGGGTTTGCTTTTCTTTTTCAAGAGAAGGATTCTCAACTCATGAGAAGGTTTCTCTTGACAAGAGGAAGAAGAAGATGAAATGAAGAGAGAGAGTGAGTATGATAGAATGAGCCTTCCTTTTTCCTTTTGCAACCATATCAAAATGAAAAAGGTTTAATCAAATAATAATAATAATCAAAATGAAAAAGGTTTGATGGATAGTTTAGAATGACTAATATCATTACAAGCATTAAATGAATAAAGCAAGAATGAAAAGGCATCTTGCATTTGTAATGATGGTAGTCAAATGTTCAACCATGGTCAACAAGTCAACCATGGTCAACAAGTCAACAAAAACTAACCATGACACAATTTCATTTTATTATATATTATTAAATGATATAATACAAATCCATTAGGGTTTGGAAAAAGACGACTGTCAACTGTGCATACGCACCCGTTCCGAAACCCTAATGGAAATCATCTTCCTCCTCCTCAAATAACTGTGCATACACACCTGCATTCTTGTTCCGAGGAACATGAACACTGAGAGATAAAAGCAACCCCAAATACTATACCAGTATCCGGCTCAAACCAGAGCCCGCTGGTAATATCTGTCCGGACTCCAAACGTGCACAAGTGCGCGGATGAGAACGAACCCTGTCGCAAAACCATGCGACCTCTACTCTGTTTTGCCCATAGGCGAATACCCTCTGTGTGGGACTCTAAAGACTCGACACTACGCTGGCAGTGGGTTTAACCACAGACCGCAAGCGGCACTAGCTGTGCGTAACGGTCCCCAGGTAGATGTCGACAAGAAGGCTGACGAGGTGAAACCCCATCGGTACTCCTACTGAGTCTGAATGTGACAGTCTCCGTACAGTCCGGTCTGTTCGTCTGATACATCGCATGGCGGGCCTAGGAGGCGGTAAACGTCAGTCCCCCAATAGCGGTACAAGTCGTGCCGGAGCGAAGCCCAAAACACCCTGAGATAACACTGGAAACCTACCAGTATATCTCGTTTGCCCTGGCCAGGGACTACTCGTGTAATGGCTCTCCTAGACACAGCGCGATGTCAACCCCCAATACCGGGAGAGACGAATCCTGTCTAACCGTCACTGCCTCCAAGTGCTTCGGGACTGCACCCAACCACCACCTGTTTGCACGACTCCTTTGAGCCGTGGTAGGGTAGTGATCAAAGTGCAGTGGGAACACACTCGAGGCGAAGTGCCAGTGTCAAGTCAGCGGACTAAGCTGTACTCATGTCACCTGGGAACTGATGACTGACGATAGGTATAATACCAACCTGTCAGTTCCCGACGAGTCCTGTCCGGTGTACTCGTAACCCAACGAGCACCCGTATACTATCTCCAGTACGACGTACTGATGGCTGTGGGACAGACCATCTCCCACACTGGGATGAGAAGCGCATACGCTAGTCTACTCCGGAGTATCGATGCCCTGTCTCGATAGTCCTGCGACTAGGGACCTGTATAAGGATGTGCTTATAGATTACCCAGCCCCCACTAGTGTGACTGCCATCACAACGCTGGTAATCAAGCAAAGATCCTAAGGGCTCCACTAATGCGTATAAGTGATATAGTAAAATGAACCCAAGTACACATTGAAGTAGAGACAAACCAAGTAGCATACTACTATTTTGAGCAAGATTGTATATACAAGGTGAATATCCCAAGCATCCATTAAGTAATATACAAACTAGTATGATACAGTAATGGCCTCTAGGGCATATACACTAACAATCTCCCACTTGCACTAAGGCCATGTACTGGCGTATCGAAGACCTATCATCTCGATCAGCCGCTCGAACTGAGTCTGGGGCAGGGCCTTGGTGAATGGATCTGCAGTGTTGTCTTCTGAAGCAACTCTCCGAACCTCGATCTCCTTGCGATCCACGATCTCCCTGATCAGGTGATACCGCCTCAAGATGTGCCTGGATCTCTGATGGGACTTGGGTTCCTTCGCTAAAGCTATAGCCCCATTGTTGTCGCAATACAGAGGTATTGGATCAACAATGGACGGAACCACCTGAAGTTCTTTCAAGAACTTCCTCATCCAGACAGCTTCTTTTGCGGCATCAGATGCAGCGATGTATTCCGCTTCCATCGTCGAGTCTGCAACGGTTTCCTGTTTGGAACTCTTCCAACACACCGCCCCTCCATTGAGGGTAAAGACAAAGCCCGACATGGACTTGGAATCATCCTTGTCACTCTGGAAGCTGGAGTCAGCAAAGGCCTCGATCTGGAGGTCTTTTCCGCCATACACCAAGAACATCTCCTTAGTCCTTCTCAGGTACTTGAGAATGTTCTTTACCGCTATCCAGTGTTTCTCCCCAGGGTTTGACTGATACCGGCTTACCACACTCAGTGCATAAGCTACATCCGGTCTGGTACACAACATCGCATACATTATAGAGCCTACCGCAGAAGCGTAGGGTATAATAGACATGCGATCCCTCTCCAAATCAGTCTTGGGAGACATCTCTTTAGAGAGGGTGATCCCGTGACAAGCCGGTAGGTTACCGCGCTTGGAATCTTCCATACTGAATCTCTTCACTATGGTGTCGATGTACCTGGACTGAGAAAGTCCTAATATCCTCTTGGATCTATCACGATGGATCCGGATCCCCAGGATGTATGAGGCATCACCCAGGTCTTTCATGGAGAACCTGTGTGACAAGAACCCCTTGACAGATTGTAGCATAGGAATGTCATTTCCTATTAAGAGAATGTCATCCACGTATAAAACGAGGAATACTACAGTTCTCGCTACAAATCTACTATAGATGCATGGTTCATCTGGATTTTTGATAAAGCCAAATTCTTTGACCGTCTCATCAAAGCAGATGTTCCAACTCCGCGATGCCTGCTTTAGTCCATAGATGGACTTAAGCAACTTGCACACCTTTCCGCTGCTCCCACTCTGAATGAAGCCCTCTGGCTGGTCCATATAGACACACTCCTCTAAATTTCCATTTAGAAAAGCTGTCTTTACGTCCATTTGCCAGATCTCATAATCGTGGAAGGCAGCGATGGCAAGAAGGATCCGAATGGATTTCAGCATGGCTACTGGAGAAAAGGTTTCGTCATAGTCCAAGCCAGGTCTTTGACGGAAACCCTTTGCTACCAGCCTAGCTTTATAGGTCTCAACCTGTCCATCTACACCAATCTTCCTTTTGAAGATCCACTTGCATCCTACGGGTTTTACCCCGTCTGGAGCAATGTCCAACGTCCATACCTTGTTGGTGTACATGGACTCCATTTCGGTCCGCATTGCATCCAGCCATTTCACTGAGTCAACGCTCTGAACGGCCTGCTGGAAGCTAGTAGGCTCATCATAATCTATGATGCAATCCTCTCTATCCCCGTCTATGAGAAAACCGTAGTATCTCTCGGGCGGATGAGACTGCCTACTACTTCTGCGGAGCGGCGTAGGAATGTCCTGTTCTTCCGAACCCTCTGGTTCCACTAAACTTTCAGTAATAGTCCGTGGTTCTGGAATCTCTTCCAGTTCTACTGCGCTCCCACTTGTTTCCTTTTCTATGAACTGGTGTTCTAGAAAGTGGGCATGACGAGAAACAAGAACTTTTTGTTCCTCTTCGCAGTAGAAGAAATATCCCTTGGAATTCTTTGGATATCCCACAAACTTGCACAGTACTGAGCGTGCCTCGAGTTTGTCCGCATGCTGCTTTTTGACAAAAGCCGGACTTCCCCATATCTTAATGTGATTAAGATGGGGTCTTTTCCCACACCACATCTCAAATGGCGTAGTAGGCACAGTCTTAGTGGGAACTCGGTTCAAAAGGTATGCGGCTGATTCTAGCGCATATCCCCAGAATGATCGCGGCAACTCAGCGTTACTCATCATGGACCGAACCATATCCAATAGGGTTCGGTTCCGTCTCTCCGATACACCGTTATGTTGCGGGGTGTAAGGAGGAGTAAGTTGAGAGAGAATTCCGTTCTCTTTTAAATAGTCCAGGAACTCGGCACTTAAGTATTCTCCACCTCGATCCGATCTTAGAATCTTAATACTTTTGCCGGTCTGTTTCTCTACTTCATTCTTATACTCCTGGAATTTTCCAAAAGCCTCGGACTTATGTTTCATTAAGAAGACATAACCGTACCTTGAGAAGTCATCCGTAAAAGTAATGAAGTAAGAATGTCCGCTTCGGGCATGTGTAGACATTGGACCGCACACGTCACTGTGTACGAGTCCCAAGAGCTCGCTCGCTCTTTCTCCATGTCCAGTAAACGGAGTCTTTGTCATCTTTCCTTTGAGACAGGATTGACAAGTGGCATACGATTGATATTCGAACGCATTCAAATACCCTTCTGTATGCAACTTCGTCAACCTTCTCTCATTGATGTGACCCAATCTACAATGCCATAAGAAAGTCTGGTTTATTTCTGGAGACTTTCTTTTGTGTGTATTCTGGACATTAAAAATCTGTGGTTGGTTTAACACGTATATACCATTACTCAAAGTACCTGACCCAATCAAAACTTGATTAAGGAGAATGTTTACAACATTACTTACAAACGCAAATTCATAACCTTCTTTAGAAACTAAAGATACAGAAATGATATTACAAGTTGCGTTGGGTACAAAAAAAGCAATTACGCAAAACCAAAACATGTCCATCTGACATTCCCAGGTGATAGTCCCCCACGGCTTTAGCATCCATGCTAGCTCCGTTTGCAACTCTGAGGGTCATGTCACCTGCTTTCAAAACACTACGGTTTCTCAACGCCTGCAAAGAATAACAGATATGAGATCCTGATCCGGTATCCAATACCCAGGAAGTAGAGTTTATAGAAAGACAGTTTTCAATAACATACACACCTGAAGCTGAAGCTGCAACCTGCTTCAATTCCTGTGTTCTGGCCTTCCAGGCCCTGCAATCATTCTTCCAGTGTCCTTTCTTATGACAAAAGAAGCATTCTTCCTTATCCACAAGCTTCCCCGCTATCTTTGTTGCTTTTCCTTTTCCCTTCGTATCCACTTTACTAACACCGCCCCTTGGTTTGGCGGGGGCTTTCTTCTTCTTTCCCTTGGCTTTCGCCTTGGACCTAGAAGAAGATGATCCTCCTACAAACAAAGTGGATGTTTCCCTACCTTTCTGTAGGGTGCCCTCTGCGCTCCTCAGCAGGTTGAGGAGCTCTGAAAGTTCAACCTCCTTTTCTTGTAGGTTGAAGTTCATTATAAACTGGGCGTAAGTGGAAGGAAGGGACTGGAGAACTATATCTGTATATAGCTCACTCTCCAATGTGATCCCTAGGTCAGCGAGCTCCTCAATGTAGCCGATCATCTTTAGCACGTGCTCGGCTACTGATGATCCGACGGCCATTCTTGTCGAAAACAACTTTTTCGACGCTTCGTATCTTGCGATACGTGATTGCTCTCCATACAGTTCTTTTGTATGAAGCAATATGGACTCCATGTCCATATTCTCATGCCTCCTCTGATGTTCGTTGTCCATCGAGGCAAGCAGGAGGCATTTGGCCTTCGCGCTATCAATCTCCCAAGTCTTGCGGATTTCCTTATCCGCGACACTGGAAGTTGGACCAGGGACAGGGGGAGCTTTGGTGGTAAGAAGATACCCCAGCTTGTCATAAGTGATTGCTATCTTGACATTCCTGAGCCAATCTTTGTAGTTTGGCCCTGTCAACTTGTTTTTATCTAGGAGTAACTTAAGTCCAGTCATGTTGATTGGTCGCTGCAATTAGGAGAGAGAAGAAGAAACACTCAGCATGATGCTCTTGCAAGTTTAGAGTGGTTTTTAGTTTGTCTAAACAGGATGGCTCCCACTGTTTCTCGAATCCCTCCTCAAACCATAAAGGAAGAATTAGTCAGGATCAATCCCACCGTACAATACTTGCTTAACCGTTCGGCCAGGCTGGTGTCGGTACTTCGAGGGAGGTTTTCCAACGCTTTCGCGAAGTTCCTTAATTAAAGAACCTCTTTTCCCTGGGGGCGTAGCCCCGCTAACACCTTTCTAGGCACCTACTAGGTTTATAGCATTGATCGTTAAGTGAAAAATTTCCCGAGGAGTAGCATATACTCACAGTAGGATCGGGATCCAAATATCATTGCGTGACGAAACTGAAGGAATCCTACCAGAATCACCACACTCCAAATGGTATGCAAATCTAGCAAGTTTCAGTACTTATGAAACTCCCGATGTGGATTTTTGCCCCATGCTCTTATGACCTTGACTTTGGCCAAAATATCATAAGTCACATGTCAAGTTCTACCCGTCATTATCCAGGTTAATTTGGATCCATCCGTATCTACCCTTGACTTTGGCCAAAATGGCAGTACGACTGTCCCAAACCAACGCATCTATCTATGCTACACATGAACACCCAACAGCTACCAATCACTGTGCCTTGACTTTGGCCAACATACACAGCTTGAATACTATTGACTATTCATGCGAAACGACGGAGGGCTACGGATGGTTTTGGCAAAACCGTGAACGTAGTGAACATGATTTGGTCGATGGAACGAGATAGCTTTTAAATGGAGTGGCTCAAACTCCGCATTTTAAAAGTTAGTTTTGAAAAGAACCGAGTGGTTTTTCGAAAGTGTTCCAACGACTTTAACTTGGTTTATTATCTTGCATTAGTTCTTTTAATGCGTGATATTCTTGCATTAGTACTTTTAATGCGTCCCATCATTTAAATCCTACCATTGCAGAAAACAACCAAAATATGACGTACGCTTATGCCATTCGCATTCGCCACTGGGCCCCGTCATTACCCGTTAGGTTACTTAACTAACGACAGAGCGGGGGCTGGGCTAGCGCGTCTGTAAAACATAAGCAACGCCTAAATAGTTATAGATATAGCAATAGTAGACATTACAGATCACAGATGAATGCATTGGATATACTAGCAATCCGCAATCCTTTCGAGCCTGAAACGAAAAGCGGATAACACGGTCGCGGTGAATAGCCAAATACCCCACCCAAGACCCCTACGGGTGCAGCAAACTACCCGCCAAGTACCCGAAGCGTAGCAACCTCCCTCATCTCCATGAGTAGGCCACTCGACACTTCGGCATACCCGGTAGTTCGTGCACCCCTCCATGGGTCTATCCTAGGAGCAAAAACAGTAAAAGAATTATACAATGACGGCTACAACCCCGACCCGGTTGTGCGGCCAAACAAATAATATTATTACATCAATTTACATTTACAATGAATGAAAGAAAAACAAAAGCTCATCTCACATCCACCCCGGCTATTCACCCGCGACAGTCCAACACATTCATATACACATTCCAGCACATTACAGATCATGTATAACCCCGACTAATCGTCTTATAGCGATTAGTCGACGTTCAATACATGCAAACATCACAGATATAACCATCATAGTCAAAGTGCAGTGAAGTTCGGAAAAATACGGAATTATAGGACCCCAAAAGGAAATTTCTTTTCTGGAAAATCTGGGCACATATAATATATTTTAAAAATCCCAAAACCAACACCTACACACACTGCACGAAAAACGATGCAGAGAAGAGGAAAAAGCGCGGCGGTTGCGCGGCACGAGCCCACCTCACGCGGCGGAAGGGCGGCGCTTTGAACTCAACAGTGTATCGTTTTTCATGGGTGTTCTTAGAAAACCCTGAGATGATTTTACAAGTATAAAGTTTTTCATTTTGAGCCAAAAAAATTTCAACAGAAACTCAGGTTTTGAAAAAATATGGTTTTTGGGTTTTTTACGGTTCCGAACTTCGTTACACTTCACTACCAAGCTAGTTTAAGTTTAGTTAGGCTCTGATACCACTGTAAGTCCACGTTGCGACCCCCGGTTCTTACGGGGAGGCGGAAACGGTATAAAAATCAAATTTTTAGTGCAATACGCAACATGGACTATGCAAGGTCGGGATCGTTGTCTAAACTAAAACTAGCAACCTAGCTAAAGAAGTTTAGCTACTCGGATGAAGATGGTTATACCTAGACTTGAACTCCTTCGTCTTCAAACTTTGTAGAGGTTGATGGTTCTCCTTTGTCGCCTTCTTCCGTCGAAGATGGATCCACCTCGAAGGCTCGACCTTTGGGCTCTTTCTCGTACTTGGAGTGAACTAGAATCGCCGGCTTGCTAGACCCTTGATCCTAGAGTGAGTAGAGAGTGTTTAGGGTTTGCTTTTCTTTTTCAAGAGAAGGATTCTCAACTCATGAGAAGGTTTCTCTTGACAAGAGGAAGAAGAAGATGAAATGAAGAGAGAGAGTGAGTATGATAGAATGAGCCTTCCTTTTTCCTTTTGCAACCATATCAAAATGAAAAAGGTTTAATCAAATAATAATAATAATCAAAATGAAAAAGGTTTGATGGATAGTTTAGAATGACTAATATCATTACAAGCATTAAATGAATAAAGCAAGAATGAAAAGGCATCTTGCATTTGTAATGATGGTAGTCAAATGTTCAACCATGGTCAACAAGTCAACAAAAACTAACCATGACACAATTTCATTTTATTATATATTATTAAATGATATAATACAAATCCATTAGGGTTTGGAAAAAGACGACTGTCAACTGTGCATACGCACCCGTTCCGAAACCCTAATGGAAATCATCTTCCTCCTCCTCAAATAACTGTGCATACACACCTGCATTCTTGTTCCGAGGAACATGAACACTGAGAGATAAAAGCAACCCCAAATACTATACCAGTATCCGGCTCAAACCAGAGCCCGCTGGTAATATCTGTCCGGACTCCAAACGTGCACAAGTGCGCGGATGAGAACGAACCCTGTCGCAAAACCATGCGACCTCTACTCTGTTTTGCCCATAGGCGAATACCCTCTGTGTGGGACTCTAAAGACTCGACACTACGCTGGCAGTGGGTTTAACCACAGACCGCAAGCGGCACTAGCTGTGCGTAACGGTCCCCAGGTAGATGTCGACAAGAAGGCTGACGAGGTGAAACCCCATCGGTACTCCTACTGAGTCTGAATATGACAGTCTCCGTACAGTCCGGTCTGTTCGTCTGATACATCGCATGGCGGGCCTAGGGGGCGGTAAACGTCAGTCCCCCAATAGCGGTACAAGTCGTGCCGGAGCGAAGCCCAAAACACCCTGAGATAACACTGGAAACCTACCAGTATATCTCGTTTGCCCTGGCCAGGGACTACTCGTGTAATGGCTCTCCTAGACACAGCGCGATGTCAACCCCCAATACCGGGAGAGACGAATCCTGTCTAACCGTCACTGCCTCCAAGTGCTTCGGGACTGCACCCAACCACCACCTGTTTGCACGACTCCTTTGAGCCGTGGTAGGGTAGTGATCAAAGTGCAGTGGGAACACACTCGAGGCGAAGTGCCAGTGTCAAGTCAGCGGACTAAGCTGTACTCATGTCACCTGGGAACTGATGACTGACGATAGGTATAATACCAACCTGTCAGTTCCCGACGAGTCCTGTCCGGTGTACTCGTAACCCAACGAGCACCCGTATACTATCTCCAGTACGACGTACTGATGGCTGTGGGACAGACCATCTCCCACACTGGGATGAGAAGCGCATACGCTAGTCTACTCCGGAGTATCGATGCCCTGTCTCGATAGTCCTGCGACTAGGGACCTGTATAAGGATGTGCTTATATATTACCCAGCCCCCACTAGTGTGACTGCCATCACAACGCTGGTAATCAAGCAAAGATCCTAAGGGCTCCACTAATGCGTATAAGTGATATAGTAAAATGAACACAAGTACACATTGAAGTAGAGACAAACCAAGTAGCATACTACTATTTTGAGCAAGATTGTATATACAAGGTGAATATCCCAAGCATCCATTAAGTAATATACAAACTAGTATGATACAGTAATGGCCTCTAGGGCATATACACTAACACAGCGCTCATAAACTGGCATCATGCGCTCATCATCTGGCGCCTAGCGCTGAATGTGACACGTGTCCCTTACATGTGCGCTATCTAGCAGAAGCGCACTGAGCTTTTTGATTGGCGCAAAGCGCCTAGCGCGCCACGTGTTGCGCTGACAGAACATAAATTGTTCTTTAATAAGCCTAGAGCTCTGGTGAATGCTCAGCATTCAATAAAAAGACAAAAATATTGTCAGAAGGGCCAAGCCCAAATAAAGGCTCAATAGCCAGAATAAAATGTTAATCATTTATTGGACTTAGCCCAATATTGACCATAAGTCCTCAACTTATATTTAATTGAGCCCATCTGCTCATGAATATTTAACAGATCTTAGTCCCAAATTGGACTACAGATCTTTCAACCAACTCACACCGGTTCGAGGGTACATCTCTTTACTCCTCTGATATATGTCGTTGTAATCCTTCAACGTCTTCAGAGAGGTGACGAGTCCCGACAACCACACATTTCACGGACTGTGGGGTGCTTAAGCCCTCGGACTACGATGTCCTTAACCTTGACTGTGAGATCTTTAAACTCACAGACTATGATGTCCTTAACCTCGGACTGTGGGGTCCTTAAGCCCATGGACTACGATGTCCTTAACCTTGACTGTGAGGTCTTTAAACTCATGGACTATGATGTCCTTAACCTCGGACTGTGGGGTCCTTTAAAACCCATGGACTATGATGTCCTTAACCTGGACCGAGATGTCCTTAAACTAACGCTGGACCGTAATGTCCTTAAACTAATCGACCGCAATGTCCCTAAACTAAACAATAGAGTCCAAATGCTCTTTTGTTGGATCTAAACGATCCCGTTAAGTTGATCTTAGTCTAAAATGAGGCTAACATATTCTTAACATACGTTTAAGTTGATCTTAGTCCCAAATGAGGCTAACATATCCTTAAACCCAACCACCAAACCCAAATCTAAGAAAATACGGATTTGGACTAATCCACGCCCTACGGGCGACAACATAAATTAGTCTCCGTATACAATCCACGGGCAACCAAAAACAAAACTAACACACACGACACGAAGTGACCATCTGGAGAAGGAGAAAGTGGTTACCGCGATGCAGTAACGTAATTAACTGCAATGGCTTACACCTGCAGGGAAGAGCGTCCGCACAATCAAAAAACCCTCAAATGAGGGGGAATCTGACGAAGTCTGCTACATCGGCAGCATCCGTTTAAACCTTCGATACATGGTGCCATAAATCAACTTGGCATCTTCGGAGAGGTGGACGGATAGCACCAATTAGCATCTACCCCGAAATTCAGGCGAGACGTCTATCACGTCTTCCCGCGTCTTTCGGCGGGGAACAACTCCCGCTAATGTTTTCTGAAAAGAATTCATTTTACTAAAAAGGTAGCGAGTCAAGAAAAATATAACTATTGATCATGCAAATGGTAGAATGTTAACCCTCGTCAAAACTCGAGATAACCCACAAACTTCCATTACAGAAACGTGCCTTGAGTTTATTAGGATTCTTGTTTTAAGCATAAGCTGGACAACTCCATATACCTTAACATCATTAAGATATGAATCCATTCTATATCCAATATAGAAACAAAAGCACTAATTTAATTAGAACCAGATTAAAAAATTATGCAGCTGTTTCCAGTGCAAAATCGACTAAATGGAAGAAGGCCGTGGAGGATTACTCATCAAGGAGTGCACTGTTCATATCATAATTTTGCATTATTATATTCCCCATTCTTATTCATTTTACAAATAAACAAGTGCTTTTGATCCATGTCTCCTACATAGTTGCAGGTTACAGGTTCTCGGAACAAAAACAGTGAAAATGATGAAAAGACGATACAAAAGTGAGACTATGACCAACAAATGGAAGAATCTTGATCATGCCTACAGTTTGAAGAATACACGAAGATCAATGGACAATTTCACAAAGCATAAAGGCAGTGCAAGGTTCAAGACTTCGACACGAAGCAAACGGTAAAAGTCCACGATATTATGCACTGTGGAAATCTGGAAGAAAACTAGAAGACAGTCTGAGAAACCAAGTGAAGAAACAAGAAGCCAAATGCAACCAGACCAAGACCAGAAAAATCTAGCCCAAGACCCCACCAAATGGCCGCGGATCCGCGGCCAAACAGGGCTCTTGGCCGCGGTTCCGCGGCCATAGTGAGCACGTGTCCGTGCAAAATGCAACGGTGTGGCGGTGCGTTGACTAGGCTTCTTAGGGTAAAATTGTAAATGCAGATAGGGATCGGATGTAACCCTAGGGTTTCTATGATCTATAAATAGAAACCCTAATGCTCTTTTTTGGGGCATGTCTCTTTTTATTCATCTATTTCAGAATTTTAATTCGCTGTAAATGTATGAAGAGAGCATCAAATAAAGTAAGTTCTTCATTTCTATGCCCTAGTTAATTTTCCTTTCTGCCCTAGTATAAATTTCATTTATCTGCCCTAGTTAATTAGTTTAGCACTTTTATTTATTTGCCGTAGATAAAAAAAATGTTTCTTTTAATCAATTCCCTAATGAGTGAGTAGTTCCTCACTTGTTAGGGTTAGGAATAGGAGAGGTTTAAGAGATGAAAATCTCTCACCCGTTTCTTGCCCATCACATATTTTTATAGGACTCCATGCATACATACACACACCGCTCACAATGGCACCCTATCCCACGAGGTAGCGGTGATACCGTAGTTTAAGAGACCGGTTGTATATGTTTTCCATGGAAGTTAGGGTAAGAATTAAGAAAGGAAGGACAAGAACCTAGAGGAAGAAACCTAGTTTCTTCCCGATGGTACTAATCCACTTTATTAATTATTACCATAACACCTAATAGATCTTAATTAGGGCATAGAAAGCGGTGAGGAATATTGACTTTCCAAACTTAACCTAAATCTAACCCTAGCAAGGTTTTAATCCTAGTCTAAATCAACCTTAGTTTTTAGTGATAATCCAATCCACCACAATTGGAATTAACTAATTAGAACAAATAGAAAATACACAAAATCCCTATGGACCGACCCGTACTCACCGGCTAGCTACCAAGCGACGCCGTTCTTGATTGCGGTAATTAATTCTTTGATTCATCTTTTAAAAGCGAAAGCACGCATAAAAACATCGCAAAATCAAATGGTGCCGTCGCCGGGGATGGCGTAGTATTTTCTTTTTGCAATTTCGGGTTAATATAAAATCATAAAATCATAAAAACTGAAAAAGAAAAAAATTATAAAAATTTTATCATCTTGTTATTTTTTGAAGGGTGTTTTGTTTGAATTGTGCAGGATCTACGAACAAATTCAGATCTGGAAAAAATCCAGAGAGCAAAACAGAAAACAGCAGATCTGAACAACAGAAGAAAATCAGAACAGATGAGCAGAAGAAACCTCGGGAACCGAACCGCAGAGTCCACCGCATTTCCGCCGCAGAAATAGCACTTTGACCGTGCAAGCGCGGTCGGTTGGTGACGTCAGCGCGTGGAATCTCCTCTGTAAGCTCCCTCTTCTTCTCTGTAACCCCCTAATATCTCCTCTGTAAAAATTTCCTACAGGGTTTTTTGCGCAAAAACTTCTCCCCTTCTCCAATAGCTTGATCTTGTGCAGGATTCTTTGTGCCGCGCTAAAAAAAATTGTTTGCAAGTGTTTGATTGTGTTTACTGCTCTGCATATCTAAATTGACTTTAAGGGGCTTGAACACCAATCTAGATTGGGTGTGGATTTCATTACCCTTCCAGGACCCCAAAAATCACATAAAGCATATTGCATTGACCATCAAGTTAATTACAAAAGATTAGACTCGGCCCTAAGGACTTCGCGCTCAATAGGACAAAGGAATAGTATAGGCATCGACCGTTGATCTAAACCTGACTTTGTGGTGCCTAGGCTAGACAGGTAGGGAATGGTAACTTTAAAAGGCCCGTCTCACGGTGATTCGTGAACGGATCCCTCCTTTCTCTACTTGTGCTTACCTGGCCATAATTGGCGGTGAAGAGGCGGTTTGAGGTCCTCACATCTTGCCATTTGGAACATTTAGGAGCAGTCTAGCTGACTTAGGTGACCCTAGATCTAGGCTTGATTGTGCATTTGTGATTGAAAGTGTGTCTAAGCCTTTTATTGAAAATCTTTTTTTGCAAAAAGCTCCTCATAAAAAAAACACAAAAAGAAAAAAAAAATTTACAAAAACTTGCCACTTGTCGCTAAGAAATCCGTTGCACCTCACTTACACCCACTTTCCTCTCATTGACATTTTCTTACCCCCCCCCACCTTCTGTTTTTCACCTTTTTGACTACACTACCTCTTTAGTGTATGTCCGGTTGGACTAGGGACACTAGTGCCCGTTTAGTCCGTGTCTCGTTAGTGCTGACTGACGACGCTTTCAACTCCGAAGTCGAAATTCCTTCCACTTCTTTACCTACACCTTCATATTCTTTCTCTTCTAAGGAGATGTCGGGATTCGATCCTAACAACCCCTTACCCGCGGGACTGATTCCACCTCCACTAGGTGCGAATAACCCACAACATCCACCTGTTGAAGCGCCCCAACGAATCGCGCTCCAGGATCTTTTCTACCCTATCTGCACCGCTTTACCAACTTGTCTTTCACTCCCACCGGTAAATGGGGATAACTTTGAGATTAAACCCCATTTCATCAACATGTTGCCAAAATTTCACGGACTGGAATCCGAAGATGCCTATATCTTCATAAACAAATTCCAAAATGTTTGCGCAATGATGAAGACAACACAACTTTCTGATGATGCTATAAGGCTACGTGTCATTCCATTCACCTTATGTGACCTAGCCGAGAAATGGTTGTATAGCACAGCATCACACCCGATTAAAAATTGGGAAGAGTTTGTTAAAGCTTTTCTAAAAAAGTTTTACCCACATCACAAGACCGCGAGAATTCGCAATAAGATTATTCAATTTTCCCAGCTTCCTTCCGAACCCTTTTGGAAGTGTTTTGAAAGATTTAAAGACCTACTTGTTCAATGCCCTCACCACGGCATCGAGAATTGGCAACTTTGCCAAACTTTATACGAAGGATTGAACCCAGCAACGAAGCAGTTGTTGGAAACCATTTGCCAAGGTCACTTTCTAACAAAATCTAGCGAGGAAGCTTGGCAGTTTCTCGACGATCTTGCTGAACAAACACTTCAGTGGGAGAGCACTAAGACCACCTCATCTTCTTCAACAGGTCAGTCTAGGGCAGGCATACATCAATTAGATATGTCGATTGCAATGAAAGCCGAAATGGCCGCACTTACGAAAAAGCTAGAAGCAATTGAGACCAAAATCTCATCGCCTTCTCCTGCCCCTGCTTTACCCCCACGAACTGTTTGTGCTTGTTGTTCAGATCCATCCCATCTTACTGAAGAGTGTCCTTACAATCCACCTGTTCAAGGACAAGATCAAGTCAATGCTGCCTTTCAGCAAAGACAAAGAAATGATCCATACTCTTCAACTTATAATCCGGGTTGGAGGAGCCACGCAAATTTTGCGTGGAATCAAAATCAACAATTCCAAGGCAATAACAACTTTCAAAGGCCTCCTCCTCCACAACAACAAGCACCTCAACAAACTCAATACCAGCAACCTTTCCAACAACAACCTTACCCAAACCAAGTGAACAATTTTGTGCCCAACAACTCTTATCCTCAAAACAATTTTGTTCAACCGATAACGATAAGGTTTCCTCGCTAGAACAAGTCTAGATGCATTTTTAAAATAATCTACACAATCCGCAGCAAGTTTGGAAACTTCCATTCAATCTTTGGTGCAAAACAGTGCTTAACATGATCAGAGTATCAAATCGATTGAGGCCCAAATTGCAAAACTGAATGCTGCGTTGAGCGAGCGAGAAAAGGGAAAGCTTCCGTCTCAACCATTGACAAATCCCGGTCACACACACAACGCACATGTTGCTTATAAACAACAAAATCATAATGTAAATGCTGTGACCACGTTGAGATCTGGAAGAGTGTTGCACAATAATGTGGGTAATAGTGATGATACCCCTGCCGGTGCTTCTTCTTCATCTTCTTCTTCTTCTTCTTCATCTTCATCTTCTCCGTTAGAGCCTATTCTTCATTCTTCACAAGGCTCTACTTCTTCTAATTCGAACGGACCCACATCTCACTTCACGAACACACCAATACTGGGATCCGTTCCAACTCCACAATCTACTCCACAAACATTGGACTCAACAAACTTTCAAAATGTTCCATTTCCAAAGAGGTTAAGGTCCAATAAACCAACTCCCCAAACGGAGAAGATTGTGGAGTTATTCAAGCAGGTTAGCATTAACATACCTCTCTTGGATGCAATCCAACAAGTCCCTTCTTACGCGAAAACCTTAAAGGGCTTATGCACCACGAAGAGAAAGTCTCATATACCCAAGAAAGTGCTCGTAGCTAGTGCCGTGAGCAATGCTATTACCCAACCTCAACCCTTGCCCCAAAAACGGAAGGACCCTGGCTGTCCTACTATTTCAATAATAATTGGGGATAAGAACATCAATCGAGCACTTTTAGATCTTGGTTCCAGTGTTAACCTGCTTCCCTACTCCGTGTATGAGCAATTAGGTGTTGGAGAGTTGAAACCCACTCATTGTACTCTCCAAATGGCTGATCGATCCATCACCCATCCTAGGGGTGAGTTAGAGGATGTGTTGATCAAAGTAGGGGACTTCATATTCCCTGTTGATTTCATTGTTATGGACACACAGCCAGTGGCTAACCCACGGAACCAAATTCCGGTGATCCTCGGTCGACCATTTTTGGCCACTTCCAATGCTGTAATCAATTGTCGAAATGGCTCTATGACTCTATCCTTCGGGAAGATGTCAAGTGAGTTCAACATTTACAAGATAGGAAGTCTGCCCTCCGTGCCTAAAGCTAGTATACGTGATGTTTGCTCGATCCACGAAATCACGCAGGAGAACTGTGAGCTTGAAAAATTTCTGTTCGATCACAGCAGTTTTGACGCCACTAATGCGTTCCTCCTTGAATCTGACACAGTTTGCACAACCGATAACGATTATGAGTGTTTCATTTTTCGGACGATTTTGAAGACTCGCCGCCCGAGTTTGAGTCCTTTGAATTTTTGGATGAGTTAGTTGAACCATCCGACTCAGTTGCTTACAGTGATTTCGAACCATTGCTGGAATCCTTCGAGTTCGAGACAGTCTCACCAATTTTACCACTTCCAAAACTCGAACTCAAGTTGTTGCCGTCTCATCTTAAATATGCTCACTTAGGTGAGAATGAGACCCTTCCTGTTATCATCTCGGCATCTCTAGCTCTCGAGCAAGAGAAAGCCCCGTTAATGGTCTTACAAAACAACCGGCAAGCCTTTGACTGGACTATGGCGGACATCGAGGGGATTAGTCCTCTCATATTTGAACATCATAAGATGGATGATGCCAAGCCAGTAAAGGATCCACAGAGACACCTCGAGGATTTTGTGGTTAATCAACCTCCACCTATAGAAATTGAACCACCACCTTTTCTTCTAATAAAATACGAGAATGCCAATATTCTACTCATAAATGATCATTCACATTCTCGTTTTTATTTATCATCGCCTTTTATCTCCTCACAGTCACATTCACGCAAACACTTTCCATACCACCACTTATATCTTCCCCACTACTTCTTCTCTCTGTACAACATGTTCTTCCACCGACCGATACTTTACACTGATAAATTCTTCAAATGGTTGGTGTTGACTTTTGGTCTTTGCAAAGCTTGGCATTGACTTGTAAAAACTGTTTAACTCAAGTTTAGGGGGTATAATTTTGCTTCCAAAATAACATAAAAAATAAAAATAAAATTAAAAATAAAAAAAAAATTGGGTATTTTTGTAAATTTTCAGATTTTAAAATAAAAATTTTTATTTGCAAATAATTTCCCTTTTTTAGAGGGGTTTATTTGCAAATATCCATCATTTCCCCCTATATATACAGACTCCGACCCCTCTCACTGATCTAAACCCTAAAAAAGAATTTCCTCAGAAACCCTAGCGCTGCCGCCTCATTTTCACCGATCGATCTCGCTAGAGCGTCGCGATTCCGCCGTAGGAGCCCACATCCGCCGCGCTTCCGCCGCAGATTTCTGTCTTCACCCCCTGAATTTTTCAGGGGAGGTTCGATCTCTGTAACCCGTCTCTGTTTTTAAATTTCTAGATCTGTAGATCACCCGATGGCACACAGCATGCAACTTGAACGAGACTTTTCGCATTTTTTTTCACACGAGGTGTACGGTAGTTATTTTGCGAACGAAATAGCGCGTAGGGGTTGGAACTATTTGATATATAATCACCCTCACGCTTATGCACTTCCGGAATTAGTCAATCGTTTTTACGAGTGTATGGAAGATGGGTGTCTCTGTAAGTCCATGTCACGCACCCCACGAGCTCGCGGGGAGGCGGAATATATGAAAAACAATTATCAAAGCTTCGTAACACGGACTTGAGCACACGGATCGTGTCTAAACCATTACTGGCAAACTACGGGAGGTTTAACTACTCTGATTCGAAATTATACCTCACGTTACTTGTCCTTCGGGTCTTCATCGTTGTCCTCCACACCTCGTAGGCTCTATGGAACATGAGCACCTCAACGGCCTCCTCGAGTCAAAGACGATCCACCCGAGAGTCTATAGTCCGAGCTCTAATCTCAAATCTGAGATAACTACGGCTTCTAGTTTGCTAATCTAGAAGTCCTAGAGGGTGTAGAGTATTAGATGGATTACTTAGTTACTTAAACCCTAGGATTCTCAACTCATGAGAGCTTTTAGGGTTTTGAGGAAGAAGATGAAGACTTGAGGAGAGAGAAAGCTTTTGTGATAATGATAATGAATAATTCTCATGAAAGAATATAATGAAGCATACAAATATCTCTTGATAAATATCTAGAAATATCTTGTGAGCTTCATTTAATCCTAAGGGTGAATCACCTCATGAGTCATTAAGCATTTAATGAAAACTTACACCTCATCTCTCCACCTCATTTGTGTTTAATCCAAAAGAAATAAACACAAATGAGTCACCTTCTTCTAGAACCTTCCCGACAAATTACGAGACTGCCCCTCCCATCCGTATTTCCGAAAAACACGGATAATCTTTGACCGAATAAATCTATCTGTATAATACTAGAATCTGGCATAAACCAAAGCCCGCTAGTATTATCTGCCCGATCATAATACGTGCACAAGTGTACGTAAGTGATCGCGGCCCTGCCGTAAAACCATACGGCCTCTACACTTTTTGCCCAGTCCAGGGAAACTCTCTGTGTGGGACTCTAAAGACTCGACACTACGCTGGCAGTGGGTTTAACCATAGGCCGCAAGCGGTACTAGCTGTACGTAACGGTCCCCAGGTAAATGTCGATAAGAAAGACGATGAGGAAACCCATCCGAACTCCAACTGAGTCTGATGTGACAATCTCCGTACAGTCCGGTCAGTTCGTCTAGGACTATCGCATATCAGGCCTAGGGGACGGTAAACGTCAGACCCCTAATAGCCGTATAAGTCGTGTCGGAGTGAAGCCCATTACACCTTGAGAAACTACTGGAAGCCTACCAGTAAATCTCGTTTGCCGTGGCCAGGGACTTTGCGTAATGGCTCTCCATACACAGCGTGATATCAACCCCCAATACCGGGAGAGACGAATCCTGTTTAACCGCCACTGCCTCCAAGTGCTTCGGGATTGCACCCAACTACTACCTGTTTGTACGACTCCTTTGAGCCGTGGTAGGGTAGTAATCTAAATACAGTGAGAACACACCCGTGGCGAAGTAGCAGTATCAAGTCGACGGACTAAACTGTACTCATGTCACCTGGGAACTGCGATCTGACGATGGGTATAAAACCAACCTGCAGTTCCCGGCGAGTCATGTCCGGTGTACCCGTAACCTAACGAGCACCTACATACTATCTCCAGTACAACGTACTGATGGCTGTGGGACAGACCATCTCCCCAACTGGGATGAGAAGCGTACACACTAGTCTACTCCGGAGTATCGATGCCCTATCTCGATAATCCTATGACCAGGGACCTGTATAGGATGTTGCTTATAGACTACCCAGCCCCCACTAGTGTGACTGCCATCACGACGCTGGTAATCAAGCAAAGATCCTAAGGGCTCTACTAATATGTATAAGCGATACTTTAAAATAAACATATGCACATATTAAAGTAGACACAAACCAAGTAGCATACTACCATTTTTAGCAAGACTGTCAATACAACTGTGAATATCCCAAGCTTCCATTAAGTAATATACAAACTAGTATGATACAGTAATGGCCTCTAGGGCATAAACACTAACAATCTCCCACTTGCACTAGGGCCATGTACTGGCATATCGCAGACCTATCATCTCGAATTGCCTCTCGAACTGCGTCTGAGGAATGGCCTTTGTGAATGGATCAGCAGTGTTATGTTAGTTATATGTATGCCCTAGAGGCCATTACTGTACATACGATGTATATTGTAGTGGATGCTAGGACATATATAGGGAGGACTTTCTTGCTCGACTTGATAGTATGCTATCTGGTTGTACTCTATCTTAACATGTACTCTGATTGTCTCTATGTTACATGTTGATAAAGCCCTTAGGATGTGTACTCAACTACTGGGACTATGATGAGATCATACTAGTAGGGCCACGGTAGTCGACGAGTACATCCTATAACTGTTCCTAGTCGAGGGTGTATCGAGACAGGGCATCGATACACCAGAGTAGACTAGCGTATACGCATCTTGACCCATATGATGGGCTATGGATGATCCCATATCCATCGGTGTTTGACATCAAGGATGGTGTACGGGTGCTCAGTGGAGACTGGGTACACTGGACGGACTCGCCGAGAACTCCCAGATGGTATTATACCTCACGTCAGATGGCAGTTCTCCGGTGACACTGGTACAGAGTAGTCTGTTGACCCGAGATCGTCATAGAGTCTTGTGTGATTCCCACTGTGCTTTGATTTCCATCATACCACGTCCAAGAGGGCGTGCAAAAAGGTGGCTTTTGGGTACAGTCCCGAATCACATGGAGGCAATGAGCGATAGGAGGGGATTCGTCTCTCCCGGTATAGGGAGTTGATGTTGTGCTGTGTTCGATTGGCTATAACCGGAAATCCCTGGCCAGGGTTGCTGAGATTTACTGGTAAATGTTATCAGTAGTTTTTCGAACTGTTATAGACCTCATATCGACACGACTTATCGAGCTACTGGGGTCTGACGTTTACCACCCCTAGGCGAGATATGCAACATATCAGACGACGAGACCGGAATGTACGGGAGTGTTACTGTTTGGATTCACAGCAGAATGTACAGGCTTGCTTGTTGATCTTCTGAGCGCTCAATACCTGGGTGGCTGTTACGTTTAGCTGACCGCTTGCAGCTTGTGGGTGTTTGATATGATCATCACCTACTGCCGGCGTATTGACGATTCTTTAGAGTCCTACACAGAGGTTTCTTGGCTCAGGCAAAACGGAGTAGGAGCACATATGTGATATGTGCGGGACCGAGGATAATGCGATATGTGATACCGTATACTATTCTCGCGATATTTGATATCAGCCGGGTCATCGGATCAAGTGATGATTCGATGAATCGGTACGGATAAATATTAGTCGGTTATTTGCGATATAGCCGGATTGTCGGATCAAGTGTTGATTCGATAATTTAATGTATAATAATATATATGATATATTAAATTACATTAACTAATATTTGCTCACTAAAAGATTCTTTTTCTCACCGGATTAATACATTGATATATATGCGATATATGTTAATTGTATTATTTTCTTTTGTTGCAAATATATAATATATATGTGATATATATTATTGTGACATGATATGATTTATTATAAAACATGTTTAAGGATGATATAAAGGGATTAGGGTTTGATTAGGGTTAGCTCCTTCTTGTTCATTCTAGAAGGATTCTATTTTGTCATGATAAAGATATTTTGTTATGACTCATGCTTTGACCTAACCAAACCCTAACTCTAGTTTATTCTCTACATAAGTTTAGCCTCTCATCCTTGACCATGGTTTGATAATCAATCATATATTCTTGATTACTATTCATCACAAAAGGAATTCTATCATTATTCTTCATCTTCTTCCTTCTTCTTTCTTCATGGAAAAAGCTTACTAGCTTTTTTCCAAGTGATGAATAAATGTGAGAAAAAGATAAATAAAGAGAGCAAAAATCCTACTTCATCATCCTCATCTTCCCTTGCCCTTTAGATGAGAGTGTTCACTCAATTTTAGTGAGTGTTAGCTTGTGTTAATGAAACTTCAAGGTAGATCATCTTTGTATCGAAGATCGGAAGCAAGACTGCATCTTTCTCTTCGTGGAACCTCTCGAGAGTCCGGAACCCGATGATCGCAGCAAAGGGACCACAACACGGAGCTTATGAAGTGAAGGACCGGATCTACAAAGGTTGTAATCCCTCTCACTTAGTGTTAAAGTGTTTAGCATGTTAGTTTTCGCCTAAACCCTAGTTTAAAGATCCGGCTTCGGGTTGTTCGGCACGGCTAAAATTTTAATCGGGCATGGTTGATGCCTCGTAGACCCTTGTGCGCGTGCATAGCAACCCTACATGTTATTCTCCGTATCTACTCTCTTTACCTCGATCTCCCGGCGATCTACGATCTCCCTGATCAGGTGATACCGCCTTAAGATGGTCTGGACTTTTGATGGGACCTGGGTTCCTTCGCTAAAGCTATAGCACCGTTGTTGTCACAATACAGAGGTATTGGATCAACACTGGTAGAAACCACCTGAAGTTCTGTGAGGAACTTCTTCATCCAGACAGCTTCTTTTGCGGCATCGCAAGCAGCTAAGTACTCCGCTTCCATCGTTGAGTCAGCAACGGTGTCCTGCTTGGAACTCTTCCAACAGACCGCCCCTCCATTGAGGGTAAAGACATAACCCGACATGGACTTGGAGTCATCCTTGTCACTCTGGAAGCTGGAGTCGGCAAAGGCCTTGATCTGGAGGTCTTTTCCGCCATACACCAAGAACGTCTCCTTAGTCCTCCTCAGGTACTTGAGAATGTTCTTTACTGCTATCCAGTGCTTCTCCCCTGGGTTTGCCTGATACCGGCTTACAACGCTCAATGTGTATGCTACATCTGGTCTGGTACATAACATCGCATACATTATAGAGCCTACCGCAGACGCGTAGGGTATAATCGACATGCGAGCCCTTTCCAAATCAGTCTTGGGAGACATCTCTTTGTAGAGGGTGATTCCGTGACAAGCCGGCAGGTTACCGCACTTAGAATCTTCCATACTGAATCTTTTCAATATGGTGTCTATGTACCTGGACTGCGAAAGTCCCAACATCCTCTTTGATCTATCACGATAGATCTGGATCCCCAGAATGTAGGCGGCATCACCCAGGTCCTTCATGGAGAACTTCTGTGACAAGAATCTTTTGACTGACTGTAGCATAGGAATATCATTTCCTATTAAGAGAATGTCATCCACATACAAGACGAGGAATACAACAGCTCTCCCTACAATCTTACTGTAAATGCATGGTTCATCTGGATTCTTGATAAAGTCGAATTCTTTGACAGTATCATCAAAACAGATGTTCCAACTCTGCGATTCCTGCATTAGTCCATAAATGGATTTAAGCAACTTGCACACTTTACCGCTGCTCCCACTCTGAATGAATCCATCTGGCTGATCCATATAGACGCACTCTTCCAAATTACCATTTAGAAAGGCCGTCTTTACGTCCAACTGCCAGATCTCATAATCGTGCATTTACAGTACAAGTTGCTTCGATCGGATAATTTAACTTTGTTTAGTTTGTCCGTATAATTTTAGAAACTGTTAAAAAGTTCGGGCGGATATCAATAACTCACTTTTTCCCCTGTCGGAAAAATTTTCAAAAGTTGGATTTTTTCTCGAGTTTAAGAACGTTCTAAGTCGTGCAAGTAACGCGGTGGACCCTCTAGAAGACAACAAACCTTAACTCGATTATGTGACCGTCTTGAACTGCCTCTGAACCTTAAGGTTTGTGGCAGTACGGCGTGCCACATGTGAGGCGTTGGCTTGACCCTTCTACGGCTGGACCATTGGTACTGTGGCATGTGATGGATGTTTTTAAACTGATTTCAAGTGTTGAGATATATTGGGGAAATCTTGGGTGTTTGATTGTTCGATCGGAAAGTTTAACATTTTCTGTTTTATCTGGAATGTGATACAATATTTGGAATCCACCAAAAGTTATGAGATAACTAATTTGAATATTATAAACATAGGAGTTTAGTCTCAGATGATCGGTTGCCACGGAATTTTGATGCGATCAAAAGTCTGTTGCAATCACGTAGTGTACGCGGATACTCGCCGGGTAAACTTAATAGACAGCCACGCCCCATAGCCCCGACCAAGTGACTGTAGGAGAACCCCGTCGCCAAAAGCATCCGTTCGGGTGCTCGTGGCAGCGGTGTTCCGCCTTAGTGTACTTCGTCAATGGCATCGGGGGTGCGGCCGTCTACTAAAGTTTGCGACGAGCATGCGATCAGGACGTCGGGAATCTTGTTGAATTGCCCGACTTGATATTGAAAAGAGTTTTCGATAATGAGACTAAAATGCGGGGTTTATAATTGTTAGGCATAAGATGTCTAAGGAATTCATTTGGTTAGGCATGCGATGTCTAAGAAGGTTGCGGATTCCAACTGTTGTAGTTTTACACTTTCTTTTCTGTGACCGTAAGCGTAGTATGTGGTGTATCGCCGGCTTCGTTGCTATACATCAACGACAATCGGGATACGCATACTTGCTTACGTTGATGATATGAGATATTATGCGTTGCTGTGATATGTTATATTGGATCGTCGCGTTTTGAATAGCCGGGGGTTTTATGTGAGATAAGAGTTTTTTTCTTTTTGTTCATGTAAAATTCATTTGTATGTAATATTCTTTTATTGGGGCACTTCCAGGTTGCGGAAGATGTCACCGTTGATGTATATTATTTACTTTTCCGCATTAGGTAGACCCAAGGCGGGGAGCATAAGTAACCGGGTTCTAGGGTCCAGTGGGAGACCATCTCGAGGAGTCGAGACCGGGTCTCCTAACCCTAGAATTGGCTGTGTTGCTTGCCGCTCTCGTAGGGGTCTAGGGATGTGGGTTTGGCTATTCATCGCGACCGTGGAATCCATGTTTTATACAGGCTCGTATTGAAAACACGGACGTCCTAGTATATCCAATATTTCATATATGTTCTTCTGCTGCAATGTTCTGTGATGAGATCATATTACTGCCTGAGACGAATGTTTATATTATATATATGAGATATATGTTATATTGCAGATTTCGTTTCAAAAGAGATGCTTGTGAAGCATAATAAAATGGGACTTCATTAATGAGATTAATGAAATAAAAGAAACCTAAGATGTTGTAGAAACTTGTTTATAAAAACTGGTAGCTCTAGTTCTTGCTTTGCATAGCGGTGTTCCTTGTAGAACATCCAGCACCTTATTCGATAAGGAAAGAGCCGAGATCCCTTCACCGGGAGTGACCTCTTTAGTGAAACTAGCAGATGCTACAAACTCGGTTTGTTTTTTGATTGCTTCTATAGTTCTTGTTTTGCATAGTGGTATTTGTGAAATATCCTGCACCTTATTCGATGAGGAAAGGGCCGACGATCCCTTCACCGGGAGTGACCCCTTTAGCAAAACTAGAAAAGCCTCAAAAACACTCCATTTAAAATCACTCGATTCTACAACGATATCAAGTTCATTACGCAAAGGGTTTTCTGAAAAACCCGTCGTAGCCCTCCGTCATTTCAGATAAGTACTAGTTAGTATTCGAGCTACGTTTGTTGACCATGTTAAGGCATAGTGTGCGGTAGCTGATTAGTGCTTATCTGTATAAGCATATGATGCGATTGGATTAGGGTAGTCGTGCGACTTTGTTGACCATGTTAAGGGTCGTGCGGGTGGGTTTAATTCAATCGGGAAATGACGGGTTGAACTTGACTAGCACTTATGATTTGTTGACCATGTTAAGGTCATATAGCTGCTAGGGGCAAAATATTATTGGGAATTTTAAGTGTTGAAATTTGCAATGAGATTGCATACCTACTATGAGATAGTTGGATCCCGATACCCGCTGCGAGTAAGAGTTACTCCTGGGAGAGTTTTACACATTACAATTACCCGATCAAGTAGGTGTCTAGAAAGGTGTTAACGGGGTTACGCCTCTGGGAAAACGAGGTTTACTTTAATTAGGTTCGTGCGAAAGCACGGGGGACCTCCCTCAAAGTACCGACACTGGCCTGGCTGAAAGATTGGCGAACTTGTAGCGTGTAATTAATCCCGGCTAGTCTTTCCTTTTAGGGTTTGAAGGAAGATTTGATTAAAATAGTGGGAGACATCCTGATTAGATATATTATATAACCAATCTAATCTTGCAAGAGCATACGCTGAGTGTTTTCTTCTCTCTCTCTCCAGGTAGCGACCATATCATGCATTAATCAAGATAATAATACGGATATATTGACCGAACCCGCTTGTTATACTGAGCTGGGGAACGTTGGTCCCGCTCCAACTTATAATTGTTATAAGACAGAGCAGGAAATTGGGGAATACCAGATTTCCCGTGCCGCCCAAACGAAGAAAGTGCATGCTGATGCATCATCTTCGGGTGTGTTCATTACACAGAACTGTTTCTCAGTATCCTTTACGTCCTGGGTATGAGATACCGGATCAGGATCCCACATATGTAATCTGTTACATGAGCTACAGATAGGTAGAGAAATGAGAACGGGTGATAAGTTTCATGAGACTGAAAACGGTGCAAGTGTTGCAGCCAAGTCTGTTGGTCACTATCACCCTGTATTACCAGAATACATTGATTCTGAACGAATGTTATTAGATACCGAACCTGATATACAAAATCATATTAGTATCTTTATTAGTAAAGAAGGATATAATTTTGTATTGTTGGATAATGTTTTGAACATTTCCTATATCAAGAGTTGATCGGTTCAGGCACGTTATCTAAAAGCATTGACGTTCTAAATCAAACTACAGTTCTTAGTATACGGAACACACACAAGAGGAAGAGTTCAGAAATGAACGAATCCTTCTTGAGGCATTGTAGACTAGGTCATATCAATGCGACCCGACTAGCTGAAGTTACATAAAGATGCATATTTAAATTAGTTTGAATTTACATCTTGTGAAACTTGCCGGTCATGTCACAAAGATAAGAAGACCACAGCTCTGTTCATTGGAAACAGAGAAAGAGTTAGTGAACTCTTGAGATTGATACATGCTGATGTATGAAACTCTCCTGTCTACATATGCCAAGACCGGTTCTTTTTACTTCATTACATTCTCTGATAATCTCTCAAGATTCAGACATATGTTCCTGTTGAAACACAAGTCCGAACCTTTTGAGATATTCACAGAATATAAGTTAGAAGTAGAGAACCAAAATACGGGTATAAGTATTATGTCCTTTGATGAGATCAAGGAGGAGAATACTTGAGCATGGAAATCCTGGACTATTCTAATGGAGAATGAGATTCTCTCTTAGCATTACTCCTCCGTATACACCACAGCACGTCGGTGTATCGGGGCGGAGCAATAGTACCTTATTTGATATGGTGTGCTCTATGATGAGTACTACTGAGTTTCCTATTTCCTTTTGGGAGTTATGCACTTGAGAAGCTGCATACCTATTGAATAGGGTTCAAATCAAATCAGTTGCCTACCACTTCATATGTGATATGGAAAGGGAAGAGCCCATATCTTGAGTTTGTTAAGATTTGGGGTTGTCCGGACTATGTCTAAAAGCAAAATCCGAACAAGCTCGAGGCAAGGTCTGTTAGGTAGAACTGGAAAGGTTCCAGCTATACAAACTGCAGCTGATGATTTGGTAGAACCAAAGGATTCAATAGTTTCCAACGAATCTCAGCCTCTCCGCCGATCTAGTAGGGTGACTCACCCACCTGAGAGATACTTCGGTTTCTCTATGACTGTGGGAGCGAGGATTGCATCATGAGATGATGACCCAACTAGTTTCGAGCTGGCCATCAGGAGTGAGACTCTGTAAGAATGGCTGGATGCTTATCGATCTGAGATGGAATCCTTATACACCAACAAAGTATGGACTTTGGTTGCTCTATCTGAAGGGTTAAATCCCCATTAGGAGCAAGTATATCTTGAGAAGATTACTAGGTGTACATGGAAAAGTTGAGACTTTCAAAGCTATGCTACAGTCCATCCAAATCCTACTTGCCACGGCTACATACCATGACTACGATATCTGGCGGTTGGGTGTCATGACAGCTTTTCTAAATGATGTTTTAGAAGAGAGCGTCTATAAGTACACAGCCAGAGGGCTTCGTAGACAGTGGGAGCAGCGGAAACGTGTGCAAGATGTTTTATGTGATAAAGCAGGCATCGCGGAGTTGGAACATCTGTTTTGATGTAGTAGTCAAAGAGTTTGACTTCATCAAAATGGTAGATGAACCTTGTATATACAAAAAGGTAGTAGGGAGTATGGTGGTGATCCTCATAGAGTACGTGGATGACATACTCTTGATAGGGAAGGAGTTTCCTATGCAACGCTCGGTCAATCTCCGCTTATCACAAAGATTCTCCATATAGGATCAAAATGATACCTCCTAAATCCTGGGTTTTTGGATCTATGAGATAGATCTAATTGGATGTTAGGATACTCACTAGTTTTAGTGAGATGGTATCAATCGATCCTGGGGAGAATCACTGGAATGGTTCCCGGGTGATAAGGACGACTGAATGTCAGTCACAGGCATTGTCTTTACCCTCAGTGGAGGGACGGTATGTTGGAAGAGTTCCAAGCTAGATACCGTGAATTACTAGACGATTAAAGGCAAGATACATCGTTACCAAGGATGCTACCAAAGAGGCAGTCTGGATATATATATAAGTTCATGAGATGAACTTTGTTCCTACCATTGTGTGACAATGGAGTTGTGGCTTTAGCCAAGGAACCCCCGTCCCATCAGAAATCCAGATATAATTCTTAGGCAGTATCACCTGATCATGGAGATGGTTGATCTCCAGGGAGATCGAGGTTAGGAGAGTAGACACAGAGGACAACAGCGCGGATCCACTCACAAAGGCCTTTTTTCCCTGTAGAGACTCTTATGGGATGATTGAGTATGAGATACTTCAACCGCAGCAAATTGTTGGGTATGTGATACCACAACAGATGGCCCTAGTGCAAGTGGGAGATTGTTAGTTATATGTATGCCCTAGAGGCCATTACTGTACATACGATGTATATTGTAGTGGATGCTAGGACATATATAGGGAGGACTTTCTTGCTCGACATGATAGTATGCTATCTGGTTGTACTTTATCTTAACATGTACTCTGATTGTCTCTATGTTACATGTTGATAAAGCCCTTAGGATGTGTACTCAACTACTGGGACTATGATGAGATCATACTAGTGGGGTCACGGTAGTCGACGAGTACATCCTATAACTGTTCCTAGTCGAGGGTGTATCGAGACAGGGCATCGATACACCAGAGTAGACTAGCGTATACGCATCTTGACCCATATGATGGGCGATGGATGATCCCATATCCATCGGTGTTTGACATCAAGGATGGTGTACGGGTGCTCAGTGGAGACTGGGTACACTGGACGGACTCGCCGAGAACTCCCAGATGGTATTATACCTCACGTCAGATGGCAGTTCTCCGGTGACACTGGTACAGAGTAGTCTGTTGACCCGAGATCGTCATAGAGTCTTGTGTGATTCCCATTGTGCTTTGATTTCCATCATACCACGTCCAAGAGGGCGTGCAAAAAGGTGGCTTTTGGGTACAGTCCCGAATCACATGGAGGCAATGAGCGATAGGAGGGGATTCGTCTCTCCCGGTATAGGGAGTTGATGTTGTGCTGTGTTCAATTGGCTATAACCGGAAATCCCTGGCCAGGGTTGCTGAGATTTACTGGTAAGTGTTATTAGTAGTTTCTCGAACTGTTATAGACCTCATATCGACACGACTTATCGAGCTACTGGGGTCTGACGTTTACCACCCCTAGGCGAGATATGCAACATATCAGACGACGAGACCGGAATGTACGGGAGTGTTACTGTTTGGATTCACAGGAGAATGTACAGGCTTGCTTGTTGATCTTTTGAGCGCTCAATACCTGGGTGGCTGTTACGTTTAGCTGACCGCTTGCAGCTTGTGGGTGTTTGATATGATCATCACCTACTGCCGGCGTATTGACGATTCTTTAGAGTCCTACACAGAGGTTTCTTGGCTCAGGCAAAACGGAGTAGGAGCACATATGTGATATGTGCGGGACCGAGGATAATGCGATATATGATACCGTATACTATTCTCGCGATATTTGATATCAGCCGGGTCATCGGATCAAGTGATGATTCGATGAATCGGTACGGATAAATATTAGTCGGTTATATGCGATATAGCCGGATTGTCGGATCAAGTGTTGATTCGATAATTTAATGTATAATAATATATATGATATATTAAATTACATTAACTAATATTTGCTCACTAAAAGATTCTTTTTCTCACCGGATTAATACATTGATATATATGCGATATATGTTAATTGTATTATTTTCTTTTGTTGCAAATATATAATATATATGTGATATATATTATTGTGACATGATATGATTTATTATAAAACATGTTTAAGGATGATATAAAGGGATTAGGGTTTGATTAGGGTTAGCTCCTTCTTGTTCATTCTAGAAGGATTCTATTTTGTCATGATAAAGATATTTTGTTATGACTCATGCTTTGACATAACCAAACCCTAACTCTAGTTTATTCTCTACATAAGTTTAGCCTCTCATCCTTGACCATGGTTTGATAATCAATCATATATTCTTGATTACTATTCATCACAAAAGGAATTCTATCATTATTCTTCATCTTCTTCCTTCTTCTTTCTTCATGGAAAAAGCTTACTAGCTTTTTTCCAAGTGATGAATAAATATGAGAAAAAGATAAATAAAGAGAGCAAAAATCCTACTTCATCATCCTCATCTTCCCTTGCCCTTTAGATGAGAGTGTTCACTCAATTTTAGTGAGTGTTAGCTTGTGTTAATGAAACTTCAAGGTAGATCATCTTTGTATCGAAGATCGGAAGCAAGACTGCATCTTTCTCTTCGTGGAACCTCTCGAGAGTCCGGAACCCGATGATCGCAGCAAAGGGACCACAACACGGAGCTTATGAAGTGAAGGACCAGATCTACAAAGGTTGTAATCCCTCTCACTTAGTGTTAAAGTGTTTAGCATGTTAGTTTTCGCCTAAACCTTAGTTTAAAGATCCGGCTTCGGGTTGTTCGGCACGGCTAAAATTTTAATCGGGCATGGTTGATGCCTCGTAGACCCTTGTGCGCGTGCATAGCAACCCTACATGTTATTCTCCGTATCTACTCTCTTTACCTCGATCTCCCGGCGATCTACGATCTCCCTGATCAGGTGATACCGCCTTAAGATGTGTCTGGACTTTTGATGGGACCTGGGTTCCTTCGCTAAAGCTATAGCGCCGTTGTTGTCACAATACAGAGGTATTGGATCAACACTGGTAGAAACCACCTGAAGTTCTGTGAGGAACTTCTTCATCCAGACAGCTTCTTTTGCGGCATCGCAAGCAGCTAAGTACTCCGCTTCCATCGTTGAGTCAGCAACGGTGTCCTGCTTGGAACTCTTCCAACAGACCGCCCCTCCATTGAGGGTAAAGACATAACCCGACATGGACTTGGAGTCATCCTTGTCACTCTAGAAGCTGGAGTCGGCAAAGGCCTTGATCTGGAGGTCTTTTCCGCCATACACCAAGAACGTCTCCTTAGTCCTTCTCAGGTACTTGAGAATGTTCTTTACTGCTATCCAGTGCTTCTCCCCTGGGTTTGCCTGATACCGGCTTACAACGCTCAATGTGTATGCTACATCTGGTCTGGTACATAACATCGCATACATTATAGAGCCTACCGCAGACGCCTAGGGTATAATCGATATGCGAGCCCTTTCCAAATCAGTCTTGGGAGACATCTCTTTGGAGAGGGTGATTCCGTGACAAGCCGGCAGGTTACCGCACTTAGAATCTTCCATACTGAACCTTTTCAATATGGTGTCTATGTACCTGGACTGCGAAAGTCCCAACATCCTCTTTGATCTACCACGATAGATCTGGATCCCCAGAATGTAGGTGGCATCACCCAGGTCCTTCATGGAGAACTTCTGTGACAAGAATCTTTTGACTGACTGTAGCATAGGAATATCATTTCCTATTAAGAGAATGTCATCCACATACAAGACGAGGAATACAACAGCTCTCCCTACAATCTTACTGTATATGCATGGTTCATCTGGATTCTTGATAAAGTCGAATTCTTTGACAGTATCATCAAAACAGATGTTCCAACTCTGCGATTCCTGCTTTAGTCCATAAATGGATTTAAGCAACTTGCACACTTTACCGCTGCTCCCACTCTGAATGAATCCCTCTAGCTGATCCATATAGACGCACTCTTCCAAATTACCATTTAGAAAGGCCGTCTTTACGTCCATCTGCCAGATCTCATAATCGTGGAAGGCAGCAATGGCAAGAAGGGCCCGAATGGATTTGAGCATAGCCACTGGAGAAAAGGTTTTGTCATAGTCCAAACCAGGTCTTTGACGAAAACCCTTAGCAATAAGTCTAGCCTTATAGGTTTCAACCTGTCCATCTACACCAATCTTCTTTCTGAAGATCCATTTGCATCCTACTGGTTTTACCCCATCTGGAGAAATGTCCAAAGTCCATACTTTGTTAGTGTACATGGACTCTATTTCGGTCCGCATTGCATCCAGCCATTTTACCGAGTCGCCGCTCTGAATGGCTTGCTGGAAGCTAGTAGGGTCATCATTATCAATGATGCAATCTTCTCGATCCCCGTCTATGAGAAAACCGTAGTATCTCTCGGGCGGATGAGACTGCCTACTACTTCTGCGGATAGGCGCTGGTATGTCCTTTTCTTCTGAAACTTCTGGTTCTACCATACTTTCAGTAACAGCTTGTGGTTCTAGAATTTCTTCCAGTTCTATTGCGCTCCCACTCTTCTGATTTTCTAAAAATTCAGCTTCCAAGAAGTGGGAATGACGAGAAACAAAAACCTTTTGTTCCTCTGCGTAATAGAAATAATACCCCTTGGAGTTCTTTGGATATCCCACAAACTTACACTGTACTGAGCGTGCCTCGAGCTTGTCCGGATGCTGCTTTTTTACAAAAGCTGGACATCCCCTTGTCTTCAGGTACTGAAGATAGGGTTTCTTCCCACTCCACATCTGATATGGTGTGGTAAGCACAGTCTTGGTTGGAACCTTGTTCAAGAGATATGCAGCTGATTCTAGTGCATAACCCCAGAAAGATCGCGGTAACTCAGCCTTACTCATCATGGAACGAACCATATCCAATAGGGTTCGATTCCGCCTTTCCGATACACCGTTGTGTTGTGGTGTGTATGGAGGAGTAAGCTGAGAGAGAATTTCATTCTCTTTTAAGTGACCTAGGAACTCGGCACTTAAGTATTCACCACCTCGATCAGATCTCAGTGTCTTGATACTTTTGCCTGTTTGGTTTTCCACTTCATTCTTGTATTCCCGGAATTTCTCAAAGGCCTCGGATTTATGCTTCATCAAGAATATATATCCATACCTAGAGAAATCATCTGTAAAAGTAATGAAGTAGGAATAACCACCTCGCGCATGTGTAGACATTGGACCACACACATCGCTGTGTATGAGTCCCAAGAGCGAGCTCGCTCTTACTCCGTGTCCAGTAAACGGAGTCTTAGTCATCTTTCCCATGAGACAAGATTCACAAGTAGCATAAGATTGATATTCGAACGGATTCAAATATCCTTCTCTATGTAACTTAGTCAACCGTGTTTCTTTGATGTGACCTAGTCTACAATACCATAAGAAAGCCTGATTTATTTCCGGAGACTTTCTTTTAAGTGTGTTCTGGACATTGAAAACCTGAGCTTGATTCAATACGTTTATACCGTCATCTAATGTACCGGACCCAATCAGAACTTGATTTAGGTGGATGTGAACCACATCGCTTACGAATGTAAAACCATATCCCTCTCTCGAAAGTGAAGACACTAATATGATATTACAAGTCAAACTAGGTACATACAAACAGTTACGTAGAATCAATATCTGCCCACTTGTCAAACCTAGGCGATATTCTCCTACGGATTCAACGTCCACGCTCATTCCGTTCGCTACTCTGAGAAACAAATCACCTATCCTGATAACTCTACGGTTTCTCAAAGCATGTAATGAATTACAGATATGAGATCCTGCTCCGGTATCTAGTACCCAGGAAGTAGAGTTAATTGACAAACAGTTCTCAATCACAAACACACTCGAGGCCGAAGCCACAACATGCTTCGAATCCTTGCTACTGTCTTCCAAAGCCCTGCAATCCTTCTGCCAATGCCCGTTCCTATAACAATAGGAACATCCCTCCTTACCTACACCAAGACCCAAAACTTTTGCTCTTCCCTTTCCTTCTACTTCACTGACACCGTATATCGGCTTTGTGGAGGTTTCCTCTTTTTACCCTTTGCTTTCGCCCTGGATGCAGAAGAAGAAGGTCCCCCATTAAGCAGAGCGGGTGTCTCCCTGGTTTCTTTCAGGGTGTAAGTAGAGGGTAGGGACTGTGGAAATAAGTCAGCGCATGACCTGTTTCCCAACGTGGTCTCCAAGTCCTTGAGCTCATCAATATAGCTAGTCATCGTAAGGACGTCGTCCCCTACAGATGACCCGACAGCCAACCTCTCTTGAAGTAATTCGTTCGAGGTCTCATATCTTGCGATATGAGATTGCTCTCCATATAAATCTTTGTAATGGAGAAAAATGGAAATTAAGTCCATCTTCTCGTGCTGCTTCTGGTATACACCATCAACTGAAGCCAACATGAGGCACTTAGCATTCGCACTATCCTTTTTCCTTGTCTGACGGATATCCATATCCGCGACAGTGGAAACTGGACCTGGGATGGTGGGGGCTTGAGTAGTAATAGGGTGGTCCAGCTTGTCATAGGCAATGGACATCTGGACAGACCTTTGCCAATCATAAAAGTCAGATTCAGTCATTTTGTTATCTAGATGTAACCTAGTCATGGTCACATGGTCGCTGCAATGAGAGAGAGAGGGGACACTTTAGCATGATGCTCTTGCAAGTTTAGAGTGGTTTTTAGTTTATCTAAACTGGATGGCTCCCACTGTTTCTCGAATCCTTCCTCAAACCATAAAAGAAGAATTAGCCAGGACTGATCTCACCGTACAATACTTGTTTAACCGTTTAGCCAGGCTAGTGTCGGTACTTCGAGGGAGGTTTTACGACGCTTTCGCGAAGTTCCTTAATTAAATAACCTCTTTTCTCTGGAGGCGTAGCCCCGCTGACACTGTTCTAGACACCTACTTGGTTTATAGCATTGATCGTTAAATGACGAATCTCCTGATGAGTAGCGGATACTCACAGTAGGATCGGGATCCAAATATCATCGTGTGATAAAGCTGAAGGAGTCCTACCAAAATTATCACACTCCAAATGGTATGCAACTCTAGCAAGTTTCAGTTTCTTTAGAAACTCCCGATGTGGATTTTTGCCCCATGTTCTTATGACCTTGACGAAGGCCAACAAATCATAAGTCACATGTCAAGTTATGCCCATCATTATCCCTGTTAATTTGAACCTACCCGCACATACCCTTGACGAAGGCCAACATGGTAATACGACTGTCCCAAACCAACGCATCTATTTATGCTACATATGAATACCCCAGCAGCTACCAAACACTATGCCTTGACGAAGGCCAACAAACGTAGCTTGAATACTACTGACCATTCATATGAAATGACGGAAGGCTACGACTGGTTTTGGCGGAACCGTGAACGTAGTGAACTTGATATAATCGAAGGAACCTGATAGCTTTTTAAAAGGAGTGGTTAAAGCTCCGCAATTAAAAAATCTGCTCTTTTAAAATAACCGAGTGGTTTCTTTTAAATTTGTTCCAACGATTCAAACTTTGGTTTATTTTCTTTGCATTAATATAATGCGTCCCATCAATTATCCTATCATTGCAGAAAACAACGAAAATACAACGTCCGCTTATGCCATCCGCATTCGCCACTGGGTCCCGTCATTCACCCGTTAGGTTACTTAACTAACGACAGAGCGGGAGCTGGGCTAGCGCGGATGCAAAACATAAGCAACGCCTACTAGATATCATATATAGATATTGTACATTCGTCAGACGCAATAATAGGCATTCCAGATTACAGATGAACATTATTGGATATACAAGCAATCTGCATTTCCTTTGAGCCTGTAACGAAAGACGGATTACACAGTTGTGATGAATAGCCATTACCCCACCCTAGACCCCTACGGGTACGGCAAACTACCCGCCAAGTACCCGAAGTGAAGCGGCCTCCCTCAACAACGCGAGTAGGCCACTAAATGTAAGTCGATGTACAACACCCCACGACTTGCGGGGAGGCGGAAATATGAAAAACGATCTTGTAGTTTGCTTAAATATCGACTAACCGCATGAATCGAAGCTAAACGATAACTAACAACTAACATAGGAGTTCTAAACTACTATGTGAAGTGATTATACCTGTAGAACCGTGTCCTTCGTCTTTACGAACTCCACCTCCTTCTCGACCTTCTCCAAGTAGTAGACGATCCACCACGAGAGCTTTACTCCAAGCTTTGCCTCTAAACTTGAGGCAACTAGGTTTCTTTAAATGCTAATCAAAGTACCTAGATGATATAGAGTGAGGGTTATGGATTAAGTAGTCTAACTAATCCTTGTACTCAACACATGAGAGGGGAGGATTAGGGTTTGAAGAGAGGAAGCTTGAGGAGAGAGAAGGTGAGAATGATAATTGATATGAGAAAATGAGTTATCATAATATATATGAAGCATTAAGATTTATCAATAAAAGAAAATCAAATGATGAATAATCATGCTTCATAAATATCTAATGGTGATTCATTACCATGAGTCATTAAGCATTTATGATGCATTAATGACATGGATGAATCACTCATATGACTCACTAATCTCATTCAATGTATATGCCACCTTAACCTCTTTAGTCACTATCTTCTAGAAGCTTCTCGCGCAATTACGAGAATGCCCCTCCTATCCGTGAAAACACGGAAAAACTTTAGACTGTATAAATCCAATAACCGGATACTAGTAACTGGCTTAAACCAAAGCCGACTAGTAAAAACTGTCCGAAAGTCGTACGTGCGTAAACACACGTATGCGTCCGAACTCTTGTCGTAAAACCATACGACCTCTATATCGTTTCGCCTGAAGTAGGGAAACTCTCTGTGTGGGACTCTAGAGACTCGACTAATACGCTGGCAGTGGGTTTAACCATAGACCGCAAGCGGCACTAGCTGTACGTAACGGTCCCCAGGTAGATGTCGATAAGAAGGCCGATGAGGAAACCCATCCGAACTCCTACTGAGCCTGCTGTGAAAATCTCCATACAGTCCGGTCCGTTCGTCTAAGACTATCGCATATCTGGCCTAGGGGGCGGCAAGCGTCAGTCCCCGAATAGCGGTATAAGTCGTGTCGGAGCGAAGCCCATTACACCCTGAGAAACTACTGGAACCTACCAGTAAATCTCGCTTGCCCTGGCCAGGGACTTTGCGTAATGGCTCTCTGACACAGCGCGATATCAACCCCCAATACCGGGAGAGACGAATCCTGTCTAACCACCACTGCCTCCAAGTGCTCGGGACTGCACCCAACTGCTACCTGTTTGCACGACTCCTTTGAGCCGTGGTAGGGTAGCAATCTAAGAACAGTGGGACACACTCGAGGTGAAGTAGCAGTGTCAAGTCTGCGTACTATGCTGTACTCATGTCACCTAGGAACTGTTCACTGACGACTGGTATAAAACCAACCAACAGTTCTCTGTGAGTCCTGTCCGGTGTACCCGTAACCTAACGAGCACCTGCATACTATCTCCAGTACGACGTACTGACGGCTGTGGGACAGACCATCTCCGCAACTGGGATGAGAAGCGTACACACTAGTCTACTCCGGAGTATCGATGCCCTGTCTCGATAATCCAACGACTAGGGACCTGAATAAGGATGTGCTTGTAGACTACCCAGCCCCCACTAGTGTGACTGCCATCACAACGCTGGTACTCAAGCAAGATCCTAAGAGCTCTATCAATACGTATACTCACATATTAAGATAGAAAAACCAAGTAGCATACTACCATGTTTAGCAAGACTGTTATATACATGTGAATATCCCAAGCTTCCATTAAGTAATATACAAACTAGTATGATACAGTAATGGCCTTCTAGGGCATAAACACTAACAATCTCCCACTTGCACTAGGGCAATGTACTGGCGTATCGAAGACCAATGATCTCGAGTAGCCTCTCGAACTGAATCTGAGGTAGGGCCTTAGTGAATGGATCAGCAATGTTATCCTCTGTATTTACTCTCTTTACCTCGATCTCCCGGCGATCTACGATCTCCCTGATCAGGTGATACCGCCTTAATATGTGTCTGGACTTCTGATGGGACCTGGGTTCCTTCGCTAAAGCTATAGCGCTGTTGTTGTCGCTATACAAAGGTATTGGACCAACACTGGTAGGAACCACCTGAAGTTCTGTGAGGAACTTCTTCATCCAGACAGCTTCTTTTGCGGCATCGCAAGCAGCTATGTACTCCGCTTCCATCGTTGAGTAAGCAACGGTGTCCTGCTTGGAACTCTTCCAACAGACCGCCCCTCCATTGAGGGTAAAGACATAACCCGACATGGACTTGGAGTCATCCTTGTCACTCTGGAAGCCGGAATCAGCATAGGCCTCCATCCTGAGGTCTTTTCCGCCGTAAACTAAGAACATCTCCTTAGTCCTCCTCAGGTACTTGAGAATGTTCTTTACTGCTATCCAGTGATTCTCCCCTGGGTTTGCCTGATACCGGCTTACAACGCTCAATGCGTATGCTACATCTGGTCTAGTACATAACATCGCATGCATTATAGAGCCTACCGCAGAAGCGTAGGGTATAATCGACATGCGTTCCCTTTCCAAATCAGTCTTGGGAGACATCTCTTTGGAGAGGGTGATTCCGTGACAAGCCGGTAGGTTACCGCGCTTAGAATCTTCCATGCTGAATCTTTTCAATATAGTGTCTATGTACCTGGACTATGAAAGTCCCAACATCCTCTTTGATCTATCACGATAGATCTGGATCCCCAGAATGTAAGTGGCATCACCCAGGTCCTTCATGGAGAATTTCTGTGATAAGAATCTTTTGACTGGCTGTAGCATAGGAATATCATTTCCTATTAGGAGAATGTCATCCACGTACAAGACGAGGAATACAACAACTCTCCCTACAATCTTACTGTATATGCATGGTTCATCTGGATTTTTGATAAAGTCGAATTCTTTGACAGTATCATCAAAACAGATGTTCCAACTCCGCGATGCCTGCTTTAGTCCATAAATGGACTTAAGCAGCTTACATACTTTACCGCTGCTCCCACTCTGAATGAATCCCTCTGGCTGATCCATATAGACGCTCACTTCTAAATTTCCATTTAGAAATGCCGTCTTTACGGCCATCTGCCAGATCTCATAATCGTGGAAGGCAGCAATAGCAAGAAGGACCCGAATGGATTTCAACATAGCCACTGGAGAAAAGGTTTCGTCATAGTCCAAACTAGGTCTTTGACGGAAACCCTTTGCAACAAGTCTAGCCTTATAGGTTTCAACCTGTCCATCTACACCAATCTTCTTTCTGAAGATCCACTTGCATCCAACGGGTTTTACCCCATCTGGAGCAGTGTCCAAAGTCCATACTTTGTTAGTGTACATGGACTCTATTTCGGTCCGCATTGCATCCAGCCATTTTACCGAGTCGCCGCTCTGAATGGCTTGCTGGAAGCTAGTAGGGTCGTCATTATCAATGACGCAATCTTCTCGATCCCCGTCTATGAGAAAACCGTAGTATCTCTCGGACGGATGAGACTGCCTACAACTTCTGCGGATAGGCGCTGGTATGTCCCTTTCTTCTGAAACTTCTTGTTCTACCAAACTTTCAGTATCAGCTTATGGTTCTGGAATTTCTTCCAGTTCTACTGCGCTCCCACTCTTCTGATTTTCTAAAAATTCAGTTTCTAAGAAGCGGGCATGACAAGAAACAAAAACCTTTTGTTCCTCTGCGTAGTAGAAGCAATATCCCATGGAGTTCTTTGGATATCCCACAAACTTACACTCTACTGAACGTGCCTCGAGCTTGTCCGGATGCTGCTTTTTTACAAAAGCTGGACATCCCCATGTCTTCAGGTACTGAAGATAGGGTTTCTTCCCACTCCACATCTGATATGGTGTGGAAGGCACAGTCTTGGTTGGAACCTTGTTCAAAAGATATGCCGCTGATTCTAGCGCATAACCCCAGAATGATCGCGGTAACTCAGCCTTACTCATCATGGAACGAACCATATCCAATAGGGTTCGATTCCTCCTTTCCGATACACCGTTGTGTTGTGGTGTGTATGGAGGAGTAAGCTGAGAGAGAATTCCTTTCTCTTTTAAGTAACCCAGGAACTCGGCACTTAAGTATTCACCACCTCGATCAGATCCCAGTGTCTTAATACTTTTGCCTGTTTGGTTTTCCACTTCATTCTTGTATTCCTGGAATTTCTCAAAGGCCTCGGATTTATGCTTCATCAAGAAGACATGTCCATACCTAGAGAAATCATCCGTAAAAGTAATGAAGTAGGAATAACCACCTCGCGCATGTGTAGACATTGGACCGCACACGTCACTGTGTACGAGTCCTAAGAGCTCGCTCGCTCTTACTCCGTGTCCAGTAAACGGAGTCTTTGTCATCTTTCCCATGAGACAAGATTCACAAGTGGTATAAGATTGATATTCGAACGGATTCAAATATCCTTCTCTATGTAACTTTGTTAATCGTGTTTCATTGATGTGACCTAGTCTACAATGCCATAAGAAAGCCTGATTCATTTCTGGAGACTTTCTTTTAAGTGTGTTCTGGACATTGAAAACTTGAGCTTGATTCAATACGTATATACCGTCATCTAATGTACCGGACCCAATCAGAACTTGATTTAGGTGGATGTGAACTACATCGCTTACGAATGTAAAGTCATATCCCTCTCTTGAAAGTGAGGACACTGATATGATATTACAAGTCAAACTAGGTACATACAGACAGTTACGTAGAATCAATATCTGCCCACTTGTCAAACCTAGGCAATATTCTCGCACGGATTCAGCGTCCACGCTCATTCCGTTTGCAACTCTGAGAGACAAATCACCTATCCTTATAGCTTTACGGTTTCTCAAAGCATGTAACGAATTACAGATATGAGATCCTGCTCCGGTATCTAGTACCCAGGAAGTAGAGTTAATTGACAAACAGTTCTCAATTACAAACACATTTGAGGCTGAAGCCACAACATGCTTCGTATCCTGGCTACTGGCTTCCAAAGCCCTGCAATCCTTCTGCCAATATCCGTTCCCATAACAATAGGAATATCCCTCCTTACCTACACCAAGTCCCGAAACTTTTTCTCTTCCCTTTCCTCCTACTTTGCTGACACCGTATATCGGCTTTGTAGAGGTCTTCTTCTTTTCACCCTTTGCTTTCGCCCTGGATGTAGAAGAAGAAGGTCCCCCATTAAGCAGAGCTTGTGTCTCCCTGGTTTCTTTCAGGGTATAAGTAGAGGGTAGGGACTATGGAAATAAGTCAGCATATGACCTGTTTCCCAACGTGGTCTCCAGGTCCTTGAGCTCATCACTATAGCTAGTCATCGTAAGGACGTCGTCCCTTACAGATGACCCGTCAGCCGACCTCGCTTGAATTAATTCGTTCGAGGCCTCATATCTTGCGATATGAGATTGCTCTCCATATAAATCTTTGTTATGGAGAAAGATGGAAACAGAGTCCATCTTCTCGTGCTGCTTCTGGTTTATACCATCAACTGAAGCCAACACGAGGCACTTGGCTTTCGCTTTATCCTTTTCCTTTGTCTGACGGATATCCATATCCGCGACGGTGGAAACTGGACCTGGGACGGCGGGATCTTGAGTAGTAATAGGGTGGTCCAGCTTGTCATAGGCAATGGTCATCTGGACAGACCTTTGCCAGTCATAAAAGTTAGATTCAGTCAACTTGTTATCTAGATGTAACCTAGTCATGGTCACAAGGTTGCTGCAAAGAGAGAGAGAGAAGAAAACACTTTAGCATGATGCTCTTGCAAGTTTAGATTGGTTTTTAATTTATCTAAACTGGATGGCTCCCACTGTTTCTCGAATCCTTCCTCAAACCATAAAAGAAGAATTAGCCAGGACTATTCTCACTGTACAATACTTGCTTAACCGTTCAGCCAGGCTAGTGTCGGTACTTCGAGGGAGGTTTTCCAACGCTTTCACGAAGTTCCTTAATTAAATAACCTCTTTTCTCTGGGGGCGTAACCCCGCTGACACCTTTCTTGACACCTACTTGGTTTATAGTATTGATCGTTAAGTGACGAATCTCCTGATAAGTAGCATATACTCACAGTAGGATCGGGATCCAAATATCATCGTATGATAATGTTGAAGGAATCCTACCAACATTCATCAAACTTCAAATGGTATGCATCTCTTTGCAAATTTCAGTTTCTTTAGAAATTCCCGATATATATTTTTGCCCCATGTTCTTATGACCTTGACGAAAGCCAACAAATCATAAAACACATGTCAAGTTCTGCCCATCATTATCTTGTTAATTTGAACCCACCCGTATATACCCTTGACGAAAGCCAACAAGGTTATACGACTGTCCCAAACCAACTCATCTATCTATGCAACAAATGAATACCCCAGCAGCTACCAAACACTATGCCTTGACGAAAGCCAACAAACATAGCTTGAATACTACTGACTATCCATAAGAAATGACGGAGGGCTACGACTAGTTTTGGCGAAACCATGAACGTAGTGAACTTGATATAATCGAAGGAACCTGATAGCTTTTTAAAAGGAGTGGTTAAAGCTCCGCAATTAAAAATTCTGCTCTTTTAAAATAACCGAGTGGTTTCTTTTAAATTGTTCCAACGATTCAACTTTTGGTTTATTTTCTTTGCATTATAAATAATGCGTCCCATCATTAACCTATCATTGCAGAAAACAACGAAAATACAACGTCCTCTTATGCCATCCGCATTCGCCACGGGGTCCCGTCATCACCCGTTAGGTTACTTAACTAACGACAGAGCGGGGGCTGGGCTAGCGCGGGTGTAAAACATAAGTGACGTCTAAATAGCTATCTTATATAGATATTGTACATTCGTCAGACGCAATAATAGGCATTCCAGATCTCATATGAACTTTATTGGATTTGCAAGCAATCCGTGTTTGTTTAGAGCCTGCAACAAAAGACGGATTACACAGTTGTGATGAATAGCCATTACCCCACCCGAGACCCCTACGGGTATGGCAAACTACCCGCCAAATACCCGAAGTGAAGCGGTCTCCCTCAACAAAGTGAGTAGGCCACTAAACACTTCAAAGTACCCGGTAGTTTGTGCACCCCACCTTGGGTCTATCCTAGGAGCAAAAACAGTAAAATGAAATAATACAACGGTGGCTACAACCGCAACCTGGATGTGCCCCGCAAAATAATATTACAACATATTACAATTACATCGAATGAATTAAAATAATAACCCATCACAAACCCCGGCTAAACATCACAATAGTCCAATACAGTTCACATCCACAAACAGTAAAAACCATTACAGAAATGTGCAACCCCCTGCCAACCGACATACTAGCAGTTAGGGGAGGTTTACGAACACATTATACAAACACAGATATAATCAAATTAGCAAACATCGCAAAATTTCGATCGAGCAAAACACTCTAGATTCTACTCCAATACTTCTCTGTGCACCTGAGACTTGAGCAGAAAACTAAACATCCAAAAATATCACTGTTAACACCAGAAAGTCACTGAAGAAATTTGGGCCGACTCGGCCCTAACTCGGCCGCGGATCCGCGGCGGATCGCATGGATCCGCCGCGGTTCCGCGGCAAGTTAGCCGAGTTACGCGACCAAATTTCTTGAGTACCCCTATAATTTCCTGCTTGTTATTCTGCAGGTCCCTGAAAAAATTTTAGGGCCTGTTTAAATTTCGACAGAAACTGTGTAAAACGATGATCTTTCCGGTTCCTTTTTGCGTTCGAAATACTTATGACTTTGCTAATGAGTTAATTATTGTTTAGCGAGGCTCTGATACCATTGTAAGTCGATGTACAACACCCCATGACTTGCGGGGAGGCGGAAATATGAAAAACGATCTTGTAGTTTGCTTAAACATCGACTAACCGCATGAATCGAAGCTAAACGATAACTAACAACTAACATAGAAGTTCTAAACTACTATGTGAAGTGATTATACCTGTATAACCGTGTCCTTCATCTTTACGAACTCCACCTCCTCCTCGACCTTCTCCAAGTAGTAGACGATCCACCACGAGAGCTTTACTCCAAGCTTTGCCTCTAAACTTGAGGGAACTAGGTTTCTTTAAGTGCTAATCAAAGTACCTAGATGATATAGAGTGAGGGTTATGGATTAAGTAGTCTAACTAATCCTTGTACTCAACACATGAGAGGGGAGGATTAGGGTTTGAAGAGAGAAAGCTTGAGGAGAGAGAAGGTGAGAATGATAATTGATATGAGAAAATGAGTTATCATAATATATATGAAGCATTAAGATTTATCAATAAAAGAAAATCAAATGATGAATAATCATGCTTCATAAATATCTAATGGTGATTCATTACCATGAGTCATTAAGCATTTATGATGCATTAATGACATGGATGAATCACTCATTTGACTCACTAATCTCATTCAATGTATATGCCACCTTAACCTCCTTAGTCACCATCTTCTAGAAGCTTCTCGCACAATTACGAGAACGCCCCTCCTATCCGTGAAAATACGGAAAAACTTTAGACTGTATAAATCCAATAACCGGATACTAGTAACTGGCTTAAACTAAAGCCGACTAGTAAAAACTGTCCGAAAGTCGTACGTGCGTAAACACACGTATGCGTCCGAACTCTTGTCGTAAAACCATACGACCTCTATATCGTTTCGCCTGAAGTAGGGAAACTCTCTGTGTGGGACTCTAGAGACTCGACTACTACGCTGGCAGTGGGTTTAACCATAGACCGCAAGCGGCACTAGCTGTACGTAACGGTCCCCAGGTAGATGTCGATAAGAAGGCCGATGAGGAAACCCATCCGAACTCCTACTGAGCCTGCTGTGACAATCTCCATACAGTCCGGTCCGTTCGTCTAAGACTATCGCATATCTGGCCTAGGGGGCGGCAAGCGTCAGTCCCCGAATAGCGGTATAAGTCGTGTCGGAGCGAAGCCCATTACACCCTGAGAAACTACTGGAACCTACCAGTAAATCTCGCTTGCCCTGGCCAGGGACTTTGCGTAATGGCTCTCTGACACAACGCGATATCAACCCCCAATACCGGGAGAGACGAATCCTGTCTAACCGCCACTGCCTCCAAGTGCTCGGGACTGCACCCAACTGCTACCTGTTTGCACGACTCCTTTGAGCCATGGTAGGGTAGCAATCTAAGAACAGTGGGACACACTCAAGGTGAAGTAGCAGTGTCAAGTTTGCGGACTATGTTGTACTCATGTCACCTGGGAACTGTTCACTGACGACTAGTATAAAACCAACCAACAGTTCCCTGTGAGTCCTGTCCGGTGTACCCGTAACCTAACGAGCACCTGCATACTATCTCCAGTACGACGTACTGACGGCTGTGGGACAGACCATCTCCCCAACTGGGATGAGAAGCGTACACACTAGTCTACTCCGGAGTATCGATGCCCTGTCTCGATAATCCAACGACTAGGGACCTGAATAAGGATGTGCTTGTAGACTACCCAGCCTCCACTAGTATAACTGCCATCACAACGCTGGTAGTCAAGCAAGATCCTAAGAGCTCTATCAATACGTATACTCACATATTAAGATAGAAAAACCAAGTAGCATACTACCATGTTTAGCAAGACTGTTATATACATGTGAATATCCCAAGCTTCCATTAAGTAATATACAAACTAGTATGATACAGTAATGGCCTTCTAGGGCATAAACACTAACACTAAACAGTTCAAAGTACCCGGTAGTTTGTGCACCCCACCTTGGGTCTATCCTAGGAGCAGAAAACAGTAAATGAAATAATACAACAGTGGCTACAACCTCAGCCCGGATGTGCCCCGCAAAAGAATATTACATCATATTACAATTTACATCGAATGAAAGAATATAAAAACTCATCTCAAACCCCGGCTAATCATCACAACGATCCAATGAAGTTCATATACACAAACCAGTAAAAACCATTACAGAAATGTGCAACCCCCTGCTAACCGACATACTAGCAATTAGGGGAGGTTTACGAACACATTAAACATCACAGATAAAACTTGATTAGCAAATAATTTAGAATTTCGATCGACAACCTTTTTCCGTCTCTACCCCAAATGCAAGCCAGCACTGAAATAACCTGGGCAGAAACAAAATATACAGGAAAACAGAACACCCAAAAATAAGAGTTACTGTGTAAATACGAGTCAACTCGGAGTTGACTCGGCCGCGGATCCGCGGCGGATAGCACTAATCCGCCGCGCTTCCGCGGCAGTCTCACCGAGTTGGGATCTCGTATTTCTCCAGTATTCTTAGAATTCCCTGCTGTGAATTTTCATACCTCTGAAATAATTTTTTCGACAAGTTTAAAATTGACAGAAACTTGAGGGTTCGGGGTTAAGTTTTCGTGTTTTTCCGACGATCAAAGTTCTAATTAGTTGCTACCAAGCTAGTAAAGGTTTAGTAGGCTCTGATACCACTGTAAGTCCATGTCACGCACCCCACAAGCTCGCGGGGAGGCGGAATATATGAAAAACAATTATCAAAGCTTCGTAACACGGACTTGAGCACACGGATCGTGTCTAAACCATTACTGGCAAACTACGGGAGGTTTAACTACTCTGATTCGAAATTATACCTCACGTTACTTGTCCTTCGGGTCTTCATCGATGTCTTCCACACCTCGTAGGCTCTATGGAACATGGGCACCACAACGGCCTCCTCGAGTCAAAGACGATCCACCCGAGAGTCTATAGTCCGAGCTCTAATCTCAAATCTGAGATAACTACGGCTTCTAGTTTGCTAATCTAGAAGTCTTAGAGGGTGTAGAGTATTAGATGGATTACTTAGTCACTTAAACCCTAGGATTCTCAACTCATGAGAGCTTTTAGGGTTTTGAGGAAGAAGATGAAGACTTGAGGAGAGAGAAAGCTTTTGTGATAATGATAATGAATAATTCTCATGAAAGAATATAATGAAGCATACAAATATCTCTTGATAAATATCTAGAAATATCTTGTGAGCTTCATTTAATCCTAAGGGTGAATCACCTCATGAGTCATTAAGCATTTAATGAAAACTTACACCTCATCTCTCCACCTCATTTGTGTTTAATCCAAAAGAAATAAACACAAATGAGTCACCTTCTTCTAGAACCTTCCCGACAAATTACGAGACTGTCCCTCCCATCCGTATTTCCGAAAAACACGGATAATCTTTGACTGAATAAATCTATCTGTATAATACTAGAATCTGGCTTAAACCAAAGCCCGCTAGTATTATCTGCCCGATCATAATACGTGCACAAGTGTACGTAAGTGATTGCGGCCCTGCCGTAAAACCATACGGCCTCTACACTTTTTGCCCAGTCCAGGGAAACTCTCTGTGTGGGACTCTAAAAACTCGACACTACGCTGGCAGTGGGTTTAACCACAGGCCGCAAGCGGTACTAGCTGTACGTAACGGTCCCCAGGTAAATGTCGATAAGAAGGACGATGGGGAAACCCATCCGAACTCCAACTGAGTCTGATATGACAATCTCTGTACAGTCCGGTCTGTTCGTCTAGGACTATCGCATATCAGGCCTAGGGGGCAGTAAACGTCAGAACCCTAATAGGGGTATAAGTCGTATCGGAGTGAAGCCCATTACACCTTGAGAAACTACTGGAAGCCTACCAGTAAATCTCGTTTGCCCTGGCCAGGGACTTTGCGTAATGGCTCTCCATACACAGCGCGATATCAACCCCCAATACCGGGAGAGACGAATCCTGTCTAACCGTCACTGCCTCCAAGTGCTTCGGGACTGCACCCAACTACTACCTGTTTGCACGACTCCTTTGAGCCGTGGTAGGGTAGTAATCTAAGTACAGTGGGAACACACCCGAGGCGAAGTAGCAGTATCAAGTCGACGGACTAAGCTGTACTCATGTCACCTGGGAACTGCTATCTGACGATGGGTATAAAACCAACCTGCAGTTCCCGGCGAGTCCTGTCCGGTGTACCCGTAACCTAACGAGCACCTGCATACTATCTCCAGTACAACGTACTGATGGCTGTGGGACAGACCATCTCCTCAACTGGGATGAGAAGCGTACACACTAGTCTACTCCGGAGTATCGATGCCCTGTCTCGATAATCCTACGACCAGGGACCTGTATAGGATGTTGCTTATAGACTACCCAGCCCCCACTAGTGTGACTGCCATCACGACGCTGGTAATCAAGCAAAGATCCTAAGGGCTCTACTAATATGTATATGCGATACGTTAAAAGAAACATATGCACATATTAAAGTAGACACAAACCAAGTAGCATACTACCATTTTTAGCAAGACTGTCAATACAACTGTGAATATCCCAAGCTTCCATTAAGTAATATACAAACTAGTATGATACAGTAATAGCCTCTAGGGCATAAACACTAACAGTCTCACCCAATTCGGGTTTATTAAACTGCAGTGGGGTGATAGGGAAATTATCATCGATAGGGATATTATACCCGAAGTCACATTAATCCCTCGGATACCCGCACATGACCAACCTTTACAATTTGAGGATTACATGCCCTTGATGGGCAACGATTTCTCAAGGGAGCCGCGGAAGGGGATCCAAGCGAGAACCATTTTCGCAAATGTTTTAACTGTGTGCCGATGGGCACAAAACAATATTTTTGGTAGCTCCCACAACACCACATTTTTTACACCCTCATTGCATATTGTGCATACCCTCATGACAAGAAACCCCCGTTTCGACATGTGTACAGTTTTGCTAAACTCTATAGGTGCGGGCAAACGAGCCGCAAATTACCCTTGTCCCATGCTTGTTACACAACTCTGTCGATATTTCCTTCCCGTGGAGGAGTTCGAATTTTGCATGCATGGAGGCATACCTGCCAGGCCTCTTATTGAGGGCGTTTCTACGTCCTATTCACAATTGACAAACGTGTGGTCTAGAACTGAACCGGCGGAGAATGTGCCCTCCCGCACACCTAGCTCTAACTCGACCGCGAGCGAAGGAGAAATGACCCCTCTAGAACATGCACATTTGATGCGGAGAGCTGTGAGGGGCATAGAGGAGTTGAGGGCGACATCGAGGGAGCACGATAGGCGGTTGACGAAGGTAGAGCAGGGGATTCAAACCCTGCTGGGTAGGGCTGAGCGTTCCCGTTCACGCTCAAGAGCACGGCGTAGGGCCGAGAAGTGAGGGCACTGCTTGTGATAAGTTTGGGGGAGTTGGTGGTTGTATATAGTTATCTTTTGCATTGCATTTTTGTTTAAAATTTTTGTATATATTTTTCTTTTTCTTTTGCATGTTTAAATTCTGCATTGCATCCATATAAAAAATCATAAAAATTGAAAAAATTAAAAATATATATATATATATATATATATATATATAAATCAAACAAAAAACTGAAAAATTATTAAAAAAATTAAAATATTCAATTGTGGCCATAATTGACTTGAGTTTGACAAGAAGGTTAACTAGTTAGGAACAACTAGATCTTAAACTTAGTAAATTAAAAACCCTAAAAATAACCTTTCTTAAAATTTAACGGTAGAAAGTATATGTCTTTGTAGTTTATTTAGAAATAGGCAAATTTCGAGTTCACTTCTTGGGCTAAGTTAAAACAAGGGAAAAGTATTGATATTTTTATTAAAATATAATTCTGAAAAATAATTCCTAAGCTTAAGTCTAAATTCTGAAAATATATACCCTACAAATTGCACAAACACGAACCTTGAAACTTGGAATAGTAGAAGAGACCTTGAAATGCTCTTGTCTAAAGTCCTTAGTATGAAGGAAAATAAAATAAAAATACAAGTGTGAATAAGAGATAAAAAAAAATGAACACTAGTTTTTGTAATTACTTAAGGCTGCATAAATAAAAAATATTTAGCGAGGGTGCTTTATCACCTAGTGCCTTAGACCAACTGGTTTGGGAGTCACTGCTAAAGCCTTAGGTGTTACAAGACTAAGAATTACGTCTTAATGTGCAAACACATTTTGTAATCGGTCGTTGGTACCTCAAAAAGTATTAACGGTCGCATGAAGAATGTGTGAGCAATTTCATCTAAAAATTCACCAATTGAAAAGTACTTTGGACGATGGACAAGAGTATAATAGCATGATTTGAATTTCCAAGTGTAGGGGTGATATATACACACGTAGGGGTATGTGATTGGGGTTTAGATAAAAGATGGGAATGAAAAATAGGACTTATATCTTTAGTAGAGATGATAAAAATTCCTAAGTTGAGGTGGAACCCTAGAAGGAAAACTCAAAAGATGCTAAAAGCTAAGTAAATCTACAAAACATATATAATCGTAAGTTAAATGATAAGGAAGCATGAAAAATACGGGTTGATAATTTCTGAGTTGAAGATAATAGAATTTCTTGTTAGAAAACCGAATTGAAAAATGAAAGTCAATAGGCCGAATTAATAGGATTTTGTGGGTAGTATCCGCTGAAAACCCTCAGGAGACAACACTCCTTCTACTAGGGACACCTGGAGGTTTAACGGCTTGTTGCACGAGCTCAGTGCAATCGCGTTTCCCTGCGAAAGTGAGTCTAGGTCTTTTTCGAGAATAAAACTAGTTTTGCTCGAGGACGAGCAAAAGATAAGTTTGGGGGTATTTGTTCATATCATAATTTTGCATTATTATATTCCCCATTCTTATTCATTTTACAAATAAACAAGTGCTTTTGATCCATGTCTGCTACATAGTTGCAGGTTACAGGTTCTCGGAACAAAAACAGTGAAAATGATGAAAAGACGATATAAAAGTGAGACTATGACCAACAAATGGAAGAATCTTGATCATGCCTACAGTTTGAAGAATACACGAAGATCAATGGACAATTTCACAAAGCACAAAGGCAGCGAGAGGTTCAAGACTTCGACACGAAGCAAACGGTAAAATTCCACGACATTATGCACTGTGGAAATCTGGAAGAAAACTAGAAGACAATCTAAGAAACCAAGTGAAGAAACAAGAAGCCAAATGCAACTAGACCAAGACCAGAAAAATCCAGCCCAAGACCCCACCATATGGCCGCGGATCCGCGGCTAAACAGGGTTCTTGGCCGCGGTTCCGCGGCCATAGTGAGCACGTGTCGGTGCAAAATGCAACGGTGTGGCGGTGTGTTAACTAGGCTTCTTAGGGTAAAATTGTAAATGCAGATAGGGATCGGATGTAACCCTAGGGTTTCTATGATCTATAAATAGAAACCCTAATGCTCTTTTTTGGGGCATGCCTCTTTTTATTCATCTATTTCAGAATTTTAATTCGCTGTAAATGTATGAAGAGAGCATCAAATAAAGTAAGTTCTTCATTTCTATGCCCTGGTTAATTTTCCTTTCTGCCCTAGTATAAATTTCATTTATCTGCCCTAATTAATTAGTTTAGCACTTTTATTTATTTGTCGTAGATAAAAAAAAGGTTTCTTTTAATCAATTCCCTAATGAGTGAGTAGTTCCTCACCTGTTAGGGTTAGGAATAGGAGAGGTTTAAGAGATGAAAATCTCTCACCCATTTCTTGCCCATCACATATTTTTATAGGACTCCATGCATACATACACACACCGCTCACTACGGCACCCTATCCCACGAGGTAGCGGTGATACCGTAGTTTAAAAGATCGGTTGTATATGTTTTCCATGGAGGTTAAGGTAAGAATTAAGAAAGGAAGGACAAGAACCTAGAGGAAGAAACCTAGTTTCTTCCCGATGGTACTAATCCACTTTATTAATTATTACCATAACACCTAATAGATCTTAATTAGGGCATAGAAAGCGGTGAGGAATATTGACTTTCCAAACTTAACCTAAACCTAACCCTAGCAAGGTTTTAATCCTAGTCTAAATCAACCTTAGTTTTTAGTGATAATCCAATCCACCACAATTGGAATTAACTCTTTAGAACAAATAGAAAATACATAAAATCCATGTGGACCGACCCGTACTCACCGGCTAGCTACCAAGCGACGCCGTTATTGATTGCGGTAATTAATTCTTTGATTCATCTTTTAAAAGCGAAAGCACGCATAAAAACATCGCTCAATCATGCACCCACGGATGAGTAATATGAGAGAAAAGAAAGTTCTCAAATATATTACTTATGACGGAATACCTAGTATAAGTATCTACATTTTTTATCAGCTCGAAGAATTATGATACTTCCAATGTATGGTTCTTTACTTTATTCTTATACCTATTATTTCTCGTCATTTGGACCTTGTATTTCAACGAAATACGTGTCTAAAACTAGAGAAGTCATAAGTAAACGGAATATAGTATGAGTACCAACCTCTTATCCTAATGGACATCAGACAACATACAATATTTTGTATAAGTCCTATTAGTTTAATAACTCAAACCCTGCGTGTCGTAAGCTGAAAACCGATTAAAAACAATTACACCGTTATTGAATCCACGTTACCTAATCATCAACTGATAAAGGTAAATGTTATAAATATAATTTCAAAAGGTTATATCTCACTTTATAAAATAAACGTACAGATATATCAGTTTGAAATTGGTGCATAACAACGGATATTCAAAACCAAATATTTGACGTTAGGCAAAACCTAGGTGATTTCCTAAAAAATTACCAATTACAAAGAATTCTGATATTGAAGATCTATTCACCCAATTCCCAATATTTTAGTCCCACTCAGCATCTGTAACGTCATACAGATGTGAGAATCAAGTCCGGTAAATACATACCCTGGAGTCATAATCTAATTGGGAAAACAGTTTTCAATTAACACTGCACGGAAAAACTGAAACATAAAAATGTTTCGAGGGGGTGGCTGGGTATTCCTAGTAATGCCTCTTCTAATACCAGACTTATGACGTTAGTTACAATTTCCATTGCTCTTACTCCAATCCCTTTATATGTCTTTACTTCTTAACTTCTGTACACCATACTTGGACTAATTGGTTTTCTTCTTTCCCTATCTTTCGACACCAGCCTAAGTTTTGGAAGAAGGCTATCCAATAAGCATAACAAGTGTACTCTCCTAAAAGTAGGAGCTCACGCAACCTGAAAGAAGGCAAAGAGAAAAGAAAGCCGAATAATCTTATTCAATTTCTCCAGAACTGGAATCCATCCTCGAACAGAAATAAATTTCCGCGAGTTCGTATGTAACTATACAAGATGGTTTTATCTATTATATGGATCTTCGAAGTGATACGGAATGTTCTAGAGAAAGCAAAGGGTAAAGTAGGAGTGGCATGCATATATAATACTTTATCATGAATCACGACAAAACAAAGCCAGGTTTGTAAAAAGGTTCGGTCAACTAGGTTTACGGGTTTTAGTTTAAGGCAGGTCATGGTCGCTGCCAAAGAGAGAGAAAAGAAACACTCAGCGTGCACTCTATCAAGATTAGATTGGTTAATCACTTTATCTAATGAGGATGGCTCCCACTGTTTTCTCGAATTCTCCTTCAAACCCTAAAAGGAAAACTAGTCGGGATCATTTGCACCTTACAAGTTCGCTAACCGTTCAGCCAGGCCAGTGTTGGTACTCCGAGGGAGGCTACCCATGCTTTCGCACGGACCAAATTAAATAACCCCATTTCCGCAGAGGCGTAACCCCGTTAACACCTTTCTAGACACCTAATGGGTTAGCTAGTTGTGAAGTGAAAATCTCCCAAAGAGTGATACCTACTCACAGTGAGAATCGGGACCCAACTATCATTGCGTGATAAATTTGACAGAAGCCGATAAAAATTACCACACTCCGGAAGGTATGCGCATAATAGGCATGTTTCCTTTATGTTTGAAACTCCCGATATAGATTTTTACCCCTAAGACCCTAGTGCCTTGACGAATGATCAACAAATCATAGGGTCCTAGTCAAGTTCAACCCGTCATTATCCTGGATTGCATTAAACCTATCTGCACGACCCTTGACGAATGATCAACAAAGTCGCACGAATGTCCTAATCAATTGCATATCCATGCAAAAGAAAAGCATTACAGAGCTACCGAACACTACGCCTCGGTAAATAGCAACGACAAATGTAGCATGAATACTAAGCAATACTAATCTGAAATGATGGAGGGCTACGGCTGGTTTTTGGCGAAAAACCTTTAACGTAATGAACTTGATATCATTGAAGGAACTTGAGTGGCTTTGAAAAGGAGTGGTTTAGGCTCCGCTTTTAAAACAAATGGTTTTGAAGAAAACCGAGTAGTTTTAAAAATTGGTTCCGACAACATCATTTAGGTTTATTTTCCTTGTATTAAACCTATAATATGATCCAGTCAATTAAGTTCATATGCATCACAGAAACAACCAAAATAGAATGTACGTATACGCCACCCGTATTCGCCACGGGGTCCGGGGACTTCACTGTAAGGTTACTTAACTTACGACAGTGCATGGGCAGGGCTAGTACGGGTACAAAACATATACAACATATATATATATATATATCACAAGTAGGTAATAATCAAAATGGAATAGCAGATAAATTAGGAGCCCCGTGTTTCATTTGAGCCGCAAACGAAAACCAATGTTCCCCGGTTGTGTGGATAGCTCGAACATCACCTAAAATAAAGACCCCTGCGAGCATGGCAAGCTATATGTCAATTTTAGAAGTAAGGAAACCATCACTCAATGACATGAGTGGGCCACCCGGCACTTCATGAAATCCGGTAACTTGAGCAGTCTACTGTGGGTTTATCCTAAATCCCTATAAGTCCGTCGAATAGCCTGCTAATTTTAGAGCGAGGCGGCTCGAACTCATCACCATGAGACGACCACCTAGCACACTCTAGAACCCGACTACTCGAGCACTTCTCCGTGGGTTATCCTAATACAAGAATGAATGAATATACAATGGTAATATCGAACTCAACCCGGTCATGTTCCAATAAAACAATATACATAAAGCGGTAACGATGGACACAATCCAGCCGCGCGTCCAAAATAACAAATATACAAACATTCTATGATGAGGGGCTATCCACAGCAACTATCCGGCTAAACCATCACAAGATATACATCTTAACAACACAAGCAAGTATTTGCAACCCCGTCTAATTGACCTATAGCAATTAGACGACGTTTAGAAACACATATACAAACACAAAGATATAAACGATGCAAAAGTTTTGATTTTAAAACTTTCTGTGTTGCCTGAATGCAAAGATAATAGTAAATGAAATCTGGGCCCAAAAAAACATAACCAAAAACCAAGTTTTCATAAGATTAAACCCCTAGAAAAATTCAGGGACCAGAGACTGTTCTCCTCCGAAACACGGAAACGCGACCGCGTAGGTCCGTCTTGCCTGAATTTGGGGGCAGATGCTAATTGGTGCTATCTGTCCACCTCTCCGAAGATGCCAAATTGATTTATGACACCATATATCGAAGGTTTAAACGGATGCGGCCGATGTAGCAGACTTCGTCAGATTGCCCCTCGTTGAGGGGTTTTTGATTGTGGGGACGCTCTTCCCTGCAGACGCAAGCCCCTGCAGTTAATTACGCTATCGCATCGCGATAACCACTTTCTCCTTCTCCAGATGGTCACTTCGCGTCGTGGGTGTTTGTTTTGTTTTTGGTTGCCCGTGAATTATATACGAAGACTAATTTATGTTGTCGCCTGTAGGGCGTGGATTAGTCAAAATCCGTATTTTCTTAGATTTGGGTTTGGGGGTTGGGTTCAAGGATACGTTAGTCACATTTGAGACTAAGATAAACTTAAACGTTTGTTAAGGATACGTTAGTCTAATTTTAGACTAAGATCTACTTAACAGTTTGTTAAGGACACGTTAGTCTAATTTTAGACTAAGGTCAACTTAACCATTTGTTAAGGATACATTAGTCTAATTTTAGACTAAGATCTGTTGGAGATAATGCCCTCAGAGTCAATTATTGGATCACAGGTACGTGATTGCAATGATTGATGGAGGACCTATCCCGGTAGGACAGTCTTACTCGAGATGATAGTATGCTATCTGGTTTACCTTTATCATCGTGTACTGTTTTAGGTGACCTGACACGTCGCTATTACACGTTGATAGAGCCCCTAGGATTCTATGCTTGACCACCAGCAGTATGAGGGCGATCATATACGTGGGAGCTGGTAGTCTATAAGCATATCCTTAAATGGTCCCTAGTCGTGTGAGTTTCGAGACAGGGCATCGATACTCCATAGTAGGCTAGTGTATACAGTCGAGACCCCGATGAGGGGCGGTGGCCGGTCTCACAAGCCACTGGTGTCAGTTGGATCACCTAAGATGTATACAGGTGCTCATTGGGTTATGAGTACACCGGACAGGACTCGCCGGGAACATGCTAGTTGGTCATATACCAGACGTCAGATGGCAGTTCCCTGGTGACATGTGTGCAGGTTAGTTCATCGACCTGGGGATCGTCATTTGTCTCGTGTGAGTTCCCACTGTACTTTGATTACTACCCTACCACGGCTCAAAGGAGTCGTGCAAACAGGTTTTAGTTGGGTACAGTCCCGAGCCACATGGAGGCAGTGAGCGTATCTTCAGGGGTTCGTCTCTCCCGGTATTGGGGGTGAGGTCGTGCTGTGTCTAGGAGAGCCATTACACGAAGTCCTTGGCCAAGGCAAGGAGATTTACTGGTAGGTATTCCAGTAGTATCTCAGGGTGTTCTGGGCTACACTCCGACACGACTTGTACCGTTTTTGGGGGTCTGACTTTTACCAACCCCCTAGGCCCGCCATACGATGCTCATAGACGAACGGACCGGACTGCACGGATATTGTCACTGACAGGCTCAGTAGGGCGTCAGGATGAGTTCGCTCATCGACGTCCCTTTTGGTCAATAGCTGGTGGCCCGTCACGTATTGGCTTATACCTCTGACGTGCTAGTGGTTAAATCCACAACCAAGGTGTTGACGAGTCTTTTGAGTCCCCCACATTCAGTTACTCAGCTTTCGGGCGAAAGGTTGTAGAGGCCGTATGGAGATATGGCAAGGTCCGATCAGATACGTGCGGTATTGCACGGATCAGGATCGGACAGTTTGTACTATAGGCCGTATGGTTATATGGCAGGGTTCGATCAGATACGTGCGGTATTGCACGGATCAGGATCGAACGGATATTACTAGCCGGTTTTGGTATAAGCCGGATCCTAGTATAGTACAGTGTAGATTTTGTCTCATTGCATTTGTATTTCGGTCGAAATACAGATGCGGGTGTGTATGCACAGTATCGGGGTTTTCCTGTAATTTATTACGGGACCAGTTTTCTGGAGTTGCCAGTTTGCTTTCCGTTTCGGCCGATTTCCATTGTTCCGTTCATTGGCCGAAGATTGGTGGAGGAGGGTTTATTTGCATTGTTGCAAATAGGCATTTGTGGAGGGTGTTCTTTGCATATATTTATATCATGATGGTTTCATGATGGTTGCACCATCCCTTGACCATTTGACTCTTTCTTTCCATCATGACTTGACTTTTGGTTCATCATGGTTGTTGATGATTAGCTAGTTGAAGTGTTGGTTTTGGTGCAATCATGGTGGTGGTTGTTAGTTGAGTGTGGGTTTGATTTGGTGTTGATTCTTTTTGCATGATAGCTTTCTCTCTCTCTCTCTCTCCATTGTATTATTGGATGGCTCTCTCATTTCTATGATACACACTCTCATTCTCTCTTCTTCCACCATATAGTGGCCGGCCTCATAGAGGAAAGGGGGCTGTCCCAATTTTGAGTGAGGGTATTTTGGTTCATTTCATGCTCCAAAAATCCCCTAGTTCCTCCACATAATTCTTGTATCATCCCTCCACCAAAATGGCACCTCCTACAACCCCAAATGAGACATATAGATCCACACCATATTCTACAGCAAATCTTGGGCACGTCGAGTAGCCGGCTTCGTGCCCGAGTTGCCTCGGCATTGAGGTGGGAGCCCGTAAAAGATGTAGGCGATGTGGTGCACTTCCGGCGACGAGGAGGAGACGGGACATTCCGCAGGAGATCGGGACGACGACGAGAAGACCGGAGGACTCGGATCTGTCGGTATACTTCTCTTCCCTATCTTGGTAGTAGCTTAGACTTGTTAATGGTTACGATCCGAATGTTTAGTGCGCGGTGGTGCCGGTTTGCTAAGTCCGCAAAATTAAAGTTTTTCACCGCTTCCGCATTCCGGCGTCGGATTGACGGCCGGGGCGCCGCCGTGCACTTGCAGTGGTATCAGAGCCTCGCCATTAACTTCGTCTAGCTTCGTTTGATGTGTTTTGCATTTCCGATCGACCAAAATTCCAAAATCTATATTTTAGCTCACTTCAGTTTTCTGTTAAGATTTTTTGGTGTCTAAAAATTTTTCAGGTTGCATAAAACTGATGTACAACGAATTATAAGACTACTGGGAAAATTCGACACATTCAGTCGACAAAAGAAGCGCGGAACCGCGGCCAAACCCCCCCTTGGGCCGCGGTTCCGCCGCACATTGATGTCTTCACTGCGTCGTATTTTTCCAGTGGGCTTCTGGGCTTATTTTAGGGGTTTTGGAATATTAAAATTGGGCCAATTATTTCTGTGAGTGCTGCAGTATTGGTTTGGGGCCCACTTGTTATTTTTTGGTCAATCGGAAAATTTTAAACACATTTTTCACAGTATTTACATTATATCTGCGACCGTGAATGTCACTCGATCAGTAAATCCAGTCTAACTGCTATAGCCCGGTTAGACGGATTTGCGAACGTGACTTTCACGTTGATATTGTATGTTTATGCTGTGATGTTGCGGATCGGTCGTGGGGGATAGCCTGGATGCAATGCTAGTACAGTTGTGGTTGTATTATGTACATTTGATATTGCGGGGCGAGCGTCCGACATGTGGACTGCCGTCACTGCCTGTTTGTATTATTCTTTTGGGGCACGACCTGGTTGCGGTCGTTGTACCCGGTGTATGTATATTTTACTTTCTGTACTAGGATTACCCCGCGGAGGGGTGCACGGATAGCCGGATTCCAGAGGGCAACAAGCCCGCATCTCATGGCATTGAGACGGAGGGGGCTTCACTCTGGAATTGGCGGGCTATTCGCCGCACTCGTAGGGGGTACAGGTTGACCCAGGAGGGGTGCCTAAGTTGCCGGATTCCGTGAAGTGCTGGGTGGTCCATTCACGGCACTGAAGGGGGCGCCTCGCTTCAGGTATTGGCGGGTGACTTGCCGCACCCGTAGGGGTCTAGGATTTCATTGCGCAGGCTATCCACACGACCAGGGGAATGTCGGGTTTCAGTAGTGGCTCTGTGAAACCCGGGGATCCCAGATATCTGTATTGTTTCTGTGATGCTGTACATTTTCTGTGATGTTGCATTTCTTTCACGCCTTGAGCGAAATATAATATATTGGTATATATATTAGTAGATGTTGTATATGTTTTTCATCCGCGCTAGTCCAGTCCCCGCTCTGTCGTTAGTTAGCTAACCTAACGGGTAATGACGGGACCCAGTGGCGAATGCGGATGGCATATACGTACGTCAGTATATTTTCGTTCTTTTTGGTGTGATCAATTGATGGGACTGCATTGATTCGGATCAATGCAAGTTAAAAACAAACCTAATCTGATGTTGTTGGAACACTATTCAAAAAAAGCTGTTATTGCAAAGACGTTCACTTTTGTTTTGCATCGTGGTATTCAGTTGGAATATCCTGCTCCTCAGTCGATGAGGCAAGGGCCGAGATCCCTTCACCGGGAGTGACCCCTTGGACAAAAAGTTTGCGTCAGGGCAATGACTTCACTATAGCCGATTACTTTTTCTTTGCATCGCGGTATTCATTTGGAATATCCTGCACCCCATTCTACGGGGAAAGAGCCGAGATCCCTTCACCGGGAGTGACCTCTTTAGCAACGGTTTTCGTCACTATATTTTTAAAAGCTATCCGTTCCTTCGACGATATCAAGTTCTTTACGTTAAAGGTTTTCGCCAGAAACCATTCGTAGCCCTCCATCATTTCAGTTAAATATTCGGTAGTATTCAAGCTATGTATTTTGACCTCACGCCAAGGCATAGTGATTGGTAGCTGCCAGGTATTTATCTGTTGCATAGATAGATGCGTTGGTTTGGGACAGTCGTACTACTATTTTGGCCCACGTCAAGGGTATGTACGGGTGGATTCAAATTAACCTGGATAATGATGGGTAGAACTTGACATGTGACTTATGATATTTTGACCTCACGCCAAGGTCATAAGAGCATGGGGCAGAAATCTCATCGGGAGTTTCAAAAGAACTGAAACTTGCCAGATATGCGCATACCTTCTGGAGTGTGATACCGTGAGCGGATTCCGTCACGTTGTCATGCGATGATAGTTGGATCCCGATTCCCACTGATGAGTTGGTATACTCCTCGGGTGACCCCGACTAATTCTTCTTTCAGGTTTGGAGGAGAATTTGAGGTACAGTGGGAGGATTCCAGATTAGATAAATTGGTAACCATTCTGATCTAGGTTAGAGTGCACGCTGAGTGTTTCTTTTCTCTCTCTCTTTGGCAGCGACCATTAACCCGACCCTAAGACTTTGACTCAGTGACCAAGTTGACCGAACCTTCTTAAACACTGGCTTTTGGATTGTCAGAGTTGCAAACCTCATTGCCACTCCTACTTTTACCTTTTCTCCAGGACACCCCGTATTGCTACGAACGTCCACTTCCATTGGACAAAACCATCGTATGGTTAGATACGAACTCGAAAGAATTTATTCGAGGATGGTTTCAGGTTCTGGAGGAAACGGATAGGATTATTCAGTTGTCTTTTCCTTTTACCCTCTCTCAGGTTACGAGTACTCCTTGGTTTAGGGGTAGTACACCTATTACGCAAATTGGATTGTCTTCTTCCAAACCTTAGGCTGGTGCCGACCGGTAGGGAATGAAGAAAACCAATTAGCATAACGATGGTGTGCAGAAGGTATTAAGTTAAGACAAAGCAAGGGATTAGTAAGAGGGCAAAGTAAATTGCAACAGATATTCATGACCAAACCAGGTATTTCTTCGCCAATCCTAAAATCACCTTTGAATTTCTCCAGGACACTCCGTATCACTACGAAGATCCACAGTTTATTGGATACTCCATCGTATGGTTATATACGAACTCGAAAGGAACTTGTTCCAGTTCGGGGATGGATTCTGGTTCAGGAGAAATAGGAATAAGGTTTATTCGGTTGTCTTTTATCTTCACCTTCTCTCATTGCGAGTGTTCCTAGGATTAGGACAGTACACCCATTATGCTTATTGGATAGTCTTCTTCCAAACCATAGGCTGGTGCCGAACGGTAGGGAAGGAAGAAAACCATTTGGCCTAAAGGGGTGTGCAGAAGGTAATGACTAAAGACATATGAAGGGATTTGGAGAGGTGGCAAAGAATTATACGGTTACAGTCGTGAATCTGGAAGAGGCATTGCTAGGAATACCAGGATACCCCATCGAAACATTTCGATGTTTCAGTTTCACTGTGTAATGTTAAAAGAAAACTGATTTCCCGATTAGATACTTACTCCAGGGTATGTATTTACCAGGTATGATTCTCACATCTGTATGGTTTTACAGATGATGAGTGGGAGTAAGTTATTGGGAGTTGGGTGATCATTCTCATTATATCGGGATTCGTTGGAATCGGTGATATTCGAGGAAATCACCTGGGTTGTTTGCCGGTCGGCAAATATTTGGTTTTGAATATCCGCTTTTATGCACCAATTTCAAATTGATATATCTGTACGTCTATTTTCATAGAGTGAGATATACCTTTCTGAAATTATGTCTACGACATTTACCTATATCAGTGGATGGTTAGGTAAGGAGCATTAAACAGCAGTGTAATTCTTCTTGACCATAAGTACAGTTTTCAACCTACGACACACAGTGAATGAGTTATTCTGACTCAAGGGACTTATACAGAGTATTGTATGTTGTCCAGGGTCCATCAGGACAGAGGGGTTGGTCCTCGTACTATATTCGGTTTACTTATGACTTCTCTAGTTTTTAGACAAGTGTTTCGCGGAAACACAGGGTCCGAACTTTGAGAAGTTATAGGTATTTGAATAGAGTAGAGAACCAGGTGTAGCAAGTATCGGGATTCTTCAAAGAGATCGAAGATATAGATACTTGTGTATGGTATTCAGTTGATAGTAATGATAAAGAGATTTTCCTTCTCTTTCAGGTTACTCATAATTGGAAGTGTTCCTAAGTTGAGTAACGCTGATCCGCCTCCTTCCATTTAGTTGACATGCGCTGGAGACAGCTGCATGATTTGAATCTGGTTCAATTAAATCAGTGCCTCTGTTTCTATATTGGATATAGTACAGTTCATATCTTAACATTGTTAAGGTACGGGGAGTTGTCCGGCTTATGATTAAAACCAGACACTGGACAACTCAAGGCACGTTTCTGTAATGGCTGTTTGTGGGTTGACCCAGGCTATGACGAGGGTTGACTTTCTACCATCTGGATGAACAATAGCAGTATTGTTCTATACTCGCCACAGTTTTATTAAAAATGGATTTTTTCAGAAAACAGTAGTGGGAGTATGGTAGAACTAGAAGTGATTCCAGAACCACAAACGATTACTGAAGATTTGATAAGGAACCTAAAGATTCAATCTGGATTGACATTCCATTGGCCACTCCGCAGATAAGGTGGGTAACTTCAGGCACCCGAGAGGTACTCCGGTAACCTCAAGGACGGTGACAGGGAAGTTCTTGTTTACCCACAATTACCATTGCTGCTGTTCCAGGCTGCGAGACCCGGTGGGAGGATGAGTATAGCGTCGTTCTGAACTCGCTTCAGAAGTGTACGTGTATATGACTCTGCCAGAGGGTTGTCGTAGACAGTGGGAGCAGCGGAAGCATTGGTGGACAGGTAGCTTATGTCTATTTATAGACTAAAGCATCAGTAGCGGAGATAGATCATCTATTTCTGACGTGACAGTCATGGGTTTGATTTCATCAGAATAGGGGATGGATCTGTTGAGAAGGTAGTAGGGTATGATATCCTGGTATTTGGATGACATACACAGAGTAGGAAAAGAAACTCCTATACTACAATCGGTTATCCTTTGGTCGTCACACAGTGTTTTCTCCATATGGGAAATGGATTTTGTATCAGACATACTGGTTACTAGATCTATGGTTTTAGATCTAGATTTGGGTAGTCTCCCAATCTGGGTACTTAGACAGCATTCTAAGAGTATTTAGAATGGACGACTCCTGGCACGGTAGTATACCTGCAGGTAATGGAGTCACCCTCTCTAAAGGTGTCTTACAGACTAAAGGGGAGAGGGACGTGCATGATTGGCAGATCACTTGCTCAGGCAATTGAGTCAATCATGAGATGTCAAGTACCACACCAGATGTTGTTCTTGCACTAGATGCAATAAGTTGACATTGATCCAATCCTGGAGAAACAGTCGGAAGCAGTTTAAGAACATAAGTGAATGTTCTAGGGATATGATAACGACAGCCTCATTCGGGAGACAGTTATCATTCCAGGCTTCCAAGGTGACATTGACGACAAGGAGGTTGTCAGAGTTATAGTTTTCCTTCTGACGAGGGGCAGTATTTTGGACAGGTGGTCCAAGGCAATACTGAGGGTGGCATGGCGCAGGATACTGATTAAGTTCAGTTGACGATACAGTCTAAGAAGTTTGGATTTGGAGTTCATTTATGAGCTATGTCCCATCAGACATCCAGACACATTCTAAGACAGGTATTGCTCTTTTCGGGAGATGGGTTTCTCCGCGAACTTGAGATATAGAGAGACATAGAAAGAGACATCAAGGCGGATCCACTCACTGAGGCTATTCCTCGAACGCAATAGTTTCGCAAACGAGCTTTGTGAGACTGACTAGTAGAGGAGTTGGGTGTTCGGTATCACACGGGCTGTGAGTATGCGACATCGCAATAATTAGCCTTGAGTGCAAGTGGGAGATTGTTGGAGATAATGCCCTCAGAGTCAATTATTGGATCACAGGTACGTGATTGCAATGATTGATGGAGGACCTATCCCGGTAGGACAGTCTTACTCGAGATGATAGTATGCTATCTGGTTTACCTTTATCATCGTGTACTGTTTTAGGTGACCTGACACGTCGCTATTACACGTTGATAGAGCCCCTAGGATTCTATGCTTGACCACCAGCAGTATGAGGGCGATCATATACGTGGGAGCTGGTAGTCTATAAGCATATCCTTAAATGGTCCCTAGTCGTGTGAGTTTCGAGACAGGGCATCGATACTCCATAGTAGGCTAGTGTATACAGTCGAGACCCCGACGAGGGGCGGTGGCCGGTCTCACAAGCCACTGGTGTCAGTTGGATCACCTAAGATGTATACAGGTGCTCATTGGGTTATGAGTACACCGGACAGGACTCACCGGGAACATGCTAGTTGGTCATATACCAGACGTCAGATGGCAGTTCCCTGGTGACATGTGTGCAGGTTAGTTCATCGACCTGGGGATCGTCATTTGTCTCGTGTGAGTTCCCACTGTACTTTGATTACTACCCTACCACGGCTCAAAGGAGTCGTGCAAACAGGTTTTAGTTGGGTACAGTCCCGAGCCACATGGAGGCAGTGAGCGTATCTTCAGGGGTTCGTCTCTCCCGGTATTGGGGGTGAGGTCGTGCTGTGTCTAGGAGAGCCATTACACGAAGTCCTTGGCCAAGGCAAGGAGATTTACTGGTAGGTATTCCAGTAGTATCTCAGGGTGTTCTGGGCTACACTCCGACACGACTTGTACCGCTTTTAGGGGTCTGACTTTTACCAACCTCCTAGGCCCGCCATGCGATGCTCATAGACGAATGGACCGGACTGCACGGATATTGTCACTGACAGGCTCAGTAGGGCGTCAGGATGAGTTCGCTCATCGACGTCCCTTTTGGTCAATAGCTGGTGGCCCGTCACGTATTGGCTTATACCTCTGACGTGCTAGTGGTTAAATCCACAACCAAGGTGTTGACGAGTCTTTTGAGTCCCCCACATTCAGTTACTCAGCTTTCGGGCGAAAGGTTGTAGAGGCCGTATGGAGATATGGTAAGGTCCGATCAGATACGTGCGGTATTGCACGGATCAGGATCGGACAGTTTGTACTATAGGCCATATGGTTATATGGCAGGGTTCGATCAGATACGTGCGGTATTGCACGGATCAGGATCGAACGGATATTACTAGCCGGTTTTGGTATAAGCCGGATCCTAGTATAGTACAGTGTAGATTTTGTCTCATTGCATTTGTATTTCGGTCGAAATACAGATGCGGGTGTGTATGCACAGTATCGGGGTTTTCCTGTAATTTATTACGGGACCAGTTTTCTGGAGTTGCCAGTTTGCTTTCCGTTTCGGCCGATTTCCATTGTTCCGTTCATTGGCCGAAGATTGGTGGAGGAGGGTTTATTTGCATTGTTGCAAATAGGCATTTGTGGAGGGTGTTCTTTGCATATATTTATATCATGATGGTTTCATGATGGTTGCACCATCCCTTGACCATTTGACTCTTTCTTTCCATCATGACTTGACTTTTGGTTCATCATGGTTGTTGATGATTAGCTAGTTGAAGTGTTGGTTTTGGTGCAATCATGGTGGTGGTTGTTAGTTGAGTGTGGGTTTGATTTGGTGTTGATTCTTTTTGCATGATAGCTTTCTCTCTCTCTCTCTCTCCATTGTATTATTGGATGGCTCTCTCATTTCTATGATACACACTCTCATTCTCTCTTCTTCCACCATATAGTGGCCGGCCTCATAGAGGAAAGGGGGCTGTCCCAATTTTGAGTGAGGGTATTTTGGTTCATTTCATGCTCCAAAAATCCTCTAGTTCCTCCACATAATTCTTGTATCATCCCTCCACCAAAATGGCACCTCCTACAACCCCAAATGAGACATATAGATCCACACCATATTCTACAGCAATTCTTGGGCACGTCGAGTAGCCGGCTTCGTGCCCGAGTTGCCTCGGCATTGAGGTGGGAGCCCGTAAAAGATGTAGGCGATGTGGTGCACTTCCGGCGACGAGGAGGAGACGGGACATTCCGCAGGAGATCGGGACGACGACGAGAAGACCGGAGGACTCGGATCTGTCGGTATACTTCTCTTCCCTATCTTGGTAGTAGCTTAGACTTGTTAATGGTTACGATCCGGATGTTTAGTGCGCGGTGGTGCCGGTTTGCTAAGTCCGCAAAATTAAAGTTTTTCACCGCTTCCGCATTCCGGCGTCGGATTGACGGCCGGGGCGCCGCCGTGCACTTACAAGATCTACTTAACAGGATCATTTAGATCCAACAAAAGAGCATTTGGGCTCTATTGTTTTAGTTTAGGGACTTTGCGGTCGATTACCAGTTTAAGGACATGGTAGTCCAAGGTTAAGAATATCATAGTCCGTGGGTTTAAAGGGACCCCACAGTCCGAGATTAAGGACATCATAGTCCGTGGGTTTAAGGACCCCACAGTCCGAGGTTAGGACATCATAGTCCATGGGCTTAAGGACCCCACAGTCCGTGGAATGATTGGTTATCGGGACTTGTCACCTCTGAAGACATTGAAGGATTACAACGACAAATATCAGAGGAGTGAAGAGATGTACCCTTGAACCAAAGTTGATTGGGAAATTTGTAGTTCAATTTGGAACTAAGATCAATTAATTAGATTATGAGCACATGGGCTCAGTTAAATCTGAATTGAGGACTTATGACTAACTTGGGCTAAGTCCAATTAGGATTAAAATGTTGGACTTTTGTTTGGACTGTTGAACATTTTTCTGGGTTCAGCCCCCCATTATTTAGCAATGCTAAACATGTGTCTGGGTTCTGACCATATCTTTATCTTTTATTGAGTGCTGAGCACTCATATGCCATATGAGATGATCAATCTTAGAAGACAAGGGTATATTTGAGGCTCAGTCAAAGGGGAGTCTTGCCTATGGAAAACTTAGCCAATTTAGGCTAAGATTGGTTTTAAAATAGTGTTAAACACTAGAAGATATTTGGTGATCACGTGCTCCCACGTGATGTGCTAAAAATAGTGTTAAACACTAAAATTGAATTGGTCACGTGGGGTCACGTGAGACGTCTGAAGATGGGGGCCAGACTTCCATTATTTTGTTCTCAGAGTATTCAGTTAGTGTTAAACACTTTGGTCTTCAGACCATCACGTGTGTGCACGTGATAGGTACCCATGCATTGATTATTAAAGTGTTTTTTAGGGGTCACGTGGGGACACGTGAGGGCGCCCAAAATTGATTCTGCCCTTGGATTTGTTTCCTTTTGTTTTGAGAGTCACGTGTGAGCACGTGAGGCATTGCCTTCATGCTTTTTCTTTCTTCATTTTGAGGAGTCTGTTTGAGGGTCACGTGGGGCACGTGACCATGTCTCATTCGTTCTTTTCTGATCATTAAAGGAAGGTTCACGTGTGGCCACTTGACCACGTTTACGTGCATGGATAATTTAAGTCCTTTGTTTGAGAATTAGATTCTTTGGTAGGGTTAAACCCTAATTCTGTTTTGAGGAATTAAATTCCTATGTGTATGGAAGAATTAAATTCTTATGTAGGGTTAAACCCTGGTTTTATTTGGAGGAATTAAATTCCTATGAATTTGGAAGAATTGAATTCTTATATAGGGTTAAACCCTAGTTTCATTTGGAGGAATTAAATTCCTATGAATTTGGGAGAATTAAATTCTCATATAGGGTTAAACCCTAGTTCTGTTTGGGAGGAATTAAATTCCTGTGAATTTGGGAGAATTAAATTCTCATATAGGGTTAAACCCTAGTTCAGTTTTGGAGGAATTAAATTCCTATGAATTTGGGAGAATTAAATTCTCATATAGGGTTAAACCCTAGTTTTATTTGGAGGAATTAAATTCCTATGAATTTGGGGGAATTAAATTTCTTAAACTCAATTCTCCCTCTAAGTTTTGGATCTGCATGGCAGAATCTCTCCGATGAGAATTAAATTCTCAACTTGTGGGGAGATTTGCTTCTGCGGATCTTCAACCAGAGGAAGAACTAAGTTCTTTTTCAGAAGAGTTAAACTCTTAGATTGAGAATTAAATTCTCTTTTTATTTTATGGAGCTTAGATCTCTTTCCCTTTTCTCACCTAGGGTTTCTTTTCGAAGAGATCTTCTTTTTCTCTCTTGAGAATTAAATTCTCCTCTCTTTTATTCTCTCTGTTGTTGTATACTTCCCAAAAAAAGTAGATCCTCCTCTCTTCTTTTCTTGGCTCCTATTTATAGGAGAAAGAAAAGAATCAATTTGTTTTGTCAATATTTCATTGAAAGATTTTAGTTGTTTTTTTGTAACCAACATGATCTTTTAGATCATCCAGTGAATTTTATTCGCCATTGGATTTTTAATCCAAAAGATATTTTATCTATTATTCCTGGAAAATTTCAGGGAAATCTTTCCTTGTATAAAATCTTTCCATAAATTGGTGATTCTTAATCACCATTGGATTTTTAATCCAACGGTGCTCCATTTTACAGAGCACCATCTTTTTTGTTTGGAAAGATTAAGAGAAATATTTTTCCAGTTAGGGTTTTTGATTCCCTCTTAATTAGAATTTAATTCTATTAATTCATAGATCTTTAGGAACCCATCACGTGTTGGCACGTGACCCCCTGATTAAGCATTTGACCAGAATTTAATTCTGTTGTTCTAAAGAACTCAGAAATTATCACGTGTCAGCACGTGACCCTTGGTCATGTGTTGGCACGTGATACCCCATTGGGGTTTTTCCTTGTTATTTTATTATACTTTTAATTCTTTTCAGTGGGTTTAAAGGCCCATCACGTGTTGGCACGTGACCCCACTGATTAATTATTTCCAATTATTTATTTTATTCAGTGCCTACAGGCTTTGCCTGTAAATGGTCACATGTCTGCACGTGATGCCCGGTCACGTTTGAGCACGTGATGCATCATAACTTTTGATTTCGGATGAATTATGAGGCCAATAATATATCAAATCGAAGGATTTTTTGAGACACTTTCGATACCATCAGAATTTAGCTGTTTCTCACTCGGGAGTTTGTCAAAATGCAGCCCGAAAAATACTGGTTCGCATTTTCTTCCTTAGATTACACGTGCATAGCATATTTGCTCATAACTTTTGATCCCAGATGAATTATGAAGCCCATAATATATTAAATCGAAGGCTTTTTCGATATGCTTTCGATACCATCAGAATTTAGCTGTTTCACATTCGAGAGTTTGTCAAAATACAGCCCGGAAAATACTGGTTCACATTTTCTTAAACGTATCGCTGCCATTAAATACCTTGGGCTCTTTTGCGCAGAATTTTTTTGGCGGGAACAAATGCCCCCCACTACTTTGCCCACGTAAGTATATACGTGGGTGAAGTAGTGCAGAGTAATTCATAGTGTATGATCAGTTTTGGGTTGGTATATAATTTTCAGAATCTTGATCTGAGAAGATGACGAGCGGACACAAGTGTCGTCATTTATCATTGACTCAAATCTCGACTCTTAAGAGATATAGTTCCAAACGCTCATCTCCATGAGCCGCACCCTTCTATTTCTTTATGTTTTACTCTGGCGTGAAGTAGTTTATATGCTCATGAGTAACTTCTCCATTTCAGTGGCATGTAGCTTTGGAAAGTGTGGCCCATAGATGGTAGATAACAGTTCATCTTGAACTCTTTATAAGGTAGCGATAGCTTAGGAAACAGGGTTAGGATCTGTTGCCTAACACTTTCCAACTTTATGAGCCGTGGGGGTCTCACAAAGGCTTTTCTCCCTACGAATCGTGAGGATATCGTAGGTGTCTTTTCTCCTTAGGAGTCGTAAGAACTCATAAGTTCGTTTTCTCTTGAGAATCGTAAGGATCCCACAAGAGAATTTTCTTTATGCGTAGGGACACTAATTTCCCCGCAAGTTGAGACGAATCGAGAGATTCTCGCAAAGACACTAATTTCCTGGCGGGTCGAAACGAATCGAGAGGTTCTCGTCAAGGATGCTGATTTCCCTGAATCGGGATAAGAAGCGATGGCTTAGGAAACAGGTTCGGGTCTGCTACCTAAGACTTTTCAACTTTATGAGCCGTGAGGGTCTCATAAAGATTTTTTTTCTCCCTACGATTCGAGAGGATCTCGTAGGTGTATTTTCTCCTTAGGAATCGTGAGGATTCCTAAGTGTGTTTTCTCCTGAGAGTCGTAAGGATCTCACAAGAGAATTTTCTTCCTTACAAGTCGAGAGGACTCGTAAGTGATTGATGAGTTGACCTACTCCCGAGTCAAAGCATTGCTTCAACAGGGAGGTCGAGGGTTGACTTTGGGTTGTCTGTGCACCACCGAGTCATGGAACTGGGAACTTTGTCGCGGCTCCGCTTTGCTGACGTTGTATATTCCTGCAGAGACAGTGATTTATCTGCAGGTCGACGCGAATCGAGATGTTTTCGTCAAAGACGTTGATTTCCCTGAATCGAGGTATTTTCCAAGGACACTGATTTCCTCGGAGTTGAGACGAATCGAGGTATTCCTGCAAAGACACTGATTTCCTTGCGGGTCGACGCGAATCGAGATGCTCTCGCCAAGGATGCTGATTTCCCTGAATCGAGGTTTTGCCAAGGACACTGATTTCCCTGGAGTTGAAACGAATCGAGGTATCCCTGCAAAGACACTGATTTCTCTGCGGGTCGACGCGAATCGAGGTGCTCTCGTCAAGGACGCTGATTTCCCTGAATCGAGGTTTTTGCCAAGGACACTGATTTCCTCGGAGTTGAAACGAATCGAGGTATTCCTGCAAAGACACTGATTTCTCTGCGGGTCGATGCGAATCGAGATGCTCTCGTCAAGGACGCTGATTTCCCTGAATCGAGGTTTTTACCAAGGACACTGATTTCCTCGGAGTTGAAATGAATCGAGGTATTCCTGCAAAGACACTGATTTCTCTGCGGGTCGATGCGAATCGAGATGCTCTCGTCAAGGACGCTGATTTCCCTGAATCGAGAAAGTTGCCAAGGACACTGATTTCCCTGGGGTTGAGACGAATCGAGGTATTCCTTCAAAGACACTGATTTTTCTGCGGGTCGATGCGAATCGAGGTGCTCTCGTCAAGGACGCTGATTTCCCTGAATCGAGGTTTTTGCTAAGGACACTGATTTCCCTGGCGTTGAGACGAATCGAGGTATTCCTGCAAAGACGCTGATTTCTCTGCAGGTCGACAAGAATCGAGATGCTCTCGTCAAGGACGCTGATTTCCCTGAATTGAGGTTTTGCCAAGGACACTGATTTCCTCGGAGTTGAGACGAATCAAGGTATTCCTGCAAAGACATTGATTTCTCTGCGGGTCGACGCGAATCGAGATGCTCTCGTCAAGGACGCTGATTTCCCTGAATCGAGGAGGTTGCCAAGGACACTGATTTCCCTGGGGTTAAGACGAATCGAGGTATTCCTGCAAAGACGCTGATTTCTATGCGGGTCGACGCGAATCGAGATGCTCTCGTCAAGAACGCTGATTTCCCTGAATCGAGGAGGTTGCCGAGGACACTGATTTCCCTGGGGTTGAGACGAATCAAGGTATTCCTGCAAAGAAGCTGATTTCTCTGCGGGTCGACGCGAATGGAGATGCTCTCGTCAAGGACGCTGATTTCCCTGAATCGAGGAGGTTGCCAAGGACATTGATTTCCCTGGGGTTGAGACGAATCGAGAGATTCTCGCAAGAATGTCCTAACGTCACAGTTAACCTCTGCTCTTTACGACAGAAGTCCGTTAGGGTCTGTGGTACTAGGGTTTTTCCTATCGTACCGTCGCGTTGGCTGATGTATTCCTCGATAGGCAATCTTGCTGTTCGAGTAGCCTTGCGACTGTCGTGTCTCTGATACCTTCGGGGGCTGGACAAGACGTCTTCAAGCAATCTTCCTAGGCAGTCTGACCGTCGGAAGAGCAAGCGTTGGGAACTTTGCCATGCCGCTTTTTACTTAAGGTTAGGCTCAGTTTGGGGAGCCCCGATGAGTCATAACCACTCCGCGTCGGTGTGGGATGATCTCCGATAGTCTTTCAGGTTTTATATGAGTTACCGTCAAGACCCTGAAGCTAGGAATTTGGCCTTTGCTTCGTTTGCTGGCATTGCGTCTGCTGTATCAAGACGAACGTCGAGGTGGTCTCTAGGTTGTTGGTGAACCGTCGGGACCTGGAACTAGGGATTTTGCCATGGCTCCATTGTTTTGTGTCGCGTCTGCATCTTATTGGAGGAAGAACGCTGGGGTGACATCGCGTCTGCTGTATCGAGACGAACGTCGAGGTGGTCTCCGGGTTGTTGGGGAACTGTCGGGGCCTGGAACTAGGGACTTTGCCATGGTTCCGAGGTAGTCACTAGGCTGTCTGTGAACCGTCGAGATTTGGAACTAGGGGACTTTGTCGTGTCTCCGTTTGTTGATGTTGCGTCTGCATCCGATTGGAGAGAGGAAGAGCGCCGGTGTTGATCTCTAAGTTGTCGATGTTGACGTCGAAACCCTGAAGCTAGGGATCTTCCTTCACTTCGTTTGTTGACATTGTGTCTGCAATATTGCGACGAATGTCCAGATTGTCTTTAGGTTGTTTATGAACCGTCGAGATTTGGCTTCGCTTTCTAATGGAGCCTGGTGGGATGATATGGTTCCCTCTTTGTTTGCGCCCCTGGATTATATACAGGGATCGATGTGATCTCACCTGTAGGGCAAAAAGTTTCATTCTTTAATTTTTTTTATTTCTTTCCGCGATGCTCTATCATTTCAGCTTTTTATATCGCGAAAGTCGCGATTGCCCAATCATTTCGGCTATTTTTCGCGGTGCCCAATCATTTCGGCTATTTTTTTCTTTTTACTCGCTTTTTTTATTGCGAGTTGCCCAACCATTTCGGCTATTTTGTATGCATATATTTTTACCTGCTGATTTTGTTGCAAGTTGCCCTATCATTTCGGCTATTTCATATGCATTTTTGGCTCGTCGACTTTTCGCCATGAGTATGGAACTTGGGATCTGGTGCCAATCTTAGCATCAGTATCGCTGCGACTGGAATATTGCCAGGAGCGAATCATCATTTGCCGTGAATGGGCTTAGAATTTGATATTGATTTAGGCATCAGCATCGCTACCACTGGGACATTGCCAGGAGCAAATCATCATTTGCCATTATCGGTTCGAACAAAGGTGGCTTAGCCAACAGGATTAAGATCCTGTCGACTAAGGCTTTTGACTTTATGAGCCGTAAGGGTCTCATAAAGGTGTTTCTCCCTACGAGTCGTGAGGATCTCGTAGGTGTGTTTTCTTCTTAAAAATCGTGAGGATTCTTAAGTGTATGTTATCTTATAAGTCGTAAGGATCTTATAAGAGTGTTTTCTCCTTATAAGTCGAGAGGACTTACAAGGGTTGTTCATCGTGCGAGCATATTCCTAGCCGCTGATGGGACTCTGTTAGGGAAATGTTTATTCGCGCCGGTGGATTGTATACAAGGGTCAGCATTGAACCGCTTGTAGGGCAGCATTGGAGATTGTGATAGTTTAAGAACAGGTTCAGATCCCTGTAGCTTAAGGCTTTTGAATCTTATGAGCCATGAGGGTCTCATAAGAGGATTCTCCTTACGAGTCGTAAGGATCTCGTAAGTGTAATTTCTCCTTAAGAATCGGGAGGATTCCCAAGTGTGTTTCTCCTTTGTGAGTCGTAAAGATCTCACGCAGGTGGTTTCTCCTTACAGGGTCGAGATGACCTTGCAAGTGTCTTTTGACGAGATTGCGCCCTTTCGGGTTTTCACAAAACTCACTGGTAGTCCTGCTGTTTTTACTCACGGGGCCTTTTCGGGTTTTCATCCGTGCCCATCTTGCTTATGGACGTACCGTTTTTTTTTACCACGTCAGCCTGGGAACGCCGCGGGTTTGTAGTAGTTTAACGACGTTTCGGTCATAGGTCCGAGATTTTTCGGGCAACGTACGATTACGCGGCTAGATTTTCTCGCAAATCATCGCATCTTTTGTGTCGGAGGTGGATTCCTTGAAGAGAGGGCTAAGGGAGATATCTTCGTCAGAGTCGCTTCTAAAAGTGATAACTCGTGATTCCTTGGTGTCGACTATGTGACAGTTGCCAGCAGCTCTTTTGCTCTCGTCTGTCGTGCTTTTCTGTTCCCGACGATCCTTGCGCTTCACTCGTTGAACGCGTTGTCGGTGGACAACATATCCCTGCCACCAATTTTTAAAGGCTATGCACTCCTCGGTAGGGTGTGCAATCCTCTGATGGTATAAGCAGAAGTTAGGATGTATGTCCGCTTCATCAAGGTGTATACTTCCAGAAGAATTTCCTCTGAAAGAGGGCAAATTCATTCCTATTGACAGGGCCCTAACGAATCGTCTCCTTACTTTAAGCTTGCTTTTGCTGGCGTAGGGATGCTTTGATCCGGTTGGGGTGCCTCGACCTTTTCATTCAGTCGTCGGCGTTTGGCTTTTTCGAATATAACCAGTTCGCGCTCTCGATTGGCTTTGCTTTTCTGACGGGCTTCGTTCAGTAGCAAGTCGATCATCTTGTCAGACGGTTCAAAGGGTTTTGGTTTCGATCATGCCCCCAGCTCTTTTATGCTGTCTTCTATCGCTGAGTGAGCTTCTTCATTAGTTAATGCCGAATGAGAGATCATGTGGCAACTTGCCACATAGTCCTCAGATTCTTCTGACGAGTCATCCCCGTCGTTATTGTCGTTATCTCCGCTCTCAAGAATATTGTTAAGAAATTCTTGGAGCGTTACTGGGGTCCGCATCTTCTAGTTATATTCCTCCAGCGTGTCAATATGCTTTTGCAGATCCGTGCGCTTGTCATCAAACTGCGCAGGCTTTTTGGTCTTCTTCTTTTTATTCGAAGACTTTGACGGCTGGGCCTGAATGTTTCGTCCACCATCAGTATTAACTCCAAATATTGGGCGTGGTTTCAACATCCCCTCGATGGTCTCCGGCTCTAGCGGGCTTTTCCACCTGATCGCCGGGCATGTTTGAAGATCCTTCAGCATTCTTTTCGTTTTTGCCGAAAGAACGACTTCCCGTGGAGCTTCCTATATAAAAGAGCATGATGCACCCGGCGTGTCCACCCTTTTAGGGGTATGCTGTTGTGGCGGATTTACCTTCCAGTTTTCGGACAGCGCGAACTTACCCTGTTGATACTGGTCTTCAACCCAGTTTTTGAAGACGTAACAATCTTCGATTGGATGACCCGCTACTCTGTAGTAGGGACAATAGTTAGGATGGTTGACGTCACCAGGTTGCGACGGATGTCTCGGATCTGGCAGGGTGATGAGCCCATTGCGCGCTGCCAGTTCAAACAGTTTCCTTGTTTTATCCCGGGAAAACGAGTAAGGACGTCTCAACTTCTCATCAAAGGATTGCCGTTTGTTGCTTTGGCGAACAACCGGTCTCGGGCCACTCGGTTGTTGTTGAGCGTTGGCGACGAAGGTTGCTTTCCCTTTCCCCTTCTCATTCCGAGAATCCGTCTTTGAAGAGGAAGGCCTATGGGTCATCTGGTCCATTTGGTCCAGCTTGTCAATCAAGGCCTGGAAGGTGGTCGGCTTGAAGAGGGCCATATACGAGGACGCCTTTGAATTTGGCTCAAAGGTGGTTATGAGAATTTCCATGGCTGCAACTTCATCGATGCGTTGCTTGTATTTGATCAGAGATTTCGCCATCGGGTAACACATTGAACCCAAGTCTCATTCGGTCTAACCCTTTCGTTGACTAGTGCCGTCACGGTAGTGCATTTATTCACACTAGCGAATCTCTGACAAGAGGGCATCTCCATTTCGTCGAAGGTATTCATGGAGTCATTCGGGAGTTCCACATACTATTCGAAGGAAATGCCCGCCACACAGCTGATGAACTGTCAGAGGAGAAGTATATCAGTATTGTCGCACATGGGTTCAAATTGCGCAATGTGCCGGTGAGAATTCTCAGTTCCTTTGTATATGTGACACGTTGGAAGTGTGTACTCTGGCGGGTACTGTATTTGATTGTGCCATGTCGGATACGGTCGACCAATCTTTATTGATCTATTTGCGGCTTCACAGGCGTGGTGAGCTTCGATTTGCTGAGCGATATATTCGTTCAGCTTTGCTTTTAGGAATCATTTCCTTCTCAGCCATTGATGAGCTTTGCAGATGATTTGAAATGTCATCCTTATCTTTAAGAATGACTACCGGCAGTTCATCCGCCAGTGGTTCCGATTGAACCATCATTCCAGCCATATCCTGAATCAGAAGGGCCATCTGTTTCATTTTAGTGGACATTTCTGCCGTTTCTGCATCTCCCTTTTTCAGAGCGCGCTTTAGGAAATCAATATCCGACCCCTTCTCTATTCTTTCTCCAGGTGAGTCTTCGGAATTTGCCTTTAGACGATGGATTAACGTTTGCTGCCGCCTGAGCAAGCATCTCCTGCAGCTTTTCACGTTGCAGTTGAACTTTTGTTAAGGACCGAGTTTAAGGTCGGTGACTAGTAGAAGCTCGAACTTTGTCTTTGAAATTCACCACATAGACTATGTGAACTACCATGCCCCCAAGTTTGGGGCGTTTGGAGTTTTTGCCTTTGGAGTTTGCTTCGGGCACTTGAGCTTTATTGGGCCTCTCTTTTTTGTGAAAAGCCGCTTTGGTTTTGGAAGGAACCGCTGTATCGGGATCCGTCTTGGGATAATTCCCCTTGTATTTGAAAGAGGATTTGTCAGAGTTTGGCTGACGTTTAGGGGAACAGCCGCGGTTGACGATAGAGGCCTTCACTCACTTCCGTACTTTATATATAGATGAGGAAAGTTGCTTCATGGAGTGAACTGGTTTCTGCTCTCGTAGGATCTCCATGGGCTGCAGAGATTTCTTAAATATTGCGGTAGGAAAATTTTATCTGACCCTTCGCACCAATTTGAAGCTGTTCCTGGTTGGAACAACATTCACCACTGAGGTTGAAACAGAACCATACGGAGAACTGCCCCCAGCTCATTTTGTATGATGCCAATATCGACGTCGACCATTTCTTACGGCCGGGATTTGATTAGCTTCAGGATTTTTTCGAGCATGCCTCCTGTTTCCTTTGAGAGCTTGAATATTCTGCCCCCTGCGTCGACCTTGGTCCTTGGCATGAGCCAGTTGTTTGAGGACTGATTCCGTCGGCAAAGCTGCTGCTTGGGGAGCCCGCCTATGAACGACAGACACCCTCTGGGCTTCCTCCATCGGCGTTGAGGCACCGAGGGTGGGAGGTGGGAGCATCGACCCAAAGAGAAGCCCATTGATTTCTTGAAGAGCCGGATTGCAGAGATTTGAGCCTGCAAGTGGCCCGTACTTTACTCCACCAGATATGACAGAGCCCGTGTTGCTAAGGTGGGAACAAACGCCATTCTTCATAAAGACGAAGCGTCGACTTCAGTATCCACTCCCCTAAGGGCAACCACAAACATACACACCGCGATTATCTGATCACGAGAAAAACACGACACACAAAGTGTGGAGTGGAAAGAGGAAAAGGTCCCACCGGGCGTGCCAGAATCTGTTCTCCTCCGAAACACGGAGACGCGACCGCGTAGGTCCGTATTGCCTGAATTTGGGGGCAGATGCTAATTGGTGCTATCCGTCCACCTCTCTGAAAATGCCAAGTTGATTTATGACACCATGTATCGAAAGTTTAAATGCATGCGGCCGATGTAGCAGACTTCGTCAGATTCCCCCTCGTTGAGGGGTTTTTGATTGTGGGGACGCTCTTCCCTGCAGGCGCAAGCCCCTGCAGTTAATTACGCTACCGCATCGGCGTAACCACTTTCACCTTCTCCAGATGGTCACTTCGCGTCGTGGGTGTTTGTTTTGTTTTTGGTTTCCCGTGGATTGTATACGGAGACTAATTTATGTCCACGCCCGTAGGGCGTGGATTAGTCCAAAACCGTATTTTCTTAGATTTGGGTTTGGGGGTTAGGTTCAAGGATACGTTAGTCTCATTTGAGACTAAGATCAACTTAAACGTTTGTTAAGGATACGTTAGTCTAATTTTAGACTAAGATCTACTTAACAGTTTGTTAAGGACACGTTAGTCTAATTTTAGACTAAGGTCAACTTAACCATTTGTTAAGGATACGTTAGTCTAATTTTAGACTAAGATCTACTTAATAGGATCATTTAGATCCAACAAAAGAGCATTTGGGCTCTATTGTTTTAGTTTAGGGACTTTGCGGTCGATTACCAGTTTAAGGACATGGTGGTCCAAGGTTAAGGACATCATAGTCCGTGGGTTTAAAGGGACCCCACAGTCCGAGGTTAAGGACATCATAGTCCGTGGGTTTAAAGGGACCCCACAGTCCGAGGTTAAGGACACATAGTCCGTGGGTTTAAGGACTCCAAAGTCCGAGGTTAAGGACATCATAGTCCATGGGCTTAAGGACCCCACAGTCCATGGAATGATTGGTTATCGGGACCTGTCACCTCTCTGAAGACATTGAAGGATTACAACGACAAATATCAGAGGAGTGAAAAGATGTACCCTTGAACCAAAGTTGATTGGGAAATCTGTAGTTCAATTTGGAACTAAGATCAATTAATTAGATTATGAGCACATGAGCTCAGTTAAATCTGAATTGAGGACTTATGACCAACTTGGGCTAAGTCCAATTAGGTTTAAAATGTTGGACCTTTGTTTGGACCGTTGAACATTTGTCTGGGTTCAGCCCCCCATTATTTAGCAATGCTAAACATGAGTCTGGGTTCTGACCATACCTTTATCTTTTATTGAGTGCTGAGCACTCATATGCCATATGAGATGATCAATCTTGGAAGACAAGGGTATATTTGAGGCTCAGTCAAAGGGGAGTCTTGCCTCTGGAAAACTTAGCCAATTTGGGCTAAGATTGGTTTTAAAATAGTGTTAAACACTAAAAGATATTTGGCGATCACATGCTCCCACGTGATGTGCTGAAAATAGTGTTAAACACTAAAATTGAATTGGTCACGTGGGGTCACGTGAGACGTCTGAAGATGGGGGCCAGACTTCCATTATTTTGTGCTCAGAGTATTCAGTTAGTGTTAAACACTTTTGGTCTTCAGACCATCATGTGTGGGCACGTGATGGGTACCCATGCATTGATTATTAAAGTGTTTTTTAGGGGTCACGTGGGGACACGTGAGGGCGCCCAAAATTGATTCTGCCCTTGGATTTGTTTCCTTTTGTTTTGAGAGTCACGTGTGAGCACGTGAGGCATTGCCTTCATGTTTTTTCTTTCTTCATTTTGAGGAGTCTGTTTGAGGGTCACGTAGGGCACGTGACCATGTCTCATTCGTTCTTTTCTGATCATTAAAGGAAGGGTCACATGTTGCCACGTGACCATGTGTACGTGTTGCCACGTGACCACGTTTACGTGTTGCCACGTGACCACGTTTACGTGCATGGATAATTTAAGTCCTTTGTTTGAGAATTAGATTCTTTGGTAGGGTTAAACCCTAATTCTATTTTGAGGAATTAAATTCCTATGTATATGGAAGAATTAAATTCTTATGTAGGGTTAAACCCTAGTTTTATTTGGAGGAATTAAATTCCTATGAATTTGGAAGAATTGAATTCTTATATAGGGTTAAACCCTAGTTTCATTTGGAGGAATTAAATTCCTATGAATTTGGGAGAATTAAATTCTCATATAGGGTTAAACCCTAGTTCTGTTTGGAAGGAATTAAATTCCTGTGAATTTGGGAGAATTAAATTCTCATATAGGGTTAAACCCTAGTTCTGTTTTGGAGGAATTAAATTCTTATGAATTTGGGAGAATTAAATTCTCATATAGGGTTAAACCCTAGTTTTATTTGGAGGAATTAAATTCCTATGAATTTGGGGGAATTAAATTTCTTAAACTCAATTCTCCCTCTAAGTTTTGGATCTGCATGGCAGAATCTCCCCGATGAGAATTAAATTCTCAACTTGTGGGGAGATTTGCTTCTGCGGATCTTCAACCAGAGGAAGAACTAAGTTCTTTTTCAGAAGAGTTAAACTCTTAGATTGAGAATTAAATTCTCTTTTTATTTTATGGAGCTTAGATCTCTTTCCCCTTTCTCACCTAGGGTTTCTTTTCGAAAAGATCTTCTTTTTCTCTCTTGAGAATTAAATTCTTTTCTCTTTTTTTCTCTCTGTTGTTGTATATTTCCCAAAAAAAGTAGATCCTCCTCTCTTCTTTTCTTAGCTCCTATTTATAGGAGAAAGAAAAGAATCAATTTGTTTTGTTAATCTTTCATTGAAAGATTTTAGTTGTTTTTTTGTAACCAACATGATCTTTTAGATCATCCAGTGAATTTTATTCACCATTGGATTTTTAATCCAAAAGATATTTTATCTGTTATTCCTGGCAAATTTCAGGGAAATCTTTCCTTGTATAAAATCTTTCCATAAATTGGTGATTCTTAATCACCATTGGATTTTTAATCCAACGGTGCTCCATTTTACAGAGCACCATCTTTTTTGTTTGGAAAGATTAAGAGAAATATTTTTCCAGTTAGGCTTTTTGATTCTCTCTTAATTAGAATTTAATTCTATTAATTCATAGATGTTTAGGAACCCATCACGTGTTGGCACGTGACCCCCTGATTAAGCATTTGACCAGAATTTAATTCTGTTGTTCTAAAGAACTCAGGAATTATCACGTGTCAGCACGTGACCCTTGGTCACGTGTTGGCACGTGATGCCCCATTGGGGATTTTCCTTGTTATTTTATTATACCTTTTATTCTTTTCAGTGAGTTTAAAGGCCCATCACGTGTTGGCACGTGACCCCACTGATTAATTATATCCAATTATTTATTTTATTCAGTGCCTACAGGCTTTGCCTGTAAATGGTCACGTGTGAGCACGTGATGCCTCATAACTTTTGATCCCGGATGAATTATGAGGCCCATAATATATCAAATCAAAGGATTTTTCGAGACACTTTTGTTACCATCAGAATTTAGCTGTTTCTCATTTGAGAGTTTGTCAAAATGCAGCACGAAAAATACTGGTTCGCATTTTCTTCCTTAGATTACACGTGCATAGCATATTTGCTCATAACTTTTGATCTCGGATGAATTATGAAGCCCATAATATATCAAATCGAAGGATTTTTCGAGACGCTTTCTATACCATCAGAATTTAGTTGTTTCACATTCGGGAGTTTTTCAAAATACAGCCCGGAAAATACTGGTTCAAATTTTCTTAAACGTATCGCTGCCACTAGATATCTTGGGCTCTTTTGCACAGAATTTTTTGGAGGGAACAGAGGCAACTACAAAACTGACCAGGTCGGGAAAATGGTGATTTGGGCGGTTTTTTCTAGGTGTTAGGTCCTCGTGTTTCTTCTCAAGTTTTTACATCTCACGACAAGATCTCTGCACTTGTTTAAAAAAATTTCAGAGATCAAAAAATTTTCTAACAAAAATTTGGTTAACATAGTTTCGAAAAACGGAAATTTTTAGTTTCGAAACGTAAATATCGTCTAATACTAGTTTAAGTGTTTGGGTAGCTCTGATGCCATATTAGTTGACGCTCGTGCTCGTGCTGCAAACTTACGGCCAAGGCGGAATATAAAACGAAAATTTTCAAAACAAGAGCACAAACTATTACGACCTAGAATCGAATCCAAACACTAAACTAGCAAACTATAAGAAGTTTAACTATTTGGTTAGTAATTACAATCTTTGTAGTCGTGTCCTTCGTCTTCAAATCTACTTCTTACGCTCCTATGTCGTCGGAAACAAGCTTGGGAGTCAGTCTTCCTTGTCGAAAATGATCCATCCGAAAGAACCCTAACCTAGACTCTAGCTTCACACTATAACACAAAGTGAAGCAACTAGTGATCAAAACTTGCTAAGAATTGATCGCTAGAATATAGTGGTGGCTAATCTCTATTGTTTTTCTCTTTTCCTTTTTCCTTTCTCAACTCAAAAAATCTCAAGAGAAGAGAAAAAAGAAGCTAAGGGTGAAGCACACTCAAAAGAGCAAGCATGGCTACTAAAATTCTTCTCTCTTTCTTTTTCTTCTTTCTCTTTTGAATATGTGTGGAATTGTGACTCACAATGGTGAGTCACAAGTCCACAATATTCTAAAAGAAACTTGAAGAAAAGAGAAGAGAAGAGAATGCCACATCTTTGTACACACACATACACACTACTACAAGTATATGGTATAAATACATATACCCGTATTCGTATCAAAATACGAATACCTGTATTCGTATAAATACTTGTATTCATATAAATACCGTATTCTGTCAAAATACAAATACCAAAAGAGAGATACCAAAAAGAGATATATAATACTAGCTCACATTTTATCCAAATGTGATAATCTGGCTATCTTTCAAACCGCTAGTATCAACAAAATGTCTGATTAAAACACGTATCTAATCGAACCTAAGTGTGTCTCAATATACGTACACTATATCGTTTCTTCTGAATTGGGAAACCCTCTGTGTGGGACTCTAAAGACTCGACAATACGCCAGCAGTGGGTTTAACCACAAGCACGTCAGCGGCACTAGTTGTACGTAACGGTTATCCAGGTATTGAACAAAAGGAACGTCAACAAGCAAATTCGTATGTTTACCTACTGAGCCTGAAAGTGACAATCTCCGTACAGTCCGGTCTCTTCGTATAAGAGTGTCGCATATCAGGTCTAAGGGGGTGGATAAAGTCAGACCCTTAATAATGCGATAAGTCATGTCGGTGTGAAGCCCATCACCCACTAAGAAACTACTGATCCAAATCAATAAATCGCGTCCACCTTGGCCAAGGATTTCTGGTGATGACCACCCGTGCACTGTGCGACATCTACCCCCAATACCGAGAGAGACAAATCCCCAACAATCCGCTCACTGCCTCCATGTGGCTCGGGACTGTCCCCAACTAAAACCTGTTTACACGACTCGGTAGAGCCGTGGTAGGGTAGTAGTCAAAGCACAGTGGGAACTCACATGAGACAAATGACGACCTCAGGTCGACAGACTAACCTGTAATCATGTCATCAAAGAACTGCTACCTGACAATAGGTATAATACCATCTAGTCTATTCCCAGCGAGTTCGTCCAATGTAACTCATAACCCAATGAGCACATGCATACAATCTTTGGCGACTAACTAACACCAATGGCTGTGAGACCAGCCATCGCCCATCGTCGGGGTCAAGAAACGTATACACTAGTTTGCTCTGGAATATCGATACTCGGTCTCGATATTCCTACGACTAAGGACATTTAAGGATTTGCTTATAAACTACTCAGTTCTCACAAGTGTGATCGCCACAATAACCCTTGTAGTCAAGCATGAATTCTATGGGCTCTATCAACATGTAATAGTGATTTGCAATACCACATAATACATGTACATGATAATAAAGTTAAACCAGATAGTATATTATCATCTCGAGTAAAACTATTCTACCCATATAGGTCCTCCCTCAATCATCATAATCGCCTGCCTGCGATTACAATAATTGTTTTGAGGGCACTATAGCCAACGCAATAGCTCACTTAGTATGGGTAATTCTCCTCTTAGGGAGAGTGCGGGGTTCGAATCCCAGAAGCCCAAGAGGGGAAGCACATACAAATTAATGCTTTCGGGGTAAATTCTTGGATCCCCTGGGTGTGTGGGTTTAGGAGTGTGCGGTACGCATGGATGTGTTGTAGGTTAGGAATTACGGGCCCGTGCCAAAAATTTCAAAAAGACCAAGTGATTTCACCTTTGAAAAAACACTTCATGAATTCCTAGGTGTCAAAACGGAAATTCAAAAATGGATTTTGAAAGCGAAACAAAATATGAATTTTTAGAATTTTTCGAAATTTCAAAGATTAATTAATAATGAAATAAGCCTGGCAATTCCAATTGCGATCGGCTACCGACGCAATAAGAAACTACAAGATTATTTATAATTTTTTAGGGAATTTGAATTTTAAAACAATTTTAAATTTCGTAGTTCAAATTGAAGTTCATTGTCGATGCAATGAAAACTGTGAGAATATTTTAAGATTAAAAAGGATTTTAAAAGGATTTTTATGAATTTTAAAGTCCTATTGTCATGCCCCCGAGACCCGAGAGCGGTCGAATCCCGAGGTGCAACCTCTTAAGGCTGGTCATAAAAAATTTTCGAATAAATTCTTGTAAAGATCCTGGATCGTTAACAGGTCATATAATAATTTTTTTCCTTTATTTAATATCCACAATATCCTCAAATATTTCACCAAGTCAAAATCACATATTTAGAATATTTTATAATACAATTTCCAAATCCTTCTCATAAATCCACATTATACAATATCTTAGACTTCTATTATCATATGAAAGAATCATACCCTCGAAGATTCCGAACTCGTGACATTCGTCTCAAATTTTCAATTGTCCATCTCTGTAAATAATGTGGTTTGGATGAGTTCACGTCTCAATAAGTATTCAAGAAGCCCGTAGAAACAAGGTTTTACGTGCGCGTCAAAAAATTTAAATAAATAAATTACGGTCTAGGTCGATCACAATATGAACTACAAGCCCGTACCAGCCTAAAACCGACTGAATTTCACTAGATTTGACTGTATATGCTATAAATAGAGTTCTTGACTCTCATTTCTCATCATCCCGACTTCAGAAAAATCCTGAACAGATCTTAACAGCGCTCTATATCTCTTAAGGTTTAGTGTGTGAAATTTTTCTCTTGGCTTTGAGGTGCACAGGACGAGAAACCTTGATGATGACGAAGCTCTGCGTGGTCCAGAGATGGCACGACACGGCGATCTTCCGAAATTAGGCTCTTTCTTCTTCTTTCACTTCTCTCATTGCATTTAGTTTGATAGGGTTAAAAAAGCATATTTTTATTCCATCACGAATTACTCATAGGCCATAGAATAGGAATAGATATTTCCCTGTCCATTCGAATGGCAGGTTTCTCATCCATTCATTCATCATTCATCTTTTAGAATTAGGTACACTGTATGTTCTCATTTTTATTTGATTTTTTGTGATAGGAATAAGCGAAAGTGAAAAAACTAACTAAATCACGTGGCAGTGCTAAAGGAAAATCATACCCGTAAAGCAGCGGATGCGGTGTTTATGATCTTCGATTATTCATCTAATATGAATCATAAAAACATACTTTTGCCGATCTGAATATTTGTTGACAAAAAAACTTTCTCTTGTAGCTACCACAATCGCAGAAACCTTCAATCAAGTCCATCACCTTGCGTAGAAAGTAAATAAAAACTTCGGCAATAGGAACCCTTCTTTAAGAGGAGAAGGTTTAAATAATTCTCGGTTATTTTTCTGTATGAAATCTCTTATTTCATCATCATTTTTCCATCATTATTTATAGTCTACTATAACCATCTTTTTATAGGGTTGTGATATATTATCTTTTTCCTATTTTACCGATGTGAGACTTGTTGGATATGTATGCCCTAGATGCCAGTATTGTATATGTATATATATGGATGCTAGGGATATGTATGTACAAGACAATCTTGCTCAGTTTTATAGTATATTATTTCAGTTGTCTCTATCTGATATGTGCATTTGTTTTTATTGATACTTTATCCCGCTTGCACATATTGATAAAGACATGATACGGTAGTGTACTATTATGGTTTGTCTTTATCTTAACATGGCATGTGTTATACTCGTTATTACATATTGCGGTTACATGTTGATAAAGCTCGTAAGATCTTGCTTGACTACCTGCGTTGTGATGGCGGTCATACTTATGGGAGCAGGGTAGTCTATAAGTACGTCCTTAAATGGTCCCTAGTCGCGTGAGTATCGAGACTGGGCATTGATACTCCAGAGTAGACTGGTGTATATGTTTCTAGCCCCGTCGGGGATGGTTGGTCCTGCAGCCATTGGTCTGATGCACCTAAGATCGTATACAGGTGCTCACTGGGTGTGAGTACACTGGACGGACTCGCCGAGAACTTCCAGATGGTATTATACCTATCGTCAGATGGAAGTTCTCAGGTGACATGTGTACAGGTTAGTTTTCGGACCTGAGATTGGCATTTGTCTCGTGTGAGTTCCCACTGAGCTTTGATCACTACCCTACCACAGCTCTACTGAGTCGTGCAAACAGGTTTTGGTTGGGTACAGTCCCGAGCCACATGGAGGCAGTGAGCGATTGTTGGGGATTCGTCTCTCCCGGTATTGGGAGTTGATATCGCACAGTGATCGATTGGTCAGGACCATAAGACCTTGGCCAAGGAAATTGGGATTTACTGATAGGTTGATCAGTAGTTTCCCGGATTGGTCCTGAGCCACATCAGCACGAATTATCGGGTTATTAGGGTCCGACGTATACCACCCCCTAGACCCGGTATGCGTTACTCTTAGACGAAGAGACCGAACTGTACGGAGATTGTCACGGATAGGCTCAGTAGGAGTTCGGACGAGTTTGCTCGTCGGCCTTCCTTTTCGACAGGTACCTGGGTAGCCATTACGTACAGCTAGTGCCGTTGACATGCTTGTGGTTAAACTCACTACCAGCGTACTGTTGAGTCTTTAGAGTCCCACACAGAGAGTTTTCCTGCTTCGGGCGAACGATGTAGAGGCCGTATGGTTTTACGGCAGGGTTCGATCACATACGTACATTTGTGCACGTACGATGTTCGGACGGATAATACTAGCGGGCTTTGGTTTAAGCCGGATCCTAGTATTATATTCTTGGATTATTTTGTCTCTTTGTATTCGTATTTTTCGGAATACGGATACGGGTATGTATATACGGGTGAGGGACATTCTTGTAATTATGCAAGGTGCTTCTAGAAGAAGACGCCTCATTATTTTGATTTTCCATTTTAGTTAATGGATTAATGAAGTGGAGAAATGAGGTGTGCATTTTCATTAAATGAAGCATGGCTAGCTTTATGACTCATGCAATGACTCGTGGTTTACTATTCTTCTATGGTTGATATTTTGTGGAGATATTTTTTGCTTGCATTATTATCTCATTCACTTAGCCATTCTTCAATTTTTTTTTCTAGCTCACTCTTATCTTCTCCTTGCTCTTTTCTTCTAATACTAACCCCGATTGTCTCATGAGTTGAGAAACCTAGGGTTAGTGAGACAAAGCATTCCATAATCACTCTCTACACACTCTAGTCTGCATAGATTAGCAAGCTAAGTATTCTACTTACCTCAATTAGGAGGTAGGAGCTCTTAGTTGGCACTCTCGGGTGGATCATCATTAAAACGATGAGGCCGAAGTTCAAGCACGATCCATACTTCCATCGAGGAGCTTAAGGAGATGATCAAAGACCCGAAGGACTTGGTTTCTTTAGGTATACCTTCTATCATAGTAGATAAAACCCTTACTTGCTAGTTAGGTTTATGGTAAGATCCGGTTTTTCATTGGGTTAACTTAGCGTCGTTTTTGATATTGTAAGAAAATTTTTGTTCCGCAAACCGCCACGTTCGATGGCTCCGGCGCTGAGGTAACCCAATATGGTATCAGAGCCGGCCCATAAACCCTACACTAGCAGTTTAAATATTGTTTAAAATAACGAAACCAAAATAACTCCATAACATTGAAACCAAACTTCAAGTTTCTGTCGATTTTTCAGAGGCTTCAAAAAAAAATTTAAGCAAGTGCAGAGTGATCCTTTGACTGTGAGATGAACCCTGAACAAAAACGAATCAATTCTACAAAGTTTTGGCCGGCCAAACCTTTAAAAAATCCGGCCTCACCGGTTTTCTTGTGGTGGATTGACTCGTGTTTTGGTCTGTGTTCTTATCTCGTGGAGTTTGGGTTTCAGGTGTTGTTTGTTTTTGCCCAAGTTTGATGTTCTGTTGTTTTTCAGTTTGGGGCAATTCGGAGTGTTTCGAAGTCGTTATATTTTAACTACTGTTTAATTGTTAACAGTACATTCACTTCTGTCTGCGACCGTGAACATCATTCGATCTGTATAACTCGTCTAATTGCTATATATTCTTTTAGACGGGTTTGCGAACATGACATTCACGTTGATATTTTGTGTTTGTGCTGTGATTGTGGTTGGATAGTCGTGGTGGAGAGCATGTGGTGAAATTTTAGTGGTACAGTTAAAGATTCATTTGTATATTCATATTGCGGGGCGAGCGTCCGACATGTGGACTGCCGTCTTTGCCGGGTTGTATATTATTTGTTTGGGGCACGACCGGGTTGAGGTTGATGTCACCATTTGTACATATTATTTTCATTTTCTGTACTAGGATTACCCCACGGTGGAGTGCACGAATAGTCGGGTTCTAGAAGGCAACAAACCCGCATCTCATGGCGTTGAGACGGAGGGGGCTTCATTCTAGAATTGGCGGGCTATTCGCCGCACTCGTAGGGGGTATAGGATGACCAACGGAGGGGCACCCAAGTTACCGGATTCTGTGAAGTGCTGGGTGGCCCATTCACTTTGTTGAAAGGGGTTGCCTCACTTCTGGGATTGGCAGGTAACTTGCCGCGCTCGTAAGGGTCCAGGTTTTCATTGCACAAGCTATCCACACGACCGGGAACGTCGGGTTTTATTTGCTGCACAAATGAAACCCGAGGCTCCAAGATTATCCACCTTTCTGTATTCTTGGATGAGATTCTGTGATGTTGCTTATTATCATGCATGGGACGAATATTATATATACTTATATATATACTAGTAGATGTTGTATATGTTTTGCACCCGCGCTAGTCCAGCCCCCGCTCTGTCGTTAGTTAAGTAACCTAACGGGTGATGACGGGGCCCAGTGGCGAATGCGGATGGCATATACGTACATCATATTTTCGTTCTTTTCTAGTGTGATAGGATTAAATTGATGGGACCGCATTAATTTTTATTAATGAAAGAAAATAAACCTAAAAGATGTTGTTGGAACAAATTTCGAAAAACTATAGTTATATTCTTTCGCTTTGCACAGTGGTATTCGGTCATGAATATCCTGCACCTCATTCCACTAGGCAAGAGCCGAGACCCCTTCACGGGAGTGACCTCTTGAGCAAAAGCTTATATTATAGATTACTCGGTTTTTTTTTTCAAAACCAGAAATTTTCAAAAGGCGGAGCCTAAACCACTACTTTTCAAAACTACTCAGGTTCCTTCAACGATATCAAGTTCATTACGTTGATAGGTTTTTCACCAAAAACCCAGCCGTAGCCCTCCGTCATTTCAAATAAATAGCAGTTAGTATTCGTGCTATGTACGTTGGTTTCTATCAAGGCATAATGAACGGTAGCTAAGTGTTACTTATCTGTTGCATTTTAGAATGCGATTGATTAGGACAGTCGCATAGCCACTTTGGTCTCTATCAAGGGCTTATACGGGTGGGTCTAAGTTAATCCAGGATAATGACGGGTTGAACTTGACTTGCGACTTAAGGTACGTTGGTCTCTATCAAGACCATATGTCATTAGAGGCAAAAACCACATCAGGAGTTTCAAACATACAGGAAACTTGCAGATTTAGCATACCTTCTGGAGTGTGGTGACTAGAGTGGATTCCATCTAGATCATCACACAATGATAGTTGGATCCCGATCCCAATGATGAGTAGGATTACTCTCGGGACATTATTTCACTAAACAATCAATGCTATAAACCAAGTAGATGTCTAGAACGGTGTTAGCGGGGCTACGCCTCCAGAGAAAAGAGGTTATATAATTAAGGAACTTCGCGAAAGCGTTGGAAAACCTCCCTCGAAGTACTAACACTAGCCAGGCTGAAAGGTTAAGCAAGTATTGTGATGTGCGATTAATCCTGACTAGTTCTTCTTTTAAGATTTGAAGAAGAATTTGAGGAAACAGTGGGAGCCATCCTGGTTAGATAAAATAATAAACCAATCTAATCTTGCAAGAGCGCACGCTAAGTGTTTCTTTTCTCTCTCTCCAGGTAGCAACCATTTCACGCCCTAATCAAGATAATAAAATGTATCGCTTAACCGATCCGAATTCTTATTCGTGGCAGGGGAAAGTCGGTTCAGCTCTAAACTATGACAGCAGTCATAAGTATGAGCAAGGGAAAGAGGAAAGCATGAATTCTTTGATGACCTCATCGAAGAAGAAGCATACTATTGCATCTCCTTCAGGTGTTCTTGTAGTTGAGAACTGCTTTTCGGTCAGTCCTACCTCCTGGGTACTAGATACCGGATCAGGATCTCATATTTTTAATTTATTGCAGGGACTGAGAAAAAGTAGGATGGTTGGACCTGGTGATATGTCCCTCAGAGTAGGGAACGGAGCACAAGTTAATACTGCAGCCGTCGGTGAATATCGCCTAGTGTTGCCAAATGGAAATACTATAATTTTGAACAATTGCTACTATGTATTTTCCATGGTTTGCAATATCATATCGGTTTCTTTACTTGATAAAGATGGATATAACTTTGTTCTTGATAGAAATATCATGAACATCTACCTTGATAAGGTATTGGTTGCATAAAGTACACTGTGTAATGGTATCTATGTTCTAAATCAGAACACAGTTCTCAATGTACAAAACACACGCAAGAGGAAGAGTTCAGATACGAACGAATCCTACTTGTGGTATTGTAGACTTGGTCATATCGGAGAGAAAATACTAAGTAAGTTACATAAATATGGACTCTTGAATACGTTCGAATTTTCATCTTATGAAACTTGTCAGTCTTGTCTCAAAGGAAAGATGACCAAATCTCCGTTCACCGAACACGGAGAAAGAGCAGCAGAGCTCTTGGGACTCATACACAGTGATATATGTGGTCCGATGTCTATACATGCAAGGGATGGGTTCTCGTACCTCATCGCATTCACTGACGATCTCTCTAGATTCAGGTATGTGTATCTTATGAAACACAAATCTGAAGCTTTTGAGAAATTCAAAGAATTCAGAAAGGAAGTAGAGAACCAGATTGGCAAAAGTATTAAGATCCTCCGATCTGATAGAGGGGGGGAGTACTTAAGTACGGAATTCAGGGACTTTCTGAAAAAGAATGGTATTCTCTCTCAGCTTACTCCTCCGTATACACCACAGCACAACGATGTATCGGAGCGGAGAAATCGTACCCTATTGGACATGGTTCGCTCCATGATGAGTAATGCAGAATTTCCTCTTTCATTCTGGGGGCTTGCGCTTGAAATAGCAGCGTATCTATTGAATCAGGTTCCATATAAATCTGTGCCTAAGACTCCATATGAAATATGGAGTAATAAAAGACCATGTCTTAAACGGGTTAAGATATGGGGTTATCCAGCCTATGTGAAAAACCAGAATCCTGACAAACTTCAGGCACGGTCAGTTTTATGTAAGTTTGTAGGATATCCCAGGCATTCGAATGGATATTTATTCTACCATGTCGATGAACAAAAGGTTTTTGTTTCTCGACACGTCACCTTTCTTGAAAGGTTGTTTCTTGAAAAAGAAATAAGGGGGCACGGTAGAATTGGAAGAAATTCCAGAAGGACAAGCTATAACTGAAGATTTAGTACAACCGCTAGATTCAATAGTCCCAGACGAAGCTCAGCCACTCCGCAGATCTAGTAGGATTTCTCATCCGCCTCGATAGATACTATGGTTTTCTCATAGACGGGGATCGAGAGGATTGCATCTTGGAAGAAGATGATCCTACTGGTTTCAGGCAGGCCATTATCAGTGGGGACTCTGATAAGTGGCTGGATGCCATGCAATTCGAAATGGAGTCCATGTACACCAATAAAGTGTGGACCTTGGAAATTGCTCCACCTAGGGTAAAACCCGTTGGATGCAAATGGATCTACAAAAGGAAATTTGGTGTAGATGGGCAGGTGGAAACCTATAAGGCTAGACTCGTTGCAAAAGGTTTTCGTCAAAGACCAAGTGTGGACTATGACGAAACATTTTCTCCAGTGGCTATGCTCAAATCCATTCGGATCCTACTTGCCATTGCTGCCTTCCATGACTATGAGATCTGGCAGATGGACGTAAAAACGGCTTTTCTAAACGGAAGTTTGGAAGAATGCGTTTATATGGATCAGCCAGAAGGTTTTGTAGACAATGGAAGCAGCGGGAAGGTGTGCAAGTTGCTCAAATCCATTTATGGATTGAAGCAAGCATCGCGGAGCTGGAACTTCTGTTTTGATGAGACAGTCAAGGACTTTAACTTCATCAAGAACGAAGATGAACCATATATATATAAGAAGCTAGTAGGACGAACTGTCGTATTCCTAGTCTTGTACATGGACGACATTCTTTTGATAGGAAATGGCATTCTTATGCTATAATTGGTCAAGCTGTTCTTGCCACAAAGGTTCTCCATGAAGGACCTGGGTGATGCCTCGTACATTCTGGGGATCAAAATCTATAGAGATAGATCCAAAAGATTACTGGGACTCTCGCGGTCCAGGTACATAGAGACCATACTAAAGAGATTAAGTATGGAAGATTCCAAGCACGGTAATATACCCGCATTGCACGGAATCACCCTCTCCAAGGAGATGTCTCCCAAGACTGACGAGGAGAGGGTTCGCATGAGCACTATACCCTACGCTTCGGCGGTAGGATCTATAATGTATGCGATGCTATGTACAAGACCAGATGTAGCTTACGCACTAAGCGTGGTAAGCCGGTATCAGTCAGACCCAGATGAGAACCACTGGACAGCTGTGAAGAACATTCTCAAGTACCTGAGAAGGACTAAGGAGATGTTCCTGGTTTACGGTAATGAAGACTTCAGGGTCGAGTCCTTTACCGATTCAAGCTTCCAGAGTGAAAAGGATGACAGCAAGTCTGTCTCGGGTTTTGTGTTTACCCTCAACGGAGGGGCGGTGTATTGGAGGAGTTCCAAACAGGACACCGTCGCAGACTCAACGATGGAGGCTGAATACATTGCTGCAAGCGATGCCGCAAAAGAAGCGGTCTGGATGAAGAAGTCCATAGCTGAACTTCAGGTAGTTCCGTCCATTGTTGATCCGATACATGTGTATTGTGATAACAATGGGGCTATAGCTTTAGCGAAGGAACCACGGTCCCATCAGAAATCCAGACACATCTTAAGGCGGTATCACCTGATCAGGGAGATCATAGATCGCCAGGAGATCGAGGTCCGGAGAGTGGATACAAAAGAAAACACGGCGGATCTATTTACAAAGGCTCTCCCTCAAGCGCAGTTCGAGCGACTTTTTGAGATGTTGGGTATGCGGTACGCCAGCAGTTGGCCCTTGTGCAGACATTGGGTATTCGATACGCTAATTACTGGCCTTTAGTGCAAGTGGGAGATTGTTGGATATGTATGCCCTAGAGGCCAGTATTGTATATGTATACATATGGATGCAAGAGATATGTATGTACAGGACAATCTTGTTCAGTTTTATAGTATATTATTTCAGTTGTCTCTATCTGATATGTGTATTTGTTTTTATTGATGCTTTATCACGCTTGCACGTATTGATAAAGACATGATACGGTAGTGTACTATTATGGTTAGTCTTTATCTTAACACGGCATGTGTTATACTCGTTATTACATATTGCGGTTACATATTGATAAAGCTCGTATGATCTTGCTTGACTACCTGCGTTGTGATGGCAATCATACTTATGGGAACAGGGTAGTCCATAAGCACATCCTTAAATGGTCCCTAGTCGCGTGAGTATCGAGACTGGGCATTGATACTACAGAGTAGACTAGTGTATACGTTTCTAGCCCCGTCGAGGGATGGTTGGTCCTGCAGCCATTGGTCTGATGCACCTAAGATCGTATACAGGTGGTCACTAGGTGTGAGTACACTGGACGGACTCACCGAGAACTTCCAGATGGTATTATACCTATCGTCAGATGGAAGTTCTCAGGTGACATGTGTACAGGTTAGTCTTCGGACCTGAGATCGGCATTTGTCTCGTGTGAGTTCCCACTGAGCTTTGATCACTACCCTACCACGGCTCTATTGAGTCGTGCAAACAGGTTTTGGTTGGGTACAGTCCTGAGCCACATGGAGGCAGTGAGCGATTGTTGGGGATTCGTCTCTCCCGGTATTGGGAGTTGATATCGCACAGTGATCGATTGGTCAGGACCATAAGACCTTGGCCAAGGCAGTTGGGATTTACTGATAGGTTGATCAGTAGTTTCCCGGATTGGTCCTGAGCCACATCAGCACGAATTATCGGATTATTAGGTCTGACGTATACCACCCCCTAGACCCGGTATGCGATACTCTTAGACGAAGAGACCGGACTGTACGGAGATTGTCACGGATAGGCTCAGTAGGAGTTCGGATGAGTTTGCTCGTCGGCCTTCCTTTTCGACAGATACCTGAGTAGCCGTTACGTACAGCTAGTGCCGCTGACGTGCCTGTGGTTAAACCCACTGCCAGCGTACTGTTGAGTCTTTAGAGTCCCACACAGAGGGTTTCCCTGCTTCGGGCGAAACGATATAGAGGCCGTATGGTTTTACGGCAGGGTTCGATCACATACGTACATTTGTGCACGTACGATGTTCGGGCGGATAATACTAGCGGGCTTTGGTTTAAGCCGGATCCTAGTATTATATTCTTGGATTATTTTGTCTCTTTGTATTCGTATTTTTCGGAATACGGATACGGGTATGTATATACGGGTGATGGACATTCTTGTAATTATGCAAGGTGCTTCTAGAAGAAGACGCCTCATTATTTTGATTTTCCATTTTAGTTAATGGATTAATGAGGTGAAGAAATGAGGTGTGCATTTTCATTAAATGAAGCATGGCTAGCTTTATGACTCATGCAATGACTCATGGTTTACTATTCTTCCATGGTTGATATTTTGTGGAGATATTTTTTGCTTGCATTATTATCACATTCACTCAGCCGTTCTTCAATTTTTCTTCTAGCTCACTCTGCACTCTCATCTTCTCCTTGCTCTCTTCTTCTAATACTAACCCTGATTGTCTCATAAGTTGAGAAACCAAGGTTCAGTGAGACAAAGCATTCCATAATCACTCTTTACACACTCTAGTCTACTTAGATTAGCAAGCTAAGTATTCTACTTACCTCAATTAGGAGGTAGGAGCTCTTAGTTGGCACTCTCGGGTGGATCATCATTGACATGAGGAGGCCGAAGTTCAAGCACGATCCATAATTCCATCGAGGAGCTTAAGGAGAGGATCAAAGACCCGAAAGACTTGGTTTCTTTAGGTATATCTTCTATCATAATAGATAGAACCCTTACTTGCTAGTTAGGTTTATGGTAAGATCCGGGTTTTCATTGGGTTAACTTAGCGCCGTTTTTGATATTGTAAGAAAAATTTTGTTCCATAAACCGCCACGTTCGATGGCTCCGGCGCTGAGGTAATCCAACAAGACTAAACTCCCCAACAATATAATCACAACAAATTGTGTTATAATATTTCTTCTCTTATTTGTTTTTATTTGCTCTTCTACCTTAAAACTTTACGGGTGGACCAATTGGGTCTCACATCTAGAACTAATTGTCAATCTCAACTAATTCGTAATTAATTAATTGACAATTTTAATTTAACAATCAAATTCCCATCAAGTCAATTGTACATAAAAATTCAACCTAATGTGAGATAATAATTAATATTAATTTATATGAAACCACTTCTAACATCAAGTTACTTTTTTTTAGGTCCTTTAATTGAGCGGGATAAAATAACCTAATCGCTCAAATCTAAAACTTCAATTGCCCATGAACACAATAAATTTATTTCGAAAATAAATACGATAATAATATAATTTTGAAAAAACAATTTCCAGGATACCTGATCAGGATTTGACACTTTCATGTGATTGAACAGTAAACTTATTTTCATTAGCATGAAAATGTTGGATCCTATCTAGACATCTATAGTTTTCCTAAATACATTCAAGCAGCCCAATATTTAAGGTTTCTTGTTCCTATCTAAACAACTAGATTTACCATCATATCAAAGCTTACTTGTCAACAAATCGAAAACTGCAATATCATCGAGTCAAAAGGATTATGTAACAGTTTGAATTCTCTATCTCTATAGGTGTTATATCCTAGAAAATTCAAACATGGTCATGTACTACACATATTATTATATTCGCTCGTGACATACACCTGGAGAATTTCCATTCTCGGTGATTGAGACACACCCCACATCTCACATATCAGTGTCATGCCTGATAACATGTCATAACTCTAGCTATCATTTGCTAGGATCTGTTTAAAGAGAGTAGTGTTTGTAAATAAAGTAACCGCAATTAAGACTGTATCGCTAGTAGATAGCCGCGATGAGTACGGGTCATTCGCAGGAAAACGTGAACCTTTTTCTTACTTTAGACGAGTTGATAGAAGAAGGGTGATTGGTTGTAGATCTATTTTAATACGGATGTAGAATTTATGAAGAAGAGGCTTGTAGGGTTCATAGGACTTAGTAGTAATGGATGACTAATTAAAAATGCCTCCTTTTATCTTTTAATAGTTTAAAACTAGATCGATAGTGATGAATGTGGATTGGGGTTCTTTTTGAAGAAACTAGGGTTTCCCCACTTCTAACCCTTGTCCTTGCATTGATCTATATTCATGTCTAGCCCCTAACAAAATAAGTGTTAATCTAATCTCAAATCGTGGTCGAGACTATCAATAAATTGGTAGCGCGCCCGATAAGAATGTAAACGTTTATTTTGCTAAAATTTATAAACTTTAAAATGTATAAAAGAAGTTAAAATATTTTATTATCCATTGATCTACTCTATCCTACGAACCCTAGCAAGCTAGGAATTACTCACGCATGGTTGGAGAAGAAAAGATGAAGAATGAGAACATAATATAAGATGCAGAAATTAAGTGCAGAAATTAATTGTGAAAAGACTAATAAAAACTCTACCTTTATTAATCAATTATATCATGTACAAATCCTTTTAAAGTAGAGTAAAAGAACCCTAGTTTTTGCTCTCGATCTCTATCTTGTTGGAAGTAGATGAACAGCTGATGATCAACTCGGATGTGTGGATCGTCTTGGACCTCTCGATCTCTTTCGTTGATGATTTTCAAAGTGAAGCTCTCGGTCCCTTAAATAGTCACAGAAACTCTAAACCCTAAATTCCATGTGTGATAATTTGTTGTTACGATCACACCCAAAAAATCTCAAATCCTACGGCCATAAAGGGGCCGTGGATCCGCCGCGAATATAGGTGTTTGGCTGCTAAACCGCGGCGATTTAGTGGAGTCATGGATTAGGATTTCTTGTGGTCTCTGGTGTTGACATGTAGAGATCACTTAGATGTCTATATTCTTCAAATCTTATTCTGAGTCTCTGTCGTTGCTAGATCTTTTGATTTGCTAATATTTCGGCAGATTTGATTCCGACATCTCGGATCTCCTTGATTCCAGACCTGAGCTAATATCTGCACAATATCTTAAATCATAGTGTTGGTAATATTTGGTATTTTTGAGATATTATCCTGACCATTTTATATGATATTATATTTTAAGAATATTGATTAGAATTATTTGATATGATATGCATATTTTAATTATTAATATTTTATATAAATATTATATGCATGTATTTTCCCTCATTATATTAAATATAATGTAGAAACATATGATAATAAATATTTTACAGATAAATCCACATATGTTCTATATTTACAATAAACACCTTTTAGAACTTAACAATAGTGGGGAAAACAATCATTCAAATGTGCAATATTTCAGACTAATCACTAGTTGTAGGTTAAGTACTCAATTTAAGAAATTACTAAATTAGATAATATCTCCATACAAGTGACCCATCACAGTGCATGATCTAACAATATAATTTCTAAGGATGTTATAATAATTATAAATAAATAAGAATGCCCACATTATAAATTATTAAGTGCGGCTATAAAACTTTATTAATATTCCACTAATATTACATGAATTGTAATGGATGTTCAAGGACATATATTACTACTCTAGTAATCTCCCACTTGTCCTCACATCCATTCAGCTACAATTTAACTCTAATCTTGTTCAAGTGTATGTCAAAAACCTTTTGAGACAATGGTTTAGTAAATGGGTCAACCATATTGTCATGTGTGTTCATTTTTTAAATTTCCACATGTTACCTTTTGTTAATCTCTCTAACAATATGGTATTTCCCGATGTAGACATTTGAAGTGCTCTTGATTGCTTCACTTGAGCAACTGCTTCACTATTGTCACGATATAGTAGAATAGGATACACATGTGAAGGAACAATGGCAAGCTTACGGATAAACTTATTTATCTACACTTCCTCCTTAGCAGCTTCTAATGACATAAATATATCCCGATGTAGACTTTCTATCATTGGGATTAAATTAGAAATCGGGATTGTATCTCTCGATACTCAAATTATTTGCATCGTAAACTAAACGGTAATTTTATTTCTACGCAAATACTTAAATATGGTTTTTACAGCAGTCCAATATTCTCAAAAGGATTGGACTGAAAGCTACTTATAAGGCCCACTGCATAGACTATATCGGGTCTGATACACAACATAGTATATATCAAACTACCAACTGTCGAAGCGTATGGTATATATTTTAAGCGCTCAATATTATTCTCAGTTTTAGGACACATTTTCTTAGAGAGTGAGATTCCATGTCTAGCAGGAAGTATTCCCTTCTTGGAATCTTGCATATTGAACATTTTAAGTATTTTATCCATGTAAGTAGATTGTGACATCCTATACGTCTCTTTACTCTATCTCTATAAAATTTGAGACCCAAGATACAAAAAGCTTGACCAAGATCTTTCATAGAAAACTTGTCTGAAAGCTACAATTTAATAGATGCCATCAAACCTACAGCATTCCCAATGAGTAGTATGTCATCTACATAGAGTATTAGGAACACAATAGAATCATTTTGTTGCTTTTTGTACACCCAAGGCTTTTCAGGATTTTAGACAAAACCATATTCCTTAATCGTTTCATCAAAACGAATATTCCAACTCCTTTTGAGTATAACCTTTTGCCACTAAGCGATCTTTAAATGTCTTTTCATTTCAATCATCTCCACGTTTTCTTTCATATATCCACTTGCATCCAATGAGTTTTATCCCATTAGGTGGATCTACCAAGGTCCAAACCCTATTATGATACATAGAGTCTATTTCCACTTTCACGGTATCAACCTACTTACGAGAATCCACGATTGACATGGATTCACTGTAAGTCCTTGGATCCCCATATTCTTCGACATTTTCCATCAACTATGTTTCATTGTCAAGTCTGCACTTTATAGGAGGACGAATGATCATGTTTTTTATCTCCTTGTTGCAACAGGTGCATCATCAACAACAGTTTTTAGTGGTGGATCTCTATCTCCACTAAAACCTGTACCTCCCACTGAATTTGTAGAATCTCCTAACAAATTAGGATTTTCTCCTACTAGAATAGAGGACTCTTCTAACTGAGAAGATGACTCTTCATCAAAAGCTACACCTCCTTGACCAACAATTTGGTCTTCTATAAAGAACACATTTCTACTTACTGTGATTGTATGATCACTGGGATTATAAACATAATATTCAGTGCTATCTGATTGAATCGTCTTCGTGTGTACTTGGAAATGTTTCACAACCAAAGAATTTTATACCGCAATCAATTAACGGTGTCGATGTAGCGCGTTAATGAATACGGATCGTCCACTAAGATGTGTGTTTTGATCGATCTTGTTTTAGATGAGTCGAAATGAAAAGATAAAAGAAATTGCAAGAAAATTGATTCAAGATTTGTGAGTTTTCATTTCAAGAAACATAAAGAAAATAAAGATCTAGAATCAAGAATCAAGAAATGACCCAATCAATTTAGTTATCAAGATTTGTAAAGTAGCTTGTAGGAATCGATCCAATTGATAGTGATGATGAATACCAATGATTACTAATTCTTATCTATTGAGGATTTGTTGCTAGATCGATAACGATCAATGAGGTTTAGGGATCTATTGAAGCAATTAGGGTTTCTCCATCATCATCCCTTGTCCTTTCATTGATTATCATTCAAATTCTAGCCTCTAGCAAATTAAATCACCGATCGTTGATCTCTAATTTGGAGCGAAGAAAGCGATCTTGCTCAAATTAGGTTTTCGATGATTCAATTTCCTAAAGTTTACAAAACTCATAAGACTTAAAAATTGTTCAAGAATTTCATCAACATCATCTACCTATTCTCTCGATTCCGCTACAAGCGGAGATTTCACTCAAATATCATGAAAATTAATGAATCAAGAATCAAGAAGTTTCATAACGCAAGAATGTAAAGAAAGCAAGAATTATAATTATCACCTTTATTAAATCGACGACTAATTACACATTCCCTCAATTCGAGGTTACAAGATGTTGCTCTCGATCACTTCTTTTGAAGAGTTAACTAGATCCGTCGAAATTCGCTCCGCTCGATCTCCATGAGACTTGGATCGTCGTGGATCTCGCGCTCTTGATGAAGATTGGCTTCGCGAATAAAGGATCGATGGTTGGCTCGCTTGATTTGCTTCTCAAAATGATCTTGATTTGGCTTTGGAAATGGATTTGGGCTAGGGTTTTGGTTACAAGTTGTGTCACTCAACTTGTGGAAATTTGGCTTAATATTCAACCCTAATTACTCAACAACTTATTCAACAACCTCAAACCCTAGGTTTAGATCTCCTTTTATAACCACTCATTTGAATCTTCCCTCCAAAGCTAGGTTGTTAGAGAGAGCCTTCTAGAATGAGTTTGTTAGAGGGAATATTCTAGAGAAAGGTTGTTACAAGGAATATTCTAGAGTGAGTTTGTTATGCAGAGCCTTCTGGAAGAAGCCACGTGCTAATTAAGAGAGTCTTCGAGAAGCAAGGCCATTACGATGAAGCTTCTGGAGAATTTTGGGTTGATGATGTGTCAAGTAAGCCGCGGATCCGCGGCGGATCGGCCAACTCGGCCGCGGATCCGCGGCCATATAATGAGTTCACTGCATGAGATTTTCAGGGTATTTTTCTGTTGATCTTTGAGTTATTCTCTGATGCCTGTGTAAGTCCATGCTACCCTTCCCCGGTACTTACGGGGTTGCGGAAGAGGTGAAAAAAGATTTTCAAGAGGGTGGTAACATGGACTACAAATACGGATCTTTGTTAAACAACTAACTAACAACCTAACTTGAGTTTTACCTACTCGGTTAGGGGGCTATACCTTTCTTGAACTCCTTCGTCTTCAACTCCTCCCGGTGTACGGATCGGCCTCACCTCGTCGTCTCCTTGCGCCGAAGATGGATCCACCCGAAAGCTTCTACCTTTGGCTTCTTCTTCGAACTTTGAAGAAACTAGAACACTTGGCTTGCTAGGCCTTGTGAACTAGAATGAGTAGAGAATTGTTTTGGTGTCTTTTTATCTCTAAGGCAATGAGTCTCAACACATGAGAATGGTTTGCCTTGAGCTAAAGAGAGCAAGAGGAAGAGGGAGAGCTTGAGCAAGTGATGGAAAGAGAGAGAAATGAAATGAGAGAATGAGAGAGTCTTTTGCCATCCAACCACTCATAATCCAAAACCATCATAACAAAAATAGTAATCAAGTATTGTGTGATGGTTTAAGTCAAAATGGCTATATCATTTCATGCACTCATTTTGCATAAATAAACAAGCAAGCAAAAGTCTTTGCCATAGAATGATAGCCATTGTCATGATGATGGTCAACTAGTCCAACCTAGTCAACCGGTCAACAAAGTCAACAAGTCAACAAAGTCAACCCCTCAATAACCATGTCACTATAATACTTAATTAATATTATTGTTAATCATATATCTCATTCTCATTAGGGTTTAGTCAAAAGTCAACAGTCAACAGTCAACAACCCCAATGAGAATCCTCTGCCTCTGTTTCTCTGTCAACTGTGCATACACACCCGCATCCGCGTTCCGAGGAACACGAATACAAACGAGATAAAACCAATCCCAAAACGTACACTAGGATCTGGCTTAAACCAAAGCCCGCTAGTGTTAACTGTCCGGACACTGTACGTGCACAAGTGCACGGATGTGACCGAACCCTGTCGCAAAACCATGCGACCTGTCGCAAAACCATGCGACCTCTACTCTTTTGCCTAAAGGCGAATAGCTTTCTGTGTGGGACTCTAAAGACTCGACACTACGCTGGCAGTGGGTTTAACCACAGACAGCAAGCGGCACTAGCTGTGCGTAACGGTCCCCAGGTAGATGCCGACAAGAAGACGGACGAAGTGAAACCTATCTGAACTCCTACTGAGTCTGAATGTGACAATCTCTATACAATCCGGTCTGTTCGTCTGATACATCGCATGGCGGGCCTAGGGGGCGGTAAACGTCAGTCCCCTAATAGCGGTACAAGTCGTGTCGGAGTGAAGCCCAGAACACCCTGAGATAACACTGGAGACCTACCAGTATATCTCGCTTGCCCTGGCCAGGGACTACCCGTGTAATGGCTCTCCTAGACACAGCGCGATGTCAACCCCCAATACCGGGAGAGACGAATCCTGTCTAACCGTCACTGTCTCCAAGTGCTTCGGGACTGCACCCAAAAACTACCTGTTTGCACGACTCCTTTGAGCCATGGTAGGGTAGTAATCAAAGTACAGTGGGAACACACTCGAAGTGAAGTGACAGTGTCAAGTCAGCGGACTAAGCTGTACTCATGTCACCTGAGAACTGATAACTGACGATAGGTATAGTACCAACCAGCAATTCCCGACGAGTCATGTCCAGTGTACTCGTAACCCAACGAGCACCCGCATACTATCTCAAGTATGACGTACTGACGGCTGTGGGACAGACCGTCTCCCACACTGGGATGAGAAGCGCATACGCTAGTCTACTCTGGAGTATCGATGCTCTGTCTCGATAGTCCTGCGACTAGGGACCTGCATAAGGATGTGCTTATAGATTACCCAGCCCCCACTAGTGTGACTGCCATCATAATGCTGGTAATCAAGCAAAGATCGTAAGGGCTCCACTAATGTGTATAGGTGATATACAAAAATAAACACATGTACACATTGAAGTAGAAACAAACCAAGTAGCATACTACTATATTGAGCAAGATTGTCTATACAAGGTGAATATCCCAAGCTTCCATTAAGTAATATACAAACCAGTATGATACAGTAATGGCCTCTAGGGCATATACACTAACAATCTCCCACTTGCACTAAGGCCATGTACTGGCGTATCGAAGACCTATCATCTCGATCAGCCGCTCGAACTGAGTCTGGGGTAAAGCCTTTGTGAGTGGATCAGCAGTGTTATCTTCCGTAGAAACTCTCCGAACCTCGATCTCCTGGCGACCCACGATCTCCCTGATCAGGTGATACCGCCTCAAGATGTGTCTGGACTTCTGATGGGACCTTGGTTCCTTCGCTAAAGCTATAGCCCCGTTGTTGTCGCAATACAGAGGTATTGGATCAACAATGGACAGAACCACCTGAAGTTCCGTTAAGAACTTCCTTGTCCAGACGGCTTCTTTTGCGGCATCTGCAGCAGCGATATATTCCGCTTCCATCGTCGAGTCAGCAACGGTTTCCTGTTTGGAACTCTTCCAACACACCGCCCCTCCATTGAGGGTAAAGACATAACCCGACATGGACTTGGAATCATCCTTGTCACTCTGGAAGCTGGAGTCAGCAAAGGCCTCGATCTGGAGGTCTTTTCCGCCATACACCAAGAACATCTCCTTAGTCCTTCTCAGGTACTTGAGAATGTTCTTTACCGCTATCCAGTGTTTCTCCCCAGGGTTCGACTGATACCGGCTTACCACACTCAGTGCATAAGCTACATCTGGTCTGGTACACAACATCGCATACATTATAGAACCTACCGCAGAAGCGTAGGGTATAATAGACATGCGATCCCTTTCCAAATCAGTCTTGGGAGACATCTCTTTGGAGAGGGTGATCCCGTGACAAGCCGGTAGATTACCGCGCTTGGAATCTTCCATACTGAATCTTTTCAGTATGGTGTCGATGTACCTAGACTGTGAGAGTCCCAGTATCCTCTTGGATCTGTCACGATAGATCCGGATCCCCAGAATGTATGAGGCATCACCCAGGTCTTTCATGGAGAACCTGTGTGACAAGAACCCTTTGACAGATTGTAGCATAGGAATGTCATTTCCTATTAAGAGAATGTCATCCACGTATAAAACGAGGAATACTACAGTTCTCGCTACAAATATACTATAGATGCATGGTTCATCTGGATTTTTGATAAAGCCAAATTCTTTGACCGTCTCATCAAAACAGATGTTCCAACTCCGCGATGCCTACTTTAGTCCGTAGATGGACTTAAGCAACTTGCACACCTTTCCGCTGCTCCCACTCTGAATGAAACCCTCTGGCTGGTCCATATAAACACACTCCTCTAAATTTCCATTTAGAAAAGCGGTCTTTACGTCCATCTGCCAAATCTCATAATCGTTGAAGGCAGCAATGGAAAGAAGGATCCGAATGGATTTCAGCATAGCTACTGGAGAAAAGGTCTCGTCATAGTCTAAACCAGGTCTTTGACGAAAACCCTTTGCAACCAGTCTAGCTTTATAGGTCTCAACCTGTCCATCTACACCAATCTTCCTTTTGAAGATCCACTTGCATCCTACGGGTTTTACCCCATCTGGAGCAACGTCCAACGTCCATACTTTGTTGGTGTACATGGACTCCATTTCGGTCCGCATTGCATCCAGCCATTTTACCGAGTCAACGCTCTGAATGGCCTGCTGGAAGCTAGTCGGCTCATCATAATCTATGATGCAATCCTCTCTATCCCCGTCTATGAGAAAACCGTAGTATCTCTCGGGCGGATGAGACTGCCTACTACTCCTGTGGAGCGGCGTAGGAATGTCATGATCTTTCGAACCCTCTGGTTCTACTAAGCTTTCAGTAATAGTCTATGGTTCTGGAATTTCTTCCAGTTCTATTTCGCTCCCACTTGATTCCTTTTCTAAGAACCGGTGTTCCAGAAAATGGGCATTACGAGAAACAATGATCTTTTGTTTCTCTGCGTAATAGAAGAGATACCCCCTGGAGTTCTTTGGGTATCCCACAAACTTGCACAGTACTGAGCGTACCTCGAGTTTGTCCGCATGCTGCTTTTTGACAAAAGTCGGACATCCCCAGATCTTCAGATATTGAAGATAGGGTTTCTTCCCACTCCATACCTCATATGGTGTGGTAGGCACAGTCTTAGTTGGAACTCGGTTCAAAAGGTATGCAGCTGATTCTAGTGCATATCCCCAGAATGATCGCGGTAACTCAGTGTTACTCATCATGGAACGTACCATATCCAATAGGGTCCGGTTCCGTCTCTCGAATACACCGTTATGTTGTGGAGTGTATGGAGGAGTAAGCTGAGAGAAAATTCCATTCTCTTTTAAGTAGTCCAGGAACTCGGCACTCAAGTATTCACCACCTCGATCCGATCTTAGTGTCTTGATACTTTTGCCTGTTTGTTTTTCTACTTCATTCTTATATTTCTGGAATTTTCCAAAGGCTTCAGATTTATGTTTCATTAAGAAGACATAACCGTACCTTGAAAAGTCTTCCGTAAAAGTAATGAAGTAAGAATAACCGCTTCGCGCATGTGTAGACATTGGACCGCACACGTCGCTGTGTACGAGTCCCAAGAGCTTGCTCGCTCTTACTCCGTGTCCAGTAAACGGAGTCTTTGTCATCTTTCCTTTGAGACAGGATTGACAAGTGGCATTCGATTGATATTCGAACGGATTCAAATATCCTTCTGTATGTAACTTCGTCAACCTTCTCTCATTGATGTGACCCAGTCTACAATGCCATAAGAAAGTCTGATTTATTTCCGGAGACTTTCTTTTGTGTGTATTCTGGACATTGAAAATCTGTGGTTGGTTTAATACGTATATATCATTGCTTAATGTACCTGACCCAATCAGAACTTGATTAAGGTGAATGTTTACAACATTACTTACAAATGCAAATTCATAACCTTCTTTAGATAATAAAGATACAGAAATGATATTACAAGTTGCATTGGGTACAAAATAGCAATTACGCAAAACCAAAACGTGTCCATCTGACAACCCCAGGTGATAGTCCCCCACGGCCTTAGCATCCATGCTAGCTCCGTTTGCAACTTTGAGGGTTATGTCACCTGCCTTCAAAACCCTACGGTTTCTCAACACCTGCAAAGAATTACAGATATGAGATCCTGATCCGGTATCCAATACCCAGGAAGTAGAATTTATTGATAGACGGTTTTCAATAACACACACACCTGAAACTGAAGCCGCAACTTGCTTCAGATCCTGTGTTCTGTCTTTCCAAGCCCTGCAATCTTTCTTCCAGTGACCACTCTTATGACAGAAAAAGCGCTCTTCCTTCCCTATAAGCTTCCCCGCTATCTTTGTTGCTTTTGTCTTTCCCTTCGTATCCACTTTACTAACACCGCCCCTTGGTTTGGCGGGGGCTTTCTTCTTCTTTCCCTTGGCTTTCGCCTTGGACCTAGAAGAGGAGGATCCTCCTACAAACAAAGTGGATGTTTCCCTACCTTTCTGTAGGGTGCCCTCTGCACTCCTCAGCATGTTGAGGAGCTCTGAAAGTTCAACTTCTTTTTCTTGCAAGTTGAAATTCAGGATGAACTGGGCGTAGGTGGAAGGAAGGGACTGAAGAATCAATTCCGTATAGAGCTCATTCTCCAACGTGGTCCCAAGATCCGCGAGCTCCTCTATGAAGCCAATCATCTTAAGCACGTGTTCCGCTACCGATGATCCGACGGCCAACTTTGCCGAAAACAACTTCTTCGACACTTCGTATCTTGCGATACGAGATTGCTCTCCATACAGTTCTTTTGTATGGAGAAATATGGATTCAAGGTCCATATTCTCGTGCCTCCTCTGATGTTCGTTGTCCATAGAGGTAAGCACGAGGCACTTGGCCTTCACGCAATCGATTTCCCAGGTCTTATGGATTTCCCTATCCGCGACGCTGGTTTTGGGACCTGGGACAGGGGGAGCTTTGGTGGTAAGGAGATACCCCAACTTTTCATAAGTGATTGCCATTTTGACATTCCTGAGCCAATCTTTGTAGTTTGGCCCTGTCAGTATGTTTTTATCTAGTAATAACTTAAGTCCGGTATGATGATTGGTCGCTGCAATTAGGAGAGAGAGAAGAAACACTTTAGCATGATGCTCTTGCAAGTTTAGAGTGGTTTTTAATTTGTCTTAACAGGATGGCTCCCACTGTCTCTCGAATCCCTCCTCAAACCAAAAAGGAAGAATTAGTCAGGATCAATCTCACCGTACAATACATGCTTAACCGTTCGGCCAGGCTGGTGTCGGTACTTCGAGGGAGGTTTTCCAACGCTTTCGTGAAGTTCCTTAATTTAAGAACCTCTTTTCTCTGGGGGCGTAGCCCCGCTAACACCTTTCTAGACACCTACTAGGTTTATAGCATTGATCGTTTAGTGAGAAATTTCCCGAGGAGTAGCATATACTCACAGTAGGATTGGGATCCAAATATCATCGCGTGACAAAACTGAAGGAATCCTACCAGAATCATCACACTCCAAATGGTATGCAGTGCTAGCAAGTTTCAGTTCTTTTGAAACTCCTGTTCAGTTGATAAAACTGCACATTTGTATTACATTTTTCCTACCATTTTCATATTAAAAAAGGACTTTATTATAATATATCATACATATGAGGGTTTATGTGTAAAACCACTATTTTCCATGTGTTAATAAATTTTAATTAGCATTTGGTAGAAAAATGTATGCAAATAAATTCATTGACCTAATCCTAGTAGAACTAAGTCTACTAAATATTATTTGAGTTGTTGTGCAAAAGATTTCCAAGTGTGCAGAATTTTTCAAAGACTAGAATCAAGCAAATCAAGTTGTTGAAGAAGACTTGCCTAATTAAGAAGCAAAACTTGGAGACCAAGTCTGGCAGCAACCACGAGAAGATTTCAAAGATACAAAGGTTCCAGAGAAGTACACATGTCACAAAGACATAACTCCTGAAATTTGATGAAGGGAGGAGATCAAATGGCCGCGGATCCGCGGCCATACCCCCTCTTGGGCCGCGGATCCGCGGCAGGATATTGGAGATAGAAGTTGCTATTTTTTGGGATGAATCTCTGCTATATTTTACCAACTTTTGAAGCAAATGATTCTGGCTTTGCACTATAAAAAGGCACCGAGAGCCTCTTGGAAAATTCATCAAGCCGACGAGATCACGAAGTCCCAGACGGCTCACGCATCCAGGCTGATCATCAACTGTTCGTCTACCTCCTTAGAAGAGATCGAGAAGCAACTAGAAATTGTAATCATTTTCTAAGGATTCAAGTGTAATGAATATTGTTGATTAATAAAGGTAGCTTTCTTTTTCTTATTCTATTTCTTCGTAGTTTAATTATGCAATTTCTTTCCATCTCTTTTTCTCCCAACATGCGCGAGTAATTCTCCGCTTGTTAGGGTTCGTAGGATTAGGGTAGGCTAATGGATGATGAACATCCCTAAACCCTTTTTAAGTCCTATAAAGTTTATGAACTTTATCAAAAGAATCATTAACATCCTAATCGAGCGCGCTAACAATTCTTTGTTAGTTCCGACCGCGATTAGAGATTAGATTAATGATTGTTTTGGTAAAGGCTAGATATGAACGGAGTTCCGTGTCGAGATAAGGGTTAAGAGTGGGATTCCTTTTCCCTCCAGAAACCCTAATCTACACGCATCACCGTCGTTCTAGTTTTAAATCTATTAAAGGATAAAAAGGGTAACTTTTAATTAATCGTCCATAACTACTAAATCCTAACGAACCCTACAAGCCCCCTTATTATATTAGCTACATCCATAAATAATCTAGATCTATATTCTGCATTAGTGCTTAACGTAGATCTAGAAACCTTTCCACAAAATTCTTTATCCCTCCTCTCTTTCTCAACACATCTAAAGTAAGAATAAAAGGTTCAACGTTTCCCTAAGGACGACCCGTACTCACCTCGGTCTAGCTACACGCGACACCGTTCTGATTGCGGTACACTACTAAACACACTTTCCGTAACATTCAACTCCCGATGTGGATTTTTGCCCCATGCTCTTATGACCTTGGCGTGAGGTCAAAATGTCATAAGTCACATGTCAAGTTCTTCCCATCATTGTCCAGGTTAATTTGAACCCACCCGTACCTACCCTTGACATAGGCCAAAATGGCAGTACGACTGTCTCAAACCAACGCATTCTATCTATGCAACAGATAAATATCCGGCAGCTACCAATCACTATGCATTGGCGTGAGGTCAAAATACATAGCTTGAATACTACCGAATATTTAACTGAAATGATGGAGGGCTACGGATGGTTTTGGCAAAACCGTGAACGTAGTGAACTTGATACGATCGATGGAACGAGATAGCTTTTAAAAGGAGTGGCTTAAGCTCCGCGTTTAAAAGTTATTTTGAAAAGAAACCGAGTGGTTTTTGAAAGTGTTCCAACGACTTTTTACTTGGTTTTTTTTTCTTGCATTAGTTCTTTTAATGCGTCCCATCATTTAATCCTACCATTGCAGAAAACAACCAAAATATGACGTACGCTTATGCCATTCGCATTCGCCACGGGGCCCCGTCATTACCCGTTAGGTTACTTAACTAACGACAGAGCGGGGCTGGGCTAGCGCGGCTGCAAAACATAAGCAACGCCTAAATAATATCATATATAGATATATTGCAATGATAGCCATTTCAGATCACAGATGAACACATTGGATATACTAGGAATCCACAATTCGTACGAGCCTGTAACGAAAGGCGGATTACACGGTCGCGATGAATAGCCAATACCCCACCCTAGACCCCAACGGGTGCGGCAAACTACCCGCCAAATATCCGAAGTGGAGCAACCTCCCTCAACGACGTGAGTAGGCCACTCGGCACTTCAAAATACCCGGTAGTTTGTGCACCCCACCTTGGGTCTATCCTATGAGCAAAAACAGTAAAAAGAAATTATACAATGACGGCTACAACCCCGACCCGGTTGTGCGGCCAAAAATAATATTACATCAATTTACATATTACATGAATTGAAAGATAAAAGGAAAAACTCTCATCTCACAACCCCCGGCTATTCATCCGCGACAATCCAAAGAATTCATATACACATACCATCAACATTACAGATCACAGATATGTATAACCCCCACTAATCGACGTATAGCGATTAGCGGACGTTCAATACATATAACACATCACAGATATAAACCCGTCAGCTTAAGTCTTTAGAAGTTCGATAAAAATATGGATTTTCAAGCCCCAAAAACTAATTTTTCATTCTGTAAAATCTGGGCAAAAAACACATATCCCAAAAATCCCAAAACAACCCCAGAAACACTCTGCAAGAAACATTTTCCTCGACCGAGTCAACTCGGCCGCGGAACCGTGGTGGGAGCATGCTCCCGCCGCGTTTCCGCGGCGCTTTGACCGATTCGATGGACTAAATTTCTTGGGTGTTTAAACAAAAGCCTGAGCTGATTTTTAAGATAAGATTTATCATTTTTTGGACAGAAAAAAAAATCGGCAGAAACTTGATTTTCGGGGTTCGTTTCGCGACTTTTTCTTTGATCGAACTTCTACTTACTTTGCTAACATGTTAGATAGTGTTTAACTAGGCTCTGATACCACTGTAAGTCCATGCTACCCTTCCCGGGTACTTACGGGGTTGCGGAAGTGGTGAAAAACGATTTTCAAGAGGGTGGTAACATGGACTACAAATACGGATCTTTGTTAAACAACTAACTAACAACCTAACTTGAGTTTTACCTACTCGGTTAGGGGGCTATACCTTTCTTGAACTCCTTCGTCTTCAACTCCTCCCGGTGTACGGATCGGCCTCAACTCGTCGTCTCCTTGCGCCGAAGATGGATCCACCCGAAAGCTTCTACCTTTGGCTTCTTCTTCGAACTTTGAAGAAACTAGAACACTTGGCTTGCTAGGCCTTGTGAACTAGAATGAGTAGAGGATTGTTTTGGTGTCTTTTTATCTCTAAGGCAATGAGTCTCAACACATGAGAATGGTTTGCCTTGAGCTAGAGAGAGCAAGAGGAAGAGGGAGAGCTTGAGCAAGTGATGGCAAGAGAGAGAAATGAAATGAGAGAATGAAAGAGTCTTTTGCCATCCAACCACTCATAATCCAAAACCATCATAACAAAAATAGTAATCAAGTATTGTGTGATGGTTTAAGTCAAAATGGCTATATCATTTCATGCACTCATTTTGCATAAATAAACAAGCAAGCAAAAGTCTTTGCCATGGAATGATAGCCATTGTCATGATGATGGTCAACTAGTCCAACCTAGTCAACCGGTCAACAAAGTCAACAAGTCAACAAAGTCAACCCCTCAACAACCATGTCACTATAATACTTAATTAATATTATTGTTAATCATATATCTCATTCTCATTAGGGTTTAGTCAAAAGTCAATAGTCAACAGTCAACAGTCAACAGTCAACAGTCAACAACCCCAATGAGAATCCTCTGCCTCTGTCTCTCTGTCAACTGTGCATACACACCCACATCTGCATTCCGAGAAACACGAATACAAACGAGATAAAACCAATCCCAAAACGTACACTAGGATCTGGCTTAAACCAAAGCCCGCTAGTGTTAACTGTCCGGACACTGTACGTGCACAAGTGCACGGATGTGACCGAACCCTGTCGCAAAACCATGCGACCTGTCGCAAAACCATGCGACCTCTACTCTTTTGCCTAAAGGCGAATAGCTTTCTGTGTGGGACTCTAAAGACTCGACACTACGCTGGCAGTGGGTTTAACCACAGACCGCAAGCGGCACTAGCTATGCGTAACGGTCCCCAGGTAGATGCCGACAAGAGGACGGACGAGGTGAAACCCATCTGAACTCCTACTGAGTCTGAATGTGACAATCTCTATACAGTCCGGTCTGTTCGTCTGATACATCGCATGGCGGGCCTAGGGGGCGGTAAACGTCAGTCCCCTAATAGCGGTACAAGTCGTGTCGGAGTGAAGCCCAGAACACCCTGAGATAACACTGGAGACCTACCAGTATATCTCGCTTGCCCTGGCCAGGAACTACTCGTGTAATGGCTCTCCTAGACACAGCGCGATGTCAACCCCCAATACCGGGAGAGACGAATCCTGTCTAACCGTCACTGCCTCCAAGTGCTTCGGGACTGCACCTAAAAACTACCTGTTTGCACGACTCCTTTGAGCCATGGTAGGGTAGTAATCAAAGTACAGTGGGAACACACTCGAGGCGAAGTGACAGTGTCAAGTCAGCGGACTAAGTTGTACTCATGTCACCTGGGAACTGATAACTGACGATAGGTATAGTACCAACCAGCAGTTCCCGACGAGTCATGTCCAGTGTACTCGTAACCCAACGAGCACCCGCATACTATCTCAAGTACGACGTACTGACGGCTGTGGGACAGACCGTCTCCCACACTGGGATGAGAAGCGCATACGCTAGTCTACTCCGGAGTATCGATGCCCTGTCTCGATAGTCCTGCGACTAGGGACCTGCATAAGGATGTGCTTATAGATTACCCAGCCCCCACTAGTGTGACTGCCATCACAACGCTGGTAATCAAGCAAAGATCCTAAGGGTTCCACTAATGTGTATAGGTGATATACTAAAAGAAACACATGTACACATTGAAGTAGAAACAAACCAAGTAGCATACTACTATATTGAGCAAGATTGTCTATACAAGGTGAATATCCCAAGCTTCCATTAAGTAATATACAAACTAGTATACAGTAATGGCCTCTAGGGCATATACACTAACAGCCTGGAATCTGACATTTCTTTCTTGGTTGCTGCCAGATCTCAAGTCTTGGACTTGCTGCATTTTATCGGCACTTTTGTGATTCCGGCTCTTTGACCTGAAGGATTTTCTGCACACAATCTTGATAAACAATGTTGAGATATACAAAATCATGCGTGTAGTAATAAACACACAATTTCCCTCATAATGCCGGTTATAATGTATAACACATGTTATTTGATATTTTGCAGACGAATTGCTAATATGTGCTATATTTATACCAAACACCTTTAGATGATTAGAAAGAGTAGGGAAATTAATGTGTTAAGAATGCAATATTTTCGACTGATCAAATTCCCCCAAACTTAATTTTGGTCGTCTCGAGCAAACACCTTTTATTTTTATTTAAGAGAAGGAGAAAATATAAGAAAAACTAACTATTATACTTTCGTAGGCAACACGATTGCACTGAGCATGTGCAACAAGCCTTTAAACCTCTAGGTGTCCTTAGTAGGAGGAGTGTTATCTCTTGAGGGTTTTCACCGGATTGCACCCACAAAATCCCATAACAAAAGGAAGACCGTGAAAGTTACATGTAAAGATAAGAATTGTAAAAGAAAGACTTTGAAAATTAGAGTTTCCAACTATACTAGCTTTTCGGTTGTCATGAGCCCTATCTTAATAGTCATGAAAAGATATTAGAAATCACATCATCACTCAATAAAACATCGCCTTTATTCTTCATTCCTATCTTTCTTCCAAACATCGATCATATACCCCTACGTGTGTGTAAAAGACATCCCTACACTCGGAGAATTCAATTCAAGCTATCACACATTTTTCATGCGACCGTTAATACTTCTTGAGGTACTAACCGACCGATTACTCATGTGCTTGCTGATTAGGTGTATTAGTATTTTCCTCGTCTTGCAACACCTAAGGCTTAGCAGTGACTCCCAAACCAGTTGGTCTAAGGCACTAGGTGATGAAGCACCCTCGCTATATTTTTTATTGCTGCCTCGGCGATAACAAAACCAGTGTTCATTTTTCTACACCATTTTATATTTTATTTTCATACTTTGGCTTTTAGACAAGAGCATTTCAAGAGATCCTCTATTATCCCGAGCTTCAAGATGTGTGTAAGTGCGAATAGTAGGGTATCAACATTCAAATGTTTGGCTTCCAGAATAGGAACTATTTTTCAGACTTATTTTTATCCGCAGATTAGTGACTTCTTTCATCTTACTAACTCTTGGGACAACGGCTCATAACTACTTATTACTAGTTTTGATTAAGAAAACTTCTAACTTTCTTGGTTTTCTTAAACTATTCAAATCTTTTGGATGTAATTTTTCACTATCTAATCTTTTATTATCTTATTTATGTACAAAAATTTATTTTTATATATATGTTGTGTGCTTATGCAAAGTATGATGCAAAGTGATGCGCAAATAAGCACAAACCTCCCCCAAACCTGTTTTCAACAGTGTCCTCACTGTTGTCTTCTGCTAAACCTCAAAAAACCAGTAAGCTTGGGAGGACATTATTAATGAGGGCAAGAATAAGTGAAAGTGAAAATCCTCCCCCAAACTTATTTTTGGCTCACAATTTTGAGGACAACTTTTATTTTCAAGAGCCAAAAATATAAAAAAAACCCCCCTCAAATATGAGTTAGACAATATTAAGCATTTTAAGAGGGGGTAAGTCATTTGGTCAAAATAAGACTTCACAAAGACCAAAAATTAATACCAACCATTCAAAGATTTTATCAGTGTAGCGTATAGGTCGGTGGAAGAACATGTTGTATAGAGTCAGGAAGAAATGAGGAAGAGATAAGTGGTGGTATGGAAAGGGTTTGAGTTTTAAATTAGAGAAATGAAAGAATGAGGATGAATGTGAATGATTAGGAAGAAGGAGTGGTAGCGGTTCAACTTCTATAGGTTGAGGTTGATCAATAACAAAATCCGTATTGTTTAGGAATACAAGTTCGTCAGCAAAAAGTTCTTCAAAACTTTCATCAATGGTGTGATCAAACATTTTGTTGTCAATAAATTTTGTGTCAGATTTTACCATACTTGATTTGTCAAAATACATGGAGGTAGAAGACTCGAAAAACTCATCTACCTCATTTTCAAAAATATCCAAATCAAGTTGGCTTTCTGGAATTGTCAAACTTGAACTATCGGATTGTGATTCATCAAAACTCACGGAAACTATAGGAAGAATAGAAGAAGAACCGGAGAAAGTAGAACGTGAAATGGGTAAACAAATTGGTGTGTTGAGGATCGCAAAACCAGATGTAGGCTGAATTTCGGTCTGCTGTTCGGTTATACCATTATTATTAACTTGGAGAAGCATTTGGGGTTCGGGAAAAATTATCGAAGGCTCAAGGTGGTGACCACAAGGAAGTGAAAGGACCTGATGAATTGATGGGACAAACTCATCCAAAATTTCGGGTTCATCAATCAATATATCCCCAATGCCAATCACCTCATTCAAGTGAAGGTTAAAATTCTCAAACACCTCATCAAAAGTATGGTTTTCAATCAATTTTGGTTCAAGAGTGGAGGTGTAGAGATCACAAGGATTTGATATGGTTTCACTCGAAATGGATCCTTCACCATTAGGTAAATCAAACACTGCAATATTACACAACTTCTCATACATTCTATCGTCAATTGGTGAATCATTTGGTATACTCGATGAATCTGTGAAACTGGAGTTATGGATTTCAGTTTGGAAAGGTAAAGTTTGATTAGGAAAGGTATACAGTCCTGTCTCACTACCCAAATTCTCATTTTGTCCTATGCCCGAATTATATACTGAAAAATTTTGGGCTGATTTGAAATTATTTGCTTGCCCCCATTCTGTCATTTCCTTCCTAATTTGGTTCTACAATTCCAGATATTTTTCTAATGTCTGCTCAAGACTAGACTTGGGTCGATAAGGGGTTTCCGTATAAGATTGAAATTCTTGTGGACAATTAAAACTCCCAAATGACTGATTAGAAGGACTATTTAGAGAAGGTGGAAAAGTCGGATTGGATTGAGAGGAATTGAATGGTTGCGAAAATTGGGCAGGAGTAGGGTCAACATTGTGATAAGAAGAATATTGATATTGGTTGGTCGGTTAGCTATTGGACATCATACATGCGACAAACCGATTATGAAATTCTTCTTTAGAGAGTGGAGGTGATAGTTGATATTGGTCCGGATTGAAACTTTGGCCTTTAGCCCTAGCTATATGCTCAACAATGGACATGCGTCTAGGGGCATCCTCACTCGAAATATCAACTGAAACGAATGTAGAATTAGGATTGTAACACCCGAGCCCAATGCTACTGGTTTCTGTTGTCGTATGTTGGCGTATGGTATTTATTTCGTTGATCCTACTTGACTGTTGTGAGTTATAATTTTACCCGGCAATTCATTTCTGCATATAACAATTTTTTTAAGGCATCTAAAATAAAATTAAAAATATTCGTCATGGCATGCTTGGTACCCCTAACCCTGTTTTAGCGTCCGTGCATCGTGTTCTTGTCCCGTTCAGTGAAACGGGCGAGTTTGGACGGTTACGCGCACGTACGTGTGTCCGTTTTGGGGGTATGCTTTTTGATTGAAAAATACTTCATTTTAAATTTTGGATCTCGCCTAAAATTTTCTTATTTCAATTTCAAATTTTTGGACCCGACCCGGGCGCAATTTGGAAATATTTTTTCTTTGCGCCAAAATCCCAATTTCTAATATTTTTTAACCGTCGATTATATTTAAATTATAACCCAAAATATTTTTTTCGTTTCCTTAAAAATCTTTCACAAAATTCCAGCCAATCAAATTTCGTTTAAAACCCTCGTGGGCCCCACCTTCGCTATCTCTCTCTCTCGCATTCTTTCTCTCTCCTCCCCAATTCTCTCTCCTCTCTCTATCTCTCTCCTCTCGATCTCTCTCTCTATCGCTCTCTCCCCGTCTCTATCTCTCTCTCTCTCTCTCCCCGTCTCTCTCTCTCTCTCCTCTATATATATTTTTCTCCCCTTAAATTTCTTCTTCCTCCAACAGAACCCATCTCGCGCAACCCTAGCCGTCTTGCCCTCGCCGCCGCAGCCCCAACGCCGACACCACCGTCACCAGCCTCCTCGCCTCCTCGTCCTCGTCGTCTCCACTGCACCCTCCTTCCTCCTTCATCAACTCCCCGTGCACCCTGCACCAGCAACCGCGGCCACCTGCGCACCCCTGCACGCGTCTGCGCCGCCGGGAGTCGCCGCCGGTGACCTCGTCCCCGTGTCCCCGGTCTTCGTGCGCACCCAGTAAGCCTACCTCTCCCTCCTCTCCTTCTTTCCTTCTTCTTCCTTTTCTCATTCTTTTCCCTGTTCTTGATTGGCCGATGGTTCCATGCAGGCAAGTCACCGGAGCTCCGTCGACGTGGTCGGCAATCACAACCCCTCCACGGATCATCGTGAGCAACCTCTTCTCAGATCCTCTTTTCCCTTCTTCTTTATTTTCTTTTCTTTTCTTGTTGCATCCTTGATCGTTCGCTGTTTTGCATCTCGCCGGAATCCGGCCGTGCCGGCGACGTGTCCCGATGATCCAGCGAGGTACTCTGATCTGTGTGGTTCCACTGTTCATCGTTTGGGTTCATTCCGTGAACCGTGCGCCCGTCGCGAGATTTCCCCGCCGACGTTTAACGTTCCGTATTCCCGGTTCGCGACCCGTCGAGGCAAGTACCCCTTGCTACATTCTAAATAATATTTACTTACACATTGATGACACCCTAAATCTGTAGTTTTAACTTTAGTACGATCATTCCCCATTTTCGTGTTCAATATTATTATATATCAATTCATCTTTCAAACTTGGAACCTATATATATATATATCATTGCATCCATAAAATTCTTAAACTGGTTAACATGATTTAACGGCCCTAACTGTCATATTGTATTCTTATAATGTTGATAACACCTCGGACACACAATTGATAACTGTGCTGCTAATTAATCGATGCTTCTTTATTGTTTAATTCGTTGCTATAATCTATGTTGTTGATGACCACGCTTGATTATGTAACTGAGTATGAGCACACCCATGATACCGTTTACATCTTGACCTGACTTGCTACATACATATTGTTTGACCCGACATGGTACCATATACTGCTTGACTTGACCTGATGTACCATGACCTGACCCGTTACCTGATCTTGTGTCTAATGCCAACAAACCTGACATGTAGTCCTCATGGACCGTTCCTGTTGTCTATCCAAACAAACCTGTTTACCTGATCCTGTGTTGGCATTAGTTCTTGATTACGGGATACCTGACTTGACATACACATATAACTTGGGGGTATGGGGAAATCAAAGGTGAAACCTGACTTGTAACTCAACAGTTCACTACTTGTTCTGATAAGTTTTAGAGGCTAGGCCAGCCTTGGAATGATGATGCTGACATCATTCATCTGTACACATTCTTGTTTAGTGCCTAGCGGCATGTCTCGGTTTCAGCCCGAGAATCTGGGGCCGTGGTCCCGGGTATGTACGGGATACTATTGAGTTACATCGATGATTCATCAATTTGGTTTTAAAGACTTTAGAACATGAAACCTGATAAAACAGTTTAGTTTACCCACTGCACTGCTCTGATTTATATTATTGTTACCCTTGCTTTATTCATGTTTATATTCGCATTGCCTGTTACCCTGTTTATTATGTTATTACTTGATGACTTGACGCGCTGACGTCTGGGTTTTGCATGGCCCAGATTCTGTACCGCTATCGCAGTCCGAGCAGGAGTACTTCAGCCGACAGGCTGAGCTGTGAGTGTCAGTAGTAGTTAGCTTTTCTTTCCTGCATTTTATTCCTGATGTGAGCCCGCATTATGGGACATACATTCCAGTTATTTTGTATTGGATCTTTCGCTTCTGCATTTTATTATTCTTGACTCATGTTATCTTGGATTATGGACATGTTTAGATAGTTTTATTTTGTTCTTGATATCTCTAAAGCCGTAATGTGACTGTGGATGGATACTTCCTACCCACAGGTAGCATGGTTGGCTATGTCACGTGCCCATTTTAGCGTACTCTGGGAAGTGGGGCGTGACATGGTTCTTTTGGTATCAGAGCGTAGGTTAGTCGGGTAGATTCTTTTGTTGTTGGGTATTGTACCCAATACACGAATCCGAATACCCGTGTTTAGGAAACATGTCCTGCCACCTTGCCGTTTACCGTTCTTGAATCAAGTTCTTCCTGGTTATATCTTCTACGATGTGCAAACTTCCTTTGCATATCGACTCGAAACCCGATTCCTTGTTATCTCTAGGACTTAGGCGACTTGGGTAGAGTTATGTAATTGTGGCTATGATACCGCGGCATAGTTACAATGCGGCACTCTATTTAAGTAACTTGGAGTTCTAGCCTTGATCTATATTTTGAATCTATCATCATGCTAATGTTGGGTGTTTTGATTTCAGGAATATGGCAGGTAAGAATTTGAAGACATACCAAAGGCGTGTGGACGAAGCCGCCATGCTTGGAGTGATAAGGGGAATGCTGGAGAATCAAAAGAGACAGACCGAGCTGATCCAGCAGCAAGCGGAATCGTTTCAGGAAGGTTTGCAGATCGTTCAGCAGTCTGTGAACAATGTTGGAGCTAAACCAGTTGACCGAGTAGGGACCGTAGCAGATTTCAGGCGTTTAGGTCCGTCTACATTTACTGGTTTGGAGGAGCCGTTGCCAGCAGAGCAGTAGCTAGTTGACACAGAGAACTTGCTTGTTGCGGCACAGATTCCAGATGAGAAAAGAGTTGACGTGGTACGCATTCAGCTAGTGGACTACGCCCGAGAATGGTGGCTTGTGGAGGAGACCCGCTTGCCCAAGCCGATCAAGTGGGCGGATTTTTCAAAGAGTTTCCTAGAAAAGTTCTTCCCGCGGACCGCACGGGAGGAAATGGAAGAGAAGTTCATCGGGCTAAAGCAAAATGGAGCACCCGTAGATGTGCATGCAGCAGAATGGACAAGACTCAGCAGATTCGCTGGACCTTTAGTTGCCAACGATGCAAACAGGGCACGGAGGTTCATGCGCAGCTTGGACGTGGACATCCAGAGGCAGATTGTCTCCCTGGGTTTGACCACTTTCTCACAAGTACTTGCGGCAGCCCGAGAGCAGCAGAGTTTATCCGAGATGAAGGGGAGTTTGCAGCAGACAGCAGTTGCGGTAAGGAAGCCAGCATTTGTACCAAACCGAGCTCATGATCGCAGAGGTATTCCATTGGACCATCGAGGTGTAGCACCCATGAAGAAGCCTGTTGTCATTGATCGAAGAAAGAGCATGACTTGTAACTACTGCAATTTACCTGGCCACGTACAAAAGGATTGTCGGAGGAGGCTGGGACTCTGTTTGGTTTGTGGAGCGGCAGATCACGCTGTTAGTGCTTGTCCGTCGAAGCTTCGTACGAGGGATGATTTTCAGAAGCCTCCGCAGAGACCGTTCCAGGGACAGAAACAGCTGACTCAAGGACCTAATCAGGCTCGAGCTTTTACCTTGACAGCTGAAGAAGCTAAGGCGTCAGGAGAAGTTGTTTCAGGTACTCTACTCGTTCATGGTTTTCCCGCATTAGCGTTATTTGATTCTGGTGCATCCCATTGTTTTATGTCATCCAAGTTTATAACTACACATTCGATTGACTGCACGACCCTGTCTAGCTTCTGGGACATACACACTGGGAATGGGAAAATCATAGCTAGTAGGGAATGTAAAGATTGTACAGTTGTTGTGTGCGGACGGGAGCTTTTTGCAGATTTCTTGGTGATTGATACAGGCAGCTACGAAGTCGTCTTGGGAATGGATTTTCTTGGCACTTTCCACGCTCACATTGATTGTAGGGCAAGGAAGGTAATTTTCCAGATTCCCGGACATCTCGAGTTTAGCTTCACTGGAGGAAGCAGTTCTGTCGGGCCAGTCGAGTTTAGGGCTAGGCCGACAAACAATATTCTTGCATCAATGGAAGTTGATAAAAGTGAAGAGCCGGCTGTTGTTCGCGATTTTATGGACGTGTTTGAAGATATATCGGGTTTACCGCCGAAGCGAGACGTGGAGTTCGCAATTGATCTTATTCCTGGTGCAGCGCCAGTATCCAAGGCGTATGATCCAATGGCACCAGTAGAGTTGGAAGAAGTCAAGAAACAGGTTGCTGAATTGCTTGAAAAGGGTTGGATTCGAAGCAGTAACTCGCCTTGGGGAGCTCCAGTTCTTCTAGTAAAGAAGAAGGATGGCACAAGAAGGATGTGCATCGACTATCGAGAATTAAACCCGGTGACTATTAAGAACAAGTACCCGATCCCTCGCATTGGCGAACTTTTCGAGCATCTTAGTGGCGCGAGGGTATTCTCGAAGCTGGATTTGCGATCCGGATATCATCAGGTCCGAGTGAAAGCAGAATACATTTGCAAGACGGCGTTCCGAACTCGGTATGGACATTACGAATACTTAGTGATGCCCTTCGGAGTAACGAATGCGCCGGCAGTATTCATGGACTTGATGAACCGAATCTTTTCACCATTCTTGGACCAGTTTATTGTGGTATTCATTGACGATATTCTGGTTTACTCAAAGAGTTTTGAAGAGCATACTGAACATTTGAAGATCGCACTGCAGACGTTGAGACAGGAGAAGTTATATGCGAAGATGAGTAAGTGCGAGTTTTGGCTGGAGGAAGTAAAGTTTTTAGGACATGTTGTGTCTGGCGATGGAATCGCCGTCGATCCCGAAAAGATTGCAGCAGTTCGTGATTGGCCAATTCCAAAGAATGTTGCGAAGATAAGAAGTTTTCTTGGACTCGCCGGGTATTACAGAAGATTTGTGGAGAACTTTGCTCGGCTGGCGGAGCTGTTAACCAAGCTTACGCGCAAGGAGGTACCTTTTGTATGGACGGACAAATGTGCGTTAGCTTTTGAGACGTTGAAGCAGAAGTTGATAACTGCCCCTATTCTGACCGTGCCAGACAATTCCGGAGGATTGGTGATTCACAGCGACGCATCTGGGAAAGGATTGGGGTGTGTTTTGATACAGCATGGGAAGGTTGTAGCGTACGCTTCGAGACAGTTGAAGACCCATGAGAAGAATTACCCAACTCATGACTTGGAACTTGCGGCTGTGATTTTCGCTTTGAAGATTTGGAGACACTACCTTTTAGGCGAAAGGGTCGAAGTTTTTACTGATCATAAGAGCTTGAAGTATGTGTTCACACAGAAGGAGCTTAACATGAGGCAGCGTAGATGGTTGGAGCTGATGGCTGACTACGATCTTGATCTTAAGTACCATCCGGGGAAGGTTAATGTCGTGCCGGATGCGCTTAGTCGGTTACCAGCAATTCAGGTGTTAACTACGCAGAAGGAGATCGTTGAAGATTTTCGAAGAATTGACTTGGAGGTTGTGCTACCGCATTCTACGGGACAGTTGATGCAGCTGCAAGTACATTCATCATTAATCAAGAATATTAAAGCAGCACAATCGCAGGATCCTAGACTGCAAAAGTTTCGAGGACAGGTTGAAGCCGGACTACGAACGGATTTATTGATCCACGAAGATGGTTCATTGAGGTATAGTAGCCGTTTATGTGTGCCAAAGGGGGATATTCGTGAAGAGCTTATGAAGGAGGCACACAGTTCAGTTTATTCTGTACATCTAGGAGGCACAAAGATGTACCGAGATATTCGACAGCATTTCTGGTGGGAAGGCATGAAACGGGAGATTGCTCGCTTTGTGGCAAAGTGCTTGGTGTGTCAGCAAGTTAAGGCTGAACATCATAGGGTTGCTGGTTTATTGCAACCACTTCCGATTCCTCAGTGGAAGTGGGAACATATAACCATGGATTTCGTGACGGCTTTACCGCGGAGTCCAAAGGGCAACAATGCTGTATGGGTGATTGTTGATCGTTTGACCAAGGCAGCTCACTTTATTCCTTTTCGGGTTGGTCAATCAACAGTGACTTTGGCGGAGCGGTATATGCAGGAGATTGTAAGATTGCATGGAGTACCGGTAAGCATAGTGTCCGATCGTGACACTCGGTTTTTATCACACTTCTGGAAGAGTTTACAAGAAAGTTTGGGGACTCGATTGAAGTTTAGCACAGCTTATCATCCTCAAACTGATGGTCAGTCCGAGAGAACAATCCAAACTCTTGAAGATATGTTGAGAGCATGCATGTTAGACTTCAAGGGGTCTTGGGAGGATCATCTACATTTGGTGGAGTTTTCTTACAACAACAGTTTTCAGGCAACTATCCAGATGGCTCCATTTGAAGCTTTGTATGGTCGTAAATGCCGTTCACCTGTTTGTTGGGACGATGTCGGTGAACGAAGATTATTGGGACCAGATTTGGTTGTGCAGACAGTTGAGAAGGTTAACACTATCAGAAATCATATGAAGGCAGCACAAGACCGACAGAAGAGTTGGGCAGACACGTCAAGAAGACCTCTAGAGTTCGCCGTGGGTGATTTGGTATTCTTAAAGATATCACCGACTAGAGGGGTGATTCGTTTTGGAAGTCGAGGAAAGCTTAGTCCTCGATTCGTTGGACCCTTTGAGATGTTGGAGCGTGTTGGTGAGGTAGCGTATCGTTTGGCGTTACCGCAGTCCTTGGCAAATGTGCACGATGTGTTTCACGTATCTCAACTCCGTAGGTATGTTCGAGATGAAACGCACGTATTGGATCATTCGGAGCTAACAGTACGAGAAGACTTGACTTTTGAGGAGCGACCGATTGAAATCGTGGATCGAAGAGAAAAGGTTCTTAAGAACAAGGTGATCCCTCTTGTGCTTGTTTCTTGGGGTAATCGCTCGCATGGAGAGTCCACTTGGGAACGAGAAGATGAAATCCGGCAGAAGTTTCGTCAACTTTTCTTGTAGTTATTTTGTCATCTATCTTTGTATTCTTGGAATTTCAAGGACGAAATTCTTTTTGTAGTTGGGTATAATGTAACACCCGAGCCCAATACTACTGGTTTCTGTTGTCGTATGTTGGCGTATGGTATTTATTTCGTTGATCCTACTTGACTGTTGTGAGTTATAATTTTACCCGGCAATTCATTTCTGCATATAACAATTTTTTTAAGGCATCTAAAATAAAATTAAAAATATTCATCATGGCATGCTTGGCACCCCTAACCCTGTTTTAGCGTCCGTGCATCTTGTTCTCGTCCCGTTCAGTGAAACGGACGAGTTTGGACGGCTACGCGCACGTACGCGTGTCCGTTTTGGGGGTATGCTTTTTGATTGAAAAATACTTCATTTTAAATTTTGGATCCCGCCTAAAATTTTCTTATTTCAATTTCAAATTTTTGGACCCGATCCGGGCGCAATTTGGAAATATTTTACTTTGCGCCAAAATCCCAATTTCTAATATTTTTTAACCGTCGATTATATTTAAATTATAACCCAAAATATTTTTTTCGTTTCCTCAAAAATCTTTCACAAAATTCCAGCCAATCAAATTTCGTTTAAAACCCCCGTGGGCCCCACCTTCGCTCTCTCTCTCTCTCTCTCTCTCGCTCGCTTTCTTTCTATCTCCTCCCCAATTCTCTCTCCTCTCGATCTCTCTATCTCTCTCCTCTCGATCTCTCTCTCTCTATCTCTCACACTCTCTCTCTCTCCCCGTCTCTCTCTCTCTCTCTCTATCTCTCTCTCTCCTCTATATATATTTTTCTCCCCTTAAATTTCTTCTTCCTCCAACGGAACCCACCTCGCGCAACCCTAGCCGTCTTGCCCCTCGCCGCCGCAGCCCCAACGCCGACACCACCGTCACCGGCCTCCTCGCCTCCTCGCCCTCGTCGTCTCCACTGCACCCTCCTTCCTCCTTCATCAACTCCCCGTGCACCCTGCACCAGCAACCGCGGCCACCTGCGCACCCCTGCACGCGTCTGCGCCGCCGGGAGTCGCCGCCGGTGACCTCGTCCCCGTGTCCCCGGTCTTCGTGCGCACCCAGTAAGCCTACCTCTCCCTCCTCTCCTTCTTTCCTTCTTCTTCCTTTTCTCGTTCTTTTCCTTGTTCTTGATTGGCCGATGGTTCCATGCAAGCAAGTCACCGGAGCTCCGTCGACATGGTCGGCAATCACAACCCCTCCACGGATCATCGTGAGCAACCTCTTCTCAGATCCTCTTTTCCCTTCTTCTTTATTTTATTTTCTTTTCTTGTTGCATTCTTGATCGTTCGCTGTTTTGCATCTCGCCGGAATCCGGCCGTGCCGGCGACGTGTCCCGACGATCCAGCGAGGTACTCTGATCTGTGTGGTTCCACTGTTCATCGTTTGGGTTCATTCTGTGAACCGTGCGCCCGTCGCGAGATTTCCCCGCCGACGTTTAACGTTCCGTATTCCCGGTTCGCGACCCGTCGAGGCAAGTACCCCTTGCTACATGCTAAATAATATTTACTTACACATTGATGACACCCTAAATCTGTAGTTTTAACTTTAGTACGATCATTCCCCATTTTCGTGTTCAATATTATTATATATCAATTCATCTTTCAAACTTGGAACCTATGTATATATATATCATTGCATCCATAAAATTCTTAAACTGGTTAACATGATTTAACGGCCCTAACTGTCATATTGTATTCTTATAATGTTGATAACACCTCGGACACACAATTGATAACTGTGCTGCTAATTAATCGATGCTTCTTTATTGTTTAATTCGTTGCTATAATCTATGTTGTTGATGACCACGCTTGATTATGTAACTGAGTATGAGCACACCCATGATACTGTTTACATCTTGACCTGACTTGCTACATACATATTGTTTGACCCGACATGGTACCATATACTGCTTGACTTGACCTGATGTACCATGACCTGACCCGTTACCTGATCTTGTGTCTAATGCCAACAAACCTGACATGTAGTCCTCATGGACCGTTCCTGTTGTCTATCCAGACAAACCTGTTTACCTGATCCTGTGTTGGCATTAGTTCTTGATTACGGGATACCTGACTTGACATACACATATAACTTGGGGGTATGGGGAAATCAAAGGTGAAACCTGACTTGTAACTCAACAGTTCGCTACTTGTTCTGATCAGTTTTAGAGGCTAGGCCAGCCTTGGAATGATGATGCTGACATCATTCATTTGTACACATTCCTGTTTAGTGCCTAGCGGCATGTCTCGGTTTCAGCCCGAGAATCTGGGGCCGTGGTCCCGGGTATGTACGGGATACTATTGAGTTACATCGATGATTCATCAATTTGGTTTCAAAGACTTTAGAACAGGAAACCTGATAAAACAGTTTAGTTTACCCACTGCACTGCTCTGATTTATATTATTGTTACCCTTGCTTTATTCATGTTTATATTCGCATTGCCTGTTACCCTATTTATTATGTTATTACTTGATGACTTGACGCGCTGACGTCTGGGTTTTGCATGGCCCAGATTCTGTACCGCTGTCGCAGTCCGAGCAGGAGTACTTCAGCCGACAGGCTGAGCTGTGAGTGTCAGTAGTAGTTAGCTTTTCTTTCCTGCATTTTATTCCTGATGTGAGCCCGCATTATGGGACATACATTCCAGTTATTTTGTATTGGATCTTTCGCTTCTGCATTTTATTATTCTTGACTCGTGTTATCTTGGATTATGGACATGTTTAGATAGTTTTATTTTGTTCTTGATATCTCTACCGCCGTAATGTGACTGTGGATGGATACTTCCTACCCACAGGTAGCATGGTTGGCTATGTCACGTGCCCATTTTAGCATACTCTGGGAAGCAGGGCGTGACAAGGATACTGTTGATATTTGTCCGGATTGAAACTTTGGCCTTTAGCCCTAGATATATGCTCAGCAATGGACATGCGTCTAGGGGCATCCTCACTCGGAGTATCAACTGAAACGGATGTAGAATTAAGATGCTGTTGATAAGACCTGGACTGAGGTGGCCAACTGTTTCTACCCGCTTGTTCTATCCGATCTCTTAAGGACATGGGAGAGTCGGACGGTATACCGAAGCGATTACTGAAACAAGAAATATCTAGTTGTGGACAGCAACACTCGGCAAGAGGTCTTCTGTTTGGGTCACCCATTATAAGAAGAGAAGAGGGGGAAAGGGGTAAAAAGGGGAGAAAATAATTGGTTTGTTTTGAAAAAGGACGGATTTATGAAAATTCACACAAACATGCACACGCAACACTATATCTAATGGTCACCTAGGTCAAGTCTCTAGACCGCTCCTAGACTTCCAGAAGATAAATCGCGGGATAAATCCTCTACTGCCTCTTTATCCCTCCTGTGGCCAGGTAAGTGCCAGGTAAGTGGGAGGTTATCAGCTACGTAAGTAGCGGGCCTAATTAAGTAACCACTTGCCTTAGACACACTTACCTTAGACCCCACAAAAGAAACGCGGATAAGCAATAGATTACCCACGACCTCCTTCTGTCCTAAATGAGCGCGACGGTCCTTAGAGTCTTGTCTAGATATTTTTTAGTTAATGAGAGTGATGCGGATGCAATTTTTGTGATTTCCGGGGCTTAGGAAGGGTAATGAACTCTCCGCCTAATCTGAATTTGGTCTTTGCCCCTTAATTTCCGTATTAAAATATGCACAAAACAATCAATTTCAAGAATCGCAACAAATTTATTTTTTTAGCGGCACTGAATTTTGCAATGAATCCTGCAGGAAATTGATATTGGACAAGATCGGAGAGAAGAGGAGAAAACAGAGAGCGGAACTGAGAAATTTGGCACAGTACAAACCCTAAACGGCGGCGGAACCGCCGCAAAAATGACTCATTGGCCGCGGAACCGCGGCTTGATAGGGGAATTAGGGTTTAGAAATTTTTGTGCAGGTCCCTGTGCTTCTCTGGATTCTTCAGATGTTCTCTGAATCTTGATCTCACTGCTGAAATGATTCCAGATTCCCTCGCAAAAATTCAAACACTAATCGTTAAGCACTTGAAGCGAATCTTGGATGAAAATTTGATGGAATAATAATTTTTCAACTCAAATAACAAAAACGAACAAAATAGCATACATCCCCGGCAACGGCGCCATTTGATTGAATCGTCTTCGTGTGTACTTGGAAATGTTTCACAACCAAAGAATTTTATACCGCAATCAATTAACGGTGTCGATGTAGTGCGTTAATGAATACGGATCGTCCACTGAGATATGTGTTTTGATCGATCTTGTTTTAGATGAGTCGAAATGAAAAGATAAAAGAAATTGCAAGAAAATTGATTCAAGATTTGTGAGTTTTCATTTCAAGAAACATAAAAAAAATAAAGATCTAGAATCAAGAATCAAGAAATGTCCCAATCAATTTAGTTATCAAGATTTGTAAAGTAGCTTGTAGGAATCGATCCAATTGATAGTGATGATGAATACTAATGATTACTAATTCTTATCTATTGAGAATTTGTTGCTAGATCGAAAACGATCAATGAGGTTTAGGGATCTATTGAAGAAACTAGGGTTTCTCCATCATCATCCCTTGTCCTTTCATTGATTATCATTCAAATTCTAGCCTCTAGCAAATTAAATCACCGATCGTTGATCTCTAATTTGGAGCGAAGAAAGCGATCTTGCTCAAATTTGGTTTTCGATGATTCAATTTCCTAAAGTTTACAAAACTTATAAGACTTAAGAATCGTTCAAGAATTTCATCAATATCATCTACCTATTCTCTCGATTCCGCTACAAGCAGAGATTTCACTTAAACATCATGAAAATTAATGAATCAAGAATCAAGAAGTTTCATGACGCAAGAATGTAAAGAAAGCAAGAATTACAATTATCATCTTTATTAAATCGACGACTAATTACACATTCCCTCAATTCGAGATTACAAGATATTGCTCTCGATCGCTCCTTTTGAAGAGGTAACTTGATCCGTCGAAGTTCGCTCCGCTCGATCTCCGTGAGGCTTAGATCGTCGTGGATCTCGCCCTCTTGATGAAGATTGGATTCGCGAATAAAGTATCTATGGTTGGCTCGCTTGATTTGCTTCTCAAAATGATCTTGATTTGGCTTTGTAAATGGATTTGGGCTAGGGTTTTGATTACAAGTTGTGTTACTCAACTTGTGCAAATTTGGCTTAATATTCAACCCTAATTACTCAACAACTTATTCAACAACCTCAAACCCTAGGTTTAGATCTCTTTTTATAACCACTCATTTGAATCTTTCCTCCAAAGCTAGGTTGTTAGAGAGAGCCTTCTAGAATGAGTTTGTTAGAGAGAATATTCTAGAGAAAGGTTGTTACAAGGAATATTCTAGAGTGAGTTTGTTATGCAGAGCCTTCTGGAAGAAGCCACGTGCTAATTAAGAGAGTCTTCTAGAAGCAAGGCCGTTACGATGAAGCTTCTGGAGAATTTTGGGTTGATGACGTGTCAAGTAAGCCGCGGATCCGCGGCGGATCGGCCAACTCGGCCGCGGATCTGCGGCCATATAATGAGTTCACTGCATGAGGTTTTCAGGGTATCTTTTTGTTGGTCTTTGGGTTATTCTCTGATGCCTGGAATCTGACTTCTTTCTTGGTTGCTGCCAGATCTCAAGTCTTGGACTTGCTGCATTTTATCGGCACTTTTGTGATTCCGGCTCTTTGACCTGAAGGATTTTCTGCACACAATCTTGATAAACAGTGTTGAGATATACAAAATCATGCGTGTAGTAATAAACACACAATTTCCCTCATAATACCGGTTATAATGTATAACACGTGTTATTTGATATTTTGCAAACGAATTGCTAATATGTGCTATATTTATACCAAACACCTTTAGATGATTAGAAAGAGTAGGGAAATTGATGTGTTAAGAATGCAATATTTTTGACTGATCACTATCTTTAAGGTAGCCTACAAATAAGCATCTATATGTCCTAAATTCCAATTCATCCATCATTTATTTTCTAACATGATTTGGACAACCCCAAATTTTCAAATGTCTTACACTCGATTTTCTTCCTTTCCATATCTCATATGGAGTAGAAAAAACAGATTTGGTAGGAACTCTATTTAACAGATAATTCGCAGGCTCTACTACAAAACCCTATAAAAATAGAGGAACTTTTGAATGACTAATCATCGAACTAACCATATCTAACAAGGTTCGGTTCCTTCTTTTAGAAACACTGTTATGTTGTGGGGTGCCGGGTGATATCAAGTTATAAACAATTCCATTTTTTTAAAGAACCTTTTGAACTCATCTGATAAATACTCTCCATCACGATCTGATTGGATGGCCTTGATACTTCTATCAAACTCTTTCTCAAATTCGGCTATATATTCTTTGAACTTTTCAAATCATTCATATTTGTGCCGCATTAAGTAAATATAACCATATCTAAATGTGTCATCTGTAAATGTCACAAAATATGAATATTCATCCATTTCTTTAACATTTAAAGGTCCACATACATTTATATGTATAATATCAAGGGTACCTAATACTCTAGCATGCTTTCCTGTGAAAGGATTTTGGTCATCTTGCCTCTAAAGCAATGTTCACATGCTGGAAGATTTTCTACTTTTAGAAAATCTAAAGGATCATCCTTTACCAACTTATTGATCCTATCAATATTAACATGACCTAATCTCATGTGCCAAAAATAAGTTGGATCATTTTGATTTATCTTATGGTTTGAAGATTTATCAGACTCAATCATATTTATATAAGAATAATGGGCAACATCATTACAATCTATTCCATTATTAATTATGCAATGAGCAACAACAGAATAACCAAACTTAATAGATGTTTTACTGCTAAATTAAATAGAGTAACTATCACTATAAAGTTTTAAAACAGAAATCAAATTTCTCCTAACTTGAGGAACATAATGACAATCTTTAAGTTCCATTACATGTCCTTTATTTAAATACAAATAATAAGTTCCTAAAGACGCTGCTGAAACTACGGATTCATTTCCCATTGTCAAAGTAATCTCCCTATCTCTAAGCTTGTGTTTTTTCTTATCCCCTGTCACGCCCCGCTTCTCGATATACTCGAATATGGGAACGTAACAAAGCCAACCATGCAACCTACGATAAGGAGATATCCTTCAATGGTCACATTACGGCTGTCAATCTGTAATCAAGAACAAGAAAATAATAAATTTATCTATCACATATCCAATAGCCATAAGAAATAACAACAGGAAACAACAGTGGAAGCCATATGATCCGAATAACTAAAGGAAATAATATCTAATAGTTGCCCCTTATGGGATTACAACGATAAACCAACAAGTTCAATACTAGAAAGAACCTAAAACACCAATAAAACTAAATCAGTGAACCACTCTTCACTGCTCGGCAATCCTGTCGAAATACTCACGATCCTCCTGTGCTAAAATCAAAGGATTTGGGCCATACAAAACCCGGACGTCGGTGCGCCGTAGATATCATAATAATAATAATAATAATAATAATAATACAATCAGTATGAAATATAGTATACCATATGTAATAAATTCGATAGCATGAGTATAAACAATAATCAATATCAATCATATCATGTGTATCCTAAGAATCCATGAAGCTAGATTATCTATCCTAAAGGTATTTGAAACCACTCAACGGAATCATCGATATAACTCAATAGTAACTTGTACGTGCCCGGGACTACGGTCATGATTCTCGAGGCTGAATCCGAGACGTGTTGTTAGGCAGTAAAATAATGTCATGTATAAATGAATGATGTCAACATTACCATTCTGGAGTCCGAAACTCGCATCGACTGATCAATCAATCTCTAGCAATCAATAACTGTTGAGTTACAAGTCGGGTTTCATTCTTGATTTCCTCTTTTCCCCCAGGTTTTCATGTTCTTGTCAAGTATAGAAATAATATCTACCTAATACCAACACAGGAATATGCATATACATGTTACATCCATCAGGACAACTGGTCAGGTCAATCAAGTCAATATCAGGATTGTTAAACATTACAAGGCAAGTATGTACTGGCATAATAACGATAACAATACAGTAAAAATAACAGGATAGCAATGATGTTTGTCATAAATCGGTATACAAGTATGTCAGAGATAACGTAATTGATTGATACGAAAGAATTGTTTTTGTAGAATAACCGCAATCAGAACGGTGTCGCGTGTAGCTAGACCGAGGTGAGTACGGGTCGTCCTCAGGGAAAAGTTGAATCTTTTACTCTTACTTTAGATGTGTTGAAAAAGAGAGGAGGAATAAAGAATTTTGTGGAAAGGTTTCTAGATCTACGTTAAGCAAGAATGCAAAATATATAGATCTAGATTTTTAAGGATGTAAGTTAATATAAGAAGGGGCTTGTAGGGTTCGTTAGGATTTAGTAGTTATGGATGATTAATTAAAAGTTACCCTTTTTATCCTTTAATAGATTTAAAACTAGAACGACGGTGATGCATGTAGATTAGGGTTTCTGGAGGGAAAAAGAATCCCACTCTTAACTCTTATCTCGACACGGAACTCCGTTCATATCTAGCCTTTACCAAAACAATCATTAATCTAATCTCTAATCGCGGTCGGAACTAACAAAGAATTGTTAGCGCGCCCGATTAGGATGTTAATGATTCTTTTGATAAAGTTCATAAACTTTATAGGACTTAAAAAGGGTTTAGGGATGTTCATCAACCATTAGCCTACCCTAATCCTACGAACCCTAACAAGCGGAGAATTACTCGCGCATGTTGGGAGAAGAAGAGATGGAGAGAAAATGCATAATTAAACTACGAAGAAATAGAATAAGAAAAAGAAAGCTACCTTTATTAATCAACAATATTCATTACACTTTGATTCCTTAGAAAATGATTACAAAGACTAGTTTGCTTCTCGATCTCTTCCAAGGAGGTAGACGAACAGTTGATGATCAGTCTGGATGCGTGAACCGTCTTGGACTTCGTGATCTCGTCGACTTGATGATTTTTCTAAGAGGCTCTCGGTCCCTATTTATAGTCCAAAGCCAAAAAATTTTACTTCCAAATTAGGGAACTAACTGTAGAGAATCTTCCACAAAATTTTAATCAATTAAATCTTCTATTAAGCCGTGGATCCGCGGCCCAAGGGGGGTATGGCCGCGGATCCACGGCTATTCAATCTCCTCCCTTCATCATTTTTCTTGGGCTCTGTATTTGTGACATTTGGCGATCCTTGGAACCTTTGTATCATGGAAATCTTCTCGTGGTTGTTGCCAGACTTGGTCTCCAAGTTTTGCTTTCTTAATTAGGCAAGTTTTTTTCAACAACTTGATTTCCTTGATTTTAGTCTTGGAAAATTCTGCACAACAACTTAGCAAATAATATTTATTAGACTTTGTTCTACTAGGATTTGGTCAATGATATTATTTGCATACATTTTCCTACCAAATGCTAATTATAATATATCAACACATGGAAAATAGTATTTTTACAAATAAACCCTCATATGTATGATATATTATAATAAAGACCTTTTTAAATATGGAAATTGTAGGAAAAATGTAATAATAAATGTGCAATTTAATCAACTGAACAAATACCCCCAAACTTATCTTTGATCGTCCCGAGCAAACTAGTTTATTCAAGAGAAGGAGAAAAAGAAGAAAACTAAGCACACTTTCGTAGGCAAACACGATTGCACTGAGCACGTGCAACAAGCCGTTAAACCTCTAGGTGTCCCTAGTAGGAGGAGTATTGTCTCCTGAGGGTTTTCAGCGGATTACACCCACAAAATCCTATAATAAAAGAAAGATGGTGAAATTTACATATAAAGATAAGAACCATAAAAGAAATACTTTGAAAATAAGAGTTTCCAACTATACTAGCTTATCAGTTGTCATGAGCCCTATCTTAATAGTCATGAAAAAATGTTAGAAATCACATCATCCCTCAATAAAACATCGTCTTTATTTTTCATTCCTACCTTTTATCCAAACATTGATCATATACCCCTACGTGTGTGAAATGGACATCCCTACACTCGGAGAATTCAATTCAAGCCATCATACTCTTGTCCATCTACCTCAGTACTTTTTAGCTTGATGAATATTTAGATTTGCTCACACATTTTCATGCGACCGTTAATACTTCTTGAGGTACTAACCGAACGATTACTCATGTGCTTACTGATTAGGTGATAATATTTTCCTCGTCTTGCACCACCTAAGGCTTAGCAGTGACTCCCAGACCAGTTGGCCTTAGGGCACTAGGTGATGAAGCACCCTCGCTATATTTTTTTATTGATGCCTTGGCGATAACAAAACCAGTGTTCATTTTTCTTTTCACCATTTTTATATTTTCTTCATTTATTATTTCCTTCATACTTTGGCTTTTAGACAAGAGCATTTCAAGGTATCCTCTACTATCCCGAGTTTCAAGACGTGTATAAGTGCATATAGTAGGGTATCAACATTCAAATGTTTGGCTTCCAGAATAGAAATTATTTTTCAGACTTATTTTTATCCTCAGATTAGTGACTTCGTTCATCTTACTAACCCTTTGGACGACAGCTCATAACTACTTATTACTAGTTCGTTTAAGAAAACTTCTAATTTTCTTGGTTTTCTTAAACTATTCATATCTTTTGGATGTAATTTTTCACTTTCTATTTTTTTATTATAAAAAAAAAATTGTGCTTAAATATAGTATAATGCAAAGTGATGCGTAAATAAGCACAAACCTCCCCCAAACTTGTTTTCAACAGTGTCCTCACTGTTGCTATCTGCTGGATCACAAAAACCTGTAAGCTTGGGAAGACATTATTAATGGGGGCAAGAATATATGAAAGTGAAAATCCTCCCCCAAACTTATTTTTGGCTCACAATTTTGTAAAAATTCTTTTTCTTTCAAGAGCCAAAATATAAAACCCCCCAAAACTTGAGTTAAACAATGTTAATCTTTTAAAATCACACGAGGGGGTCAAAGTTATTGGTCAATGCCAAGCTTTGCAAAGACCAAAAGTCAACACCAACCATTCAAAAATTTTATCGATGAAGCACCAAGGTTGGTGGAAGAACATGTCACCTTTCGACGTGAAGAAGTGGGGAGGTGATAAGAGGTGTAATGGAAAATGATTGCGTCTCAATTTGGAGAGATGGCATAGTGATAGTGATGATGGATTACTCACATTATCGTGATTGTCCAGAAGAAGGGGTGGAGGTTCAATCTCTTTGTTTTGGAGTTGATTCATCTCAGCACCCGTGTCATGTAAAAATGCGAGTTCATCAGCGAAAATTTCCTCAAAGCTTTCGTCGATACCCCGAAGAATAATGTTATCAGAAAAAATGGGGTGATCGTCAGACTCTATAAATAGTTCCTCATCAGCGTTAGATGTTGACCCAAAAGAATACATGGTTGGGTCAAACAACAACATATGAAAAGAGTCAGTATCATGAGGTTGATCAAATTCGCTGCTGTCGACATCCATTAATTCGACAGAACACACATGAGCATAGGGTTCGGAGGGTTCACTTCCCAACTTGTAAATGTTAAGCTCAATTGACTTCTTTCCAAAGGATAGGGTCATGGAGCCGTTTCTACAATTGATTACTGCGTTGGAAGTGGCCAAAAAGGGTCGACCGAGTATCACCGGAATTTGATTGCGTAGGTTTGCCACAGGTTGTGTATCAATAACGATAAAGTCCACAGGAAATATGAATTCCCTGACTTTAATTAACACATCTTCTAGCTCACCCCTAGATTGGTTGATAGATCGATCGGCCATCTGAAGAGTGCAATGCGCAGGTTTTAACTCTCCGATCCCTAATTGCTCATAAACAGAATACGGAAGCAAGTTAACACTAGCACCTAAATCGAGTAGAGCACGATTGATATTTTTACCCCCAATAGAAATTGAAATTGTAGGACTTCCGGGGTCCTTTCGTTTCTTGGGTAGTTGTTGTGTAAAAGCTGTGCTCACATTACTCGCAAGGAAAACTTTTTTAGGTACTTGGACTTTTCTCTTCCTAGTGCACAAGTCCTTTAGGATTTTCGCATATGACGGAACTTGTTGAATAGCATCTAGGAGAGGAATGTTTATGTTAACTTGCTTAAAAAATTCCACAATCTTCTCCATTTGTGGACTTGGTTTGTTGCCCCTTAACCTGTTTGGATAAGGTGCTTGATCAATAAGTTTTGGGTCCAACGTTTGTGGAGAAGACTGTGGGGATGGATTCGATCCCAAAATTGGAGTGGGAATCGACTTAGATAGATTCGGCGAAATGTTCGAGCCTTGGGGAAAACGGAGAATAGGCTCGGGTGAAGGTGGGAGATTAGACGAATTAGGGGAAGAAGAAGAAGTTGGGGTATCATTGGTGTCACTATTATCACATTGCTCACCCACTCGGTTATTCAGCACTTTTCCCGATCTCAACGTGGTAACAGCACTCACATTATAACTTTATGAGTGGCCAGGATTAGGTATGGGTTGAGATGGGAGTTTCCCTTTCTCTCTCGCACTTATTGCGGCGTTTAACTGTGCGATTTGGTTTTCTATTGATTTAATACTCTCACCATGGGAGGCGGAGTTTTTCGTTATGGTATCAATAGAAGACTTCATCTCAGCCGACAATTGCATGGATTGTTTCATGAACATATCCAAAGATTGTGCAAGTGAGTTGTCAGTACCGGCCACTTGTGGTTGTTCCCCTCCGAATGGCGGCCGAGACATTAGGACGTCTGGCCTGAGATTCGGGGCAGATGCTATTTGGTTTTATCCGTCTGCCTCTCCGAAGATGCCAAGTTGATTTATGGCACCGTGTATCGGAGGTTTAGACGGATGCGGCCGATGTAGCAAACTTCGTCAGATTCCCCCTCGCTTGAGGGGTTTTTGATTGTGGGGACGCTCTTCCCTGCAGGTGCAAGCCCCTGCAGTTAATTATGCTACCGCATCGCGGTAACAACTTTCTCCTTCTCCAGAATTTCACTTCGTGTCGTGTGTGTTTGTTTTGTTTGTGGTTGCCCGTGGATTGTATACGGAGACTGAGTAATGCCGTCGCCCGTAGGACGTGGATTAGTCCAAATCCGTATTTACTTATATTTGGGTTTGGTGTTTTTAGTTTAAGGATGCATTATTCGTGTTACGGCTAAGATCAACTTAAACGTTCGTTAAGGATACGTTAGTCCTGTTTTAGACTAAGATCAACTTAACGTAGTGATTCATTTAATATATGGCCGTCAGAACTCGTCACCTCTCTGACGTCGTTGAAGGATTACAACGACAGGTGTCAGAGGAGCTCGGAGATGTACCCTCGAACCAGAGTTGATTTGGAATTTTGTAGTCCACTTGAATGTTTAAGGATACGTTAGCCGTGTTTGGGGCTAAGATCGACTTAAACGGGATCGTTTAGATCCGGTAAAAGAGCATTTGGAGGCTCCATTGTTCCAGTTTAGGGACGTGGTGGTCCATACTCCAGTTTAGGGACGTGGTGGTCCACTTTCCAGTTTAGGGACGTGGTGGTCTATCGCCAGTTTAGGGACGTGGTGGTCCATATTCCAGTTTAGGGACGTGGTCGTCCGACATTAGTTTAGGGACGTTTCGGTCCAATATTAGTTTAGGGACGTTTCGGTCCACGAGTTTAAGGACCCCGCAGTCCACATTGAAGGGTGTGGTCGTCGGGACCCTTCACCTCTCTGATGACGTTGAGTGATTACAACGACGTGTGTCAGAGGAGTTCGGAGATGTACCCTCGAACCGGATATAAATTGATTTAAGAGAGAGCTGTGCTCAATCAATTTAATTTGAGGACTTACGGCCAAAATTGGACTAAGTCCAGTTGAAAATGTTCGACACTTTTATTAAATAATGCATTGCATTGCTTCCATTTTTTTTGTTTGGGCTCTGCCCATAAAAGATGCAAAGCATCAATTTATTCTGGGCTCTACTCATTTATGAATGATGCAAGGCATCTACTTTGTCTGGGCTCTGCCCCTCTTAAAATGCGTAGCATTTTTATTATTTCGTTTGGGCTCTGCCCATTTATAAATGATGCAGAGCATCAATTTAATTAGGCCTGCTTGGTCTTTTAATTGGGCTTGGCCCTTCAGGAAAAGAAATGCATTGCATTTGTCAGGCGCTTTGCGCCAATTACTGAGCGCAAGCACTTGTGGTGAGAACACGTGTCATGCTCTGGTGAGCGCAACGGCGCAGTGCGCTGCGCTAGTGCGCTGCGCTATTGCGCTGCTGACACGTGGCGCGCTCTGGTGAGTTGCGCCAATTCCAGAGAGCAAAGCTCTATTTCAAGAGCGCGTAGCGCAAGTTGTTCTGTAGCAGACACGTGGCGCTCTCTCAAGAGCGCAACAGCGCAGTTTGGAAGTGCAAAGCACTAAGAATCTTTTAGATTCAATAACAGAAGTGCAGAGCACTATTTGATTTCTTGATCTAATTTAGATCAAAGAAAAATCAGTTTTTCTTTTGTTTCAAGAACCAGAGGTTCATAAAAGTGCAAAGCACTATTTTTATTTTGTTGTTCTCTTGTTTTTAAAGAACCGGTGGTTCATGAGAAGTGCAAAGCACTGTTTATTATATGAAGAACATTGATCTGGTTTTTAGATCAATGATTTATTAAAATAGATTTCTTTTCTCTCGTGAAGTTTTTTACCTTTTTCTTTGAAATTTTCTCAGAATTCTCTCTCTGTTTGGAGCTCTTGACTTTTTTCAAGAAAAATGATGATGATGATTTTGAATTGAGGTCTGGGGTCTCTTTTATAGTGCCCATAAATTAGTTAATTTTGTTGAAGAGATTTTTCTCTGAGTGATTTGGGGAATTTTCCCCACCGTTGGATCTTTGATCCAAGGGCTTCTGCTTTGCAAAAGAAAATCTTCTTGTTTTAACAAGAACAGAAAAGATTTCTTAGAATTTTAATTCTGTTTGGCGCAGATGCCCCAGCGCGTGACACGTGTCGCGCAGCGCGCAGCGCAACTGCGCTAGCGCATCTGCGCTGACAGCGCAGTGCACAGCACAGCGCAACTGCGCTGACACGTGTCGCGCAGCGCACAGCGCAGCGCAACTGCGCTAGCGCATCTGCGCTAGCGCATCTGCGCTGACACGTGTCGCGCAGCGCAGTGCATGCGCAACTGAAGCGTTGCTTCCTTTAATTTTGCTTAAAATAGAGCTTTGTTCTGATTGGGCGCGCTGCCTTGGGCGCTGCGCTGATGCATCTGCGCCTGACACGTGGCGTGTTGCGCAGCGCAAATAATCTGAAACGTTGCTTCATTTATTAAATTTTAAATTTTCAAAGCAGAGCTTTGCTCTGATTGGGGGAAGATGAAGCGTTGCTTCATCTCCCGCCTCGGAATTTGAACAGAGCTTTACTCTGATTGGGGTAAACAAATGCCCCCCCCCCACCGTTGCACTTACGTGGCCCCAAACGTGAGCGCAACGGTGGCGGAATTCCAACCGCCGTGACAACTTTTGGAAGTCGAAGAGGCACTTGATGCCTATAAATAGGATCTTTGGTCCCCCGCAGATGCTTATCATCTTTTAGATTTTTTTTTATTTTCAAAAAACTTCAGAGCTTTGCTCTTGCCTTCAAGAACTCCATAGCTTTGCTCTCCTTTCCAAAGTTTTTAGAAAAACTTTAGGTAAAATTAATTCTTAGATTAAATTAATTTTAACTAATCTTAACCAGCAGAGCTTTGCTCTCATAGATCTTCTGATCTAAAGAAAATCCCTTCGGGGTTTCACTAGCAGAGCTTTGCTCATTTTCAAAGTTTAGAAACTTTAGGTAAAATTAATGTAAATCAAATTAATCTCAGTCAAAGTGCTTTGCTCTCACAGATCTTTTGATCTAAAGAGATCCCCATTGGGGTTTTCATAAACAGAGCTTTGCTCTTAAGAACTTATAGATCTGTAGAGATCTTGTTCATGGGTTCTAACCCATGAACAGAGCTTTGCTCTTTAGGAATTTAGCCTTCTATGTATATTACTTTTCTTCTATCGCTAATCTTCCTGTGGTATTTCCTCCAGGCATAATGGCGGTGCACCTATACAGTTTGCACGAGTTCATCACCTATGACGATATCCGCGCACAGGGTCGTCAACAAAACCAGGAGTTTACAGACGCTCAATGTGCAGAGGTCATGGGTCGTCTGAACGCAAGCGGTGGTTGGCTGCTACCTTGTCGTTCGGCTCTTCTGAAAGTCGTGCTGGGAGCAATATAGAGAGCACTTCCGGGTCTTCACGAGGCCCTACCGCTCAATGCGCTGGATGATACCGAAGACAAGGTGCATTCAGTGTACCTGACGGGGCTGATCTCGAAGAAACGGCGGGACAGCCTCATTGACATCCTACATCAAATCTTCCAGCAGACGACGATAGTTGCTGCTTATCGAAGGCCGGGAGGGCTTGCCGAGGATCTTGACACAGAGGAGCGCGAGAGGCTGCGCATAAGAATAATTAGAAAGGCCAGAAGAACTCTGGATGGCCTTACTTTTGAATTCCTCAATCCGTGCCCCGGATCTGAGGTTATACCGTTGTAATAATTTGAATAATGTTCCTTATTCATTGCTTTTGTGATTGTAAGAATTTTTAGCAATATGAATGGAAACCCTTTTTTTTATTTCAGCTTGTCTTATTTCTCGTCCTGAGTCTTCTGCCCATGCATAAATGAATGCGTCTCGAACGCCTGATCAAATGTAAATTGGATGTTCTTTCTGTCATTTTCTTCTTTCTTTTATTGTTAATAGGCTGTCTTAGTAACCATGGTTGACGGATGATTAGAGCGAGTATCCCGACCCTCTCAAGAAACAGCGATGGCTTAGGCCGCAGTTTCAGATCTGCTGCCTAAGACTTTTCAACTCTATAAGCCGTGAGGGTCTCATAGAGACTTTTCTCCCTACGGATCGAGAGGATCTCGTAGGTGGGTTTTCTCCTTAGGAATCGTGAGGATTCCTAAGTGTGGTTTTCTCTTATAAGTCGTAAGGATCCTATAAGAGAATTTTTCCCTCTTACGAGTCGAGAGGACCCGCAAGCGGTTGTTTCCCTCCTCGTCGAAACTCGACCTTGGAGAGTGAGACCCGTGAATAGTATGCAAGAGACCATTTTGGATTGACTTGCAGGGTCCCATTGTTCAGGAAGCAAGTTTTTTAGTCCCTTCTGCCTGAGGCTTCATTTGCAAGTTGAGACGAATCGGGAATTTCCCACGGAGACACTGGTTTCTCTGCGAGCCGACGCGAATCAGGAGGCTCTCGTCAAGGAGTGTTTGTATCCGTGAGTCGAGGAATTTGCTAGGGATTATTTGTTTCCCAAGCGCCAAGGATTATTTGTTTCCTTGGGGTTTGAAACGGGTCGAGGATTTCCCACGGAGGCACTGATGGCTCTGCGAGTCGACGCGGATCAGGAGGCTCTCGTCAAGGAGTGTTTGTATCCGTGAGTCGAGGAATTTGCTAGGGATTATTTGTTTCCCAAGCTCCAAGGATTATTTGTTTCCTTGGGGTTTGAAACGAGTCGAGGATTTCCCACGGAGGCACTGATGGCTCTGCGAGTCGACGCGGATCAGGAGGCTCTCGTCAAGGAGTGTTTGTATCCGTAAGTCGAGGAGTTTGCTAGGGATTATTTGTTTCCCAAGCGCCAAGGATTATTTGTTTCCTTGGGGTTTGAAACGAGTCGAGGATTTCCCACGGAGGCACTGGTGGCTCTGCGAGTCGACGCGGATCAGGAGGCTCTCGTCAGGGAGTGTTTGTATCCGTGAGTCGAGGAGTTTGCTAGGGATTATTTGTTTCCCAAGCGCCAAGGATTATTTGTTTCCTTGGGGTTTGAAACTAGTCGAGGATTTCCCACGGAGGCGCTGGTGGCTTTACGAGTCGACGCGGATCAGGAGGCTCTCGTCAAGGAGTGTTTGTATCCGTGAGTCGAGGAGTTTGCTAGGGATTATTTGTTTCCCAAGCGCCAAGGATTATTTGTTTCCTTGGGGTTTGAAACGAGTCGAGGATTTCCCACGGAGGCACTGGTGGCTCTGCGAGTCGACGCGGATCAGGAGGCTCTCGTCAAGGAGTGTTTGTATCTGTGAGTCAAGGAATTGGCTGAAGACACTGGTTTCTTCGGAGTTGGAATGAACCGTCGAGGTTTGGCTTCGTCTTCTGGCGGAGCCTGTTGGGAAGGTATGGTTCCCTCTTTGTTTACGCCCTTGGATTGTATACAGGGATCGATGTGATCTTAACTGTAGGGCCAAAGTTTTATCATTTCTTCTCTCTTTTTTTTTTATTTCCGCGATGCTCTATCATTTCAGCTTTTATATCGCGAAGGTCGCGATTGCCCAATCATTTCGGCTATCTTCCGCGGTGTCCAATCATTTCGGCTATTTATTTTATTTTTACTCGCTGCTTTTTTATTGCGAGTTGCCCAATCATTTCGGCTGTTTTCCATGCATACATTTTCTTTACTTGCTGCTTTTTATTGCAAGCTGCCCCATCATTTCGGCTATTTCGTATGCATGTGCGGCCTACCGGCTTTTCGCTGTAAACCTGAAATTAGACACCAATTTCGGCATCAGCACCGCTACAACTGGGATATTGCCAGGAGCGAATCATCATTTGCCTCTGTCGATGTCGAACAAAGGTAGCTTAGCGAACAGGGTTAAGGTCCTGTCGGCTAAGGCTTTTGGCTTCATGAGCCGTAAGGGTCTCACAAAGTTATTTCTCCCTACAAGTCGTGAGGATCTTGTAGGTGTATTTTCTCCTTAGGAATCGTGAGGATTCCTAAGTGTATGTTCCTCTGTAAGTCGTAAGGATCCTACAGGAGGGTTTTCTCCTTGTAAATCGAAAGGATTTACAAGGGTCGTTCACTATGCGAACATATCCCCAGTCTCGGATGGGACTTGGTTAGGGAAATGTTTATTCGCGCCCGTGGATTGTATACAAGGGTCGGTATTGAGCCACTTGTAGGGCATTATCGAAGATTGTGGGGGTTGCTTAAGCACAGGTTTAGGTCTCTGTAACTTAAGACTTTCAACTCTTATGAGCCGTGAGGGGCTCATAAGAGAGTTCTCCTTACGAGTCGTGAGGATCTCGCAAGTGTTTTTTCTCCTTAGGAATCGTGGGGATCCCTAAGTGTGCTGCTCCCTTGTAAGTCGTGAGGATCTCACGTGGGTGGTTTCTCCTTATAAGGTCGAGAGGACCCTATAGGTGTCCTTTAACGAGGTTGCGCCCTTTCAGGTTTTCACAAACACTCGCCGGTAGCCCTGCTGTTTTTACTCACGGAGCCCTTTCGGGTTTTCATCCGTGCCCATTTTGCTCATGGACATATCGTTTTTTTTTATTCTTTTTATTTTTATATTTTTTTTTACGAGGTCGCGCCCTTTCGGGTTTTCACGAACACTCGCCGGTAGCCCTGCTGTTTTTACTCACGGAGCCCTTTCGGGTTTTCATCCGTGCCCTTTTTGCTTATGGACATACCGTTTTTTTATTTTATTTTTATATGTTTTTTTTTATATCTTGTCAGCCTAAAGATGCTGCTGTAGTAGTTTAAAGACGTTTCGGTCTGCTATTAGTTTAAGGACATTTCGGTCCGTCGTTAGTTTAAGGACGTTTCGGTCCGTCGTTAGTTTAAGGACGTTTTGGTCCGTCATGGAGAAGGCCAGCTACTTTTTATAAAGCTTGAGCTTAGGAAGATAGCGAGCGGACATAGTCGTCGTCATCTATCATTGACCTAGGCTGTGGCTCATTAAGCGTAGTATTCCTTTAGGAAGCGACCGTTTATTGGCATGAAAGGCCTTTCACCGTGCATGTCCATGAGTAGATAGGCCCCACCCTGGTAAACTTTATCTATGATGTACGGGCCTTCATAGTTTGGCTCGAATTTTCCCCGCTTGGCGCGATTGGGGATCATAGGCCTTTTGACCACTAGCACAAGTTCGCCTTGGCGGAATGTCCTCGATCGGGTCAATCTTTCATATGAGCGCGTCATCTTTGCTTTATAGGCCTCCAGATTTTGTTACGCTATGAGCCGGGTTTCATCAAGGGCGTCAAGCTCCTCAAGCCGAAGGTGAGCATTTTCTTCGTCCGTCAGCTCGTAGTGGACTGCCACTCGTAGAGAGGGTAACTCTATCTCGAGGGGGAGTACTGCTTCTGTACCGAATACCAACGCATATGGCGTTGTGTTAGTGGCTGTCTTGAACGTGGTTCGATATGCCCAGAGAGCCTCTTGCATCCTTTCGTGCCAGTCCTTCTTATTTCGTGACACTGTTTTCTTCATGATCTTTGTCAAGGTCTTGTTGAAGGCTTCAGCTAGTCCGTTGGCTCGCGGATTATAAACCGAGGAATATCTCCAGTCTATATTATGCTGTTGCGTGAAGCGACTGATTTTGTGGCTTCTGTAGGCTGGCCCGTTATCGGAGATGATTCGCCGCGGAGTTCCAAACCGATATATGACGTGCGTCTTGAAGAAGTGGAGGATATTCTCCGTCTTTACTTCCTTCAGCGGTACTGCCTCTGCCCATTTGGAGAAGTAGTCAGTCGTTTCTAGGATGAAACAATGTCCTCTAGACGATGCTGGTTCGATGGGGCCGACTATATCAGTCCCCCACATTTCGAATGGCCAGCTAGTCACCGTTGGATGCAATGGATTTGGATGCTGGTGGATGAAGTCCCCATGGATCAAGCATGAGTGGCATTGCTTCGCATACTCAAGGCAGTCTTGGATCATCGTGGGCCAGTAGTAGCCCATCCGTTTGATCTTCAACTTCATCTTCGGGCCTGCTTGGTGAGAACCGCAGAGTCCGTCGTGAATTTCCTGAACGACTCTTTTCGCTTCGTCAGGTCCCAGACATCTCAACCACAGGGAATCAAATGGCCTCTTGTACAGAGTATCATTGACGAAGGCGAAAGACAGAGCTCGTTTTATGAGCTGATATCTTGTGGACGCTTCTTCAGGCATTCGGTGGGACTTAAAGTAGTCTATGAAGACTTCCCTCCAATCCTCGGTATTTTCCCGATCTTTTACTTTCAGGGTTGTCTGCTCGCTCGCTCCCTTTTCTTCGGATAATTCCGGAGATAGTTTTGTCGGGGCAAGCACTCGACGGCTTTGTACCACGATTCTAACGTCATCGAGGTTCTCGTCCGCCAGTTCTTTAGCAAGTTTGGCCAACGCGTCTGCTTTGCTGTTTTCCGCACGCGGTATGTTCTCCAAAGTATAAGAGGGAATTTGGGTCAACAGTTGTTGCACCTTTTCGCCGTACTTTACCAATTCTGGCTTACACGTTTGGTAGTCGCCATTTACTTGACTAACGACCAGCTGGGAGTCTCCGTATATGAGGAGGTTTTCAATTCCCATGTCAATAGCGATCTCGAGGCCTGCTATCAGAGCTTCGTATTCGGCTTCGTTGTTTGTCCTCGGCTCCGTCAGGGAGAACGCGTAGCGCATTATCCCTCCTTGTGGAGTTACAAAGATGAGTCATACCCCCGATTTGATTATAGGGGTACTTTGTTTGCGCTTCTTCACGGAAGATGCTCCGTCGAAATAAAGCTCCCATCGGGTATTATCACCGTCGATCGCATCAAACGCATGTTCGTCTGGAAGATCGCAGTTTAAAGGAGAGTCGGCCGGTATCGGATGCTCAGCGAGGAAGTCGGCGATGGCCTGGCCTTTCACTGCCTTGAGAGGTTGATATGTTATCGAGAACTCCATCAAGAGCAGGGCCCATTTAGCGAGTCGTCCCGTCAATATAGCCTTTGACATCAAGTATTTAAGGGGGTCCACCTTCGAGATGAGACGGACTTCGTGCGCCAATGCATAATGCCTGAGCTTTGTTATCGCGAAGATCAACGCCAAGCAGTGTTTTTCAATGGGAGAGTATATGCTTTCTGCCCCCAGCAGAACTCGACTTAAGTAGTAGAGTGCTCTCTCTTTTCCTCGATCGTTCTCTTGTGCCCATAATGCGCCTAAGGAACCTTCGAGGGCGGTTGTATAAAGAATGAGGGGCTTTCCCTTAACTGGAGCAGCCAATACTGGAGGGTTCTGCAGGTACTGCTTGATCTCGTCCAGTGCGCATTGGCATTTGTGGTCCCAGACGAACGGGGTTCCCTTCTTCATCAGGTGGCTGTAAGGACGGCACTTTCCTGAAAGGTTGGCTATAAATCGCCGTATATACGCGAGCTTCCCTTGGAGAGATCGCAACTGTTTGAGAGTTCTCGGCGGAGGCATTTCCATGATCGCTTTGATCTTTGACGGATCTATTTCAATACCTCGGTGTCGAACAATGAATCCCAGGAATTTGCCTGAGGAAACTCCGAATGCACACTTGAGCGGGTTCATTTTCAAGTTGTATTGTCGAAGGCGTTGAAATACGGTCTTCAGATGCTCGAGATGTTCCTCGTATGATTTGCTTTTAACCACGAGATCGTCGATATAGCATTCGACGATTTCGTGTATAAGGTCGTCAAAGATCTTCGTCATGGCCCTTTGGTAGGTGGCACCGGCGTTCTTTAGACCAAAGGGCATCACCTTGTAACAGAATATACCCAGACGAGTCCTGAAGGCTATGTGCTTCTGGTCTTCTGGATGCATTTTTATCTGATTATATCCTGACGAGCCGTCCATGAAGGAGAAAATCTCATGAGTGGACGTATTGTCTATCATCAGTTCGGTGACTGGTACTGGGAAATCGTCTTTCGGGCAGGCTTTATTGAGATCTCGGAAGTCCACGCATATGCGCACTGTCCCATTTTTCTTCATCACCGGGACGATGTTGGCGATCCACTCCGGATATTGAACCTCCTGGATGAAGCCAGAGTCGATCAGATTTTTGACTTCAGCATTGATACTCATTTCAAGCTCGAGCCGCATTCTCCTCGGCGCCTGTTTGACTGGCTTGATGTCCGGGGATATCGCCAATCTGTGTACAGCGATTTCTGGATCTAGTCCCGGCATTTCGGAATAGTTCCACGCGAAGCAATCTCTATGCTGTAGAAGCACGTCCTTTAACGCAGCTACCCTTTCTTCAGATAGTAACTCGCTGATGAATGTCGGTCGTGGATCGTTTGCCCTCCCCAACTCAATTTTCTTGAGGTTATCTGCAGTGGTATGGATTCCATCTTCCAGCTCTTTTGGCGCTGGTGGGAATTCTGAGATTATCTCGTCGTTGCTGTTTTCGAAGCACCAGGGAAGATCATCCATGTTCTCGGGCTCTTCTTTTGATATCATTATCGCGTGACAAGTACGGATTCGCTTCCAATCCCAATACGGAACTGGTTCTTCTTTCGTGGCCTTGGGCCCGTGCTTCTGTGGCGGCGCTACCCTCCAGTTGTCAGATAGAGCGAACTTGCCGAGCTGGTACTGATCTTCAACCCAATTTTTAAAGGTGAAGCAATCTTCGAGAGGGTGTCCTATCACTCGGTGATAAGTGCAATGATTTGGGTCAGAGACTTCACCTGCTCGTTCGGGGTTTTTGGACTCCGGCAGTGTAAGCATTTGATGTTTTAGAGCAAGATCAAGTATCTTCTTCGTCTTGTCCCGAGGAAACGAGTACGCTCGGCCCATTTTCTTCATAAGGGATAGATCAATAGCACTTGACTCCCATTTGCGTGGCTTCTTAGCCTTTCTTTGTTGCTGCTGAGCGCCTTTTCGGCCTTTCGACTTATTTCTGCTTTTGCGTCGAGCCTTGTTTATAACAGGTTGACAGGGAGCAGCCTTTTCATCTTTCACGGCCTGTTGGAGAAGGTATTGCGTTCTGGCTTTCTCGTAGATGACCATTTCGCGGTTATGATCGTCTCGGACTTTTTGACCCGCTTCCCTTATAAGCTTGTCCATTTGTTCTTCGAACGACGGATTGGGCACTTTTGCATCCGGAACTTTCACTGGCTTAAGATTAGCGTCCTCCCATTGAGCATCCGCTTCTTCATCGAAGTCATACACGATATAGCAGCTGTTTAGTAGCTCTCGCTTCTTTGACCGGATGTATCCAAGTCCGATTGTCTCCATTTTCCCATTAGGCAGTTTGCGTTGAGTCCCGGGAACGTTCCAGATTTTGTCATAGAACCTGGCTTTTCGAACGGTCTGCTTGAAGGATATTCCCTGGCGTTTCAGCAGCTTCTTCAAACCCTCTGTATAATATATGGGAAGACGAATAGGCTGAAGCCTGTCGAGCGTAGGATCCGCGTTATGCCAAATTTCTTTCTCCACCTTGGTTTCTTCAGAGCGGTAAAACAGAATTGCTTTCTCGCTCTCTCACCTGGGAGGGATATAGAATGTCCGCAACTCTTCTGCACTGTAGATATTAAGTGCATCCAGTTCTTTATGGTGTTTAAGCGGCACCATGGCGACTTGTAGACTTTGTTCTTCGTCAGCGGACGTTCGTATGGAAGGTCGAGCAGAGAATACAACACGGATCTCATCTTCCGAGTCGCTGCCAAAGATCAATGTAGGAGCCGATGGTCCCGGCGTGTTGTGTTGGGGCAGACCCGAATACACTATCTCCTCTTCCTCCTCGGTATCACTGCCGAAGACAGGGATGGTGGCGTTAGCTTTGTTCTCCGGCTTGTGACACTTCTCCGTGTCTTCGAAATCCGGCAAGAAGTATTTGGCATCTTCGTATTTGCGGACCTCGTTCACAGAGAACGGGTTCAGTTCTCCCGTCACGGTATACTCGAAACCATCCTTAAAATACTTCATACACTGATGTTGTGTAGAAGGGATGATGTTGTACTCGTGTAACCATGGTCGGCCGAGCAAAGCGTTGTAGCATGTCTTGGCGTCTATGACATGGAACTTAATGTCCGTGACGAGTAGCCCGAAGCGTAACGTCAGTATCACAGACCTAAGAGTTCTTGACGACTGGGAGTCAAACCCGGAGATGGTGATCTTGTCACGAGCAAGGTGCTGGACGCTCATGCAAATTTCTTTTAACACCCGCACATTGAGGAGATTAACGGAGGACCAGTTATCGATCAGGATTTTGCCTATTTTAATATCGTGGTAGTATCCTGAGACATAGAGGGGGCGATTGTGTTCGCACGTCCCAAGTAGAAGGTCCTCGTCGCCGAAGGTGACATCGGCCGTGTGCACTTCTTCCAATTCATCCTTCATTTTTTCTTCAGCCAGGAAAGCTTGGAATTGCTCCGGATTTTGTAATGCCTTGATTAACGAATTTCTCGCCTCCTTTGATAGCAAAAGGGCGTCGAGAATGCTGAGCTGTGAGGGTAGTTTCCTCAGGTGTGCTAGGACGTTGTAATCCACCTTATTCTTCTTCAGCGGGTTGTTGGCGCTTAGCTCCTCCAGAACTTGGTCATCTAAGACGATATCTTCAGAGACCTTTTCTTTCCCTTTATCTTTTCTGCTTGAGGGTCCGAGGTTCTTTTCAGGCAGCGTCCGATTCCGCAGTCGAATATTTTCGCAGACCTTCGGTTCTTCTTCTTTTCTCGAAGCGGACTCCTTAAAGAGAGGGGCAAGTTCTAGCTCTTCATCAGAATCGCTCCCGAATGTAGGCATTTGTGACCCGCCAGTGTTAACCATGCGACAATTGCCGGTAGTTCTTTTAATCCCTTCGGTCGTATTTCTTTGCTCTCAACGAGTTTTACGCTTTTCCCGCTTAAAGCGTTGTCGATGAGCAACATATCCTTGCCACCATCTATCGAAAGCTTTGCACTCTTGAGTGGAGTGCGAAATCTTTTGATGATATAAGCAATAGGAGGGGTGCGTTTCCATTTCACCAGTGATGTTTCCTTCAGAGGATGGTAGCTTCATGCCCATTGATATGGCCTTAGCAAACTTTTTCCTCATCTTGAATTGGCTTTTGTCGGTAACGGGGCTGTTTTGCTCCAGCGGGATCGTCTCAGCTCTTTCATGAAGTCGCTGACGTTTGGCCCTTTCAAATATAGCTGTCTCGCGTTCTCGATCAGCTTTACTTTTCAATTGAGCTTCGTTAAGGAACGCGTCAATCATTTCATCTGATAACTCCGGAAATTTTGGTTCAAGATCTGCCCCCAGCGTTTCAGTGCAAGGAGTCTCCTCATCGTTCGTGATCGAATGGGAAATCATATGACAGCTCGCCACATATTCCTCGGATTCATCCGATGAACTTTCTCCCTCATCTTCTTCTTGAAAGACGTGATTGAGGAATTCTTGGAGCGTAATGGGAGTTTGTGCCTTTTGGTTGTATTCATCCAGCGCGTCAATTTGCTTTTGTAAGTCCGTGCGGTTGTCGCCAGGCTTCACGGGCTTCTTAGATTTCTTCTTCTTCTTTTTCGAAGATTTTGACGGCTGGCTGCAAGTGCTTGAACCACCACCATCGGTCTTTAGAGTTGGACGTGGCTTCAACATCCCTTCAATGACCTGCGGTTCCAACGGGTTCTTCCACTTGATCGCTGGACATGTCTGAAGATCGTTTAGCATCCTCTTTGTCTTGGCTGATAATACAACCTTCCAAGGAGCTTCTTCAATGACGGAGCATGTTGCCCCCGGCGTATTCGTCCCCTTAGAGGTGTGGGGCTACGGGGGATTCACCTTCCATTTGTCAGATAACGCGAACTTGCCCTGTCGGTACTGGTTTTCAAGCCGATTCTTGAAAACGTAGCAATCTTCGATCGGATGGCCTAGTACTCGATGATAAGGACAGTAGTTGGGCTCGTTGACGTCACTTGGTTGCAACGGACGTTTTGGATCCGGCAGATTTATGAGTCTGTTGCGCAACGCCAGCTCGAATAACCTCCTCGTTTTATCGCGGGGAAAGGAATAAGGACGTCCCATCCTATCCTCAAAGGGTACGTACGGGCGCATATTATTTTGATGAGCAACCGGCTTTGAGTCGCTCGGTTGTTGTTGAGCATTAGCGACGACGATCGCTTTTCCCTTCCCTTTGTCATTTCGGGAGTCCGGCCTTGGAAGAGAGGGTTTATGGCCCATTTGATCCATTTGCGCTAGTTTGTCAATCAAGGCCTGGAAGGTCGTTGGCTTGAAAAACATCATAAATTGTGAGATGGTCGCTTGCGGATCAAGGGTTCCCACAAACATACCCACCGCGGGAGCTTCTTCAATGCGCTGCTCGCACTTCGACCACAAGTTCCGCCACCGTATAGCATACTGAACCCACGTCTCGCCGGGCTTTACCCTGGCGTTAATCAGTGCTGTCATCGGGGTACGTTCACTGGCGCTTGCAAAACGCTGAGTAAACAGCAGCTCCATTTCCGCGAAGGTTTTAATAGAGTCGTTCGGGAGCTCAGAGTACCATTCGAACGCCGTATCTGATAAGCTTCCAACAAACTGGCGAACCAACAGCTTGTCATCACCGCCGGTGTTGCCGCAGAGTGCCCTGAACTGGGCAACATGCTGATGAGGATTGCACGTTCCTTTGTAGACATGGAACTTGGGAATTGTGTGACCGGGTGGGTACTTGATTTGATCGTACCAACTTGGATATGGCCGCCCCGTTTTTACGACCTGACCGGCCTCTTCGGTCGCATGACGAACCCGTATTTGCTGGGCGATGTACTCATCCAAATCAGCTTTGGAGATTGTATCCTCTTTAGCTGTCGATAGAGCTGGTGGAGGATTTGATGTCTCTCCCCTATCGTCTCCAAGGACGATCGGGGGCTCTTCAACCGGAGGATCTTGTTGTATCATCATCCCTATCATGTCTTGGAAGAGGAGGCCCATACGCTGTATGTTGGCTGCTTGTTCAGCAGCCTCTTTGTCCTTCTTCTCCAATATCTGACGAAGGAATTCGGCGTCGGTTTCTTCCTCTTGGCGTTCATCCGAGGAGGTTTCAGGATTTTCTTTTGGCCCTGTAAGTGCGGCCATAGCGTTCATCATCTCTTGGAGCTTCTGTTGTTGCTCCTGCGCCTTGGTCACTGACCGCGTGTGCGGTCTATGACCTGTTGATACGCGACTGTCCTCTTTACCAGACGCCACATAGACAGTATGAACTACAATGCCCCCTGACTTAGGGCGTTTGGATGCACCACCTCTGATATTTGTCGTCGGCGCGGGGGTTTTCTCCGGCCTCCTTCTTTTGTGGGCCGTTGAAGTTGAAGGGGCCGTTGTAGTGGGTACCCTAGCGATCGTTGTCCCTTGCCGTTCAACAGGACGGTCTTTTCCTTTTTGCACCTTCGTCTTCTTTTATTGACGAGAGTGATCTAAGTCGATCACGGAGTCTTGAACCCTTCGCCAAACCTTGTATATTTTTTAGGACAGCCGTTGAGGGGGCTGTTCTTGCTTTGTTTCTAGAACTCTCTCCGCGGGCGGAGGAGATCTTTTCAATGTAGCGGTTGGAGAATTCTTACGTACCCTCCTCAGCAGTTCAAAGCTGTTCTCAGTTGGAACAGCAGCGTTGACTTCCACCACTGGAGCCGGTGGAGTTAGCCCTGAGGGGGAGTTGCCCCATGCCTTCCTCACTCGTTGCCAATGGCGACGTCGAGCATGACGAGCCGCTGGGACTGGCTCGGAGATTGAGACATCTTCTTTTTGCCCCTGTCTGAATGAGGCGCCGCCGATGTTAACCTCTTAAAGACTGAGGTTGTCTTCTGAGGTGTAATATCCAACCTATCGAAGACAGATCCTCGAGCAGGGACAGGAGCAGGAATCGTCAGTCTTGAAAAGACTGACGATTTGACAGGGGAAGCCGCCTTGACGACTTCTGAAGCAGCAGTCATTGCCTTCCTTGGGACAGCCAGTTTAGAGTTCTGATTTTAGCCTGGTGAAAACAGAGGCGGTTGGTTTGGCAGTGGGCGACCCGTTGACAGGGGCCGTCGTAGCAGTGAGCCGGTCGAAGACCGACTTTTTGTTCACTTACGGTGCAGGTATTGGCGCAGAGAAGCTTGTATGTGGGATCATGGTCCCGAAGAACAGGCCAGTGGTGGCTTGGGTCATCTGGTCTACCGGCAGAGCGAGGAAGGAAGCCGCTTGGGGCCCATATGCTACACCTCCGGGGGAGGTGGAGCGTCCATTGCAGGGGCACTTCGAGCAGTTGGTGCAGTTAGAGGCCATTAAATCTTGAGTTCTGCGCCATGTAAGAGACCAAATCTTAGTAACCTGAAATCCAAAGGCAACCATTTAACAAACCGCGATTGGTTCGCGAAGGCGACACACAAAGTGTGGAGTGGAAAGAGGAAAAGGTCCCACCGGGCGTGCCAGAATCTGTTCCCCTCCGAATGGCGGCTGAGACATTAGGACGTCTTGCCTGAGATTCGGAGCAGATGCTATTTGGTTTTATCCGTCTACCTCTCCGAAGATGCCAAGTTGATTTATGGCACCGTGTATCGGAGGTTTAGACGGATGCGGCCGATGTAGCAGACTTCATCAGATTCCCCCTCGCTTGAGGGGTTTTTGATTGTGGGGACGCTCTTCCCTGCAGGCGCAAGCCCCTGCAGTTAATTACGCTACCGCATCGCGGTAACAACTTTCTCCTTCTCCAGAATTTCACTTCGTGTCGTGTGTGTTTTTTTTGTTTGTGGTTGCCCGTGGATTGTATACGGAGACTGAGTAATGCCGTCGCCCGTAGGACGTGGATTAGTCCAAATCCGTATTTACTTAGATTTGGGTTTGGTGTTTTTAGTTTAAGGATGCATTAGTCGCGTTGCGGCTAAGATCAACTTAAACGTTCGTTAAGGATACGTTAGTCCTGTTTTAGACTGAGATCAACTTAACGTAGTGATTCATTTAATATATGGCCGTCAGGACTCGTCACCTCTCTGACGTCGTTGAAGGATTACAACGACAGGTGTCAGAGGAGCTCGGAGATGTACCCTCGAACCAGAGTTGATTTGGAATTTTGTAGTCCACTTGAATGTTTAAGGATACGTTAGCCGTGTTTGGGGCTAAGATCGACTTAAACGGGATCGTTTAGATCCGGTAAAAGAGCATTTGGAGGCTCCATTGTTCCAGTTTAGGGACGTGGTGGTCCACTTTCCAGTTTAGGGACGTGGTGGTCTATCGCCAGTTTAGGGACATGGTGGTCCATATTCCAATTTAGGGACGTGGGGGTCCATGCTCCAGTTTAGGGACGTGGTGGTCCATATTCCAGTTTACGGACATAGTGGTCCATATTCCAGTTTAGGGACGTGGTCGTCCGACATTAGTTTAGGGACGTTTCGGTCCAATATTAGTTTAGGGACGTTTCGGTCCACGAGTTTAAGGACCCCGCAGTCCACATTGAAGGGTGTGGTCGTCGGGACCCGTCACCTTTCTGACGACGTTGAATGATTACAACGACGTGTGTCAGAGGAGTTCGGAGATGTACCCTCGAACCGGATATAAATTGATTTAAGAGAGAGCTGTGCTCAGTCAATTTAATTTGAGGACTTACGGCCAAAATTGGGCTAAGTCCAGTTGAAAATGTTCAACACTTTTATTAAATAATGCATTGCATTGCTTCCATTTTTTTGTTTGGGCTCTGCCCATAAAAGATGCAAAGCATCAATTTATTCTGGGCTCTGCTCATTTATGAATGATGCAAGGCATCTACTTTGTCTGGGCTCTGCCCCTCTTAAAATGCGTAGCATTTTTATTATTTCGTTTGGGCTCTGCCCATTTATAAATGATGCAGAGCATCAATTTAATTAGGCATGCTTGGTCTTTTAATTGGGCTTGGCCCTTCAGGAAAAGAAATGCATTGCATTTGTCAGGCGCTTTGCGCCAATTACTGAGCGCAAGCACTTGTGGTGAGGACACGTGTCATGCTCTGGTAAGCGCAAGCGCAACGGCGCAGTGCGCTGCGCTAGTGCGCTGCGCTATTGCGCTGCTGACACGTGGCGCACTCTGGTGAGTTGCGCCAATTCCAGATAGCAAAGCTCTATTTCAAGAGCGCGTAGCGCAAGTTGTTCTATAGCTGACACGTGGCGCTCTCTCAAGAGCGCAACAGCGCAGTTTGAAAGTGCAAAGCACTAAGAATCTTTTAGATTCAAGAACAGAAGTGCAGAGCACTATTTGATTTCTTGATCTAATTTAGATCAAAGAAAAATCAGTTTTTCTTTTGTTTCAAGAACCAGAGGTTCATAAAAGTGCAAAGCACTATTTTTATTTCGTTGTTCTCTTGTTTTTAAAGAACCAGTGGTTCATGAGAAGTGCAAAGCACTGTTTATTATATGAAGAACATTGATCTGGTTTTTAGATCAATGATTTATTAAAAGAGATTTCTTTTCTCTCGTGAAGTTTTTTACCTTTTTCTTTGAAATTTTCTCAGAATTCTCTCTCTGTTTGGAGCTCTTGACTTTTTTCAAGAAAAATGATGATCCCTTTGAATTGAGGTCTGGGGTCTCTTTTATAGTGCCCATAAATTAGTTAATTTTGTTGAAGAGATCTTTCTCTGAGTGATTTGGGGAATTTTCCCCACCGTTGGATCTTTGATCCAAGGGCTTCTGCTTTGCAGAAGAAAATCTTCTTGTTTTAACAAGAACAGAAAAGATTTCTTAGAATTTTAATTCTGTTTGGCGCAGATGCCCCAGCGCGTGACACGTGTCGCGCAGCGCAAAGCGCAGCTGCGCTGACACGTATCGCGCACAGCACAGCGCAGCTGCGCGAGCGCATCTGCGCTGACACGTGTCGCGTAGCGCAGTGCATGCGCAACTGAAGCGTTGCTTCCTTTAATTTTGCTTAAAATAGAGCTTTGCTCTGATTGGGCGCGCTGCCTTGGGCACTGCGCTGATGCATCTGCGCCTGACACGTGGCGTGTTGCGCAGCGCAAATAATCTGAAGCGTTGCTTCATTTATTAAATTTTAAATTTTCAAAGCAGAGCTTTGCTCTAATTGGGGGAAGATGAAGCGTTGCTTCATCTCGCGCCTCGGAATTTGAACAGAGCTTTGCTCTGATTGGGGTAAACAGTGGTGTAGAAATGTTGGCCGGATTTTGGAGATTCTGTGACTGAAAGGGGGGCTGATTCTGTGGTTTTGGTTGCTGTGGAGGTGGTTTTTGATAATTGCTTTGTTGGTTTTGATTCCAAGCAAAGTTAGGATGATTCCTCCATCCTTGATTGTACGTGGAAGAATAAGGGTCGTTTCTAGGTCGCTGCTGAAAAGCAGCATTAGCTTGAAACGATGCATTCATAGGACATTCTTCCGTTAAGTGTGAAGGATCTGAACAGCAACCACAGACGGTCTTAGGAAGCGTGACCTGATTTGGGGAGAATGATGAGAATCTGTTCTTAATAGCGTCGAGTTTCTTCTGTATTGCTGCCATTTCGGCTTTTACTACGATAGAAACATCGAGCTGGTGAACACCTCCCCTAGATGAAGGTGGTCTTACGCTTTCCCACTGCAAAGTGTGTTTAGCGAGGTCTTCCAGATACTTCCAAGCTTCGCCGTCATCTTTAGACATGAAATTGCATTGACATATTGTTTCAAGCATCTGCTTTGTCGCTGGATTAATGCCTTCATATATAATCCGACATAAATCCCATCTATTGATTCCATGATGAGGACATTGGACAAGCAGATCCTTGAAACGTTCAAAGCACTTCCAAAATGGTTCATTGGGAAGCTGGGTGAACTGGTTGATCTCGCTTCTAACACGGACAGTCTTATGGTTTGGGTAAAACTTCTTAAGAAATGCTATTACGAATTCATCCCAATTAGTGATAGAGTGTGCGGCAGTATTGTAAAGCCATTTTTCTTCCAAGTCGTATAGTGTGAATGGGAGAAGACGTAAGCGCATAGCATCTAAAGTCAATTGTGAAGTACCCATCATTGCGCATACGTTTTCGAATTTGGTAATGAAAACTTATGCGTCTTCCGATTCAAGCCCGTGAAATTTGGGCAGTAGATTGATGTAGTGGGGTTTAATTTCGAAATTATCCCCGTTAGGTGGTGGAAGAGATAGACAAGTGGGAAGAGGACCACGGATAGGATAGCATCTCTCTTGGAGAGAGATGCGCGGTGGATTCTGCGCACCTACCGGCGGTGGCAGCGTGGTGTTATAATCTGATGGAGTGCCGTCCATCTCGGTCATGTGTGGTGGGGGAAAATAAGATGAAGAAGTACCGACTTCGGTGTCGATAGCAGGAACGCGGACAAGACGGGCACTAGGATCCCGTGTCCAGCCAAGCATGCACTAAGCGGGTTTAGTACAAGTGGCAGCGTGTGTGTGATTTAAAATTGGTTTGTTTTGAAAAAGTGGGACTCAAGACAAATCTCCCTAAGATGCACAAGCAACCCTAGAACTAAGGTCACCTAGGTCCAGTCTCTAGACCGCTCCTAGACTTCCAAAGGACAAACCGCAGGATAAATCCTCTACCGCCTCTTTACTACTCTTGTAGCCAGGTAAGTGCCAGGTGAGTGGGAGGCTCCCCACTACGAAAGTAGTGGTCCTAATTAAGTAACCACTCGCCTCAGACACACTTGCCTAGACACCACAAAAGTAATGCGGATAAGCGATAGATTACCCACGACATTCCTCTGTCCTTAATGAGCGCGACAGTCCTTAGAGTCTGGTCTAGATATTTTTTTAAATTATTGTAGGGTTGATGCAGATGCTCGGTTTGTGATTTGTGGGGCTTAGGAAGGGTGATGAAATCCCCACCTAATCTTGATTTGGTCTTTGCCCCTTAAAGTCCGTATTAAAATATGCAAAACAAAACCAATCACAAAACTTTTGCAAAAAAAATTTTGAGCGGCGCTATTTTGTAAAGAATCCTGAAGAAAATAGATTTTATTGGATTTGAGAGGAGAGAGAAGGAGTTACGAAAGATACCAGAGAAGTTCGGAACCCTAGATCTCCTGTTTCCTCAAGTCCGTGACTCCAGATTCCCTCGCAAAATTCACACACAAATCGTTAAATATGCAATTTGCAGTTTTGTTTTAATAATGATATGAATCGTCTAAGAATTCAACACAAATAGCAAGAATAAAAAATTACGCACGTCTCCCCGGCAACGGTGCCATTTGATTGATACGAAAGAATTGTTTTTGTAGAATAACCGCAATCAGAACGGTGTCGCGTGTAGCTAGACTGAGGTGAGTACGGGTCGTCCTCAGGGAAACGTTGAATCTTTTACTCTTACTTTAGATGTATTGAAAAAGAGAGGAGGAATAAAGAATTTTGTGGAAAGGTTTCTAGATCTACGTTAAGCAAGAATGCAAAATATATAGATCTAGATTTTTAAGGATGTGAGTTAATATAAGAAGGGACTTGTAGGGTTCGTTAGGATTTAGTAGTTATGGATGATTAATTAAAAGTTACCCTTTTTATCCTTTAATAGATTTAAAACTAGAACGACGGTGATGCGTGTAGATTAGGGTTTCTGGAGGGAAAAAGAATCCCACTCTTAACCCTTATCTCGACACGGAACTCCGTTCATATCTAGCATTTACCAAAACAATCATTAATCTAATCTCTAATCGCGGTCGGAACTAACAAAGAATTGTTAGCGCGCCCGATTAGGATGTTAATGATTCTTTTGATAAAGTTCATAAACTTTATAGGACTTAAAAAGGGTTTAGGGATGTTCATCAACCATTAGCCTACCCTAATCCTACGAACCCTAACAAGCGGAGAATTACTCGCGCATGTTGGGAGAAGAAGAGATGGAGAGAAAATGCATAATTAAACTACGAAGAAATAGAATAAGAAAAAGAAAGCTACCTTTATTAATCAACAATATTCATTACACTTTGATTCCTTAGAAAATGATTACAAAGACTAGTTTGCTTCTCGATCTCTTCCAAGGAGGTAGACGAACAGTTGATGATCAGTCTGGATACGTGAGCCGTCTTGGACTTCGTGATCTCGTCGACTTGATAATTTTTCCAAGAGGCTCTCGGTCCCTATTTATAGTCCAAAGCCAGAAAATTTTACTTCCAAATTAGGGAACTAACTGTAGAGAATCTTCCTCAAAATTTTAATCAATTAAATCTTCTATTAAGCCGCGGATCCGCGGCCCAAAGGGGGGTATGGCCGCGGATCCGCGGCTATTCAATCTCCTCCCTTCATCATTTTTCTTGGGCTCTGTATTTGTGACATTTGGCGATCCTTGGAACCTTTGTATCATGGAAATCTTCTCGTGGTTGTTGCCAGACTTGGTCTCCAAGTTTTGCTTTCTTAATTAGGCAAGTTTTCTTCAACAACTTGATTTCCTTGATTTTAGTCTTGGAAAATTCTGCACAACAACTTAACAAATAATATTTAGTAGACTTTGTTCTACTAGGATTTGGTCAATGATATTATTTGCATACATTTTCCTACCAAATGCTAATTATAATATATCAACACATGGAAAATAGTATTTTTACAAATAAACCCTCATATGTATGATATATTATAATAAAGACCTTTTTAAATATGGAAATTGTAGGGAAAATGTAATAATAAATGTGCAGTTTAATCAACTGAACAGTAATCATATCATGTACAAGGTCAAGATAATAGCATTAACAAAGATAGCATATTCAATCCGATTAATAATAATAAAAGTGGTGTTGATTAACAATGCACAAGAAAGTTTCATTCAGAAATTTAGCGTCACCCTGATTTGTAAAATAACTTAAAAATAACAAACGTTGGTCAAAAGGAACGTATCATATACCAAAACAAAGCTAATTAAATAAGGTTTTTCATTTTTATAAGTTAAAATATCTCAGGTTATTCCTATAAAAAGTTATGAACGTTCGAAATTGAAATTTTGCTGCTGGGATTTCCGTGGACAGCAGTTCATAGGTACTTTCATTTGCAGTTTACATTATTTAAAAAATTTATTTTGCAAGTAAATTTTTCACAAGGTTACAGTATTCTGTGTTAGCTTTGTAACGAACTAAAGTACACATGCTAATGATTTTTCTTTGATTTATAATGAATTTTATAAGGTAGGGTGTATAGTAAATTCCAGATTTGTCGTATTCGCTTGCGACGGCTTTTCTTGTGTAAACTATAATATTTTCAAACTATTTTTTGCAACAGCGATTATTATATCTAATATAAACTAATGATCATAACATGAGTTTCAACAAGGGTTTCATTATTATGTATACTATTTCCCGAAAAAACTCGGGCTTGGTTTCAGATTGCAACAGTTAGAAAAACAGGTTTTATATTTATATATATATTCAAATATTAAATTGTAGACAATGCTAGTTAACAATCTGCAACAATCAATACCTATCAAAATAACATTGTTAATTAAGCATGATTATTGTCTTAAATTATATACTAATTTTAACCGTTATAAATAAATAATATTATGATGACTATAATTGTCGTCGTAGCTAGCATGTACGAACAAGTATTAGATACTTTCCTCGGAGACGGCGAAAACGAGAAAGATGGATGCGATTTGATGGTGCTCGGTTTCGTCTGGAGTTGGGGTCGACTTAGGTTTATATTAGAGGAGTGAGGAAGATGAGAGAGAAATAGTGATTGAAGAGAGAAAATAAGATTTGTTTTTGAAAGAGAGAGATAGATAATGGGTTGTAAATATATATATATATATAGATATTAATGCAAATCTCAAATAACCCCCAAACTTAAACTTCTCACAACACACCCCAAAAATATTTGCTTAAGGATCACCTAAAGATTCTCAAAGGATTAACAATATCTAAGCATATCTTTTATTTAAAACTACCACAATAAAATCTATCTCTTTTAAAGTTATCAAACCAAAATATATCTTTTGTTAAAAGAACATACTAATATATCTAATATTTAAATATACTATATGAACATTAAAATAAGATAATATTAGACTAGCTAACAAACGTAAAACTAATTATCATATATTTAACTAGTTAGATAACCATAATATTTTTGGTTACAAAACTAATATTTGATAATATATTGTATGTATATTAAAACAGATATTAATATATTAGCAAACAAAATATAAGATACTAATTATCATTTATTTAACAAACTAGATAACCATAAATAAATTCTATTAATATAATACCATTTTCTTATCTCATGATATTTTAACATATATTATATGAATAAGATATATACAGTTAGCAATAAAACTTAAATACTAACAAAAGGTCATAAGTTAACATGCATGCGGTCGGGTGCCGATATTATATCAATTCAAATTAGAGATCAAGACAAGCTAAAACAATACGATTATCATAATAACCATCCATATATCAATCATAACCTAATAACAATAATAATATAAATGTCTAATATATTTATTTAATATAATTAAATAACGTATGATCGTGCTAGGGCGTTACATACCCATTCAAGGAATTACAAATATAGGAAGAAGGACTTGAGTCAATACACCAAGTATAAGAGGAATAACTCAAAATATTAGTCTATACTAAATAGTGAGATAACATACCTTCCGAAAGTTTCTCATTCTTTAAGGAGGAAATATAAGTTTTACAATTCTTCTTCTAATTGTAACATTTCAGAAAATTAAATATTATTTTTGGGAATTTAAATAATTAAAATAATAAATTTCATGAATATTATTAAAACATGAGAAATTGGTTTTAATGAAGTGGTATAATTATATACCGATAGTTTGGAAAATATTCGGAAAATTAATATGAATTATTGATTTGGAAAGAATTTATGCGATTTGGATGTTTTATAAATTATTATACAATTAATTGTATATAAGTTAATGTTAAACTTGATTAATATTTCACTAATTATGCATTAATCTTGCTTAGGTATTTGACATGCAACATAATAAGTTGCAAACACTTGTCACATATTTTATGAACCATGGTTTCTTTGTTGTTTTCTTTAATGGTTTTGTTTAAAAAAAAAGGAAAAGAAAAGAAAAGAATAGAGAAGAGGGGACAAGATGACATGAGGTGGGGACATGTGAGCATGGCTAGGAGAGAGAGAGAGTGAAAGAGAGAATTCTACACTCTTCTACTTAATTCTTCACCTCTTCATCTCTTTATTTTTCTTAATCTCCTTTCTTCTTCTCCTCATGCTTCACCTTCCTCATCCTCCACCTCCTTTCCACCACAAACCACCCCAAAGATCAAACAAAACCTTATATCCTCTTCACAAAAATTGACCACTAGCTCACCACAAACACCTTGGAGGAATCAAGTTGCAATTTTGAGGACTTTGGGCAACTCAAGAAAATTCTTGAGTTGCCAAATAAGATAAATCCTACACTCTTAGTTTAGAATTTAAGTTTTCTTAACTCCTATAATAATTTAGAATTGTTTAAATGTAGTTTAGTGATGGATGAAAATTCCTAGATAAGGGTTAAGGCTTATCTTGAGTTGTGATGGTGTATCTGAGCGTAATTAGTGACCACAACCCCTCTAGTGTCAAAAATCTGGACCAAACCAAGTATAGAAACCCCAAGACTTGAGCTTGAATCTTTCCGATATTGGTTTTGTGAATTCTTGAGGACTACAGGGAATCTAGAGCAAACTGGGATCTTTGCAAGAAAATCAAACAAGTACTTTGACCTAATTAGAACCCTAGGAGACCACCACAGAGAGACGAGACCCCAATTCCCCCACTAGACCGGCGGCGCCGGATATTATGAGTATCTCGCCGGGCCATCTTTGGTCTCTGGTGTAGGGGTTTTGTCTGTAGCTCCCAGTCCTTATAACCTATCCCCTGTATTGTTTGTTTAGTCCCAAATTACCTGAGGCAAAATCTGGAGCTGTTTTCATAAGTTGCTATTTTGGTTTTGTGGTTTTTAATAACTTGAGTTTGGATATTTGTGTTTTATCTCGATCGATTGGCGTTCGTACGTCGATGTCGAGAGTTGTTGGTTATTCTTGCATACGTAGGCCGTAGGTTCTAACCTATGTGTGTTTTCGTGTGTCGTATCGACTTTTCTTGTATTTGATTCTTGTTTTACGATATAACGCATTTGAAACTGTAGGTACCTTTGCGTGGGCTTCGAACGACAAGGGAGAGCGTGGCGTCATCAATTCGGTAAACGAGGATCGAGGTGAGTAGATGTATATCTACGGGGGAAGTCGGGTGGATGGCGTATAGCACCCCCGCAACCGTAGGATAGGATTTTCGTACATTATATATATGTTTATGCGAGACTTGGATACCTAGCAAATAGAGTTTCTAGGAGACCTTAGGTTATATGTCGTTATCACATACACCCACACACGCACACACATGCACTTGGTAGTGGTGTGTGTGTGTGTGTGTGTTTGTTCATATATATACGTATATACACATATACATGTGAGATGAGGATGTGAGATGTTGAATGGATATAAGTCGATATGTTTGGGCATGATGCCGTGAGGTTATGATATGTGATTGAGTCGAGACACCGTATATGATATGATGCATTAAAGGATCGTGGGCGACATATATGTAACAACCCTAAACTTTCTGTACAAATTTTTTCAAAAATATAGAAAGGGGTACTTTTGCATGAGCACAAGTTATAAATTTGTTTTGCTTTTAAATAGCAAGAAGGAGCTTGTAGCTCATTGGTAAGACCTTGCACTGCTGAACCAAAGCACCAGAGTTCAAATCCCTTCAGCCACATTATTTTTAATATTGTTTTATTTTAGATTTTTAGAAGTACAAGGGTCTACCTTAAATAACTCGTAAAAACCCCACGTCACATATAAAACAAACTGACCCAGGAGCTACACCAAACGACGACGGACCATTGGCGGCGATCCCCGGCCTGACTCGGCCTGAATCGGCCGCCACCGGTCGATTCACCCCGGATCAGCCGATTCCCTTCTTGGACCCTTTGTCTTTTTGTATTCTAATAACCCCTGTATACTTTAAATTTCCTGCACATAAACAGAACTCTTTAAAACCCCATTAAACCATTTTTTAACACAAAATTTAATACATTTTCTTCTCACCCTTTCACCTACCCTAACCCTGGTTTTACCCTATAAATACCACCCCTAAACACACCCCCTCACCCACAAATTCTGTCCAAACTCTCAAGAAAACTCTCTAGAATTTTAGTGTGCAAGTGGAGTTAGCGAAGGGCGAAACTCCGACGATCTTCCGACGACGACCCTAGGAGCTCCCGGCGACGAAACGACGCACTGGCAACTCCTACTTCCTCCTTTTCCTCTTCTCTACGCTACAAGCCAGTAAGTCCCTCCTTCCCCTTCTCTATTCTATTATAAAAAATTGTAAAACTAAACCCCGACGGAAGCGGAGTTAAATCCGACTTCCGATTCGGTTTTCTTTATAAAGATCAATTTTCCTTAACACAACCATATTAAACTCTTACATCTTGACTATTAATCATTAACAAAACATGTTGAACAAGTTTCATAGCAAAAAATTTTATTTTGTAACTTTTACCGCTCTTTTTCAGTAAAATACCATGTAGTATAGTTTCGACTTTAAAACATCATTAATCTTGCTATACCTTTAGTTAGATCACGAGGTAATGATCTACCTCCTCACAACACTCATATGCAATATAGCACGGTACCTTTTGGGAAATATAGATTCGGAAAATACCGTTTTACACAAAACTATCTTTAACTTATAAAAACCGTTTGCTATAAGATTACGTATTTTTACAAATCTTTGCAAAACGCCGCTACAACCCATTTAGGGAACCCGTTCAGGATGGTGCGGATTATCGCACATCCTCGGGCTTAGTAGTGCGAGATGCAGACCTCCGCAAGCAGCATTCGGTCTCGAGAGATTTAAAATACAAATATCTTAAGAAAATGAGATTTCTAGAAAATAATAAATTAAAATTATTTTATATATATATATGTGTGTATTATCAAAATACCTATTTTTGATATAATATAAATATTCCAACTTTTCTAAATCAAAAGAATCGCTTTACATGAAAATACCATGAATTCTATACAAGTTCAGCACTTTACAATTAAATACCCTATATTATGAAAATTAGGTTATTTTCACTAGAAATGTCATATACATAAAATCTACATCTATAACAACTCTAAAGACAATAATTAAATACTTGGGGTGTATTTTGAAAATTATACAAAAGTATTTTTACATATAACCCCCTCAAGTTCTATAAATTACCCTAAGGACCCTAGTAAACATAGGTTTCAGCGGGACCAATCTCTTGAGCCTCAGGGAGCCGAAGAAGTAGGTGCTTGCCTATTTAAGGTAGACAACTTAACAAACGGTGTTATCAACACGGTAATCGTCTTTGAAAAAGACACAAATCCTGCCGCCCATGTGCAGCGGTTACCGATAACATCAAAACCTAATTCAGGACTTCAATTTCTTTTCTAATTGTTCTGACTCAGACTGAGTCTCATTATAATAATCTAACTTGAATATGATTCAAGTACAATTTACAATACTACAATTCAACATGAATCCATATATTCAATATATTCAATCTATATTGATGAACCAAACCATGGATATACTTCCATTTACATGATTCTCCAGTTACATCCATGATTCTCCAGTTACATCCATTTACTGATATCATGGTTTCTGCAAGTCATCCAATTATACAATCTATATTACAAGACAATACAAGTTGAAATACAAACAATACAAACAAGACATCGCGGGGTTTAAGGGGTAGATTGGTACGGAAGGTGTTAGAAGTGGCACGAGACTGCAACCATAAGACACCTAACCTGTATTCCATTGCTGTTGTACTGTGGTATAAACGGTTCCTTGAGTTCCTGATACCTTTATCTCCGGGGCAAGTGAGACTCCTCTCGTATACACTGGCATCCTTCTGTACCAAGCTACAAACAACAGCGTTAACACTAAATACAACAATATAACAATATAATACAACTTTAAAAGTTATACTCTCTATCTATTCTACTTCTCCCTTAACTTTGGGACTTACCGAGCGATTTGTTCGCTGACAACATTCTCTTTCTTTCTTCTTTGAATGTCGTCAGGTGATTCGGACTTTCCAGAGATCGAGCCTACCGCGAGGACTTGGATCAGCTTGCTTACGACCCAAAGCTCTAGCTTCATTGTACACATTTTATTTCAGTACTTTTCATTTCTGTTATGCCACTGTTTAGGCATTACTTTCATTCAGATGTATTTACTTTTCCATACATTGTACAAAAGAATGTTAATAATTGTTGTTCAATTATATCTTTTCTCTCTTATGCATTTTTATTTATATTGCTTAGATACGCTTAGCGTATTTACTTCAGAGTAAATACGTAGCGGCCTCGTCACGTCACCTTCGCCGTATTCCAGGAAGCGGGGCGTGACAATAGACAAGACATGTGATAATATGTGACTTGATAAAATAATAGATTGTACGAGACCTTAGATCCGTACCCCTATATTATACGACGATTGATACCGTACGAACTATATGATATATATAATATTTGACCCGTACCCTCGATTTTGAGGATGCCGTACGACGGACTATACCGTACGGGATGTATATATGATGATTGATCCGCACTCTTGACTCGAGAATGTCGTACGATAGATAATACCGTATGTGATGCTATGAGGCTGGATCGTCGACTACTAGATATATCGACTCGGAAAATGTTTAGATTTTCTTATCACTTCGACTAGGTTCTTAGTTTAGTTTTTTAGTTATTTAGGTAGATGCTAGACTAGGCTCGAGTCATATCTATTTTCAAACTAACGAATCGTGAGTGTTTTCAAAGACAATCCGAGAGATGCTATGGATTTTCAAAGGACATATCTTTTCTCAAAAACACCGTAGCCCCTACTTTTCTAAAAACCATGATTCGTGCTATTTCAAATACTAAAACTGTATGACTCGTATACAGATATGTATATTCTATAATGTTGCGTTTACTATTCATTTTCCGTTATATTCATGTTGTTCTCTTTGTATTGCATATATACATGTGTTTTCTTTAGCTGTTATGGTCTCGTCTGCTAGGACACTTGCACTATTATCGATGATGCGTATATTGCACGTACACTTGCTTGCCGGCTCACACACATCATTATCGGTAATTGCCATGCAACGTACACACTAGAGAACCTTTATTTCATTCATATAATCTGATAATCTGTAGAACTGGTATTTTTTTACGTTCATGGTCTTAAATGCTTGTGTAGATATTATAGTTCTTACTTAGATGCCACATGCATTTGCATCCATACATTCTAGTTATGCACTGATCATTGGCTTTACGTCGGTATTTATTATATCATTGTATACTCATAGATTGTGATTCTTTTGGAGATTTCCATATTCATGTGATTTCTGAATTTGGGGAAACTGCAAGTGATATTTATAAACTCATGATTATAATTTTCAAAAGAAAAATGTGGTTTCTCGTGATATGATGTGTGGCGTCCACCATGAGATTTCTCGGTTCTTGAGCCACGTGTGTACACATACCCGATTCGAGGAGAGGGGTACACTGTCTGTGGTTACATGGTGGACCCAGTGCGGTACCCCGGGGCAAGAATGCCGTATAGAGAGACGTTGAGCCCGGCAGGGGAGCACTACTAACCGGTGATTTTTGGCTCGGTGGACATCCGGAGGATACTAATCGCAGTCGTGTGATTTGATGATATGGGCCGATCCGGACAGACGGAGCTCGAGATATGAGATTTATGTGTCGCTAATGGACACGATTTTCTTGATGTTTTCGAGTGTCGATGTTTGGCACTCAGGTTTATCATGATTTTTGTATGTCGATGTTGGACATACCCATTGATGATGCATTCATGCATAGCATACATGACATGTAGTTATTTTATGACACGGACACGAGTACTTGACCTTACACATATGTCTATATTATCACCACTGATGTTACTCGGTGTTATCGTGCTACTATTATTATTGTATTATACTGTGTGACCTAGGAGATCGTCATACATTCTGTTTCTACTCGGTGATGTCTTCTACTCACGAGTTGGCAACTCACCCCCGTTGTACCACGGTTTCTTTCAGGTTTAGCCGTACAGGTTCCGTAGCTGCTTCGTTGGCACACCATTTTCTTTCGGGTGATTGCTTTGGTTGGTGGGACGCATTGCCTCATGACCGCTATTTTATACTTGTATATTTTATTCCAGTTGTATCTAGTTAAAAGCTCCATCAACCAGACTATGTATATTTAGTAGACTTAGAAACCACAGTTTGTATATTCTTTTGGCCTTAGAGTCACGCTCATTGATTGGTAAGGTTTTTGCGTGCTTAGTTAATTACCGCAATCAAGACGGTTTCGCTTGTAGCTAGCCGGTTGAGTACGGGTCGTCCGCAGGGAGATGGGAATCTTTTTCTATGTGCTTTAACGAGTTAAGTCCAAATGTCCAGGTTTGTTTTGAGATTAACTATGTGCTAAAATGTTATATAAAGAGAGCTTGTTAGGGTTAGGATTAGGTTAGTTTGAGTTAGGAATCGCTCACTTCTTTCGTTGCCACTCTTAATATCGGTGTTACGGTAATCGGCAACAACGGGGATTAGCACGACTAGGAAGGAACTTGTGAGTATAAGCTAAGGTTTCCAACGCATAAGTTCTTCCTTTTGGTGCTTGTCCGTCCGTTCTTGGCTCTTAGCCTTAACCTCCGGTTAATTCAACCACAACCGGTCTCACTAAGGAATCACCGCTATCATGTAGGATAGGGTGCCGTAGGGAGCGGATTGTGGTTCAATTAACGGGAGTCCGAATTAAGATGTTGGGCAAGAAAAGAGTGAGAGAGATTTCCTTCTCTCAAACTTTCCTTATCCTACCCTAACAAGTATGAAAACTACTCACCCATTATAAGAAAAAGAAAATAAAACCAAAGGAGGAAGATAGAAAGAAAGAGGTTAGAAGATTACAACTAGCTATTTGAGACCTCACTTTGGCAAGGATCAAGCTTAAGCATCATTGTTGTTTAAGGATAAAGAAAAAGAGAACAAGAAAGAAACAAACAACAAATAACAACAACTAGATTAGCAAATGAAAAATACAAGCAATTAGAATTAATAATTACAACAAGATAAGCATGGTAACAAATAATTACAACAAGATAAGCATGGTAACAACAAGAACTCCTTTATTCATTCTTCACTCACAAAAGCTCACTACAAGTTTTTAATGGAGAAGAGATGAGAAGAGGAAGAAGAACAACAATATGTATTCTAAAATCTAAATACAAGAATAAGCACCCTTGGCTTTGGCAAGTTCTGGACTATTTATAGGCAGGCAACAAAAATTCTAGGGCAACATTCAGAACAAAAATGAAATGACCAAAACGCCCCTGAAAATAGATCAACTGCCGACACCGTACGGCCGCAGTTCCGCGGCCTAAGCGTGCTTATGCCGCGGAACCGCGGCCATTTAGGAGGCTTAGGCCTTCAATTTTGGTTATTTCCCTTGGTTTGCAGTACCCTTCAGTGTGGTATGTGTTGTTTCTCAGAATCTCTTCACAATTTTTCCAGAATTTCAGCAGATCAAAAGGTGATTTGATGTGGATCTTTTGCCATGATTTTCTCGAGCTCCGCGTAGATATGTTGGATCTTGTGTTGACATTGAGCTTTGTGCTTGAAAATGACATCGATTTGCCATTTTGTCCCTTAAACTGGTGTGCGGCAACATACGGATAGAGAGCGGAAACCCGTGTTTTATCTGTGGTCGGCAGTAATCCGGAATTTGTCGTGCTTTTCCATCAATTTCACTGTTTAGAGCCGAGAACCTGTATCCTGCAATTGACTAGCAAACACGGCTCAAGAGTACCTACCGATAAGCAATGTGATCAAAATTGAGCGGTATAAAAATGCAAAAATCTGACATGAACAAATACCCCCAAACTTATCATTTTCTCGTCCCGAGCAAAGCTAATTTATTCACAAAAAATCCTAACCTCACTTTCGCAGGGAACGCGATTGCACTGAGCATGTGCAACAAGCCGTTAAACCTCTAGGTGTCCCTAGTAGGAGGAGTGTTGTCTCCTGAGGGTTTTCAGCGGATATTACCCACAAAATCCGGTCAAGCTAGCTTTGCAAAATAACTATGATTCAAAACCCAAGGGTCTTGTTTCAGAAAATAACAATTTTATTATCCTAATTCTAGACTATCGAACCTTTATTTTTCACACCTCGCTTCTTATTTAACTTAAGATTTTATATGTCTTTACGTGCAGTGCAAATATTGTCGTTAAGTTCCAGAAGGATCGGTTAAAGTCATCATGTCACACAATAAAGCCCAGATAAGAATTTTGAAAGGATCACATAAGTTTTATAAAGAGTTAAGCATTTTTCAAGTTTCGTTTTCCAGTAAATTTTCAACTTCAGAATTTCTATCTTGCTTAACAGAAAACTAGGTCTTATTTTTCACTCCACCTTTTTCTTGTTTTCATTTCATACACACCTCTGTGAACGTGCAATAGTCTTTATCATAGAATAAAACCTTCATATCTCTGCTAGAAATATATTTTTTTTATAAAAACCTGTCTTTTGTCAAGATTATTCTCACACAAAGAACCGTTAGGAATTTTAACTCGGAGAGAACACTTGCTTGACTTTGTTTTAATCTGGACTTTCTAGGCTTCTTAACGAGCTTTGGGCCAATACACCCAAACCAGTTGGCTTTAGGGCATTAGGTGTAGAGACACCCCAGCGGACTTAATTACTCAAGTTACCTAGGCCCAAAAACAAAAGACAATTTAGCGTGAAAATCATGATGATTCAATGCGAACGGAGATATAACCAGCAGTTCAATTATTTTTTGGATAAAAGACGTGTTTAGTGGGTTCGGTGTGTAATCATTCCAATCAAGTTCCAGATGGGTTATTTTTCAGACTTAGTTCCAATTAAGGCATCAATAACATTCCTTCATATTCACTTCACTTCATAAACTATTCTTGATATTACTTATTTCAGAACAAACTTATTTGATCCTCAGAAAATCATTTATCCATTTAAAAGTTTTTAGACATAAAAGACTTGTCATCTAATTTCCAAAACTCACGACACGTGTAGTGTGATGTAAAGACGTATATCAGCTATAGTTAACTTCAAAGGAGAGTTATCTTTCACGTTTTCAAAATCTAAAAATAAGATTTAGTTATTCTTATCTTATCAAACAAAACCGTCGAAATGTTGAATCAGAGTTCTCCCACTAGCTAACTTGACAGAAAAGTTTTTATGTTTTTTAGAAAAATTTCTGATTTTTATGGATTTTATGGATTTTAATATGCAGATGCAAAATATACATATGAATGTGAAGGTTAGAAATGACGAGCGTACCCCCAAACTTAAACTGGATAGTGTCCTCACTGTCATTGCATGAAGAGATCATTGAAGGGTCAAAATTGTCTGTTAGATACACATTTTTTTTGTTTTGTGTTTTTTTTCAAAGAAAAAGAAAAATAGTAAAAATGGAAAAGAATATCTACAAATATATACAAAAAGGTATATACATACCCCCAAACTTATTTGGAACAGTGTCCACTGTTCTTGGCTGGATAACCGAAGTTTGGTGGTAGGCAGAGGAAGATTATGCAGGGTAAACCGGCTCCTGTAAGACCAGGAGCTCCTCTGTTGGTTCGGCGCTAAGGTACGGTTTAAGTCGGTGTCCGTTTACTTTGAAAAATGAACCGTCCTTTGGATTCTCCAAATCCACAGCGCCATGCGGATACACATTCCGCACAAAATACGGCCCTTTCCAGCGAGATCTGAGCTTTCCTGGATGGAAGTGTAGCCGGGTGTCGTAAAGCAGCACCTGTTGACCAGGTGTGAAAGTTTTGCGCAAAAGGTGTTTATCGTGAAACACCTTCGTTCGGTTCTTAACGACAACCGCGTTTTCGTAAGCTTCATCCCTAAGCTCGCTCAATTCGTTCAGCTGTAGCTTCCGATGGCTGCCCGCATCTTCGAGAGACAGATTTAGCTCCTTAATCGCCCAAAATGCGCGATGCTCTATTTCCACAGGGAGATGGCAAGCCTTTCCGTACACAAGCCGATAGAGAGACATGCCAAGATCGGTCTTATAAGCAGTTCGAAATGCCCAAAGGGCATCAGTGAGTTTCAGCGACCAATCCTTACGGTTCTTGGAAACCGTCTTCTCCAGTATCTGCTTGATTTGCCGATTTGAAACTTCAGCTTGCCCACAGGTTTGGGGGTGGTAGGGCGTAGATAGCTTATGATTAATGGAATATTTCCGCATCAAGGCCTCGAAAGTCTTATTGCAGTAATGAGTTCCATTGTCGCTAATGATCGCTCGGGGGTGCCCAAAACGGGAGAAAATGTTTTCTTTAAGAAACCTAACGACAACCTTGTTGTCGTTAGTCCGGCTGGGCACAGCCTCGACCCACTTAGAGACGTAATCAACAGCGAGAAGGATGTACAAGTTCCCGAAAGAGCTGGGAAACGGCCCCATGAAATCTATCCCCCAAACGTCGAAAATCTCCACAACCAAGATTGGTTGGAGCGGCATCTCGTTCCTCCGGGATATCCGGCCCAAGTGTTGGCACCGGGAGCAAGTCTTGCAATAGTCATGAGCGTCTTTGAAGAGTTGTGGCCAGTAGAAACCACATTGCAAGATCTTCTCAGCTGTCTTTCTGGGGCCAAAATGCCCGCCACATGCTTGATCGTGGCAAAATGACAGCACACTCTTGAATTCATCGTCAGGGACACACCGACGAATAATCTGGTCAGGACAGTACTTGAACAGATAGGGTTCGTCCCAGTAAAAGTGTTTTACTTGGGATAAGAATCGAAGTCTGTCCTGACTTGACCATTCAGTCGGTAGTAGCCCTGTGGCCAAATAGTTCATAATATCTGCGAACCAGGGTTCGCGAGATACTGTCAAGAGCAGTTCATCCGGAAAAACGTCGTTGATCGGAAGTTGAAGCGACGGCGAAGAAGGAAGTTGTGAGAGATGGTCGGCGACTACGTTTTCACATCCTCTTTTGTCCTTGATGACAAGGTCAAACTCTTGAAGCAAGAGGATCCAACGTATTAGCCGAGATTTTGCATCTTTCTTCGCAAAAAGATGGCGCAGAGCAGAATGGTCTGTGTAGATAATGACTGGAGAGCCGATGAGGTAGGGCCTAAACTTTTCTAAAGCAAATACAACAGCTAAGAATTCCTTCTCAGTTGTTGTATAATTAAGTTGGGCGTCGTTCAGGGTTCGGCTAGCATAATAGATTACGTGCGGCATCTTATTGATGGGTTGTCCAAAGACAACACCAATGGCAAAGTCGGATGCATCGCACATAATCTCAAATGGGTGCGTCCAGTCAGGTGAAGAAAGAACGGGAGCAGAAGTGAGTGAGCTTTTTAATGACTCGAACGCAGTCACACAGCTCGAGTTGAAGTCGAATGGCGTGTCCTTGGCCAGCAAAAGAGTCAAGGGCCTAGCAATCTTGCTAAAGTCCTTGATGAACCGTCTATAGAAACCGGCATGGCCAAGGAAGGCTCGGATGTCTCTGACGCATCTGGGAGGAGGGAGATTGGAAATGACCTCAATTTTCGCTTTGTCAACCTCTATGCCATTTTGCGAAATGATATGTCCTAAGACAATACCTTCGCGCACCATGAAGTGGCACTTCTCCCAATTCAAAATGAGGTTCTTGTCCTTACATCGGGTAAGGACAGCGTCAAGATGCAGCAAACACTCGTTAAAGGAATCGCCGAAGATGGAGAAATCGTCCATGAAGATCTCCAGGAATTTCTCCACCATGTCTGAGAAGATTCCCATCATACACCGCTGGAAGGTAGCGGGCGCATTGCATAACCCAAAGGGCATGCGGCGATATGCGAACGTGCCGAAAGGACAAGTGAATGTGGTCTTGTCCTGGTCTTTTTCGGCGATGGGAATCTGATTATAGCCGGAGTAGCCATCAAGAAAGCAGTAGTACTCGTGTCCGGCCAATCGTTCAAGCATTTGGTCAATGAAAGGTAGCGGAAAGTGGTCTTTCCGCGTTGCGGCGTTGAGTTTTCTGTAATCGATGCATACTCGCCACCCAGTTTGGGTGCGAGTAGGGATTAACTCGTTCGCCTCGTTAGTAATGACCGTTATGCCTGATTTCTTGGGGACAACGTGAATGGGGCTAACCCACTGGCTATCAGAGATAGGGTAAATGATACCACTATCCAGACACTTCACGATTTCCTTCTTCACAGCCTCCTTCATGACTGGATTGAGTCGCCTTTGTGGATCCTTGGCTAGTTTGGCATCATCCATCAGATGAATGTGATGTTCAACGATCAGGGGACTAATCCCCTTGATGTCCGCCATGGACCAGCCAAAAGCTTGCCTATTGTTGTGCAAGACCGCAAGAAGGGCTTTCTCTTGCTCTAGAGCTAGAGAAGCCGAGATGATAACAGGGAGGGTCTCGTTCTCACCCAAGTAAGCGTACTTAAGGTGAGACGGCAAAGGCTTGAGTTCGAGCGTTGGAGGTGAAACGATTGAAGGCAAGATTGGTGAAAAGGTCTCGAACTCAAAGGATTCCAGCAAAGGTTCAAAACGAGTGTAAGCGACCGAGTTGGATGGTTCAGGTAACTCATCCGGAAATTCGAAGGATTCAAACTCGGGTGGTGAGTGGCTAAGATCGTTCGAGAAAGTGAAACACTCGTAGTCATTGTCGGGCGCAGAAACAGCAGCAGGTTCGAAGAGGAACGCACTAGTGGCGTTAAGGTTATCGTGATCGAACAAAAACTCCTCGAATTCACACTCTTCTGGGGCGATCTCCTGGATTGAGCAAACATCTAGTATATGAGCATTAGGTTCGGTGGGCTGATTCCCTAACCTAAAAATGTTGAGTTCAATTATCATGTTTCCAAAAGATAGGTTCATCGAACCATTGCGACAATTGATCACAGCATTTGAGGTTGCAAGGAATGGGCGACCGAGTATCACCGGAATTTGATTCCGGGGGTTAGCTACAGGCTGTGTGTCTAATACAATGAAGTCAACGGGGAATATGAAGTCCCCAACCTTGATTAACACATCCTCTAGCTCACCCCTAGGATGGGTGATTGATCGGTCGGCCATTTGGAGAGTACAGTGTGTGGGCTTCAGCTCTCCTACACCTAATTGCTCATATACTGAGTACAGAAGCAGGTTAACACTGGCACCAAGATCTAATAGTGCGCGGTTGATGTTCTTATCCCCAATGGTAATAGAAATCGTAGGACAGCCAGGTTCCTTCCGTTTTTGCGGTAAAGATTGGGTAAGAGCATCACTCACAGCACTAGCTAAGAAAACTTTCTTGGGTACCTGAGACTTCCTCTTTTTCGTGCACAAGTCCTTTAAGATTTTCGCGTAGGACGGGACTTGTTGGACAGCATCTAAAAGGGGAATGTTGATGTTAACCTGCTTAAACAACTCCAGAATCTTCTCCATTTGTGAATTTTGTTTATTGGACCTCAACCGGTTTGGAAATGGAGCGTTTTTAAAATTGGTTGAGTCCAATGCTTGTGGAGGAGATTGTGGAGTTGGAACGGATCCCAGAGCTGGTGTTTTCATGGAGTGAGAAGTGGGTCCGTTCAGAGCAGAAGAAGAGGAAGAAGAGCCTTTTGAAGAATGAAGAATAGGCTCAGAATATGAGGAAGGAGAAGAAGAAGAAGAAGAAGAAGCGGCCGGGGTGTTATTATCCTCAATTGTTGCGCCGATGTTGTTGTGCAGCGTCCTTCCCGATCTCAATGTAGTCACGGCACTCACATTATGGTTCTGTTGTTCAAGAGCAACATGTACATTATGTGGGTGACCGGGATTTGGGAGTGGTTGAGATGGAAGCCTCCCCTTTTCTCGCTCGCTTAACGCCGCATTCAGCTGTGCAATCTGGGCTTCGATGGTCTTGATGCTTTGCCCGTGTGCAGCAGTGTGTTGCACCAAAGACTGAATAGACGACTGGATGTTGGCGGTGAATTGTGTCGATTGTTTAACGAACGCCTCCAGACTTCGTTCTAGCGAGGAAACCTTATCGTTGTTTGACGGAACAAAGTTGTTTTGCGGAAAAGAATTGTTGGGTGCAAAGTTGTTCGTCTGATTTTGAAAAGGTTGGGGTTGGAAGGGGCTGCTGAAATTGATGTTGAGCTTGTTGTTGCGCTTGTTGTTGCGGAGGAGGGGGCCTCTGGAAATTGTTGCCTTGGAATTGATGCTGATTCTGATTCAAGGCGAAATTGGGGTGGTTCCTCCAACCGGGATTGTAGGTGGAAGAGTATGGATCATTCCTCGGTCTTTGCTGAAATGCAGCATTAACCTGATCCTGTCCTTGAGATGGTGGATTGTAAGGACACTCTTCGGTTAAGTGAGAAGGATCAGAACAACAAGCACAAATGGTACGAAGGGAAAGAACAGGGGCAGGAGCAGGAGATGAAAATTTGCTCTCTATCGCTTCAAGTTTTCTCGTTATTGCAGCCATTTCAGCTTTCATCGCAATAGAGACATCGAGTTGGTGAATTCCTACCCTAGACTGACCAGTAGAAGTGGAGGAAGAAGAAGAAGTAGTTGGTCTAGTGCTCTCCCATTAAAGCGTATGTTCCGCAAGGTCGTCGAAGAATTTCCACGCTTCCTCGTCAGATTTCGATAGGAAGTGGCCCTGATAAATGGTTTCCAACAACTGCTTGGTTGCTGGGTTCAGGCCCTCGTATAAGGTTTGGCAAAGTTACCATTTGTCACGCCCCGCTTCCCAGAGTACGCAAGATTGGGCACGTGACATAGCCAACCATGCTACCTGTGGGTAGGAAGTATCCATCCACAGTCACATTACGGTTGTAAGGATATCAAGAACAAGATAATAAGCTAATCTAATACATGTCCAAATCCATAATAACGAGAATCAATGATAAATAAGTGCGGAAGCAAATGATCCAATGCAATAATAGAAAGGTACGTCCCGTAATGCGGGATCACACCTGGGAATAAAATGCAATAAATGAACTGACCACTACAGAACTCACCAATCAGCCTGCTGGCTGAAGTACTCCTGCTCGGTCGTCGACAGTGGTACGGAATCTGGGCCATGCAAAACCCAGACGTCAGCGCGTCATGACATCAAGTATATAATGTAAACATGGTAATAAGCAGTGCAGGTATGAACATGAATAAAGCAGTACAATAACAGAGCAGGGTAAAGTGCAATGGTGACTGAACTGTCCTATCAGATTCCTACTCTATAGTCTTTGAAATCAATTGATGAATCGTCGATGTAACCCAATAGTATCCCGTACATACCCGGGACCACGGCCACAATATTCTCGGCTGAAACCGAGACATGCCGTTAAGCACAGAATAGGAAAGTGTTAGTATCCCGTACATACCCAGGACCACGGCCACAATATTCTCGGCTGAAACCGAGACATGCCGTTAGGCACAGAATAGGAAAGTGTACACTCGGTATTACCCCGTACATACCCGGGATCACGGCCACAATATTCTCGGCTGAAACCGAGACATGCCGTTAGGCACAGAATAGGAATGTGTACACTCGAACGGTAGTGAACTGTCGAGTTACAAGTCAGGTTCATCTTTGATTTCCCCATACCCCCAAGCTATGTATGTCAGGTCAGGTATTCAGTAGTCAAGGACTAATGCCAACACAAAATCCGGTAAGAGTAGATCTGTCTGGATAGACAGCAGGGATGGTCGGGTTTGTCGGCATTAGGCATGGAATCATGAAACAAGTCGTGTCATGGTACAACGGGACGAGTCGGTATGTATGTATATGTCATGTGTAGCAGGGTCAGGCCAATATGTAGTGCAATCGGGTATGTGCTCACAACAGGTATACAATCAAATAATGAACAGCAGCAGGAAACAGTAAATAGCCATATTATTCCATGTAAACACAATAATGTTTTGTATTATCTTATTAACAGGTTCAAGCACCCTTGGGGTGCAATATTCACAGGGTAAAACAATCTTACTAACACGAAGCAATGAAGCCATTTAAACTACAGCATAATAATAGTTACAAGGATGATCTAGCAATTTAAGCAATGACGTTCTAATTGGTTTAATTAGTTGAGTGTGGATTGATAGCAGACCGGTTAGATTCAAGTGACTACTATAATGATTTAACGTTACGGATAATTGTGACTATCCATTCAAAGTTATAAAATGGTATCGATGTTACTAATAGCTGTGTGGTTATAATATGATGATTAAGTTTGTAGCATGTTTAAGCAAGTATTCGGATACTTGCCTCGACGGTTTAGCAAACCGGAACACGGATGCGATGTCGGCAGAAAACACGATATGATAGCACGGGCCACGGATCGAGTCCCAACCGAGAACAACGGGATCACACGGACCAGGGGGCTTCGCTGGAGCGTCGGGTTCGCCAAGACGGCACGGTCGGATTCCGGCAAAACACGGCAGCGAGTTAGCAACACACGATAAACTTAATACGATCAGCGGGGGTGAAGACTTTGCACAAAGGAGAGATAAGGATGCTTACCGAGAGATACCAGGGACAGCCACGACGGGCTCGACGGCGATGGGACGCCGGCGAGGCAGCGACGGCGAACAACGATGGCTGGAAATCCTGAGTTCGCTGGAAAGAGGGTGCTGCAGTGAGTAGAAGGGTGGTAGTCGACTCTGGTGGTCGAGGGGGAAGGGAGGTGGTCGGAGGTGGCGTCGACGAGGGTCGACGGTGCGGTTCCCGGCGACCCGGGGTAGGTGCAGGGTCGGGCTGCAGGTTGGTGGTGGTCCAGCGAGGAGAGGAGGGAGGCGATGACGAGGTAGTGACGAGGAGGATGAGAGGGTGTCGCGGGAGTCGTCGGCGACGGGAGGTGGCGTCGACGGCGAGGTCTGCGGGGGTTGGAGGCGTCATCGGGTTGGGTGCAGGTGCAGGAATCGGCGGAGGAAGGAGGTAGGAGGTGCGGCTGGGCTCGCGGTGGCGAGGGCGGCGACGGCGAGGTCGCGGGGAGGTCGACGGCGATGAACGAGGGCTAGGGTTTGGGTTCGGAGGGTTTTCTCGTGATCGATAGAGGAGAGGGGAGAGAAGGCGGCTGCATGGGGAATTATAAATAGAGGAAGAGAGAGAGAGATTGGAGAGAGAGAGGGGATTTGATGAGAGTATAAGAGATAGAGAGAGAAAGGGAATGAGGAGAGAGACAGAGAGAAGCGGAGAGAGAGAGAGAGATAGGATGGGGCCCACGAGAGACTTAAGTCTCTCGTGATTGGCTGCCAGGAAGTTTAAAAAAATATTCGAAAGGGTTTTGAGAGATTTTAACAGTTAATGAAGAATATATTCGTATAATATAGTTTAAAGATATTAAATTAAAATGGGCCTTTTTGGCGCGAAATAAAACATTTCCAAATCGAGCCCGGGTTGCGCCCAAATGTTCCAAATTCAAATTATAGGATTTTAAGCGGGTTCCAAATTTTGAAAAGAGGTGTTTAATGATTAAAATGCATGCCCCCAAGTCGGACACTTGCACGCGCGCGTAGTCGTCCAAACTTGCCTGTTTAGCCGAACGGGACGGAATCTCGATACGCGGACGCTACCACGCGACTAGTGGCGACGAGTAGGCCAACATGGACACTTTTAATTTCATTTTAGGAGTTAAAATTTGTTATGTGCCAGAATGACTTAACCGGTTAAAATTTAGCAATAAACACCAGAAAATCAGGAAAATTGGAATGAGCAATATATAACCCTCAACCAGTAATATAAATAGTATTCTTGGGCTCGGGTGTTACATCATACCCAACTACAAAAGAATTTCGTCCTCGAAATTCCAAGAGTACAAGATAGCTAACTACTGAAAGAGGTGAGGGAATTTCTGTCGGATCTCGTCTTCTCGCTCCCAAGTGGATTCTCCATGCGATCGATTACCCCAAGAAACTAGCACAAGAGGGATAACCTTCTTCTTAAGAACCTTTTCTCTTCGATCCTTGATTTCAACTGGTCGCTCCTCAAAGGTTAGGTCCTCCCGTACAGTCAACTCCGAATAGTCCAAGACATGAGTCTCATCACGAACATACCTCCGTAGTTGAGACACATGAAACACATCATGAACTCCTGCTAATGACTGTGGTAACGCCAACCGGTACGATACCTCTCCAACACGCTCCAAAATCTCGGAGGGTCCAACGAATCGAGGACTAAGCTTTCCCCGACTTCCAAAGCGAATCACCCCTCTAGTCGGTGATATCCTCAGGAATACCAAATCACCCACGGCGAACTCTAGAGGTCTTCTTGACGTGTCGGCCCAACTTTTCTGTCTGTCTTGAGCTGCCTTCATATGCTTCCTGATGGTGTTCACCTTCTCGACTGTCTGTACCACCAAATCTGGTCCTAGTAACCTTCGTTCACCAACATCATCCCAACAAACAGGTGAACGGCACTTACGACCATACAACGCTTCAAACAGAGTCATCTGAATAGTCGCTTGGAAGCTATTGTTGTACGAAAACTCCACCAGGTGTAGATGATCTTCCTGAGAACCTTTGAAGTCCAACATGCAAGCTCTCAACGTAACTCCAAGGGTCTGGATCGTTCTCTCCGATTGTCCATCAGTTTGAGGATGATAAGCTGTGCTAAACTTCAATCGAGTCCCCAAACTTTCTTGTAAACTCCTCCAAAAGTGCGACAAGAACCGAGTGTCCCGATCGGACACGATGCTTACCGGTACCCCATGCAATCTGACAATCTCCTGCATGTACCGCTCTGCCAAGGTCTCTGTCGATTGACCAACCCGAAAAGGAATAAAGTGAGCTGCCTTGGTCAACCGATCAACGATCACCCATACTGCATTGTTGCCTTTTGGACTCCGCGGTAAAGCCGTCACGAAATCCATGGTTATATGTTCCCACTTCCACTGAGGAATCGGAAGTGGTTGCAACAAACCAGCAACCCTTTGGTGTTCAGCCTTGACTTGCTGACACACCAAGCACTTAGCCACGAAGCGAGCAATTTCCCGTTTCATACCTTCCCACAAAAGTGCTGTCGAATATCTCGGTACATCTTTGTCCCTCCTGGATGTACAGAGTAAGCTGAACTGTGTGCCTCTTTCATGAGCTCTTCACGCACATCTCCTTTTGGCACACACACACGGCTACCATATCTCAACGAACCGTCTTCGTGGATCAGTAAATCGGTTCGTAGTCCGGCTTCAACCTGCTCTCGAAACCTTTGCAGTCTAGGATCCTGCGATTGCGCCACTTTAATCTTCTCAACTAAGGACGATTGTACTTGCAACTGCATCAACTGTCCTGTAGCATGTGGTAGCACAACCTCCAAGTCAAATCTCCGAAGATCCGCAATGATCTCTCTGTGTGCAGTCAATATCTGAATTGCTGGTAACCGACTCAGCGCATCCGGCACGACGTTGACTTTGTCCGGATGGTACTTAAGATCAAGGTCATAGTCGGCCATCAGCTCCAACCATCTGCGTTGCCTCATGTTCAACTCCTTCTGAGTGAACACATATTTCCAACTCTTGTGATCCGTAAAGACTTCGACTCTCTCGCCCAAAAGGTAGTGTCTCCAAATCTTCAGGGCGAAGATCACGGCTGCAAGCTCTAAGTCATGAGTCGGATAATTCTTCTCATGAGTCTTCAGTTGTCTCGATGCGTAAGCGACGACTTTCCCATTCTGCATTAAAACACATCCCAATCCTTTTCCAGATGCGTCGCTGTGAATCACCAGTCCTCCCGAATCATCCGGTACGGTTAGGATAGGGGGCGGTTATCAACTTCTGCTTCAACGTCTCGAAGGCCAATGCACATCAATCCGTCCAAACAAACGGTACCTCCTTACGCGTAAGCTTGGTTAACGGCTCGGCTAAACGCGCGAAGTTCTCCACAAATCTTCTGTAGTAACCGGCGAGTCCAAGAAAACTTCTTATCTCCGCAACATTCTTTGGAATAGGCCAATCTCGAACTGCTGCAATCTTTTCGGGATCGACGGCGATTCCCTCGCCCGACACGACATGCCCCAGCAACTTCACTTCTTCCAGCCAGAATTCACACTTACTCATCTTCGCGAATAACTTCTCTTGTCTCAGCGTCTGCAATGCGATCCTTAAGTGCTCAGCATGCTCCTCCGGACTCTTCGAGTACACCAGAATATCGTCAATGAATACCACCATAACTGGTCCAAGAACGGTGAAAAGATCCTGTTCATCAAATCCATAAATATTGCTGGCGCATTAGTCACTCCGAAGGGCATCACTAGATACTCGAAATGTCCATATCGAGTTCGAAACGCCGTCTTGCAAATGCCTTCTGCTTTTACTCGGACCTGAAGATATCCTGATCGCAAATCCAGTTTCGAGAATACCCTCGCGCCACTAGGCTGCTCAAAAAGTTCTCCAATGCGAGGGATCGGGTACTTGTTCTTAATAGTCACCCGGTTCAATTCTCGATAAGTAATGCACATCCTTCTCGTGCCATCCTTCTTCTTTACTAAAAGAACTGGAGCTCCCCACGGTGAGTTGCTGCTTCGAATCCATCCCTTCTCGAGTAATTCATCAACTTGTTTCTTAACTTCTTCCAATTCCACCGGTGCCATCGGATAATAAGATTTTGATACTGGCGCTGCACCAGGAATAAGGTCAATCGCAAACTCCACCTCTCGCTTCGGCGGTAAACCCGAAATATCTTCAAACACATCCATAAAGTCGCGGACAATTGCCGGTTCTTCATTACTATCCACTACCATTGCTGCCAGAACACTGTTTGTCGGCCTAGCCCCAAACTCAACTGGCCCGACAGAACTGCTTCCTTACCGTAACTGTTGTCTGCATCGTTGGCCGCGAAAGGTCCAGCGAGGCTACTGAGTCTCCTCCATTCTGCTGCATGCACATCCACGGTTGCCCCATTCTGCCTTATTCCGATGAACTTCTCTTCCATTTCCTCCGCGCCGTCCGCGGAAGGACTTCTCCAGGAAACTCTTAGAGAAATCCGCCCACTGCTTGGCTGGCAACGGCTCCTCCAGACCAGTGAAAGTAGACGGACCCAAAAGTCTGAAATCTGCTACAGTCTCTACTCGTTCGACTGGTCTAGTTCCATCGTTGTTTGCAGACTGCTGAACGATTTGCAAACCTTCCTGAAACGAATCTGCTATTGCTGGATCAGCTCAGTCTGTCTCTTTGATTTCCAGCATTCCTCTTATCACTCCAAGCATGGCGGCTTCGTCCACACGCCTCTGGTAAGTCTTCAACTTCTTACCTGTCATAATCCTGAACTCAAAACACCCAACATTAGCATGATGATAGATTCTGAATGTGGATCAAGGCTAGAACTCCAAGATACTTAAATAGAGTGCTGCATTGTAGCTATGCCGCGGTATCATAGCCGCAATTACTTAACTCCACCCAAGTCGCCTAAGTCCTAGGGATAACAAGAAATCAGGTTTCCGAGTCGACATGCAAAGTAAGTTTGCACGTCGTAAAAGATATAATCAGGAGGATGTGATTCAAGAATGGTAAAACGGTCAATGTGGCTGGACATGTTTCCTAAACACGGGTATTCTGATTCGTGTATTGGGTACAATACCCAACTACAAAAGAATCAACCCGACTAACCTATGGCTCTGATACCAAAAGAACCATGTCACGCCCCGCTTCCCAGAGTACGCAAGATTGGGCACGTGATATAGCCAACCATGCTACCTGTGGGTAGGAAGTATCCATCCACAGTCACATTACGGTTGTAAGGATATCAAGAACAAGATAATAAGCTAATCTAATACATGTCCAAATCCATAATAACGAGAATCAATGATAAATAAGTGCGGAAGCAAATGATCCAATGCAATAATAGAAAGGTACGTCCCGTAATGCGGGATCACACCTGGGAATAAAATGCAATAAATGAACTGACCACTACAGAACTCACCAATCAGCCTGCTGGCTGAAGTACTCCTGCTCGGTCGTCGACAGTGGTACGGAATCTGGGCCATGCAAAACCCAGACGTCAGCGCGTCATGACATCAAGTATATAATGTAAACATGGTAATAAGCAGTGCAGGTATGAACATGAATAAAGCAGTACAATAACAGAGCAGGGTAAAGTGCAATGGTGACTGAACTGTCCTATCAGGTTCCTACTCTATAGTCTTTGAAATCAATTGATGAATCGTCGATGTAACCCAATAGTATCCCGTACATACCCGGGACCACGGCCACAATATTCTCGGCTGAAACCGAGATATGCCGTTAGGCACAGAATAGGAAAGTGTTAGTATCCCGTACATACCCGGGACCACGGCCACAATATTCTCGGCTGAAACCGAGACATGCCGTTAGGCACAGAATAGGAAAGTGTACACTCGGTATTACCCCGTACATACCCGGGATCACGGCCACAATATTCTCGGCTGAAACCGAGACATGCCGTTAGGCACAGAATAGGAATGTGTACACTCGAACGGTAGTGAACTGTCGAGTTACAAGTCAGGTTCATCTTTGATTTCCCCATAACCCCAAGCTATGTATGTCAGGTCAGGTATTCAGTAGTCAAGGACTAATGCCAACACAAAATCCGGTAAGAGTAGGTCTGTCTGGATAGACAGCAGGGATGGTCGGGTTTGTCGGCATTAGGCATGGAATCATGAAACAAGTCGTGTCATGGTACAACGGGACGAGTCGGTATGTATGTATATGTCATGTGTAGCAGGGTCAGGCCAATATGTAGTGCAATCGGGTATGTGCTCAAAACAGGTATACAATCAAATAATGAACAGCAGCAGGAAACAGTAAATAGCCATATTATTCCATGTAAACACAATAATGTTTTGTATTATCTTATTAACAGGTTCAAGCACCCTTGGGGTGCAATATTCACAGGGTAAAACAATCTTACTAACACGAAGCAATGAAGCCATTTAAACTACAGCATAATAATAGTTACAAGGATGATCTAGCAATTTAAGCAATGACGTTCTAATTGGTTTAATTAGTTGAGTGTGGATTGATAGCAGACCGGTTAGATTCAAGTGACTACTATAATGATTTAACGTTACGGATAATTGTGACTATCCATTCAAAGTTATAAAATGGTATCGATGTTACTAATAGTTGTGTGGTTATAATATGATGATTAAGTTTGTAGCATGTTTAAGCAAGTATTCGGATACTTGCCTCGACGGTTTAGCAAACCGGAACACGGATGCGATGTCGGCAGAAAACACGATATGATAGCACGGGCCACGGATCGAGTCCCAACCGAGAACAACGGGATCACACGGACCAGGGGGCTTCGCTGGAGCGTCGGGTTCGCCAAGACGGCACGGTCGGATTCCGGCAAAACACGGCAACGAGTTAGCAACACACGATAAACTTAATACGATCAGCGGGGGTGAAGACTTTGCACAAAGGAGAGATAAGGATGCTTACCGAGAGATACCAGGGACAGCCACGACGGGCTCGACGGTGATGGGACGCCGGCGAGGCAGCGACGGCGAACAACGATGGCTGGAAATCCTGAGTTCGCTGGAAAGAGGGTGCTGCAGTGAGTAGAAGGGTGGTAGTCGACTCTGGTGGTCGAGGGGGAAGGGAGGTGGTCGGAGGTGGTGTCGACGAGGGTCGACGGCGCGGTTCCCGGCGACCCGGGGTAGGTGCAGGGTCGGGCTGCAGGTTGGTGGTGGTCCAGCGAGGAGAGGAGGGAGGTGATGACGAGGTAGTGACGAGGAGGATGAGAGGGCGTCGCGGGAGTCGTCGGCGACGGGAGGTGGCGTCGACGGCGAGGTCTGCGGGGGTTGGAGGCGTCGTCGGGTTGGGTGCAGGTGCGGGAATCGGCGGAGGAAGGAGGTAGGAGGTGCGGCTGGGCTCGCGGTGGCGAGGGCGGCGACGGCGAGGTCGCGGGGAGGTCGACGGCGATGAACGAGGGCTAGGGTTTGGGTTCGGAGGGTTTTCTCGTGATCGATAGAGGAGAGGGGAGAGAAGGCGGCTGCATGGGGAATTATAAATAGAGGAAGAGAGAGAGAGATTGGAGAGAGAGAGGGGGGATTTGATGAGAGTATAAGAGATAGAGAGAGAAAGGGAATGAGGAGAGAAAGATAGGATGGGGCCCACGAGAGACTTAAGTCTCTCGTGATTGGCTGCCAGGAAGTTTAAAAAAATATTCGAAAGGGTTTTGAGAGATTTTAACAGTTAATGAAGAATATATTCGTATAATATAGTTTAAAGATATTAAATTAAAATGGGCATTTTTGGCGCGAAATAAAACATTTCCAAATCGAGCCCGGGTTGTGCCCAAATGTTCCAAATTCAAATTATAGGATTTTAAGCGGGTTCCAAATTTTGAAAAGAGGTGTTTAATGATTAAAATGCATGCCCCCAAGTCGGACACTTGCACGCGCGCGTAGTCATCCAAACTTGCCCGTTTAGCCGAACGGGACGGAATCTCGACACGCGGACGCTACCACGCGACTAGTGGCGACGAGTAGGCCAACATGGACACTTTTAATTTCATTTTAGGAGTTAAAATTTGTTATGTGCCAGAATGACTTAACCGGTTAAAATTTAGCAATAAACACCAGAAAATCAAGAAAATTGGAATGAGCAATATATAACCCTCAACCAGTAATATAAATAGTATTCTTGGGCTCGGGTGTTACATCATTTCTCAATACCGTGATGAGGGCACTGAACAAGAAGGTCTTTATACCGGTCAAAGCACTTCCAGAAGGGTTCAGAAGGAAGCTGAGAGAATTGGTTGATTTCGTTACGGATCCTTGCGGTTTTATGATTCGGATAGAATTTCTTGAGAAACGCTTTCACAAACTCGTCCCAGCTGGTTATGGAGTGGGAAAAGATTGCTATACAGCCATTTTTCAGCAAGATCGCATAAAGTGAACGGAATGACCCGTAGCCGTATAGCATCGTCCGACAGCTGGGTAGTTTTCATCATGGCACAAACATTTTGGAACTTGTTGATGAAGATATAGGCATCTTCAGATTCAAGCCCATGAAATTTCGGAAGCATGTTAATGAAGTGGGGCTTAATTTCAAAATTATCCCCATTGGCCGGTGGAAGAGAAAGACAGGTGGGAAGTGCAGAACGGGTGGGATAGAAACGATCCTGGAGCGCGATTCGCTGCGGCGCTACAACAGGCGGTGGTGGTGGGTTATTCGCCTCCATAGGAGGTGGAGTCAATCCCGGGGGAGTCAAAGAGATGTTTGGATTAAATCCTGACATCGCGGAAGAAGAGGTTAGTGATGGTGAAGGTGAGGATGTATGAACAGAATTCCGGTCAACGTCGGAGTTGGCCGGCAAAGGTAAGGGTGAAAGAGGCGTGGACGGAGTTTCGACGTCTGAGTCGATCGCGTAGTCGGTAGCGACTAACGTAACGCGGACTAGGCGGGTGCTAGTGTCCCGAGTCCAAGCGGACATACACTAAACGAGTTTAGTATAGTCAAAGCGAAGAAGGTGAGGGTAAGAAAATGTCAATGGAGAAATACGATAGGAGGTGTGTAAAAAATGGATTCTGGCGACAAAGGGCAAGTTTTTATAAAAGTTTTTGGTTTTGTGTTTTTTTTTTTAGAAAGAGCTTTACAGAAATATGTACGGACTTACGGCTTCAAACAATCACAAACAAGATATGCACAATCACACCTAGATCTAGGGTCAGCTAGACATCTCCTAACTGTTCCAAAGGGCTAGAAATAGGACCTCAAACCGCCTCTTCTCCGACAATTGCGGCCAGGTAAGTGTCAGGTAAGTGGAAGGCTCCCCACTACGTAAGTAGTGGTCCTAATTAAGTAACCACTTGCCTTGGACACACTTGCCTAGACACCGCAAAGTCAGAATAGGATAAACGGCCGATGCCTGTAACTAGTCCTCTGTCCTATTGAGCGCGAAGTCCTTAGGGCTGAGTCTAGTATTTTTTAATTTAAGCAATGGTCAATGCATATGCTTTTTGTGTTTTCTGGGGTCCTGAGAAGGGTGATGAAATCCCCACCCAATCTGGATTGGTTTCAAGCCCCTTAAAGTCCGATTAAAATATGCAAAGCAGTAACAATCAACTGCAAACAATTTTTTTATTTTTTAGCACGGCGCAAAGAATCCTGCACAAGAACAATTTTATTGGAAGAGGAAGAGAGTTTGCGCAAAGAATGCTGCAGAAAACACAGTTCAGTGGAGTTCAGAGGAGTGGGGAGGAGTTAAGGAACACTCACAGGGATTTTGAGATGCTGAAAGCACCAAGTGGCCGCGGTTCCGCGGCCTAAGCCTGCTTATGCCGCGGCAGTAAGGTGGATGTGTGCTTTGAAATTCCTGTGGTATGCTAAGATGGGTGTCCTCTTCTTGTCTGGAGCTCCTGAATCTTGATTTGCTTACTGGGTTTGCTCCAGAATTTCACACTAGACCATTGGTTCCGTTTTGATCAAACGCGGTGTAGCCGCGAGATATGGGTCTAACTTCCCACGTCTTTGGCACTGAACTCGACCTTCTTTTTATCCTGCATACTTGCACAAAAACTAATCAAAAATAACAATATGGTTTTTTACAATGTATATTTTTTTGTTTTGTTTTTCGGTTATATTTATATTCACAAATTAACCCGAAATTACACAAAGAAATAAACTACCGTCTCCCCGGCAACGGCGCCATTTGATTGGTAAGGTTTTTGCGTGCTTAGTTAATTACCGCAATCAAGACGGTTTCGCTTGTAGCTAGCCGGTTGAGTACGGGTCGTCCGCAGGGAGATGGGAATCTTTTTCTATGTGCTTTAACGAGTTAAGTCCAAATGTCCAGGTTTGTTTTGAGATTAACTATGTGCTAAAACGTTATATAAAGAGAGCTTGTTAGGGTTAGGATTAGGTTAGTTTGAGTTAGGAATCGCTCACTTCTTTCGTTGCCACTCTTAATATCGGTGTTACGGTAATCGGTAACAACGGGGATTAGCACGACTAGGAAGGAACTTGCGAGTATAAGCTAGGGTTTCCAACGCATAAGTTCTTCCTTTTGGTGCTTGTCCGTCCGTTCTTGGCTCTTAGCCTTAACCTCCGGTTAATTCAACCACAACCGGTCTCACTAAGGAATCACCGCTATCATGTAGGATAGGGTGCCGTAGGGAGCGGATTGTGGTTCAATTAACGGGAGTCCGAATTAAGATGTTGGGCAAGAAAAGAGTGAGAGAGATTTCCTTCTCTCAAACTTTCCTTATCCTACCCTAACAAGTATGAAAACTACTCACCCATTATAAGAAAAAGAAAATAAAACCAAAGGAGGAAGATAGAAAGAAAGAGGTTAGAAGATTACAACTAGCTATTCGAGACCTCACTTTGGCAAGGATCAAGCTTAAACATCATTGTTGTTTAAGGATAAAGAAAAGGAGAACAAGAAAGAAACAAACAACAAATAACAACAACTAGATTAGCAAATGAAAAATACAAGCAATTATAATTAATAATTACAACAAGATAAGCATGGTAACAACAAGAACTCCTTTATTCATTTTTCACTCACAAAAGCTCACTACAAGTTTTTAATGGAGAAGAGATGAGAAGAGGAAGAAGAACAACAACATGTATTCTAAAATCTAAATACAAGAATAAGCACCCTTGGCTTTGGCAAGTTCTGGACTATTTATAGGCCGGCAACAAAAATTCTAGGGCAACATTCAGAACAAAAATGAAATGACCAAAACGCCCCTGAAAATAGATCAACTGCCGACACCGTACGGCCGCGGTTCCGCGGCCTAAGCTTGCTTATGCCGCGGAACCGCGACCATTTAGGAGGCTTAGGCCTTCAATTTTAGTTATTTCCCTTGGTTTGCAGTACCCTTCAGTGTGGTATGTGTTGTTTCTCAGAATCTCTTCACAATTTTTCCAGAATTTCAGCAGATCAAAAGGTGATTTGATGTGGATCTTTTGCCATGATTTTCTCGAGCTCCGCGTAGATATTTGGATCTTGTGTTGACATTGAGCTTTGTGCATGAAAATGACATCGATTTGCCATTTTGTCCCTTAAACTGGTGTGCGACAACATACGGATAGAGAGCGGAGACCCGTGTTTTATCTGTGCTTGGCAGTAATCCGGAATTTGTCGTGCTTTTCCATCAATTTCACTGTTTAGAGCCGAGAACCTGTATCCTGCAATTGACTAGCAAACACGGCTCAAGAGTACCTACCGATAAGCAATGTGATCAAAATTGGGCGGTATAAAAATGCAAAAATCTGATATGAATACTCATGTATATATTATTGTTTTCTGGTTTTCTTGATGATGCCTGTTTTTTTTACTTTCCTTATGAGTTTTGATTCTCGCCTTCGGCGTTGTATATTTGCATTACTTGCGTGGTTGTTTCCGATAATTGGCGAAGAGCTAGCTCCCGCTTGGGGATGCCATTTATTATTATTACTTGTATTTGTTTGCGGGTTAAAATATACAAAGGAGGTGCTGCCGAAATTTTCAATGACGAAACATGTTTTCAAGATAGCTACAAAATATTTTTGTTTTCGTATGCTATTACTTATCTTTTAAATAAAGAAGTTGTTTTCATTGTACCGTTAATTCAAAACTTCACCTCCAATATTTTCCCTAAAAAGTTTAGATTTCTGGGCTTTTGGCTTACTTGAATTAGGTAGGGTCCTATAGACTTCACTTGATTCAAATGCCAGTCACGTGCCTTTTCCGGGTCGTGGCACTAATGAACTTTCTTATGACAGTAATGACATTCATCACTATCCCTTTTTGCATTCTTGGAAACTTGTTTTCCTTTAGCGATTTTAGCCAAATTTTCAGCAGTAATGATAATCATTAAATTCCTTTTCCAATGGATATAATTTGGTCCGAGCAATTTATAGTCATCAAGTAATTTTCCAAACGGACTATACTTAGCCATCTACACATAAAGAAGGACAACATTATTAGTAACTCGACTCATATATTTATAATTCCAAAATCATCACTAAGGTTTATTTTAAGTAGTGTTTTTACCATCAGTGTTTCTCTCATGTATCTATTAGTGAACAGAAAATTCAAGTTTATTCTTACTTTTCCAAATTGTCCAGATAAAGCAAGAACAAATAAGGTAGGATGCTACATATCGAATTATCTATATAACCTTCATTTTATATTCGGTTTATTGATGTGTACATTGCTACACTATTTTAACAAGATTACTATATCATCAATCAAGTGTGGACCCACCATATCGACTTCGTATGTTAAATAGATTGCACTTCCTATTGTAACTAAGCGGTCCTATTAAACATGACGAATCTAATATCTTTATGCAAGATATATGTAAGGTAAGTACTTTAACAAATTCTATCTTGTCCGGTTTCGAATAAATTAAAATATATGTCTTAAACACTTCCTTACGATGGAAAGCCTTTAGACTTAAATTTCATAAATTACAAATCTATCTACACTTGTATAAAGATATTGCAAAATTAATTGAGAGAACATTCAATTCATAAATTTAATAAAACATTTTTAATTATTATTATTACGTCATCATTTTTTAAATTCGTAATTAAACAAATGACAATCCACATAATAACCTAAAACAATTTATGGAGTTTCAAAACTTATTTCATACGCACAATTTATCAAATATAAATTTTATGAAAACCAATGCAATATCATATAAAATATCACAACAAACTAATTACAAAATTAGTTCACACATTTCACTAAAGAACCATATATAAATATAATTTATATCAAATAAAGTGACTAACATATAATTTCATAAATTTATAGGGACTTATAGATAATTATTCAAGCCTTTTTCACATAATAAAGATGCTAAAACAATTTATAATTATATCTCTATAACTTTTTAATCGTATTAAAAGAAAGTTCTGAAACAAATTATATATTTTTTAGGGACTTAGAAATAATTTTTCAGGAACTATTAATAAAAGGCTCTGAAAGCATTTAATAGTTTTCCAAGGACCTGAAAATAATTTTCCAGATCCCATCTGCTTGTAGAGCCATGTGATTTTAAATTGAAAAAGAGATAAAAACAAAATTTCTAAACTTCCAGTAACCTGGAAATAGTTTGCCGGCAATCCCATGCACCCATGTGGACATGTAGTTCACTGTTCTTAATGAATTGTGTTAATGGGTTTGGGTTGGGTTAAAAGAATCCGACCCGTTAAGGTTTTAAACATATCTTATGAACTAATTTCATATTCTCTTTAAAAAAAATTAGTTTTGATTTCAAAAATCAAAAACTAAATTTTAATAATTAATTTTGATTTCTAAAATCAAAAACTTAAACAGGGAAAATATAATTTTGATTTCAAAAATTAAAATCTTGATTTCAAAATCTATCAATATAGATTTCAAACATAGAAACTGCAGCCTTTAAAGATCCAACAAAAAAACATATTTTTCTAATTTATTTATTTAATCTCATTAAATAATATAGATCATATAATTATATAACTATGAAAATTTAATTATTATGAAACCCAGGATTTTAATTATTTTCAAAAACCCAATTAAAAATCTATCAATATAGATTATATGCATAACAATTATAATCTTGGTTTGATTTCAAAAATCAAAACTTGGTTTCAAAAAACCAAAACTTAGTTTTAAAAACTTAATTAAAAATCTATTTCATGCATAATAATTTTAATCTTTCATGAATCTAATAAAAATCCATATTTTTATCTATCCAACTTATTTAATCTTATTAAATAATTTAGATCTAATAATTTTAGATATTTGAAAATACAATTATTATGAGATCTAGATTTTTAATTAAGAACCATAATCCCGTAAGAGCAACCGTGTGCTCTGATACTAAAGGAAAATCATACCCGTAAAGCAGCGAAAGCGGTGCGTACGATCTCCGATTATTCATCTAATATGAATTATAAAAACTTATCTTTGCGGATCTGAATTTCTGTTGGCAAAAGAACTTTCTCTTGTTGCTGCCACAATCGCAGAAGCCTCCAATCAAATCCACCACGTTGCGTAGAAGTCAAATAAGAACTTGGACGATAGAAACCCTTCTTTAAGAGGAGAAGATTTAAATAATTCTCAATTGTTTTTCTGTATGAAATCTCTTATTTCTTCATCGTTTTTACATCATTGTTTATGGTCTACTATAGCCATTTTTTACAGGGCTGTGGTACAATATATTTTTCCTGTTTTACCAATGTGGGACTAAACTCCCGAACAATATGATCACAACAAATTGTGTTATAATATTGCTTTTCTTATTTGTTTTTAGTCGCTCTTCTATCTTAAGGATTTACGGTAGGACCGATTGGGTCTCGCATCGAGAAACTAACTGTTGATCTCAACTAATTCGTAATTAATTAATTGATAATTTTAATTGAACAATCAGACTCCCATCAAGCCAATTGTCCATAAAAGTTCTACCTAATGTGAGATAATAATTAAAATTAATTTACATTCAACCCCTTCCAATATCAAGTTACTTTTCTTTAGAACCTTTCACCGAGCGGGATAAAATCACCTAATCGCTCAAACCCAAAACTTCAATTACCTACGAACACACTGAATTCATTTCGAAAATAAATATAGTAATAATATAATTTTGAAAAAACAATTTCCAAAATACCTGATTAGGATTTAACGTTTTCATGTAATTAAACGGTAAACTTATTCACATCGTTATGAGGATGTTGGATCCTATCTAGACATCTATAGTTTCCCTAATGCATTCAGGTAGCTCAATATTTCAAATTTTTTTCATGTCTGAACGATAAGATTTACCATTATATCAAATTTACTTGTCAACCAATCGAAAACTACAATAATATTAAGTCAAAGGGATTATATAACAGTTTGAATTTTCAATTTCTATAGGTGAAAAATCCTAGAGAAGTCAAATACGGTCATGTACTGCACATATCATTATATGCGTTCATGACATACACCTGGAGAATCTCCATTCTCGGTAATTAAAACACACCATCACATCTCACATATCAGTGTCATATATGATAACCTGTCACGGCTCTAGTTATCCTTTGCTGGTTGTAGATTAAGTAAATTAGATCATATCTCGATGCAAGTGACCTATCACAGTGCATTATCTAACGATATAATTTATAAGGATATTATAACAATTATAAATAAATAAGAATACTTACATTATAAATTATTGAGTGGAACTATAAAACTTTATTGATATTCCACTAATATTACTTGAACTGTAATGGATGTTCAAGGACATATATTACTACTCTCACAAGTGCATGCGTCTATGGGGAGAGTGAATGAACTAAACAACAATCTTTCTGCACCAAGGTGTCTAACGGGCCTCATAAATCCATAAACGGCGATCGTGATCACAACACAAACCTAGCATCAAGAGCGTCGTCGTATGACGAACACACAGGAATACTTCGATCCTTCGATATCCATACCCATGTGCTTCACATGTGTACGCCCGGGCCTGGGCCTGGGCCTTCCTCATGCCGGGCCTACGTCCACACGGGCTTCATCTTGTGCCTGCTTGGGCCCGGTCTCGCTCGGGGTGCTGCTCCCGAGCTTGGGTCTATTGGGCATGATTGGCCAGCTCTCGCCTGGGCTCGTGGGCTGAATTTTCAATAATGAACAAATGCAAGATTTTAGGTTGTTTAGCAGGAAAAAAGTGTTTCTTTATAACTTGTTGAATGTGTCATCTAAACGTTCCTTTATAACTTATTGCAAGATAAATCTCTAAAATATAAATCCGCAATTTTCGTATGCTATGTTTTGCGAGATATTAAAAAATCCGAGAAAGAAAAAAATTCAAAAATATTATAGCACGAGAAATAATGAAAACTTAAGAAACAAAATTTATGGGATTTTCGTGAGCCATGACATGCGGTTATCGAAAAACTTGAGAAAAATAAAAACTAAACTATTTGTTGACATGCAAAGATAATAATAAATTGCAGACACTAAGATCTCATAGATGTTCACCTCACAAATACTGAGCTGCCACCTCTAATGGGGATCTAACAACGAGAAGATTCTATCAGGAAAGATTCTCTTCAACTCTTTGCTAAAAGCTCACAAACTTTGGTAGTAGAAGAATACAGTAAGGTCGTGTAAATTCGTATATGTCCATTGCTGTTGCTTTCATTGCTTTGGGGACCTTAGACAAGGACATCAGAGATGAAACAAAATTCCAAAGGAAGGTTGTCCTACTCAAAGACTTAATAATTTCCCGTTTGCTTGGGCGATTTGGCATGGATTTATGAAGTTTGGAGGCCAAATTCATATGGATTTAATAATTTCTTGTTTATTCGTATCCATTCAGCTTAAATAGGACCCTAGTCATCAAGGTTTGATCGATAAATTTGAATATAAAGTTTGGTTAAACAAAAGTTAGTGGTCTAGCAATAAAATCAAAAGATAAAACTAAAAATTATAAGATAAATATAATAGACATAACAATAACATTAACTAAGCCAACATTCCTTTTATGTACGTCAATCCTGACAGCGAAACGTATCTGTAACAACATGCAAAATTTAAGGGGTGTATATAGGAACACAAACATTAAGGGGTTATGAATAAATATGAAAGTTTACAGGGGCTATGTACCCAAAATTTACAAATTACATAGAGATTCCTTGCAACAAATTTCCAATGCACGAAAGACCGCCGCATCTCGCTCTGTCTTTTCTCTTCTCCGCTCACGTCAAACCTCTCCCTCTCTTTCTCTCTCTACGTTTTTAGCCCTAACCCTAGGGCTTCGAAATCTCACGATCGCTTCATGGCGTGCTCGATCGAAGATGCCGACATCACGATCCCCATTCTCATCCTCAAAGCCTTGTCGATGATCGAGACATCGCAGTACATCATCGCCTTGTCGATTTGCATTCTCATTTTCCTCTACAATTTTCTCGAGTGCCATTTCCTTAGAGACGTCCTTCGAGGATTCAGGGGAGATCTAGTGGTGCTCACCTACAATCCTTCGTCGAAGATCTATGAAGGCGTGGCTTCTAAATGTCGGATGCTTCATGGGAGGTGAATTTGATTTTGATTTTCTTTTTTTTGTTGGATTTGTTTGGGGATGAAATTGATTTTGTGATGATTGGATTTATGAAGGCATTTGACGACGCCGTGGCTTGCGAGTCCTCATTTTCAGACGACTTTCCTTAATTTTTTTGGGAGGCCCCCGACCTTTTGTTATACAAGGTAAATGTTGCATTTTTTGGGGGAAATATATGGATTGAATTGGATCTTTTTGAAGCTATTTTATTCATGGGAAGAATTGGACGGTCATTCAGAATTATGTTTTTAGGCCAAAAATTGAAGTTTTTATAGTTTAAATGAAAGATTTTTTTTGAACCAAATATTGCATTTTATTTATGGAATTTAAACTAATTCATGACTTCTATTTGTTTATTTTGTTTCACAACAATCATACTAATGCTGGTAAGGACAATTTTTTTTATAGTAAACCAAATTTAATTAATAATTATTTAAAAAAAAACACATTCAAAAATAATTACAAAAAGAGACCACTTTTTGTCTCGTAGGCGCCGCGTCAGCGGCAGCTCAGCGCTGGCGCTGGCGTGGAATAATTTTTTTTATGGGTGCAATTTCAAACTGCGCCCATAGCATTTGTATGGGACGCAGTTCGAAACTGCACCTCATACATTTGCCCTTTACATTTGTATGGGACACATTTTGAAAATGCGCCTCATACATTTGTTATGGACGCAGGAACTGCGCCCTTTACATTTGTATGGAGCGCATTTTGAAACTGCTACCCATACAAATGTTATGGGCGCAGTTCATACAAATGTATTGGGTGCAGTTACAAATTGCGCCCATAACATTTGTATGAACTGCGCCCATAACATTTATATGGGGTGCAGTTTCAAAATACGTCCCATACAATTAATAAATACAAAATAATATGAATCATTGTTTTTGTAAGGACTTTGTTTTTTTTTGGCGCAGTTGCAAACTGTGTCCCAAAAAGAAACATACTCATTCACGGGTGTGTTTTTCTATGACGCGGTTTGAAGGTGCGCCCCAAAAGGATACACAATCATTCACGGGTATAATTTTTTCTGGGGGCAGATGCAAACTGCGCCAAAAAAAAGAAACATACCCATCCACGGGGGTGTTTTTTTATGACGCGGTTTGAATGTGCGCCCCAAAAGGATACACAATCATTTACGGGTATGATTTTTTCTGGGGCGCAGATGCAAACTGCGCCCAAAAAAGAAACATACTCATCCACGGGTCTATGTTTTTTCTATGACGCAGTTTGAAGGTGCGCCCCAAAAGAAATACAATCATTCACGGGTATGTGTTTTTCTAGGGCGCAGTTGCAAACTGCGTTCCAAAAAAACGCATACCCGTGAATGATTGCATTCATTATATTAATAGTTCAATCTTCCTCTCTATCTCGAATCTCATTATCTGTGCCGAGCTCTCTCTCACTCTCTCAGATCTCATCGCCATCACATTCTTTGTCTTTCTCCGTCTCAGTTCTTAGCCTCGCTCTCTCTCTCAATATCGGGATCTTTATCTGCAGGATTGCCAACAATCAAGAAAATTAAGAGGTACATTCTTTACACCATGGTGAAATCTGTATATACGATGATAGACTACTTTGGTTACGAAGGCATTCTCTATCGATTGCGAGGGGATATGAACGGGCAGATGAAGATCGATCGTGAAATCCTGCGGCTCTTGCATTTAGCCGTATTGGATGCACTCCCGTCTCTCCCTGAAGAAGTAACCCATGACCACCATGGGGAAGCAAATCGTCGTTTCCACTTTTTTCATTCTATGAGTCTTCTTTCAGGTCGCAATATCGAGTACCCCGCAAGCTCTCTTTACCGCATCTTTATGCACCGTCGGATTTTGAACCACCTCGAACTTACTTGAGATACTGCTAGGTGATGAGGCCATTGATGCAATTACAGAGCGGATTAATTCTGTTGCTGCGGGGCTAAGTAACGTAGATGATTTATTTTTGAAATTTTAGCAATGAATTATGCCGTTGTTACTGTTCTTTATATCTATTTTGTTTGCGTCATTCTCATGTATGTTGTGGATGGGTGTACTATGTGTGCGCAATATATCGTGTATGAACACGTGTTTGTGTGAGAGAATCAATGTTTGAATTAAAATGAATTAAAGTATTATTTTGTAAAGAAATAATCGGGAAAAATCGGACAACACCTCCTTTGAATGAAATTCATGTACAAGCATAGTAAAATAATAGAATTCACAAACGGAGCTAACTCAACGCCCAAACGGCGGGGACTCAACGCCCAAACGGCGGAGACACAATTCACGCATAATATACGACGCCCAAACGACGAAGAACAATAAGCCGGAAATATTAAACGATGTAAAATAAATAACGAATTCATCGCAACACAATACAACACGAACACTCATGACAATCTAACGAAGTCGTTGCATCATCTCAGGTGTCCTGTTCGCTACAGACGTCGAGGCTCTGACGGTTCGGCTTCGTCGGCGGCAGACGGCTCTAGCTGTGATGGTCCATGCTCGTACTTATCGGGATGTTGAGATGGCGCCGGCTGTCTCTGTCTACGTTGTGCATATGTGATAGGAATGACAGGTATGGACGCAGCTGGTAGTAGAGGTATGGGTGGCGGGGGCACGGGTGGTGCAGGGACGGGTGGCAGAGGTATGGATGGTACATGCACGACCGGTGGACGTGTGAATTTGTGCCTCGTTATCACACTCCTGATCAGAGACTTGATCTTCATAAACCAGCTCACCGAGTCCCTGGTGCCACTAATACCCTCATCAGGTATATCCTTCCAACGCGTAAATGGTATGGATCTATATTGATGGTAAATAAAATAATGAATTTCATAAAAATAAGATTTTAGCTTTAAAAGGTTTGATATAAACTTACCAAATGTCATGAGCCGAATGTGGAAACGTGACTGGCACTTAAATCACGCAACGTCTAAAGGCGTTACGTAACCTAAGTAAGCCAAAATTCCAGAAATCTAAACCGCTTAAAGAAATAGAGTGAAAAATGCTTAATTTTAAAACAAAAGTAGAGTTGCATCAAAATCATTTAAAAACATTAAGTTTTTAATATAAATTTCGGCAGAGTCTCCTTTGTAAAAACTGACCCCAAACTGGTACAAAACAAGAATATATATAAGCAAATGAATGAAGGCATCCTCAAGCGGGAGCTAGCTCTTCGCCGAATGGCGGAACACAACCACATGCAAGATATATCATAATAACGCGAAAAACCATTAAAGAGCCAAAAATAGAAAGCGTAAAAGTTTGCTCATACGAGCTAGACACCAGAATCAAAATAATAATACAAGTCTCACTGTCTCGTCTCTAAGTCGAATATACAGATGGTAGAAATGGTAGATGGAGTGTACTAGATACAAAAGTAAATATAAATGGTGGGAACAAGAGAACATCCTCACAAAACCCACCTACAAGTAAAGCCCTCAAATGCCGGAACAAGCAAAAGTAGAAGAAGTAGCAGTACGCTCGCCGCGACTAAGCTGATGGGTCGGTCCTGCAAGACACTGTGGCACAACGGGGATGGGTTGCCAACTCGTGAGTAGTAAATAATATCTAATGAGATAATCACAAGCATGCATGCAAATGCATCTAAATCTATGTATAAAGTATGCTGCGATATATTAATAGGAATGCGACATGAATGAATGATAAAACATGAATCTGGGTATATCTGTTATGAGAAAAACTAAATTATACCTTAGTAAAGTTTTGGTATTGTAAAACTGGATTATCATCAAATAGAAACGACAGAAATCTGTGTCAAGCATCGACACTCAATATATATATCAATATCTCGGGTACCGTCTCTCAGATCGGTCCCAATCTGTCTAAATCACACGACTCCGGTCGGTATCCTCTAGATCTCCGCCGGGTCAATAATAACGGTAGGTAGTGCTACCCTGCCAGGCTCAACGTCTATCTATACGACCTTCTTGTCCCGGGGTACCACACCGGGTCCACCATATACCCGCAGACGGCGTCTCTCTTCTCGAATCGGGTATATGTACATACGTGGCTTAAGAATCGAGAAATCTCATGGTGGACGCCACACACATCATATCACGAGAAAACCGCACTTTTCATTTTAAAATGATAATAAGTTTATAAATTTCTTTGCGATTTTCTCCAAATCCAGAAAATCTCATGAATACGGAAATCTTCAAGAAAAATCACAATATATGAGTATGTGAATGACGATGAATGTCCATGATATAAATATGATGCAATGATGATGAATAACTTAGTGACTGTATAGCAATAATGATGAAATGAGCTAAATAACTTGAATACTACATATCAGTGATGATGCAATGCAAGATACCGATTGTTAAGCAAGTTTTAGTGTTCGTGACATAGCAGTTACCAATGGCGCGTGTCTTCACATAAAGTAGTGCACGTGCGACATGAACCATCGGTAAGGTGCAAGTGTCCTAAGTGACAATATCAAGGTGTGTAATGATGCAAATACAATATGAATATGATACACATAATGAAAACAAGAATTATAAGTAAATACTAGCTATCGGACGCTTTACGCCATCCAAGCGATTTCCCCATAGATGTGTTCATCTACTCACCGGAACATCTCGGCTACCCGAATCCGACCACCGCCTTGTCTTTCCTTGCCGCGTCCGATGCCTCCACAACTGATCCTAGAATCGCACAATGCAAACACATAAGGCTAGATATCCGAGAAAACGCGAAGGCAAACGATACGAAAGAATTAACGTTCACAAGTTAGACATGTGTGCACTTGGTGCACAAAACGCGTGCGACAACGTCTAAAACCACCCCGATTGGTCGTGACACATAGCAAACGTCAAATCTAGACTCGAATCGTACGTATCGTATATTAACAAAACATCACTTTTAAGGTAAAACGGTTCCAGATTTTGATACGAGTGACATTAGAAAAAGTTGCATGCACCAAAGACCTTAAATATAAAACAGACACCCGTACCAAAAACCCCAGCACCCAGGTCTCTGATCACAATTTGCGGCCAGAATCCCAATATTTGCGGCCTCAAAAAGGATTGGGGGTCTCGGGCTTTGATGGTGTATTCCTAGTCCTATGAGCATCTAACAGTAATTGCAAGTCCTCGTAAAAACTTCAGGGTTGATAGCAGATTACAGATATTACTAAACTTAATTAGAAACTGCTTTAAAACACTAAATTAAAACAATATGGTATTTTAGTGAAAACATGCCGGAGTAGCAAGACTATTAGTTGTTAATCTACTCTTGATTACCCTAATAAGCCACTTAAAACCCTAACTTGACCTAACACTCACATTAAAACCCTAAACTTGTTTAAAACACCATTTTATAAACTAATTAAGGTTAATTAAGGTAAGAATTAGTGAAACGATTTAAAACTTGGTTTCATACCTCAAGGATGATTTGGAAAAGATCCTAACTTGATAAGGTTTGCCACACAAGATGAAGACTCGCTTCAAAGGAAAACTCGAAGAGGTTCAAAAATTAGATTTTGTAGTGATTTGGGATGAGTTTTGTGATGATTTTGAGGAGGTTTTCAAGTGGTTAGAAAGGGGTTTCAGTTTAGAGAAGAAGGAAGGAGAAGAGAGATGAAGAAATGGAGGCAAGAAAATATCAAGAGAGGGAGCATGCCTATGCCTTATTAAAGTACCATGCTAGATATTTTTATTTTGAATTTTCATTATTCATTTTACACTAATTCTAGAACCATCTCCAAGTTTCTAATAAAAGCCTATTACCTAAATGTGTTAAGGTGCCATGGTTGCAACAACTCGTTTAACTTGTGCTAACCTGTAATTAACACTAGATTAGTGTGTGCGCATGTTTAAAATAATTTTTAATAATTAATAAATAAGGAAATAATTAAGTGAACAAGTAATTAAATAAATAACTAGTAAAACACAAATAATTAAGTACTTACGTAAGTGAACTAGTAAAATTATGTCGATGTGGGAAAAATAATATTTACTACGTTTTACGGAAAAACACCTATTATAACACTAATTAACATACAAGTACCCTAAATGATTTTTAAAGCGTTACACCAAATTTCTTTCTATTGGTCCTCGAGGCTTATATAAGGTGGACGGAGGTACGGCTGTGATGACGAATCTGCGGGTAATCATCCAATACCAGAAAAGGTACCGATCTATCGGTATATCTGGCTGTATCTCATCGGCTATGTGGTGTACCCGATCGTACCATCGACCCATCCAAATCTGATACTCTACGAGCCAAGCATCCCCAACTAGCGCTCCACCTTGTCGCGGTGTCGGCTCCACCGCGCCTGGTATGTGTCGCCTCAAACCGAATCGGCGGAGCACACTGTCTGGTACGTGCATCTGAATAACATCGTTGCAGACGATCGGCGTTTGCGCACGCCATAAGCCGGCGCCTGTCAAACATAATGGATGTAGAGTGCCCATCAGGTCATATGTGTACGGTGTCCACGTAACTGCTGCCTCCTTCATGATATCAAACTCATTGCGGTAGAAACGGAGGCTGCGATCGGGTGTCACATCCCATGACCTGGGCATATTCCACCTCTATAGAGATTGCACACAAGTTAATATTCTAAAAAAATTGAAATTTGAAATATGCGTATAATTTCAAATACTTACTGGCATCCATATGGCCTTTGGCTATCTAAAGCGAACCGTGTCGTAATGGTCGGGTGACCAATAGAGAGATATGTTTATGACCATATCTGAAATACAATATGATAGAATTACGTTTTACGTTGAATATCAATTTACTTACGTAAAATTAGTAGAATGCGGTTTTAAGTATCGTATAGCTGAAGAAGCATCAAACAGTCCCTAAAACTCTTATGCTCCATCAATGCAGCCATCCTCAGCTCGCTGTAGAAGAATGACAGAACTGCACCCCCATTATAAAGTGGCACACTGGTCGAGATCAGCTAAAAGAGGCAACCGGGCAAGACTAACTCTGCTCTTGCATCTATTCGGAAACAAGCGAACCCCAATCTGATGTAAAATGTAGGCTCGTGCGTGCTGCTCGATCATGCGAGGTAGAATCCAAGGCAGGCTAAGCACTAAACGCCTCCCGCAGCCAACTCAAGTGGATGCTACTGCCTTTCCTCTGGCCAACAGGCGGAATTCTACCCAACAAGTTGGGACACAAGTCTGACCAATCGTGGCTGTATTTCACAGCAACCACCTCTCCGTCTATAGGCAGACCGAGTAGTGCAGCGACGTCCTGAAAGGTGATAGTCATCTCACCAACTCTAAAATGAAATGTGCAGGTCGCAGGTCTCCATCTATCTACCAAAGTCGTAATCAAACCTCTATCCAGACATATATATTCTAATCTGGATAGAAGATGAAAGCCCGCTCGTTGCAGCTCAGCCTGCACACGGGCATCTCCAACTGGGATCCGACTGTCTGGACTGAGTGGTCAACGCATGCAATCACCTGATCACTCTGCCAATTACAAAAAAAGAACTTGTATCAGTAACAAATAAATATCATATGTAAATAAAGAAAATAAAACCACAAAGTTTTACCTGTACCACTGCAGCGTTGGCCAACCTATTGCTAGCCTGTAAGTACAGAACACTCGTATCTATAGGTCCAGAATCCATAGTATATCTGCACAATGAAAAAATCGAGTTATATTATCTTTGAAAAAATAAACATGTATTACAAAGAATGTATGTGTGCGTGTATGTGTGTAGGTGTATGTTTTTTGTGGTTGGACGTGTGTGTATGTGTGTTTGTATATGCATGTGTGTGTATTTCAAAATATAGTCAGAGATTACCAATGGCGACGTTGGGCTGGAGGTTTTTTGCATCGTGCTTTGTTATGACTATACTCATTGCAGATGTTGCATTTATTTTGCCTACATCCTTCTCGTGAATCATCCATAACACCTTTGATATGAGTAGAACGTGGCTGTCCTGCTTGTCTCCTACCGATAGACGGTAATATCATTGGACCGTTGTATGCCTCCCAATATCTGTTATCGGGTATATGATGGAAAACGGGGGCATAGGAAGCTTTGTATTTGGGGACATAATACCACTTCGAAACAAAATCGTGATGTGCAATCTTCCCTTCACCCGCTGGTCTTGTGCATGCTGAAATTGCATGTGAATAAGACAACTTTTGCAACTTAGGAATATTACACGTACAACTGCAGTTCCTACCGTCGATGACTATGCCGTAATTTTTTCCATTTTTGTCAGTCATCTGCCATTCGGACTGGCTGAACCTCACGATCCAAGCATGCCTGGTATCAGTAACCCTTTTTGTTATTAATTGTTCGAACTTAGAACATAACTTTGTCGTCCACTCTTGTCCCTCCTGATGTCGTGCAAAGAAGTATTTGTTCGCCCCGTAAAAAGTCCGTCCTACTAAGGCTTGAATAGACAAAAATCGAGATCCTTTTAAGACCCTATTAAAGCTTTCTGAAGTATTCGTAGTTATCATGCAAAATCGCCTACCACCATCTTTCGAAAGAGCCCATCTTTTTTCTTTATTTTTTAGACTACTTTCAATGCAAGCATCTGCTCTTGAACATATGCGTTTAAGTTCCTCATTCAGCTCTGTATAGGTCAGGTTATCTGGTGCACATGCAATTTGAGAGAACAAATTCTGCAAGGTTTTGCCACTAAATCCAGCAGTTGAGAAGTTGGTTCTGATGCGCCGCATACAATAACAATGACTATGAGGTTCTGGCCATGATTTTCATAGTGCCGTTGGAATCCCTTTCATCCGGTTAGATATGCAGGTAATGTGTCTTTCCCGCACGGAAGAAATGTAAAGATGAATGCAAGTAATGAAGCACTCTTAATTTTCAGTGGTTTCACCTTCAACTACAGCACATGTCAAAAGATAAAGGCCATTATTTGCATCGGCCTCGGTAGCAATGAGCAAAGTCTCTTTGTATCTGCCGTATAAGTGGGTCCCATCAATACTGAGAACGGGACGACAATAAGAGAAACAATCAATGGCCGGTCCGAATGCCTAAAATGCACCTATAAAATATCCCATTTTTTCTGACATTGAATCGTCGGTTATCTTGAAAACAGTTCCGGGATTAGTAGATTTGATGGCGGCAAGATATCGTGGTAAATATTCATACGAATTTTTCCAATCTCCGTATAATTTAGACAATGGTTTGTTCAACGCATTTCATGCATTCATATAATTTATTTTAATGAACAATATATCTTTTATAAGCACTTGAATCGTTTTGGGGGTCAAATCGACATCTGCTTACACAAAATGCAATATCTTGTTACATATGAATATAGAAGTGACCTGTTTATGATTTGAATTCACTACATGATTCACACAAGTATGATTACCCGCATACTTTTTTATCTGTTAGAATCTTGTCGGTGATTTCTTTGAGATATATGCATGAAGCTTCCATGGGCAGTTCGCGTCTGTTTTACAAATGACGGTGTACTTGATCGTGTTAGTCTTGATTGGTTTAAAAGAAACTCCGTGTTTAATTGACTAAATGCTGACTGTCTGAACTAACTTCTCCTTATTCTCGAACAAATCGCTGATCTTCAATCCACTTTCAATATCGACTGCCGAAAGCCTATCCGCACGAAAGTTAACATTCTCCATTATCGATGTAGATAACATGTGAGCATCTGTCATGTAATCGGCACGTGGATTTTCAAACTCAACTAATTCATTGTTAACACATGAATTAGTAATGCACCGCCTATCATTCTCATCATTAAGGACATGTGCAATTTGCATGCTATCTCGTGCTTGAATCTCGTCCTCATCACTACCATCATCATCACTTTCATCTCCATTATGTTCTAACACCGCTGGATTCGTAGCAGATGTATCGATTAGATGTGCGGAACCAACATTGGGGACTTACATGGTACTTGATGTTCCGGCCTCATACCGACAAAATCCCGACCTATCGTCTGCAAACGGTGTCGATTACGTATTGTATTTCGTATTGTATGATTGCATGTGCTCGGTATTTTGGGGCATAAAATTGAAGCTGAAGCTTGGTGCAGGCATGCAATTAAAACCGAAGTTTGGCAGTGACGTGCAATTATAACCGGACGGCGGTTCATAAGAACTGCATACAAATTTTTGAATACTTAGTACCTATAGCATACCTCCACTATCAATAAATAATGATCCGCTAAATGTATATACGGTATAAAGATATGCAAGGTAATACTTACTTCGTAAACTGTCAATTCATTGGCGTCCTGCTTGATGCGCCTTCACCTACGTAATTTTGATCTATATACTGTTCATTATTGGTGGGAGACATAAATCCGGTAGAATTAGCATTCATATTGAGCATGTGTGTCATTTCTCCTTGCGGGTATTGCTCGGATGCTCGAAAAGAAGGATCATGCACTTCAGAATAAGGTTCGGGTAGTTGAGCGGACGTCAATATCTCCTGTTTCACAAACAGCTCGATCGATTTCGATTCCGAGGCAAGCATGACTTGTGTATCCTCATCATCGGATACTTCAATGGCGGTATATTCATGCTCCGTCGGCCATTTGTATATTAAGGAGATATTGAACTCTAACGGATTGATTTTGGTAGCTTTGTACACTACTTGGCACAGCTCGTTATATGTGTTAGACTTCTTGACTCTAGTCATCCTAGTTTTTCCACCGATATATTCAGAAATATTGTTTTTTCTAATGGTTAATTTGCTACCGAAATAGCAAATTAGATGGATGTAATTATCCGTCATTTTCCCACCTGCCAGAAATATCGACACATTTTGAGAATTCTCATCAAACAACCCACTTATTTATCTTCATGATTATACTCAATTAATTACATAACATTACAATAAAATCCATATTTATAGCATGTAATAAGTTGCAAAAACTTGTATCCTATTCATTAATCCGTCATAAATAAAATCGGGAAACCCCCTAATATATATCCAATTTGTTTGAATTGCTTATCAATATCAAATTTTAACCAAAATTTTTAAAATTATTTTTAAATAAAATTAGGATTTAGCTAACTTTCGAGATGCTCACAATGGTGATGACGATGGCGAGAATGAAGGCGATTATTCGTCCGTGAATTTCCAACCAAATCTGCACAAGCGAAAGACTGTGAGATAGAGAGCGAGCGAGGGAGATGAGAGAGAGACAAAGGGGGGGAGAGAGCACAGAGAGAGAGAGATCGGAGGAGGGAGGTCAGAAGAGGTCGGAGGAGGGGAGGTCGGGGGAGAGATAGAGAGAGCGAGGGAGATGAGAGAGACAGAGAGAGAAAGATCGAGAGAGAGAGGGAGAGAGCAGAGAGATCGAGAGAGAGAGAGCGCACCCGAGAGAGATGAGAGTGAAGTGAGGAAAGAGGTAAGTGGGCTCGGGTGTATTAGGGGAATGGGCGCATTTTGAAAGTGCGCACCATTATTTTTTGTATGGGTGTTTGGGGGCGCGGTTTGAAACTGCGCCCATACAAATGTATGCGTCCCATACAAATGTAGCGCTCATAACAAATGTATGGGGCGTAGTTTCGAACTGCGCCCCATACAGATGCTATGAGCACAGTGTGAAATTGCGCCCATAAATTTTTTTTTATTCCACGCCAACCAGCGCTGGCGCTGACGCGGCGCCTACGAGAAAAAAGGTGATCTCTTTTTGTAATTATTTTTGAAAGTGGTTTTCAAAATAATTATTAATTATTTTTGGTTTACTATAAAAAATTGTCCCGCTAGTAATGCTATGAAAAATGCTTTAGTGATTTAATCTGGAGCTTAATCCCACATGTTAAATTAACTAACTGACCAAAACCTCAATGAGAAAAGATGTTGTCATTTCTAAGAGAGAAGATGTTGTCAAGTTGTTCAAAATGGCTTATCGGCAATTTCTGTCATTTCTAAGAGAGAAGAAAGAGAAAAAATACAAGGAAAAAAGTAAAGAAAAGATGTTGTCAAGTTGTTCAAAATCACTTTTCGTTTGCCTTAAAGTCCCGAGTTCTTAGGTACAGGTTGCTAGCCCTCATATGAAGTAAAACCAATGTCCTAACTTTCTCTCACATGTTAGACTACACAATTACAACATAGATAGATATTCTCATAGGAGTTTTATGCTTGTTGTGATGCTACCTCAAAACTAGAAGCTTAAATGATTGGGCTGTGCACCAAAATATTATTTAAAGCCAAACATCCCACTACAAGCAAAGTTGAATACACCCCCAACACCAACCCTAACTCACCCACACAACTCCCACTCCCACACATACTCATTCCCACACATACTCATACGGTCATACCGGCCTATCGACCAAACCTTACATAAGAACAATACACATGAATCATACAACGGAATTTTCTACTTTGGAAAGAAGTCATAGCTGCTTTGCAATGTTTTAGAAGAGGGAAATAAAAGCAGATAGGTCAGTTGAGCCGACCTCAACCTCCGAGAGTTTGGTCTTACAACGGAAATCCGACAATCCCCAGTGATGCATTCATATTCCATGTCTAGTTAGACAAATTTAATTCTCCTTTCACAATAATTCAACAAAGCATTTACATTCTAAATTAATTAAACAAAATTTCATTCACATTTGACATAAGAAAGAAAAAGAATCATAGGAATATGTAACCCAATCATGAGCTTTATAAATATCTCAGATTCAGAGAAGCACAAGACAAATATAACACCCCCCCTATTATCTCTGTTGGTATAACTTCTAGAAGCTGTATGGTAAATGGAGACAAAAAGAAAAAAAGAGTAGGAGGAAAGAAGTAAAGATTGTAGGTATGACTAATAGATTGTTTAAGCGCCTAACTGGGACAACAGTGCTCTAAGTGCTTAAGTGTGAATTAGATTCGTGAAAACTGTTCTTGGCTGACATAGATGCCCAAGACCAAAATGACTCCCTTCTGCTGCTTCACGAGTGTACTTTGGGTCATGATGTTATATGTTTTTACAAAAAAAATATCTTATCACAAATGTTTGAACAAACAAGCAGACGCAAGAAGCTCTTTGATAGAGTTGACAAATCCCGGTTAGGAATTGAGGACCCTCATAAGTGACCTTACGCAACATGTATTTTTGATTTACAATAAATTGTTTTTTGGAAACAACAAAAGATTATTTGATTTAAAACAGAATGCATACTTGTCTGAGTACTTATTGATGCTTTACAAATGGACCAGAGGTATTATGATATCGTGATACAATGGTCTGTATGCTAACTAATTTAGAAATGATAGCAGATGTGTTTTATTTCTGTATTACATACAGAGTTATTTATGAAAATTCAGGCAGTTGTACACCGTTCGCGATGGGGGAACTATTGCTTTGGATTGGTTGCTAGCTTCAGATGGTAAGCATCATATTTATAGGTTAGGATACAATAAGAATGTATCTTCATCTATAATGCCACTGATACAGTAGTTTATTTCGACCAAGTCACTTTATTTTGTGTATTGGTCTATGATTTTCTTGTGTATTGTTATCAAGGTTCGAGGTTTTGGCCAATACCACCGATATATGGTGGTTTTGTATCGGTTTCGGTGGAGACCGAGATGAAACCAACCGAGACCGATACGAAACCAACCATACAATATCGTTTCGGCTAAAACTTTTAAAAACTTAATTTTTTATACCATTTTTACTATCATTGTAGGCATTCGTTGTTAGAAAACCGCAAAAAAGTGAACTCAAACCCTATATTAATACTTATCTAAGTACACATTTCAATATATTTTGCATCGTGGCTGGATTTTTAAATACTAGGATCATTGGCTGGTAATATAGAAGCATAAATTTAAGTATTTAATATATCTACAATTATGTATATTGTATTACCGTCGAAACCGAAACCCGAACCCGAACCGAGATTAGCGAAACTAGCCGAAACCCAGTGAAACTAATAAAATTATGAGAGACCGAAACTGAGTTCTTGAACCTTGATTGTTATTACTTAGGGATACAGGATCTAAGTTCCCCATTTATATTGAGTACTATATTACTATTGCAGTATCCAATATTAGACACTTCCAAAATAGTTAATAGTTTGCAAAAGCAAAGATTTCTATGCAAAAGATGATGAAAGAACAAGAAAAGGCAATCTTGGATGCATCATTTCATACTGTTTCAATGGTGGTAGCTGACAACTTCTTATAGCTCATTTTGTACACTTTACAGTTGCAGTTGCAGGTTCTTATGATCATGTCCGGGGCCTCTCAAAAGATGATTCAACTCCCCTTGTAATCGTGGTTCCTGGACTTACCAGCGATTCTGCTTCTCCAGTAAGTTATTATCTTTAATTTGTTACGAAACTGACTTGAATAATCTTTTGTTTCTTTGAATTACTAGATTGACAATGTAGAAGAGTAAACAGGTTTATTCAACATTCATTTAGCATAGTTTGGATAGGAGCTTACTTTGTCTTCCTTGATGAGAGTCTAGTTTTACTTCACAATTTATATACCATGCAAGTCATGAGACATTTTATGACCATATTAGATAGTACAAATTACAGAGCATCTTATTGAAGGCTTTGCTAGTATAATATTATCTCCAATAGAAAAGACTCAAGGCTTTGATGAAAAGTTTCTTTTTTTTGTATATTTTTTCTAAAATTCATATCCTTAGATGATGTATTTGTTGTAACGGATGTGTCTGGGAGTTGAATGGTGCCTGGCATAATGGGAAAGGACTCAAAGGAGGGACTGCCTAGGGGAGAGCAGTATGTTTATCTCAGGAGGGCAAACGATGGTGTATGTTTCTCCCAAAAGAGTAAAATAGGAACAAGTGCTGTTTGATTTAAAGGTAAAATTGAGAGAGAAACGCCATAGGGAAAATGTGGGTTTAGCTGAATGGTATTTGTCAGAACAAGACCTGCTTAAAAAAGGGGATGATGACAATGGAGAGCAGGGTTCAAATCTAGGATGGGGCAGAAAACTGTCTCATCATCACTTAGTAAGCCTCTTTAAAATGTTTCCTACTGGCTTATAACCTGACGTTAACCCTCTAGTTTTGTGCCAAACACTCGGACAAACCTGGTGTTTATCATAAATCCTTGAAGGCTATTAGTTGGCAGGTGCGAAACTAATCTCTAGAAGTTTAAGCTTGTCCGAATAAGGAGATACTCTTCATGACTAGAGGTCAGGGAAGGGGGAATATGACGATTTACTATATGGAGTCGCATTTAACTATAACACATAGGTAAACAAAAGGCCAAACAGAAGATGTTTCTAATCGTTATCAAGTATTTACTTCGCATAAAGAAAGAAGTAAATAGTGGAAAAATAAATTACGATAAGAAGAGCACACATTCCTCAGCTTATTTGCTAAATGCTAGTTCCAACTACTAGCGAATGCGTGGCCTAAAATGTTAGCTTATATACTGTCCAGTCGAACCTTTAAGTGGCAATATTTCTGTCCTTGTGCCCCTAATCACTTGCAAAGTACTACCATTCATTATGCTCTAATCAAGGGAAAACCATAGATATTATAAGGTGTCACCCCACGAAGTGAGGCTCTTCCGTAGATACTTGGTAGTTCCTCTAATGGGCATAGATGCTCAATTGGTTGTGACAAAATATTCTTGCCCATCCCCTTATTGGTATTTTTTGAGGAGCAATAAAGAGAAAATATGAAGAGCAGAGGGAGATTCTTTCTCTAGATAAACAGATAAGTGATTAATATTTAAAGTTTTGTTGGCTAGAGTGTATATATGTGGAAAGTTCAATGCTTATTGGAAGCTTGATAGCATGCTTATGTGTATATATATGGCAAGGGTCTTGTCGTGAGGAGTTTCACTTGCATTCTGCATCTAAAAAGGTGTGCAAGGGTCCATTGTATTCGACTCTACACTCTATAATGAATTACATCTTCTAAAGCTCAAACAGAGACCTTTAGATGCTCTGAATGCATTTTGGATTGAACTGTCCTTCAGTTGAATTGTTAGATAAATGTATATTGAATTACAGTTTAACATATAACCGTTTTTTTGGGGCCAAAGATGAGACATAAAAGTTAAGAATCCACACATCACGTTTAGTTGGCCGTACATCTAACTTATACATTGCAAAAATTATTCTAAATTATTATCTTATATTAGATCATTAGAAATGTTCTAGATCATGACTCATTGTGCAGCTTTAAGGTTTTGGCCCAAGTTCTCTCACTGGCATTATACTGTCTCTCTCTCACACGCGCGCGCGCACACACATGTGCAAAGCTTCTTACACGCATATTCAAGGCCATTTGCATGCACATAATTTGTCATGAAGAGACTTATCATCATCGTCATCATCATCATTTGCAATGAGCTGTATGTTATGCACTCACCTCAGAATGATAATCTAGTTTATTGCAAGTTCTATCTACAACAGATAATGGTGACTATTTATTTGTGATGTTCTTTACTATAAATGATTGTTTGCATTTTCCTTTTGTGAGGTGAAGAATTTTGCGATTATTTTTGGGTTTCTTATTTTGTTCCCACCTAACACGCAATGCAGTACATAAGACATTTGGTCTATGGAATGGCGAAGCAGGGTTGGAATGTTGTTGTTGGTAACCATCGCGGACTGGGTGGCATCTCCATCACAGTAAGCTCTCTTCCCCCCTCCCTCTCTACTGTGTTGCATGCATACTGAAAATCATTTAAGGGAGCACAGCCATATGAAATTCTTGCTTGCTACTTACGGTTGCAATAAAATCTGAGGTTTGAGGAACATTGACTTTGGGATGAATAAAGAAGTCTCTTTTGCTTCCTTTTTTTTTGTTGCATGACTCCTGTAATTTATTAGTCCATTCATTTACTTGGAAACCAACTCATTTTGGACAATATGGATACTAGTAGCCAGTCATTGTTCATTTACATGGAAATTATACTCAATTTGGACTATTCCAGTCACTCTTCCCATTAATGGTTATAGTAGAGACACTGTTTGACGTTGTGAGATCATTCAATATCTTGTAATTTGGGTCATTTTCTTGGAGGGGACTTGATATTTATATTAGTCACAAGGCATGAACAAGAGTTTGTAATAGATGTTTTAGAGTGTCATAGGAGAAAATGTCATCCTAATGAAGGGTATGTGTGTGTATCACAAGGGAGAGTCAAATGATGATAATAACTTCTAAGCCGTAATATGCCACTACATGCCAAAATATTTTTCCTACTCAAAATATTTAAATACCTTTAGATAATGTATGCAGACTATAGGTCATAAAATATCATTATACAAAACAGGAAAATATTATTCCACCCATATAGGACAATTTTTTTTGCTCTTCTTGCACTCTATCCCTAATTATTATGCTTTTTTGTCTCTATTTCTCTCTCTCTCCCTTGAGAGAACTTATTGAAACTACGTGTAGGGATAAAACTTGCGAGATTCATTTATGAACGTTTTAAAATTATAAGATGATCTAAACATGTTCTAAGTTATATACCAGTCATCTCAATCATCATTTTAGCCTTGTCCCGTTAAAGTAAGCCTTTCCAATGAAAATGAGTTTAGCTATAAAGCAAGGCCTTATGAAAGAAAGGTTTATGAAAAGTTATTTTCTAGACATCGGCCATGAACAAGTGAGAGGTTGCTACAAGTTTAAATGGCTAATTAGTGTTCTCCAAGCTCGGAAAACATCTAGAAGAGTGAAGGCGAGTGATAGATCTGCTACTCTCAATTGAACTCTAAGGCAATAACTCAACTTATAGCGGGATAGAAAATGCTCGCAAATGATAAATTAGCAAATGATTAAAGAATGTTATCTGGAAAAAAATCAATCTTAGTATGTTCATCTACATCTAAATCCTAAAAATAATTACATTCAAATTACCATTTAGTTGTATAAGTCAGTCCAAACCATCCATAAAGATGCTATACCCTATTACCCTGTAACTAAAGGTTTTTTTAAAGATTATATTCAAAATTAGATTCAGAAAATAGATCTTACCAAAGTCCTTTTTTCTGGAAATTCACTGCGAGCCCTAAAACAACAAAATCTATAATTTTGTAAAAATTGAAACATATTCTGTGATTTGAATATCCTTAATATAATATTAGAGCTCACTTACTCCCTACTTTATCAACGTTTGTTTTCTTTCTATACTAACATGTCAACAACATCCTTTATAGAGAGGAGAGTCCAAACCGTCCATAAAAATGCTAAACATAGCATTTCATATGTTCATTTTTTTGAAATATTAATTAGAAATAAATCATAGCAAAAAATGATACATCTACTTCAAGAACTACATATTACAAATTCTATAACGTAGAGAAAATTGGACACATCCACTTATTATACTTAATAGAGAATTAGAGCTTTCCCCCAAACCCTAATAGAGTATTTACTATTTTGTCAACTCCTAACTTCTTGCAAACAATTGTGTCAGAGGGGTGAGTGGGTGGGTTGGGTTTTGGCTTGTTTCTCGGCTGAACAGGCAACTCTGAGTGTGTATGAGCGAGAGAGAGAGGTTTTGGCTTGTTTCTTGGGCTCAACAAGCCGTTGATTAGAAAGGACACATGTCGAATATGAGCATACGGCCTATTGTCGAACATATTTGTTCAACAATTATGTTACCATAAATCGCTATACCGCTAACGAATTGGAACCATCGTCCCCGATTCGGGAACACTAGCGCTCCGGATCGGAAGAATAACCATTCCGATCGAACCCATTAAAAACATATGTTAAATGAGGCATATGATTGTGTTTGTGTTAGAGTATACTAAAAAATATGTTTGTTTTAGCAAAAACATTGAAGTATATATATGTATATTATAGATCAATACACACACAAACATACAAACGCACCACAAACACTTCACTTTCTAGAGGTATGTATTCCATATTATATAATCATATGGAGGAAGACTATTCTTATCGTACCGGATTCCACAATAAGTGGCTTTCCCGTTTTCGTTCCTCGTACCGAAACGTTCTGCGTTCCGGGTAACATTGGATCAACACAAACTTGCAAGTCTTGCCATTCCTTTATAGTTAGCTCGCATCATCATAATCCTCACCATCGCTATTTTAGCCTTAACCCATCATAACGGGTCAGCTACGGAGCAAGTGTCAGTTCACATTGATATTGCTCCATGGGAAGTTTGGAGAAGTATTTATCACTATAAGCACCTAATTTGAACTGATTAGCACATCATAATTATCGTCATCATCATTTTATCCGTAACCCATTGTAATGGGTCAGCTTCGGAGCAGATTTCACATTGAAGTTGCTCAGTGGGAAGTTTAATGCAGTATTTATCACTATAAGCAACTTCATTTGTATTCTCTTACGTACAATTGATGCATTTTCCCATAAATTTTAGCTTGCTGGTTGCATTATAAGAACAATCACATTGATTGTTAAATTGAAGCCTTAAGCCATACATCAAAAGACCACCTCTAAAAGTTCTCCTGGACTTTGTGATAGCTGAGAAGGTAGCAATAAAATTTACTGTCGGATAAGCGTGTCTATTTGTGAGGCCTAAGATGCCAAAATAACCAAATGAAAACATGTTCCCAATTTTGCATTATGGTATACATTTATCATCTCTATGATTGTATATCATACTTTCTTTTGGCTTTTGAGTTTTGAATCATGTGATCAACTAATATTTAAGCGATATTGACTGGCTTTTATATCTACTTTTTGCATTTTTTAAGAATATTTGAATATTTATATATAATATATACATTTAGGTTTTCCACTCACGGGCAATTCTTATGAATTATTTTATTTTCTTGGCTAGTCTGATTGCTTTTATAATGCTGGATGGACGGAAGATGTACGTGAGGTTGTTAATAAGGTTCATAAAGAGTATATCAAGGCTCCTCTCTTTGCCATTGGTACCAGCATTGGAGCAAATATTTTGGTAATACTAAGAAGCCTATCGATTGATTTTTGTTTTTCCTTTTGATGCAGAGTGGCTGGAATTCTAGATTGGCGACTTTATTTTTGGTTGTGCATATCTATTTTGTGATAGCTAATTTTTTTTGAAAGATGTTTTCATCATGGTTGTTAATATCCAATATTGTCGGAGAAATTATGGTACCTGTGTTTATTGTCTAGCCTGGAGTTGTATGTTAAAGAGCAGCAATAGTCCTGTTGTAAGTAGGTGGCTTGGCCTGGAGTTACACGATTGTCCAGGACCAAGTCTTCTACTTCAACTTAGTCAATTGTTCAGGACCTAGTCTTCCACATCGTTGCATATGTTGTCATGTTGTGAAGGATATACTGGAAACTTACGTAGTGTCCCCTATATTAGAAGAGAAGGGATAACCTAATAGGGTTTGGAAGTTGGAGCACACCTGATGTATTCTTTATGCATCTCTTTTCTTAAATTTAATATCCCATCTTGAGACTATCCGTTATGTTTAAAGAATAGGCTACCTGCCACGCTGTATGGGACATTCCTGCACAACCACTTGCCTATATTATAATGTGCAGCATCTTGCTTAGTGTCTGAGTTTCTTATCTCTCTCTTGTCATTAGGGAATTTTTTTTCATAAGCCTATTACCGTATGATGTATTTCTAGGTGACACGAGGATCTGCACAGTTTGTCTGAAATATGTCATATGTTGCCTTATGTCGGAGCTCTCTGATTATGGGGAATCAAATCATCTAGTTGAATGTGCCATCTAAATATCAACTACTCCTTACCTTAATCACTTAAGATTTTGTATGCAAATATTCTTGAATAATTATAAATGTATATTTTATTTCTCTTTTATAATTCTGTTGGTTCTGGTTTCAGGTGAAGTACTTGGGAGAAGAAGGGGAGAACACCCCTCTTGCTGGGGCAGCTTCTATTTGTTCTCCATGGGATCTTGTGGTCAGTGTTATCAAATTTTAGATTGTTTGCAGCAAACATTTCTTATATGAAATATTGCTCATCTTATTAATTTCTTATATGAGATATTGCTTATCTCGTTAACGTTTTTCCATGTTCTTTCTTTAATATTTAATATTCTCAAAACTGATGGTATATTGCAAAATCAGATGTGAGTATTTTGTTTTATGTTTGGTTCTTGCTCATTAAAAGTTCACAAAATTTCTTGTTTGGATCCGTCCTATATAGAGAAGATCATTATGTACAAGTATTAGAAGTTTGGGAGCCTAGCTGATGGATACAATTTTAACCATTGATATTTGCTACATATCACTTTCCATAATTGTATGAAGAATCGTACACATGAAAATAATTTAACTTGCATGTTCCAATTTTTTCCCTTGTGGGTTAAAATTAACATTTAACACCCCTCTTCTTTTGTGTTAGTTGAATTTGGAGGTGTCGAGAATGACCTCCAAGCCTTTTGACCCACAGGCCGACCGGTAAAACACGGGTTACGGGTCAAAATTTTACTAGTTTAAAAATTATCGTATACAACCCGCTCATTTAAAATTACCACCAGGTCGATTGATCCACGGGTTTGTGGGTATTACCCAACCCGTATTGGAGATAAAGTCAAGGATGAAAATAATATAGTGGAGCTTTCAAATAACAACTATAAGCTATCTAACATTGCTTTATGTGAAAATTTTCACGTAGTATCTTTGTTTTTTGGTTATACAACTTTGTGCTTTTAATTTGGAATTTGTGTGTTTATATACTTGCTTTCATATACTTAACGACTATAATTTAATAAAACTTTCAGAATTTATTTACTTTTTAACTATGTACCAGCTTATGGATGAGCCATTATTATCCATACATGGTTTACCTTCATGCCCGCTCGTCATTTACGAGTCGGGTAATAGGTCAATATTTGTAGCTCCTGTTTAACTCCAGGTAACTTCACCTGTATTCATTTTAACCAGCACTCGCAATGACCCGCCCGCAAGTGGCCTGAATCACCCGTTTGACACCTCTAGTTGAATGTCTTGAATTTGTGACCTTATCACAAATTCACGTGCCCAAGCATCTGTTCCACCCCATCGTGTCTTGTAAGTTTAACTTGGTTAAACTTATAAATGCTATTTATGTACACTCTTGTGAGGTGAATTAAATTCATTTTGCAACAAATTAGTTTGTGGCTACAATCTCTAAGGTTTGACACAAACCATCTCTGGCGTAGCTTTAATTGCAAGGATACAATCAATAAGTTTTATAGCTTCTCCAAGATTTAAATATACTCCACATGGTTTACAGTGGAGGCGGCTTTGGTCATGGTGGTGGCAATGACCGTGGTGGCTGTGGTTGCAATGACGGCGATGTTGGTCGTCGTGGAGCAATAGCGGCATGCAACATCAACAACTATGGCGGTAAGGTACTGCAGAGGTGGTTATAATGACAATGGAGGCGACATGGTGGCAGTGAAGGTAACAATGATAAAAGTAGCCAAAACAGTAAAGACAAAGGAGGCGGTAACGACAATAACAACAGCATCATTAATGATGGCAGGGCTGGTGGCAATGGTCATGACAGTTGGGACGATGGTGGTCATGGTAGGGTCAATGGTATCGGTCATATAAAATGCCTAGGGTGAGGCAAATATTTGACACTCACCTATTTTGATGGGAATCTTAATCCCATCTCAGAATGATATATGATGTCTGAGAAAATCACATATATCTGAAAACCTTTTTGTATTATATTGAGAATATTTTGTGGGAATCTAACATTACCTCTTGGTTGCCTACTTACCAAGCCAGCCCTTCAGGTTTTATAAAACCCATATCGAAGGCCATAGGATGATAAATTTGATATTGTTTAATGTTATCTCTCTTGTATTTTAGGGTTCTTTTCTAGGTTTTCTTTCTTATTAATAAATAGGTCTGCTATGGCGAGAAGCAGAAAAAAGTTAGGGTTAGGGGATCTAGGATTCTATTTTCGTGTGCGCGCGCGCACGCGCGTGTGTGTGTTAAGGAGGAGGACTAGTGAGGATCTATGAGAAAAAGGGAAGAGCTAGAAAAATGAGGGTCCTTCGATTATCTTTCTCTTCTTCTTCTTCTTGATGCCTCCATTATCACCTCACATGCTTGCATCAAGATCCATCACTATAGTTTTGATACCTTGACGTGTTTGAATATCGAGAGTGGAATAGCCCAACAATTTTAAAGATATATATTATAGATATCAGGTTACATAAATTTGTACATGAGTTTTTTTACATAGAGGTTCATACAATTACAAAAATTATCTAGTACCTAGCACAACTTATTACTTAATAAATCTTTTATATTGGGCCCTTTGATTGTTTAATTATGAACCCATAATTCAAACTTCATCCATCTTTTACTAGGTAAAAATTAAAACTTGATGATTGTTGAAGAAAATTAAGTTACGTGCTGTAGGAATTATCTATCATAGTTCCAATACATGATATTGGGGAAAAGAGGATTAGCAGTAGACTTACACGAACATGAATTTAGGAAACTACAATGGATATGATAGTTGTTAAGTTAATAATAGGGGAGTCAACCTTCAATAGTTGAAAGAATAAAGGATTCATTTAGCTGACCTTAGATAGTTGTGATAAAGGCTTTATTGTTGTTTTGATGTAATAGTAGTATATGGATCTTTTATATTAATTTTTAATTGCATTATTTTCCGTTCATGCAAATTTGTAGGTGTGTGACAGGTTTATTAATCGCAAGCTTGTCCAGCGATTGTATGACAGAGCTCTCGCTATTGGTCTAAAAGGTTATGCTCAATTGTGCGTTCCTATTGAACTTTTTATTTGGTATAGCAGATGTTTTTATCTCCACAAAACATTTTGTAATGTCACTTACCTTTCCTAGGTCTATTTTTCTTGTAATTAGTATTTATCCTGTAGTTGGATTTTGCCTCTTGCTGCAGACATCAGACAATCCTAACTCGAATGGCAAACTGGGACGGGATTAATAGGGTATGCTTCTGTTTCTTCCTTTTAGTTTTCAGATATGGATTACTCAAATTTACAACTTATTCAAGTAACAGAATGTATTCTTGGACCAGCCAGTGATTAGTATGATATATTCATGCCACTAAACGACTTGCTTTCTATTTTCCATTAATATATAGTTGTCTCATCTTTATTTAGAAGTTTCTCAATTTAGGCTCATAAACATAAGAAGTGAGAAATGTTGTAGCCAATGATAGTTTTGCCTTTGGTTGCACCTTCAGATTTAACTGCTGAATGTTACGACAAATGGTTTATATTATTGCTGGTCACCTTCTGATGCAAAACTAAGGGTCTTTTTGGTTTGCAAAACAATATGAAGTGTTAGTTGCATGCAATATTTGTTGCTCACCTCGCATCATTTGTTGCAAATTGGAAACCCTCGAATTCATTGTTTGGTTGTTTTCAACCGTTGTTGGATTTCCAAATCCAAATAACCTTTCATGTTTGGTTGAACAAATGATAAATAGGAATGCAACATATTGCAAATTTGTTTGGGTCAGTTTATGATATGCTTATGTAGCACCTTTAATGATTGCCGCGATCACATTTCTAACGGTTGCAACATTTATTGCTAATTTTGCTACCATTTTGGTTGCATCACCTGTAGCAAGTTGCAACTCCATACTGATTCCAACTTAAAGTTGTTGCTAACCAAATATGAAAGGTGGAATTTATTTTATTTAATTTTTTTAACATATGTTGCATGCATCTCATTTTCTAGTAACCAAACGGCCTCTCTGAAAAATGGATTGGATAGTCGTCTGAAGCCAACTACGTGTCCTTGGAATTATGCAGCCATTGTTAGTTACACATAATTTATCTAGTTTAGTTATTTGATTTATATTGGCATCTAAGATTTCTTCTTGAATGCTGGGTTTGAGTTAAGTAGCATTGAGATACAACAACCACCACCTTTGTAGCATGGGTTCGGATAGAGGTACGGGATAAGATTAAGATACGATTCATGGATTCATAATTTTCCAAAAACCTAGGATATAAGATATGTTTTATCGATTTAAATATGAATATATATTAAGATATACATATAAATAAATAATGGTATTATGTTAAATAATTAATGCACTTTCAAATTTTCGAGAGCCTTAATTTTCGAGAGAAAGAGGAGGGATCGATTCATGAGAGGTTGGTGAGAAATTTACAGGTCTAAGCGAATCCGAAAGAATTCAAGAATTTCCGAAAGTTTTGGACTCCGATTCGCGATCGGAGATGATTCGTGAGGCATTTACAAGTCTCCGTGCTTCATTGACAACAACAAGCCTTCATCCCAAATTTTTGGGGGTAGCATTGAGATAGTATTATGAAATACTTAGGATCCTATCTTTTTAGTTAAACTTGAGTTGATTTAGACGAGAACTGAAAATTTGAATTGATATTCAAGTAGGTGTTTATAAATCCTTTCTAGTTCTCTACAAATGCGAGTAATGTAAATAAGGAAAATCCATTGCACCTGAAATAATATAAAACCAAATAACTTTAATCCTCTTGCTTTTCTCTCCTCTCTTTTCTCTCATTGTTTTATTAATTTGGTGCCACACCGTTCCTTCCCTGTTCTTTAGCGCTTTAGTATTAGAGCCTTCGGTATCAACTTTCAAGATCCAGTAATTTCAGTGCAACATCAACATCAGTCAAGATAGCAGATTCTGCTTGCAACTGTTTCATGTATCGGCATCTTCTCCATCATGGTGATTGCTCCTAGAATATATGTTGTAATCTTGGGATTAATTAAAGACTTAAGGAGTTTGTTTAATGAATACCGCAAGAGTCCGCGTCAAATTTCGAAGTTGACTGCAGGATTAAAAAAACGGTTTTGAAGATTGCTCTTTTTGCCTGAAGCATGTTACTCTACTATTAATAGAGCTGATTTTAGCTGATGCTGCCAGAAGTTTCAAAATCTTTTCACAATATGAACTGGATTCAACTGCTCCATCCTTAAAATCTGAAATTTATGAATGGTGGCTTCTTGATTTTGTTACACCACAAGAATGTTTTGTTTTGGCTTTGCAATACCTCCTTTTTGCCTGCTACAAGTCATATATTTCCTTTCCGTTAGGGACTCATCAGATCCTTTCATCAACCCCATCATTCAAGTCAATGAGGACGCAAGAGGAAGAGAATGAATTTAGAACTGAGTGAAACCAAGGACAATTTAAAGCCCTGCATGGAATTATCTAAAGCTATTGCTAATATATATATATATATATATATATATATATATAATTTATAGTTATTTTATTTAGATATAATTTATAGTTGATTATAATTTGGGTTTAACTAGAATTGGGCAGTCCTTTTAGATTCTAAGGATCCATTTTTCTAGTAGACATAATTTCGTATAACTTAGTTGATTTAAATGAGAGTTTCAACATTGAATTGGATTACTTGTCGATTGGAGTTTTAATTTGAGTCATTATCATATCCTTCTTGAGATTTGTATAAATTTAAGTCAATAATCAAGGATTTTTTTTGGATTGGAAATATTGATCGACTGTGATGGACTCTCTCTCTCTCTCTCACACACACACACACACACACACACATTCAGGAATATATCATGCAACTGTAATTCTTATTTCAGTTTGAAATCTTAAAATTTAAGATATACTTAATGTAAGGCTCAATTGCTCTCAAATTCTTTTCCTGGCATGCCTGATCTCTACTCCTTTTTGTTGCCATGCAGTCACGTTCTGTTCGGGACTTTGATAACAATGCAACTTGCATTGTTGCAAAGTTTGAGGTATCATGTCTCATCTACCTATATCCCCTTTTACAGTTTGCTTTATGAGATGCTCAATTGTAGTTGTCTGTTTGCTCAGACCGCGGATACATACTATCGTCACTGCAGTTCTGTTAGCTTTGTTGAGGGTGTATCTGTGCCTCTGCTCTGCGTCAGTGCTCTCGATGATCCAGTTTGTACTAGTGAGGCAATTCCCTGGGATGAGTGCAGGTATAGTCATTCCTCTTGTGGAATCATGCTCTATTCCAGAATTATGTACTTTGTCATATATTTTTAATTTTCGTTATCGTATATGTATTTTTGTTGTCATAGGGCAAACAAGAATATTGTTTTGGCAACCTTACCACATGGAGGTCATCTTGCATTTTTCAAAGGAATTACTGCACACAGGTTATGGTATTATGCTCACCTTACCTTCTCCTGCAGTTTCAACTCTCCTTTTTGTTTTACTTGTAATGATATCATAATTACTTTATTAAGCTCCAACTCTAGTAATATAATTTTGCAAATATTGTCTGTCTTCTGACCATAAGTTCCTTTTTAAAAACCTTCTTTCTTTCTTTCTTTCTTTGGTTTTTTTTTGTGGGGGAGGGGAGCGTATTTTCTCTGGTCACTTTAGGCAAACCTTATGACCAACTAATTTATGCAGGTATACAATTTAACTGGTCTTGTGCACCCTTTCGGATACAAGATTGTCTGGACTGTAGTTTCCTTGCCAAGGATATCAATGCTTAAAATATGACGAGCAGTTGTCAAAACTAAATGATTTGTCAGTCTCTTACAAACCTTGTGCACATCTTTACCCCATTGTGATGGTTACATGCTTAGGTTATGATTCTCATATTATAATTGAATATATTTCTAAGAATTATTTTGTTGGGTACCTTGGAACATTTGGCTGCATATTTTCATCTTACGACAGTAACAGTGGAACAAACACAAAATTGCGATTTGTGTGCCTGTGCCAAATTTTGCATCAGAAGTTTTAAAAAACAATAGTGACACTCTAATATGCGGCATGATTTATATAAGAAATAAATAAATGGCAGTGAAAAGACAGATAAATCTGGGGGAGCAGAAACCTGTCAAATGTTTAGTTGAAGCTTAATTATGTAAAAATGGTGTTTGTATTCTTTGTAGGTGGGTTGGAGCTGTCGGTGAGTTCCTTTCTGTTTTAAACTCTAGCCCGTACATGCATGGACAGCAACAGGTAGTTCCTTTAAAACCTACTTTATTTACCAAAGTTCCTTAATTTTTTATGTTTATCTTTACAAATTATGTCACGCACTTCGGTATCAAGCTAAATTGTGGTGTGTATGATTTCAGGTAAAGAACAGTGGTGTGCATTATTCTCTGGAATCTTCAATTGACAAGTCACCTTATTTAAATATAATGGAAGATGGACTGATTAGCGCCGTAAGAAACGATGAGCCATCTGAAAATGAAGGAGCAATGGCCTCCTCTTCATCTGATACCAACACAACTATGCACGACCCAAAACCTGTTACTAGTGATGCTACAGTTAAAACTGAAGAGATCTCGGCAATGACTTCACATGAAGTATCCAAAATATTCACCGATATGACGGGTCAAGTAAGGAAATCAATGAATAAGCTTTCGCGGCAGAATGGGAGATCGATGTGGCTGCTTGCTTATATTGCTGTTGTAACTACTTGGCCTATGCTCGGCTCTTTCCTTTTCTTTCTCTTCAGGAAGAAATCAATTAAGGGAGTTTAAGCAGCAGCAGCAGCAGGTAGAAGATTAATGGTTACCTGTAGAGTATGTAATCTATCAATATGTTTCATGTGTATACTCGTGTAATCCATAATGTTTCTTTCCATGTGCTCCTTTGATGCTGCATCTGGAACAAGCAATAAATAAACAGTCGCAGCAATTCATAGGATGTGAGCTTAGGGATCATGAATGTCGCTGATGATCGAACGGGATTGTCATTGGTCAAGTAGATGAGATGAGCTCACCGGGTGCCTGACTCCACATATAACAGAAAGGTATGGTGGCAGCCGGACTTATACGGTAGTTGTACTTTGTATACTTGCTGTTAAAAGCAAGTTGATATTGTGGATGTTATTATTCATGTATTAGAATCATCTCTTTTGTAATTTTGAACTTAATTTTGTAATTATACTGAATGATGGATGCCTCTTTGCCCTCCCTGAAAAACTCCCTCGTCATTTAATTTACTTTTCACGGAATGCCTTTTGGGACATCTGTTACCAAAAGCTGATGACTGATTCTAGGAGGGTTGATAGAGCTGGAAATGATAATATTTCAGTTTCCATTCTGCAATCAGGGATTGAATGTCTCCTAGAAGAACCAAAAATCTCCTATCTCCTTGACTGGATTTCCATCACCAAACTCCCAGGGGAAAAAAATTATAAATTCGTGTTTAGTTTCTTTCATACCTGAGATCGATGTATATATGTTTGTCTAATTTAATGCAGCTTCTAATCCAACAATTTGGATCATGTTTGGGTCCTAAGTTTTTCAGGTAGGGTTGTCAAAGGAGCGGTTTAAGGTTATTCATTCATATTTATCAAGCGACCTCGAGCAAACAAGGGTTATTTAATTATTTGGACCAGCTCAAGCTTTTTTCCCCCGAGTTCTGTTAGTTCATATTTATTGAATGATTTTGAGAAAATTTACAACCATCAAGCATCGAGCCTTGTGATCTATATACATGTTAAAAACCTAACAACAAACAATTTGAGAAATCATACCCAAACCATATAAATATCAAAACTTTGACGGATCGGGTTACGCTGAACTTTGCAAAGTATATATCAATAGGTCATGAAAATATTCAAATACTCCTTTCAATCCAATGCAAGGATAATCATTTTCAATCTCATGCATTGCAATTTTAGACCTTGATAATATATATAAGCACATGGTATCACTAATTCTTCAATTCACATACTGGATAATTAGTATATAAATTTCTCCAATTTTCATTCTCAAATTATCTCCATAATGCATCTTAGAAAGTCGAAAGTTTAATTTTGTTTTGGGAATGATAGTAAATTTCAGATCCCCCACCCCCATCCCCTCTCTCAAAAAATAGCATTTTTTTTTAATTCAAGCATCATATCTCAGGTATTTTTTATATGAATAACAACAATATGCTGCCAAAATGAATGGAATAAATTGATAGGACATGAAAATTACGATAAGAAGTGAGAGAACACTATTTATAAGACACTGGTCTCTAGAGGATTGAATCCTACATGGGTCCGATCTTATAGATCTAAAACTTTTGTAGTGAAACACATTAAAATAGGTTTATGATTAGGTATAACTAGTTTTTTTTTCTGTTATTACCATGTACCAAATTAGCTATAAGTTAAATTTCACCAAAGCCTCCAGAGTGTTCATTGGAGGAGTATCACTGAAACTCCCAAATGACCTATGAGAGAACCTTAATTTCTACATTATGAGGGTAAATCAAATCATCATTCTATGCTTCAAAATGCTAGAAGATACCGTCCAAGTATAAAATTTCGTTTCCAAGACTTGACTTTTCATATTAGAGAAAAGACAACTTTGAATTTTGTGCATATTAGGGGAATGGAAAGTAAAGAGAGAACCTTTACTTGTTTAGTAATTGAAACGGGGAAGAACGGAGCTAAGGTATGACTTGGCTAGGTTACTTAAGCTGCATGAAGAAGGAAAGAGGATGTGTCTCATTGTTTTTAAGTTATATCTTTTTTAGTTGGATGAGCCCCTCTTCCTCCTCTCACATAACTTAGGTAAGTTAGCTAAGATATACCTTAACTCCATTAACTTCAAACAAGAAAGTAGAATGTACTTTCTACTTTTCTGTCTTATATGAATTTTTCTCTAATCTACTTTCTCACCAAAACTAAAATAAGTGGAGGAAAGTAAAATGAAAGTGAATTTTTTAGTATTATTTTATTCCACTTTCCTTTTTCCTTTATTACTTTCTACCACTTTAACCAAACAATCCAATATTACTTTCCATTGACATATAAACGCCAACTCACCTTCTTTCCCGCTTTCTATTTAACCAAGAATCAATAATTTCTTTTTATTTCCCTTTCCTATTACTTTATTACATTCATATTTTCTTTTCACTTTACAATTGCCAAACTACCCCTTTATGAAAGAAATGAAATTGGAAATAGCTACGGAAGACAAATATATTGACATTATTTGCTTAATAATTTCTCTCTCATACCCTCATCGTTAACTGCCCTTTATTTCTTAACCCCTTTCCTTTCCTTTTTATTTTTATTTCCAATGAAACTCCTACAAGAACTTGTGTGTTTCTTTTTATTTCCCTTTCCTATTACTTTATTACATTCATATTTTCTTTTCACTTTACAATTGCCAAACTACCCCTTTATGAAAGAAATGAAATTGGAAATAGCTACGGAAGACAAATATATTGACATTATTTGCTTAATAATTTCTCTCTCATACCATCATCATTAACTGCCCTTTATTTCTTAACCCCTTTCCTTTCCTTTTTATTTTTATTTCAATGAAACTCCTACAAGAACTTATGTGCCAAATGAGAACATTCATTAAGCAAGCGCTATCAATTTCTAATCGAAAAGGTACACTTTTCCCATGATGACGACGAACGAAGACGAATTGATTATGATTATGATTATTACCATTACTATCATTACTATCATTATTATTACTACAGCTAATGCTATTGCTATTGCTATCGTTATTCTTCTTGTCGTTACTATTATCATCGTCATCATTATTGCACTCCTCTAAGTAGATTTGGAGTTGATCGGTTGCAAATCTGTGATCGATAAAGATTTCCAAGGATGCTCGTACTGTTTTGAAGACGAAAAAGGGTGAAACCTATATTTTCTTCATTGCCAGACAGTTGTAAGAGATATTGCTGCTACTTTTATTAGTTTAGCTTGCTCAATCTCCATTAGGATGTCATGTCCATGATTGCATCATACCGACAAGCCAGGTTTAGAGATGACTTGGAAGAGGGAGTTATTTGGAGGCGTAGAGTTCGACAAGTCAGATTTTCATAAGGACCGTGTTTAAAGAAAGAAGACAAAGGTGGGACCGGCACTGATTCTCTCTCAAGGTGGAATTAGATATCATGTTTCCATCATTGACGACTTCTCGACGGGTGTATGTTCTTAAACCTAAGGCTGAAAATTATGAGAGATTAAAAAAGGATGTTGTAGAGAAGCAGTCCGAAAAGCGAGTAAAAGTTCTTCATTCAGATCATGGTGAAGACATCTGCAAGTCAGAGAGGACTATGCATTGGTACACCACTTCGAGGGATCCTTGGTATAACGGTGGAGCGGATCGGATAATTCAGACGGTGTTCAGAAAGAATAGATCTTTACGTTTTATAGCTGGATTTCTAAAGGAGTTTCGAACAGAGGTCCTATTTAACGCCAAGTACCTTATCGATTGGTTATCATGGATGGCGGTAGAAATAATAATTCTGAAGAAAGTATGGACAAGAGTGGCTGGAGATTGCTCAGGGTTTTTTGTTCTTGGGTGGACCGAAAAGCCGAGAATCAAGAGGTGTCTTCTTGTCGGCGGAGCTAAAGGGTATATGTCATGGTGTCCTGAGACCAAGGGTGGAGTAATCAGCCGATATGTGATATTGGTCGAGTCTGCGATACTTCAAAGAAAACTAACTTAGTAATAATGAACAGAGAACAAGTATGCTACCAAGCGAGATGAAGTTCCAGTCCAGGTTACAGGTATTAATGAGATGGTTGATACTGAATCTTGGGCGAAGAGTTTGGTACAACTAGATATGTGGAGCCGACGAGATTAAGACGTACGGGAGAGGCTAGGAACGCGTCTATGAGGCTATATGATCAGGTGTTCGACATGAAAATTGCATGGGAGATTCTTGGCAATGGAGTTTGTCAAGGATAGGGAGTTGCGCCATTGCAGCAGTATGTTGAGCAAGTTCTCACTTGGTATATGTAATAACCGGTATTTTCTAATTTTAAATTTTCGTATTTTAATAAAATCCAAAATTTTTCCAAATATATTTATCCTAATTTTCCCAAACATTTTATTTTCCCTATAATTTTTCCTATAATGGTCATATTCTTTTCTTTTTATAAAATCCTATTAAAACCCTAAATCTAATTTCTTTTTTCCTAACCCTCGCCCAACCCATACCCGGCCCAAAGCCCACCAAACCCAAACCCAAATCCATAAACCCACTTCCCCTTCTCCCTTCATTCTTTTCCGTTTCCTTTAGCCCAGCCTTGAGCCTTCCTCTCTCCTTCTTCATCTCCTTCTTCCTCTCACTCGTAACCCCCACCACCTCCAATGTTCGCTAATAACTTCGCACAAAATCCGCGTCCGTTCCCTCAAATCTCGCCCCTTCTCTTTAACCTCTTCTTCATCTCAACCTCTCTCACTCTCTCTCTAATACCCATCTTTCCCCATATCTCTTTTTCTCTCTGCCCGAGCTCACCACCGCCGACCATCTCGTCACCACCATCCTCTCCGACCTGATCTACATCCTCCGCCGGCAGCACCGGCCTCCATCACATCCTCTATCACCACCGCTCTTCCCCCCACTTCTCCTCAAACCCTTGCAACCCCTCTACCTCCACTCATCGCTGACGAGCCTCCAACCACCTCCTTCTCTCTTCTGTAGCCGACCCCTACACCCCAAGCCGACCCCCTTGCTCCGCAACCATAAGCCGCAACCCTACTGCCACCTCGCCATGCCCTGCCTCGCCGCCGCCGCCGACTACCACTTCCTTGCCTGTCTGTAGCAGCCCTGTCTTCATCTCTGAACCAATCTCTACAGTGCCAAGCTCGAGCCGAGGCCAAGCCCTTGCTGTTGTACTGCCTGTGTTTGCGTCGTGCCGTGCCGTTTCCATAGATCCCCATTATTGTCGCCACTGTGTCGTTGTCGTTATTAAGCAAGTGAAACTCCGTTCACTTGCTTATACATGCTAGACATCTAAATTAGTTTTAGGAATTTGTTTATAACTATTTATAAATATATATTTGAATCATAAAAGCGAACATTATAGAGAACACTCATGTGATTGTGCTAAATGGAGCCCGACTAGAGCTTACTGCCGTGTTGGTAACACGTAGAATTTATGTCACGTCCCGCTTCTTAAAATACCAAAATTACAGGACGTAACTTGGCCAGTCATATTACTTATGGTAAGGAAACATCCTCCTATAGTCACATTATGGCTGTCAATCAGTAATCAAGAACAATAATATAACTATCTATCTCTAAATATGTCCAATAGCCACAAATGACAACAGGAAATAATAGCAGAAGTAAAGATCTAAGGAATAACTAACCATCAATAAGAGCTATATCAGTGAGATGGTCCTCATTGATCAGCGATCCTGTTGAAGTACTCATGATTCTAATGTGCTAAAGTCAAGTATCTGGGCCATGCAAAACCCAGATATCAGTGCGTCATAAATATCATGATAATAATAATAAACTAAATAGTGTGCTATACAGGACGCCATATGCAAAATAAGGTATGGGTATAAACAAACAATCACAGGTGTTATAACAGCAGGTTATAGGTATGTCACGTGTATCCTAAAGTTTGTATCTCTAGGTTAACTATCTTACAGGTATTTGAAACTAATGAATGTACTCCTTTTTATAAATCAAAAGTATATATCCCGTTACCCCCAGGTTCATGGATCAAGATGTACGAATCAAGAATGATTCTGTTCCGTCACCCTCCGGAACCACGGATTAAGTATTACGAATGATTCTGTTCCGTTACCCCTGGGAACCATGGATCAAGTAATATCCCTTTAAGTTGCACTTCAGTTACACTTTTGATTTCCCCATTTCCCAAGCTTTCATGTTCAAGTCAGGTATCGATATAATATCTATCTAATGCCAACACAGAAACAATCATGTCACGACCTGGAAAAGGCACGTGACTGACACTTGAATTATGTGAAGTCTATAGAACCACACCTAATTCAAGTAAGCCAAAAGACCAGAAATCTAAACCATTTTAGGGAAAAATAGTGGAGGTGCAGTTTGAAATAAGGCTACACTGAAAACAAGTTCTTTCTTTAAATACATAAGTCATAGTATATGAAAACACAATGTTTGTAACTATATTGGAAACATGTTTCGTCGTTTGAAATTTGGGCAGCACCTCCTTTGTATATTTTAACCCGAAAACGAATACAAGTAAATATAATAGAAGGCATCCCCAAGCGGGAGCTAGCTCTTCGCCAATTGGCGGAAACAACCACGCAGGATATAAATATACAACGCCGAAGATGAGAATCAAATACAGAAAGAAAATAAAGAAAACAAGCATCATTAAGAAACCATAAATAAGAATAAATACACGTGCGTGACTTTAAGTCCGAAACAATATACAAACGGTGGTTTCTAAGTCTACGCATATACATAGTCTGGTTGATGGAGCTTAACTAGAGACAACTGAAATAAATATACAAGTAGAATGGTGGTCACGATGCAAATGTATCCCACCTAAACAATGCAATCACCCTGGAGAAAGCAGCGTGCCAGCAAGCCGCAACGGAACCTGTGCGGTCAAACCTGCAGGAAAAATGTGGCTCAACGGAGGTGAGTTGCCAACTCGTGAGTAGAAAACATCACTGAGTAGAAATCGAATGTATGACCATCTCCTAGGTCATACAGAGCAAATAATAATATATATAGACATAGAGTAATAACCAGGGTAACAATATAAGCATAAGTATAAACCAAGATACACGTGTCAGTGTCATAAAGTGGTAACAAGAAATATGTAAATGTGTGTATGAGTGTAAATGCATCAATCGATGTGTGTCCAGTAACGACACACTAAATCATCATAAAGTATGAGTTCCCAACATCGACACTCGAAAACATCATGGAAATCGTGTCCATCTATGATATAATATCCTCATATATCTCAGGCGCCGCATCCTTAGGTCGGCCCTCAAATCCATCTCACGACTCCGGTCGGTATCCTCCGGATTACCGCTGGGTCCAAACTATCATCGGTCGGTAGTGCTCCCCTACCGGGCTCATCGTCTCTATCTCTTTATATACGTCAATCTTGCCCCGGGGTGCCGCACCGGGTCCACCATGTACCTGCAGATGGTGTCGCCCTCGCTCCTCATGGCGGGTAATCATATATGCTCCAGAACCGAGAAATCTCATGGTGGACGCCACACATCATATCAAGAAAAAACCGCGTTTTTCTTTTAAAAGGGGCGTAAGTTTTTAATTTCACATGCAGTTTCCCAAATCCAGAAATCTCATGAAAATCGGAATCTCATAATCATGAGATAATAATGAACAATGAATATCGGTATAGAGTTCAATTGCAGTACATAACTGGAATGTATGTAAACAAATGCATGTGGCATCTAAGTAAGAAATGCGAAATCTAAACTAGCATATGATATCATGAATGCAAAACAGTACTACTTAGTTATGATTATCAGTGTATACAATGGAATAGCGGTTACTACAGTGTACGTGACATGTCAATTACCGATGCTGATGTGTGTGAGCCGGCAAGCAAGTGTACGTGCAACATACGCATCATCGGTATGGTGCGGGTGTCCTAGCAGACGAGATCATAACAGAAAGTAAACAGCAAAAATAACAATAAGGTATATAAATCTATATACGAGCTATACTGTTTATCGTGTTTAAAAAGCGCGAATCGTTGTTTTTAGAAAAGTAGGGATTGCGATGTTTTGAGAAAAGATACGTCTTTTGAAAATCCGTAGCGTCTCTCGGTTTATCCTTTGAAAATGCCTACGATTCGTAGTTTTGAAAAATAGGTATGACTCAAGCCTAAGCTAACATCTATATAAGCAACTAAAGACTAAACTAAGAAATGGGTCGAAAGTAAATATAAAACGAAAGCATATCCGAGTCGATATATCTAGTAGTCGGCGATCCAGCCTCATAGCATCACGTACGGTAATATACATCGTACGGCATTCTCGAGTCAAGAGTGCAGATCAATCATCATATATACCTCGTACGGTAAAATCGTCATAAGACATCCTCAAAATCGAGGGTACGGGTCAAATATCATATATATATATATTATAAAGTTCGTACGGTATCGATCGTCGTACAATATCATAATCAGGGTACGGATCTAAGGTCTCGTACAATCTATTATTTTATTAGGTCACATATTATCGCATGTATGTATATAACGCCGAACGTTCTTTTAATATATCATATCATATACGAGGTCTCATTCGATCAAGTATCATTACCTCACGACATCATGTCCGATCATATCGACTCAAACCATATAATGCATCTTATCCTCATCTTACACGTATGTATGTATGTATGTGTGTGTGTGTGTGTGTGTATATATATATATATATATAGAGAGAGAGAGAGAGAGAGAGTTATGGAGAGAAGATGCCATAGGAGGGAATTTTCTCCTATGGCGTTGAAAAAATGCAACCTCCATCGTGTTTTCCGACGATCGTACTCAATCATCTTCATCGTTATCATCTAAGATGCGGGCACACAGAATTTCATGTGATTTTACAATTTTTTCACCGTTGATTTAGCAATATAAAAAGTTCTATTGTCGGTAAACCGTTAATTTTGAACCCACTAATTCAACGGTGAAAAAGTTGTAGAATCAAATGAAATTTGGTGTACCCATATCTTAGATGATAACGATGAAGATGATGGATGCCGATTGTCGGAAAAAACGATGGAGGTTGTATTTTTGCGACGCCATAGGAGGAAATTCCCTCCTATGGCATCTTTCCTCCATTATTCTCTCTCTCTCTCTCTCACACACACACACACACAAACCACATATCATGACAAAAGTGCGTGTGTGTGCAACGAAATAAAACTAATGGGACACAAACCACATATCATGACAAAAGTGCGTGTGTGTGCAACGAAATAAAACTAATGGCCAACATTAAGGAATTAACATTAGGGTAGATTTTCCTATGAGTATGCCTAATCTAACCTAAGGTCTCCTAGATACCCTATTTGCTAAGTATCCATCTATCATATCAATATATAACTAATAAAGCAATATCCTATTCTACGGTTGCGGGGGTGCTATACGCCATCCACCTGACTTCCCCCGTAAATATACATCTGCTCACCTACGATCCTCGCTTGCCGAAGTCTATGATGCCTTGCTTTCCCTTATCGTCCAGAAGTCCACGTGAAGGTACCTATAGTTCAAAACGCATCGTATCGCATCAAAATTATATTCGAAAACCGACACGACACGCGAAGTGCTCATAGGTTAGAACCTATAGCCTACGAATGCAAAAACAACCAAATAACCATCGTCATTGACGTACAAACGTCCAACGACCAAATCCAAATTCAAATATCAAAAACCAAGTTTTAGAAATCGGAAAAACATTGCTAAAACCCACTCGATATGCTCCCAGATTTTTGCACATGTAGATTAGGACAAAACAAACAATACAGGGGCTAGGTTATGAGGAGTATGAGCTACATGACAAATCCCAACATCAATTCCCAAAATTGGCCCGACGAGATGAGCTATAGGACCCGGCATCGCCGGCCTAACCAAGAAATTGGTGTCTCGTTCTTCGGTGGTGGTCTTCTAGGGTTCTAATTAGGTCAAAATAGTTGTTTGTTTTTCTTGAAAAGATCCCAAGTTGCTCCAGATTCCATTAATCCTTAAAAATCAAAGAAACCGACATCGAGAAATTCTAAGTTCAAGTCTTGGGGTTTCTATGCTCAGCTGGTCCAGGATTCTTACACTAGAAGGGGTGTAGACTATCTAATCCCCAAACACATCACCATAACTCATAATCTCTCCTCAACCTTATCTTGAAAATTTCCAAGATCACTAAACCTCAATTTATCAACTCTAAACTACTATAAAAGTTAAAGAAACTCAAATTCTAAACTAAGGGTGTAGAAATTATCTCATTTGGCAACTCAAGAAAATTCTTGAGTTGCCCAAAGTGCTCAAGTCTTGACTTGTTCCTACCATGGTCTTTGTGAGGAGCTTGTGCACATTTTTTGTGAAGGGAGCATGAGGTTTAGTGGTGGTTTTTGAGGTGGTAGAGGGTGGTAGTAGGAGGTGGAGGATGAGGAGGGATGAGAAGAAGAAAGGAGGTGAGGAAAATGGATGAAGGGTGAGGAAATATCTCGAGCCATGCATCTCTCACTCTCACTTTTTGCCCATACCTATGTGTCCCCGTCAACAAAATATCCCCTCTTCTTCCTTTCCTTTTATCTTTTCTCCTATTTATTTTAAAACAAAGACATTTAAAAAAAACCAAGATGAAGCCATGGTTAAATACAAATGTAGCAAGTTTTTGCAACATATCATGTTGCATGTCAAGATTAGTGCATAATTAGTGAAGTATTAATTGAGTTTAGTAATAAACTCATATACAAATAATTGTATAAATATTTATAAAATATCAAAATCAATTAAACACTTTCCAAATCAATATTTCATATAAATTACCAAATATTTTCCAAGCCAGTGGTATATAATTATACCTTTCATTAAAACCAATTTCCATATTTTTCTAATATCCTTAAAATTAATTATTTTAATTATTTTAATTCCAAAAATAATATTTTATTTTCCTTAAATGTTACAAATCATATCCAGGTCTTGTCTAGCAAGATAACAAGTCAGGTCAATCAGGACAATCCAGTCAATCAAGTCAATATCAGTAGTTGTTGGCATGTGTACATATCACACGACAAGTAGATACTGGCATGATAATGACAATGGTAATGATCAAGATAACTATAATGATAACAGTAATGATATATCGATAACAATAATAATAATGAGATAACCAGTTCAATCATGTGTTCATAAAACAGTCAATATACTAGCATGATTAAAATTGTCGTAGGTTCAGGTTAAGAAGCAGTGTACTAGTATTATCAGTTCAATGTCAAATTTGATTATCATGTTTCAGATTAGTTGAGATTGTCAATTAAGATTAGTTTCCAATGTTATTGCTAACCTATCAATGTAAACAGCTCATACAAAATATTAGTTTGTTTTACCAGTATTGATTAATATGAATATTTTATACTTGATGTTTAAACTTATAACCAAGAGAGAGTTATTAAACTAGTAAAATGCAAACGTAAATATACTTATACTATAACACATTAAATAAATGATGTTGTATCCTAATATCATACCTTTCATGATGCAATTAGTATGAACAATCAAACTGAATACATGATCTTAACATTAACCTGAGACTACACCTTATGATATGTCGACTCACTAATAATAAATGTGTAGTACTTACAACCATTTATAAATAAATTAACTAAATATAAATGATTTATACCGCACAAAATAATATTAAACTAAATGAACAATCATACTATTACTGTTGTATAACTAGTGTAGTCTTAATGTAAGCAATATTCTTAATGCATACTGCAATGTGCATATCCCATACTATGTGATACCTCTAACTCACTAATAGTAAAATAATATTACGACAAGATCTCGTCATAAATAGCATGTAAAGCAAGTATCAAAACTTTCCTGGATATGGATAGAGCACGACGATACGATGAAAACCCATACTTGATACTCTACGTGCACTTGGACTCGGGGATCAACATCCTTCACTCATTTAGGGTTTGCAGTTAGGGCTCAAGTCCAAGTTGCTGTGCTTGGCCGTGAACTTGGCTCGGGTCCAAGTTGCAATGGGTGCTCGATATGTGTTGGAGGTGATGGAGTCGATGACGGGGTGAAGCGTAGGGATCTCGATAATGGGGTCTCGGGTTGAAGGAGCCGGTGTTGGGGAGGCTCGGTTAGAGTTCAAGTGATCAAGGTGTTGGGTTGCTTGGGTGGTGGAGCTGCAGTGCTGGTAGAGTTGCTGGAGATGTGCTCGGCAAGGTGGCTCCCGGTTAGGTGATGATGGTGGTGATGAGGAAGTCGGCAATGATGAGGGCTTTGGGGCTTCGGTGAAATCGGGTCTTGGGTGAGCCGGCGGTAGTAGCTTGCAGGTGAAGGAATAGCAATGGCCGCCGACAAGGTGTTGGGATGAATCTCGGTGTGGGTTGCTCGACAACGAAGAAGAGGTAGCGATGGAGATGGGTGAAGGCTTGGGTGTCCTCCGGTTTTGGAGTCGAGAGTGTTAGGATTTCGGCTCTTAGAGTTGATGGAGATGGATTTAGGTTCGGTTAAAAATATAGAGGGGAGAGAATCTTTAATTGAGAAGGAGAGAGACGGAAGAGAGAGAGAGAGAGAGAGACGGAAGAGAGAGAGAGTTTTATTAATTTTAATAACAAAAAATATATAATAAGTTTATATATAGTATATGTGTAACATGTTAAAATTTATTAGAGTTAATTATAATTTAATTAGCAATATAACATGTGTTATTTAATAAAACATAGTTAATACACACACACACTTAACGTAGGATTAGTAACATGTTAGTTTAGACCAAAATACCAAATTTAGTAGCCATGACACATAAACCTATAAATTCTTTTTCAACCTTTTAGCAAAATGCATTTTGTTTATCATTTAAAATAAAAATAAAATAAAATAAAAATAATAATAAATGGGCATGAGACATGGAGGTATGGGCTTGATGGTGTAATAAATGAAAGAATAAATGGTGCATGGCTAATATTAGCCATTCATCTCTTCTTTCGCTCTTTCTTCTTCTTCTTCATTTCTTCATCTTCTCTTCATAAATCCTTCTCCACCTCCCAAAACAATCACACACTCGCTTAAAAATCCTCACAAAATCATATTTTTGTCTTTTCAAGAGCTCTTGTGGAAGCCAAATCCTCATCTTGAGGCCACCTAGCAACTCGAGGCTCTCCACAAGCAAATCTAGAGGTTAAAACATCACTTCTAATCAAGTTTAGCCACTACTTGCTTTAACAACCCTTAATTCAAATTAATGTTTATGTTTTGAGATGCTGTAAAACTTGAAGAGAGGTTTTGAAGTGAGTTTGGGTTTATGTGAATTCTTAGGGTAACCATAACTTAAATTAGGATAGATAAGGGTATCTTAGTGCTAATTATTTCTTGTTTAACACCAAGACTTCACTAATCTACCATGATGGTTTAATTTGTGCTAAAACTAGTATTTAGTTGAAGGTTAGGGTTTCAAATTGAATCTGCTGTTAAACCAGTGATCTCAGAATTAAATTGCGATTACTGGAAGCTTGTTATAGAATCCTGAGTGCACTCTCGAAACCCGAGCCCTTCCCTCTAAACTTTGGCCGCCAAAATATAGGGTTTGACTACAAATCGCGATTCGTTTTGGGAATTAGGGTGTAGGTTTTTGTCGGGGGCTCTCTAAGACTCTAAATAGACCTCCGGTATACGCAATTTCTTCCAATTTTGTGTATACAAAAATTTAGAATCGTTTTACTTCACTTTTGGCGATATTTTATCGTACGATACGGTTATATCGACTCTCGAATTAGCGTTTTCATTAGTTAATGGCATTCGGGGTAGTTCTAGGTGAGTGTTGCACAAGTATAGCACACTAATTTCACACGTGTTAACTTATGAGAGTTTATTCCGCTTTGCATATGTGTATGTGTCATATTGGAATTCTATCCCTCACATGCTAAGTTTTATTCGATGCTAAGATCGGTTGAGGGGACTTCGGATGCGGTAAGAAAGGGGAAGGAGACGATCGGATTCGAGTAGATCAAGAACGTTCCGGTGAGTAGTTTTAACATCTACAGGGGAATCGTTTGGATGGTGTTAAGCACCCGATGTCTAGATTCAAGTTATACAATCATACATACATTCATATGTTGCATTATCATTATCATACGTACTCTATTACTTGCTACACATTGATATATCCTTGTTTAGACACTTGCACCATTACTAATAGGTTTTATGCCGCACATGCACAGACTCATATGTACACACACACACCATTAGTAATTGCCATACCACGTACACTATAGAATTTGCTACGTTATCTCGCATTGTACTATATCCTTGTTGGTAGTTAGATCTTTGCTTATTACATACTAGCATGCATCATGCCGATATCACGTACGTTTGCCATTATTACCATGTTCTTTATATGATGTTGTTTCGTGGGATTTCTGTTTTCATGATATTTAAGAAACCGCATGACACATTTTCTAAAACTTGGATTCATTTAAAAAATGCAGTTTTCTCTTGATATGATATTTGGGCATCCACCATGAGTTTTTTCGGTTCTGAGTTATGAGTATATCCGATTGGAGAAGTGAGGAGTCACCGTTTGCGGATACATGGTGGACCCGGTACGGTATCCAGAGGCAAGGAGATCATATAGAAAGATATTGAGCCTAGCTGGGAGTACTACCTACCAGTGATAGTATGGAAACTCGGCAGATATCCGGAGGATACCGACCGGAGTTATATGATCAGATGAATATGAGGGCCGATCCGAGTGACGGCGTCTGAGATATTGGGATTTCGAGTGTCGATGTTTGATAAAGGATTTATGATGATTGATTAATAGCACATCTATTTTTACCTTATTAGAATGGTTATGACATGTTCATTTTCATACAGCTGCTAAATCCCTGTTACTATACTTCGCTTATTCGCATATGTCGCATTCATGCCATTGTACATCATTATAACCTCATATTTAGGATTGTCGCTGTTTCGTTCATGCATGCGATTGCTACTTATAATGTTATTTACTACTCACGAGCTGGCAACTCACCCCCGTTGTGCCACAGTTTCTTGCTGGGCCGATCCTCCTGTGTAGTCGCGGCTTGGGGCATTCCACTATTTTTGGGCGTGATCTTTTGTTAGGTGGGTTGTGAGTACTCTTTTGTCCGCCGTCTGTTGTACTTGTTCTTTGTATCTAGTATACTCCATCTACCACATGTATATTTGACTTAGAGCCGAGACTGCGAGATTTGTATTCTATTTGACTCTGGGTGTCGTGCTCGTGTGAGCCGACTGTTGTGTTATGTTCTTGTTCTTGTTTTCTTCTCTTCATTGCCTTATTCTTCGCCTAAGGCGTCATGTATTTAACTGTGTGGTTGTGTTCCGCTAAATGGGCGTTAAGATTGCTCCCAAGTGGGAATGCTTGTATATTATTGCTTATGTATCGATTTGGATCAAATTTTATAAAGGAGATAGTGCCGAAAATTTTAACGATAACCCGTTTTCAAAAAGTTTTGAATACTCTCCTACTTTTTTAATTAACACTTTTAACAAAGATTTCACCTCTTATTCTTTGTTTACGGTTTAGATTATGGGTTTTTGGCTTACTTGAATTACGTTACGCCTTTAGACATTGTGTGATTTAAGTGCCGGTCACATTCCTCATTTAGGCCGTGTAACACCCTAGTTCATTTATACCATAATTTATTTGATATTTCCTTATCTTGTGGCCGTTTCTTGATTATTATTTGTTTTGGGTTCAAATAGCGTATTTGGTATCTGTGTTTATATCCGACCCGACCCGCATGCTTGAAACCCGTCTTGGTTCTAGATTACGACATATCCTTGCTGGTACAGAGGATCCGTGCACACATATATGCACTATATACCTGTATCATATATTTGGCATCTGCATATATTTTAGATAATACAAATATAACCAAATATAGTATTTTTTTAACATCTAGCATGGCCTGCATCATACCCCATACTCTATGGCTGCATCCTGACATCTTGTTCATGTCCCGTTTAATGAAACAAACTCGTTTGGATCGCTACGTCATTTACGTGTATCCGTTCTTAGGGGTATGCATTTTCTTTAACCGGACATCGCATTATGGTTTTGGTTGATACGTTTATTATCCGTATTTTAGAACTAGATTTTTAGAGGTTACCCAGATATTTTTCTGAATATATTTGATATTAGCTATAAACCCTAGATTATATATTATAATATTTTATATAAGTAAACAGTTAATATATATATATATATATATATATATATATATATATATATATATATATATATATAATATACTTTTAACTAAATATATATATTTTTTAAATCCTGATAAATCCTCTCTCTCTCCCCCCGGCCACTCTCCCCCTATATATAAATCTTTATATATTAAACCTAATATATTCACAGCCCTTTCTCTCTCTTCCTCACCTCTTCTTCTCTACACCTCCTCTTCCTATGACGAAAACCCAACCTCGACCTTACGCCTCCAAGCCTCACCGTCGCCGCCACCATCCCAACATCGCCTCCATCTCCTCACTTTCATCTTCTTCATCACCTCCCTCTTCAAACGCCACCATCACAACCTCGACGTCACCCCGACTGCACCTGCAAACCCAAGAAACACTTAAGAACCCCATCTCTTCCACCGCCGACCTCATCGCCGTTCCCATCATCCCAACATCACCACCGTCACCTTCCCCATCCCCAAGAACCTAACAACCAACTCCAAACTCCTGAGCACCCACAAACCCGAGCACCCCGACCAACTCAAGAATTCCTCTGCCCTCGCCGGAAAACTTTGCCGTAGCCACCACCCTCGTCTCACCGCCCTCATCACCACCATCACTATTACCTCCTCTCTTCTCCTTCATCCCCGACGAGAACCCAAGAACCCAAACCCCTGCAAACCCGAACCTCACCTGCAGCCCACACCCATCGCCCGCACCCTTCACAGCCGATCACCTACGACCTCGTCGTCGTCTCTATTATCTGTCCCAGAACCCCAGAGCCAACACCAGAGAACAATACATCCCCTCCTCTTCTTCTTCTTCTTCTTTCTTCTTTCTTTGTTTTCTTGCTTTCTCGGTTCTTGACGTCCCCAGAGTCGCGCACGTTGCCGACAATCTGGGGACCCAGTCGTCGTCACCATCCAGCGTGGTTATGTCTTGGATTAGCCAGGTCCAGTTCTGTGCGCGCGTGTGTGCATCGCGACGTTTACCCGACGTCGAACGCGACATATGTACCCCGACGTGAGATCCGATCAGGCAAGTTTATCTTGATATATGCTATGCTACTATATTTATATCCATATGAATAAAAATAATACATGTATTTTAATTATGCATCCTATGTTATACATTTACCGTTTTTGGATATCCATACGTATCCGTACTGTCTTTTGCATATCTAGTTGCATGCCGGAACCTCATTATATCATATTACTGTTCTATTAGTACAACGTGGTTTCTAATATGTATCATACGTAGTCATGGACTTATAAAATATTATCACAGATAGATACATGTGCATCCGTGCATTAACCGAGTTCCGATATTCGTTACAGTTTCACATTGGATATCTATTTGATGCATATACATCACCTGACAGGTTCACGACACACTACTGACTTGTTACATGGATCCTATTACTAATGCCAACAATATTGACGTGTTATCCTGACGGACGTTACTTGTTGTCTGCATAGACGAGAATCTGTATCTGCTTGATCCTGTGTTGGCATTAGATCTACATTGGTAATTGATTGATCATAAATTTTGGATCGTGTTTTGAAATGTAATCACAACAAAAGAATTTATAACCACAATCAATAACGGTGTCGATGTAGCTCGTTAATAAATACGGATCGTCCACTGAGATGCGAGTACTTATTCTATCTTGCTTTAGATGAGTCGAAATGAAAATATAAAAGAAAATTCAAGAAATTAATTCGAGATTTGATTGAGTTGTCATTTAAAGAAAATCAAGAATATATTCAAGAATTAAGAAATCAAGAAAGTGTCCAATATCAATTTGAATTATCAAGAATATGAAGAATAGCTTGTAGGATTCGATCAAATTAGTAGCAATGATGAATCTAATAATGACTTATCTTATTTATTGATGAATTGTATCTAAGACGATGGTGATGAATGAAGATTAGGGATTTATTGAGGAAACTAGGGTTTCTCCTTCTCTATCCCTTGTCTTTTCATCATCATTCGGATCTACCCTTTAGCAAAGAGAGTCATCAATTGTTTAATCCCTAATTTGCAACGAAATTAGCAAGAATGTGATCTCGATCCAAATTAGGTCATTGATGATTCTTTTTCCTAAAGTTCACAAATCTCATAAGACTTAAGATTAGGATTATGATTTAATCATCACTTGATCTACCGATTCTCTCAATTCCTTCACAAGCGGAGATTTCACTCGCACACCATGAAAATTAAAGAATCACAAACGAGAAATTTCATAATGCAAGAATGTAACAAAAACGAAAATTAACAATTTATCAACTTCATTAAATCTTCTTCAAATTTACACAACTCCTCAATTCGAGGTACAAGATTAAGCTTTCGATCGCTCCTTTGAAGAGGTGAATTTGTCGTCGATCTTTGCGAAGCTCGATCGCCGTGAGTCATGGATCAGATGCGGATCTCTTGCTCTTGATGACGACCGGCGTTGCGATGAAGGATCGTTGATTGCTCGCTTGATTTGCTTCTCAATAGATCTTGATTTTGCTTTTGGATTTGGATTTTGTTTTGGATCAAGTTGTGTCACTCAACTTGTGTAATGATTTGGCTTAATATTCAACAACTAATGAACAACTCTCAACCTTAGATCTAGATCCCCTTTTATAAATTTCAAATAAATCTTCCCTCCAAACCTAGGTTGTTAGAGAGAGCCTTCTAGAATGAGTTTGTTACAAGGAGCCTTCTAGAAGAAGGTTATTATGCAGAGCCTTCCAGAAGAAGCCACGTGGTAATTAAGCGTCTTGAGGAAGCAAGGTTGTTGAGAAGAAGGTTCTGAAGATTTCTCGTTCTCTAACACCTTGACTCGGCCGCGGATCCGCGGCAACTCGGCCAACTCGGCCGCGGTTCCGCGGCCATTTGAAGAGATCGATGTGTTATTTTTCTGGGGTGTTCTGATGTAGGATTTTGGATTTTCTTTTGATGTCTGGAATCTTATAATTCTTTCTAAATCTCTGCCAGATTTGAATTCTTTGACTTGCTGTATTTTATCGGCACTTTTGCTATTCCGGTTCTTTGACGTGAAGAATTTTCTGCACACAATCTCGATAAAATGTGTTGAGATATACAATATCATGCGTGTAATAATAAACACATAATTTCCCATAAAGAACGTTGAATATATATATAACACTGGGTAATTAGTATTTTCCAGACAAACTGGTAATATGTGTCATATTTATATCAACTATCCTTAGATGATTAGAATAATGAGGAAATTGATGTGTTACAGATTGCATTATTTTCGACTGAACAAATTCCCCCAAACTTAATTTCGATCGTCTCGAGCAAACATATTTTATTCAAGAGAAGGAGAATTTTATTAAGAAAAAGAAAAACTAACCAGCACACTTTCGTAGGCAAACACGATTGCACTAAGCACGTGCAACAAGCCTTTAAACCTCTAGGTGTCCCTAGTAGGAGGAGTGTTGTCTCCTGAAGGTTTTCAGCGAATTGCACCCACAAAATCCTATAATAAAAGGAAGACTGTGAAAGTTACATGTAAAGATAAGAATTGTAAAAGAAAGACTTTGAAAATCAGAGTTTCCAACTACACTAGCTTTTCGGTTGTCATGAGCCCTATCTTAATAGTCATGAAAAGATGTTAGAAATCACATCATCCCTCAATAAAATATCATCTTTATTCTTCATTCCTACCTTTCTTCTAAACAAAGATCATATACCCCTACGTGTGTGTAAAAGACATCCCTACACTCGGAGAATTCAATTCAAGCTATCATACTCTTGTCCATCTACCTCAACACTTTTTAGTCGGTGAATATTTAGATAGAATTGCTCACACATTCTTCATGCGCCTGCTAATACTTCTTGAGGTACTAACCGACCGATTATTCATGTGCTTGCTTATTAGGCGTATTAGTATTTTCCTCGTCTTGCAACACCTAAGGCTTAACAGTGACTCCCAAACCAGTTGGTCTAAGGCACTAGATGATGAAACACCCTCGCTATATTTTTTTATGCTACCTTAGTGATTACAAATTGTAACAACCGAGTTTATTTATACCAATTCAGTTCCCGTATTTATTTATCTGTGGTATTTTATTGATTTATCATGTTTGGGTGCGAATGATATTTTACATTTTACATTGCATTCGACCCGACCCGCTTGCTTGAACCTGTTGATTCATATTTATAGACTACCATGGCTTGTTAAATAGACACGCACATCTCATGTATACTGCATATTGACATTTCACCTAGCATCGCACATTTTATCATATAACATTTTAGGTCATATAAAATAAATTAAAATTGCATTTCATAGCCTGCATGATACCCCTAACCCTGTGGTAGCATCCGCGCATCTTGTTCTCGTTCCGTTCAGTGAAACGGACGTGTTTGGATGGCTACGCGCACGTACGTGCATCCGTTCTTGGGGTTATGCATTTTCGTTACCTGAGCATTCGTTTTGAATTTTGGACGCGGCATATATTTTTCATATTTTAAATCTGAATTTTTAGACCCGACCCGGGCGTGTTTTGGAGTAAGTTTGTTTTGCCAAAATCTCAAAACGGACGAATATTATATTTCTTAAGTAAACTATTAAACTATTATACATAATTAATTTTATAACTAAATTATTATTATTTTAGTATTCAAATCCTAATAGTTAGAATAGATTAATTAACAAATCTTTTTTTAACTTAAAAATCCTAATACAAACAAAACTATCTCTCCTCTACCCTCTCTCTCCTCACGATCTCTTTCTTTCTCTCTCTCTCCCTCTCTCTCTCATCACGATCTCTCTCTCCCTCCCGTGACTCTCTCTCTGCCTCTCTTTCTCTCTCTATATTTTTTCTCTTAAATTTTTAAAGCCTCACGTCCTCTCTCTCATCAGCATCTTCTTCTTCTTTTCTTTTTTCATTTCTCCCGCCTCCTCGCCCACGAGGAAGCCCACGCCGAACCTTCGCCTCGTCGTCTCCTCTCACCGTCGACTTCCTCCCCTCGACCCCGCCTCCATCATCGCATCGCCAACCTCCTCCTCCTATTCTTCCTCCTTCCCCACTATCCTTTCCCGACGTGAACCCATTGTCTGCAACCCACGTCGCGTGCCTCGCTCGTCGTCGCCGGCCCTCATCGCCGTCGTCGTCTAACCCTCGTTCTCATCTCCATCACTTTGACACCACCTCCATCATCTCCTTCTTCCCTTCAACCCATCGAACCCCAAGCCAAACCCCTCTTAGAACCCGTGACCTGTCGCTTTGCCGATCTCGCCGCCGACGACCTTGTCGTCGCCTCCTATGCTCTCTCCCGTTGCCACGACCTTTCCTCTCGCCTACCGATGCCACAACCATCACCAGCATCATCTTCTTTCCTGTGCAACCCTTAATCCGATTACCCACTGCACACACACGACCTCGCCTGCACCATATCGCCGGAGCTCCGACCTCGTCGTCGTATCCTCGCCTCATCACCACTTCATCTCCCTCATCACCTCTCCCCTGACAGCCACCACCACATCACCTTTCCCCTGCACAAAATCCTCACCCCGACTTCAAGAACCTTACACCTCGCTGCCTTGCCGAGCAACCTCGCAACACCTTTCTGGAGCTCCGACCTTTCGCCGTTGTCGCTCCCTTGCCACCTCCTATGACCCGAGACAACCCCAGAGACACCCCTTCTTCTCTTTCTTCTTCTTCTTCTTCTTTTCCTTCTCTATCTATTTCTTGATCCGTATTTCCGATGATCGCCAGAGCCGTGCCACTGCCGACGATCCGAGCAACCCTGTGGCCGTCCCCTACTTGCGCGGTTACCTTCTTGCTGTGCCTGGACCTGTCCCGTGTGCGCGTGTGGATGTTGCAACATTTGCCGACTTTGGGCGCTGCGTGCGCATCTCGTATCGTGATCCGATCGAGGCTAGTAAAACTTGCTACATGCTACTTATATTATTTTTATACATATTTAATTGCATGTTAAACCTGTAAATTAAATCTAAGGCCATTTGTTTCATTTTAACACTTCGATATCCATTTTATCATTTTAGATTTATAACTTGAAACATACCATGTTGCATTTTGATTTACTATACATAGTACCCACATCCGTATTTAAATCACATAATAATTATTTGCATAGCCTATAATACCCTTTTAATAGTTTCTACCCTATCGGACCCCCGTTTGCATCCATTTAACCTATTTTATATATAATTGCATCCTAGATCATTTAACCCATAATAACGAGATTTTAACATTCCATATTTGTTTAAGTGTATTTTACTTAATGTTGGAACCATAACCCTAACTCTAATCGATAACCGTGCATCCATATATTTTATTCTGTACCTATTTGCATACCGCATTATAATATTCCATTTTATTGTTCCATTAGTACCCTATACTTTTTTTGTATACCCCTGCTTATTTTAGTTTGATTATGAGCACTTACATGACATTTTGTGCACTCCTGACATGACTTGATATACCATTACTTGACACGACATGGTACCGTGCACCTCTTGACATGACATGATACCTATATACTACCTGACTTGACCTGATGTACCATGGCTTTACCTGTTACCTGATCATGTTACTAATGCCAACAAACCTGACCTGTTGTCCCTACGGACATTTCCTGTTGTCTATCCAGACAAACCTGTACCTGCCTGATCCTGTGTTGGTATTAGCTCCAGATTATTTAATACCTGACTTGAACAAATATAACTTGGGGGTATGGGGAAATCAATGATGAAACCTGACTTGTAACTCGACAGTTCAACACCTTTTCTGATCAGTCTTACGGGCTAGGCCATCCCCGGAGTGATGCTGCTGACATCACTCGTCATTACCTACCACCCTTTACTGCCTTGCGGCACGTCTCGGATTCAGCCCGAGAGTCATAGACCGTGATCCCGGGCACGCACGGGATACTATTGAGTTACATCGATGATTCATCAAATTGATTTCAAAGACTTGAGAGTAGTTAACCCAATAGACCAGTTTAGATTACTCAATACACATTACCCTCACTATCCTTACTTATGTCACTGTTATACCTGTTTTGCCATTTTATACTCATACCTGCATGTATTGCTACCCCTGTTTATAGTATTGCATGATATTATGACGCACTGACATCTGGGTTTTGCATGGCCCAGATCCTCTACCTTTGTTGCAGACTGATCAGGAGTATTGCCGCTGTTAGACCGAGCGGTGGGGATCCTATTGGTATCCAGTTTTACTTTCCAGGTGTTTTATTTATTGGATCTTTTGCTTCCGCATATTATATTATTTCTTGACTCATTTATTCTGGCTCATGGACATGTACTAGATAGTTTAGTTTACTTTCCTGTTCTTGATATCTCTACAACCATAATGTGACTGTGGATGGATTTTTCCTATCCACAGGTAGCATGGTTGGATATGTCACGTGCCTATCTTTGCATACTCTGGGAAGCGGGGCGAGACATGGTTCTTTTCGTATCAGAGACATAGGATTTATGTTAATCGGGTTTGATTCTTTTGTAGTTGGGTATTGGACCCAATACACGAATCAGAAAATCCGTAATTAGAAGCATGTCCTGCCACCTTGTTATTGTGATTCTTGAATCATATCCTTCTCTTGATCCTTGTCTTGACTATATGCAAACGACTTTGCATCTCGGCTTGAAACCTTTTGGTTTCCTATTGTTTCTCCCTGTTCTTTGATTTTGATACTAGGATTTGGGCGACTTGAGTGGAGTTATGTAATTGTACTCATGAACTGCAGCATGGCTACAATGCGGTACTCTATTTAAGTAACTTGGAGTCCTGGTCTTGATTCACTTCCTTGTTCCATGGTCGTTATATTGCCTTGTTTCTCTTGCTTTCCAGTTCACGTTTTATCGCAAGCTTGAATCCTGTTTACCGTGCTTATCTTCTTCAGTGTTTGGCTGCAGGTGAAATCGTTTCAGGGATCCTACTTGTTCATGTCTTTCCCTCATTAGAATTATTCAATTCTGGTGCATTCCTTGTTTGCTGTTGTCTTGGGAATGGATTTTCTCGGCACTTTCCACGCTCACATTGATTGTAGGGCAAAGAAAGTGATTTTCCAGATTCCCGGACATCCGGATTTTGTTTTGCTGGAGGAAGCAGTTCTGTCGGGCCAGTCGAGTTTAGGGCTAGGCCGACAAATAATGTTCTTTCGTTGATGGAAGTTGATAAGGAGGAAGCGCCAACTGTAGTTCGAGAGTTCATGGGCATGTTCGAGGACATCTCAGGTTTACCACCAAAACGAGATGTGGAGTTCGCAATCGATCTTATTCCTGGTGCAGCGCCAATTTCTAAGGCGTGTTATCCAATGGCACCAGTAGAGTGAAAGAAGTCAAGAAGTAGGTTACTGAATTACTTGAGAAGGGTTGGATTCGCAGCAGCAATTTACTTTGGGGAGCTCCAGTTCTTCTAGTAAAGAAGAAAGATGGCACAAGGAGGATGTGCATCGGTTATCGAGAATTAAACCGGGTGACTATTAAGAACATGTACCCGATTCCGCGCATTGGTGAATTATTCGAGCAGCTTAGTGGCGCGAGGGTATTCTTGAAGCTGAATTTGCGATCCGGATATCATCAGGTCCGAGTTAAATCAGAAGATATTTGCAAGACTGCGTTCAGAACTCGGTATGGACATTACGAGTATTTAGTGATGCCCTTCGGAGTAACGAATGCACCGGCGATATTTATGGACTTGATGAACCGAATCTTTTCACCATTCTTGGACCAGTTTATAGTGGTGTTCATTGATGATATTCTGGTCTACTCAAAGGATTATTGAAGAGCATGCTGAACACTTGAAGATCGCACTGCAGACGTTGAGACAAGAAAAATTATATGCAAAGATGAGCAAGTGCGAGTTTTGGCTTGAAGAAGTAAAGTTTTTGGGGCATGTCGTGTCTGGAGATGGAATCGTAGTTGATCCCGAAAAGATTGCAGCAGTTCGAGATTGGCCGATTCCGAAGAACGTTGCAGAAATCAGAAGTTTTCTTGGACTTGCCGGGTATTACAGGAGGTTCGTGGAGAACTTTGCTCGTCTGGCGGAGCCTTTAACCAAGCTTACGCACAAGGAGGTACCTTTTGTGTAGACGGAGAAGTGTGCGTTAGCCTTTGAGGCATTGAAGCAGAGATTGATAACCTCTCCTATTCTGACCGTTGCAGACAGTTCCGGAGGATTGGTGATTCACAGCGACGCATCTAGGAAAGGATTGGGATGTGTTTTGATGCAGCATGGAAAGGTTATAGCGTACGCATCGAGACAGTTGAAGACCCATGAGAAGAATTACCCAACTCATTGACTTGGAGCTAGCAGCTGTGATTTTCGCTTTGAAGATTTGGAGACACTACTTATTGGGCGAAAGGGGTCAAAGTATTCACTGATCACAAAAGCCTAAAGTACGTGTTCACTCAGAAGGAGCTTAATATGAGGCAGCGTAGATGGTTGGAGCTGATGGATGACTACGATCTTGATCTTAAGTACCATCCGGGGAAGTTAATGTTGTGCCGGATGTGCTTAGTCGGTTACCAGCAATTCGGATGTTGACTGCATAAAAAGGAACTTATTGAAGAATTTCGGAGATTCGAGTTGGAGATCGTGCTACCGCATTCTTCAGGACAGTTGATGCAGCTGCAAGTACAGTCGTCATTGATCGAGATTATTAAAGCAGCGCAATTACAGGACCCAAGATTGCAGAAGTTTCGAGAACAGGTTGAAGCTGGACTTCGAATTGACTTATTGGTTCATGAAGATAGTTCGTTACGATATGGTAATCGTTTGTGTGTTCCAAAGGGAGACATCCGCGAAGAAGTTATGAAGGAGACGCACAGTTCAGCATATTCCGTACATCCAGGAGGCACGAAGATGTACCGAGATATACGACAACATTTCTGGTGGGAAGGTATGAAACGAGAGATTGCCCGCTTTGTGGCAAAGTGCTTGGTGTGTCAGCAAGTTAAGGTCGAACATCAAAGGGTTGCTGGTTTATTGCAACCACTTCCGATCCCTCAATGGAAGTGGGAACATATAACCATGGATTTCGTGACGGCTCTACCGCGGAGTCCAAAAGGCAACAACGCAGTTTGGGTGATTGTTGACCGATTGACCAAGGCAGCTCATTTCATTCCTTTTCGAGTTGGTCAATCAACAGAAGCTTTGGCAGAGCGGTACATGCTGGAGATTGTAAGATTGTATGGAGTACCGGTGAGCATCGTGTCCGACCGTGACACTCGTTTCTTATCACACTTTTGGAGGAGTTTACAGGAAAGTTTGGGGACCCAATTGAAATTTAGCACAGCTTATCATCCTCAGACAGATGGTCAGTCGCAGAGAACGATCCAAACTCTTGAAGACATGTTGAGAGCTTGCATGTTAGACTTCAAGGGTTCTTGGGAGGATCATCTACACTTAGTGGAGTTTTCTTACAATAATAGTTTCCAGGTGACTATTCAGATGGCTCCATTCGAAGCATTATATGGTCGCAAGTGTCGTTCACCTGTTTGTTGTTACGATGTTGGAGAACGAAGATTGTTAGGACCGGATTGATCGTGCAAACAGTTGAGAAGGTTAACACCATCCGGAATCTTATGAGAGCAGCACAAGACCGACAAAAGAGTTAGGCAGATACATCGAGAAGACCTCTAGAGTTCGCTGTTGGTGATTTGGTACTCTTGAAGATATCACCGACTAGAGGGGTGTTTCATTTCGGAAGTCGAGGAAAACTTAGTCCTCGATTCGTTGGACCTTTTGAGATTTTGGAGCGTGTTGGAGAAGTGGCGTATTGATTGGCGTTACCGCAATCTTTGGCAAATGTTCACGACGTGTTTCACGTATCTCAACTCCGTAAGTATGTTCGAGATGTAAAACATGTGTTGGATCATTCGGAGCTGACTGTACGAGAAGATTTGACTTTTGAGGAGCGACCGATGTCGATTGTGGATCGAAGAGAAAAGGTTCTTAAGAACAAGGTTATCCCCCTTATACTTGTTTTTTTTGGAAATCGCTCACATGGGGAATCAACTTGGGAACGAGAAGATGAAATCCGGCAGAAGTTTCCATATCTATTCTTGTAGTTTGATGATTGTTTATCCTTTCTTGTTCTTGGAATTTCGAGGACGAAATTCTTTTTGTAGTTGGGTATAATGTAACAACCGAGTTCATTTATACCAATTCAGTTCCCGTATTTATTTATCTGTGGTATTTTATTGATTTATTATGTTTGGGTGCGAATGATATTTTACATTTTACATTGCATTCGACCCAACCCGCTTGCTTGAACCTGTTGATTCATATTTATAGACTACCCTGGCTTGTTAAATAGACACGTACATCTCATGTATACTGCATATTGACAATTCACCTAGCATCGTACATTTTATCATATAACATTTTAGGTCATATAAAATAAATTAAAATTGCATTTCATAGCCTGCATGATACCCCTAACCCTGTGGTAGCATCCGCGCATCTTGTTCTCGTTCCGTTCAGTGAAACGGACATGTTTGGATGGCTACGCGCACGTACGTGCATCCGTTCTTGGGGTTATGCATTTTCGTTACCTGAGCATTCGTTTTGAATTTTGGACGTCACATATATTTTTCATATTTTAAATCTGAATTTTTAGACCTGACCCGGACGTGTTTTGGAGTAAGTTTGTTTTGCCAAAATCTCAAAACGGACGAATATTATATTCCTTAACTAAACTATTAAACTATTATACATAATTAATTTTATAACTAAATTATTATTATTTTAGTATTCAAATCCTAACAGTTAGAATAGATTAATTAACAAATCTTTTTTTAACTTAAAAATCCTAATACAAACAAAACTATCTCTCCTCTACCCTCTCTCTCTCCTCTCGATCTCTTTCTTTCTTTCTCTCTCCCTCTCTCTCTCTCTCATCTCGATCTCTCTCCCCCTTCCGTGACTCTCTCTCTGCCTCTCTTTCTCTCTCTATATTTTTTCTCTTAAATTTTTAAAGCCTCACGTCCTCTCTCTCATCAGCATCTTCTTCTTCTTTTCTTTTTTCATTTCTCCCGCCTCCTAGCCCACGAGGAAGCCCACGCCGAACCTTCGCCTCGTCGTCTCCTCTCACCGTCGACTTCCTCCCCTCGACTTCGCCTCCATCATCGCATCGCCAACCTCCCCCTCCTATTCTTCCTCCTTCCCCACTATCCTTTCCCGACGTGAACCCATTGTCTGCAACCCACGTCGCGTACCGCGCTCGTCGTCGCCGGCCCTCATCGTCGCCGTCGTCTAACCCTCGTTCTCATCTCCATCTCTTCGACACCACCTCCATCATCTCCTTCTTCCCTTCAACCCATCGCAACCCCAAGCCAAACCCCTCTCAGAACCCATGACCTGTCTCTTTGCCGATCTCGCCGCCGACGACCTTGTCGTCGCCTCCTATGCTCTTTCCCATCGCCACTATCTTTCCTCTCGCCTCCCGATGCCACAACCATCACCAGCATCATCTTCTTTCCCGTGCAACCCTAACCCGATTACCCACTGCACACACACGACCTCGCTTGCACCACATCGCCGGAGCTCCGACCTCGTCGTCGTATCCCCGCCTCATCACCACTTCATCTCCCTCATCACCTCTCCCCTGACAGCCACCACCACATTACCTTTCCCCTGCACAAAATCCTCACCCCGACTTCAAGAACCTTACACCTCGCTGCCTTGCCGAGCAACCTCTCAACACCTTTCTGGAGCTCCGACCTTTCGCCGTTGTCGCTCCCTTGCCACCTCCTCTGAACCGAGACAACCCCAGAGACACCCCTTCTTCTCTTTCTTCTTCTTCTTCTTTGCCTTCTCTTTCTCTTTCTTGATCCGTATTTCCGACGATCGCCAGAGCCGTGCCGCTGCCGACGATCCGAGCAACCCTGTGGCCGTCCCCTACTTGCGTGGTTACCTTCTTGCTGTTCCTGGACCTGTCCCGTGTGCGCGTGTGGATGTTGCAACATTTGCCGACTTTGGGCGCTGCGTGCGCATCCCGTATCGTGATCCGATCGAGGCAAGTAAAACTTGCTACATGCTACTTATATTATTTTTATACATATTTAATTGCATGTTAAACCTGTAAATTAAATCTAAGGCCATTTGTTTCATTTCCATTTTATCATTTTAGATTTATAACTTGAAACAAACCATGTTGCATTTTGATTTACTATACATAGTACCCACATCCGTATTTAAATCACATAATAATTATTTGCATAGCCCATAATACCCTTTTAATAGTTTCTACCCTATCGGACACCCGTTTGCATCCATTTAACCTAATTTATATATAATTGCATCCCGAGATCATTTAACCCATAATAACGAGATTTTAACATTCTATATTTGTTTAAGTGTATTTTACTTAATGTTGGAACCATAACCCTAACTCTAATCGATAACCCTGCATCCATATATTTTAATCTGTACCTATTTGCATACCACATTACAATGTTCCATTTTATTGTTCCATTAGTACCCTATACTTGTTTTGTATACCCCTGCTTATTTTTAGTTTGATTATAAGCACCCACATGACATTTTGTGCACCCCTGACATGACTTGTTACACCTACTACTTGACACGATATGGTACCGTGCACCTCTTGACATGACATGATACCTATGTACTACCTGACTTGACCTGATGTACCATGGCTTTACCTGTTACCTGATCTTGTTACTAATGCCAACAAACCTGACCTGTTGTCCCTACAGACATTTCCTATTGTCTATCCAGACAAACCTGTACCTGCCTGATCCTGTGTTGGCATTAGCTCCAGATTATTTAATACCTGACTTGAACACATATAACTTGGGGGTATGGGGAAATCAATGATGAAACCTGACTTGTAACTCGACAGTTCAACACCTTTTCTGATCAGTCTTACGGGCTAGGCCATCCCCGGAGTGATGCTGCTGACATCACTCGTCATTACCTACCACCCTTTACTGCCTTGCGGCACGTCTCGGATTCAGCCCGAGAGTCATAGACCGTGATCCCGGGCACGCACGGGATACTATTGAGTTACATCGATGATTCATCAAATTGATTTCAAAGACTTGAGAGTAGTTAACCCAATAGACCAGTTTAGATTACTCAATACACATTACCCTCACTATCCTTACTTATGTCACTGTTATACCTGTTTTGCCATTTTATACTCATACCTGCATGTATTGCTACCCCTGTTTATAGTATTGCTTGATATTATGACGCACTGACATCTGGGTTTTGCATGGCCCAGATCCTCTACCTTTGTTGCAGACTGATCAGGAGTACTACCGCTGTTAGACCGAGCGGTGGGGATCCTATTGGTATCCAGTTTTACTTTCCAGGTGTTTTATTTATTGGATCTTTTGCTTCCGCATATTATATTATTTCTTGACTCATTTATTCTGGCTCATGGACATGTACTAGATAGTTTAGTTTATTTTCCTGTTCTTGATATCTCTACAACCGTAATGTGACTGTGGATGGATTTTTCCTATCCACAGGTAGCATGGTTGGATATGTCACGTGCCTATCTTAGCGTACTCTGGGAAGCGGGGCGTGACACAAATCCGGTGTTCATTTTTCTACACCATTTAAAAATTTTCGTACTTTTGGCTTTTAGACAAGAGCATTTCAAGGTATCCTCTACTATCCCGAGTTTCAAGACGTGTGTAAGCGCGTATAGTAGGGTATCAACATTCAAATGTTTGGCTTCCAGAATAGGAACTATTTTTCAGACTTATTTTTATTCTCAGATTAGTGACTTCTTTCATCTTACTAACCCTTGGGACAACAGCTCATAATTACTTATTACTAGTTCCGTTTAAGAAAACTTCTAATTTTCTTGGTTTTCTTAAACTTTTCCAATCTTTTAGATGTAATTTTTCACTTTCTAATCTCTTATTATCTTTATTTATTTACATTTTTTTTATTATATATTTTGTGCTTATGCAAAGTATGATGCAAAGTGATGCGTAAATAAGCACAAACCTCCCCCAATCTTGTTTACAACAGTGTCCTCACTGCTGCCATCTGTTAAATTTCAAAAACCTGTAGGCTTTGGAGGAAAATTTATTAGCGGGGACAAAAATAAGTGAACGTGAAAATCCTCCCCCAAACTTATTTTTGGCTCACAATTTTGAGGACGACTTTTATTTTCAAGAGCCAAAATTACACCCCCAAACTTGAGTTAAACAATATTAATCTTTTAAAATCATAAGAGGGGGGTAAAGTTTTTGGTCAATTCCAAATTTTGCAAAGACCGAAAGTCAACACCAACCATTCGAAGATTTTATCAGTGTAGTGCACCGGTTGATGGAAGAACACGTTGTATAGAGTCAAGAAGAAGTGGGGAAGAAACAAGAGGTGGGATGGAATGGATTTTCGTCTCAAATTGGAGAGACGACACCGTGATGATGATGATGGATTACTCGCATTCTCGTGATTGTCAAGAAGAAGGGGTGGATGTTCAATTTCTTTGTTTTGGAGATGATTCATCTCAACACCCGTGTTTACTAAGAATACGAGTTCATCAGCGAAGCTTTCATCGATATCCCGAAGAATAATGTCATTGGAAAGAACGGGATGATACTCAGACTCCATGAAAGGTTCAAAATAAGCATTAGATGTTGACCAGGACAATTCGAAAGAAGGGTCCGTATGTGTATAATACATCTCTGGGTCAAACAATAACGTACTAAGGGAGTCTGAATCTGTATCGTGAAGCTGTTCAGATTCGCTGCTGTCTACATCCATTAATTCGACAGAACATACATGAGCATAGGGTTCGAAGGGTTGACTTCCCAACTTATAAATGTTAAGTTCAATTGACCTATTCCCGAAGGACAGGGTCATAGAACCGTTTCGACAATTGATTACAGCGTTAGAAGTCGCAAGAAAAGGTCGACCTAGAATCACCGGAATTTGGTTCCGTGGATTTGCTACAGGTTGTGTATCTAGAACAATAAAGTCCACAGGGAAGATAAACTACCCGACTTTTATTAACACATCCCCTAACATACCCCTTGGTTTGGTGATAGATCGATCTGCCATCTGTAAAGCGCATTGCGATGGTTTTAATTCTCCGATACCCAATTGCTCATACACAGAATATGGAAGCAAGTTCACACTAGCGCCTAAATCGAGTAAAGCACGATTGATATTTTTACCCCCAATAGAAATAGAGATTGTCGGACAACCAGGGTCCTTACGTTTCTTGGGTAATTGCTGTGTAAAAGCTGTGTTTACATTACTTAACATGAAAACTTTTTTTCTCACTTGAGTCTTCTTCTTCCTAGTGCACAAGTTCTTAAGGATTTTCACATAAGCTGGAACTTGTTGTATAGCATCTAGGAGAGGAATGTTTACGTTAACTTGCTTAAACATATCCACAATCTTCTCCATTTATGCGTTAGGTTTGTTGGCCCTCAATCTGTTTGGAAATGGAGCTTTATCAATAAGTGTTGGGTTCAACATTTGTGGAGAAGTTTGTGGGGGTGGGAAGGATGAAGTGGGTGGAGGGTTCGAGCCTTGGGGAAAACGCAAAATAGGCTCGGAATAAGAAGGTAAACTAGACGAAATAGGGTAAGAAGTAGAAGTGGAAGTGGAAGTGGAAGCCGGGGTGTTAATGATCAATTCATCATTATCAATTTGTTCACCCACATGATTGTCTAGCACTCTTCCAGATCTCAACGTAGTCATAGCACTCACATGATGTGCATAGCCAGGATTAGGTAAGGGTTGAGATGGAAGCTTCCCTTTCTCTTTAGCACTCATCGCGACATTCAACTGTGCAATTTGTGCTTCTATTGTTTTAATACTCTCACCGTAGGAGACAGTATTTTGCACTAACGTTTGGATAGAAGACGTTAAAATATCATTCGTTTGCATGGAATGTTTAATGAACATGTTGAGTGCAGAGGGTGTAGAAGTACTGGCAAAAGAAGGATCAAAGTTGTTGGCCGGGTTTTGAAAATTTTGTGGTTGAAAGAGGTGCTGACTCAGTTGTGGTGGTTGCTGTTGTTGTGGAGGGACCCTTTGAAAATTATTTTGGTTTGGAACCGTGTTTTGAGTTTGGTGTTGGTTCCAAGCAAAATCAGGGTGATTCCTTCAACCTTGATTATATGTGGAAGAAGAAGGATCGTTTCTAGGTTGTTGTTGAAATGCAGCATTAGTGTGACCTTAAAACGGTACATTCAAAGGACATTCTTCCGTCAAATGTGATGGGTTGGAACAACAACCACACACAGTTTTGGGAAGTGTGTATTGGTTTAGGGAGGCAGAAGAGATTCTATTTTCTATAGCGTCGAGTTTCCTTTTTATTGCGGCCATTTCGGCTCTCATCGTGACGGAAACATCGAGCTGATTGATACCTTCCCTAGTCGATGGGTGACTAACACTTTCCTATTGTAAAGTGTTTTGGGCAAGATCTTCCAGGTATTTCCAAGCTTCACCATCATCTTTAGACAGGAATTGGCATTGACACATGGTCTCATGCATCTGTTTTGTCGTGAGATCAATACCCTTATAGATAATTCGACACAGATCCCATCTAGGGATTCCGTGATGAGGACATTGGATAAGAATATACTTGAACCGTTCAAACCATTTCCAAAATAGTTCATTGGGAAGTTGGGTAAACTGGTAGATTTCACTCCGAACACGGCTGGTCTTATGATTGGGATAAAATTTCTTAAGGAATGCTACAACGAATTCGTCCCATTTGGAAATAGAATGTGCGGTTGTGTTATAAAGCCACTTCTCAGCTATATCGCACAAAGTAAAAGGGAGAAGACGTAAACGCAGAGCATCCATAGACAGTTTTGACGTGCCAATCATAACACATACGTTTTCAAATTCGTTTATAAAAATGTATGCGTCTTCAGACTCAAGCCCGTGAAATTTTGGCAACAGTTTGATGAATTGAGGTTTAATTTCGAAATTGTACCCATTGGCTGGTGGAATAGAAAGACAGGTGGGAAGGGGACCACGTGTAGGGTAGCATCTCTGTTGGAGAGAAATGCGCGGAGGATTCTGCGCACATGCGGGTGGTGGCAGACTGGTGTTATTGAAATTCAATGGATATCCGTCCATCTCGGTCGTGGTGGGTGGTAGGAAAGAAGATGAAGAATTACCGACTCTGGGGTCGATAAAAGAAACGCGGACAAGATGGGCAATAGAATCCCGTGTCCAGCCTAACATGTGCTAAACGGTTGTAGCACAAGTGGCAGCGTTGGTGATAATTAGAGAAAAGTTGGTTTGGTGTTTGTTTTGTTTTGAAAAAAGACGGATTTTGAAAAATCAAATCATAACAAATGCACAAGCAACCCTAGATCTAATGGTCACCTAGGTCAAGTCACTAGACCGCTCCTAGACTTCTAGAAGACAAATCGCAGGATAAATTCTTTACAGTCTCTTTATCCCTTCTGTGGCCAGGTAAGTGCCAGGTAAGTGGGAGGTTCTCCACTACGTAAGTAGTGGGCCAAATTAAGTAACCACTTGCTTTAGACACACTTGCTTTAGACACCACAAAAGAAATGCGGATAAGCAATAGATTATCCACGACCTTCTTCTGTCCTAATTGAGCGCGACGGTCCTTAGAGTCTTGTCTAGATATTTTTTAGTTAATGAAGGGTGATGCTGATGCTAGTTTTGTGATTTGCGGGGCTTAGGAAGGGTAATGAAATCCCCACCTAATCTGAATTTGGTCTTTGCCCCTTAATTTCCGTATTAAAATATGCAAACAACCAATTTCAAGAAACGCAACAAAAATTTTTTTAGCGCGCTGCGAATTTTTGCAAATAACCCTGCGGAAAATGGTTATTGGACAAGATCAGAGAGAAGAGGAGATAACAAAGAATATACCACAGAAGTTTGGAACACTGAAATGCCTAAACGACGGCAGAATCGCCGCAAAAACTTCAATATGGCCGCGGATCCGCGGTGGAATGGAGGAATCAGGGTTTCAAAATTTTTCTGTTGCTTCCTGTACGCCTCTGGAAACTGTAGATCTTCTCTGAATCTTGATCTCACTGCTAAAATGATTCCATATTCCCTCGCAAAAATTCAAACACTAATCGTTAAGCACTTGAAGCGATTCTTGAATTAAAATTTGATGGAATAATAATTTTTCAACTCAAATAGCAAGAAAGAACAAATTACGCACGCATCCCCGGCAACGGTGCCATTTGATTGATCGTAAATTTCAGATCGTGTTTTGAAATGTAATCACAACCAAAAAATTTATAACCGCAATCAATAACGGTGTCGATGTAGCTCGTTAATGAATACGGATCGTCCACTGAGATGCGAGTACTTATTCTATCTTGCTTTAGATGAGTCGAAATGAAAATATAAAAGAAAATTCAAGAAATTAATTCGATATTTGATTGAGTTGTCATTTAAAGAAAATCAAGAATATATTCAAGAATTAAGAAATCAAGAAAGTGTCCAATATCAATTTGAATTATCAAGAATATGAAGAATAGCTTGTAGGATTCGATCAAATTAGTAGCAATGATGAATCTAACAATGACTTATCTTATCTATTGATGAATTGTAGCTAAGACGATGGTGATGAATGAAGATTAGGGATCTATTGAGGAAACTAGGGTTTCTCCTTCTCTATCCTTTGTCTTTTCATTGATCATCATTCGGATCTACCCTTTAGCAAAGAGAGTCATCAATTGTTTAATCCCTAATTTGCAACGAAATTAACAAGAATGTGATCTCGATCCAAATTAGGTCATTGATGATTCTTTTTCGTAAAGTTCACAAATCTCATAAGACTTAAGATTAGCATTAGGATTTAATCATCACTTGATCTACCGATTCTCTCAATTCCTTTACAAGCGGGGATTTCACTCACACACCATGAAAATTAAAGAATCATAAACGAGAAATTTCATAATGCAAGAATGTAATGGAAACGAGAATTAACAATTTATCACCTTCATTTAACCTTCTTCAAATTTACACAACTCCTCAATTCGAGATACAAGATTAAGCTCTCGATCGCTCCTTTGAAGAGGTGAATTTGTCGTCGATCTTTGCGAAGCTCGATCGCCGTGAGTCGTGGATCAGATGCGGATCTCTTGCTCTTGATGATGACCGGCATTGCGATGAAGGATCGTTGATTGCTCGCTTGATTTGTTTCTCAATGGATCTTGATTTTTCTTTTGGATCTGGATTTTGTTTTGGATCAAGTTGTGTCACTCAACTTGTGCAATGATTTGGCTCAATATTCAACAACTAATGAACAACCCTCAATCTTAGATCTAGATCCCCTTTTATAAATTTCAAATAAACCTTCCCTCCAAAGCTAGGTTGTTAGAGAGAGCCTTCTAGAATGAGTTTGTTTCAAGGAGCCTTCTAGAAGAAGGTTGTTATGCAGAGCCTTCCAGAAGAAGCCATGTGGTAATTAAGCTTCTTGAGGAAGCAAGGTTGTTGAGAAGAAGGTTCTGGAGATTTCTCGTTCTCTGACACCCTGACTCGGCCGCGGATCCGCGGCAACTCGGCCAACTCGGCTGTGGTTCCGCGACCATTTGAAGAGATCGATGTGTTATTTTTCTGGGGTGTTCTGATGTAGGCTTTTGGGTTTTCTTCTGATATCTGGAATCTTATAATTCTTTCTAAATCTCTGCTAGATTTGAATTCTTTGACTTGCTGTATTTTATCGGCACTTTTGCGATTTCGGTTTTTTGACCTGAAGAATTTTCTGCACACAATCTCAATAAAATGTGTTGTGATATACAATATCATGCGTGTATTAATAAACACATAATTTTCCATAAAGAATGTTGAATATATATATATATATATAACACTGGGTAATTAGTATTTTCCAGACAAACTGGTAATATGTGTTATATTTATATCAACTATCCTTAGATGATTAGAATAATGAGGAAATTGATGTGTTACAGATTGCATTATTTTCGACTGAACAGTAATACCTAACTTGAACACAAACTTAGGGGTAAAGGGGAAATCAAGAATGTATCCAAAGAGTAACCCAAAAGGCTATTATTACATGTTTGCCGTTTTTCCGGGCATTATGGAATATCCTGTTTGCTGTTTTTCCGGGCGTTACGGAATAATCCTGTTACCGTGGTCCCGTGGGTTAATGAACGGGGCATACGCTGATGGGTTACGATGAGAATTACATTAATTGATTTCGAAGACTTTAGATTAGATCACCTAGAAGCCCAGTTTTAGGTTGCACATCATATACACACATGTACCTCACTGTTTATATTTATGTTGTGATTTATATTCATGTTTGCTTATCTTGCTACATCCTGGTCATTACTGCTATATTGGTATTATGACGCACTGACGTCTGGATTTTGCATAACCCAGTTTCTCTATCTCTATCGCAGGCTGAACAGGAGTATTTTAGCCATTAAGCCGAGCAGTGAGGAATTGAGTTTAGTGATGTTTAGTTTAGTTATTTTCCGCAGCTTATTATCATTTCCGCTTATACATTTCTTGACTCTTTTATTTCGGCAAATGGACATATATTAGATAGATTTTATATTTTACTGTTCTTGATATCCTATAGACAGTCGTAATGTGACTGTAGAGGGATATTTCCTAGACACAGGTAGCATGGTTGGCTCTGCCACGTGCCGTAGTTAGTGCACTCTGGGAAGCAGGGCGTGACAGGGTTTATTTGGTATCAGAGCCATAGGATTTAGGATTTATCGGGTTTGGTTCTTTTGTAGTTGGGTATTAAACCCAATGCACTAACCAGGAAACCCGTAATTAGGAACATGTCCTGCCACATTACTATCTTGCCATTCTTGAATCTATAAATATCTTATTTATTGAATCTTGTTTACCGTTGCTAATCCTTTTCAGTGTCTTGGCTTCAGAATGGCGGATAGAGATTTGCGATCGTACCAGAGGCGTGTTGACGACGTTGCATTGCTTGGAGTAATACGTGGAATGCTGAAAAACCAGAAGCGGCAAACCGAGCTGAATCAACGGCAAGCCGAGGCTTTCCAGGAGGGTCTGCGGACAGTCCAATAGTCCGTAGACGCAGTAGCACCCAGGCCAGCACAGCGTGAGGGCACCGTGGCGGACTTCAGGGGGCTTGGTCCGTCCATATTTACAGGATCGGAAGAGCCGTTGCCAGCGGAGCAGTGACTAGTTGATACGGAGAATCCGCTCTTCGCCGTGCAGATTCCGGAGGACAAGAGAGTGGATGTAGTACGCATCCAACTGGTGGATTACGCTCGCGAGTGGTGGCTCGTCGAAGAGACCCATCTGCCCAAGCCGATCAGTTGGGCAACATTCTCATAGAGTTTCTTGGAGAAGTTCTTCCCGCATTCTGCTCGAGAGGAAATGGAAGAAAGGTTTTTTAACCTAAAGCAGAATGGCGGTTCCATTGATGCGCTTGCGGCTGAGTGGATGCGGCTCAGTCGATTCGCAGGACCTTTGGTTGCCAACGATACAGATAGGGCACGAAAGTTTATGCGCAACTTGGATGTGGAGATCCAGAGACACATTATATCTCTGGGATTGACCACTTTCTTACAAGTTCTCAAGGCAGCCAGGGAGCAACAGAGCTTATCGGAGAAAGCGAAGAGTACGCAACAATAAGCCGTCGTAGTACGGAAGCCGGCGTTTACGCCAAACCGAGCTCCTATACAAAGAGGCATCCCGGTGAACAGACGCGGCATTGTGCCTATGAAGAAGCTCGTTGTACCCGAGCAGAAAGGAAGGGTGTTTTGTGATTACTGCCAACGGCCTGGTCATTTCAGGAGAGATTGCCGAAGGAGACTTGGACTCTGTCTTGTTTGCGGATCAGCTGATCATACTGTCGATGCTTGTCCTTCAAAGCTACGACTGAGGGACGATGTTCAAAAGCCACCGCAAAGGCAAATTCAGGGGTAGAAGCAGATTACTCAAGGGCCTAATCAAGCACAGGCCTTTACTTTGACGGCTGAGGAGGCCAAGGAGTCGTTTTAGGTATCTTACTCGTTCATAATTTCCCCGCATTAGCATTATTCGATTCAGGTGCATCCCATTGTTTTATGTCTTCTGAGTTTATTAGTGCAAACTCGATTCCACACACGGCCCTGTCTAGTTGCTGGGACATACACACCGGGAATGGAAAGATTATATCTAGTAGCGAGTGCAAGGATTGTTCGGTGGTTATTTGCAGACGGGAGTTATTCACGGATTTCTTGGTGATTGATACTGGCAGCTATGATGTCGTCTTGGGAATGGATTTTCTCGGCATTTTCAACGCTCACATCGATTGTAGGGCAAAGAAATTGATTTTCCAGATTCCGGACATTCGGAGTTTATATTTTCAGGAGGTAGCAGATCTGTCGGGCCAGTCGAATTTAAGGCTAGGCCAACAAAAGCCAAGGAGGAAGTGCCAGCAGTAGTTCGAGAGTTTATGGATGTATTCGAAGACATCTCGGGTTTACCGCCAAAACGAGATATGGAGTTCGCGATTGATCTTGTTCCTGGAGCAGCACCGATTTCAAAGGCGTATCATCCAATGGCACTGGTGGAGCTAGAAGAAGTCAAGAAACATGTCGCCGAATTACTAGAGAAGGGTTGGATTCGCAGCAGCAATTCACCCTGGGAAGCTCCAGTTTTTCTAGTCAAGAAGAAAGATGGCACGCGGAGAATGTGCATCGATTATCGATAATTAAACTGGGTGACTATTAAGAACAAATACCCGATCCCTCGCATCGGCGAATTATTCGATCAACTCAGTGGCGCGAGGGTATTCTCGAAGCTGGATTTGCGATCCGGATATCATCAAGTTCGAGTAAAATCAGAAGATATTTGCAAGACAGCGTTTCGAACTCGATAGGGGCATTACGAGTACTTAGTGATGCCATTCGGAGTCACGAACGCACTGGTGATATTCATGGACTTGATGAACTGAATCTTTTAGCCGTATTTGGACCAGTTTATAGTAGTGTTTATCGATGATATTCTGGTCTATTCGAGGAGCTAAGAAGAGCATGCAGAACACTTGAAGACCGCACTGCAAACGTTGAGGCAAGAAAGGTTATATACTAAGATGAGCAAGTGCGAGTTTTGGCTCAAAGAAGTGAAGTTTTTGGGTCATGTCGTATCCGGAGATGGAATTGTTGTTGATCCTGAAAAGATTGCAGCAGTTCATGATTGGCCGATTCCGAAGAACGTAGCAGAGATCAGAAGTTTTCTTGGGCTTGCCGGATATTATAGAAGATTCGTGGAGAATTTCGCTCGAATAGCTGAACCGTTGACCAAGCTAACACGAAAGAAGGTACTGTTCGTATGGACGGATAAATGTGCGTCAGCTTTTGAAGCGTTGAAGCAAAGACTGACCACCGCTCCTATTTTGACAGTGCCAGATAGTTCCGGAGGGTTGGTTATTCACAGCGATGCATCTAGGAAAGGCTTGGGATGTATTCTAATGCAGAATGGTTAGGTTATAGCCTACGCATCAAGACAATTGAAGACTCATGAGAAGAACTACCCAACTCATGATTTGGAGCTTGCAGCAGTGATTTTCCCTTTGAAGATTTGGAGACACTACTTATTGGGTGAAAGGGTAGAAGTATTTACCGATCATAAGAGCCTAAAGTACGTGTTCACCCAGAAAGAGCTCAACATGAGGCAGCGTAGATGGTTGGAGCTGATGGCTGACTATGATCTTGATCTAAAGTACCATCCGGGGAAAGTTAATGTAGTGCCGGATGCGCTAAGTCAGTTGCCAGCAATACAGATGTTGACTGCACAGAAGGAGCTTATAGATGATTTCCAGAGATTCGAGTTGGAGATCGTATTACCGCATTCTTCAGGACAGTTGATGCAGCTGCAAGTACAGTCGTACTTGATCGATAATATTAAAGCAGCGCAGTCGCACGATCTAAGATTGCAGAAGTTTCGAGAACATGTAGAAGCGGGACTTCGAACGGACTTGTTGATTCATGAAAATGGTTCGTTACGATTTGGGAGCCATTTATGTGTGCCGAAAGGAAATATTCGTGAAGATGTTATGAAGGAGGCGTATAGTTCCGCATATTCCGTACATTCAGGAGGCACGAAGATGTACTGAGATCTACGATAGCATTTCTGGTGGGAAGGCATGAAAAGGGAGATTGCTCGCTACGTATCGAAGTTCTTGGTGTGTCAGCAAGTCAATGCTGAACATCAAAGGGTAACTGGTTTATTGCAACCACTTCCGATTCCTCAATGGAAGTGGGAACATATAACTATGGATTTCGTGACAGCTTTACCGCGGAGTCCAAAGGGAAACAATGCAGTTTGGGTTATTGTCGATCGATTGACCAAGTCAGCTCATTTTATACCGTTTTGAGTTGGTCAGTCGATGGAGGCTTTAGCAGAACGGTACATGCAGGAGATTGTGAGATTGCATGGAGCACCAGTGAGTATCGTTTCCGATCATGATACCCGATTCTTATCGCACTTTTAGAGGAGTTTACAGGAAAGTTTGGGGACTCGATTGAAGTTCAGCACAACCTATCATTCTTAAACAGATAGCCAGTCGGAAATAACGATCCAAACTCTTGAAGAATATTGAGAGCATGCATGTTAGACTTCAAGGGTTCATAGGAGGATCATTTGCACTTGGTGGAGTTTTCGTATAATAACAGTTTACATGCGACTATACAGATGGCTCCATTCGAAGCATTTTATGGTAGTAAGTGTCGCTCACCCGTCTGTTGGAACGATGTTGGAGAACGAAGATTATTAGGACCAGATCTTATCGTGCAAACCGTAGAGAAAGTTAATACGATCCGAAATCATATGAAGGCAGCACAAGATCGGCAGAAAAGTTGGGCCGATACAGGACGAAGACCTCCGGAGTCCGCAGCTGGTGATCTTGTATTCCTGAAGATATCACCGACCAGAGGAGTGATTCGATTTGGTAGTCGAGGCAAGCTTAGTCCTTGATTCGTGGGGCCTTTCGATATTATCGAGCGTGTGGGAGAAGTAGCTTATCGATTGGCTTTACCACCATCCTTGGCAAGTGTTTACGACGTGTTTCATGTATCTCAACTCCATAAGTATGTTCGAGATGAGACGCACGTCCTAGATCATTCGGAACTGACAGTAAGGGAGGACTTGACATACGAAGAACGACTGATGGCGATTGTAGATCGAAGAGAAAAAGTCCTCAAGAATAAGGTTATCCCTCTAGTACTTGTTTCATAGGGGAATCGTTTGCACGGAGAATCAACTTGGGAATGAGAAGACGAGATTCGACAGAAGTTTTCACACTTATTTTCTTAGATTCATGTTTTCTTGTCTTTTTTGTTCTGGAAATTTCGAGGATGAAATTCTTTTATAGTTGAGTATTTCCTAATCTTGTGGCTGTTTCTTGATAATTATTTGTTTTGGGTGCGAATAGTGTATTTGGTATCTGTGGTTATATCCGACCCGACCCGCATGCTTGAAACCCGTCTTGGTTCTAGATTACGACATATCCTTGCTAATATAGAGGATCCGACACATATATGCTCTATATATCTGTATCATATATTTGGCATCTGCATATATTTTTAGATAATACAAATATAACCAAATATAATATTTTTTTAACATCTAGAATGGCCTGCATCATACTCCATACCCTATGGCTGCATCCTGATATCGTGTTCATATCCCTTTTAATGAAACAGACTCATTTGGATTGCCATGTGCATTTACGTGTATCCGTTCTTGGGGGTATGCATTTTCTTTAACCAGACATCGCATTATGGTTTTGGTTGATACGTATATTATCCGTATTTTAAAACTAGATTTTTAGAGGTGACCCGGGTATTTTTCTGAATATATTTGATATTAGCTATAAACCCTAAATTATATATTATAATATTTTATATAAGTAAACAGTTAATATATATATATATATATATATATATAATATACTTTTAACTAAATATATGTATTTTTGAATCCTGATAAATCCTCTCTCTCTCCCCCCGGCCACTCTCTCCCCTCATATATAAATCTTTATATATTAAACCTAATATATTCATAGCCCCCCTCTTCTTCCTCACCCCTTCTTCTCTACACCTCCTCTGCCCACGACGAAAACCCAACCCCGACCTCACGCCTCCAACCCTCGCCATCGCCGCCACCAGCCCTACCTCGCCTCCATCTCCTCACCCTCATCTTCTTCATCACCTCCCTCTTCAAACGCCACCATCACAACCCCAACGTCACCCCGACCGTACCTGAAAACCCAAGAAACACCCAAGAACCCCATCTCCTCCACCACCGACCTTGTCGCCGTTCCCATCACCCTAACATCACCACCGTCACCTTCTCCATCCCTAAGAACCCAACAACCAACTTCAAACTCCCGAGCACCCACAAACCCGAGCACCCCGACCAACTCAAGAATTCCTCTGCCCTCGCCATAAAACTTTGCCGTCGCCACCACCCTCGTCTCACTGCCCTCATCACCACCATCACTATTACCTCCTCTCTTCTCCTTCATCCCCGACGAGAACCCAAGAACCCAAACCCTTGCAAACCCGAACCTCACCTGCAGCCCACACCCATCCCCCGCATCCCTCACCGCCGATCACCCACGACCTCGTCATCGTCTCTATTCTATGTCCCAGAACCACAGATTCAACACCAGAGAACAATACAACTCCTCTTCTTCTTCTTTCTTTGTTTTCTTGCTTTCTCGAATCTTGTCGTTGTTGGAGTCGCGCACGTCGCCGACGATCCAGACGACCCAGTCGTCGTCATCATCCAGCGTGGTCACGTCTTGAATTAGCCAGGTCCTGTCCTGTGCGCGCGTGTGCATTGCGACGTTTACCCGACGTCGAACGCGACATAAGTACCCCGATGTGAGATCCGATCAGGCAAGTTTATCTTGCTATATGCTATGCTACTATATTTATATCCATATGAATAAAAATAATACATGTATTTTAATTATGCATCCCATGTTATAGATTTACCGTTTTTGGATACCCGTATGCATCCGTACTGTCTATTGCATATCTAGTTGCATGCCGGAACCTCATTATATTATATTACTGTTCTATTAGTACAACGCGGTTTCTAATGTGAATCATACGTAGTCATGGTCTTATAAAACGTTATCACAGATAGATACATGTGCATCCGTGCATTAACCATGTTCCGATATTCATTACAGTTTCACATTGGATATCTATTTGATGCATATACATCACCTGACAGGTTCACGACACACTACCGACTTGTTACAATGATCTTGTTACTAATGCTAACAATATTGACGTGTTGTCCTGACGGACGTTACTTGTTGTCTGCATAGACGAAAACCTGTACCTGCTTGATCCTGTGTTGGCATTAGATTTACATTGGTAATACCTGACTTGAATACAAACTTGGGGGTAAAAGGGAAATCAAGAATGTATCCAAAGAGTAACCCAAAAGGCTATTATTACATGTTTGTCGTTTTTCCGGACGTTACGGAATATCCTGTTTGCCGTTTTTCTGGGCGTTACGGAATAATCCTGTTACCGTGGTCCCATGGGGGAATGAACGGGGCATACGCTGATGGGTTACGAGGATTCCATTAATTGATTTCGCGGACTTTACATTAGATCACCTAGAAGCCCAGTTTTAGGTTGCACATCATATACACATATGTACCTCACTGTTTATATTTATGTTGTGATTTATATTCATGTTTGCATATCTTGATACATCCTGGTTATTACTGCTATTTTGGTATTATGATGCACTGACGTCTGAGTTTTGCATGGCCCAGTTCCTCTATCTCTATCGCAGGCTGAACATGAATACTTTAGCCGTCAAGCCGAGCAGTGAGGAATTGAGTTTAGTGATGTTTAGTTTAGTTATTTTCCGCAGCTTTTATTTCTTGATGTGAGCCCATATTGGGACGTATTTTCAGATATTGTTTTTGGATATTATTATCATTTTCGCTTATACATTTCTTGACTCTTTTATTTTGGCAAATGAACATGTATTAGATAGATTTTATATTTTACTGTTCTTGATATCCTATAGACAGCCGTAATGTGACGGTGGAGAGATATTTCCTAGCCACAGGTAGCATGGTTGGCTTTGTCACGTGCCGTAGTTAGCGCACTCTGGGAAGTGGGGCATGACAGGCCGTGAAAAAGTTGGTATCAGAGCGTTGGGTTTTACCTTTTTAAGTCTATGATGACCTTGGTATGATGGAGTAGGAAACTTAAGTAGAGTAACGTAGCGTGTGTATGTTCCACGTCATATTCACGATACGATACTCCGCCTAAGTGACCTTAGGATATATGTCTTGTGATTTCTTTCTTGATTCCACGCATCCTTTTGTTTCGGTTACCGTGTTCTGACCAATTCTTGTTTCTTGTTCCAGCCACAATGCCTCTACAGATTACGAGGGCCCAGAGGACTGCTACTAGAGATGAGATCAGGGCGGGATTATCCGAGACGAGGACTGACCAGGGCGGTACGCCTACCACTCAGGAGCAGGTTGATCCTCCTTCTCCAGGAAGGATCGCTAGGCTGGAGGTGAGTATTCAGGATTTGCACTAGATGGTTGGATCATTGGTTGAGGCCATCCGGGCACAGAGGTAAGATATTGTTTCGCCTACTACGGGGACCGTGGTACTATCTACTGTTCAGACAGCTGTACCTGCCGCTACCAGGACTATCGAGGTATCACTTTCGGAGTTAATGAGGCTGAAGCCTCCGGTGTTTACTGGGATAGACACAGCTGAGAATCCTCAGTCGTTCCTCGATAGGATGGCTAGGATTAGTCATTCCTTGAGGTGTTCTGATGCGAGATCGGTTGAGCTTTCTGTTTTTTGTCTGGAGGGTTTTGTCCAGACTTAGGGTGAGTCTGTTGAGAGAGGCCAAGCCGCTGGTCTTCCTCCTATGACATGGGATGAGTTTTCGACGGTTTTTCTTGCCCGTTTCCTTCCACAGAGCGTCAGGGATGCTCGAGTTCGCAGTTTTGAGTCTTTAGGAAAGAATCCTGGCATGACCGTGGCCAAGTATGATCTCCAGTTCACTCAGCTATCTAGATATGCTCCTTATTTGGTGGACACCAAGGAGAAGGGAGTCAAGAGATTTGTGCGGGGACTTGATACACAGCTGTTCCTCTCTATTGGCGCCCAGCACTTTGACACTTATGCAGAGGCGATGGATGCAATCATGTTAGTGGAGGAGCGTATTACCGAGACTACGGCTGTTCCGGAACCGAAGTGGGTTCGTACTGGTGTATCAGTCTCCGGGCAGTTTGGTAGAGGTATGGCAGATAGAGGCCGCGGCGGATTCTTTCTAGGCCGTGGCTGCGGCAGAGGCTTGATACGGGGCCAGTTATTTAGCTCTTACCTACAGGGTCAGTAGCCATCGCCTGGATGTTATCGGTGTAGGATTCCGTACCATCTCGTCAGGTATTATACCGTAAGACATCAGGGCGGTGCAGCAGTTCTACAGGCCAGCTTACCCCCTTCACCTCCTCCTCCGCGAGCATTACCTCTTTCGCTCGTCGCTACTTCGCACTAGACAGATGCTCAGAGAGGCTATGGTCGTGGCGGTCCTGTTCAACGGGGATGAGGTGACAGAGGCAGATGGCATCAGGGTGCTGGTAAGGGGCAGGCTAGGGTGTTTGCTTTGACTCCTCAGGATGCACAGGCATCGAATGCTGTTTTGACAGGTACTCTTTTCGTATGTTCTTTCGACGCGCATATATTGTTTGACCCTGGATCCACGTATTCTTATGTATCTATACACTTCGTACCGAGATTGGATCGTGATTCGTCCTTATTAGATCAGCCCCTCGTTGTGCTTACTCCCATAAGAGAGTCTTTCATTGCCCGACACGTGTTCCTGTCATGTTCCGTTCGGATTGGGGATAGGAATTCTTCCGTTGATTTGATCCTTCTCGATATTTTAGTCTTCGATGTTCTCCTCGGCATAGATCGGTTAGCCACTTGTTATGCATCTGTGGACTGCCGGGAGAAGGCGGCCAGACTTTGTTTTCCGGGAGAGCCAGTTCTAGTTGAGCAGGGGACTGCAGTGCCGCTCTTCATAGTATGATTTCTGCCCTTTGCGCTAGTCGGCTCTTGAGGAAAGGATGTCGGGGATTCTTAGCTTATGTTCGCGATGCTGGAGCCACAGAGGTCCCATTGGACCAAGTTTTGATTATGAGAGAGTTCCCTAATGTATTTCCTGATGAGTTATCTGGGTTGCCGCCAGAGCGCGATATTGAGTTTTGCATCGACTCATCCCCGGCATGGGGCCTATTTCTATACCGTCCTATCGGATGGCCCCGGCGGAGGTTAAAGAGATCAAGGATCAATTGCAAGATTTTCTTGATAAGGGACTTGTACAACCGAGTGTGTCGTCTTGGGGAGCTCCTCTTCTGTTCATTAAGAAGGACGGCAACATGAGATTGTGTATCGATTATCATTAGCGGAACCGAGTTACGGTGCGTAATAGGTATCCTTTACCTCGCATTGACGATTTGTTCGATCAGCTCTAGGGGGCGGGATACTTTTCGAAGATTGATTTGCGATCAAGTTATCATCAGTTGTGGGTCCGGAAAGATGACATTCCGAAAACTACTTTTCGGATGCGTGTTCAGTTGATAAAACTACACATTTGTATTACATTTTTCCTACCATTTTCATATTAAAAAAGGACTTTATTATAATATACTATACATATGAGGGTTTATGTGTAAAAACATTATTTTCCATGTGTTAATATATTTTAATTATCATTTGGTAGAAAAATATATGCAAATAAATTCATTGACCAAATCCTAGTAGAACTAAGTCTACTAAATATTATTTAAGATTATTGTGCAGAATTTTCCAAGTTGTTATGCAGAATATATCAAAGAAATCAAGCTGTTGAAGAAGACTTGCCTAATTAAGAAGCAAAACTTGGAGACCAAGTCTGGAAGCAACCGAGAGAAGATTTCTGAATTCTGAAGGTGCCTAGGATTGCCACATGTCGCAATTACAAAGCCCAAGAAAAATGATGAAATGATCTCAGCCATTGGCCGCGGAACCGCGGCCAAACCCCCCTGTTGGCCGCGGATCCGCGGCATTATAGAGAGATCAATTGCTAAAAATTTGGGAGGTGAATCTATGCTATATTTTACCAAGTTTTCACCCTAAATATTCTGGCTTTGCACTATAAAAGGGCACCGAGAGCCTCTTGGAAAAGTTATCAAGCCGACGTGATCACGAAGCCCTAGACGCTCACGTATCCAGGCTGATCATCAACTGTTCGTCTACCTCCTTAGGAAAGATCGAGAAGCAACTAGTTTGTAATCATTTTCTACGGAATAAAAGTGTAGATTGTTCAAGTTGATTAATAAAGGTAGTTATTTTATTTAATTGTTTTGCATTTTACATTATGTTTTCCCTCTCTGTCTTTTCATCTTCTTCTCCCAACATGCGCGAGTAATTCTCCGCTTGTTAGGGTTCGTAGGATTAGGGTAGGCTAATGGACTATGAACATCCCTAAACCCTTTTTAAGTCCTATAAAGTTTATAAACTTTATCAAAAGAATCATTAACATCCTAATCGGGCGCGCTAGCAATTCTTTGCTAGTTCCGACCGCGATTAGAGATTAGATTAATGATTGTTTTGATAAAGGCTAGATATGAACGGAGTTCCGTGTCGAGATAAGGGTTAAGAGTGAGATTCCTTTTCCCTCCAGAAACCCTAATCTACACGCATCACCGTCGTTCTAGTTTTAAATCTATTAATGGATAAAGAGGGTAACTTTTAATTAGTCGTCCATGACTACTAAATCCTAACGAACCCTACAAGCCCTCTTATTATATTGTCTACATCTCTAAAATAATCTAGATCTATATTTTTGCATTCTTGCTTAACGTAGATCTAGAAACTTTTCACAAAATTCTTATTTCCTCCTCTCTTTTTCAACACATCTAAAGTAAGAGTAAAAGGTTCCACGTTTCCCTGAGGACGACCCGTACTCATCTCGGTCTAGCTACACGCGACACCGTTATTGATTGCGGTTAACTACAAACACACTTTTTCACATCAATCAAATGGCGCAGTTGCCGGGGAGACGTGCGTAATTTTTTATTCTTGCTATTTGCGTTGAATTCTTAGACGATTCATATCATTATTAAAACAAAACTGCAAATTGCATATTTAACGATTTGTGTGTGAATTTTGCGAGGGAATCTGGAGTCACGGACTTGAGGAAACAGGAGATCTAGGGTTTCACACTTCTCTGGTATCTTTCTTAACTCCTTCTCTCTCCTCTCAAATCCAATAAAATCTATTTTCTGCAGGATTCTTTGCAAAATATCGCCGCTCAAAAATCTTTTTGCAAAATTTTGTTTTGCGGTTTGTTTTTGCATATTTTAATACGGATTTTTAAGGGGCAAAGACCAAATCAAGATTAGGTGGGGATTTCATCACCCTTCCTAAGCCCCACAAATCACAAACCGAGCATCTGCATCAACCCTACATTAATTTAAAAAATATCTAGACCAGACTCTAAGGACTGTCGCGCTCAATAAGGACAGAGGAAGGCCGTGGGTAATCTATCGCTTATCCGCATTACTTTTGTAGTGTCTAGGCAAGTGTGTCAAAGGCTAGTGGTTTTTAATTAGGTCCACTACTGTGGTTCCTTCCCACTTACCTGGCACTTACCTGGTTACAAGGGTAGTACAGAGGCGGTAGAGGATTGATCCTGCGGCTTGTCCTTTGGAAGTCTAGGAGCGGTCTAGAGACTGGACCTAGGTAACCATAGTTCTAGGGTTGTGCATTTTTGTGTGATTTGTCTAAATCCGTCATTTTTCAAAACAAACCAATTACTTTCTCTCCTTTTGACCCCTTCCCCCTTCTTCTCTTCTTATAATTGGTGACCTAAACAGAAGAACACTTGCCGAGCTTTGCTGTCCACAACCAGATATCTCTTGTTTTCGAAATCCCTTCGGTATACCGTCCGGCTCTTCCATGTCTTTAAGAGATCATATATAACAAGCAGGAAGAAACAGTTGGCCACCTCAGTCTTGGTCTTATCAACCGTATCCTAATCCTACACCTATTTCAGTTGATACCCAGAGTGAGGAAGCTCCTAGACGAATGTCCATTGCCGAACACATAGCTAGGTCTAGAGGTCAAAGTTTCAACCCGGACCAATATCAACCATCACCACCATTGTCCGGAGAAGAGTTTGATATACGGTTTGTGGCATATAAGATGTCTGTTGAAAATAGCCAACCAACCAACCCATATCAATATTCTTCTTATCATAATATTGATCCTACTCCTACCCAAGTTCCGCAACCATTCTATTCCTATCAATCCAATCCGACTTTTCCACCTACTTTAGACAGTTCTTCTAATCGGTCATTTGGGAGTTTTAATTATCCACAGGAATTTCAATCTTATACTGAAACCCCTTATCAATCCAAGACTAGTCTGGAGCAGACATTAGAAAAATTTATAGAACTTTCGAACCAAATTATGAAGGATTTGGGTAGTAAGACCGAACTGTACACCCTTCCTAATCAAACCTCCCCATTCCAAACTGAAATCCACAACTCTAGTTTCATAGATTCATCAAGTACAATGTCTGATAAGTTGAGTGACTTTGTAGTGTTTGATTTACCCAACTGTGAAGGGTCCATTTCAAGTGAAACCATACCCAACCCTTGTGATCTCTACACCTCCACTCTTGAACCAAAACTGATTGAAAACCATACTTTTAATGAGGAGTTTGAGAATTTTAACCTTCACTTGAATGAGGTGATTGACGTTGGGGATATTTTGATTGATGAACCTGAAATTTTGGATGATTTTGTCCCACCAATTCATCAAATCCTTTCACTTCCTTGTGGTCATCATTTTGAGCCTTTAATTCTTCCCGAATCCCAAATTTGTCTTGAAGTTGATGATAATGGTATACCCGGAGATCAGACCGAAATACAGCCTCCATCTTCCACATCTGGTTTAGCAACACTCGACATACCAATTTGTTTACCCATTTCACCTTTTACTTTCTCCGGTTCTTCTTCTGTTCATATAGTTTCAGTGAGTTTTGATGAATCACAATCCGTTAATTCAAGTTCAATAATACCATAAATTCAACTTGATTTGGATATTTTTGAAAATGAGGTAGATGAGTTTTTCGAATCCTTTACCTCAATAATTTTTGAATCAAGTAGGATAAATTCTGGCACAAAACTCTTTGACATTAAAATGTTCAATCACACCATAGATAAAGGTTTTGAAGAACTTTTTGCTGACGAACTTGAATTTTTAAACAATACGGATTTTGTGATTGATCAATCTCCACCTATAGAGGTTGAACCGTCACCATTCCTTCTTCCTAATCATTCACATTCATCCTCATTCTTTCTTTTCTCTAATTTCAAACCCTTTCCAGACCACCCCTTATCCCTTCCCCACTTTTTCTTGACTCGATACAACACATTTTTCCACCAACCTATACGATATACTGATAAAATTTTTGAATGGTTGGTGTTAACTTTTGGTCTTTGTAAAGTCTTACTTTGACCAAATGACTCACCCCCTCTTAAAATGTTTCGTATTGTCTAACTCATGTTTGAGGGGGGGGGGATATTTTTGGCTCTTGAACATAACTTTTGTCCTCAAATTTGTGAGCCAAAAATAAGTTTGGGGGAGGATTTTCACTTTCATATATTCTTGCCCCCATTAATAATTTCCACCCAAGTCTACAGGTATTTGAGCTTAACAGATGACATCAGTGAGGACACTGCTGTAAACAGGTTTGGGGAAGGTTTGTGCTTATTTACACATCAATTTGCATTATACTTTGCATAAGCACAACATTTTCAAAAAAAAAAAAAATTTAAATTTTTTTTTCTTTTATAACAAAAGAGGAGAAAGTGAAAAATTACATCCAAAAGATAGGAATAGTTTAAGAAAACCAAGAAAATTAGAAGTTTTCTTAAACGAACTAGTAATAAGTAGTTATGAGCTGTTGTCCCAAGGGTTAGTAAGATGAAGGAAGTCACTAATCTGAGGATAAAATAAGTCTGAAAAATAGTTTCTATTCTGGAAGCCAAACATTTGAATGTTGATACCCTACTATATGCACTTACACACGTCTTGAAACTCGGGATAGTAGAGAATACCTTGAAATGCTCTTGTCTAAAAGCCAAAGTATGAAGGAAATAAAAGAAAATGGAGAAAATATAAAAATGGTGAAAAGAAAAAAAATGAACACTGGTTTTGTTATCGCCAAGGCAGCAATAAAAAATATAGCGAGGGTGCCTCTTCACCTAGTGCCCTAAGGCCAATTGGTCTGGAAGTCACAGCTAAGCCTTAGGTGGAGCAAGACGAGGAAAATATTATCTCCGAATCTGCAAGCACATGAGTAATCGGTCGGTTAGTACCTCAAGAAGTATTAACGGTCGCATGAAAGTGTGTGAGCAAACCCTAAATATTCACCAAATTAAAAAGTACTAAGGTAGATGGACAAGAGTATGATAGCTTGAATTGAATTCTCCGAGTGTAGGGATGTTCTTTACACACACGTAGGGGTATATGATCAATGTTTGGATGAAAGGTAGGAATGAAGAATAAAGACGATGTTTTATTGAGGGATGATGTGATTTCTAACATTTTTTCATGACTATTAAGATAGGGCTCATGACAACTGAAAAGCTAGTGTAGTTGGAAACTCTTATTTTCAAAGTCTTTCTTTTATGGTTCTTATCTTTATATGTAAATTTCACCATCTCTCTTCTGTTATTGGATTTTGTGGGTGTAATCCGCTGAAAACCCTCAGGAGACAACACTCCTCCTACTAGGGACACCTAGAGGTTTAACGGCTTGTTGCACGTGCTCAGTGCAATCGTGTTTGCCTACGAAAGTGTGCTTAGTTTTCTCCTTTCTTTTTCTCCTCTTAAATAAACTAGTTTGCTCGGGACGATCAAAGATAAGTTTGGGGGTATTTGTTCAGTTGATAAAACTGCACATTTGTATTACATTTTTCCTACCATTTTCATATTAAAAAAGGACTTTATTATAATATACTATACATATGAGGGTTTATGTGTAAAAACATTATTTTCCATGTGTTAATATATTTTAATTATCATTTGGTAGAAAAATATATGCAAATAAATTCATTGACCAAATCCTAGTAGAACTAAGTCTACTAAATATTATTTAAGATTATTGTGCAGAATTTTCCAAGTTGTTATGCAGAATATATCAAAGAAATCAAGCTGTTGAAGAAGACTTGCCTAATTAAGAAGCAAAACTTGGAGACCAAGTCTGGAAGCAACCGAGAGAAGATTTCTGAATTCTGAAGGTGCCTAGGATTGCCACATGTCACAATTACAAAGCCCAAGAAAAATGATGAAATGATCTCCACCATTGGCCGCGGAACCGCGGCCAAACCCCCCTGTTGGCCGCGGATCCGCGGCATTATAGAGAGATCAATTGATAAAAATTTGGGAGGTGAATCTATGCTATATTTTACCAAGTTTTCACCCTAAATATTTTGGCTTTGCACTATAAAAGGGCACCGAGAGCCTCTTGGAAAAGTTATCAAGCCGACGCGATCACGAAGCCCTAGACGCTCACGTATCCAGGCTGATCATCAACTGTTCGTCTACCTCTTTAGGAAAGATCGAGAAGCAACTAGTTTGTAATCATTTTCTACGGAATAAAAGTGTAGATTGTTCAAGTTGATTAATAAAGGTAGTTATTTTATTTAATTCTTTTGCATTTTACATTATGTTTTCCCTCTCTGTCTTTTCATCTTCTTCTCCCAACATGCGCGAGTAATTCTCCGCTTGTTAGGGTTCGTAGGATTAGGGTAGGCTAATGGACGATGAACATCCCTAAACCCTTTTTAAGTCCTATAAAGTTTATAAACTTTATCAAAAGAATCATTAACATCCTAATCGGGCGCGCTAGCAATTCTTTGCTAGTTCCGACCGCGATTAGAGATTAGATTAATGATTGTTTTGGTAAAGGCTAGATATGAACGGAGTTCCGTGTCGAGATAAGGGTTAAGAGTGGGATTCCTTTTCCCTCCAGAAACCCTAATCTACACGCATCACCGTCGTTCTAGTTTTAAATCTATTAATGGATAAAGAGGGTAACTTTTAATTAGTCGTCCATGACTACTAAATCCTAACGAACCCTACAAGCCCTCTTATTATATTTGTCTACATCTCTAAAATAATCTAGATCTATATTTTTGCATTCTTGCTTAACGTAGATCTAGAAACTTTTCACAAAATTCTTATTTCCTCCTCTCTTTTTCAACACATCTAAAGTAAGAGTAAAAGGTTCCACGTTTCCCTGAGGACGACCCGTACTCATCTCGGTCTAGCTACACGCGACACCATTATTGATTGCGGTTAACTACAAACACACTTTTTCACATCAATCAATGCGCTACGGGCATTACGAGTTCTTGGTAATGTCGTTCGGGCTCATCAATGCCCCAGCAGCGTTCATGGATTTGATGAAACGGATCTTCAGGCCGTTTCTCGACCAGTTTATCATCGTATTCATAGATGTAACAACCCAAACTTTCTGTACGAATTTTTTTCAAAATACATAAAGGGACACCTAAGCCTGAACACGAGTTATAAGTTTGTTTTGCTTTTGAACAGCAAGAAAGAGCTTGTAGTTCACTGGTAAAGCCTTGCACTGCTGAGACAAAGCACCCGAGTTCAAATCCCATCAGCCACATCATCTTTTTGTTTTATTTTCTTTTAATCTTTTTAGAAGCCCAAAGGTTTGCATGTACACAACACGTAAACTGAAAAGACACTGACTATTTAAACATGTGCACGAGGGTATAGGAAACGACACGACACGTGGCACCAAGACCCAACACCCCCCGTCGGTATTGACCGGTGACACACCCCAAAACCCCCGGCGCCGCCGGTCTCCCACGTCGGTAAAGCCCCCATCTTTTCACTCCTGCAACCTTTGTCCTACCCCACTCCCTCTACACTGTTTATCTTCTCTGCAATTAACCAGAGAATTAAAATACCCCTTTAATCAAATTTTTAATGCATATTTTAAATGTAATCTTTAACACACCAAACCCTAATTTCTCCTATAAATACCACACCTCATTTCACCCCTCCTCACTCACAATACTCTGCCAAAACTCTCAGAAACTTTCAAGTCCCAATAGTGTACAAGTGGAGTTAGCGAAGGGCGAAGCTCCGACGAAGTTCCGGCGACGATACAAGGAGTTTCCGGCGACGAAACAATGCCCCGAAGCATTCCGTAGTTCCTTCTCCCTCTACTCTTAACCCCAAGACAGTAAGTCCCATCTCCCCCTCTCATCTTCTAATCTAAAAACTTCAAATTCTAAAACCCGACGGAAGCGGAGTTAATCCGACTTCCGATTCGGTTTTCCTTTAAAAATCATATTTTTCTTAAACAAGAATATACCAAACTCTCATATCACATTCAATAAACATTAACAAACACCTTAAACAAGTTTCAACACAAAATATTATTATATGCAACTTCTATTGTAGTTTTACAGTAAAATACCACATACTTTCGTTTCTGACATAATCATCATAATACCTATTATACCTTTAGACAGTTCATGAGGTAATGACCTACCTCATCACAACACACATCTCTATCATAGCGCGATGAAGTTTGGAACAATAGAATACGGGAAAATACGACTTTATAAATAAATACCCTAAACTTACAAAACCGTTTTCTATAAAAAGATGTATTAAACATTTCCATGAAATTATGCCTCTACAACCCATTTTGGGGACCCCGTTCAGGATGGTGCGGGTTATCACACATCCTCGTGCCTAATAGAGCGAGATGCAGACCTTCGAAAGGAGTATTCGATCTCAATGGAATTTTTATACATTTTCTTTAGAAAATGAGATTTCTACAAGAAAATAAATAAATTATTTTTAATATATATATATATATATTAGAAAAATATCTATTCCAAGTTTTCTAAATCAAAGGAATCACTACTACATGAAAATACCATCCGAATACAATACAATTACAATATTTCAACAAAATACCATATACTTTGAAAATTAGGTTCTACTCACTAGAAATTTCACATCTATAAAATATACATCTATGAAAACCCTAAAGACGATAATTAAATGCTTGAGGAGTATTTTGAAATTATGCCAAAACTATTTTTACATAAAACCCCTTCAAGTTATACTAAATTACAATAATGACCCTAGTAAATATAGGTTTAAGCAGGACCGGTCTCTTGAGCCTCAGGGAGCCGGAGATATGGGTTCTTGACTATTTAAGGTAGACAATCTAACAAACGATTTTATCAACACGGTATTTGTCTTGGAAAAAGACACAAATTCTGCCGTCCATGTGCAACAGTTACCGATAACAAAAACCTAATTCAGGACTTCAATTTCTTTTCTAATTGACTGACTCTGACCGAGTCTCAATATAATCAATCTGACTTGAATGAGATTCAAGTATTAAACTATAATTCAACATGAATCTATATATTCAAGCTATATCAATTTATACCACTTGACCGAACCGAATCATGGATAAACTCCATCTACATGTTCATCCATTATATCCGTTCCATTTACTGATATCATGATTTTGGAAAGTCATCCATTTATACAATTTATAATACAAGACAAGACAATACAATCCATACAATCAATACATAAACACTACGGGGTTATAAAGGGATAAACTGGTACAGAACATGTTAAATGTGGCACTAGATGGCCACTTAAGACATAATTACATCTATGCCGTTGTTCCGTGGTATTATTGACGGAGCCTTATACTACGGGTTACCGAAGTCTCCGGTGTAAGTGGTACTCCTCTCGTATACACTGGCATTTTCTGTACCAAGTTACAAACAACCGCGCTAACATTATAATAAAACATTATAAAACTATACTCTCTCTGCCTATTCTACTTCTCCTTCATTTTTGGGACTTACCGAGCGATTGTTCGCTGACGACATTCCTATTTCTCTTCTACTTTGGAATGTTGTCAGGAGGACCCGACGCTGAGGAGTACGAGACCAGTCAGGAGCATTTGGAGCAGCCCCTTGAGCAGTACACCGAAAACCTAGAGCTGTAGCCACTTGTACTTATTCCATTTTTATTTCTGTTATGCCATTGTTTAGGCATCGCTTTCTATTCATGTATTTACTTTCCAGTTGTACCTGTAAAAGAATGTTTAATAGATAAAGTTGTTGTTCATTTACATTCCTGTCTCTTGTGTACTTTACTTTATATTGCTTAGATACGCTTAGAGTGTTTACTTCAGAGTAAATGCGTCGCGTGACCGTCGTGCCCTCTGCCCGTACACCGAGAAGCGGGGCGTGACAGGTTTTGTTGGTGGCCCATGCAGGTCAGCTTTGTATGGACATGCAGGTCAGCTCTGCATGGACAACCTAAGCAATATAACACAAGAACCAGCAACTGAAAACATTTTTTACAATTCATATTCCTTGAATCTTCCAATTTCATATATTTTGAATCTATCCTAATCCAAAATTTTCTTTCAAGGTTATGGATTTCCCAAACAACACCTGCACCAACTTCAACAACACTCCACAACCCCTACCAATTACACCGGCCATAGCTGCTCCTATTAATGAGCAGACGGTATTGCTTGAGGCGATCTGCAGCCTCCTGGAAGGACAGCAGCAGCAGACTGCTATATTGATGAACCATCCAGAGGCGGAAGCACCTGGGGTGAAGCAATTCAGGGATTTGCACCCCAAACAATTCTCAGGAAAAGAGAGCCCTCTAGAAGCTGAGAAATGGGCTCAAGGCATTGAAGATGACCTGGCAGCGGCACAAGTGCCAGAGATAGCTTGGGTTCGAGTTGCGAAGCTGCAGCTCGCAGACAATGCACGGGTCTGGTGGAAGGCAGAAGAAAGACGTCTCACCCATCTGATCGAATGGAGGACCTTTCGCGATATGTTTGTCGCGAAGTACTTCTCTGAGACTGCCAGATTCGACATGGAACAACAGTTCATTCACTTACAACAGGGTTCAATGTGGACCAAATCAGTGGATGAGTACGATGCTGAGTTTACCATGCTCAGTTGGTAAGATATGTCTTAATATTTCGGTTTTTTCATATCTCACATACTACATAGCTAACACAAGACCGCAACAGATTCGCGACACACTTGATACCGACTGCTGAAATCAAGTCTAGACGATTTCAGCAAGGGTTGGACCAGGAAATCCAAGCCACCTTAGCTACAGGGGATTTCCCAACCCATGACCTGGCTTTGAAAGCTGCTCGAAGATACGAGGCAGTGGTGAAGAGGAAGGGCAGACCTCAATCTGCCGGAGTGAAGCGCCCTGCCACTCAGATGGCAGGAGGAGCCTCTTCAAGGCCAACTGTTGAACCCAGGAGACCAGAAGAAACCAATAACCAGCCAGATTTTTGCTTCTATTGCAAGAGGGATGGACACTTGTGGAAGGACTGTAGGCGCACAAAAGGCCTGTGCTTAGTTTGCGGCGGATCTAATTACGGAATTGGAACCTGTCCCTATAGACGCAACTCAGCTCACACACCCACCAACTACCCGCGGCGGCCAGCTATCCAGGTTCCTGCACCTCGGCTTGCACTCCCATCTCAACCTCCTCCACAACCTACTCGCCAATTCCAACAGGCACTGAGGAACATGCCTCGAGGGCAGAGAAACATGCCCCAAGGACAGAGAAATGTGCCTCCGGTTAGGAGGAATGTATCCCGGCGTCAACCCTTATATCATCCTGTTACTTTTCATGCAATACCAGTATTCCTTTCACACTCACGATCACTAAATTGTTTTGAATCTGTTACACTTTCCTTTTACAAATTTCGAGAACGAAATTTTTATAAGGAGGGTAGAATGTAACAACCTAAACTTTCTGTATAAATTTTTTTCAAAATACAGAAAGGGACACCTAAGCCTGAACACGAGTTATAAGTTTGTTTTGCTTTTGAACAGCAAAAAAGAGCTTGTAGCTCACTGGTAAAGCCTTACACTGCTGAGACAAAGCACCCGAGTTCAAATCCCATCAGCCACATCATCTTTTTGTTTTATTTTCTTTTAATCTTTTTAGAAGCCTAAAGGTTTGCACGTGCACAACACGTAAACTGAAAAAACACTGACTATTTAAACATGTGCACGAGGGTATAGGAAACGACACGACATGTGGCACCAAGACCCAATACCCCCCGTCGGTATTGGCCTGGCGACACACCCCAAAACCCCCAGCGCCGCCGGTCTACCTCGTCGGTAAAGCCCCCATCTTCTCACTCCTGCAACATTTGGCCTACCCCACTCCTTCTACACTGTTTATCTTCTCTGCAATTAACCAGAGAATTAAAATACCCCGTTTAATCAAATTTTTAATGCATATTTTAAATGCAATTTTTAACACACCAAATCCTAATTTATCCTATAAATACCACATATCATTTCACCCCTCCTCACTCACAATTCCTTTCCAAAACTCTCAAAAACTTTCAAGTCCCAATAGTGTACAAGTGGAGTTAGCGACGGGCGAAGCTTCGACGAAGTTTAGGCGACGATACAAGGAGTTTCCAGAGACGAAACAATGCCCCGAAGCATTCCGTAGTTCCCTCTCCCTCTCCTCTTGACCCCAAACCAGTAATTCCCATCTCCCTCTCTCATCTTCTAATCTAAAAACTTCAAATTCTAAAACCCGACGAAAGTGGACTTAATCCGACTTCCGATTCGGTTTTCCTTTAAAAATCATATTTTTCTTAAACAAGAATATACCAAACTCTCATATCACATTCAATAAATATTAACAAACACCTTAAACAAGTTTCAACACAAAATATTATTATATGCAACTTCTATTGTAGTTTTACAGTAAAATACCACATACTTTCGTTTCCGACATAATCATCATAATACCTATTATACCTTTAGATAGTTCACGAGGTAATGACCTACCTCATCACAACACACATCTCTATCATAGCATGATGAAGTTTGGAATAATAGAATACGGGAAAATACGACTTTATAAATAAATACCCTAAACTTACAAAACCGTTTTCTATAAAAAGATGTATTAAACATTTCCATGCAATTAAAAACCGACCAGAGAGTTTTATCATGCAAGATTATCTTCTGAATGAAATAACCACATTTTTTTCCCGCTATCTGGACAAAAACTTTGAGACGAAGCTTAACAGGACTCGAAGAATTCAGGACGGACCATACGGTAAACCTGACTACAAAAGAGTAGAACCCAGGTTTATCAACAAGATATATCAGTTTGTCTTCCTCAATAGCGGATGTCTTGATAAATCTAGAGATTAAGTCTGCATTGCATTAATTGTTCTTTATATATGTGTGTGTTTGTATATACAAAATAATATAATGTTGATCTCAAAATTTAATGTTGATAATATGATTCATAACAATGAAGTATGTGAGGGGCATCCTAATTGGACCGATGATCGATTGGAAAAATATTTGTTCATGCCACAAATTTGACTCTTGAAACTTAAATTTTACCAAGGCAAGAAAAAACACCAAGATAAAAGTGTCAAGCTGGGATGCGCAAGCGCACAACGTGCAAAGCACGTGGTGCAAGCCGCCAGCCCATGCACATGCACACCACGTGCAAAGCACGTGGTGCATGTCGTCAAGCCGGATGCGCCTGCACACCACGTGAAAAGCACATGGTGCAAGCCGCCAAGCCCATGCATACGCACATTACGTGCAAAACACGTAGCGCAAGCCGCACGTTGGGTTGAAGTGCATTCTTCAGTATAACTTAAGTTATATTTTGGAAAATATTTTCCCATATTTCTTAAAAAAGAAAGATATATTCTTGTTAAAAAGAGATAATTTTAATATTTTTCTAAAATAAGAAAAATATTAACTCTGTTAATAGAGAGACATTTGGATCTATAATCCAACAGTGCTTATACACCTGGGCTGATCTTAAAATCAATTAGAGAAATCTCAAATGAGAGATTTTCTCTACCTGCCCAACAATCTCATCCCCTATATAAAAAACCCTTGAGATTAATCTCAGAAGGAGCAGACCCCCTCATAAGATACAGAAAACCCTAAGCTCTGCAATTTTTCTTCTTCCTCTACGAACCGAGGTAAAGGAGATTAATCTCCATTAAAAAGAATGTTAACCTTCATTAGAACTTAAGTTTTTTCTCGGATCTTTAGATCCTAAAGTCATAACCCACCTCGTCGAAAACTTAAGCTTTCAAAGAGGGATTTTTGATCTTAAAATCTAGGATTTGGGAAAGAAACTTAAGAAACCCTTTACCAAAACGATGACAAAACGTCAAGATCCTAAAGATCATCACACAAAAACTTGAAGTTTAAACTTCAAAGGATCTTATGATGTGAACCATGCATGAAACAGAAGGAGATTCTCTGCTTGAACATGCGCCGCACGATAACACGTGACCATGCACCTATATTCTTTCCATGCGCCACGTGATATACACTTGGGCATGCTGATTGATCGTGAAAAGGTATTGTTTCCCCCAATTAGAACGAAACTCTATTTCTAAGACTGAAAAGTAAAGCACCGCTTCATGAAAGAGGCTAAACACCAAAGGCAATTTATCCTTGCAAGAATCACATGTAAATTAAATCATACGATGCACCAGCACAACAGAGAACTAAAATAAAAAGAACCCTTAACAGATAATGAAGTACTTGATTAAAAAGAAAAATACTTGTTCATTATTATTATTATTACATTTAAAAAAGATCACCAAATATGGGATCGGAAAGACAAGGGTTCGCAAAAATAAGAAGAAGATTCTCCAGTTCCCTTTCTGTCTTCTCCACCACGTTGAAGCGTCGCTCCTCCCGAGAAGTAGACGCCCAGCGATCATCGCCACATTCGTCAGAAAAGGTGGCGATGACAACCCGACGAGCCCGTATCTGGCTCAGCAAGTGGAAAGAACAGTCCCTCAGGGCTTTGGTGATCAAGTGCGCTTCAAAGAAGCACTCGATCTTATCCTCGGCGGCGTTAAGCATTGCCGAGGACATCTTTACTTGAGGAGGAGGAAGATCGGCGAGCACCGAGGCAAGGATCATCCGGAGCCAAATGGAGTGTGGAGGAAGAGGAGACCCCACACGAGTCAAAAGCTCGTACATTGCAGCATCGCACTGCTCGTCCGTAAAAGAAGGGTCTACCAAGCGCGCAGCAAAACGGGGAACGATGTCCCGGATCGGCACCTCCCATGGTTGTCGGCGGGCATGAGGGCGGTTGCAAGCCATGATCGAAGAAGTTCTCTGAAGATGAGAAAAGAAAAGGCTCGGCCTTGAGTTATATATAGACCCAAGCACAGAAAATTCTGTGCACAATGGAATTATTCACAAGACCCGGGAAATTGAAATTTCGGGGAAACACAAGTTTGAATTGAAAAGAGGAGATGAAAAGATATCTCAGGTGAAGCAACGCTTCCGATTCCCCCAATCAGAGCAAAGCTCTACCTTGAAAATCTAAATTTTAATAAATGAAGCGACGCTTCAGATCCCCTCCGCTGTGCGCAGGATGCCACGTGTCAGGTTGATACATCAGCACAGCGCCCAAGCCAGTGCGTCCAATCAGAGAAAGGCTCTTTTAAAACAAAAAGTAAAGGAAGCAACGTTTCAGTCTGCGTGACACGTGTCTGCGCAGTTGCGCAAGCACAGCTGCGCAAACGCTGCGCTGCGCGACACGTGTCTGCGCAGTTGCGCAAGCACAGCTGCGCAAGCACAGCTGCGCAAGTGCTGCGCTGCACGACACGTGTCTGCACAGTTGCGCAAGCACAGCTGCGCAAGCGCTGCGCTGCGCGACACGTGTCATGCGCTGAGGCATTTGCGTAAAACAGAATTGAGATTTTAAAGAAATCTTTTCTGTTCTTGTTAAAACAAGAAGATTTTCTTCTGTAAAACAGAAGCCCTTGGATCAAAGATCCAACGGTGGGGAAAATTCCCCAAATCACTCAGAGAAAGATCTCTTTAACAAATTTAACTAATTTATGGGCACTATAAAAAGGACCCTAGACCTCAATTCAGGGGGAGGAACATTTTTCTTGAAAAATCAAGAGCTTCAAACAGAGAGAACTCTGAAAAAGTTTTAAGAAAAAGGTAAAGAACCTTCATGAAATAGAAGAGATTTCTTCTAATAGATCATTGATCTAAGAACAAGATCAATGATCTTCACATAATAAACAATGCTTTGCACTTCTTATGAACCACTGGTTCTTTAAAAACAAGAAAAACAAAATAAAGAACAGTGCTTTGTACTTTTTTTATGAACCTTTGGTTCCTGAAATAAGAAAAAAACTTGTTTTTTTCTTTGATCTAAATTAGATCAAGAAAACGAATAGTGATTTGCACTTCTTTTATGAACCATTGGCTCTTGAATCTAAAAGATTCTCAAATCATAGTGCCTTGCATTTGCAAACTACGCTGTTGCGCTCCTGGATTGGCGCAAGCCACTAGAGCGCGCCACGTGTCAGCAGCGCAGGCACAGCGCATTAGCGCAGCGCACTGCGCTTGCGCGACACGTGTCAACACTACGAGCACTTGCGCTCTCTGATTGGCGCAAAGCGCCTGATAAATGCAATGCATTTCCTAAAAGGACCAGGTCCAAATCAAAAAGACCAAGCATGCTTAATTAAATTGAGGCTCTGCATCATTTATAAATGGGCAGAGCCCTAAACAAATTGATGCTCTGCATCCTTTCTGGGCAGAGCCCAAATAAAAATAAAAAGAAATGCAATGCAAAAGCAAATAAAATGTTGAACATTTTCAACTGGACTTAGCCCAATTTTGGCCGTAAGTCCTCAAATTAAATTGACTGAGCAAGATTGCTCTCTTAAATCAATTTATAACCGGTTCGAGGGTACATCTCCGAACTCCTCTGACACATGTCGTTGTAATCATTCAACGTCGTCAGAGAGGTGACGGGTCCCGATGACCACACACACCACATGGACTGCGGGGTCCTTAAACTTGTGGACCGAAACGTCCTTAAACTAATATTTACCCCAAAATGGGAATGTTGGACCGAAACGTCCTTAAACTAATGATGGACCGAAACGTCCTTAAACTAATGATGGACTGAGACGTCCTTAAACTGGCGATGGACCACCACGTCCCTAAACTGGCGATGGACCACCACGTCCCTAAACTGGAGTATGGACCACCACGTCCCTAAACTGGAACATGGACCACCACGTCCCTAAACTGGAATATGGACCACCACGTCCCTAAACTGGAATATGGACCGCAATGTCCTTAAACTATCTATGGACCACTACGTCCCTAAACTGGAACAATGGAGCCTCCAAATGCTCTTTTGCCGGATCTAAACGATCCCGTTTAAGTCGATCTTAGCCCCAAATACGGCTAACGTATCCTTAAACATTTAAATGGACTATAAAACTCCAAATCGACTTTGGTTCAAGGGTACGTCTCTGAACTCCTCTGACACCTATCGCTGTAATCCTTCAACGACGTCAGAGAGGTGATGAGTCCTGACGGCCATATATTAAACAGATCACTACGTTAAGTTGATCTTAGTCTCAAACAGGACTAACGTATCCTTAACGAATATTTAAGTTGATCTTAGCCTCAATACGGCTAATGTATCCTTAAACTAAAAACACCAAACCCAAATCTAAGTAAATACGGATTTGGACTAATCCACGTCCTACGGGCGACGACATTACTCAGTCTCCGTATACAATCCACGGGCAACCACAAACAAAACAAACACACACGACACGAAGTGAAATTCTGGAGAAGGAGAAAGTTGTTACCGCGATGCGGTAGCATAATTAACTGCAGGGGCTTGCGCCTGCAGGGAAGAGCGTCTCCACAATCAAAAACCACTCAAGCGAGGGGGAATCTGACGAAGTTTGCTACATCGGCCGCATCCGTCTAAACCTCCGATACACGGTGCCATAAATCAACTTGGCATCTTCGGAGAGGTGGACGGATAAAACCAAATAGCATCTGCCCCGAATCTCAGGCAAGACGCCCTAACGTCGTCGGCCGTCCTTCGGAGGGGAACAGATTCTGGCACGCCCGGTGGGACCTTTTCCTCTTTCCACTCCACACTTCGTGTGTCGTCTTCGCGAACCAATCGCGGTTTGTTAATGGCTTCCTTTGGATTTTAAGTTACTAAGATTTGGTCTTTTGCCTGGCGCAGAACTCAAGCATCAATGGCTTCTAACTGCACCAACTGCTCGAAGTGCTGCTGCAACGGACGCTCCACCTCCCCCGGAGGTGTAGCATATAGGCCCCAAGCGGCTTCCTTCCTCGCTCTGCCGGTAGAACAGGTGACCCAGGCCACCACCGGCCTGTTTTTCGGGACCATGATCCCACCTACAAGCTTCTCTATGCCAATACCTGCATTGGAAGTGAACAAGAAGTCGGTCTTCGACCGGCTCACTGCTGCGACGGCCCCTGTCAACGGGTCGCCCACTACCAAACCAACGTCCTCTGTTTTCGCCAGGCTGGATCAGAACTCTAAATTGGCTGTCCCAAGGAAGGCAATAACCGCTGCTCCAGAAGTCGTCAAGGCGGCTTCCCCTGTCAAAGGGTCAGTCTTTTCAAGAGTGACGATTCCTGCTCCTGCCCCTGCTCGAGGATCTGTCCTCGACAGGTTGAATATCATCCCTCAAAAAACAACTTCAGTCTTTAAGAGGTTAACACCAGCGGCGCCTCATTCAGACAGGGGGAAAAAAGAAGCTGTTTCAATCTCCGAGCCAGTCCCAACGACTCGTCATGCTCGACGTCGCCATTGGCGACGAGTAAGGAAGGCAGGGGGCAACTCCCCCTCAGGGCTAACTCCACCGGCTCCAGTGGTGGAAGTCAACGCTGCTGTTCCAACTGGGAACATCTTTGAACTGCTGAGGAGGGTACGTAAGAATTCTCCAACCGCTACATTGAAAAGATCTCCTCCGCCCGCGGAGAGAGTTCCGGAAACAAGGCAAGAACAGCCCCCTCAACGGCTGTCCTCAAAAATATACAAGGTTTGGCGAAGGGTTCAAGACTCCGTGATCGACCCAGATCACTCTCGTCAACAAAAGAAGACGAAGGTGCAAAAAGAAAATGACCGTCTTATTAAACAGCAGAGGACAACAATCGCTAGGGTGCCCACTGTAACGGCCCCTTCAACTTCAACGGCCCACAAAAAAAGGAGGCCGGAGAAAACCCCTGCACCGACGACAAATATCAGAGGTGGTGAACCCAAACGCCCTAAGTCAGGGGGCATTGTAGTTCATACCGTCTATGTGGCGTCTGGTAAAGAGGACAGTCGCATATCTGCGGGTCATCGACCGCTTACGTGATCAGTGACCAAAGCGCAAGAGCAGCAACAGAAGCTCCAAGAGATGATGAACGCAATGGCCGCACTTACGGGGCCAAAAGAAAACCCTGAAACGTCCTCGGATGAACGCCAAGAGGAAGAAACCGACGCCGAATTCCTTCGTCGAATATTGGAAAAGAAGGACAAAGAGGCTGCTGAACAAGCAGCCAACATACAGTGTATGGGCCTCCTTTTCCAAGACATGATAGGGATGATGATACAACAAGATCCTCCGGCCGAAGATCCCCCGATCGTTCTTGGAGACGATAGGGGAGAGACATCAAATCCTCCGCCAGCTCTGTCGACGGCTAAGGAGGATACAATCTCCAAAGCTGATTTGGACGAGTACATAGCCCAACAAATACGGGTTCATTATGCGACCGAAGCAGCCGGCCAGGTCGTAAAAACGGGGCGACCATATCCAAGTTGGTACGATCAAATCAAGTACCCGCCAGGTTAGACAATTCCCAAGTTCCATGTCTACAAGGGGACAGGCAATCCTCACCAGCATGTTGCCCAGTTTAGGGCACTCTGCGGCAACACCGGCGGTGACGACAAGCTGTTGCTTCGCCAGTTTGTTGGAAGTTTATCAGATACGGCGTTCGAGTGGTACTCTGAACTCCCGAACGACTCTGTCAAGACCTTCGCAGAGATGGAGCTGCTGTTTACTCAGCGTTTTGCAAGCGCCAGTGAACGCACCCCGATGACGGCACTGATTAACGCCAGGGTAAAGCCAGGCGAGACATGGGTTCAATATGCTATACGGTGGCGGAACTTATGGTCGAAGTGCGAGCAACGCATTGAAGAAGCTCCCGCGGTGGGTATGTTTATGGGAACCCTTGATCCGCAAGCAACCATCTCGCAATTTATGATGTTTTTCAAGCCGACTACCTTCCAGGCCTTGATCGACAAGCTAGCGCAAATGGATCAGATGGGCCATAAACCCCCCCTTCCAAAGCCGGACTCCCGAAATGACAAAGGGAAGGGAAAAGCGATCGTTGTCGCTAATGCTCTACAACAACCGAGCGACTCGAAGCCGGTTATTCTTCAAAATAATATGCGTCCGTACGTAGCCCTTTAAGAGAGGCTAGGACGTTCTTACTCTTTTCCCTGCGATAAAACGAGAAGGTTATTCGAGCTGGCGTTGCGCAACCGACTCATAAATCTGCCGGATCCAAAATGTCCGTTGTAACCAAGTGATGTCAATGAGCCCAACTACTGTCCTTATCATCGAGTACTGGGCCATCCGATCGAAGATTGCTACGTTTTCAAAAATTGGCTTGAAAACCAGTACCGACAGGGCAAATTCGCGTTATCTGACAAATGGAAGGTGAATCCCCCGCAGCCCCATAACTCTAAAGGGACGAATACGCTGGGGGCAACATGCTCTGTCGTTGAAGAAGCTCCTTGGGAGGTTGTATTATCATCCAAGGCAAAGAGGATGCTAAACAATCTCCAAACATGTCCAGCGATTAGGTGGAAGAACCCGTTGGAACCGCAGATCATTGAGGGGATGTTGAAGCCGCATCCAACTCCAAAGAGCGATGGTGGTTACTCAAGCACTCGCAACCAGCCGTCAAAATCTTCGAAAAAGAAGAAGAAGAAATCTAAGAAGCCCGTGAAGCCTGGCGACAAGCGCACGGACTTGCAAAAACAAATTGACGCGCTGGAGGAATACAACCAGAAGGCACGGACTCCCATTACATTCCAAGAGTTCCTCAATCATGTCTTTCAAGAGGAAGATGAGGGAGAAAGTTCATCTGATGAATCTGAAGAATATGCGGCGAGCTGTCATGTGATTTCCCATTCGTTCATGGACGATGAAGAGACTCCTTGTACTGGAACGCTGGGGGCAGACCCTGAACCAAAAATTCTGGGGCCATCAGTTGAAGTAATTGACGCATTCCTTAATGAAGCTCGGTTGAAAAGTAAAGCTGATCGAGAACGCGAGGCGGTAATATTTGAAAGGGCCAAATGCCAGCGACTTGATGAAAGAGCTGAGACGATCCCGCTGGAGCAAAATGCCTCCACTATCGACAAAAGCAAATTCAAGATGAGGAAAAGGTTTGCTAAGGCCATATCAATGGGCATGAAGCTACCATCCTCCGAAGGAAACATCACCGGTGAAGTGGAAATGCACCCCTCCTATTGCTTATATCATCAGAAGGTTTCGCACCCCACTCAATAGTGCAAAGCTTTCGATAGATGGTGGCAAGGATATGTTGCTCATCGACAACGCTTTAAGCGGGAGAAACGTAAAACTCGTCGGGAGCAGAAAAATATGACCGAAGGGTTTAACAGAACTACCGGCGAATGTCGCATGGTTAACGCCGGGGGATCACAAGTGCCTACATTCGGGAGTGATTCTGATGAGGAGCTGGAACTTGCCCCTCTCTTTAAAGAGTCCACTTCAGGAAAAGAAGAAGAGCCGAAGGTCTGCGAAAATATCCGACTACGTAATCGCACGCTCCCCGAGAAGAATCTCGGGCCCTCAAATAGAAAAGATAAAGGGAAAGAAAATGTCTCTGAAGATATCGTCTTAGATGACCAAGTGGTGGAGGAGCTAAGTGCCAAGGACCCGCCGAAGAGAAATAAGGTGGATTACAATGTCTTAGCGCATTTGAGGAAACTACCCTCACAGCTCAGCATTCTTGACGCCCTTTTGCTATCAAAGGAAGCGAGAGATTCATTAATCAAGGCACTACAAGATCCGGAACAATTCCAAGCTTTCCTGGATGAAGAAAAGATGAAGGATGAATTAGAGGAAGTGCACACGGCCGATGTCGCTTTTGGTGATGAAGATCTTCTTCTTGGGACGTGCGAACACAATCGCCCCCTTTATGTCTCAGGATACTGCCACGATATAAAGATAGGAAAAATCCTGATCGACAATGGATCCTCCATTAACCTCCTCAATGTGCGGGTGTTAAAAGAAATCTGCATGAGCGTCCAGCACCTTGCTCGGGACAAGATCACCATCTCCGGGTTCGACTCCCAGTCATCAAAAACTCTTGGGTCTGTGATACTGACACTACGCTTTGGGCTACTCGTCACGGACATTAAGTTCTACGTCATAGACGCCAAGACATGCTACAATGCTCTGCTTGGCCGACCATGGTTACACGAGTACAACGTCATCCCTTCTACACAACATCAGTGTGTGAAATACGCTAAGGATGGTCTCGAGTATACCGTGGCGGGAGAACTGAATCCGTTTTCCGTGAACGAAGTCCGCAAATATGAAGATGCCAAATACTTCTTACCGGATTTCGAAGACACGGAAAGGTTTCACAAGCCGGAGAACAAAGCTAAAGCCACCATCCGTGTTTTCGGGAGTGATACCGAGGAGGAAGAGGAGATAGTGTATTCGGGTCCGCCCCAATACAACAAGCCAGGATCGTCCACTCCTACGTTGATCTTTGGTAGCGACTCGGAAGATGAAGTCCGTGCTGTATTCCCTGCTCGACCTTCAATACAAACGTCCGCTGATGAAGAGCAAAGTCTACAAGTCGCCATGGTGCCGCTTAAACACCGTAAGGAACTGGATGCGCTTGATATCTACAGTGTAGAAGAGCTGCGAACGTTCTATATCCCTCCCAGGCGAGAAAGCGAAAAAGCAATTCTATTCTACCGCTCTGAAGAAACCAAAGTGGAGAAAGAAATCTAGCATGGCACGGATCCTACGCTCGACATGCTTCAGCTTATCCGTCTTCCCAGATATTATACGGAAGGTTTGAAAAAGCTGCTGAAACGCCAGGGGATATCCTTCAAGCAGACCGTTCGAAAAGCCAAGTTCTATGACAAAGTCTGAAACGTTCTCGGGACTCAACGCAAACTGCCTAATGGGAGAATGGAGACAATCGGGCTTGGATACATCTGGTCAAAGAAACAAGAGCTACTACACGGCTGCTACGTCGTGTATGACTTCGATGAAGAAGCGGATGCTCAATGGGAGGACGCTAATCCTGAACCAGTGAAAGTTCCAGATGCAAAAGAGCCCAGTCCGTCGTTCGAAGAACAAATGGACAAGCTTATAAGGGAAGCGAGTCAAAAAGTCCGGGACGATCATAACCGCGAAATGGTCATCTACGAGAAAGCCAAAACGCAACGCCTCCTCCAACTGGCCGTCAAAGATGAAAAGGCCGCTCCTTGTCAACCTGTTATAAAGAAGGCCCGACGCAGAGGCAGAAATAAGTCGAAAGGCCAGAAAGGCGCTCAACAGCAACAAAGCAGGGCTAAGAAGCCACGCAAATGAGAGTCGAGCGTTATTGATCTATCCCTCATGAAGAAAATGGGTCGAGCGTACTCGTTTCCTCGGGACAAGACGAAGAAGATACTTGGTCTTGCTCTAAAACATCAGATGCTTACACTGCCGGAGTCTAAACACCCCGAACAAGCAGGTGAGGTCTCACACCCAGACTATTGCTCTTATCACCAAGTGGTAGGGCATCCTCTCGAAGACTGCTTCACCTTCAAAAATTGGGTTGAAGATCAGTATCAGCTTGGTAAGTTCGCTCTGTCCGACAACTGGAGGGTAGCGCCGCCACAGAAGCACGAACCCAAGGCCACGGAAGAAGAACCAGTTCCACATTGGGATTGGAAGCGAATTCGTACTTGTCACATGATAACAATGTCAAAAGAAGAGCCCGAGAACAAGGATGACCTTCCCTGGTGCTTCGAAAACAGCAACGATGAGGTAATCTCAGATTTCCCGCCTGCGCCAAAAGAGCTGGAAGATGGAATCCATACCACTGTAGATAACCTCAAGAAAATTGAGTTGGGAACGGTGAAGGACCCACGACCGACATTCATCAGCGAGCTGCTATCTGAAGAAAGGGTGGCTGCGTTAAAGGACATGCTTCTACAGCATAAAGATTGCTTCGCATGGAACTATTCCGAAATGCCGGGACTAGATCCAGAAATTGTTGTGCATAGATTGGCGATATCTCCGGACGTCAAACCAGTCAAACAGGCGCCGAGAAGAATGCGGCTCGAGCTTGATATGTGTATCAACGCCGAGGTCAAGAAGCTGATCGACTCTGGCTTCATCCAGGAAGTTCAATACCCTGAATGGATCGCCAACATCGTCCCGGTAATGAAGAAAAATGGGACCGTGCGCATATGCGTAGACTTCCGGGATCTTAATAAAGCTTGCCCGAAGGACGATTTCCCAGTGCCAGTCACCGAATTGATGATAGACAATACATCCACTCACGAGGTTTTCTCCTTCATGGACGGCTTGTCAGGATATAATCAGATAAAAATGCATCCCGAAGACCAGAAGCACACCGCCTTCAGGACTCCTTTGGGTATATTCTGCTACAAGGTGATGCCCTTCGGTTTAAAGAACGCCGGCGCCACCTACCAGAGGGCCATGACGAAGATCTTCGATGACCTTATACACGAAATCATCGAATGCTATATCGACGATCTCGTGGTTAAAAGCAAATCATACGAGGAACATCTCGAGCATTTGAAGACCGTATTTCAACGCCTTCGACAATACAACTTGAAGATGAACCCTCTCAAGTGTGCATTCGGAGTTTCCTCGGGCAAATTCCTGGGGTTCATCGTCCGACACCGAGGTATTGAGATAGATCCGTCAAAGATCAATGCGATCATGGAAATGCCTCTGCCAAGGACCCTCAAACAGCTACGGTCTCTCCAAGGGAAGCTCGCATATATACGGCGATTTATAGCCAACCTTTCAGGAAAGTGCCGTCCCTACAGCCACCTGATGAAGAAGGGAACCCTGTTCGTTTGGGACCAAAAATGCCAAAGCGTGCTAGACGAGATCGAACAATACCTGCAGAACCCGCCGGTGTTGGCTGCTCCGGTCAAGGGAAAGCCCCTCATTCTTTATACAACCGCTCTCGAAGGCTCCTTAGGCGCACCATGGGCACAAGAGAACGATCAAGGGAAGGAAAGAGCATTTTACTACTTAAGTCGAGTTCTACTGGGGGCAGAAAGCAACTACCCCCGCATTGAAAAACACTGCCTGGTGTTAATCTTCGCGATAACAAAGCTTAGGCACTATGCGTTGGCGCATGAGGTCCGTCTCATTTCAAAGGTGGACCCCCTTAAATATTTGATGTCGAAAGCCATATTGACAGGACGACTTGCTAAATGGGCCCTGCTCTTGATGGAGTTCTCGATAACGTATCAACCTCTCAAGGCAGTGAAAGGCCAGGCCATCGCCGACTTCCTCGCTGAACATTCGATACCCGCCGATTCTCCTCTGAATTGCGATCTTCCAGACGAACATGCGTTTGATGCGATCGACGGTGATGATACCCAATGGGAGCTTTATTTCGATGGAGCATCTTCCATGAAGAAACGCAAACAAAGTGCCCCTATAATCAAATCGGGGGTAGGACTCATCTTTGTAACTCCACAAGGTGGGATAATGCGTTTTTCCTTCTCCCTAACAGAGCCGAGGACAAACAATGAAGCCGAATACGAAGCTCTGATAGCAGGCCTCGAGATCGCCATCGACATGGGAATTGAAAACCTCCTCATATATGGAGATTCCCAGCTAGTCGTTAGTCAAGTAAACTACGACTATCAAACATGCAAACCGGAGTTGGTGAAGTATGGTGAAAAGGTGCAACAACTGTTGACCCAAATTCCCTCCTGCACTTTGGAGAACATACCGCTCGCGGAAAACAGCAAAGCAGACGCGTTGGCCAAACTTGCTAAAGAACTGGCTGACGAGAACCTCGATGACGTTAGAATCGTGGTACAAAGCCGTCGGGTGCTTGCCCCAGCAGGAATTTCTCCGGAATCATCCGAAGAGAAGGGAGCGACTGAACAGACGACCTTGCAAATAGAAGACCGGGAAAAGGCTGAGGATTGGAGGGAAGTCTTCATAGACTACTTTAAGTCCCACCAAATGCCTGAAGAAGCGTCCACAAGACATCAGCTCATGAAACGAGCTCTGTCTTTCGCCTTCGTCAATGATACTCTGTACAAGAGGTCATTTGATTCTCTGTGGCTGAGATGCTTAGGACCTGACGAAGCGAAAAGGGTCGTCCAGGAAGTTCATGACGGACTCTGCGGTTCTCACCAAGCAGGCCCAAAGATGAAGTTGAAGATCAAACGGATGGGCTACTACTGGCCCACGATGATTCAGGATTGCCTCGAATATTCGAAGTAATGCCACTCATGCCAAATTCATGGGGATTTCATCCACCAGCATCCAAATCCGCTCCATCCAGCGGTGGCTAGCTGGCCATTCGAAATGTGGGGAACTGACATAGTCGGCCCCATCGAACCAGCATCATCCAGGGGACACCGTTTCATCCTGGCAACGACTGACTATTTCTCCAAATGGGCAGAAGCAGTACCGTTGAGGGAAGTGAAGACGGAGAATATCCTCCATTTCTTCAAGACGCACGTCCTATATCGGTTTGGAACTCCATGACGGATCATCTCCGATAACGGGCCAGCTTACAGAAGCCACAAGATCAGTCAATTCGCACAGCAACACAATATAGACTGGAGATATTCCTCGGTTTATAATCCACGAGCTAATGGTCTAGCTGAAGCCTTCAACAAAACCTTGACAAAGATCATGAAGAAAACGGTGTTACGAAATAAGAAAGACTGGCACGAAAGACTGCAAGAAGCTCTCTGGGCGTATCGAACTACGTTCAAGACGGCCACAAACACAACGCCGTACGCGTTGGTATTCGGTACGGAAGCAATACTCCCCCTCGAAATAGAGTTACCCTCTCTAAGAGTGACAGTCCACTACGAGCTAACAGATGAAGAAAATGCTCACCTTCGGCTTGAGGAGCTCGATGCCCTTGATGAAACCCGGCTCATAGCGCAACAAAATCTGGAGGCCTATAAAGCAAAGATGACGCGCTCATATGAAAGATTGACCCGACCGAGGACATTCCGCCAAGGCGAACTTGTGCTAGTGGTCAAAAGGCCTATGATTCCCAATCGCGCCAAGCAGGGAAAATTCGAGCCAAACTATGAAGGCCCGTACATCATAAATAAGGTCTACCAGGGTGGGGCCTATCTACTCATGGACATGCACGGTGAAAGGCCTTTCAGGCCGATAAACGGTCGCTTCCTAAAGAGATACTACGCTTAATGAGCCACAACCTAGGTCAATGGTAGATGACGACGACTATGTCCGCTCGCTATCTTCCTAAGCTCAAGCTTTATAAGCAGTAGACGGCCTTCTCCATGACGGACCGAAACGTCCTTAAACTAATAGCGGACCGAAACGTCCTTAAACTAATACCGCAGCATCCGTAGGCTGACAAAAAAAAATATAAAAAAAAATATAAATAAATAAAAACGGTATGTCCATAAGCAAAGAAGGGCACGGATGAAAACCCGAAAGGGCTCCGTGAGTAAAAACAGCAGGACTACCGGCGAGTGTTCGTGAAAACCCGAAAGGGCGCGACCTCGTAAAAAAAAGAGAAAAAGAAAATAAATAAAAAATAAAATAAAAACGGTATGTCCATAAGAAAAATGGGCACGGATGAAAACCCCGAAAGGGCTCCGTGAGTAAAAACAGCAGGACTACCGGCGAGTGTTTGTGAAAACCCGAAAGGTCGCAATCTCGTTAAAAGACACTTATAAGGTCCTCTCGACCTTGTAAGGAGAAACCACCCGCGTGAGATCCTTACGACTCATAAGGGAGAAACACACTTAGGGATCCCCACGATTCCCAAGGAGGAAATACACTTGCGAGATCCTCATGACTCGTAAGGAGAACTCTCTTATGGGACCCTCACGGCTCATAAGATTTGAAAGTCTTAAGTTACAGAGACCTAAAACTGTGCTTAAACAACCCCCACAACTTCCAATATTGCCCTACAAGTGGCTCAATACTGGCCCTTGTATACAATCCACGGGCGCGAATAAACATTCCCCAAACCAAGTTTCATCCGTGATTGGGGATATGTTCGTATGTTGAGCGACCCTTGTAAATCCTCTCGATCTACAAGCAGAAAACCCTCCTGTAGGATCCTTACGACTTACAGAGGAACATGCACTTAGGAATCCTCACGATTCCTAAGAAGAAAATACACCTACAAGATCCTCACGACTTGTAGGGATAAATACCTTTGTGAGACCCTTACCGCTCATGAAGTTAAAAGCCTTAGTCGACAGGACCTTAACCCTATTCGCTAAGCCACCTTTGTTCGATATCGACGGAGGCAAATGATGATTCGCTCCTGGCAATATCCCAGTTGTAGCGGTGCTGATGACGAAATCGGTGTCTAATTTCAGGTTTACGGTGAGAAACCGGTAGGCCGCACATGCATACGAAATAGCCGAAATGATAGGGCAACTTGCAATAAAAAACAACAAGTAAAATGTATGCATGCAAAATAGCCGAAATGATTGGGCAACTCGCAATAAAAAGCAGCGAGTGAAAACAAAATAAATAGCCGAAATGATTGGGCACCGCGAAAAATAGTCGAAATGATTGGACAATCGCGACCTTCGTGATATGAAAGCTGAAATGATAGAGCATCGCGGAAATAAAACAAAAAAAATGATGATGATAAAACTTTGGCCCTACAGTTAAGATCACATCGATCCCTGTATACAATCCAAGGGCGCAAACGAAGAGGGAACCATACTTTCCCAACAGGCTCCGCCAGAAAACGAAGCCAAATCTCGACGGTTCATCCTAACTCCGAAGAAACCAGTGTCTTCGGCAAATTCCTCAACTCAGGGAAACAAACAATCCTTGACGAGAGCCTCCTGATCCGCGTCGACTCGCAGAGCAACCGGTGTCTCCGTGGGAAATTCTCGACTCGTTTCAACACCAGGGAAACAAATAATCCTTGGCAAATACCTCGACTCAGGGAAACAAACAATCCTTGACAAGAGCCTCCTGATCCGCGTCGACTCGCAGTGCAACCTGTGCCTCCGTGGGAAATTCTCGACCCGTTTCAACACCAGGGAAACAAATAATTCTTGGCGCTAGGGAAACAAATAATCCTTAGCAAATATCTCAACTCAAGGAAACAAACAATCCTTGATGAGAGCCTCCTGATCCGCGTCGACTCGCAGAGCAACCAGTGCCTCCGTGGGAGATTCTCGACTCGTTTCAACACCAGGGAAACAAATAATCCTTGGCGCTAGGGAAACAAATAATCCTTAGCAAATATCTCAACTCAAGGAAACAAACAATCCTTGATGAGAGCCTCCTGATCCGCGTCGACTCGCAGAGCAACCAGTGCCTCCGTAGGAAATTCTCGACTCTTTTCAACACCAAGGAAACAAATAATCCTTGGCGCTAGGGAAACAAATAATCCTTAGCAAATATCTCAACTCAGGGAAACAAACAATCCTTGACGAGAGCCTCCTGATTCGCATCGACTCGCAGAGAAACCAGTGCCTCCGTGGGAAATTCTCGATCCGTTTCAACACCAAGGAAATAAATAATCCTTGGCGCTAGGGAAACAAATAATCCTTAGCAAATACCTCGACTCAGGGAAACAAACAATCCTTGACGAGAGCCTCCTGATCCCTCGACTCGCAGAGCAACCAGTGCCTCCGTGGGAAATTCTCGACTCGTTTCAACACCAAGGAAACAAATAATCCTTGGCGCTAGGGAAACGAATAATCCTTAGCAAATATCTCAACTCAGGGAAACAAACAATCCTTGACGAGAGCCTCCTGATTCGCATCGACTCGCAGAGAAACCAATGCCTCCGTGGGAAATTCTCGATCCGTTTCAACACCAAGGAAACAAATAATCGTTGGCGCTAGGGAAACAAATAATCCTTAGCAAATACCTCGACTCAGGGAAACAAACAATCCTTGACGAGAGCCTCCTGATCCGCGTCGACTCGCAGAGCAACCAGTGCCTCCGTGGGAAATTCTCGACTCGTTTCAACACCAGGGAAACAAATAATCCTTGGCGCTAGGGAAACAAATAATCCTTGGCAAATACCTCAACTCAGGGAAGCAAACAATCCTTGATGAAAGCCTCCTGATTCGCGTCGGCTCGCAGAGAAACCAGTGTCTCCGCGGGAAAATTCCCGATTCGTTTCTACTTGCAAGATGAAGCCTCAGGCAGCAGGGACTAAAAAAAAAACTTGAGTCCTGAACAATGGGACCCTGCAAGTCGATCTAAAACAGCCTCTTGCATACTATTCACGGGTCTCACTCTCCAAAGTCGAGTTTCGACAAGGAGGGAAACAACCGCTTACGGGTCCTCTCGACTCGTAGGAGGGAAGAATTCTCTTATAAGATCCTTACGACTTATAAGAGAAAACGCACTTAGGAGTCCTCACGATTCCTAAGGAGAAAACACACCTACGAAATCCTCTCGATCCGTAGGGAGAAAAATCTCTATGAGACCCTCACGGCTCATAGAGTTGAAAAGTCTTAGGCGGCAGATCTGAACCTGCGGTTTAAGCCATTGCTATCTCTTGGAAAAATATAGACGCTTACTTTATTATCGGTCAAATGTGTTTATCAAGACAACATGCCGATAATAAGAGAAAGAAGAAAGCAACAAAAAGAGCATCCAATTTACATTTGATTAAGCGTTCGAGACACACTCATTCATGCATAAGCAAAAGACTCAGAACGAAAAATAAAGACAAGCTGGGATAAAAAAATTTCCATTAATATTGCCAAAGTTCTTACAATCATAAAAGCAATAGACGAAAAACATTATTACAATGGAATAACCTCAGATATAGGGCACGGGTTGAAGAATTCAAAAGTAAGGCCATTCAGAGTTCTTCTAGCCTTTCGGATTATTCTCGTGCGCAACCTCTCGCGCTCCTGTGTGTCAAGATCCTCAGCAAGTCCACCCGGTCTTCGGTAAGCAGCAACTATCGTCGTCTGCTGGAAAATTTGATGCAGAATGTCGATGAGGCAATCTCGCCGTTTCTTCGAGATCAGACCCGACAGGTACACTGAATGCACCTTGTCTTCGGCATCATCCAGCGCATTGAGCGGTAGGGCCTCATGGAACCCCGGGAGTGCCCTCCAAATCGCTCCCAACACGACTTTCAAGAGAGCAGAGCGGCGGGGGAGCAACCAACCGAGACGTGCGTTCAGACGACCCATGACCTCCGCACACTGGGCATCCGTAAACTCCTGGTTCTGATGATGGCCCTGTGCACGGATATCCTCGTAGGTGATGAACTCGTGCAAACTGTATAGACGCACCGCCATTATAAATGGAGGAAACATCACAGGAAGATTAGCGATAAAAAATACACAGAGAGTTAAACTTCTTGAGAGCAAAACTCTATTAATTAAGATTGATTTAATTCAAGACTAATTCTTACTTAAATAGTTGCTGTTTAGGAAAATATAACTCGAAGAGTTCTTGAAGGCGAGAGCAAAGCTCTGAAGTTTCTGAAAATGAAAATTTTAAAGATGATAATCGTCTGTGCAGGACCAAAGGTCCTATTTATAGGCATCAAGTGCCCTTTCAACTTCCAAAGGTTGCCATAACGGTTGGAATTCTGACACCGTTGCGCACGCATTTGGAACCATGCAAGTGCAACGGTGGGGGGGGGGGCATTTGTTTCCCCCAATTAGAACGAAACTCTATTTGTAAGACTGAAAAGTAAAGCACCGCTTCATGAAAGAGGCTAAACACCAAAGGCAATTTATCCTTGCAAGAATCACATGCAAATTAAATCATACGATGCACCAGCACAACAGAGAACTAAAATAAAAAGAACCCATAACAAATAATGAAGTACTTGATTAAAAAGAAAGATACTTGCTCATTATTATTATTATTACATTTAAAAAAGATCACCAAATATGGGATCGGAAAGACAAGGGTTCGCAAAAATAAGAAGAAAATTCTCCAGTTCCCTTTATGTCTTCTCCACCACGTTGAAGCGTCGGTCCTCCCGAGAAGTAGACGCCCAGCGATCATCGCCACATTCGTCAGAAAAGGTGGCGATGACAACCCGGCGAGCCCGTATCTGGCTCAGCAAGTGGAAAGAACAGTCCCTCAGGGCTTTGGTGATCAAGTGCGCTTCAAAGAAGCATTCGATCTTATCCTCGGCGGCGTCAAGCATTGCCGAGGACATCTCTACTGGAGGAGGAGGAAGATCGGCGAGCACCGAGGCAAGGATCATCCGGAGCCAAATGGAGTACGGAGGAAGAGGAGACCCCACACGAGTCAAAAGCTCGTACATTGCAGCATCGCACTGCTCGTCCGTAAAAGAAGGGTCCACCAAGAGCGCAGCAAAACGGGGAACGATTTCCCGGATCAGCACCTCCCATGGTTGTCGGCGGGCATGAGGGCGGTTGCAAGCCATGATCGAAGAAGTTCTCTGAAGATGAGAAAAGAAAAGGCTCGGCCTTGAGTTATATATAGACCCAATCACAGAAAATTCTATGCACAATGGAATTATTCCCAAGACCCGGGAAATCGAAATTTCGGGGAAATACAAGTTTGACTTGAAAAGAGGAGATGAAAAGATATCTCAGGTGAAGCAACGCTTCCGATTCCCCTAATCAGAGCAAAGCTCTACCTTGAAAATCTAAATTTTAATAAATGAAGCGACGCTTCAGATCCCCTCCGCTGTGCGCAGGATGCCACGTGTCAGGTTGATGCGTCAGCACAGCGCCCAAGCCAGTGCGTCCAATCAGAGCAAGGCTCTTTTAAAACAAAAAGTAAAGGAAGCAACGTTCAGTTGCGCAAACGCTGTGCTGCGTGACATGTGTCTGCGCAGTTGCGCAAGCGCTGCGCTGCGTGACACGTGTCTGCGCAGTTGCGCAAGCACAGCTGCGCAAGCGCTGCGCTGCGCGACACGTGTCACGCGCTGAGGCGTTTGCGCAAAACAGAATTGAGATTTTAAAGAAATCTTTTCTGTTCTTGTTAAAACAAGAAGATTTTTTTCTGTAAAACAGAAGCCCTTGGATCAAAGATCCAACGGTGGGGAAAATTCCCTAAATCACTCAGAGAAAGATCTCTTTAACAAATTTAACTAAGTTATGGGCACTATAAAAAGGACCCTAGACCTCAATTCAGGGGGAGGAACATTTTTCTTGAAAAATCAAGAGCTTCAAATAGAGAGAACTCTGAAAAAGTTTCAAGAAAAAGGTAAAGAACCTTCATGAAATAGAAGAAATTTCTTCTAATAGATCATTGATCTAAGAACAAGATCAATGATCTTCACATAATAAACAGTGCTTTGCACTTCTTATGAACCACTGGTTCTTTAAAAACAAGAAAAACAAAATAAAGAACAGTGCTTTGCACTTTTTTTATGAACCTTTGGTTCCTGAAATAAGAAAAAAACTTGTTTTTTTCTTTGATCTAAATTAGATCAAGAAAACGAATAGTGCTTTGCACTTCTTTTATGAACCATTGGTTCTTGAATCTAAAAGATTCTCAAATCATAGTGCCTTGCACTTGCAAACTACGCTGTTGCGCTCCTGGACTGGCGCAAGCCACCAGAGCGCGCCACGTGTCAGCAGCGCAGGCGCAGCGCATTAGCGCAGCGCACTGCGCTTGCGCGACACGTGTCAACCCTACGAGCACTTGCACTCTCTGATTGGCGCAAAGCGCCTGATAAATGCAATGCATTTCCTAAAAGGGCCAGGCCCAAATCAAAAAGACCAAGCATGCCTAATTAAATTGAGGCTCTGCATCATTTATAAATGGGCAGAGCCCAAAACAAATTGATGCTCTGCATCCTTTATGGGCAGAGCCCAAAACAAATTGATGCTCTGCATCCTTTATGGGCAGAGCCCAAAACAAATTGATGCTCTGCATCCTTTATGGGCAGAGCCCAAATAAAAATAAAAAGAAATGCAATGAAAAAGCAAATAAAATGTTGGACATTTTCAACTGGACTTAGCCCAATTTTGGCCGTAAGTCCTCAAATTAAATTGACTGAGCAAGATTGCTCTCTTAAATCAATTTATATCCGGTTCGAGGGTACATCTCCGAACTCCTCTGACACATGTCGTTGTAATCATTCAACGTCGTCAGAGAGGTGACGGGTCCCGACGACCACACACACCACATGGACTGCGGGGTCCTTAAACTCGTGGACCGAAACGTCCTTAAACTAATATTTACCCCAAAATAGGAATGTTGGACCGAAACGTCCTTAAACTAATGATGGACCGAAACGTCCTTAAACTAATGATGGACTGAGACGTCTTTAAACTACTGATGGACCACCACGTCCTTAAACTGGCGATGGACCACCACGTCCCTAAACTGGAACATGGACCACCACGTCCCTAAACTGGCGATGGACCACCACGTCCCTAAACTGGAATATGGACCACCACGTCCCTAAACTGGAATATGGACCGCAATGTCCTTAAACTATCTATGGACCACTACGTCCCTAAACTGGAACAATGGAGCCTCCAAATGCTCTTTTGCCGGATCTAAACGATCCCGTTTAAGTTGATCTTAGCCACAAATACGGCTAACGTATCCTTAAACATTTAAATGGACTATAAAACTCCAAATCGACTTTGGTTCAAGGGTACGTCTCTGAACTCCTCTGACACCTATCGTTGTAATCCTTCAACGACGTCAGAGAGGTGATGAGTCCTGACGGCCATATATTAAACAGATCACTATGTTAAGTTGATCTTAGTCTCAAACAGGACTAACGTATCCTTAACGAATATTTAAGTTGATCTTAGCCTCAATACGGCTAATGTATCCTTAAACTAAAAACACCAAACCCAAATCTGAGTAAATACGGATTTGGACTAATCCACGTCCTACGGGCAACGGCAATACTCAGTCTCCGTATACAATCCACGGGCAACCACAAACAAAACAAACACACACGACACGAAGTGAAATTCTGGAGAAGGAGAAAGTTGTTACCGCGATGCGGTAGCGTAATTAACTGCAGGGGTTTGCGCCTGCAGCGAAGAGCGTCCCCACAATCAAAAACCCCTCAAGCGAGGGGGAATCTGACGAAGTCAGCTACATCGGCCGCATCCGTCTAAACCTCCGATACACGGTGCCATAAATCAACTTGGCCTCTTCGGAGAGGTGGACGGATAAAACCAAATAGCATCTGCCCCGAATCTCTGGCAAGACGCCCTAGCGTCGTCGGCCGTCCTTCGGAGGGGAACAGGTATGTCTATGTGTGTTTATAAATACCGCAATCAAGAAGGTGTCACAAATAACTAGCCGCGATGAGTACGGATCGTCCAATGGGAAACGGTGAACTGTTTTTCTTGTTTTAGACGAGTTGATAGAAGAAAGGTGAGATTGCTATCGTTTATTATTAAGAAGATTAGAAAAGTTTATAATAGAAGGGCTTGTAGGGTTTATACGATTTAGTAATTAATGGATGGAGTTTTTAAAATTAATTTTTTTAATCTTTTAATTATTTAGTACTAAAGAAATAGCGATGAATGTGGATTAAGGTTCTTGGAGGGAATAAGGGTTTCCCTCTACTGACCCTTGTCCTTCCATTGATCCCTATTCATCTTAAGCTCTTAATAAAACGATTATTAACGAATCTCAAATCGTAGTTGTGACTATCATGAATTGATAGCGCGCCCGATAAGAGGGTTAATATTCATTTTGCTAAAATTTATAAAAATTAAAACTTTAAAAAGAATTCAAGTTATTTTTCATTCATTTGTCTACCCTATCCTACAAGCCCTAACAAGTAAGAACTTACTCGCTCATGGAGATTAATGAAGTAAAAGAAAGGTGGAAGAAAACGGAACGCATAATTAAAATTAAAAATGCAGAAAGAAAATGCAAAAAGTAATTGCGGAAAGTAATGTGAAAAGTAAATGCAGAAAGTAAATGCGACAAAATTAAAAGAAAAAACTGTTAGTGTATATGCCCTAGAGGCCATTACTGTATCATACTAGTTTGTATATTACTTAATGGAAGCTTGCGATATTCACCTTGTATATACAATCTTACTCAAAATAGTAGTATGCTACTTGGTTTGTTTCTACTTCAATGTGTACATGCGTTTATTTTAGTATATCACCTATACACATTAGTGGAGCCCTTAGGATCTTTGCTTGATTACCAGCGTTGTGATGGCAGTCGCACTAGTGGGGGCTGGGTAATCTACAAGCACATCCTTATGCAGGTCCCTAGTCGCAGGACTATCGAGACAGGGCATCGATACTCCGGAGTAGACTAGCGTATGCGCTTCTCATCCCAGTGTGGGAGATGGTCTGTCCCACAGCCATCAGTACGTCGTACTGGAGATAGTATGCGGGTGCTCGTTGGGTTACGAGTACACTGGACATGACTCGTCGGGAACTGACTGGTTGGTATTATACCTATCGTCAGTTATCAGTTCCCAGGTGACATGAGTACAGCTTAGTCCGCTGACTTGACACTGTCACTTCGCCTCGAGTGTGTTCCCACTGTACTTTGATTACTACCCTACCACGGCTCAAAGGAGTCGTGCAAACAGGTAGTAGTTGGGTGCAGTCCCGAAGCATTTGGAGGTAGTAACGGTTAGACAGGATTCGTCTCTCCCGGTATTGGGGGTTGACATCGCGCTGTGTCTAGGAGAGCCATTACACGAGTAGTCCCTGGCCAGGGCAAGCGAGATATACTGGTAGGCTTCCAGTGTTATCTCAGGGTGTTTTGGGCTTCACTCCGACACGACTTGTACCGCTATTAGGGGACTGACGTTTACCGCCCCCCTAGGCCCGCTATGCGATGTATCAGACGAACAGACCGGACTGTACGGAGACTGTCACATTCAGGCTCAGTAGGAGTTCAGATGGGTTTCACCTCATCAGTCTTCTTGTCGGCATCTACCTGGGGACCGTTACGCACAGCTAGTGCCGCTTGCGGTCTGTGGTTAAACCCACTGTCAGCGTAGTGTCGAGTCTTTAGAGTCCCACACAGAAAGCTATTCGCCTTTAGGCAAAAGAGTAGAGGTCGCATGGTTTTGCGACAGGTCGCATGGTTTTGCGGCAGGGTTCGGTCACATCCGTGCACTTGTGCACGTTTAGTGTCCGGACAGTTAACACTAGCGGGCTTTGGTTTAAGCCAGATCCTAGTGTACGTTTTGGGATTGATTTTATCCAGTATGTATTCGTGTTCCTCGGAACGCGGATGCGGGTGTGTATGCACAGTTGACGGAGAGACAGAGGCAGAGGATTCTCACTAGGGTTGCCGACTGTTGACTGTTGACCATTGACTTCTTGCTAAACCCTAATGAGAATATGATATATGATTAACAATAATATTAATTAAGTATTATGGTGACATGGTTGTTGAGGGGTTGACTTTGTTGACTTGTTGACTTTGTTGACCGGTTGACTAGGTTGGACTAGTTGACCATCATGATGACAATGGCTATCATTTCATGGCAAAGACTTTTTGCTTGCTTGTTCTCTTGTGAAAAATGAGTGCATGAAATGATATGGCTATTGTAGCTTAAACCATCACATAATACTTGATTGCTATGTTTTGTTATGATGGCTTTGGATTATGAGAGCCGAGAGAGAAAAAGTCTTTCTCATTCTATCATTTTCATTCTCTCTCTTGTTCTTGAGCTCTCATCTTCTTCCTCTTGCTCTCCCTCTCTCTAGTCTATGGTTCACTTGTCTCATGTGTTGAGAAGAAAGAACCATATAGAAAAATCCCAACACACTCTCCTCTACTCACTCTAGTTCACAAGGTTTAGCAAACCGAGTGAACTAGTTTCTTCAAAGTTCGAAGAAGAAGCCAAAGGTAGAAGCTTTCGGGTGGATCGATCTTCGGCGCAAGGAGACGATGGGGTGAAGCCGATCCGTACACCATCGAGGTTTGAAGACGAAGGAGTTCAAGAAAGAAAGGTATAACCCCCTAACCGAGTAGTTAACAACTCATAGTTAGGTTGTTAGTTAGATGTTTAACAAAGATCCGGTTTTGAGTCCATGTTACCGCCTCTAGAAAATTGTTTTTCACCAAATTCCGCATGCCCGAAAGTACCGGGAGAGGTAGCATGGACTTACAGTGGTATCAGAGCCTAGTTAAACACTACCTAACATGTTAGCATAGTAACTAGAAATTCGATCGGAGAAAAAGTCACGAAATACACCCAAAAATCTAACTTGCTGTCGATTTTCAAAGTTCTGTAAAAGTAATAAATCATGCTTTAAAAATCGACTCAGGGTTTTTAGAGTATACTGTAGAAAGACGGTCCTGTGATCTCATCAAAGCGTCGCGGAAACGCGGCAATTGCTTGCTATTGCCGCGGTTCCGCGGCCGTATTGGCTCTTCTCTGGATCTTCTTTGCTACAGTATATTCAGTGGGGGTATTTTGGGAATTTTGGTATATGTTTTTTCAGCCCAGATTTTCCAGAAAGAAAATTTTGTTTTTGGGGCTTTAAAAACCGTATTTTGATCGAGTTTCTTATGACTTAAGCTGACGGGTTTATTTCTGTGATGTGATATTTGTATTGAACGTCTGCTAATCGCTATATGTCGATTAGTGGGGGTTATACAAATCTATGATCTGTAATGTTATTGGTTTATGTATATGAATTCATTGGATTGTCGCGGGTGAATAGACGGGGGTTGTGAGACGAGAGTTTTCTTTTCTTTCAATTCATGTAAATTTGTAAATTGATATAATAATTATTTATATGGCCGCACAACCGGGTCGGGGTTGTAGCCGTCATTGTATAATTTCTTTTTACTGTTTTTGCTCCTAGGATAGACCCATGGAGGGGGTGCACAAACTACCGGGTATCCCGAAGTGCCGAGTGGCCTACTTACGGAGTTGAGGGAGGTTGCTTCGCTTCGGGTACTTGGCGGGTAGTTTTCCGCACCCGTAGGGGTCTTGGGTGGGGTATTGGCTATTCACTGCGACCGTGTAATCTGCTTTTCGTTACAGGCTCGTACGAATTGCGGGTTCCTAGTATATCCAATGTGTTCATCTGTGATCTGAAATGGCTATCATTGCAATATATCTATATATGATATTATTTAGGCGTTGCTTATGTTTTACAGCCGCGCTAGCCCAACCCCCGCTCTGTCGTTAGTTAAGTAACCTAACCGGTAATGACGGGGCCCCGTGGCGAATGCGAATGGCATAAGCGTACGTCATATTTTGGTTGTTTTCTGCAATGGTAGGATTAAATGATGGGACGCATTAAAAGAACTAATGCAAGAATAACACGCATTAAAAGAACTAATGCAAGAAAATAAACCAAGTAAAAGTCGTTGGAACACTTTCGAAAAACCACTCGGTTCTTTTCAAAACCAACTTTTAAATGCGGAGCTTGAGCCACTTCTTTTAAAAGCTATCTCGTTCCATCGATTATATCAAGTTCACTACGTTCACGGTTTCGCCAAAACAATTCGTAGCCCTCCGTTGTTTCACATGAATAGTCAATAGTATTCAAGCTATGTTTGTTGGCCAAAGTCAAGGCATAGTGATTGGTAGCTATTGGGTATTCATGTGCAGCATAGATAGATGCGTTGATTTGGAACAATCGTACTGTCTTGTTGGCCAAAGTCAAGGGTAGGTACGGGTGGATTCAAATTAACCTGAAGAACGACGGGTAGAACTTGACATGTGACTTATGATTTGTTGGCCAATGTCAAGGTCATAAGAGCATGGGGCAAAAAATCCACATCGGGAGTTTCAAAAGAACTGAAACTTGCTAGTGTTGCATACCATTTGGAGTGTGATCATTCTGGTAGGATTCCTTCAGTTTTGTCACGCGATGATATTTGGATCCCGATCCTACTGTGAGTATATGCTACTCCTCGGGAAATTTCTCACTTAACGATCAATGCTATAAACCTAGTAGGTGTCTAGAAAGGTGTTAGCGGGGCTACGCCCCCAGGGAAAAGAGGTTCTTAAATTAAGGAACTTCGCGAAAGCGTTGGAAAACCTCCCTCAAAGTACCGACACTAGCCTGGCTGAACGGTTAAGCAAGTATTGTACGGTGAGATTGATCCTGACTAATTCTTCCTTTTTGGTTTGAGGAGGGATTCGAGAAACAGTGGGAGCCATCCTGTTTAGACAAACTAAAAACCACTCTAAACTTGCAAGAGCATCATGCTGAGTGTTTCTTCTTTCTCTCCTAATTGCAGCGACCAATCGACATGACTGGACTTAAGTTACTTCTAGATAAAAACATACTGACAGAGCCAAACTACAAAGATTGGCTCAGGAATGTCAAAATGGCAATCACTTACGACAAGCTGGGGTATCTTCTTACCACCAAAGCTCCCCCTGTCCCAGGTCCCACCTCCAGCGTCGCGGATAAGGAAATCCGTAAGACTTGGGAGATTGATTGCGCGAAGGCCAGGTGCCTCGTGCTTGCCTCTATGGACAACGAACATCAGAGGAGGCACGAGAATATGGACCTCGAATCCATATTTCTCCATACAAAAGAACTGTATGGAGAGCAGTCTCGTATCGCAAGATACGAAGTGTCGAAGAAGTTATTTTCGGCAAGGTTGGCCGTCAGATCATCGGTAGCGGAACACGTGCTTAAGATGATTGGCTACATAGAAGAGCTCGCGGACCTTGGGACCACGTTGGAGAATGAGCTCTATACGGACTTGATTCTCCAGTCCCTTCCTTCCATTTACGCCCAGTTTATCCTGAACTTCAACTTACAAGAAAAGGAAGTTGAACTTTCAGAACTCCTCAACATGCTGAGGAGCGCAGAGGGCACCCTACAGAAAGGTAGGAAAACATCCACTTTGTTTGTAGGAGGATCTTCCTCTTCTAGGTCCAAGGCGAAAGCCAAGGGAAAGAAGAAGAAAGCCCCCGCCAAACCAAGGGGCGGTGTTAGTAAAGTGGATACGAAGGGAAAAGCAAAAGCAACAAAGAAAGCGGGGCAGCTTGTGGATAAAGAAGAATGCTTCTATTGTCATAAGAAGGGACACTGGAAGAATGATTGCAGGGCTTGGAAGGCCAGAACACAGGATCTGAAGCAGGTTGCGGCTTCAGCTTCAGGTGTGTATGTTATTGATAACTGTCTTTCAATAAACTCTACTTCCTTGGTATTGGATACCGGATCAGGATCTCATATCTGTAATTCTTTGCAGGCGTTGAGAAACCGTAGGTTTTTGAAGGCAGGTGACATGACCCTCAAAGTTGCAAACGGAGCTGGCATGGATGCTAAGACCGTGGGGGACTATCACCTGGGAATGTCAGATGGACATGTTTTGGTTTTGCGTAATTGCTTTTTTGTACCCAACGCAACTTGTAATATCATTTCTGTATCTTTGACTTCTAAAGAAGGTTATGAATTTGCGTTTGTAAGTAATGTTGTAAACATTCACTTTAATCAAGTTCTGATTGGGTCAGGTACATTAAGCAATGGTATATACGTATTAAAACAACCACAGATTTTCAATGTCCAGAATACACACAAAATAAGTCTCCAGAAATCAATCAGACTTTCTTATGGCATTGTAGACTGGGTCACATCAATGAGAGAAGGTTGACGAAGTTACATACAGAAGGATATTTGAATCCGTTCGAATATCAATCGTATGCCACTTGTCAATCCTGTCTCAAAGGAAAGATGGCAAAGACTCCGTTCACTGGACACGGAGTAAGAGCGAGCGAGCTCTTAGGACTCGTACACAGCGACGTGTGCGGTCCAATGTCTACACATGTGCGAAGCGGTTATTCTTACTTCATTACTTTTACGGATGACTTTTCAAGGTACGATTATGTCTTCTTAATGAAACATAAGTCCGAAGCCTTTGGAAAATTCCAAGAATATAAGAATGAAGTAGAAAAACAAACCGGCAAAAGTATCAAGATTCTAAGATCGGATCGAGGTGGTGAATACTTGAGTGCCAAGTTCCTGGACTATTTAAAAGAGAACGGAATTCTCTCTCAGCTTACTCCTCCATACACTCCGCAACATAACGGTGTATCGGAGAGACGGAACCGAACCCTATTGGATATGGTACGGTCCATGATGAGTAACGCTGAGTTACCGCGATCATTCTGGGGGTATGCGCTAGAATCAGCTGCATACCTTTTGAACCGAGTTCCCACTAAGACTGTGCCTACCACACCATATGAGATGTAGTGTGGGAAGAGGCCCCATCTTATTCACATTAAGACATGGGGATGTCCAGCTTTTGTTAAAAAGCAGCATGGGACAAACTCGAGGCACACTCAGTACAGTGCAAGTTCATGGGATATCCAAAGAACTCCAAGGGATATTTCTTCTACTGCGAAGAGGAACAAAAGGTTTTTGTTTCTCGTCATGCCTACTTCTTGGAAACTGAGTTTTTGGAAAACCAGATAAGTGGGAGTACAGTAGAACTGGAAGAAATTCCAGAACCACAGACTATTACTGAAAGCTTAGTGGAACCAGAGGGTTCAAAAGAACAGGACATTCCTACGCCGCTCCGCAGGAGTAGTAGGCAGTCTCATCCGCCCGAGAGATACTACGGTTTTCTCATAGACGGGGATAGAGAGGATTGCATCATTGATTATGATGAGCCTACTAGCTTCCAGCAGGCCGTTCAGAGCGTTGACTCGGTAAAATGGCTGGATGCAATGCGGACCGAAATGGAGTCCATGTACACCAACAAAGTATGGACGTTGGACGTTGCTCCAGACGGGGTAAAACCCGTAGGATGCAAGTGGATCTTCAAAAGAAAGATTGGTGTAGATGGACAGGTTGAGACCTATAAAGCTAGACTGGTTGCAAAGGGTTTTCGTCAAAGACCTGGTTTGGACTATGACGAGACCTTTTCTCCAGTAGCTATGCTAAAATCCATTCGGATCCTTCTTGCCATTGCTGCCTTCCACGATTATGAGATTTGGCAGATGGACGTAAAGACCGCTTTTCTAAATGGAAATTTAGAGGAGTGTGTCTATATGGACCAGCCAGAGGGTTTCATTCAGAGTGGGAGCAGCGGAAAGGTGTGCAAGTTGCTTAAGTCCATTTACGGACTAAAGCAGGCATCGCGGAGTTGGAACATCTGTTTTGATGAGACGGTCAAGGAATTTGGCTTTATCAAAAATCCAGATGAACCTTGCATCTATAGTAGATTTGTAGCGAGAACTGTAGTATTCCTCGTTTTATACGTGGATGACATTCTCTTAATAGGAAATGACATTCCTATGCTACAATCTGTCAAAGGGTTCTTGTCACACAGGTTCTCCATGAAAGACCTGGGTGATGCCTCATACATCCTGGGGATCCGGATCCATCGTGATAGATCCAAGAGGATATTAGGACTTTCACAGTCCAGGTACATCGACACCATACTGAAAAGATTCAGTATGGAAGATTCCAAGCGCGGTAATCTACCGGCTTGTCACGGGATCACCCTCTCTAAAGAGATGTCTCCCAAGACTGATTTGGAGAGGGATCGCATGTCTATTATACCCTACGCTTCTGTGGTAGGCTCTATAATGTATGCGATGTTGTGTACCAGACCGGATGTAGCTTATGCACTGAGTGTGGTAAGCCGGTATCAGTCAAACCCTGGGGAGAAACACTGGATAGCGGTAAAGAACATCCTCAAGTACCTGAGAAGGACTAAGGAGATGTTCTTGGTGTATGGCGGAAAAGACCTCCAGATCGAGGCCTTTGCTGACTCCAGCTTCCAGAGTGACAAGGATGATTCCAAGTCCATGTCGGGTTTTGTCTTTACCCTCAATGGAGGGGCGGTGTGTTGGAAGAGTTCCAAACAGGAAACCGTTGCAGACTCGACGATGGAAGCGGAATACATCGCTGCATCTGATGCCGCAAAAGAAGCTGTCTGGATGAGGAAGTTCTTGAAAGAACTTCAGGTGGTTCCGTCCATTGTTGATCCAATACCTCTGTATTGCGACAACAACGGGGCTATAGCTTTAGCGAAGGAACCCAGGTCCCATCAGAGATCCAGACACATCTTGAGGCGGTATCACCTGATCAGGGAGATCGTGGATCGCCAGGAGATCGAGGTTCGGAGGGTTGCTTCAGAGGATAACACTGCAGATCCATTCACCAAGGCCTTGCCCCAGACTCAGTTCGAGCGGCTGATTGAGATGATAGGTCTTCGATACGCCAGTACATGGCCTTAGTGCAAGTGGGAGATTGTTAGTGTATATGCCCTAGAGGCCATTACTGTATCATACTAGTTTGTATATTACTTAATGGAAGCTTGGGATATTCACCTTGTATATACAATCTTGCTCAAAATAGTAGTATGCTACTTGGTTTGTTTCTACTTCAATGTGTACATGTGTTTATTTTAGTATATCACCTATACACATTAGTGGAGCCCTTAGGATCTTTGCTTGATTACCAGCGTTGTGATGGCAGTCACACTAGTGGGGGCTGGGTAATCTACAAGCACATCCTTATGCAGGTCCCTAGTCGCAGGACTATCGAGACAGGGCATCGATACTCCGGAGTAGACTAGCGTATGCGCTTCTCATCCCAGTGTGGGAGATGGTCTGTCCCACAGCCATCAGTACGTCGTACTGGAGATAGTATGCGGGTGCTCGTTGGGTTACGAGTACACTGGACAGGACTCGTCGAGAACTGACTGGTTGGTATTATACCTATCGTCAGTTATCAGTTCCCAGGTGACATGAGTACAGCTTAGTCCGCTGACTTGACACTGTCACTTCGCCTCGAGTGTGTTCCCACTGTACTTTGATTACTACCCTACCACGGCTCAAAGGAGTCGTGCAAACAGGTAGTAGTTGGGTGCAGTCCCGAAGCATTTGGAGGCAGTGACGGTTAGACAGGATTCGTCTCTCCCGGTATTGGGGGTTGACATCGCGCTGTGTCTAGGAGAGCCATTACACGAGTAGTCCCTGGCCAGGGCAAGCGAGATATACTGGTAGGCTTCCAGTGTTATCTCAAGGTGTTTTAGGCTTCACTCCGACACGACTTGTACCGCTATTAGGGGACTGACGTTTACCGCCCCCCTAGGCCCGCCATGCGATGTATCAGACGAACAGACCGGACTGTACGGAGACTGTCACATTCAGGCTTTGTAGGAGTTCAGATGGGTTTCACCTCATCAGTCTTCTTGTTGGCATCTACCTGGGGACCGTTACGCACAGCTAGTGCCGCTTGCGGTCTGTGGTTAAACCCACTGCCAGCGTAGTGTCGAGTCTTTAGAGTCCCACACAGAAAGCTATTCGCCTTTAGGCAAAAGAGTAGAGGTCGCATGGTTTTGCGACAGGTCGCATGGTTTTGCGGCAGGGTTCGGTCACATCCGTGCACTTGTGCACGTTTAGTGTCCGGACAGTTAACACTAGCGGGCTTTGGTTTAAGCCAGATCCTAGTGTACGTTTTGGGATTGATTTTATCCAGTATGTATTCGTGTTCCTCGGAATGCGGATGCGGGTGTGTATGCACAGTTGACGGAGAGACAGAGGCAGAGGATTCTCACTAGGGTTGCTGACAGTTGACGTTGACCATTGACTTCTTGCGAAACCCTAATGAGAATATGATATATGATTAACAATAATATTAATTAAGTATTATGGTGACATGGTTGTTGAGGGGTTGACTTTGTTGACTTGTTGACTTTGTTGACCGGTTGACTAGGTTGGACTAGTTGACCATCATGATGACAATGGCTATCATTTCATGGCAAAGACTTTTTGCTTGCTTGTTCTCTTGTGAAAAATGAGTGCATGAAATGATATGGCTATTGTAGCTTAAACCATCACATAATACTTGATTGCTATGTTTTGTTATGATGGCTTTGGATTATGAGAGCCGAGAGAGAAAAAGTCTTTCTCATTCTATCATTTTCATTCTCTCTCTTGTTCTTGAGCTCTCATCTTCTTCCTCTTGCTCTCCCTCTCTCTAGTCTATGGTTCACTTGTCTCATGTGTTGAGAAGCAAGAACCATAGAGAAAAATCCCAACACACTCTCCTCTACTCACTCTAGTTCACAAGGTTTAGCAAACCGAGTGAACTAGTTTCTTCAGAGTTCGAAGAAGAAGCCAAAGGTAGAAACTTTCGGGTGTATCGATCTTCGGCGCAAGGAGACGACGGGGTGAAGCCGATCCGTACACCATCGAGGTTTGAAGACGAAGGAGTTCAAGAAAGAAAGGTATAACCCCCTAACCGAGTAGTTAACAACTCATAGTTAGGTTGTTAGTTAGATGTTTAACAAAGATCCGGTTTTGAGTCCATGTTACCGCCTCTAGAAAATTGTTTTTCACCAAATTCCGCATGCCCGAAAGTACCGAGAGAGGTAGCATGGACTTACAAAAACTATCTTTATTGATCAACTATTGCATTACAAAAGTAGCTCGCTGAAAAAAGGTAGATTACAAAACCCTAGTTTGCTCACTAGATCTTTCTCTCTTGAATTGAATGTTGAATTGTTTTGATAAACAGCTCTCGGTCCTTTATATAGTCTCTGAAATTAGAAACCCTAGATGCCATATTGAAGTATATGAAATTACGACCAAGACCCTGAAATTTCAGATCCTACGGCTGCCATCAGTCCGCGGAACCGCCGCCCATATACCCCTTTGACCGTGGATCTGCCGCCACTTTGTGGGTTTGTGACCTAGGATTTCTCGTAACTTCTTCTCTCGATATTTGGAAATCCTCTTGATAAAAATATTTTTAAAATATATCTTTTAGTTTCTGCCGTTGCGAGATTCTTCGATTTGCTCCTAATATTCGGCAGATTTGGTTTGGTGAACCGTTTTGTTGTGGATCTCCTACTTGTATTTCAGACCTAAGCTAATCTTATTATAATACATGCACAATATCTCAAATTATCTTATTAGTGGCATTTTTTTTATTTGAGATATTATTCTAACCAATTAAATGATTTGATATCTTAAGAATATTGATTAAAAATATTTGATATGATATGCATATTTTAATATGAATAATCTCATGGATATTTTATTTAAATATAATATGCATATATTTTTCCTAATTATATTAATTATAAATGAAGAAACATATGATAATAATTTTTTACAAATAAACCCACATATGATCTTAATTTACAATTAACACCTTTTAGTAGTTAATAATAATAAGGAAAATGTCCATACAAATGTGCAATAAATTTGACTGATCAAATACCCCCAAACTTATTTTTGATCGTCCCGAGCAAACTATTTATTAAAAAGAAAAACCTAGTACACTTTCGTAGGCAACACGATTGCACTTAGCTTGTGCAACAAGCCTTTAAATCTCTAGATGTCTCTAGTAGGAGGAGTGCTGTCTCCTGAGAGTTTTCAGCGGATCACACCCACAAAATTCCAAAATAAAAGAAAGAAGACAAAAATTATATGCAAAGATAAGAACATATAAGAGAAAAACTTGAAAATAATTGTTTCAAACTAAACTAGCTTTTTAGTTGTCATGAGCCCTATCTTAATGGTCTTGAAAAGATTTCGGAAATCACATCATCCCTCAATAAAACATCGTCTTTAGTCTTCCTCCCTATCTTTCTTCCAAATATCGATCATATACCCCTACATGTATGTAAAAGACATCCCTATACTTGGAGAATTCAATTCAAACTATCATACCCTTTGTCCATCTTTCTTAGTACTTTTTAGTCGGTGATGTTTTAAATGGATCTGCTCTCACATTTTTCATGCGACCGTTAATACTACTTGAGGTACTAACCAACCGATTACCGAATGTGCTCACTTATTAAAGAGTAATTAGCAATATCTTAGTCTTGCAACACGTAAGGCTTAGCAGGGACTCCCAAACTAGTTGGTCTAAAGCACTAGGTGATAAGGCACCCTCGCTATATTTTTTTATGCTGCCTTAAGTAATTACAAAACCAATGTTTATTTTTCTGCACCATTTATATTTTTGTTAATTTATAATTTTTTCTTCATACTAAGGTTTCTAGACAAGAGTATTTCAAGGTATCCTTTACTATCCCAAGTTTCAGGATGTGTGCAAGTGCGTATAGTAGGGTATTAACGTTTAGAAGTTTGGACTCAAGAATATGGACTATTTTTCAGATCTACTTCTGTCCGCAGATTAGTGATTCCTTCATCTTACTAACCCCTGGGACAACAGCTCATGACTACGTATTACTAGTTTCGTTTTAAAACATCTAATTTTCTTGCATTTCTTCCTCTTTTTCATATGTATTTTTCACTTTCTAACTTTTATTTTCTAAATTTATGCAATGCGATATTTACATATGATGCGTAGATATACATATGATGCGTAGATATATACAAACCATCCATATAAACCATCCCCCCAAACTTGTTTGCAGCAGTGTCCTTACTGATGTTGTCCTGTAAGCTCAAAACCTGAAGACTAGAAGGAACAATTAATAAGATGGTATAAAGAAGGGGTCAAGAGTGAATGACAGTGAAATTTCCCCCCAAACTTGCTCATGGCTCACAATCGTGCAAAAATTTCTTTTCTTTCAAGAGCCAAAATATTTTTCTTCTTCCCCCCCAAACTTGAGTAAAACAATATTTTCATTACTAATCATTGAAATTCAACATAAGGGGGGGTGTTAAATATTATCGGTCTACATAGAGATTTACAAAGACTAAAAGTTAAAACCAACCATTCAAATATTTTATCAAGGTAACAACATGGTTGGTAGACGAATACGAAATGGATATATGTGAAGAAGGCTCAAGACTATATTAGAATGGAGGTTGTATCATGTCTCGAGTAGAAAAAACAGAAATAAGAGTATCGATAAGAGATGAAGTGGGGGTAAGATAAGATGTGTAATCGAAAGGTTTTACGTCTCGGTTGGTAAAGATGAAAAAGTGATTGTGAATGAAAATGAGAATTTGAAAGATACGAAATGGGTGGAATATTCGTATTCTCGTATGTGATTAGAAGAAGGGGGCGGCGGTTCAACTTCTTTGGCCTCAAACAGAGGCACGCGAATATCCAATGGAGGTTGATTCATCACAACATCCGAATCATCAAGGAACGCGAGTTCTTTGGATAAAATATTTTCGAAACTTTCATTGATATTCCGAACAATAATCTCATCGGAAAGAAAGGAAGAAGTGGAATATGCAGATCCACTAGGAAGGTTGAAAGTTTCAAGGTCAATCTGTTGCACACCAGCATTCAAAACACTTGATTCGTCAGAAGTTATAGAGGTAAGAGACTTGAAAAGCTTATCTCCCTTATTTTCAAAAGAGTCTAACTCGAGTGGTCTTTCAAGAATTATAGAACTCGAAATATCAGAGTGCGGTTCATCAAAGCTGGGTGGAATTGAAAGAAGATGAGAAGAAGAACTAATGAAAGTGTGTAATGAAATGGGTAAACGAACTTGGGTATTGAGCATTGTTGAACCAGATATAGGAGATGAAGGCTGAATATCGTTTTACATATCGGATAGGTTGGTGGTAAGAATAGAATCAGTTAAATGCATAGGAAGATATTCACATTCAATGGAAGGGACATGATGGGTCGGAGAATCCAATTCATCCAACATAACGAATTCAAGATATTCTCATCACCGATCTCACTAGCACCTTTGGTCAAATCAAACAAATAGTTCTTTAGAAATTCCTCAATTAGATTATCCTCTATCGATGGATCACTAGGTTCACTTGATAGAATTGGAAGGTTTGAAGTGTCAAATGTAGTCGGATAAAGATCGGCTTGATTTGGAATGGTGTAAGGCTCTCTTTCACACTCATGATTAGGCAAGTTAAATATGTTATTCTCAGGCACCTCATCAATTAGATTATTAAGCGGTTTATCATCAAATATATTCGGTTGGGGTTCAGGATGGAAGGTGTCGAGATCAAAAGAATTGGTTCTGGTTTGACTTGGAGGGATCCCTTGTTCTTTCTCACTACTCAATTCCAACTCTACTTCAAGAATAGATATGGTTTGTGAATAAGTTTCAATGAAGGATTCTCGTTGAACCGTGGAACTTCCTAATTGATGTTCAGAAGCACTGTCTAGATAAGGTGCAACAGTTGATATGGTTGGAATGTGTTTAATTGTTGGCCACGGGCGAGTTCAATATGTTCCTCAATAGAAATGGGTTTATGACTTGCCACATTAGCCTCAAGAGAAGTATTAAAAGGAGAGGGCGTGAATGTTTGGTATTGTTGATACGAGGTAGAAGAGTGTATCCAAGTTTCATAAACAGGATTAGGATCAACATTGTGATATGAAGAAGATTGAGATTGGGTGGTTAGTTGGCGACTGGCTTTTGCAATTTGCTCAGCAATGGTCATGAGTGTAAAAGTTGTCTTATTCGCCTCAAAATTGTTGTCCTAACGGTTTTGGAGCAGTGAAAGGTATGCAACTTTGGCTATGGGCCTTCGTAATATGCTCAGCGATGGACATGGGTTTACAAGTTTCCTCACTAGCTTTAAAAGAATTATCAACATAAAAAGGTGTTGAATTTTTACGCGGTTGATAGAAACTTGTGTAAGGTGTCTAAATGTTATTTCGAGAGCGTTTTATCCTATCCCTTAAAGAAATGGTAGGGTCGGAATTTGTACCAAAACAATAACTATATAAAGAAATATCTGGTTGTGTATAGCAAAGCTCGCCAAGAGTTCGTCGGTTTGGGTTACCCATTATAAGAGAATAAAAAGAAAAGAGTGTGATAATAATTTTTTTTGAATTTTTTTTGCTTTGAAAAAGGGACTCGACTCAACCAAATACAAACGTGTACAAACAATTCCTAAAGCTAGGGTCACCTAGGTCAAATCACTAGCCTAGACTTCCAAAGGACAAGACGTAGGATAAATTCTCTATCACCTCCTTATCAATTTTGCAGCCAGGTAAGTGTCAGGTAAGTGTGTGGTATCCACTATACGAATCACCGAAATAGCATGCCAAATTAAGTAACCACCTTTCTTAGTCACACTTGCCTAAGACACCACAAGAGAAATGCGGATAAACAATAGATTACCCACGCCCCTCCTTTGTCCTAATTGAGCGCGAATGTCCTTAGAGACTTCATCTAGATATTTTTTATTAATGTAGGGTAATGTGTATACTTGTTTATGATTTGTGGGGCCTAGGAAGGGTGATAAAATCCCTACCCAATATGAATTTGGGTTTCTGGGTCCTTAATGTCTGGTTTAAATATGCAAAACAATCCAAAATCTAAAACACATAAAAAGATTTTTTTAGCGGCACTGTTTACAAAGAATCATGCAGGTAAAACCAGTTTATTGGAGTTTTAGAGGAGAGAGGAAGACTATAGGATAACGCCAAAAAGTTTTGGGGTCTTAACTCCCCACTATGGCCGCGCTTCCACCGCTAAAATCTAGCTCTGGTCGCTGTTCCACCGCCGACTTATGAGATCTCCCCTCCAAACTTTTTCAGAGCACTCCAATGCTCCTCTGGTCTTATTTGATAGTCTCTGAATCTCTTTTGGTTCGCTCCAAGTGCTCCAGATTTCTCGCAAAACTCGCACAAAAATTGTTAAAATTACAAAATGTGGTTTTTTTATTTTTATTTTTTATATTCTCTGATTTTATATTAAAAATCAACCCAAATAACAAGAAAAATAATTATGACCGTTTTCCCGGCAACGGCGCCATTTGATTGATCGTGAAAAGGTGTGTCTATGTGTGTTTCTAAATACCGCAATCAAGACGGTGTCGCAAATAGCTAGCTGTGATGAGTACGGGTTGTCCATAGGGAAACGGTGAACTGCTTTTCTTGTTTTAGACGAGTTGATAGAAAAAATGTGGGATTGTTATCGTTTATTATTAAGAAGATTAGAAAAGTTTATAATAGAAGGGCTTGTAGAGTTTATAGGATTTAGTAGTTAATGGATGGAGTTTTTAAAATTAATCCTTTTTATCTTTTAATTATTTAATAATAAAGAAATAGTGATGAATGTGGATTATGGTTCTTGGAGGGAATTAGGGTTTCCCTTTACTGACCGTTGTCCTTCCATTGATCCCTATTCATCTCAAGCTATTAACAAAATGATTATTAACGAATCTCAAATCATGGTCGTGACCATCATGAATTGATAGCGCGCCCGATAAGAGAGTTAATATTCATTTTTCTAAAATTTATAAAAATTAAAACTTTAAAAAGAATTTAAGTTATATTTTTCATCCATTAGTCTTGTTAGGAATATGTATACCCTAGATGCCATTATTGTATGATATAGTGGATACTTGGACATATATATAGGGGTCTTTCTTGCTCGACATGATAGTATGCTATCTGGTTGCTCTTTATCTTAACATGTACACTTGTATTATTATACTGTCTCTCTGATACATGTTGATAAAGCCCTTAGGATGTTTACTTGACTACCAAGACTATGATGCGGATCATACTACTGGGACTTGTGTAGTCCACAAGCACATCCTTTAATAGTTCATAGTCGAGGGGATATCGAGACAGGGTATCGATATTCCAGAGTAGACTAGTGTGTACGTTTCTTGACCCTGTAGGGGGCGATGGTTGATCCCATAACCATTGGTGTTTGACATTAAGAATTGTACACATGTGCTCATTAGATGTAACACCTTAGAATGCGATTAGTGTTAATTAAACGAAAATGCGGGTTTTTAATAAAAAGTTAATCAAAATAGTTTTCACATATTTTATTAAAAATTAATTAATATTTTATTATATTATTTTTAAGCTTGCACCACTTGTGCATGTTAACCTAGGGTTAATATGTGTTAACTATAATTTGTAGCATGGCACCTTAACCCTCATGTTATTATGTTATATGTATTTATTTAGTTAGTTTTAAACAAAAAAAGGTTTTTGTTTAAATTTTGTTGAAGAAAAGAGGAGAGTTGAAATTTGAAGGAATGATGAGGCATGGCAATCATTTATTAAAGAAAGAGAAAGGGCATGGCTACTCTCACCCTCACCCTCTCACTCTCTCATTCATCACCTCACACTCCCAATTCTTTTCCTCACTCTCTCATTCTCAATTATTCTTTTCTTCTCCTTTCCTTCTCCATCACAAAACCCAAGCCTAATCTTCTTCAAACCTCATTAAACCCTTTACAAATCAAGTTAAAACCTTCTTGTGGTGACTTGGAGCATAGAAAGCTAGGGTTTTTCCTAAGTTGTGGTGAGGTAATGGTCTTAACTGTTAAATAGGCCCCAGGGGGTTTGCGTGTTAATTAGTTTCAGTTTTAAACACTAAAGTTTTAGTTTTTAAGCAAATATCATATTTTTGGTGATAAGTTGTGTCTCGGTGATCTGCTGTGGTTAGGGTGATCCACTGTAAAATCTAACAACACAGTAAAGTAGTGAGTGAATCCTGAGTGTGCACCTGAAACCCGGACCCTACCCCTTCTTGTAAACCCGGCGAGATTTTGGTTTAGCCATGCGCCGCTGGATTTGTGGTAGGCTAGGGTGTTGGAATTTTGAGGGTGGTTGTCTGTAAGTTATTCTTGGTGTTTGGTACATCTTGTTTTTCCTATATTGACTGTAGGCAAAATCTGGAACCATTTAGCTAATTTCTACTATTTCGGCTACGTACGATACAGACTTTTCCGACTTGGTTTAGTGCTTCGTGTAGCTTGCAGTCATGGGTTTGGTTTGAGATGCTGCTGCACGCGTTTTGCCGCTAAGCGAACATTTAGTAGCTTGAGGGAAACCGATTCATTAGTTGGCGTTGTATCCCTATTTTTATTGGGTAGTTTGCTAATTTCACGGGTTATTGTGTTGTGTGATAATAGGATCATAGGCGGGGACTTCGGACGCTGGTAGAAAAGGGAAGCGGGTGGTTGGATTTACCTAGCTCGAGATCATCGGTGAGTAGATTTAACATCTACGGGGGAATCGCCCGTATGGCGTTAAGCGTCGAGGGCTAGATTCAATGTTATAATCATATGTTTATATGCATGTATGTTGATTGTGCATGAGCACCATTTGCATCCCATTACTTGTTGTACATTGACTTAGTACCTATTAGACACTGCACCATTGCCGATGGTTCATGTTGCACGAGCACTGAATTGTATGTCACACACACGCCGTTGGTAATTGCCATGACACACACACCATAGACATTGCCATGAGTATAAATATGTTGTACCGCATTCATTATTCACAGTGAGACAATTGTTCTTATACCACATTACCATGAGCATACATATGTTGTACCATATTCATTATTAACAGTTAGACATTGATTCTTGTTCTATTGCGCATATGAATTGCATTATACGTATATACATACATACGTACATACATACATGCATACACACATACTTTGTTGTGGTTATATATACACTCTCATATGATGTTGCATTTGATTTCGGGGAATTGGAAAACCGCAAGATACCTTTGAAATTCGATACATTTAAAAAGAGCGGTTTTCCCTTGATATGCTCATATTACCGTTCTATGTTGCATACATCGTATTTCATGGATTTTTGCATTGAGATACCGATTTCATGTGATTTATGGATTTGAGAACCATGGATACATTTCAAAGGAAATTATCAAGTGTTTTAAAAACGCGGTTTCTCTTGATGAGATTTTGAGACATCCACCATGAGTTTTCTCATTTCTGAGATTGGTTTTCGAGACCCGATTCAAGAAGATGGATGATCCGTTTGCGGGTACATGGTGGACCCGGTAAGGTACCCTGGGGCAAGAAGCTCGAGGTGTAGACGATGAGCCTGACAGGAGGGAACACTACTTACCGGTGATAGTTTGGACCCGGCGGTTATTCAGAGGATACCGACTGGAGTCGTGAGATGGATATGGGCCGATCCGGACTTACGGAGCTCGTGGGCCGATTCGGACTGACGGAGCCCGAGTTATGTGGATTTATGTGTCGATGGTGGACACGGGTTTTCATGATATTTCGAGTGTCGATATTGGACACTCAGGTTCCATGAGACTGATGGATATGAGGGGCGATTTGAGTGACGGCGTATGAGATATTGGGATTTGGGGTGTCGTTGATCGACACCGGTTTTTCCACGATGATGATTCATTGATGATGATTATATTTTATCCCACACTCAGGATTTATTTGATATGCACTGTTTCATGTAGTTGTTGTACCCTGGTGGCGTACCTTGATCATGATTACTGGATATCCATATTGCCATACTATGCCATCAGATTGCATATTTTCGATTATCGCTGCTCGTACATACTTGCGATTATCTGTATGATATTATTTTTCTATTCACGAGTTGGCAACTCACCCCCGTTGTGCCACAGTGTTTTGCAGGCTTGACCATTGATGTAGTCGCGGCAGGGCTTCTCATTTCATCCACTTCTGTGGATACCGCCGCTGTTGGTCGTGATTCGGATAGGTGGGTGGTTTTGCAAGTATCCGTATGATCTCATTGTATATCTTATTGTATCTAGTACTCTCCACCTACAACTTCCATGTATTTGACTTAGAGACGAGATTGTGAGGATCGACATTGTATTATTTGTGACTCTGGGTGTCGAGCTCGTGTGAGCCGGCTTTATTTTATTTATGTCGTGATGTTGTTTTCACATCTTCTTGCTTATTCCTTCGCTACGGCATCATATATACTTTTTGTGGTTGTGTTCCGCGTTTTGGAGTGAGTTGCTCCCGTTTGGGGATGCTTTATATTATTCTATGCTTGTACCTGTTTGGGGTTAGTTTTTACAAAGATGCTGCCGAAATTTTTAAGAAAATAAATTAAATTGAGATTTTATAACTTGAGATTTTTAAATGTTTTAAATGTTTTCCCATTCTATCTTTTTATGGTTTAGATTTCTGGGTTTTTCGGCTTACTTGAATTACGTTACAACTTTAGATGTTGTGTGATTTAAGTGCCGGTCGCGTTCCTAAATTGGGTCGTGACAAAGTTGGTATCAAAGCGCTAGGTTTTACCTTTCGGAGTGTAGGATGACCTTGGTATGATGGAGTGGGTAGCTTAAGCAGAGTTACGTAGCGTGTGTATATTCCGCAGTATACTTACAACACGGTACTCCGCCTAAATGACCTTAGGACATATTGCTTGTAATTCCTTCCTTGATCCCATGTATCCTTATGATTCGATTTCTATATTCTGATCGAATCCTGTTTTCTTATTTCAACCACTATGCCGCTGAAGACTACGGGGGCACAGAGGGCTACCGCTAGAGTCGAGGTCAGGGAAGGCTCGTCTGAGACGAGGACTGACAAGGGCGGTACGCCTATTTTACAGGAGCAGATTGATCCACCTTCTCCAGATCGTATTACTAGGCTAGAGGCCGGTATGCAGGATTTGTGTTAGATGATGGGGTCGTTGGTTGAGGCCAGTCGAGCGTAGATATCGGAGGTTATGCCACCTGTTACGGGGACTGTGATGGTATCTACTGTTCAGACAGTCGTACCTACAGCTACGGAGGTTATCACTGTATCCTTATCAGAGTTTATGAGGCTGAAGCCTCCGTTTTTCACCGGCACTGATGCAGCCGAGGATCCCCAGTCGTTCATCGATCGGATGGTTAGGATCTGTCGTTCACTGAGATGCTCCGATGCGATATGGGTAGAGTACGCTAGTTTTCGTCTGGAGGGTCTTGCCCAGACTTGGTGCGAGTCTTTGGAGAGAGGCCGAGCCGCAGGTCTTCCTTCTATGACCTGGGTCGAGTTCGTGACGGTTTTTCTGGATCGTTTTCTTCCGCAGAGCATCAGGGATGCTCGAGCTCGCATATTTGAGTCGTTAAGCCAGACTCTGGGTATGACGGTGGCGGAGTATGATATTCAGTTTACCCAGCTATCCGTGTATGCTCCATATTTGGTGGACACTGAAGAGAAGCGGGTCAGGAGATTTGTACGAGGCTTGGTTACCCAGTTGTTCCTCTTTATTGTCGCCCAGCATTTCGATAAGTATGCAGCCGTAGTGGACGCAACCCTAATGGTAGAGGAGCGTATTTCCGAGAATTAGGCATTCGACCGCCTCATTCGCGGGAAGTTAGCCCTGTGCCACTGGATGGGCACAGGCCAATCCTCATCCTCGGGTGGCCCGACAAACAAAAACTTCTTCATCCATTCGTGGATGGAAGAAGGTACTATGACGACCCCTGACCCGGCAACACCTCCCCGGTGCTTTCTAAAAGAAATGTATACCCAGCTCGGCTCATCCTTGCGAGTGTCGGGGTGGTTTTTGTAGCAGAGAGAGGAAAGAAGGAGGCTCAAACTGAAAGGGATCTCCCGCAATTTCAACCGGACCAGGAACCCAAGGACAATCCTCTAAGAGTTCGGCGCTAACTGGCCCGGGGCTAACTGAAAACAATTCAACGCCGCAGTCACCTTGGGAGAGAAGGGCAGGCGCATTCTGGCCCAAAAGGTTTTCAGGTACAAGACAATCTCCTTGCCCCGTACCTGGTCTGCCCTCTCCCCCTCCCCGGCCAGACGAAGTGAGTAGCCGGGAGGAATGTGGTAGCGAGCCCGGATGGTGGCAAGCTCGTCCGCATGCCTCAATATGGATGACGTGTCACGGACGCCCCTGACCCGCGCTTTGGGGACCGTCCCCGCCGCACGAAACCGGGAAGCGCGACTAACCCTAACCTCCCGGGAAGACTCCGACCCGGACGAAGAGGAGGAAGCTGCAGAAGTGGATATCACATGACGCGTTGTCTTCATGATCGCTCACGTGTCTTTCACGTGAGTAGTGCTAAGCAATCATTCATCTAGCGCTCACGTGGATATCATGTAAAGCACTCTCTGTTTAGCTTTGGCGCTCATATGGATATCACATGACGCATTGTCTTCATGGTCACTCACGTGTATTTCAAATGAGTAGTGCTACGCACGCATTCATCTAGTTCTCACATGGATATCACATGATGCACTTCTATTTGATTTTCTTCTCAGCGCTCATGTAGATATCATGTGAGTTTTAAGTCTCAGATGGCTTCTTTTTTAGCGCTCATGTGGATATCACATGAGACGCTATATTTACGGCTTCTTTTGAGCGCTCACAGGGATATCACGTGAGACATTGTTTCATGTTTTCTCTAGAATGCTCACGTGCCTTTCACGTGAGGCGCTGTTTCATGCTTTCATTTGAGCGCTCATGTGCCTTTCACATGAGACGCTGTTTCTTTAGATGCTCACGTGTATATCACGTGAAACGTTGTTTCCTTGGGTTTTCATGTGTCTTTCACGTGAGATATTGTTCTCATGAGACATGTTTTCTTGGGGTTTTCACGTGTTTTTCGCATGAGCTTTGCCATGTTCATGCAGAGATTAATATATTTAAACTCTAATTTTTCCTTGCAGATCTTTTTTATATAAGAACTAAGTTCTTTTCTTTTTTTTGTGAGAACTAAGTTCTTAATCGTATCTTAAAGGAACTAAGTTCCTGGAATATAAATTCCATTTTTTTCTTTTCTTTCTTCCATGTTCTTTTCTTTCTTCCATGTTCTTTTCTTTTATTCATATGGGGTGATAAAATATCATAGTCTTCCCTTAGATCTTGAGTCTTAAGAACAAGATTTTCCCGATGAGAATTAAATTCTCATTTTATGGGAGATTTGTCTTATAGATTTCAGATCCCGATGAAAAACTAAGTTCTTTTAAAGGGTTAAACCCTTACATCATATATAAGAGAGACAGAAAGGAGATACTTTTATCTCTGTTTTTACTTAAGGTTTGAACAAGGTGATGATCTTCTTCAAAAAGAGAATTAAATTCTCGGTTGTTTTTATGGAAGCATATGGAGGGGATTTTCTCTCTCGCAAAAGCTTAGGGGTGTATTGTGTCTTAGAAGTTTATAGAGGGTGTTCTGTATAAAAGACTTGAAGTCTCGGGTCTTTTATATAGGAGAGGAAAAATCAATTTGTGTGAGAAAATCTCTCATTGAGAGATCCTGATTGATTTTATAATCAATTGGAGATATTTAAATCACCGTTGGATCTTTAATCCAACAGCTCTCTGTTTAACAGAGAATATATTTCTTATTTGTTTAACAAGATTAGAAAAATATTTTCTTAACATAGAATTTAATTAGATCAGATGTTTTAATTGGTTATATTTTATCACTATTGGATTTTAAATGCAAAGATTTTCTGTTAGAGAAAAATCTTTTCATATTAGAAAGATCAGGGAAAATATTTCCCAAATAGAATTTAATTCTATCACATAGAATTTAATTATCAGATATTTTAATTAGTGATATTTTAACACTAATGGATTTTAAATTAAAAGATTCTCTGTTAGAGAAAAATCTTTCCATATTAGGAAGATCTGGGAAAATATTTCCCAAATAGAATTTAATTCTATCAGAAGCTAGCGCTTCAAATTGGGGCGCTCACGTGCCTTTCACGTGAACATTGCCATATACATATATGATAGCAGCGGTCACATGCTTATTATATGAGTGCTGCCACAAGAATACTGCAAGGGAACTCACGTGTTTAACACGCAGGTGCTGCTATAGGATTTATCCTATCTGAAGCCGGTTCTCACATGTTTTGCACATGAGTGCTCACGTGATATCACGTAAGTGCTGTTATAGGATTTAATCCTAACTACAGCAGATGCTCGCGTGTTTTGCACGTGAGTGATCGCGTGCTTTGCACGTGAGTGATCGCGTGCTTTGCACGTGGGTGCCACTCTCTATATTTTTTGTAAGGGAACAAATGTAAATTTTGAGCCAAAATTTTAGTGGGAACAAACGTATGTTAAATGAGATGTGAGGAGTGAAAAATAAAGGTTCGATGTTTTTAATTTAGGGTAATAGAATTTCTAGCTTAAATACTGAAACTTAGAATTAGAATTTATAGTTACCTCACGAAACTAGCTTGATGAGATTTTGTGGGTGTAATCCGCTGAAAACCCTCAGGAGACAAAACTCCGCCTATTAGGGACACATAAAGGTTCAACGACTTGTCGCACATGCTCAGTGCAATCGTATTCCCTTTGAAAGTGAGATTATAATTTTGTTTTGCTCGGGATGAGAAAAAGATAGTTTTGGGGGTTTTTTGTTTAGCACGATTAATTACATTTTAATACAGCTTATTTCTTATCATTTTGTCAATAAACAGTACTATTTTATCCGCGTCTGCTCATTAGTACAGATTACAGGTACACAGGCAAAACAGTGGAAATATTGCACAACATGCACGGATACCATGATTTTGAGCCGAAACTGCAAATGGGACGTAAAACCCCATCAAGTTCTTATGAGTTTGCAACAAATGATGTTATGTACAACAAATTGTTCAAAATGGTCCAACATGATGTGCACCATTAATCAAGTGGTTCATGCATATGGCTCATGTGGATCAATTGGGCAAGCACCATCATGAAGAATACAGGTGGGTGCATAAGTGGCTTGGGCAAGTGGGCATATTCATAAGTATTTTATAAAGTGTGATTTGAAGTGTGAACACATTGCCCACTTTCCTCTTGCTCTCTGTTCTTTAACTCCATATTGCAACCAAGTGAGAATCAAAAGAAAAGAAGATACCTGAGAGATGCTTGTGAGTTCAGAAGACCACTGTAGAAAGATGGGAGCCATCGTCCCAACTTAGGCTGTAGATTTATTCAAAATAGGCATAAATCGTGGCTCAAACTTGGCCAAATTGCCTCGTGCTCTTTTGGTGGGTCCCTTTTTGTTATGACAATCCATTTTTATAATTCTTTTTTCCTATTTTGAAGCCTATAAATGGTAGATCACAGATTAAGTTCTGGGTTGGCTTTTGGAGTGAGAAAAACATATTGTAACAATTGATAGTTTTTTCTTCTTCCTTCTTTGAGCTCTCATTTGAGAGCTTCATTAAGGAGTTTGAAGTTTCTATCTATTTTGTAGCTCAACCCTTCTATGTGAATAAAGAATCTGCACTCTTTTTCTTTTACATACGTGTTCATTTATTTTTCTTGTTCTTTATGTGTTCTTTCTCTTGTGTTTTCGTTTTCTCTTTTATGATAATTAAGTAACTCTTTGGTTGTGGTGATTGTGAGGATGTGAGATAATGGTTTTGTCTTCCTCCTTCTCTTATGAATGTTTAAAGTTCTCAAAACTTGATTGTAACTTTAAGATTGTTTATGTATATGTTTGATATGGTATTTTGATTTTAATGATTACTTGCAACCTTCATCATATACCATGTTCTCTCATTATCACCATTTTGCAATGTTAATGTGAGAATCACATTTGTGTTAACCTTGCTAGGTAGTTTAGATATGGAATTTTGCTTATGTTGCTTGACACCGTTCATCAAGCATATACCGTATACCATCACCCACCTACTTAGCAAGATTAATGCAAACTTATACTTATTATTTGCAAATTGATGTGTGTTGATATTTTATGCTTGCTAACTCTTGTGCTTAGTATTGATACATTATGCGCGGACTTAAAAATGGTAAGTGAGAACGTAACGGACTAATTTCTTTCCTCGTGTTGAAACTTTGACATTTTGATGGTTTATGTTTCGCCACCGTCTTGATAAGCCATACTTCATTTCGGAATCAACACAAGTAGGGAACACTCATGATCAAAAGAAAGTCGAAGATTTCACCACGATTCAATCATCCGAACCGGAGCCACGACCGCTTTTCTTCTCCTATATACTTCGTTTTCTATTTTTTGTGACAAATCAATTCAATCTCATTCTTTTCTCCTCGAACTTGAAGTAAAAACTCTTAATCACCAATTCCTTTTGGATCAACCCGTACTCGCCGGTTAGCTACAACGAGCCGTGCATTTGTGGTTAATATTTTAAAACGAGATTGAGCTTGCATGCACCGTATTTCTAAAAATCTGTTCTTTTCAAAATGCATAGGCGTGCGCGCGTGAAGTCCCAACACTTCACCAAAGCAAAAAAACTCTGAGGTGAAGGCGTCAAGCCAGGCTATGTATGCGCACAACGTACAAAGCACGTGGCACAAGCCGCCAATCCCCATATGCATGCGCACCATGTGCAAAGCACGTGGTGCAAGCCGCATGTTCGGTTGAAGCGCATGCTTAAATTAGAGCTTAAGCATTATTTGGGAAAATATTCCCCTATTTTTCTTAAACATAAAGATATTTTCTTGTTAATAAGAAATCTCTTTAGATCAATGATCCAACGATACTTAAGTATCATCCATTGATTTTAAGATCAATCAAGTTGAGAGATTTTCTCAATTTAATTGATTTTCTCCTCTCCTATAAATAGGAAAGGGTGAGATTAATCTAGAGAGAGAGAATACTTCCCATAAGATGAAGATAATAGATACTTAAATCTCTACGAAGATCTTCATCTTCCTCCTCAATCAAACCCTAAAAGGGATAAAAAAAAGAGAGAATTCTTCTCATAAGGTGAAGAAAAGAGATTTAAGCCTTTGCAAGTTTTTCTCCTTCCTCAAAACCCTAAGTAAGGAGATTAATCTCCATTAAAAAGAAGCTTAAGCTTCAACAAGAACTTAAGTTCTTTCTTTGGATCGAAAATCCTTGGGTCAAATCTCCCTCTTGTCGAGAACTTAAGTTCTCATGGAGGGATTTTCGATCTCAAGATCTGAGATTTGGAGGAAAATTTAAGTCTTTCTCCACCAAGAAACATATGATCATCAAGATTTCTCTCAAACCGAAGTTTAAGCTTCGCAAGACCCAAGTTTTGTCACCAAAGATATATACCGTGACAAAAACAAAACCCAAGATCATAAAAATCTGATCTTGTTGATGTTAATGGCCAAAAACCATTAAACATAAGCTTAAGCTTTATAAAATTAAGTTCTTTTTTCTGGAAGGTTAACTTTCTTTTAGAAGACAGAGATTAATCTCTACAACCTTAGCCGTGACACGTGATATGCATGTGACTATGTGCCAAAGTCAAGCGCAGTGTCGTGCACAAACGCCAAGAAAGATGAGCAGCGCCAGCGCCACGTGATATGCACGTGTGTTTGAGCCGTGCCAATACGATGTTCCACCATGTGCTACGTGATATGCACGTGAACGTGCACCCGAGCCGCGAGTCGACACTCGAGCCGTGAGCCATGCGCAAAGCTTAAATGCACCAAAGATGGTGTGAAACATCTATCTTAGCCCCAAATAAGTTAAGTCATGAAGCTTAAACTTCATTGATCTTAAAATCAATTGAGCCCATATGCTCAAAAACATCTAAGTTGATCTTAGTTTTAAATAAGACTAACGACCCTTAGATAAAGCCCAAGTTTCCCGTAAATTGATGGACCTCACAAATGTGAAAAATACGTCCTAAGTTCACTCCCGTTGGCAAACCAAGATACCAACGTGGACCCTGTCAAGCAAATGCTTGACCCAAAACTCTCTAAGTTTGATCTTAGTTCTCAAATAAGACTAACGATCCTTAGATAGATCTTCTGCTCTCATCTGAAATGATGGACCTCACAAATGTGAGAAATGCGTCCTAAGTTTACTCCAGTTAGCAAACCAAGATACCAACGTAGACCCAAATTAGTCTTTGTATACAATCCAAGGGCAACCTAAATAAAACAAAAACCAAAACACGACACATGAAGCTAAAAACCTGGAGTGCAGAAATTTTTTATCATTCGCAATAACATAATTAACTGTAGGGGCTTACGGCTGCAGAATAAAATACGTCCCCATAATCAATAAATCTCTCACCCTGAGAGGGAATCTGAAAGTCAGCTATATCGGTCACATCATTCCAAACCTCTCATTTATGGCACTATAAATCAACTTAGTGTCATCGGAGAGGTGGATGGATCAAACCTATGCATCTGCCCTAAAATTCAGGCAAGACGTCCAATCCCGATTCGTCTGACTAGTTTTCGGCGGTAAACAAATTACAGCCTGACTTTATTATATTTTAAGAAGCCTAAACTTTACTTTATTATATTTTGTTTAATAGGGTTAAGAACGTGTATTTCGACGAAATTTTGGCAGTATGACCACTAGATTTGTCGATTTATTGTATGAAAAGGTGAAGTACAGAAAACTCCGCACCGACCAAAAAAGGAAATACGGATCGAAATCCGCATTCCTAAGGGCAATACGGATTGAAATCCGCATTCCCGAGAGTTTTTCCAAGGGAAAAGCCCGAAGACTTTCCCTTTGATGGGGTCATCCTCATCCGTTTCCGATCGAGTCTTAAATTTTTTTTGAATCTTCAAGACTTTGTGTTTGGATCTTAGGCAATAAAAAGGTCTCTGATTTCTTTTCTAAGTTTTGTGTCTTGTCGCAGTGGAGCCTTGGAGTCGCGTTCCTTCCTTAGTCTTTTTTTCTTTACTTTTGATTTCTGTTGAACAGAGAGAAGGAAGGCTAAAAAAAGATAGAACCTCTCTCTTTAATTTTGATTCCGGTGAGGTTTTGTAGGGAAAAGGAGAAAGTTTCTTCTCAAAAGAATTTTTTTATTTGAGAGGACTATAGAACCTTGAAGAGAGAGAGAGAGAGAGACGACGACTGCTCAAAACCTCAAAATTTTAGCACGGAATAATCTTGTTATTTATTTCTTATAATGGTAGCCTTATATAGGCTCTACATTTTTTATTTGGGAACTTGGGCTTTACAATATTGACTTTTTACCCATTCTTTTACATTTATTCATAAAAATTACATATAAATTTATTTATTGCATAACTCATTTCTCCTCTTCTTCGATAGTCGGCCGGCTTTGGTTGGGCGGGGGCCCGATTGGTTGGGGTCGAGCCCGGGTTAGTTGGACCCGGGTCCACTTGGGCGTTGACTTTGACTTATTGGCATTGAATTTGACTTTTTGACCTGATTTTAATTTTTACAAATGGGATGTAAATTTGAACCTAACAAAGTGCCCCCATCAATAAATGTTCACCACGTATATGGGTCGTGTGTATGAAATTGATGGATCTTCTTTCATGGATCTCGTCTCGAAGAGGTTGGCTTGATTCCCTTTTGGTGACACGGAGGTCGTTGCTTCACTTTTGGTGACGTGGAGGTCGTTACTTCCATTTTGGCGATGTGGAGGTCAGTGCATGGTTCCCTTTAGGTGATATGGAGGTTGGTGCTTCCCTTTTGGCGACGTGGAGATCGTTGGTTGGTTCCCTTTTGGCGACGTGGAGGTTTGTGCTTCCCTTTTGGCGACATGGAGTTTGTTGCTCCCTTCCTTTTTGGCGACATGGAGGTCAATGCTTCCCTTTTGGTGACTTGGAGGTTATTGCTTAGTTCCCTTTTGGCGATGTGGAGTTCGGTGCTTCCCTTTTGGCGACGTAAAGGTTGTTTCTTACCTTTAGGCGACGTGGAGATCATTGCTTAGTTCTCTTTTGGCGACGTGAAGGTCGATACTTCCATTTTAGTGACGTGGAGGTCAGTGCCTGGTTCCCTTTTGGAGACATGGAGGTCATTGCTTTGTTCCCTTTTGGCGACATGGAGGTCGTTGCTTGGATCCCTTTTGACGACATGGAGGTCAGTGCTTCCCTTTGGTGACGTGGAGGTTAGTGCTTCCCTTTGGTGACGTGGAGGTAGTGACGTGGAGGTCGGTGCTTCCCTTTTGGCGTTGTGGAGGTTGTTGCTTCCCTTATAGCGACGTGGACTATCGATACTTTGATTTGGTTTCCTCTTTACGACGTGGACCGTCGATGCTTGATTTGGTTCTCTTTTGCGATGTGGATTGTCGATGCTTGATTGATTCCAGTGCGGAGGTCATTGGTTGAACCGGTTGATTTGAATTGTTTTGGGAATTTCCCATCTGTCCAGCTGGATTTTTTAGCGTGGACGCACTGCCGGGCGGGACTTTGATTTTTTATTTATCTGATTCCTACCATGTTCGGCGAGACTTTCTGAGCTCGGAGGCACTTGTAGAGTGGGACATGGATCTTTTTTTGCTCCTAGTTTAACAACCTAGGAGTCATATATTCCCAGTTTAATGACTTAGGGGTCATTTATTCCCAGTTTAACGACTTAGAAGTCTTTTTTTTTAAAGTTTGTGCCCTTGCGCGTTTTCACAAGCTCGCAAGTAGGCTCGCTGTTTTTACTCACGAAGCTATTTTAGATTTTCATTCATGCCCATTTTGCTTATGGACTGACCATTTTTTTAATTTCCAAGTTTAACAACTTAAGGGTTGAATATTCCCAGTTTAACGACTTAGGGGTCATCTTCTGGCTTCATTTTCTAGTTTAGCATTTTTGGCGCATCTTTGCGGGGCTGTCTGCGATTAGCTTATCCGCGATTTAGAGCATTCATGCGTAGCATCTCTTGAAGTATCGGCTATTGATGGGTGGCATGGGCCCATTTACCTCAGCACTTATCAGTTGGTAGGGTTTCGAGTTTAGATCTTGATTAGCGTCTGCATCACTACACTGGAATGGTACCAGGAGCGACTCATCATTCGCTATTGGGGGATTTTGAGATATGGGTTTTGGTTTTGATTTGATTGGCGTCTGCATCGCTACACTGGAATATGGTACTGGGAGCAACTCATCATTCGCCTTTGAAGGGATTTTTTTAGGACGAGTTTGCACCCTTGCGGGTTTTCAGATGCTCGCGGGTAGGCCTATTGTTTTTACTCACGAAACCTTTTCAGGTTTTCATTTACGCCTCTTTTTCTTGTGGACCGACCTTTCATTTATTTTCTTCGTCATTTTTTATGTTTCCCAGTTTAATGACTTAGGGGTCAACTATTCCCAGTTTAACGACTTGGGGTCATCTATTCCTATTTTAACGACTTTTTTTTATCGCACCATATAAACCATATGGATTGTGTATCCGTCTGTTGCCACATCATGGGTGGAAATATTTGCTGGGCTTTTTGGGCCATTGTTGTAGTCTGCTCCTTTCAGGGAAGGAAAAGCGCTGAGAGCAATCGATCCGACCGGGGTTTTGGATATAGCTGGTACACTTTGTTTGAGTTCTTTCTTTTAATTTTGCTCGGCGAGTGGAGCTTGGCATGTCCTTGATGATACTGTGCTATGCTTTTGATTCTGGGGCTTAGAGGTTCCTCTCTACAGAACTCTTTGAATCTTCATCTTCTTGATCCGCGCAATCATAGCATACTTCGGCGTCGACCCTAGAGGTTCGAAAGAATTGTTGATTTATTAAGGAAGATTTGGATTTTTTCGTGGGGTAGCCATGTTCTTAGAACCCGATGAAATCAAATTTAGCGAGGAACCTTAGCACTCCTATTGGCTCTATATCTGAGTCGTTTCTGCTTCAACTCTTTGACTTTGAAGGCTTGGCAGGCATTTGCTTCCTTGGCGGCCGTTTTGGCCTGACCGATAGACAGTCTAAAGAAGACACTTGCATTTGTGGTCGTCATAGGCCTCACCTGGGCTGGCCTAGGACATCTTGTTGCCCCCTGTGAGTTGACAGATTTGACCCCAGATGGAGAGATAGAAAGCCGCTCAAACACCGATTTGTGCTTTAGTTCGGCGCCCTTACGGTTATGATGTTCGGCCCTTACTGCGTAGGCTTGACTGGAGAATCACTTTGGCGGTAGCCTTGATTATGTATGCAACGGTGGTCGCATTGGAAGCTGAGCTTGTTTTTCCAGAAATTTAACGTACATTAGTTTAAATTCATTTCGAATGTAACTTGAAAACTTGAGAAATTTAGTTTAATGTCATTTCGAACGTAACTTGAAAGTTTGAAAAATATTAGTTTAATGTCATTTCGGACATGTCACGATCCACGAAATGGGATGTCCCCGGCACTTGATGTAAGTGCACGGCGGTGCCTCGGCCGTCAATCCGACGCAGGAATGCGGAAGCGGTGATTTACTTTAACTTTTCAAACCGGCACCACCGCGCACAATAAACCCGGATCGTGCCATTAAACTAGTCCTAGCTAACAACAAGATAGGGAAGAGAGATATACCGAGCGATCCGTGTCCTCCGGTCTTCTCGCCGTCGTCCCGATCTCCCGCGGAATGTCCGGTTTCCACCTCCTCGCCGGAAGGGCACCACGTCGCCTGCTTCTTTTATGGGCTCCCACCTCTATACCGAGGCAACTCGGGCACGAAGTTGGCGAGCCGACGTGCCCAAGATTTGCTGCAGAATGTGTGTAGAACTCATGTCTCATTTTGGGGTTATGGAGTTGCCTTTTTGGTGGAGGAATGAGATGTAGTTTGGAGATGGAACTTGTGGGATTTTTTGCAAAGCCAAATGAACAAAAACCCACACCATACAAAATGGGCAGCCCCCCATGAGCTTGGCCGGCCATGGCTTGGTGGGAGAGGAGAGAAATGAGAGAGTGAGTGAGTGTCTCAAAAGAATGAGTGAGCCAACCAATAATCCAAGGGAGAGAGAGAAAAGGCTATCATGCAAAGACATGATCACTAGGAAAGTCCAACACTCAAACAACAATCATCACTTCCAAAAGTCATGCTATCATGAAGATAGAAGTCAAGCAATGATGGATTAATCAAGTCAATGGATGGTGCACCCATCATGAAAACCATCATGATGCAACAAAATGCATAGAACACCCTCCACAAATGCTTATTTGCACAAATGCAAATAAGCCCTCCTCCACCAATCTTCAGCCATTGAATAATACAAAGAAATATGGCTGAAACGGAAAACAAACTGGCAACTCCAGAAAACTGGTCCCGTAATAAATTACAGGAAAACCCCGATACTGTGTTTACACACCCGCATTTGTATTCTGACCGAAATACAAATGCAATGAGACAAAATCTACACTGTACTATACTAGGATCCGGCTTAAACCAAAGCCGGCTAGTATTATCCGTCCAATCCTGATCCGTGCAATACCACACGTATCTCATCGAACCCTGCCATATATCCATACGGCCTCTAGTACTAACCGTCCGATCCTGATCCGTGCAATACCGCACGTATCTGATCGAACGCTGCCATATCTCCATACGGCCTCTACAGCGTTTCGCCCGAAACTTGAGTAACTGAATGTGGGGGACTCTAAAGACTCGTCAATACTATGGCTGTGGATTTAACCACTAGCACGTCAGAGGTATTAGCCATACGTGACGGGCTACCAGCTATTGACCAAAAGGGACGTCGATGAGCGAACTCATCCTGACACCCTACTGAGCCTGTCAGTGACAATATCCGTACAGTCCGGTCCATTCGTCTATGAGCATCGCATGGCGGGCCTAGGGGGTTGGTAAAAGTCAGACCCCCAAAAGCGGTACAAGTCGTGTCGGAGTGTAGCCCAGAACACCCTGAGATACTACTGGAATATCTACCAGTAAATCTCCTGCCTTGGCCAAGGACTTCGTGTAATAGCTCTCCTAGACACAGCGTGACCTCACCCCCAATACCGGGAGAGACGAACCCTTAAAGATCCGCTCACTGCCTCCATGTGGCTCGGGACTGTACCCAACTAAAACCTGTTTGCACGTCTCCTTTGAGCGTGGTAGGGTAGTAATCAAAGTACAGTGGGAACTCACACGAGACAAATGACGATCCCCAGGTCGATGAACTAACCTGTACACATGTCACCAGGGAACTGCTATCTGACGTCAGGTATAAGACCAACTAGCATGTTTCCGGCGAGTCCTGTTCGGTGTACTCATAACCCAATGAGCACCTGTATACATCTTAGGTGAACCAACTGACACCAGTGGCTTGTGAGACCGGCCACCGCCCCTCATCGGGGTCTCGACTGTATACACTAGTCTACTCTGGAGAATCGATGCCCTGTCTCGAAACTCCCACGACTAGGGACCTTATAAGGATGTGCTTATAGACTACCAGCTCCCACGTATATGATAGCCCTCATACTGCTGGCAGTCAAGCAAGAATCCTAGGGGCTCTACCAACGTGTAATAGCGACCTGTCAGGTCACCTAAAGCAGTACACGATGATAAAGATAAACCAGATATCATACTATCATCTCGAGTAAGACTATCCTACCGGGATAGGTCCTCCCTCAATCATTGCAATCACGTGCCTGTGATCCAATAATTGACTCTGTGGGCACTATCTCCAACAATCTCCCACTTGCACTCAAGGCTAATTATTGCGATGTCGCATACTCACAGCCCGTGTGATACCGAACACCCAACTCCTCTACTAGTCAGTCTCACAAAGCTCATTTGTGAAACTATTGCGTTCGATTAATAGCCTTAGTGAGTGGATCCGCTTTGATGTTTCTTTCTATGTCTCTCTATATCTCAAGTTCGCGGAGAAAGCCATCTCCCGAAATGAGCAATACCTGTCTTAGAATGTGTCTGGATGTCTGATGGGATCTAGCTCATAAATGAACTCTAAATCCAAACTTCTTAGACTGTATCATCAACTGAACTTAATCAGTATCCTGCGCCATGCCTCCCTCAGTATTGCCTTGGACCACCTGTCCAAAATACTGCCCCTCGTCAGAAGGAAAACTATAACTCTGACAACCTCCTTGTCGTCCAGGTCACCTTGGAAGCCTGGAATGATAACTGTCTCCCGAATGAGGCTGTCGTTATCATATCCCTAGAACATCCACTTATGTTCTAAAACTGCTTCCGACTGCTTCTCCAGGATTGGATCAATGTCAACTTATTGCATCTAGTGCAAGAACAACATCTGGTGTGGTACTTGACATCTCATGATTGACTCAATTGCCTGAGCAAGTGATCTGCCAATCATGCACATCCCTCTCCCCTTTAGTCTGTAAGACACCTTTAGAGAGGGTGACTCCATCACCTGCAGGTACACTACCATGCCAGGAGTCATCCATTCTAAATGCTCATAGAATGCTGTCTAAGTACCCTTAATTAGGAAACCACCCAAATCTAGATCTAAAACCATAGATCTAGTAACCAGTATGTCTGATATAATGTCCAAGTCCCATGTGGAGAAACCACTGTGTGACGACCAAGGTATAACCGATCGTAGTATATGAGTTTCTTTTCCTACTCTGTGTATGTCATCTAAATACCATGACATCACACCCTACTACCTTCTCAACAGATCCATCCCCTATTCTGATGAAGTCAAACCTATGACTGTCACGTCAGAAATAGATGATCTATCTCCGCTATATCTGCTTTAGTCTATAAATAGACATAAGCTACCTGTCCACCAGTGCTTCCGCTGCTCCCACTGACTACGACAAACCTTTGGCAGAGTCATATAGACGTACACTTCTAAAACTAGTTTAGAACGACGCTATACTCATCCTCTCGCCGGGTTTCACAGTTTGGAACAACAGCAATGGTAAGTGTGGGTAAACAAGAACCTCCCTGTCACCGTCCTTGAGGCTACCGGAGTACCTCTCGGGTGCCTGAGGTTACCCATCTTATCTGCGGAGTGGCCAATGGAATGTCAATCCAGATTGAATCTTTAGGTTCCTATCAAATCTTCAGTAATCGTTTGCGGTTCTGGAATCACTTCCAGTTCTACCATACTCCCACTACTGTTTTCTGAAAAAATCCATTTTTATTAAAACCGTGGCGAGTCTAGAACAATATCACTATTGATCTTCCAGGTGGTAGAAAGTCAACCCTCGTCATAACCTGGGTCAACCCACAAACAACCATTACAGAAACGTGCCTTGAGTTATCTAGTGTCTGGTTTTAATCATAAGCCGGACAACTCCCCGTACCTTAACAATGTTAAGATATGAATGTACTATATCCAATATAGAACCAGAGGCATTGATTTAATTGAACCAGATTCAAATCATGCAGCTATCTCCAGTGCATGTCAACTAAAATGGAAGGAGGCCGATCAACGTTACTCAACTTAGGAATACTTCCAATTATGAGTAACCTGAAAGAGAAGCAAGTTCTCTTAATCATTACTATCAACTGAATACCATGCAAAAGTATCTACATCTTCGATCACCTTGATGAATCCCGATACTTGCAATATCTGGTTCTCTACTTTATTCAAATACCTATAACTTCTCAAAATTCGGACCCTGCGTTTCCACGAAACACCTGTCTAAAAACTAGAGAAGTCATAAGTAAACCGAATATAGTACGAGGACCAACCCCTCTGTCCTGATGGACGCTGGACAACATACAATACTCTGTATAAGTCCCTTGAGTCTGATAACTCAATCCCTGTGTGTCGTAGGTTGAAAACTGTACTTATGGTTAAGAAGAATTACACCGCTGTTCAATGCTCCTTACCTAACCATCCAATGATATAGGTAAATGTCACAGACATAATTTCAAAAAGGTATATCTCACTCTATAAAAATAGACGTACAGATATATCAATTTGAAATTGGTGCATAACAGCGGATATTCAAAACCAAACATTTGCCGACGGGCAAACAGCCCAGGTGATTTCCTCAAATATCACTGATTACAACGAATCCCGATATAATGAGGATGATCACCCAATTCCCAATAACTTAATCCCACTCATCATCTGTAAGACCATACAGATGTGAGACTCATACCTGGTAAATACATACCCTGGAGTAAGTATCTAATCGGGAAATCAGATTTCCTTTAACTGTACACAGTGAAGCTGAAACATTGAAATGTTTCGATGGGGTATCCCGCTATTCCTAGTAATGCCTCTTCCAGATTCACAACTGTAACCGTGTAATTCTTTGCCACCTTTCCAAATCCCTTTCTATGTCTTTAGTCATTACCTTCTGTACATCTGTTTAGGCCAAATGGTTTTCTTCCTTCCCTACCGTTCGACACCAGCCTATGGTTTGGAAGAAGACTATCCAATAAGCATAATGGGTGTATTGTCCTAATCCTAGGAGCACTCGCAATGCGAGAGAAGGTAAAGATAAAAGACAACTGAATAAACCTTATTCCTATTTCTCCTGGACCAGAATCCATCCCCGAACTGGAACAAGTTCCTTTCGAGTTCGTATAACCATATGATGGAGTATCCAATAAACTGTGGATCTTCGTAGTGATATGGAATGTTCTGGAGAAATACAAAGGTGATTTAGGATTGGCGAAGAAATACTTGGTTTGGTCGTGAATAGCAGTCGCAATTTACTTTGCCCTCTTACTAATCCCTTCATATGTCTTTACTTAATACCTTCTGCACACCATCGTTATGCTAATTGGTTTTCTTCATTCCCCACCGTTCGGCACCAGCCTAAGGTTTGGAAGAAGACTATCCAATTTGCGTAATAGGTGTACTATCTCCTAAACCAAGGAGTACTCGCAACCTGAGAGAAGGTAAAATGAAAAGACAACTGAATAGTCCTATCCGTTTCCTCCAGAACCGGAAACCATCCTCGAATAAATTCCTTCAAGTTCGTATATAATCATACGATGGTTTTGTCCAATGGAAGTGGACGTTTGTAGTAATATGGGGTGTCCTGGAGAAAAGGGTAAAAGTAGGAGTGGCAATGAGGTTAGCAACTCTGACAATTCAAAAGCCAGTGTTTAAGAAGGTTCGGTTAATTTGGTCACTGAGTCATAGTCTTAGGGTCGGGTCAATGGTCACTGCCAAAGAGAGAGAGAAAAGAAACACTCAGCGTGCACTCTAACCTAGATAAGAATGGTTACCAATTTATCTAATCTGGAAACCTCCCACTGTACCGTCAAATTCTCCTCCAAACCTAAAAGAAGAATTAGTCGGGAACACCCGAGGAGTAAACCAACTCATCAGTGGGAATCGGGATCCAACTATCATCGCATGATAACGTGACGGAATCCGCTCATGCTATCACACTCCAGAAGGTATGCGCATATCTGGCAAGTTTCAGTTTCTTTAGAAACTCCCGATGTGATTTTTTTCCCATGCTCTTATGACCTTGACTTTAGCCAACATATCATAAGTCATATGTCAAGTTCTACCCGTCATTCTCCAGGTTAATTTGAGCACACCCGTACATACCCTTGACTTTGGCCAAAATAGTAGTACGACTGCCCCAAACCAACGCATCTATCTATGCTGCATATGAATACCCCAATAGCTACCAATCACTGTGCCTTGACTTTGGCCAACATACACAGCTTGAATACTATTGACCACCCATATGAAACGACGGAGGGCTACGAATGGTTTCTGGCGAAAACCTTTAACGTAATGAACTTGATATCGTTGAAGGAACGAATAGCTTTTTTTTAAAATATAGATACGAAAACTTTTGCTAAAGAGGTCACTCCCGGTGAAGGGATCTCGGCTCTTTCCCCGTAGAATGAGGTGCAGGATATTCCAACTGAATACCACGATGCAAAGCAAAAGTAATCGGCTATAGTGAAGTTATTGCCCTGACGCAAACTTCTGTCCAAGGGGTCACTCCCGGTGAAGGGATCTCGGCCCTTGCCTCGTCGACTGAGGAGCAGGATATTCCAACTGAATACCACGATGCAAAACAAAAGAGAACGTCCTTGCAATAACAGCTTTTTGAAAAAGTGTTCCAACAACATCAGAATAGGTTTGTTTTTAACTTGCATTGATCCGAATCAACGCAGTCCCATCAATTGATCACACCACAAAGAACGAAAATATATTGATGTACGTATATGCCATCCGCATTCGCCACTGGGTCCCGTCATTACCCGTTAGGTTAGCTAACTAACGACAGAGCGGGGACTGGACTAGCGCGGATGCAAAACATATATAACATCTACTAATATATATACCAATATATAATATTTCGCTCAAGGCATGATAAAAAATGCAACATCACAGAAATGTACAGCATCACAGAACAATACAGATATCTGGGATCCCCGGGTTTCACAGAGCCACTACTGAAACCCGACGTTCCCCTGGTCGTGTGGATAGCCTGTGCAATGAAATCCTAGACCCCTACGGGCGCGGCAAGTTACCCGCCAAAACCTGAAGCGAGGCAGCCCCCTTCAGCAACGTGAATGGACCACCCGGCACTTCCCGGAATCCGGCAACTTGGGCACCCCTCCTGGGTCAACCTGTACCCCCTACGAGTGCGGCGAATAGCCCGCCAATTCTAGAGTGAAGCCCCTTCCGTCTCAATGCCATGAGATGCGGGCTTGTTGCCCTCTAGAACCCGGCTATCCGTGCACCCCACCTTGGGGTAATCCTAGTACAGAAAGTAAAATATACATACAACGGGTACATCGACCGCAACCTGGTCGTGCCCCAAAATAATAATATACAACAGGCAGTGACGGCCGTCCACATGTCGGACGCTCGCCCCGCAATATCAAATGTACATAATAAAACAAAAACTGTACTAGCATTGCAACCAGGCTATCCCCCACGACCAATCCGCAACATCACAGCACAATTACAGAACATAAATGTGAATGTCACGTTCGCAAATCCGTCTAATCGGGCTATAGCAGTTAGACATGATTTATCGATCAAGTGACATTCACGGTCGCAGATATAATGTAAATACTGTGAACTAATGTGTTTAAAATATCCGATCGATCAAATTTTAACAAGTGGGCCCCAAGTACTACTGTAGCACATCAAGAAATTCTGGGCCCAAAATTAATATTCCAAAAACCCTATTTATAACCAAGAAAGCAACTGCAGAAATTTGATACGGCAAGGACATCATTATGAGGCGGAACCGCGGCCCAAAGGGGGGTTTGGCCGCGGTTCCGCGCTCCCATTGTCGAGTTACTGTATCGAATTTCTACAGAATGCTTAGAACTTCCAGTACATCACTATTCAACAACCTGAAAAAATTTTCGAGCCAGAAAAAAATTGACAGAAAACTGATGCATGTGTTATTGGGTTTTCGGAACATTTGTTCGATCGGATGTGTAAAACACATTAGAAAAAGCTAGAGTAGGTTAATGGCGAGGCTCTGATACCACTGTAAGTGCACGGCGGCGCCCCGGCCGTCAATCCGACGCCGGAATGCGGAAGCGGTGATTTACTTTAACTTTTCAAACCGGCACCACCGCGCACTATAAACCCGGATCGTGCCATTAAACTAGTCCTAGCTAACTACAAGATGGGGAAGAGAGATATACCGAGCGATCCGTGTCCTCCGGTCTTCTCGCCGTCGTCCCGATCTCCCGCGGAATGTCCGGTCTCCACCTCCTCGCAGGAAGGGCACCACGTCGCCTGCTTCTTTTACGGGCTCCCACCTCTATACCGAGGCAACTCGGGCACGAAGTTGGCCAGCCGACGTGCCCAAGATTTGCTGTAGAATGTGTGTAGAACTCATGTCTCATTTTGGGGTTATGGAGTTGCCTTTTTGGTGGAGGAATGAGATGTAGTTTGGAGATGGAACTTGTGGGATTTTTTGCAAAGCCAAATGAACAAAAACCCACACCATAAAAAATGGGCAGCCCCCCATGAGCTTGGCCGGCCATGGCTTGGTAGGAGAGGAGAGAAATGAGAGAGTGAGTGAGTGTCTCAAAAGAATGAGTGAGCCAACCAATAATCCAAGGGAGAGAGAGAAAAGGATATCATGCAAAGACATGATCACTAGGAAAGTCCAACACTCAAACAACAATCATCACTTCCAAAAGTCATGCCATCATGAAGATAGAAGTCAAGCAATGATGGATTAATCAAGTCAATGGATGGTGCACCCATCATGAAAACCATCATGATGCAACAAAATGCATAGAACACCCTCCACAAATGCTTATTTGCACCAATGCAAATAAGCCCTCCTCCACCAATCTTCAGCCATTGAATGATACAAAGAAATATGGCTGAAACGGAAAACAAACTGGTAACTCCAGAAAACTGGTCCCGTAATAAATTACAGGAAAACCCCGATACTGTGTATACACACCCGCATTTGTATTCCGACCGAAATACAAATGCAATGAGATAAAATCTACACTGTACTATATTAGGATCCGGCTTAAACCAAAGCCGGCTAGTATTATCCGTCCGATCCTGATCCGTGCAATACCGCACGTATCTGATCGAACCCTGCCATATATCCATACGGCCTCTAGTACTAACCGTCCGATCCTGATCCGTGCAATACCGCACGTATCTGATCGAACGCTGCCATATCTCCATACGGCCTCTACAGCATTTCGCCCGAAACTTGAGTAACTGAATGTGGGGGACTCTAAAGACTCGTCAATACTATGGCTGTGGATTTAACCACTAGCACGTCAGAGGTATTAGCCATACGTGACGGGCTACCAGCTATTGACCAAAAGGGACGTCGATGAGCGAACTCATCCTGACACCCTACTGAGCCTGTCAGTGACAATATCCGTACAGTCCGGTCCGTTCATCTATGAGCATCGCATGGCGGGCCTAGGGGGTTGGTAAAAGTCAGACCCCCAAAAGCGGTACAAGTCGTGTCGGAGTGTAGCCCAGAACACCCTGAGATACTACTGGAATACCTACCAGTAAATCTCCTGCCTTGGCCAAGGAATTCGTGTAATGGCTCTCCTAGACACAGCGCGACCTCACCCCCAATACCGGGAGAGACGAACCCCTAAAGATCCGCTCACTGCCTCCATGTGGCTCGGGACTGTACCCAACTAAAACCTGTTTGCACGTCTCCTTTGAGCGTGGTAGGGTAGTAATCAAAGTACAGTGGGAACTCACACGAGACAAATGACGATCCCCAGGTCGATGAACTAACCTGTACACATGTCACCAGGGAACTGCTATCTGACGTCAGGTATAAGACCAACTAGCACGTTCCCGGCGAGCCCTGTCCGGTGTACTCATAACCCAATGAGCACCTGTATACATCTTAGGTGAACCAACTGACACCAGTGGCTTGTGAGACCGGCCATCGCCCCTCGTCGGGGTCTCGACTGTATACACTAGTCTACTCTGGAGAATCGATGCCCTGTCTCGAAACTCCCACGACTAGGGACCTTTTAAGGATGTGCTTATAGACTACCAGCTCCCACGTATATGATCGCCCTCATACTGCTGGCAGTCAAGCAAGAATCCTAGGGGCTCTACCAACGTGTAATAGCAACCTGTCAGGTCACCTAAAGCAGTACACAATGATAAAGATAAACCAGATAGCATACTATCATCTCGAGTAAGACTGTCCTACCGGGATAGGTCCTCCCTCAATCATTGCAATCACGTGCCTGTGATCCAATAATTGACTCTGAGGGCACTATCTCCAACACTTGAATCACGTGAAGTCTATAGGACCCCACTGTAACCCAGGTAAGCCAAAAACCTGGAATCTATATCGTATATAAGGAAAATAGATAATTAATTACTAAAATGGAGGTGAAGTTTTAAGAAAGTTCAAAACTTTCTTAAAACTTCACCTCCATTTTAGTAATTAATTATCTATTTTCCATATATACGATTTAGATTCCAGGTTTTTGGCTTACCTGCGTTACAGTGGGGTCCTATAGACTTCACGGGATTCAAGTGCCGGTCACGTGCCATTTCGTGGGTCATGACAATTTTGGTATCAGAGCACTGGGTTTTACTATTGTCGAGTCTAGGTTTAACCATGTGGGTTCTAAGTTGTAACATTTTGAAACTTAGGCCTAACCTTGCGGAACTTAGACTTGACTTTGGGGTATTAGACCCAAACTTCGTTTTCCTTTGTTAAATTTAGGTTTGACCATGCAGAGTATAGGGTATGATCTTCCGAGACCAAGGATTAACCTTGCAGAACTTAGACTTGACATTGGGGGTCTTAAACCCGAACTTTTGATGTATAACTTACCCTTGGTATGATGGGGTAGGTAGCTTAAGTAGAGTTATATACCGTACATATGTTCCACGACATACGTACGACACGGCACTCTGCTTAAGTAACCTTAGGATATATGTTTCGAGTTCTCCCGGGATTTTCTTTCCTTCTTTCCCGAGCTGTTAGCATTGCATTGCTAATTTGTTAAGATTCTGAAATCGATTGTTGTTTGTTTCTAGTTCCAATCAGCATACTGCCAGGGACTGTACGAGCCGAGAGGGCTGCAGTTAGTAATGAGCTCAAGGCAAGTTCGTCCGAGATGAGGACTGATCGGGACAGTACTCCGGTGACACTGGAACAGGGTGATCCTCTTTATTCAGATAGGATTTCTTGTTTGGAGGCAAGCTTTCTTGATCTACATCATTCGGTTGGGTCATCAGTGTAGGTTTTTTTTGCCTCCCCATTGAGATGGGAATACGCGTCGCTTGTCAGGCGCATTACAGATTTCCCCTGCCTTGGGTAGGTTGGGTTTTATTGATTATGGGTATCCGAATCTCCGGAAGCCGCGGACTAAGCTGCCGTTAATTACCCCTCGCCTTTGCAGCGAAGGAACCTCCGATTGACGGGTCAAACTGGTCATACAAACTCAATGTGCAGTTTGTGTGTGTTGTGTTTTGAGGGGTCTCGGGTATATCGAGGGCCTCGCAGAGTTTACGGGGTTCCTGCTACCCGGATAGCGGGCGGGAGGTCAGGGGGCTAGCAGCCCCTTTGCGGGATGCAGGGTAGCGCCCCGTTAGAAATTTTTTCTAACGGGGAAAGTGTTGTGGAGTGTGTATATATATAGAAAAAGGGTGAATAGCGTCCAAAGGACGTGTGGGCGCCAGCGCCTCACGTGCCCGACACACGGGGGCTGGACACTGGCGCCTCACGTGCTTAGCATGAGGGCGCTGGGCACTGGATGCCGGCGCCTCACGTGCTTAGCGCGTGGGCGCTAGCGGGAAAAAGGGGCTTAGCCCCTATTATGGGAGTTGTACTCCCAATTAACTTTTGGAGTTAAACTCCTAAAAAAAAGGACAAAGGGGCTTAGCCACTGCACTGGGAGTTGTACTCCCAATTGACTTTTGGAGTTGAACTCCTAAAAAGAAAGATTTATTATTATTATTATTATTATTATTATTATTATTATATATGTATGTATATATATATATATATATATATATATATATATATATATATATATATATTTTGTGGAGCTCCTAGGAGATTTTCGAAGATGATGAAAGAGAACCCCTTTCTTCTCCCTTGAGCCCTAGATCTTCTCTTGAGCCTTGGATCTTCCCAAAATGAGATTTTTTTTGTTGGAGATGGGTCTTCTTCTTCCTCCTCTCTGTTGGCTGGATCTTGAAGAGAAGGGGGTGAGACTTAAAGATCACCCCTTTTGGGGAGTTGATGGAAGATCTGAGCTCCCCTTCAAGGGTTTTATGGTAAAAAACTGTTTCTTTTTGGAAAAAGAAGAGTTAAATTCTTGATTTAATTCGAAAAAAGGGAAGAAGGTTTAGAACCTTAAGGAAAGAGAAGGAGGCACATAAACCCTAGATTTTGAGGGGAATGAATTATATTCTTTCATTTCATTATCATGTTGCCTTATATAGGCTTGCAAATTTACACATAACCCCTTTGGGCTTTACAAAATGGCATTTTGTCCATCCCATGCCTCATGTACTCATTTCTTTTGCATATGAGCCATGGGCTTTACAAAAATTTGGCTTTATGTCCATTTTTCTTACATTTATTCATTAAAATTACATCAAAATTATTTATTACATAATTTTCATATTGGCATGGGGGAGGCTGGCCGCGGGGCTCGACTTGGGTATGGGCACACTTGACCTAGACTTGGGCCCGTTTACTTAGGGTTGACATTGACTTTCATTGGTCAACCGGGGTGTAATTTTTGACCCCAACAAAGTCCCCCCATCAATAAATGCACACCGCGTATATGAGTTGTGTGCATGAAATTGATGGATCTTTGAGTTGGACTTCGAGGTGGAACATCATTCTGGGGGCGGAGCATCATTCCGGGAGCATAATTCCGGGGATAGGAGCATAATTCCAAGATTGGAGCATCATTCCGAAGAGCAGAGCATGATTCCACGGACCGGAGCATAATTCCGAAGAGCATAGCATGATTCCAGGGATCGGAGCATAATTCCGAAGAGCGGAGCATAATTCCGGAGACCGGAGCATAATTCTGAAGAGCGGAGCATAATTCCGGGGATCGGAGCATAATTCCGACACATGACAGGTGTATCCTAAGACAAATCTTAGTTCCGGCATAGGGCGGACATTCTGAACGAAGTATAGCTCCGATGCAGAGGTTGATTCCGAGTCGAAGCATAATTCCGACAGTGAAGGCAGATACTTCGAGGCGAAGCATGATTTCAACATGGGGTACACTCTAAGACGAAGCATGATTCCGATGCAGAGGTCAATTCCCAAGCGAAACATAATTCCAACGGGAAAAGTAGGTACTCCGAGGCGAAGCATGATTTCGATACGGGGTACACTCTGAGACGAAGCATGATTCCGCTGCAGAGGTGGTTGGTTGACTTGATTCCGAGTCGGAGCATAATTCTGACGGGGAGGTCATTGGTTGACTTGATTCCGAGACGAGGCATAATTTCGACGAGGAGGTCATTGGTTGATTTGATTCCGAGACGGGGCATAATTCCGACATGGAGGTCATTGGTTGACTTGATTCCGAGACGGAGCATAATTCCGACAGGGAGGTCATTGGTTGACTTGATTCCGAGTCGGAGCATAATTCCGACGGGGAGGTCATTGCTGCCCTTTTTGCGACTTGAACGGTTGATGCTGCCCTTTTTGTGAATTGGACGGTCGGTGCTTGATTTGACTTGCTCCGCTTCTTGCGGTGTCAGGGATTGGATTTGACTTACTCCGCTTTCTGCGGTGTCAGTGGTTGAAGTTGACTTGCTCCATTTTCTGCGGTGTCGAGATTCGACTTGTTTCCGAGGTGGAGCTTGATTCCGCCAGGGAGGTCATTGGTTGTCTTGCTGACTTGATATGATTTGGGTTGACATCAGCTTCGCTGCACTGGAATATGGTACCAGGAGCGAATCATCATTTTCCATGAGAGGATTTGGGGATTTTGGTTTTGGTTTGTCATCAGCACCGCTACACTTGAATATGGTACCAGGAGCAAATCATCATCTGCCGTGAGGGGATTTCCCTCATTCCCAGTTTAATGACTTAGGGGTCATCTGTTTGCAGTTTAACGACTTAGAGGTCATCTGTTTCCAGTTTAAAGACTTAGGGGTCTATTGGGTCGAAAGTTTTAGAATTATGGGGTTGGGGTCGGCATCAGCGTTGCTAACACTGAAGCACATGTGCCAGGAGCAATTCATCATTTGCCTTTGCCTGTTGGGGAGCTGATTGATCTCATTGAAGAGTGGATTGTTGTAAATAAAGTAACCGCAATCAAGACGGTGTCGCTAGTAGCTAGCCGCAATGAGTACGGGTCGTCCGCAGGGAAAGGTGAACTTTTTTATTGCTTTAGACGAGTTGATTGAAAGATGGGTTGATTGGTTGTAGATCTATTTTAATACGGATGTAGATTTTATAAAGAAGAGGCTTGTAGGGTTCATATGACTTAGTAGTAATGGATGACTAATTAAAAATGACTTCTTTTATCTTTTAATAGTTTAAAATTAAATCGATAGTGAGGAATGTGGATTAGGGTTCTTTTGGAAGAAACTAGGGTTTTCCGCACTCTTAACCCTTGTCCTTACATTGATCTCTATTCATGTCTAGCCTTTACCAAAACAAGTGTTAAACAGATCTCGAATTGTGGTCGTGACTAGCAATAAATTGGTAGCGCGCCCGATAAGGATGTTAACATTTATTTTGCTAAAGTTTATAGACTTTAAAATGTATAAAAGGAGTTAAATGATTTTATCATCCATTGATCTACCTTAGCCTATGAACCCTAGCAAGCCAGGAATTACTCGCTCATGGTTTGAGATAGAAGAAAGGATGAAGAAGAAAACATGATTAAGATGCAGAAATTAAATGCAGAAAGTAAATGCGAAAAGACTAATAAAAAGACTACCTTTATTAATCAACTATTGCATACAACTCTCCGTACAAAGTAGATTATAAAGAACCCTAGTTTTTCCTCCCGCTCTCTCTCTTGTTGGAGGTAGATGACTTGCTTATGATCACCTGGATCCGTGGATCGCTTTGAACCTCTTGATCTCTTCGGTTTGATGATTTTTTTATATGAAGCTCTCGGTCCTTCAAATAGTCACAGTGACTAGGAACCCTAGTTGCCAGATGTTAGGATATGCTGATACGATCTCACACACCAAATCTCAAATCCTACGGCCACAAAAGGGTCGCGGATCCGCCGTGAATATAGCTGTTTGGCCGCTAAACCGCGGCGGTTTAGTGGAATCATGGCTTATGATTTCTTGTGGTCTCTGGTGTTGACATGTGGAGATCACTTAGATGTCTATATTCTTCAAATCTTATTCCGAGTCTCTTCCGTTGGTAGATCTTGTGATTTGCTAATATTTTGGCAGATTTGATTCCGATATCTCGGATCTCCTTGATTCCAGACCTGAGCTAATATTTGCACAATATCTCAAATCATAGTGTTAGTAATATTTGTTATTTTGTGAGATATTATTCTAACCATTTTATATGATACAATAATTTAAGAATATTGATTAGAATTATTTGATATGATATGCATATTTTAATTACTAATATTTTATATAAATATTATATGCATGTATTTTCCCTTATTATGTTAATTATAATATAGAAACATATGATAATAAACTTTTTATACATAAACCCTCATATGTTCTATAATTACAATAAACAGGTCACGTTACGTACCTTCGGGTCGTGAAGGTACGTAACGTGACAAAACACCTTTTAGAACTTAGCAATAGTGGGGAAAATAATCATTTAGATGTGCAATATTTTAGACTAAACAGGAGCGATGGCTTAGGAGACAGGTTTAGGTCCCTATCACCTAAGACTTTTCAATTTTATGAGCCGTAAGGGTCCCATAAAATCATTTTCTCCCTAAGAATTGAAAGGATCTCGTAGGTGTACTTTCTCCTTAGGAGTCATGGGGACTCCCAAGTGCGTTTTTCCTTTGTGAGTCGTAAGGATCCCACGAATGTGTTTTCTTACGAGTCGAGAAGATCTCGTAAGTTTGTTCTCCTCATGTATCGTGAGGACACATGAGTGGGTCTTCCCAAATGGAGCATAATTCCAAGGGCAGAGACCGGCCGCGTGACTGGTGATTGTGGTGGGGCATGGGTGTGATGAGAATTATTTAAGCCCATGGATTGTATACGGTAGTTAGTTCGGGGACCAACCATAGGGCTGGGAGAATTTTGGGACTTTGTTGGCGTCTGCATCGCTGCACCGGAATATGGTACCAGGAGCAACTCATCATTCGCCGTTGGGACATTTAGAGATTTGAAATTTTGGTTGGCGTCTGCATCGCTGCCCTGGAATATGGTACCAGGAGCGACTCATCATTCGCCTTTGGAGGTTTTTTTTAACTGCAATTGCTCTATCATTTCAACTTTTCTTATCGTGAAGGTCGCGATTGCCCTATCATTTCGGCTGTTTATTTTCATTTTTATTTTACTTGCTGATTTTTATTGCGAGTTGCCCCATCATTTCAGCCCTTTTTTATATTTATTTACACATTTTTTACATCCCCAATTTAATGACTTAGAGGTCGATGGTTCCCAGTTTAACGACATGGTGATCGACTGTTTCCAGTTTAATGACATAGTGGTCATCTGTTAGAGCCTGGGCTCGATTCTGCAGGAACCATGGGCTCCTTTGGCTTAATTGCATAAGCGGGCTTTCTGTCATCTAGACTGAGCCGGTGTTGGATGGCAACAACCACTTCATAATCATGGCTATAAGGCGTAGGAGAACTTGTTTCTCTGGGCTCCATCATATAGACTGTATGGGTTGTGTACCCATCACCGCTTCTTCATTGGCAATATTGCTCGTTTGGCTTTTAGCTTGTTGCCTTGGTCCGCTCTTTTCAGGGAAAGGCAGATGGCTGAGAGAATCAGGTTCCCGAAGGACTTCGGTCTCCGTTTGTATGAAATTGGCGGTCCCAGTTTGACTATTTGCTAACACGCATTTAGACAGTTCTATCTCTCCTGCCTTGTATTGCTTTTCGACCCAATCTTTAAAGACAAATCAGTCCTCAATAGCATGACCTATCACTCTGTGACAGGGGCAATAATTGGGATCGTCGGTCATATTCGCTTCTTGAGGTCTTTTTGATTCTAGCAATTGTAGACCGTTTCTTAGGGCATCCTTGAATATTTTACGGACTTTGTCCCTTCTGAAGGAATAGACCTTATCTAGCTTCTCTTTCAGTAAAGATTCTCCTCCCTCTCCGAACACTGGCTTCTGAGGCCAGTTGGCATTAGGCCCGCTCATCTCTCGCTTATTTCGGTTAGCCAAAGTGTTAAAAGATTCAGTATCGTTGGAATTTCCGCCTTTGCAATTATCGTCCTTTCGGTTTCTCCAGGACCTGTTGTTATTTTGGAAATCAAAGGAGGACTCCAGCTTTGAGCGCTCCAACATCTGAACTTTCTTGGTCAGCTCTTGGAATGTTTTGAGACTCGCGGTGCATAGAAACGGGGTCATCCAATTGTTGAGATTTCTGACGAGGAGGCTGACAGATTGGTCCTGCTCTATCGGTGGTTCATATTTGACGGAGAGATTACGCCATCGGGTTATAAAATCCGTGCTGCTTTCTGTTTCGCCCAATCAGAACAAAGCTCTGCTGGAAATTCAAAATTCAAATTTTGAAGCAACGCTTCAAATCCCAGGCGCAACGCGCCACGTGTCAGGCGCAGACACATCAGCGCAGTGCCCAAAACAGCGCACCCAATCAGAGCAAAGCTCTATTTAAAGAAAAATTAAAGGAAGCAACGCTTCAGTTGCGCAAGCGCTGCGCTGCGCGACACGTGTCAGTGCAGATGCGCTAGCGCAGTTGCGCTGCGCTTTGCGCTGCGCGACGCGTGTCAGCGAAGATGCGCTAGCGCAGTTGCGCTGTGCTGTGCGCTGCTTGATGCATGTCACGCGCTGGGGCGTTTGCGCCAAACAGAATTAAGATTTCAAAGAAATCTTTCTATTCTTGTTAAAACAAGAAGATTTTCTTCTGTAAAACAGAAGCCCTTGGATCAAAGATCCAACGGTGGGGAAAATTCCCCAAATCACTCAGAGAAAGATCTCTTTAACAAATTTAACTAATTTATAGGCACTATAAAAAGGACCCTAGACCTCAATTCAAAGGCATCAACATTTCTTGAAAAATCAAGAGCTTCAAACAGAGAGAACTCTGAGAAAAATTTCAAGAAAAAGGTAAAAACCTTCACAAGAGAGAAGAAATTTCTTCTAATAGATCATTGATCTAAAAACCAGATCAATGATCTTCATATAATAAACAGTGCTTTGCACTTCTTATGAATCACTGATTCTTTAAAACAAGAAGGAAAAAAAAAATAGTGCTTTGCACTTTTATGAACCTTTGGTTCTTGAAATAAAAAGAAAAACTTGTTTTTCTTTGATCTAAATTAGATCAAGGAAACGAATAGTGCTTTGCATTTTTATGAACCATTGGTTCTTGAATCTAAAAGATTCTTAAATCATAGTGCCTTGCACTTGCAAACTGCGCTGTTGCGCTCTTGGATTGGCGCAAGCCACCAGAGCGCGCCACGTGTCAGCAGCGCAGGCGCAGCGCATTAGCGCAGCGCACTGCGCTTGCGCGACACGTGTCAGCACTACAAGAGCTTGCGCTCTCTGATTGGCGCAAAGCGCCTGATAAATGCAATGCATTTCCTAAAGGGCCAGGCCCAAGTCAAAAGTCTAAACAGACCAAGAATAATGCTATGCATTATTTAAAGGGACAGAGCCCAATTGAGAGGTCCAATGGACCAAAACAAATGCTCTGCATTATAATAAAAAGGACAGAGCCCAGTCAAAATGGGTATAAATGGCCTGAAATAATGCTATGCATTATTCTAAAAAGGGGAAAGCCCAGACAAAGGCCAAATGCAAACAAAACGTGGACATTCTTAACTGGACTTAGCCCAATTTTGGCCGTAAGTCCTTAAACTAAATTGACTGAGCACGGCTACTCCCTAAATCAATTTACGACCGGTTCGAGGGTACATCTCCGAACTCCTCTGACACATGTCGTTGTAATCATTCAACGTCGTCAGAGAGGTGACGGGTCCCGACGACCATACACATCAATATGGACTGCGGGGTCCTTAAACTCGTGGACCGAAACGTCCTTAAACTAATGATGGACCGAAACGTCTTTGAACTAATAATGGACCCCTACGTCCTTAAACTGGAATATGGACCACCACGTCCCTAAACTGGCGATGGACCACCACGTCCTTAAACTGGAACATGGACCGAAACGTCCTTAAACTGATGATGGACCGAAACGTTTTTAAACTAATAATAGACCCCTACGTCCTTAAACTGGAATATGGACCCCTACGTCCTTAAACTGGAATATGAACCACCACGTCCCTAAACTGGCGATGGACCACCACTGCCTTAAACTGGAACATGGACCGAAACGTCCTTAAACTAATGATGGACCGAAACGTCTTTAAACTAATAATGGACCCCTATGTCCTTAAACTGGAATATGGACCATCACGTTCCTAAACTGGAGTATGGACCACCACGTCCCTAAACTGGAACAATAGAGCCTCCAAATGCTCTTTTACCGGATCTAAACGATCCCGTTTAAGTCGATCTTAGCCCCAAACACGGCTAACGTATCCTTAAACATTCAAATGGATTATAAAATTCCCAATCAACTCTGGTTCGAGGGTACATCTCCGAGCTCCTCTGACACATGTCGTTGTAATCCTTCAACGACATCAGAGAGGTGACGAGTCTTGACGGCCATATATTAAATGGATCACTACGTTAAGTTGATCTCAGTCTCAAACAGGAATGACGTATCCTTAACGAACGTTTAAGTTGATCTTAGCCGCAACGCGGCTACTGCATCCTTAAACTAAAAATACCAAACCCAAATCTAAGTAAATACGGATTTGGACTAATCCATGTCCCACGGGCGACGACATTACTCAGTCTCCGTATACAATCCACGGGCAACCACAAACAAAACAAACACACACGACACGAAGTGAAATTCTGGAGAAGGAGAAAGTTGTTACCGCGATGCGGTAGCGTAATTAACTGCAGGGGCTTGCGCCTGCAGGGAAGAGCGTCCCCACAATCAAAAACCCCTCAAGCGAGGGGGAATCTAATGAAGTCTGCTACATCAGCCGCATCCGTCTAAACCTCCGATACATGGTGCCATAAATCAACTTGGCATCTTCGGAGAGGTAGACGGATAAAACCAAATTGCATCTGCTCCGAATCTCAGCGTCTGGACATCGCGGTCTTGTGCGCGTTTTTCGGAGGGGAACACTTTTGTTGTTCTTTGGCTTGGTCCTTACGAGGTCGGCAATGGTGATCTTATCGCTGACACTCATGAACCTTTGTCGGAACAGAGATTCCATTTGGACGAAAGTAGTAATGGAGCCATTCGGTATGCTCGCGTACCAGTCGAAAGCGACGTTGGTTAAGCTATTGACGAACTGGTGAAGGAGAAGCGCATCATTGCCCCCAGTATTCCCGCATGGGACTTTAAAATGGGCAATGTGCTGATTCGCATTTCCCGTCCCATCAAATCTTCCGAACTTAGGGATGACACAGCCGCCAGGAAACTCTACCAGATCATACCGAGCAGGATATAGTCTCCTACTACTGCTGCTCCAGAAGTCGTCAAGGCGGCTTCCCCTGTCAAAGAGTCAGTCTTTTCAAGACTGACGATTCCTGCTCCTATCCCTGCTCGAGGATCTGTCTTCGACAGGTTGAATATCATCCCTCAAAAGACAACTTCAGTCTTTAAGAGGTTAACACCAGCGGCGCCTCATTCAGACCGGGGGCAAAAAGAAGCTATTTCAATCTCCGAGCCAGTCCCAACGGCTCGTCATGCTCGATGTTGCCATTGGCGACGAGTAAGGAAGGAAGGGGGGAACTCCCCATCAGGGATAACTCCACCGGCTCCAGTGGTGGAAGTCAACGCTGCTGTTCCAACTGGGAACAACTTTGAACTGCTGAGGAGGGTACGTAAGAATTCTCCAACCGCTACACTGAAAAGATCTCCTCCGCCCGCGGAGAGAGTTCCGGAAATAAAGCAAGAACAGCCCCCTCAACGGCTGTCCTAAAAAATATACAAAGTTTGGCGAAGGGTTCAAGACTCCGTGATCGACCCAGATCACTCTCGTCAACAAAAGAAGACGAAGGTGCAAAAAGAAAAAGACCGTCCTATTAAACAGCAAGGGACAACGATCGCTAGGGTGCCCACTGCAACGGCCCCTTCAACTTCAACGGCCCACAAATGAAGGAGGCCGGAGAAAACCCCCGCGCCGGCGAAAAATATCAATGGTGGTGAACCCAAACGCCCTAAGTTAGGGGGCATTGTAGTTCATATCGTTTACGTGGCGTCTGGAAAAGAGGACCGTCGCATATCTACGGGTCATCGACCGCTTACGCGATCAGTGACCAAAGCGCAGGAGCAGCAGCAGAAGCTCCAAGAGATGATGAACGCTATGGCCGCACTTACTGGGCCAAAAGAAAACCCTGAAACGTCCTTGGATGAACGCCAAGAGGAAGAAACCGACGCCGAATTCCTTCGTCGGATATTGGAGAAGAAGGACAAAGAGGCTGCTGAACAAGCAGCCAACATACAGCGTATGGGCCTCCTCTTCCAAGACATGATAGGGATGATGATACAACAAGATCCTCCGACCGAAGAGCCCCCGATCGTCCTTGGAGACGATAAGGGAGAGACATCAAATCCTCCACCAGCTCTGTCAATGGCTAAGGAGGATACAATCTCCAAAGCTGATCTGGACGAGTACATAGCCCAACAAATACGGGTTCATCATGTGACTGAAGCAGCTGGCCAGGTCGTAAAAACGGGGCGGCCATATCCAAGTTGGTACGACCAAATCAAGTACCCGCCCGGTTACACAATTCCCAAGTACCATGTCTACAAGGGGACGGGCAATCCTCACCAGCATGTCGCCCAGTTCAGGGCACTCTGCGGAAACACCGGCGGTGATGACAAGCTTTTACTTCGCCAGTTTGTTGGAAGTTTATCAGATACGGCGTTCGAGTGGTACTCTGAACTCCCGAACGACTCTATCAAAACCTTCGCGGAGATGGAGCTGTTGTTTACTCAGCGTTTTGCAAGCGCCAGTGAACGCACCCCGATGACGGCACTGATTAACGCCAGGGTAAAACCAGGCGAAACATGGGTTCAATATACTATACGATGGCGGAACTTATGGTCGAAGTGCGAGCAGCACATTGAAGAAGCTCCCGCGGTGGGTATGTTTGTGGGAACCCTTGATCCGCAAGCAACCATCTCACAATTTATGATGTTTTTCAAGCCAACTACCTTCCAGGCCTTGATTGACAAGCTAGCACAAATGGATCAGATGGGACATAAACCCTCTTTTCCAAAGCCGGATTCCCGAAATGACAAAGGGAAGGGAAAAGCGATCGTTGTCGCCAATGCTCAACAACAACCGAGCGACTCGAAGCCGGTTGTTCGTCAGAATAATATGCGTCCGTACGTATCCCTTGAGGAGAGGCTAGGACGTTCTTACTCTTTTCCCCGCGATAAAACGAGAAGGTTATTCGAGCTGGCGTTGCGCAACCGACTCATAAATCTGCCGGATCCAAAACGTCCGTTGCAACCGAGTGACGTCAATGAGCCCAACTACTGTCCTTATCATCGAGTACTGGGCCATCCGATCGAAGATTGCTACGTTTTCAAAAATTGGCTTGAAAACCAGTACCGACAGGGCAAATTCGCGTTATCTGACAAATGGAAGGTGAATCCCCCGCAGCCCCACACCTCTAAAGGGACGAATACGCCGGGGGCAACATGCTCCGTAGTTGAAGAAGTTCCTTGGGAGGTTGTATTATCAGCCAAGACAATGAGGATGCTAAACGATCTTCAGACATGTCCAGCGATTAAGTGGAAGAACCCGTTGGAACCGCAGGTCATTGAAGGGATGTTGAAGCCACGTCCAACTCCAAAGACCGATAGTGATGGCTCAAGCACTCGCAACCAGTCGTCAAAATCTTTGAAAAAGAAGAAGAAGAAATCAAAGAAGCCCTTGAAGCCTGGCGACAAGCGCTCGGACTTGCAAAAACAAATTGACGCGCTGGAGGAATACAACCAGAAGGCATGGACTCCCATTACACTCCAAGAGTTTCTCAATCATGTCTTTCAAGAAGAAGGTGAGGGAGAAAGTTCGTCAGATGAATCTGAAGAATGCGCGGCGAGCTGTCGTGTGATTTCCCATTCGTTCATGGACGATGAGGAAACTCCTTGTACTGAAGCGCTGGGGGCAGATCCTGAACCAAAAATTCTGGAGCTATCAGATGAAATGAGTGACGCGTTCCTTAACGAAGCTCGATTGAAAAGTAAAGCTGATCGAGAACGCGAGACGGCTATATTTGAAAGGGCCAAGCGCCAGCGACATGATGAAAGAGATGAGATGATCCCGCTGGAGCAAAATGCCTCCACCGTTGACAAAAGCCAATTCAAGATGAGGAAAAGGTTTGCTAAGGCCATATGAATGGGCATGAAGCTACCATCCTCTGAAGGAAAAATTACTGGTGAAATAGAAATGCACCCCTCCTATTGCTTATATCATCAGAAGATTTCGCACCCCACTCAAGAGTGCAAAGCTTTCGATAGATGGTGGTAAGGATACGTTGCTCATGTTGGAGATAGTGCCCTCAGAGTCAATTATTGGATCACAGGCACGTGATTGCAATGATTGAGGGAGGACCTATCCCGGTAGGACAGTCTTACTCGAGATGATAGTATGCTATCTGGTTTACCTTTATCATCGTGTACTGCTTTAGGTGACCTGACAGATCACTATTGCACGTTGATAGAGCCCCTAGGATTCTTGCTTGACTGCCAGCAGTATGAGGGCGATCATATACGTGGGAGCTGGTAGTCTATAAGCACATCCTTAAAAGGTCCCTAATCGTGGGAGTTTCGAGACAGGGCATCGATACTCCAGAGTAGACAAGTGTATACAGTCGAGACCCCGACGAGGGGCGGTGGCCGGTATCACAAGCCACTGGTGTTAGTTGGATCACCTAAGATGTATACAGGTGCTCATTGGGTTATGAGTACACCGGACAGGACTCGCCGGGAACATGCTAGTTGGTCTTATACCTGACGTCAGATAGCAGTTCCCTGGTGACATGTGTACAGGTTAGTTCATCGACCTGGGGATCGTCATTTGTCTCGTGTGAGTTCCCACTGTACTTTGATTACTACCCTACCACGCTCAAAGGAGACGTGCAAACAGGTTTTAGTTGGGTACAGTCCCGGGCCACATGGAGGTAGTGAGCGGATCTTCAGGGGTTCGTCTCTCCCGGTATTGGGGGTGAGGTCGCGCTGTGTCTAGGAGAGCCAGAACATGAAAAGTCCTTGGCCAAGGCAGGAGATTTACTGGTAGGTATTCCAGTAGTATCTCAGGGTGTTCTGGGCTGCTCTCTGACACGACTTGTACCGCTTTTGGGGGTCTGACTTTTACCAACCCCCTAGGCCCGCCATGCGATGCTCATAGACGAACGGACCGGACTGTACGGATATTGTCACTGACAGGCTCAGAAGGGTGTCAGGATGAGTTTGCTCATCGACGTCCCTTTTGGTCAATAGCTGGTAGCCCGTCACGTATGGCTAATACCTCTGACGTGCTAGTGGTTAAATCCACAACCATAGTATTGACGAGTCTTTAGAGTCCCCCACATTCAGTTACTCAAGTTTCGGGCGAAACGCTGTAGAGGCCGTATGGAGATATGGCACGGTTCGATCAGATACGTGCGGTATTGCACGGATCAGGATCGTACGGTTAGTACTAGAGGCCATATGGATATATGGCAGGGTTCGATCAGATACGTGCGGTATTGCATGGATCAGGATCGGACGGATATTACTAGTCGGCTTTGGTTTAAGCCTGATCCTAGTATAGTACAGTGTAGATTTTATCTCATTGCATTTGTATCCGGTCGGAATACAGATGCGGGTGTGTATACACAGTATCGGGGTTTTCCTGTAATTTATCACGGGACCAGTTTTCTGGAGTTGCCAGTTTGCTTTCCGTTTCGGCCATATTTCTTTGTATCCTTCATTGGTCGAAGATTGGTGGAGGAGGGCTTATTTGCATTTGTGCAAATAAGCATTTGTGGAGGGTGTTCTTTGCATTTTCTTGTGTCATGATGGTTGCACCATCATTTGACTTGCTCACTTCATGATGGTGCATACTTGCATGACTTTTGGTTGTTATGATGATAGTTGGAGTGTGAGGTTGGTTTTGTGATCATTGTTGATTATCACCATTCTCTTGCATTATTCTTATGACTTATCTCTTGGGATTGTTCCTCACTCACTCACTCTCATTCTCTATCTCCTCCCAAAAGCCATGGCCGGCCAAGCTTAATGAGGGCTGTCCAAAATTTGATATGTGGGATTTTGTTCTCTTTTGGCTTTGGAAAAATCCCACAACACCATCTCCAAAAGCTTATATCATTTCCTCCACCATATGGAAACTCCATGAACCCCAAAATGAGACATGGTTCTACACTATGTTCTACAGCAAATCTTGGGCACGTCGACTCGCCAGCTTCGTGCCCGAGTTGCCTCGGTATAGATGTGGGAGCCCGTAAAAGAAATAGGCGACGTGGTGCCCTTCCGGCGACTTGGTGGAGACCGGAGATTCCGCGGGGAGATCGGGACGACGACGAGAAGACCGAAGGACACGGATTGCTCGGTATATCTCTCTACCCTCTCTCTAGACAGCTAGGACTAGTTTAATGGCACGATACGGGTTTATAGTGCGCGGTGGTGCCGGTTTGAAAAGTTAAAGTTTATCGCCGCTTCCGCATTCCGGCGTCGGATTGACGGCCGGGGCGCCGCCGTGCACTTACAGTGGTATCAGAGCCTCGCCATTAATATAGTCTAGCTTTGTCTAATGTGTTTTACATTTTCGATCGAACAAAAATTCCAAAACCGCGTTTTTATACACATCAGTTTTCTGTCGAAATTTGTTTGGCTCCAAAATTTTTTCAGTATGTTGCAGAATGATGTGCAGGGAATTCTAGGAGTTCTGGGAAAATTTGGTCTCGTGAACAGTCTAAACCACCGCGGAACCGCGGCTAAACCCATGCTTGGGCCGCGGTTCCACCGCGACTTACACTGTTCAGTGCACCAAAAATTTTCAGAAAGCTCCTGACTTTAAAATAGGGCTTTTGGAACATTCTTTTTGGGCCTAGAATTTCTTTAAATGCTACAGTAATGCTTGGGGCCCACTTAGGAAAATTTGATCGATCGGATATTTTAATCACATTAGTTCACAGTATTTACATTATATCTGCGACCGTGAATGTCACTTGATCGGTAAATCCTGTCTAACTGCTATAGCCCGGTTAGACGGATTTGCGAACGTGACTTTCACGTTGATGTTCTGTGTTATGCTGTGATGTTGCGGATTGGTCGTGGGGGATAGCCTGGATGCAATGGTAGTACAGAGTTTGTTGTATTATGTACATTTGATATTGCGGGGCGAGCGTCCGACATGTGGACTGCCGTCACTGCCTGATTGTATATTATTATTTGGGGCACGACCAGGTTGCGGTCGATGTACCCGTTGTATGTATATTTTACTTTCTGTACTAGGATTACCCCAAGGAGGGGTGCACGGATAGCCGGGTTCTAGAGGGCAACAAGCCCGCATCTCATGGCATTTAGATGGAGGGGCTTCACTCTAGGATTGGAGGGCTATTCGCCGCACTCATAGGGGGTACAGGTTGACCCAGGAGGGATGCCCAAGTTACCGGATTCCGTGAAGTGCCGGGTGGTCCATTCACGTTGCTGAAAGGGGCTTCCTCGCTTCAGGTTTTGGCGGGTAACTTGCCGCGCCTGTAGGGGTCTAGGATTTCATTGCACAGGCTATCCACACGACCAGGGGAACGTCGGGTTTCAGTAGTGGCTCTGTGAAACCCGGGGATCCCAGATATTTGTATTGTTCTGTGATGCTGTACATTTCTGTGATGTTGCATTTTTATCACGCCTTGAGCGAATATAATATATTGGTATATATATTAGTAGATTTTGTATATGTTTTGCATCCGCGCTAGTCCAGTCCCCGCTCTGTCGTTAGTTAGCTAACCTAACGGGTAATGACGGGACCCAGTGGCGAATGCGGATGGCATATACATACATCAGTTTATTTTCGTTCTTTTTGGTGTGATCAATTGATGGGACTGCGTTGATTCGGATCAATGCAAGTTAAAAACAAACCTATTCTGATGTTGTTGGAACACTTTTTCAAAAAGCTGTTATTGCAAGGGCGTTCTCTTTTGTTTTGCATCGTGGTATTCAGTTGGAATATCCTGCTCCTCAGTCGACGAGGCAAGGGCCGAGATCCCCTCACCGGGAATGACCCCTTGGACAAAAAGTTTGCGTCAGGGCATTAACTTCACTATAGCCGATTACTTTTGTTTTGCACCGTGGTATTCAGTTGGAATATCCTGCACCTCATTCTACGGGGAAAGAGCCGAGATCCCTTCACCGGGAGTGACCTCTTTAGCAATGGTTTTAGTCACTATATTTTTAAAAGCTATCCGTTCCTTCAACGATATCAAGTTCATTACGTTAAAGGTTTTCGCCAGAAACCATTCGTAGCCCTCCATCATTTTGGTTAAATATTCGGTAGTATTCAAGCTATGTATTTTGACCTCACGCCAAGGCATAGTGATTGGTAGCTGCCGGATATTTATCTGTTGCATAGATAGATGCGTTGGTTTGGGACAGTCGTACTACTATTTTGGCCTACGTCAAGGGTATGTACGGGTAGGTTCAAATTAACCTGGATAATGATGGGCAGAACTTGACATGTGACTTATGATATTTTGACCTCACGCCAATGTCATAAGAGCATGGGGCAGAAATCACATCGGGAGTTTCTAAAGAAACTGAAACTTGCCAGATATGCGCATACCTTCTGGAGTGTGATGACGTGATCGGATTCCGTCACGTTATCATGCGATGATAGTTGGATCCCGATTCCTACTGATGAGTTAGTTTACTCCTCGGGTGACCCCGACTAATTCTTCTTTGAGGTTTGGAGGAGAATTTGAGGCTACAGTGGGAGGTTTCTAGATTAGATAAATTGGTAACCTTTCTGATCTAGGTTAGAGTGCACGCTGAGTGTTTCTTTTCTCTCTCTCTTTGGCAGCGACCATTGACCCGACCCTAAGACTATAACTCAGTGACCAAGTTGACCGAACCTTCTTAAACACTGGCTTTTGGATTGTCAGAGTTGCAAACCTCATTGCCACTCCTACTTTTACCCTTTTCTCCAGGACACCCCGTATTACTACGAACGTCCACTTCCATTGGACAAAACCATCGTATGGTTATATACGAACTCGAAGGAATTTATTCGAGGATGGTTTCCGGTTCTGGAGGAAACAGATAGGATTATTCAGTTGTCTTTTCCTTTTTCCTTCTCTCAGGTTGTGAGTACTCCTTGGTTTAGGAGATAGTACACCTATTACGCTAATTGGATAGTCTTCTTCCAAACCATAGGCATGTGCCGACCAGTAGGGAATGAAGAAAACCAATTAGCCTAACGATGGTGTACAGAAGGTATTAAGTTAAGACAAAGCAAGGGATTAGTAAGAGGGCAAAGTAAACTGCGACTGCTATTCACGACCAAACCAAGTATTTCTTCGCCAATCCTAAATCACCTTTGTATTTCTCCAGGACACTCCGTATCACTACGAAGATCCCAAGTTTATTGGATAATCCATCCTATGGTTATATACGAACTCGAAAGGAACTTGTTCCAATTCGGGGATGGATCCTGGTTCAGGAGAAATAGGAATAAGGTTTATTCGGTTGTCTTTTATCTTCACCTTCTCTCGCATTGCGAGTGCTCCTAGGATTAGGGCAGTACACCCATTATTCTTCTTGGATAGTCTTCTTCCAAACCATCGGCTGGTGTCGAACGGTAGGGAAGGAAGAAAACCATTTGGCCTAAAGGGGTGTACAGAAGGTAATGACTAAAGACATATAAAGGGATTTGGAAAGATGGCAAAGAATTACACGGTTACAGTTGTGAATCTGGATAATGGAAGAGGCATTACTAGGAATACCGGGATACCCCATCGAAACATTTCAATGTTTCAGTTTCACTGTGTACTGTTAAAGGAAAACTGATTTCCCGATTAGATACTTACTCCAGGGTATGTATTTACCAGGTATGATTCTCACATCTGTATGGTTTTACAGATGATGAGTGGGAGTAAGTTATTGGGAATTAGGTGATCATCCTCATTATATCGGGATTCGTTGTAATCGGTGATATTTGAGGAAGTCACCTGGGCTGTTTGCCGGTCGGCAAATATTTGGTTTTGAATATCCGCTGTTATGCACCAATTACAAATTGATATATCTGTACGTCTATTTTTATAGAGTGAGATATATCTTTTTGAAATTATGTCTGTGACATTTACCTATATCAGTGGATGGTTAGGTAAGGAACATTAAACAGCGGTGTAATTCTTCTTAACCATAAGTACAGTTTTCAACCTACGACACACAATGAATGGGTTATCAGACTCAAGGGACTTATACAGAGTATTGTATATTGTCCAGGGTCCATCAGGACAGAGGGGTTGGTCCTCGTACTATATTCGGTTTACTTATGACTTCTCTAGTTTTTAGACAGGTGTTTCGTGGAAACGCAGGGTCCGAATTTTGAGAAGTTATAGGTATTTGAATAAAGTAGAGAACCAGATATTGCAAGTATCGGGATTCATCAAGGTGATCGAAGATGTAGATACTTGTGTATGGTATTCAGTTGATAGTAATGGTTAAGAGAACTTGCTTCTCTTCCAGGTTACTCATGATTGGAAGCATTCCTAAGTTGAGTAACGCTGATCGGCCTCGTTCCATTTAGTTGACATGCACTGGAGACAGCTGCATGATTTGAATCTGGTTCAATTAAATCTGTGCCTCTGGTTCTATATTGGATATAGAAGAGTTCATATCTTAACGATGTTGAGATACGGGGAGTTGTCCGGCCTATGCTTAAAACCAGACTCTGGATAACTCAAGGCACGTTTCTGTAATGGCTGTTTGTGGGTTGACCCAGGCTATGACGAGGGTTGACTTTCTACCATCTGGAAGAACAATAGCGATATTGTTCTAGACTCGCCACAGTTTTATTAGAAATGGATTTTTTTAGAAAACAATAGTGGGAGTATGGTAGAACTGGAAGTGATTCCAGAACCGCAAACGATTACTGAAGATTTGATAGGAACCTAAAGATTCAATCTGGTTTGACATTCTATTGGCCACTCCGCAGATAAGGTGGGTAACCTCAGGCACCCGAGAGGTACTCCGGTAGCCTCAAGGACGGTGACAGGGAGGTTCTTGTTTACCCACACTTGCCATTGCTGTTGTTCCAGGCTGCGAGACCCGGCAGGAGGATGAGTATAGCGTCGTTCTAAACTAGCTTTAGAAGTGTACGTGTATATGACTCTGCCAGAGGGTTGTCGTAGTCAGTGGGAGCAGCGGAAGCATTGGTGGACAGGTGGCTTATGTCTATTTATAGACTAAAGCAGATATAGCGGAGATAGATCATCTATTTCTGACGTGACAGTCATAGGTTTGACTTCATCAGAATAGGGGATGGATCTGTTGAGAAGGTAGTAGGGTGTGATGTCATGGTATTTAAATGACATACACAGACTAGGAAGTGATATTCCTATACTACAATCGGTTATACTTTGGTCGTCACACGGTAGTTTCTCCACATGGGACTTGGACATTATATCAGACATACTGGTTACTAGATCTATGGTTTTAGATCTAGATTTGGGTGGTTTCCCAATTAAAGGTACTTAGACAGCATTCTAAGAGTATTTAGAATGGACGACTCCTGGAACGGTAGTGTACCTGCAGGTGATGGAGTCACCCTCTCTAAAGGTGTCTTACAGACTAAAGGGGAGAGGGATGTGCATGATTGGCAGATCACTTGCTCAGGCAATTGAGTCAATCATGAGATGTCAAGTACCACACCAGATGTTGTTTTTGCAGTAGATGCAATAAGTTGACATTGATCCAATCCTGGAGAAACAGTCGGAAGCAGTTTTAGAACATAAGTGGATGTTCTAGGGATATGATCACGACAGCCTCATTCGGGAGACAGTTATCATTCCAGGCTTCCAAGGTGACCTGGACGACAAGGAGGTTTTCAGAGTTATAGTTTTTCCTTCTGACGAGGGGCAGTATTTTGGACAGGTGGTCCAAGGCAATACTGAGGGAGGCATGGCGCAGGATACCGATTTAGTTCAGTTGTCGATTCAGTCTAAGAAGTTTGGATTTGGAGTTCATTTATGAGCTAGGTCCCATCAGACATCCAGACACATTCTAAGACAGGTATTGCTCATTTCGGGAGATGGCTTTCTCCGCGAACTTGTGATATAGAGAGACATAGAAAGAAACATCAAAGTGGATCCACTCACTGAGGCTATTCCTCGAACGCAATAGTTTCGCAAACGAGCTTTGTGAGACTGACTAGTAGAGGAGTTGGGTGTTCGGTATCACACGGGCTGTGAGTATGCGACATCGCAATAATTAGCCTTGAGTGCAAGTGAGAGATTGTTGGAGATAGTGCCCTCAGAGTCAATTATTGGATCACAGGCACGTGATTGCAATGATTGAGGGAGGACCTATCCCGGTAGGACAGTCTTACTCGAGATGATAGTATGCTATCTGGTTTACCTTTATCATCGTGTACTGCTTTAGGTGACCTGACAGATCACTATTGCACGTTGATAGAGCCCCTAGGATTCTTGCTTGACTGCCAGCAGTATGAGGGCTATCATATACGTGGGAGATGGTAGTCTATAAGCACATCCTTAAAAGGTCCCTAGTCATGGGAGTTTCGAGACAGGGCATCGATACTCCAGAGTAGACTAGTGTATACAGTCGAGACCCCGACGAGGGGCGGTGGCCGGTCTCACAAGCCACTGGTGTCAGTTGGATCACCTAAGATGTATACAGGTGCTCATTGGGTTATGAGTACACCGGACAGGACTCGCCGGGAACATGCTAGTTGGTCTTATACCTGACGTCAGATAGCAGTTCCCTGGTGACATGTGTACAGGTTAGTTCATCGACCTGGGGATCGTCATTTGTCTCGTGTGAGTTCCCACTGTACTTTGATTACTACCCTACCACGCTCAAAGGAGACGTGCAAACAGGTTTTAGTTGGGTACAGTCCCGAGCCACATGGAGGCAATGAGCGGATCTTCAGGGGTTCGTCTCTCCCGGTATTGAGGGTGAGGTCGCGCTGTGTCTAGGAGAGCCGGAACATGAAAAGTCCTTGGCCAAGGCAAGAGATTTACTGGTAGGTATTCCAGTAGTATCTCAGGGTGTTCTGGGCTGCTCTCTGACACGACTTGTACCGCTTTTGGGGGTCTGACTTTTACCAACCCCTAGGCCCGCCATGCGATGCTCATAGACGAACGGACCGGACTGTACGGATATTGTCACTGACAGGCTCAGTAGGGTGTCAGGATGAGTTCGCTCTTCGACGCCCCTTTTGGTCAATAGCTGGTAGCCCGTCACGTATGGCTAATACCTCTGACGTGCTAGTGGTTAAATCCACAGCCATAGTATTGACGAGTCTTTAGAGTCCCCCACATTCAGTTACTCAAGTTTCGGGCGAAACGCTGTAGAGGCCGTATGGAGATATGGCACGGTTCGATCAGATACGTGCGGTATTGCACGGATCAGGATCGGACGGTTAGTACTAAAGGCCGTATGGATATATGGCAGGGTTCGATCAGATACGTGCGGTATTGCACGGATCAGGATCGGACGGATATTACTAGCCGGCTTTGGTTTAAGCCTGATCCTAGTATAGTACAGTGTAGATTTTATCTCATTGCATTTGTATCCGGTCGGAATACAGATGCGGGTGTGTATACACAGTATCGGGGTTTTCCTGTAATTTATTACGGGACCAGTTTTCTGGAGTTGCCAGTTTGCTTTCTGTTTCGGCCATATTTCTTTGTATCCTTCATTGGCCGAAGATTGGTGGAGGAGGGCTTATTTGCATTTGTGCAAATAAGCATTTATGGAGGGTGTTCTTTGCATTTTCTTGTGTCATGATGGTTGCACCATCATTTTACTTGCTCACTTCATGATGGTGCATCATTGCATGACTTTTGGTTGTTATGATGATAGTTGGAGTGTGGGGTTGGTTTTGTGATCATTGTTGATTATCACCATTCTCTTGCATTATTCTTATGACTTATCTCTTGGGATTGTTCCTCACTCACTCACTCTCATTCTCTATCTCCTCCCAAAAGCCATGGCCGGCCAAGCTTAGTGAGGGCTATCCAAAATTTGATATGTGGGATTTTGTTCTCTTTTGGCTTTGGAAAAATCCCACAACACCATCTCCAAAAGCTTATATCATTTCCTCTACCATATGGCAACTCCATGAACCCCAAAATGAGACATGGTTCTACACTATGTTCTATAGCAAATCTTGGGCACGTCGACTCGCCAGCTTCATGCCTGAGTTGCCTCGGTATAGCGGTGGGAGCCCGTAAAAGAAGTAGGCGACGTGGTGCCCTTCCGGCGACTTGGTGGAGACCGGAGATTCCGCGGGGAGATTGGGACGACGACGAGAAGACCGAAGGACACGGATCGCTCGGTATATCTCTCTACCCTCTCTCTAGACAGCTAGGACTAGTTTAATGGCATGATCCGGGTTTATAGTGCGCGGTGGTGCCGGTTTGAAAAGTTAAAGTTTATCACCGCTTCCGCATTCCGGTGTCGGATTGACGGCCGGGGCGCCGCCGTGCACTTACAGCTCATCGACAACGCTTTAAGCGGGAAAAGCGCAAAACTTGTCGGGAGCAAAGAAATACGACCGAAGGGCTTAAAAGAACTACCGGCGATTGTCGCATGGTTAACACTTGCGGGTCACAAGTGCCCACATTCGGGAGCGATTCTGATGAGGAGCTGGAACTCGCCCCTCTCTTTAAAGAGTCCACTTCGGGAAAAGAAGAAGAGCCGAAGGTTTGCGAAAATATTCGGCTACGTAATCGGACGCTGCCTGAAAAGAATCTCGGACCCTCAAACAGAAAAGATAAGGGGAAAGAAAAGGTCTCTAAAGATATCGTCTTAGATGACCAAGTTCTGGAGGAGCTAAGCGCCAAGGACCCGCCGAAGAAAAATAAGGTGGATTACAACGTTCTAGCGTATCTGAGGAAACTACCCTCGCAGCTCAGCATTCTTGATGCCCTTTTGCTATCGAAGGAGGCGAGAGATTCGTTAATCAAAGCACTACAAGATCCGGAGCAATTCCAAGCTTTCCTGGCCGAGGAAAAGATGAAGGATGAATTGGAGGAAGTACACACTGCCAATGTCGCTTTCGGTGATGAAGATCTTCTCCTTGGGACATGCGAACACAATCGCCCCTTCTATGTCTCAGGATACTGCCACGATATAAAGATAGGCAAAATCCTGATCGACAATGGATCCTTAGTTAACCTCCTCAATGTTCGGGTGTTAAAAGAAATCTGCATGAGCGTCCAGCACCTTGCTCGTGACAAGATCACCATCTCCGGGTTCGACTCCCAGTCATCAAGAACTCTTGGGTCTGTGATACTGATGCTACGCTTCGGGCTACTCGTCACGGACATTAAGTTCCACGTCATAGACGCCAAGACGTGCTACAACGCTTTGCTCGGCCGACCATGGTTACACGAGTACAACGTCATCCCTTCTACACAACATCAGTGTATGAAGTATGCTAAGGATGGTCTCGAGTATACCATGGCAGGAGAACTGAATCCGTTTTCCGTGAACGAAGTCCGCAAATATGAAGATGCCAAGTACTTCTTACCAGATTTCGAAGACACGGAAAGGTGTCACAAGCCGGAGAACAAAGCTAACGCCACCATCCCTGTCTTCGGCAGTGATACTGAAGAGGAAAAGGAGATAGTTTATTCGGGTCCGTCCCAACACAACAAGCCAGGACCGTCCGCTCCTACGTTGATCTTTGGTAGCGACTCGAAAGATGAGATCTGTGTTGTATTCTCTGCTCGACCTTCAATACAAACGTCCGCCGACGAAGAGCAAAGTCTACAAGTCGCCATGATGCCGCTTAAACACCGTAAAGAACTGGATGCACTTGATATTTACAATGTAGAAGAGCTACAAACGTTCTATATCCCTCCCAGACGAGAACGTGAAAAAGCAATTCTGTTCTATCGCTCTGAAGAAACCAAAGTGGAGAAAGAAATCTGGCATGGCGCGGATCCTACGCTCGACAGGCTTCAGTCTATCCGTCTTCCCAGATATTATACGGAAGGTTTGAAAAAGCTGCTGAAACGCCAGGGGATATCCTTCAAACAGACCGTTCGAAAAGCCAAGTTCTATGATAAAGTCTGGAACGTTCCCGGGACTCAACGCAAACTGCCTAATGGGAGAATGGAGATAAAAGGACTTGGATACATCCGGTCAAAGAAACGAGAGCTACTAAACAGCTGCTATGTCATGTATGACTTCGATGAAGAAGCGGATGCTCAATGGGAGGACGCTAATCCTGAGCCAGTGAATGTTCCAGATGCAAAAGTGCCCAGTCCATCGTTCGAAGAGCAAATGGACAAGCTTATAAGGGAAGCGGGTCAAAAATTCCGGGACGATCATAACCGCGAAATGGTCATCTACGAGAAAGCCAAGACGCAACGTCTTCTCCAACAGGCCGTGAAGGATGAAAATGCCGCTCCTTGTCAACCTGTTATAAAGAAGGCTCGGCGCAAAAGCAGAAATAAGTCGAAAGGCCAAAAAGGCGCTCAACAACAACAAAGCAGGGCTAAGAAGCCACGCAAACGGGAGTCGAGCGTTATTGATCTATCTTTTATGAAGAAAATGGGTCGAGCATACTCGTTTCCTCGGGACAAGACGAAGAAGATACTTGATCTTGCTCTAAAACATCAAATGCTTACACTGCCGGAGTCTAAACACCCCGAACAAGCGGGCAAGGTCTCACACTCGGACTATTGCTTTTATCACCAAGTGATAGGGCACCCTCTCGAGAACTGCTTCACCTTCAAAAATTGGGTTGAAGATCAGTACCAGCTTGGCAAGTTCGCTCTGTCCGACAATTGGAGGATAGCACCGCCACAGAAGCACGAACCCAAGGCCACGGAAGAAGAACCAGTTCCACATTGGGATTGGAAGCGAATTCGTACTTGTCACGTGATCACGATATCAAAAGAAGAGCCCGAGAACATGGATGACCTTCCCTGGTGCTTCGAAAACAGCAACGACGAGGTAATCTCAGAATTCCCACCAGCGCCAAAAGAACTGGAAGATGGAATCCATACCACTGCAGATAACCTTAAGAAAATTGAGTTGGGAACGGCAAATGACCCGCGACCGACATTCATCAGCGAGCTGCTATCTGAAGAAAGGGTGGCTGCGTTAAAGGACGTGCTTCTACAGCACAGGGATTGCTTCGCGTGGAACTATTCCGAAATGCCGGGACTAGATCCAGAAATTGCTGTGCACAGATTGGCGATATCCCCGGACGTCAAGCCAGTCAAACAAGCGCCGAGAAGAATGCGGCTCGAGCTTGAGATGAGCATCAACGCCGAGGTCAAAAAGTTAATCGACTCTGGCTTCATCCAGGAAGTTCAATACCCTGAATGGATCGCCAACATCGTCCCAGTGATGAAGAAAAATGGGACAGTGCGCATATGCGTGGATTTCCGGGATCTCAATAAAGCCTGCCCAAAGGACGATTTCCCAGTTCCAGTCACCAAACTGATGATAGACAATACGTCCACTCACGAGGTTTTCTCCTTCATGGACGGCTCGTCAGGATATAATCAGATAAAAATGCATCCCGAAGACCAGAAGCACGCCGCCTTCAGGACTCCTTTGGGTATATTCTGTTACAAGGTGATGCCCTTCGGTCTAAAGAACGCCGGCGCCACCTATCAGAGGGCCATGATCGAAGATTTTCGATGACCTTATACATGAAATCGTCGAATGTTATATCGACGATCTCGTGGTTAAAAGCAAATCATACGAGGAGCATCTCGAGCATCTGAAGACCGTATTTCAACGCCTTCGGTAATACAACTTGAAGATGAACCCGCTCAAGTGTGCATTCGGAGTTTCCTCAGGCAAATTCCTGGGATTCATCGTCCGACAACGAGGTATCGAAATAGATCCGTCAAAGATCAAGGCGATCATGGAAATGCCTCCGCCAAGGACTCTCAAACAGCTGCGGTCTCTCCAAGGGAAGCTCGCGTATATACGGCGATTTATAGCCAACCTTTCAGGAAAGTGCCATCCTTACAGCCACCTAATGAAGAAGGGAACCCCGTTCGTCTGGGACCAAAAATTCCAAAGCGCGCTAGACGAGATCAAGAAATACCTGCAGAGCCCGCCGGTGTTGGCTGCTCCGGTCAAGGGAAAGCCCCTCATTCTTTATACAACCGCTCTCGAAGGCTCCTTAGGCGCACTATGGGCACAAGAGAACGATCAAAGGAAAGAAAGAGCACTCTACTACTTAAGTCGAGTTCTGCTGGGGCAGAAAGCAACTACTCTCCCATTGAAAAACACTGCCTGGCGTTGATCTTCGCGATAACAAAGCTCAGGCACTATGCGTTAGCGCACGACGTCCGTCTCATTTCAAAGGTGGACCCCCTTAAATATCTGATGTCGAAGGCCATATTGACGGGATGACTCGCTAAATGGGCCCTGCTCTTGATGGAGTTCTCAATAACGTATCAACCTCTCAAGGCAGTGAAAGGCCAGGCCATCGCTGACTTCCTCACTGAGCATCCAATACCCTCCGATTCTCCTCTGAATTGTGATCTTCCAGACGAACATGCGTTTGATGCGATCGACAGTGGTGATACCCGATGGGAGCTTTATTTCGATGGAGCATCTTCCATGAAGAAGCGCAAACAAAGTACCCCTATAATCAAATCAGGGGTAGGACTCATCTTTGTAACTCCACAAGGAGGGATAATGCGCTACGCGTTTTCCTTGACGGAGCCGAGGACAAACAATGAAGCCGAATACGAAGCTCTGATAGCAGGCCTCGAGATCGCCATCGACATGGGAATTGAAAACCTCCTCATATATAGAGATTCTCAGTTGGTCGTTAGTCAAGTAAACGGCGACTACCAAACGTGCAAACCGGAGTTGGTAAAATACGGTGAAAAGGTGCAACAACTATTGACCCAAATTCCTTCCTATACTTTGGAAAGCATACCGCGCGCGGAAAACAGCAAAGCAGATGCGTTGGCCAAGCTTGCTAAAGATTGGCTGATGAGAACCTCGATGACGTCAGAATCGTGGTACAGAGCCGTCGGGTGCTTGCCCCAACAGAAATATCTCCGGAATCATCCGAAGAAAAAGGAGCGAGCGAGCGGACGACCCTGTAAGTAAAAGATTGGGAAAATATCGAGGATTGGAGAGAAGTCTTCATAGACTACTTTAAATCCCACCGAATGCCTGAAGAAGCGTCCACAAGACATCAGCTCATGAAACGAGCTCTGTCTTTCGCCTTCGTCAATGATACTCTGTACAAGAGGTCATTTGATTCTCTGTGGCTGAGATGTCTCAGACCTGACGAAGCGAAAAGAGTCGTCCAGGAAGTTCATGACGGACTCTGCGGTTCTCATCAAGCGGGCCCGAAGATGAAATTGAAGATTAAACGGATGGGTTACTACTGGCCCACGATGATTCAAGACTGCCTCGAATATGCGAAGCAATGCCACTCATGCCAAATCCATGGGGACTTCATCCACCACCATCCAAATCCATTACATCCAACGGTGGCTAGCTGGCCGTTCGAGATGTGGGGAACTAACATAGTCGGCCTCATTGAACCAGCATCGTCCAGGGGACATCGTTTCATCATGGCGACGACTGATTACTTCTCCAAATGGGCAGAAGCAGTACCGCTGAGGGAAGTAAAGACGGAGAATATCCTCCATTTCTTCAAGACGCACGTCATATATCGGTTTGGAACTCCACAACGAATCATCTCCGACAACGGGCCAGCCTACAGAAGCCACAAGATCAGTCGCTTCGCGCAACAGCACAATATAGACTGGAGATATTCCTCGGTTTATAATCCGCGAGCTAACGGTCTAGCTGAGGCCTTCAACAAGACCTTGACAAAGATCATGAAGAAAACGGTGTCCCGAAATAAGAAAGACTGGCACGAGAGACTGCAAGAAGCTCTTTGGGCATATCGAACTACGTTCAAGACGGCCACGAACACAATGCCGTACGCGTTGGTGTTCGGTACAGAAGCAGTACTTCCCCTCGAGATAGAGATACCCTCTCTACGAGTGGCGGTCCACTACGAGCTAACGGACGAAGAAAATGCTCACCTTCGGCTTGAGGAGCTTGATGCCCTTGATGAAACCCGGCTCATAGCATAGCAAAATCTGGAAGCTTATAAAGCAAAGATGACGCGCTCATATGAAAGATTAACCCGACCGAGGACATTCCGCCAAGGCGAACTTGTGCTAGTGGTCAAAAGGCCTATGATACCCAATCGCGCCAAGCGAGGAAAATTTGAGCCAAACTATGAAGGCCCGTACATCATAGATAAGGTCTACCAAAGGTGGAGCCTATCTACTCATGGACATGCACGGTGAAAGGCCTTTCAGGACAATAAACGGTCGCTTCCTAAAGAAATACTACGCCTAATGAGCCGTAGCCTAGGTTAATGATAGATGACGACGACTATGTCCGCTCTCTATCTTCCTCAGCTCAAGCTTTATAAGCAGTAGCCGGCTTTCTCCATGTTGGACCGAAATGTCCTTAAACTAATAGAGGACCGAAACGTCCTTAAACTACTACCGCAGCATCTTTAGGCTGACGAGATGAATAAAAGAAAAAGAAAAGAAAGAAAAAAATAATAAACGGTATGTCCATAAGCAAAATGGGCACGGATGAAAACCCGAAAGGGCTCCGTGAGTAAAAACAGCAGGGCTACCGGAGAGTGTTCGTGAAAACCCGAAAGGGTGCGACCTCGTAAAAAAAAGATAGAGAAAATAAAAAGAATAAAAAAAAATGGTATGTCCATAAGCAAAATGGGCACGGATGAAAACCCGAAAGGGCTCCGTGAGTAAAAACAGCAGGACTACCGGCGAGTGTTTATGAAAACCTGAAAGGGCGCAACCTCGTTAAAGGACACTTACAGGGCCCTCTCGACCTTGTAAGGAGAAACCACCCGCGTGAGATCCTTACGACTCACGAGGGAGCAACACACTTAGGGATCCCCACGATTCCTAAGGAGAAAATACACTTGCGAGATCCTCACGACTCGTAAGGAGAACTCTCTTATGGGACACTCACGGCTCATAAGATTTGAAAGTCTTAAGTTACAGAGACCTAAACCTGTGCTTAAGCAACCCCCACAACTTTCGATATTGCCCTACAAGTGGTTCAATACCGACCCTTGTATACAATCCACGGGCACGAATAAACATTTCCCTAACGAAGTCCCACCCGTGACTAGGGATATGTTCATATAATGAACGACCCTTATAATTCCTCTCGATTTACAAGGAGAAAACTCTCTTGTCGGATCCTTACGACTTACAGAGGAACATATACTTAGGAATCCTCACGATTCCTAAGGAGAAAATACACCTACAAGATCCTCACGACTTGTAGGGAGAAATACCTTTGTGAGACCCTTACGGCTCATGAAGTTAAAAGCCTTAGTTGACAGGACCTTAACCCTATTCGCTAAGCCACCTTTGTTCGATATCGACAGAGGCAAATGATGATTCGCTCCTGGCAATATCCCAGTTACAGCGGTGCTGATGCTGAAATCGGTGTCTAATTTCAGGTTTACGGTGAAAAGCCGGTAGGCCGCACATGCATACGAAATAGCCGAAATGATAGGGCAACTTGCAATAAAAAGCAGCAAGTAAAAACGTATGCATACGAAATAGCCGAAATGATTGGGAAACTCGCAATAAAAAGCAGCAAGTGAAAACAAAATAAACAGCCGAAATGATTGGGCACCGCGAAAAATAGCCGAAATGATTGGGCAATCGCGACCTTCGCGATATAAAAGCTGAAATGATAGAGCATCGCAGAAATAAAACAAAAAAAAGAAGATGATAAAACTTTGGCCCTACAGTTAAGATCACATCGATCCCTGTATACAATCCAAGGGCGTAAACAAAGAAGGAACCATACTCTCCCAACAGGCTCCGCCAGAAAACGAAGCCAAATCTCGACGGTTCATTCCAGCTCCGAAGAAACCAGTGTCTTCAGCAAATACCTCAACTCAAGGAAACAAACAATCCTTGACGAGAGCCTCCTGATTCGCATCGACTCGCAGAGCAACCAGTACCTCCATGGGAAATTCTCGATCCGTTTCAACACCAAGGAAACAAATAATCCTTGGCGCTAGGGAAACAAATAATCCCTAGCAAACACCTCAACTCAAGGAAACAAACACTCCTTAATGAGAGCCTCCTGACTCGCGTCGACTCGCAGAGCAACCAGTGCCTCCGTGGGAAATTCTCGATCCGTTTCAACACCAAGGAAACAAATAATCCTTGGCGCTAGGGAAATAAATAATCCTTAGCAGATACCTCAACTCAAAGAAACAAACACTCCTTGACGAGAGCCTCCTGATTCGCGTCGACTCGCAGAGCAACCAGTGCCTCCGTGGGAAATTATCGATCCGTTTCAACACCAAGGAAATAAATAATCCTTGGCGCTAGGGAAACAAATAATCCTTAGCAGATACCTCAACTCAAGGAAACAAACACTCCTTGACGAGAGCCTCCTGATTCGCGTCGACTCACAGAGCAACCAGTGCCTCCGTGGGAAATTCTCGATCCGTTTCAACACCAAGGAAACAAATAATCCTTGGCGCTAGGGAAACAAATAATTCTTAGCAAATTCCTCAACTCAGGGAAACAAACAATCCTTGACGAGAGCCTCCTGATTCGTGTCGGCTCGCAGAGAAACCAGTGTCTCCGCGAGAAGATTCCCGATTCGTCTCAACTTACAAGATGAAGCCTCAGGCAGCAAGGACTAAAAAACTTGCTTCCTGAACAATGGGACCCTGCAAGTCGATCTAAAATGGTCTCTTGCATACTATTCACGGGTCTCACTCTCCAAAGTCGAGTTTCGACAAAGAGGGAAACAACCGCTTATGAGTCCTCTCGACTCGTGAGAGGGAAAAATTCTCTTACAGGATCCTTACGACCTATGAGAGAAAACACACTTAGGAATCCTCATGACTCCTAAGGAGAAAAACCCACCTACGAGATCCTCTCGATCCGTAGGGAGAAAAGTCTCTATGAGACCCTCACGGCTCAAAGAGTTGAAAAGTCTTAGGCAGCAGATCTGAACCTGCGGCCTAAGCCATCGCTATTTCTTGAGGTGGTCAGGATACTCACTCTAATCATCCGTCAACCATGGTTACTAAGGTAGCATGCTGATAATAAAAGAAAGAAAAGACGGAGAAAATGACACAAGACATTACAAAAAAAAATGTGTATCTTTTATTCATAAACTTGATTGGGTACAGGATACATTATGTTAAAGAATAAAAAAATATATATATACACATTCTTTTATCTACAAGTACAAACGATACAAAGAGGGATAGCTACTGAGGAGGAAGTGTCTTTAATAAATCCACAAGCTGCTCTCGCACTTCCTTCAGCGCCTCCTCCTGAGTGGCTGCCGCGGCCACCTCCGCTTCCACCTGGGCCCGCTGCTGTAAAAAGGATGAAAGTTGCTCCTCGGCCGCCTTCTGGGCTGCTTCTTGGCTGGGTGCATCCCGCTCGACAACGTCAAGCTGTTGCCTCAAGGATAACCCTTCGGAAAGACATTGCAGAAGACCCTCAAAGGCAACCTTCAGCCGTACAGCATTGGCCTCCACCTGAGCATGCAGTTGGGCAGACTTGCTCGAAGTCTCACCGCGCTCCTTATGCCTTGAAATGAATTCTTGTTCGAGATGGCAGAAGTAAGAAGCGCTCCGCTCAATCCACGCTGCTCTTTGATTGCTGGCGGCCAAGGTTTCGGGAGCGGGACGCAGCGACTCCAACTGATGCAGGCGGGCCTCGATCTCCCTGCAATGGTTAACCCAAGATGCGATGATACCCTCGTCATGAAAGTTCACGAGTATCACCAGCATCGGGTTAACCGCCGTAGCGAAGTCTGCGGCAGATATTGGAGTTTCAACGTCGACTTCCTCGACGTAGTCACTCAACATGCGCAGACTATTCGCGGCGCCTTTCGAAGATGGACGTCTTAGATAAGGACCCGCCGGCATTATGATGCGAGGCTCGAAGGGCGCTGAGACCGGAACGACAGCTGAAAAGAAACAAGATGTGATCAGATAACAGTTCAGGAAATAAAAAAGGGGGAGTCATCAATATGATAGTCGCCATACCAGCTGAGACAGGTGGCAAGGCCGGAAGGGCCGATGACGCAGCCAATCTTTTATCCCCTCCTTCAATCTGTAGCACTGCAGTCGGGATGAGAAAAAGGGTTAGAAGTAATTCCATCAACGAAAAAGAAAGATATCAATGGAAATCATACTCACCAGCGCCACCAGAGGAAGAAGCGAGTTCGGATGGGAAGGAGAAGTGTGGGAGCAACACCTGATAAAGATGGTCAAAAAGCACTCCTGAAAGACACAACAGTATGACTTTAGTACACAAATTATACGTCTGAAAAGTGAGATTAATAAGTTGCAAACCCATACCTTCCAACATCTTTGACGGTATGAGAGAGGGCTGAGAGGTGACCACTGCTAAAGAAGTAGTCGAGGGCGCTCCCTTGAGCAATGGGGCATCAGCACTGGCTGCACCTGCGTTACGAACAAATGTGAACTTGTCAGAAAAGATTGTAAGATAAAGAAGATAGCAACTTGGGATTTACCTGATGAGCTGCCGGCTGAAACGGAGGCGATTCCCTCCTCTATTGACAGGAGGCCACCGCCCGTGGCCTCATCACCCAACTCAATGGGAACCGTTGTTGTGCTCGCGAGACCTGGAGACGGCGGAGAACCATAGACGGGGAGGGCTATGACTGGAGCATTGCCAGATTCCTGAAAAGGAGCGGTTGGCTCGTCCTCGGGATTCATCGCCACCTCACCCGTTACTCCCTCGGGTTCAGTAGTCGCGGTTGTCTCGTCCACCGTCACCACGAGGTCGCCGGCCTCAAGCGCTTCGTCCGCCACCACCCTGGGCTTAGTTATAATGATCATTTCATCTGCCACCACTTCAGGTTCAGCATCAATGACCTTCTCGGCTGCAGGCCCCTCAACCTCCACCTCAGGCTCCAAAGCCTCAGCGACGTTGCCCACCGTCGGCTCGAGTTCGGCAGGTGCCGCCTCCTCTGCTTCCTTGGGTTCAACGGTCTCCGCCTTCCCCTCGGTCGGACTTGGCCCTACAAGATAAGATATATAAGAGCCGATGGCATTGAAATTCTTACAACAAAATCTCTGAGAGGATTATTACCTGAAGTGGATTTAACGTTTGCGCTCCAAACTGCGCGCGCCACTTGTCTGCGAGCAGTGGATAGCGCGACAGGGGCCTCTTCGGATGGAGTATCAGCACGAGGGGCGATGCTAGGGCCCGCTCCCATAGCCAAGGCAGCCCTGCGTGCCTTTGCTTCGCGCCTCGACCGCTTCCGTTCCTCCCGGGCTGTCACGACGGACCTCCTTGATGCTTCCTTCATCGAAGCGTCGTCGTCCTCATTTAAAGATGCCTCCAGAGCCTTTAAGGCGTCTCTCATCGGCTCTTCAAGACGAACCTCCTGCAGTAACCCTGAGGAAGCAGGAACATCGGCAACTGGTAGAACATCTGCGTCACTTGGCGGGAGCGGCATTAAGGTTCCTGTGATAAAAAGGGAAAGGTTAGATCGACCATAACACAAGGGAAATGAAAACTTGATGAATCGAAACTTACTAAGACCCATGGACGCTCTAAGACGTTCCTCCTCTTGGAAAGTCTTCAGAGAAGCGGCAATGGCTTCTTCATCAGTGATGCCTGTTGGAAGAAAAGAAAGAAAAGCGTTAGTCAAAGGCAATGAGGAGGATATGTTGCAATAAAGAAAATGCGACTAGTAGTTACCTGATTGCGCAAGCTTAGCTAGCCACGCGTCACGCCTTTCCAACCATGCTGAAGTTTCGAGAGCGGCCTCCAGATCTGTATCGTCCGGCGGCGGCATGACTAATCCCTCGTTAGTCCCATATTCGATCAGGCCCTCGGCATAGGGAGCATGGGGTTCCTGACCAAACACGACATCGGCGGCGAAGAGCGACTTCTTTTTCTTCTGCCCGCCAACCCTAGGTGCACGCGGGATCGACTTACGTTTAGCAGCCACCTTGGGACGGCGGGTCCCGATGTCTGCACCTACACCGGACTCCGGCTAGGCCATGACCACTATCTCCACTGGAGGACGGGGCGCTAGAGATGCATCTGCAATATCAGGGAGCGGCGATCCGTGTGGAGGACTTTGCGCACGCGATGGCCCGGTTCTAACCTCTTTTAGAGAAGCAACTACTGGAGTCCTAGGAACCAAAGGAGCGTTGCGGTCGCTGCCTGGAGGCGTACCCTTACGATCAACCAGCAGTCGCCTTTCCTCCTTTATAACGGCTCCTGTTGCATGATTGTACCAGTCTTTATATACATTAAGGAGTCGTGGAGCGCAACCCGGCGTACTGATAAAAAAACGAGAACCCGTGTTCAGGCGCATGAAGTGATGTAACGCGTTCTCCATCCCTTCTTCATTGGCAGCAGGTTTCGGTAAGAAAGCTTCCAAGGGTACCCCTTGATCGTAGCCCAGTTGTTGGGCGAAACGATGCGGGTTATATCTCATGAAAATTGCCGCACCGTCCTGCCTAAAGACTAGGAAGCCCGGTCTAATAGAATACAAGTGGAGGGTCTCCCGGGCCGTCAGAATTGAAGCTCCATCCTTAAAGGAGTCCTGTAATGGTCGCACCGCAGCGGTGGATGCTTTTCCAATGGTCAATACCTTGTCGATGAAGGACATCCCGGCTCCAACGGTGTGAGGACGAAGCAGTAAACCCCTGGCATTCCGTGGTGACGGGGTCACGATTGATGCGCCAATCAGCTGTATGATGCGGGGGAAACCACACTTGTCGAAGAACGAGGGCCTTTTGTGCATACCGAAGACACCCGCCGTGTGTAGCTCGAGCCACGATACAAAGTAGTGCATCGGGAAGACCACGTGCAGTACCCCAGGCTCATTAGCATCCGCTGCTCGGCTAAGGCCATGATATAAATGCGCCAAGCCGGCGATCCCAACGGCCACCTTTACCCCGATAGTCATCCGGTGGGCTGGGTAAAAAACAGAGGGCCGCATGCGGTGAGAGTGCATTGGAATTACGAACCAACTTAGCCATAACCCGAGAAATCCTAAGAAAAAGGCCTCCTCATCCATTCCAGGGGCCGCAATTTCTGCAAATGACATAGTAGGGAAGTCCGGAAGAAAAAACCCTTTTGATCTATCTCCTTCTCCTGTAGGTTATCCGCACCTAGACCGAAAGGGTCATCCAGAGTAGCAAACTTGGCAGCCTCTGATGAGAGGACGCTTGGGCGAAGGAACCGAGCGAAGAAATCCTCAAAGTTAACTCCCCGACTCCCATGTTCTATAAAAAGAGATTCATAGATGTTCAACACTTTAATCAAGCTTGGGAATTGATGTTGAACAGCATTCTCCGGTGTGACCCCCCTTACCACCGGCCTAGCACCAAAGACGTACCCATCTGTCGGGAGCAACTCCTCATAATGTTCCCCCATGACTGGTAAACCGGATACCTCCGTGAACTCCTCCAAAAAGATTGACACTTCCCGATCCATGGCAAGGAAAGTGTGGGTAGGGATATTCCACTGCTCCAAGAAAGCCTTGAACCACCAGGTAGGGAGCGTAGGATACTGGAAGAGAGAGACGTAGACCGCGGTGTACAGTCCTAAACTTATCAACTGCGACTTCTTCATCGACAGGATGTACCGGGCCCATGGCAGATAGCCAATCGGGTGGCGGGGGATCAGACCAATGTTATATGATTGCCCCCAGGGTCTCGCCTCACCCTGACAGATACAGCGTCCTAGGATATCCAAGACTATAGGACATTGGACCGGAACCGCATCCATAGCGGGATGAAGAAAGCTGTTCGCGGTCCAATCCACCATCTCCACGGCATACTGCACCGAGGGTGGGGTAGCATAGTGAATCGTCGTTATGGGTTCTGACGGCACCGCGCATGTGAAGCTCCGTCGGCCCATGATGATCTGATTATACCACGACCCCCAAAGGTGGAGACTCTTGTATTTCGGGTCGTATTCTTTGATCATAGCCAAGACATCATGGTCCAAGGGCGCTTCAGGAAACCCTTCCTCCGAGCGTACGAACGGAAACGAGGTGTCGAGAGACATGATCGCTGCAGATGAACAGAAATTAGCCGTTAGTGTTGCAATCCCAACGCTTAGCGTTTAAAAAAAACGCATTAATTAAATTAAGAATTAATTAAATTAGAATTAATTAATTACACCACACAGCAGTGCAGTGGGTAGGAGACCGAGGGGGGACCCACAAAATCTGGATGACAATACGTCAGTTAATAAGTCAACCTCATCATTGAATGAGATTGTCAGTTGGTCCCCAGGAAAACATTCCCACTAATAATAATTCAAAAAAAATCCCTAGAGACAAGGAGAAAATCTTCTCTTTCAGAGCAAAACTCTGTCACAGAATGACACTTGTCAAATTCTGGTCTCAAAGGAATAAAATTCCTTAAAAGAGCATAGCTCTGTGATAATAATGGAAAAGATCCATCAGAAAATTTTAACACTTAAAAATTTAAAAAATTTTGGGACCTTGAAAAATCCATAAAAACTTAAAATAAGTTCTTCATTTTGCAGATCTAAAAGATCCACACTTGATCCAAGAGCAAAGCTCTGTTCATGGGTTAGAACCCATAAACAAGATCCCTGCAGATCTATAAGTGTTTGAGAGCAAAGCTCTGTTTATGAAACCCCAATGGGGATCTCTTTAGATCAAAAGATCTGTGAGAGTAAAGCTCTTTGATTAAGATTAATTAATTTGATTTGAATTAATTTTTACCTAAACTTTTCTAACTTGGAAAATGAGAGCAAAGCTCTAAAGTTCTGGAAACGAGAGCAAAGCTCTGAAGTTCTAAGCAAGAGCAAAGCTCTGGAATCTAAATCTAGAAAATGGTGAAGTTTTCTAAAGGGCCATAGGTCCTATTTATAAGGCGCTTGTGCCCCTTCAGCTCACCCCTTGATCCAACGGTCAAGGGCTTGCCACCACTGCACTCGCGTGCGCTCCACGTGAGCGCAACGGTGGGGGGGGGGGCATTTGTTTCCCCCAATCAGAGCAAAGCTCTGCTGGAAATTCAAAATTCAAATTTTGAAGTAACGCTTCAAATCCCGGGCACAACGCGCCACGTGTCAGACGCAGACACATCAGCACAGCGCCCAAAACAGCGCACCCAATCAGAGCAAAGCTCTATTTAAAGAAAAATTAAAGGAAGCAACGCTTCAGTTGCGCAAGCGCTGCGCTGCGCGACGCGTGTCAGCGCAGATGCGCTAGCGCAGTTGCGCTGCGCGACGCGTGTCAGCGCAGTTGCGCTGCGCGACGCGTGTCAGCGCAGTTGTGCTGCGCGACGCGTGTCAGTGCAGATGCGCTAGCGCAGTTGCGCTGCGCTGTGCGCTGGGTCGTTTGCGCTAAACAGAATTAAGATTTCAAAGAAATCTTTCTGTTCTTGTTAAAACAAGAAGATTTTCTTCTGTAAAACAGAAGCCCTTGGATCAAAGATCCAACGGTGGGGAAAATTCCCCAAATCACTCAGAGAAATATCTCTTTAACAAATTTAACTAATTTATGGGCACTATAAAAAGGACCCTAGACCTCAATTCAAAGGCATCAACATTTCTTGAAAAATCAAGAGCTTCAAACAGAGAGAACTCTGAGAAAAATTTCAAGAAAAAGGTAAAAACTTCACAAGAGAGAAGAAATTTCTTCTAATAGATCATTGATCTAAAAACCAGATCAATGATCTTCATATAATAAACAGTGCTTTGCACTTCTTATGAATCACTGATTCTTTAAAACAAGAAGGAAAAAAAAATAGTGCTTTGCACTTTTATGAACCTTTGGTTCTTGAAATAAAAAGAAAAACTTGTTTTTCTTTGATCTAAATTAGATCAAGGAAACGAATAGTGCTTTGCACTTTTATGAACCATTGGTTCTTGAATCTAAAAGATTCTTAAATCATAGTGCCTTGCACTTGCAAACTGCGCTGTTGCGCTCTTGGATTGGCGCAAGCCACCAGAGCGCGCCACGTGTCAGCAGCGCAGTGCGTGCGCGACACGTGTCAGCACTACAAGCGCTTGCGCTCTCTGATTGGCGCAAAGCGCCTGATAAATGCAATGCATTTCCTAAAGGGCCAGGCCCAAGTCAAAAGTCTAAACAGACCAAGAATAATGCTATGCATTATTTAAAGGGACAGAGCCCAATTGAGAGGTCCAATGGACCAAAACAAATGCTCTGCATTATAATAAAAAGGGCAGAGCCCAGTCAAAATGGGTATAAATGGCTTGAAATAATGTTATGCATTATTCTAAAAAGGGGAAAGCCCAGACAAATGCCAAATGCAAACAAAACGTGGACATTCTTAACTGGACTTAGCCCAATTTTGGCCGTAAGTCCTTAAACTAAATTGACTGAGCACGGCTACTCCCTAAATCAATTTACGACCGGTTCGAGGGTACATCTCCGAACTCCTCTGACACATGTCGTTGTAATCATTCAACGTCGTCAGAGAGGTGACGGGTCCCGACGACCACACACATCAATATGGACTGCGGGGTCTTTAAACTCGTGGACCGAAACGTCCTTAAAATAATGATGGACCGAAACGTCTTTAAACTAATAATGGACCCCTACGTCCTTAAACTGGAATATGGACCACCACGTCCCTAAACTGGCGATGGACCACCACGTCCTTAAACTGGAACATGGACCGAAACGTCCTTAAACTAATGATGGACCGAAACGTTTTTAAACTAATAATGGACCCCTACGTCCTTAAACTGGAATATGGACCCCTACGTCCTTAAACTGGAATATGGACCACAACGTCCCTAAACTGGCGATGGACCACCACGTCCTTAAACTAATGATGGACCGAAACGTCTTTAAACTAATAATGGACCCCTACGTCCTTAAACTGGAATATGGACCATCACGTCCCTAAACTGGAGTATGGACCACCACGTCCCTAAACTGGAACAATAGAGCCTCCAAATTCTCTTTTACCGGATCTAAACGATCCCGTTTAAGTCGATCTTAGCCCCAAACACGGCTAACGTATCCTTAAACATTCAAATGGATTATAAAATTCCCAATCAACTCTGGTTCGAGGGTACATCTCCGAGCTCCTCTGACACATGTCGTTGTAATCCTTCAATGACATCAGAGAGGTGACGAGTCTTGACGGCCATATACTAAATGGATCACTACGTTAAGTTGATCTCAGTCTCAAACAGGACTGACGTATCCTTAACGAACGTTTAAGTTGATCTTAGCCGCAACGCGGCTAATGCATCCTTAAACTAAAAATACCAAACCCAAATCTAAGTAAATACGGATTTGGACTAATCCACGTCCCACGAGCGACGACATTACTCAGTCTCCGTATACAATCCACGGGCAACCACAAACAAAACAAACACACACGACACGAAGTGAAATTCTGGAGAAGGAGAAAGTTGTTACCGCGATGCGGTAGCGTAATTAACTGCAGGGGCTTAAGCCTGCAGGGAAGAGCGTCCCCACAATCAAAAACCCCTCAAGCGAGGGGGAATCTGATGAAGTCTGCTACATCGGCCGCATCCGTCTAAACCTTCGATACATGGTGCCATAAATCAACTTGGCATCTTCGGAGAGGTAGACGGATAAAACCAAATAGCATATGCTCCGAATCTCAGCGTCTGGACATCGCGGTCTTGTGCGCGTCTTTCGGAGGGGAACACTTTCGTTGTTCTTTGGCTTGGTCCTTACGAGGTCGGCAATGGTGATCTTATCGCTGACACTCATGAACCTTTGTCGGAACAGAGATTCCATTTGGACGAAAGTAGTAATGGAGCCATTCGGTATGCTCGCGTACCAGTCGAAAGCGACGTTGGTTAAGCTATTGACGAACTGGTGAAGGAGAAGCGCATCATTGCCCCCAGTATTCCCGCATGGGACTTTAAAATGGGCAATGTGCTGATTCGCATTTCCCGTCCCATCAAATCTTCCGAACTTGGGGATGACACAGCCGCCAGGAAACTCTACCAGATCATACCGAGCAGGATATAGTCTCCCACTACTGCTGATATCTTTTGGCGGTTCGGCTTCGGCTACCAATGTTTTGACTTTGTTGGCGACCAAATCCATGATTTGATCTTGCGTTAGCGGGTTGCTGTCATCGGTATTCAAGACATTTCCCGAGATAGGATGCGGCCGACTTTCATGCAGCTCGTCCACATTTGGATTTGAGGGAATAGGCGTCGGCTGCCTCGGGACACCGTTTCCCTGTTCATGAGCAAAGCCCTGCGCTTGATTGGGCGGCTAAGAGGCAAGTTGGGCCGTGAGATGTAAGACGATGTTTGTCAAGTCATCAATCTTTGAGTAGAGCTTGGCCATCTCCTTGTCTTTTTTTCTGAATTGCTTCTAGAGCTCTTGGAGAAATTGCTGCTCTGCGGTCTTAGGACAGAAGATTGGCTCCTCTCCACTTTCTGAGCCCGACTCCTCATGAACCGAGGGATCTCTCTGCTTATCAGCCTTACTTGAAGGGTTTTCATTGCCTTCCAGAGGAGGCTGGTCTTGGAAAGTGGAAGCCACATTCACACCAGATTGGATTTGAGATGTGATGGCCCCGTCCTTGCTCTTGATGTGCATGTCCACCATGTATACAGTGTGTACCATATATCGAGCTATCTTTTTATATTTAGCGGCTAATTTTTCGGACCATCGTCGTGGCCCTTCCTCTTCTGGAAAGGACATGCGACTGAAGATGGTTAGTCTGATTGGATCTTTGGGTGGCGATGTCCGGATCGCAGCTTTCTTGACTCTTGAGGTCATGGCATTCTTCTGGACCAATTTCAGTGGTTCAAAAGAGTTAGCAAGCTTTACAGCCGATTCAACTGTTGTTACGGGGTAACCCTGTTCTAGGAACCCCATGAAGTTTAACCTAGCAGGAGCCCTAGCCCTATTGTTGGATTTGTATCTGAGCCTTTTCTGTCTTAGGATTTCGATTTTGAGGGCTTGACGGGCATCCGTCATCCAGGAAGCTATCGTGAGTCGATTGATGGGGAGCTTAGAGAAGATACCCGATTGAGCAGTTATCAGAGGCACCGCTAGAGCTTGCCCGAGATGCCTTGTTTCTTTGTTGGTGTTGATGGCCTTGCCCCCAGGAAAGTCGTTCAAACACCGACTTGCGTTTGGGTAGTGGTGCCCTCGAGATCACCACATTTGGCTTCTTGCCTTTCGAGGACGGTCTGTCTATTACTGGAACTTGAGGAGCTAGGATGGCGTTAGCTGGAACGAACAAAATAGAGCCAAATGGTAGCGGCCGCTCCTCCCACTATCACCCGAGACTGGCCGGGAGGATCGTCCCGGCGTCCATCTTCATCGTGTAGAAGATGGGAGCTGTGTCGAGAGCTGAGCTTGTCCTTGGAGACATTGTTGAGGCTTGATCGCTTGAAATCCTGCATGAAAGAGCATTATTTTAGTATAAATATCGATATGTATGTTGATTGAGTTCGCACGAACGTTTAACCCGAAATATGGGAGGAGAGAAAATTTCCCACCGGGCGTGCCAGAATCTGTAGGATGTTTTTCGCCACCACATTGAGATGGGAATACGCATCGCTTGTCAGGCGCATTAAAGATTACCCATGCCTAGGGTAGACTGGAGTTTATTAATTGTGGGTATCCGAATCTCCGGCAGCCGCGGACTAAACTGCCGTTAATTACCCCTCGTCTTTGGAGCGAAGGAATCTCCGATTGACTGGTCAAACTGGTCATGCGAACTCAATGTGCAGTGTGCGTATGTTGTGTTTTGAGGGGTCTCGGGTATATCGAGGGTCCCGGTACCCGTATAGCGGGCTGGAGGTCAAGGGGGCTAGCAGCCCCCTTGCAGGGTCCGGGACAGTGCCCCGTTAGAAATTTTTTCTAACGGGGAAAGTGTTGTGGAGTGTGTGTGTATATATATAAAGGGTGAATAGCGTCCAAAGGATGAAGTAGACACAGGCTGAGTTTTCTCAATCCCATACTATCACGTCCCGCTTCCTAAAATAACGAATACAGTGGTGATTAGGCGGCCATACTCCTACGGTCAAGAAATAATCCTACCATCGTCACACTTCGGATTCTAGCAGTACATGGTAAGCAGTAATCAAACACAGATAACGAGATATAGCAGTCACTACTTTTAAACGAACGAGTTGAGTAGATATAAGTCTTTAACAGTCAATGAAACAACTAACCAAAATGATGATAAGGGAACGATAAAACCGGTGTCGCTGGTCTAAATCTCCGCAATATCCTCGAAGTGGGGTAAGTCCTGATCTAGACTAAGTCCACTTCTTATTCTGAGCATGCATACTCAGGTCGTCAGGGAAACACAATATAGAAATATATAATAATATATCCCAATGTGGCAATGACAATAAATACGGACGATAACTATAAAACAATAACACAAGAAGTTATAGGTCATGAACAGTAAGCAGGATCACATGTGAACTTTAGCCCTAATATAAAGTAATATGCATATCAGTAATCTAACAGTCTTTATGTCGGTTGAAATCGAACAGTGGAATGTGTTCTCGTGTTTAGCAAGGGTCTCGTGCATACCCGAGACTACGGTCAAAACTGTACCCGGGACATAACCCTGTCAGCGTGCCGCTAGACACAACTACCTAATCAGTATATATCGCTAATATCGAATGATCATCCTCTAAAGCAGTAAACCTTGCTAAATACAAGTTCAATTCCATACTCGATTTTCTCATTTTCCTCAGGTTAAAGTATATGTTTTAGTATCAGATTGATCGTGTACAAGTACGTATCACTTTCACTACTCAGTCACGCTTTCACTTATATCTATCTCGCATTCAATCACTTTAACTGACGTACTTGTCACAATCCAATCAACAATACTTATCACTCAACAATACACTACAGTCACTAGGGTGTCAATGTAATTGATCAGTAATCACTAAGGTATAACCGTCAAACGATATAATAAGAATGCAGTAAAATACACTTCAAATAAAATATAGGCAGCCAGTGTCACTCAGGTTGGAAAATTCACAATAATTCCTACATGCATGATCAGGCGAAGCAATATAAAAGACATAAGAAGTAGACTCGTTTATCTAATCATTAAAATTAGTTTCAGCTCAATCGAGGTACTGGTTTGTGAGTTATGATCAATTTAAAAAGGGTGTTCACTGCTGGAATCCCAGTTTCAGAACTGGGAGTCCAACTTAGAACGCAATTTAACATCGGTTATATACAGAATTAGGCATCGCTACAGTTCAATAAAATATGGATTTATCATTAAAGATTCTAACGCAATATATGGATCAATAATATCCATCGCATGCAGGGAGTTACAGTCTGTTTAGTGTCACTATATATAAACTGTTACTGCAGTAGACAGACAGACATATCGACAATATAAATTATGTTATAAATACAAAAGTGTGATGGAATTTAGTGAAACTAGTGGAATATGAAAGTTAACTCAATTTTATATGCATAGATATAGGTTTCCGCACATTTGCATATTTGAACAGATAGTTACAGATGTTTAAATACAGGTTTTAGCAGAGATTTTTGCTCTGGACTGCAGTTCAGAGTCGTATTTCTCTTCAGTTTTCACTATTGAAACTAAACAATATTCAGTAACTATCTCCATATATTCATAGATTATTCAGTTTTCTTCATAACGAGCCTAAGCACGCCACGATACGATTTTTGTACAATTTACTACGAATTTAATACGGCATTATAAGCAGTAAATTTCAGATTTCGTGTCGGTTATCAAGGTATCATTTCATATGTGAAACTATGTTAATTTGCATCCAAATTTCTATACGATATTCATAATCGGTAAAGGAGTCTATTAATCATAAGTTCCGTGATTGGATGCGAAAAAGTGTCTATGTATGTTGTAAATAACCGCAAGCAAAACGGTGTCGCAAATAGCTAGCCGCGATGTGTATGGGTCGTCCGCAAGGAAACGGTGAACTGCTTTTCTTTTTTAGACGAGTTGATAGAAGAAAGGTGGAATTGTTATTGTTTATTATTAAGAAGGGTTGAAAAATTTATAATAGAAGGGTTTGTAGGGTTTATAGGATTCAGTAGTTAATGGATGTAGTTTTTTAAAATTAATTATTTTTATCTTTTAATTATTTAATATTAGAGAAATAGCGATGAATGTGGATTAGGGTTCTTGGAGAGATTTAGGGTTTCCCTCTACTAACCCTTGTCCTTCCATTGATATCTATTTATTTCAAGCCCTTAACAAAACGATTATTAATGAATCCCAAATCGTGGTCGTGACTAACATGAATTGATAGCGCACCCGATAAGAGGGTTAGTATTCATTTTACTAAAATTTATAAAAATTAAAACTTTAAAAAGAATTTAAATTATAGTTTTCATCCATTATTCTAGTCTATCCTACAAACCCTAGTAAGTAAGAATTTACTCACTCATGGATATTAGCGTAGTAGAAGAAAGGTGGAAGAATAGGGAACCCATAATTAAAATTGAAAACGTAGAAAGTAAATGCAGAATGTAATTGCGGAAAATAAATACGGAACGTAAAGGCGGAAAGTAAAATGCAGAAAATAAATACGGAAAGTAAAATGCGACAAATTTAAAAGAAAGAACTACCTTTATTGATCAACTAGTGCATTGCAAAATTGCTCGCTGAAAAAGAAAATTACAAAAACCCTAGTTGCTCGCTAGATCTCTCTCGATCGATGGATAGATAATTTGATGATATTCTTCTTGATGATAGATGCTCTCGGTCCTTTTATAGGCTTTGGAATGTGAAATCCTAGGCGTTATGTTGAAGTGTGTCAAATTATGATCAAGACCCTAAAGTTTCACATTCTACGGCCGCCAGAAGACAGTGCTTCCGCCGCCCCAACCCCTATTTGACCGTGCTTTCGCTGCCATTTGGTGGGTTCGTGCCTCTAGATTTTTCGTACCTTTTATTCTCTATATTTGGAGATCCTTCTGATAAAAATATTCTGAAAATATATCTCTTAGTCTCTATCGTTGCTAAATTTTTTAATTTGCTCCTAATATTTGGCAGATTTGGTTTGGCGAACCGATTTGAAGTGGATCTCCTACTTGTATTTCATACCTGAGCTGATCTATTATTATACGTGCACAATATCTCAAATCAAATTATTAGTAGCATTTGTTTGATTTGAGATATTATTCTAACCAATTATATGATATGATATCTTAAAAATATTAGTTAAGAATATTTGATATGATATGCATATATTTTCCCTAATTATATTAATTATAAATTAAGAAACATATGACAATAATATTTTTACAAATAAACCCACATATATTATTTATTTATAAATAACATCTTTTAGTAGTTAATAATAATAGGGAAAATGTCCATACAAATGTGCAATAAATTTGACTGATCATTCCACCATTTTTAAATAAGTTTTCATTTATGGTTCGCATCGAACACCTAATGTAATCATTCGATTATCGATCGAAACACATGTTTCCTTTTACTAATCAAAACTAAACGTTATCCATATAAATAGTAACACCCTAACACGATTGTACCATATTTATTGGTATTTTAAATTTTGCTCTATTTATTATCTAGGTTGTGATTGGTTTGAGAGTAGAAGTGTTTATCTGACCCGATCCGCTTATGTGAAACTCGTTATGTTGCTAGATTATATTTTTTATTAATATTTATCCGTAAACTAAATCCATATGAATCCAAGATAACAGATATATATATATATATATATATATATATATATATATTATTTGAATTATATGCATATATCTTCTGGTAGCCACACGTTAGGTATATATATATATTAACAGTTATCATGTTAATTAAGTATCCCATGTTTTTATATTGACTTAAATCTTTTAGGCCTAAATTTCAAACATCCTAAATACCCGATATATGTTATATTAGAATATATATTATTGTAACCTTTAGATTATAATATAAGGAGTCTACGTGGTATACAATATTTACCAGTATATTTTTCTCCAAATTTAGTAGAGACGGACCGAAGATTTGTAATATATTTTACAATAATATTAGATATATATACAAAACTAAATATATAAAATACAAATACTATATATAAACTTATTATATATTTTTTGTTATTAAAATTAATAAAATTCTTTCTCTCTCCCATCTCTTTCTCTCTCTCTCCCTCTCTCTCTCTTCCATCTCTCTCTCAATTAAAGATTCTTTCCCATTTATATTTTTAACCGAACCTAAATCCATCTCCATCAACTCTCAAAGCCGAAACCCTGGCACACTCGACTCTAAAACCCGAGGACACCCAAGCCTTCACCAATCTCCATTGCCACCTCTTCTTCATTGTCGAGCAACCCATCACCGAGATTCACCCCAACACCTTGTCGGCGGCTATTGCTGTTCCTTCACCTGCAAGCTACTACCGCTGACTCACCCAAGACCCGATCTCACCGAAGCCCCAAAGCCCTCACCATTGTCGACTTCCTCATCACCACCATCATCACCTAACTGGGACCACATCTCCAGCAACTCTACCAGCACCGCAACTCCACCACCCAAGCAACCCAACAACTTGATCACTTGAACTCTAACCGAGCCTCCCCAGCACCGGCTCCTTCAACCCGAGACCCCATTATCGAGATCCCTACGCTTCACCTCATCGTCGACTCCTTCACCTCCAACACCTATTGACGTGGCCTGGATCACGCCAAGATGTTACCTTCCGTTGATCTGCTGATGACGGCGATAGACGGCTGAGATTGGATCTGGAGTCAGGCTCCTGAAGCGTATGGATCTCAATGGGTTTGAGGTTAGTTGGGCTGAGCTACCTGCAAGGAAGTCCCGGGGTGGTTGTACCACCGAGGACCCTCCGACGGTCAAGTTAGAGAGGAAATCCGAGCAGAGCAACAGCTTAGTGGAGTAAAAATGGCTTACTTGAACCGTCTGAAGAAGGGGTTTATATAGCGGTGGCAGCAGGCAGAGCAGGCACGAGAATCACGCCGGCCGTTACGCTCCCGACGTCACGCCCGCGTGATGAGCGGGATCTCCCATTAATGGTGAGACAGGTTCGTTAATGGGGGATCGTGATGGCATGGAACGTGGGATGTGGCTGGCGGATATCTCGCACATGGCGAGATTCGCAGGATGGCGGTTGCGCCTGTGAGCGGTGCCGTTGGTCGGTCGATGAGACCGAGGAAGATGACCTCGGCGGGAGAGCTTGCGGACTAGCGGGAAAGCCTGCGGACTAGCGGGAGAGCCGAGGTATCTTGGTTCTGCGGTAGCCCGGAGACGAGCTGAGAGGCCGAGGAGGCTACTCGTTCAGGGGGCTCGGAGGTGAGCCAGCGCTTGTTTGTGGGACGGGCACAGGAGTGGCCTGGTCGGCCACTGTGGGTCCTTTCTTGCATGCTCTGGGACATGTCATCGGCCACGTGTCATGATCTAGGAGATCACTGATATCGAGCATCATCATTAGCCCCCCACTCTCGTTCCGACCAGGTGACGGGTCGGGTGGAGAGTGGTCTGACGGGTCATCCGATGTGAGCTCCTTTTCGAAGATATCATCGGGCGTGCCCCTGGGCAATCTGTTGTATTTTCTGGATGACGCCAGCGAATCAGGGGTGAGATCTTTGCATTAAAGAGGGTGCGCTGGATCGTGCGTGCTTTCGCTGTAGCGACGGCCCACGTGTTGGGCGCTGGTTGGCTGACGCAACGGGCCGCAGACTTCTGGCGTCTGATGGGATACGACAATTGTGCGCGTGACAGGTGGAGCGTTGGTGGCCGTTGAGTGCGAAGCATCATTTCGGTGGGAGATGATTTCCACCGTTGGATGGATATGCCGGTGGCTATGAATAGAGGTGGGGTCCACTTGAGGGCCCATTCCTCTTCATAATCTCCTCGTCTTTGGTCTTGTTAGCTCGGCGTTCTCCTCTTTAGGTCGGGATTTCCGCGTTCGCTCTTCCGAGGATTCCTCTTCATCATGTTAGATGTCTTCCTCTGAGGAGTCTGTATATGTAGGTAGTGTAGAGTCTAGGGAGCCCTCTGTAGAGTCTTCCTCTTCTTCTTCTTCTGGATCGGAGTGCTCCCAGGGAGTTAGGGTTAGGTTTTCTTCCCAGGGTCACGCGACGGGGGCGGTTTCCCGAGTGGAGGTCGTGGATGTGCCTAGCGTGTCGACTATGGTGAGGTACGAGGAAGAGCTCTCCAACGCTCGGACTCGTTTCTATATTCCTCCCAGCTACACGTTGCATTTGGCCGGGGAGGAGGAGGGGGAGAGGGCAGATCAGGTACGGGGCAAGAAGATTTCCCTGTACCTGGAAGCCTTTTGGGCCGGAATGCACCTGCCCTTCTCCCCCGAGGTTGTTAGAGTGCTGAATTACTTCGGATTAGCCCCGAGCCAGCTAGTTCCGAACTCCTGGAGGATTCTCCTCGGGTTCCTGGCCCGTTTGAAGTTGCAGCTGATCCCTTTCAGGCTGTCCACCTTTGCCTCTTCTCTCCTCTACAAATGTCACCCCGGCACTCGCGCGGGCGACCCGTGGTGGGTTTACATCTCCTTTAGGAAACAACAGGGGAGTGCTCCCGGTTTTGGAGTCATCGTCATGCTTTCTTCCATCCATGATTGGACGAAGAAGTTTTTCTTTGTTGGGCCGCCGGAGGGTGAGGACTGGCCCATGCCCACCCAGTGATCTAGGTGTAGGTGCCGGCGGGGAGGTCATTCCAACGATCCCGACGCGGAAAAGGTGGCGGAGTGGGTGCCCATTCCCCAGGCCGACGTGCTGCTTTCTTAGCGGGCCCTTAGTTAGGCTGGGCTCAGCCCCGTCCAGTTCACCGGTAAGTTAGGATCTTGCAGGCGATCTGTTGGACTTGTGTTTATTTTCATTTTACTTGTGTTGCTGACTCCAGTGTACCTTGTCTTGTGCAGAATCCATGGACCTGAGCGAACTTCGAGCGGCCATGCGCAAGCCGAATAAGGGATCGAAGGCTAGAGGTGCCAGCTCCTCCCGTTCGACGTCGGCCCCGGCTCCCCCGGTAGCCGCCCCACCCCGGCGTTCGAGTACGGGCCGAGCCCCGGAGCCCAGCCAGGCGCCGAGCCGAAAGCGGGCTCGGGAACTGGAGGCCTAGGCTCCGGACGTAGAGATCGACTCCCCGGGGCCGTCTCTCAAGAGGTTCCCCCGAGCAGTTCCGTGGACCCCAGCCTTCCCAATCTTGGTGGATGAGGGGAACCTCCACTTTGAGGTGCCCTCGGGGCTCTCTGTTGCTGAAAGCTTGCTGGAGGACATGGAGAGGTCGGCTAGGGGCAAGATCCCTCGAGGGACCCTCAGGGCGCAAATGGCGGCCATCGCCCAAGAGGCTGTGCAGGTTAGTTCTTGCCCCCTACTTGTCTTTTTCACTTAGCATCCTATCATTCATGAGGTTTGGTGCCTCCCTTTCTTACTGACCCCCTTCTGATTTCTCCAGGTCTTCCAGCACGCCGCCCTCGTCGTCAATATGGAGGACGAGGAGATTACCCCAGAGATACGAGCCGCGGGCGAGCTCTCCTCGCTGGAGGAGAGATCGAAGTTGGAGCTGGAGGCGGCGATGGCGAAGGTCGCCGCCCTCGAGGGTGAGGTGGCGGCCGGGAATCAGGAGGTGGCGGCCGGGAAGCAGGAGGTCGCCAGGTACCACGAGGCCGCTCAGGCCGCCCAGGCCAAGCTTCAGGACTCCAAGGTGCTCGTCGGCATACTGAGGAAGTCGGCTGGCACCCTCCAAAAAGAGCTGGAGGAGGCGGTAGAGGGGAAGAAACGAGCCGAGCTCACAGCAGCGAAGGCGGTGGAGAACTACAAGAAGTCGGAACCTTTTTACACCGACCTAGCCATGGCTACTACCGCCATCTGGCATGAGGCCCTCAACGCCGTCAAGGCTCGGATGCCGGAGTTCGCCGACGAAGAGCTCCGAGCCGAATATCCTCATGGGGATGATGAGCAGGGGATGACCCCGGGGGTGAAGCTGGGGAAAAGATTCTCGGCGAGGGCAGCGCCGAGGCTGATGTGATAGGCGCTGAGCCCCCAGACGCCACCCGAGCCGTGGTAGATGCTGAGTTTCCTGGGGTTGTGCCTGGCCCTGAGGCCTGAAGCCCCTTGTCTTCTTGTTTCTTTTCTTTGGTTGCATCGGCAATTTTGTAGGCCTCCAGGCATTTTGTAAGGCTGGGGAGCCCACAATACCCTTGTAAAAGTTTTGACTTTGTGAATAAAGTCTTTTTGCAGTCATATTGGCACGCGTATTTTTCTTTTGTCGGAAACACTTGTATTTGCACAGTACTGCCTTTGTGTTATGTCGGTTCTTCGTCTAGTGGTCACACGTCGAGTTTAATCTGTTCACTTGGCAAGTGTGAAAAGACCGGCGGGAAGACGGTATCTCCATGGCCCCGAAGTCGAGGCGGAGATCGCTCAGACGTAGATAGACCGGATGCCTCTTTGTGAGGTCATGTTCCTTAGCGTGGAAGGCACGGAGAGGAAGGTTAAGGACGGACCGAGCAGGGTATCTTCTCGGTCGCCTCATGGTGAGGGCTTAGATCCCTGGCGTTGTAAGGTAGGGAGCTAACGGCCAGGGATAACCGAGCAAGGGCGAGGACGGTTGCCTCTTGGTGAGGGCTTTGATCCTTAGCGCGGGAGGGGCCATAAGGGGCCTACTAAGGATGGGCTGAGCAGGTTTACTGCCCGGTGCCTCTTGGTAAGGGCTTTGATGCCTGGTGTGTTGGGGTAGGGAGGTACCAGCCAGAGATAACCGAGTAAGGGCGGGCCCAGTTGCCTCTTGGTGAGGGCATTGATCCTTAGCGCGGGAGGGGCCTACTAAGGATGGACCGAGCAGGTTTACTGTCCGGTGCCTCTTGGCGAGGGCTTTGATCCCTGGTATGTTGGGTAGGGAGCTACCAGCCAGGGATAACCGAGCAAGGACGGGCCCGATTGCCTCTTGTGAGGGCTTTTGATCCTTAAGGACGGGTCTGGCAGGGTTGCTTCCCGGTGCCTCTTGGCGAGGGCTTTGATCCCTGGCGTTGTGGGGTAGGGAGCTACCAGCCAGGGATAACCGAGCAAGGGCGGGCCCGGCTGCCTATTGCGAGGGCTTTTGATCCGTAGTGCGGGAGGGGCCGTAAGTGGCCTACTAAGGATGGGCCGAGCAGGGTTACTGCCCGGTGCTTCTTGGCGAGGGCTTTTGATCCTTAAGGATGGCCGAGCAGGGTTGCTGCCCGGTGCCTCTTGGAGAGGGCTTTGATCCCTGGCATTATGGGGTAGGGAGCTACCGGCCAGGGATAGCCGAGCGGGGTAGCCACTCTGCTGCCTCTTAGTGAGGGCTTTGATCCCTGGCGTCGTGGGGTAGGGAGCTACCAACCAGGGATAACCGATCAGGGTAGCCGCTCGGCTGCCTCTTGGTGAGGGCTTTTGATCCTTAGCGCTGGAGGGGCTGTAGGAGGCCTGCTAAGGATGGACCGAGCAGTGGAGCTGCTCAGTTGCCTCTTGGCGAGGGCTTTGATCCTTGGCATTATGGGGTAGGGAGCTACCGGCCAGGGATAGCCGAGCGAGGTAGCCACTCGGCTGCCTCTTAGTGAGGGCTTTGATCCTTGGCATTGTGGGGGTAAGGAGCTACCAGCCAGGGATAGCCGAGCAGGGTAGCTGCTGGGCTGCCTCTCAGTGAGGGCTTAGATCCTTAAGGATGGTCGAGCAGGGTTGCTGCCCGGTGCCTCTTGGCGAGGGCTTTGATCCCTTGTGTTGTGGGGTAAGGAGCTACCAGCCAGGGATAGCCGAGCAGGGTAGCTGCTGGGCTGCCTCTTAGTGAGGGTTTAGATCCTTAGCACGGGAGGGTCCGTAAGTGGCCTACTAAGGATGGACCAAGCAGTGGAGCTGCTCAGTCGCCTCTTGTGCGAGGTTCTGTCCATTCTCCCTGGTGTGAGTACCGGGAAAAGGGGCAGTCGTTGGAGACACGTGTCATGATCGCGTGGGGAACGCGAAGCGCCGGAGTAGTGTCGTTTCGATTTCGCATCGAGCGGCGCGATTTCTGCTGCGTGGCGGCACAGTTGCGGGTGAAAAGGGCGACCGTTGACCTTCGGGGGCATTGTGGGCTATAAACGGAGGGAGTGTTTCTTACTCCCTTCCTCACACCCGAAACGTAAGAATGGAGGACTTCCCTTTCACTATCTCCGATATCATAAACTTCGAGGACGTGTACCTCTACGATCGGTACTGTACTGATGACACAGTGCAGTTGGTGATGGGCCGCATCAAGGATCATTTTGGTCGATTGCTCCCCCGGCGTTCCCCCTACTTCAGTTGTTGATGTACTCTATCTGGAGGGTGTCGCCGGAGCTCTACAACCCCTTGTCCTAACAGCTGAAAGATGAGTCCGTTGGCAAGCTAAGGTCTCTGAGGCGTTTTGGTCTGATCTCTGCGAGTCGGCTAAATTAGTCGGTGGCGCTCATCCTTGAGTGCTACCAATTGAGGTACGACGCAGATGTCCATGGGAGGGGATCGGGGGCAGAGGTTAGAGGCCGCGAAGGCTTGGCTGGCGAAAATATCCTCAGAGTACCACGAGCAGTGCTCTCTGCACCCCCTTCCCCCGCTATTGTAATTTTTTTTCGATATGCGGCTGAGGAGCCCACAGTACCTTTTGAATGAATAAGATTCTTTTTCTTTTTCCGCAATGCTTTATTGATCCCTTTTATTACATAAACAAAAAGATCTCAAGAAAGGTGTACATTGCTTTAAAAGGAAATACATGCTAGTTGATGTTCTTATTCGTGCAGCTTGAGCCTCTTGGATGTCTGTTGGCCTCTATGACCGGCATATGGTACTGAGCTTCGTGGGTACCAAACGTATCTTCCGCAGACATGACCATGATTTTGCCGATGGTCAGCTCGGCGGGAAGGGGACGCTGCTCCTGCTCGTGGTCAGCTTGCCGCTTGTCCCTCAAGTACGCTGCGAGGTGCCCCGAACGGATAAGCTCCTCGATGTAGTCTCGGAGCTGCTTACAGCTCTCCGTGAAGTGGCCTAGCAACCTGTGGAAACCACAGTAGGGGCCCCAGATTCACTTTGAGGCCATTCGCGAGATTGGGGGGAGCTTGAAGAACCCATCGCCCTTAGCCTCGTCAAGGAGTACCGTCTGGGAGACGTTGAGCGGGGTGTACTCCTGAAACTTCGGGGAGTAGGGTTTTGGCCGCTCAGGTCCCCTTCTCTCTTCCTTTGCCCTTTTCTTTTGGTCGGCTTACTCTGCCCGGGGGAGATTTGCATTCACCTCGGATTCGAGCTGGACCTCGCGCTCGGTCCAGGCCTTTACCTCAGCCATGGTCTTAGGTTGCGCTAATGCAAAGGAGCGTAACCACTCCTTGTGCCTAATACCAGACCTAAGTACTGTGATGACCGTCTCATTCCGGTGCTCTGGGACCTCGAGAAGGGTGTTGTAGAAGTGGGTGACGTATTCTTTGAACGTCTCCTTATCCCCGCTCTTGATCGTGAAGAGATGGTCAACTGTGCGTTTTTTCCGCCTGTTCCCGACGAAGTGGCCGAGGAATTGGGTGGAAAGCTCGTCGAAAGTTAAGATCGAGCGAGGCTCGAGTCCTCGGAACCAGTCTCGTCTGGAGCGGATGAGAGTGGTCGGGAAAGCTCGGCACTGGGCGGCGTCGGAGTTGTCTTGGAAGCTCATCCCCGCGGTGAATGCATCCAAATGGTCTTTCGGGTCAGATTTTTCATCGAAGAGGGAGACCTTCGGGGGCTTGTTGCGAGTGAAGACGTGGACAGCGAGCAGCTTCTCGGTGAATAGTTTGGTGAGCGAGTCGGCAGCGTACTTATCCCCGTCGCTCGAACGGTGACCTTCCCGATCCATACCTTCGATCTTCTTCTCGAGGGCGTCGAGTCGGCCGTAGTACCCTGACGATTCGGCACATACTGATCCTTGGCCTCTGCTGTTGGTGACCTGTGTCTTGCCGCGAACCCGGTTCCTCTCAATGAGGTTCCTTAGATCCCCCGGTGAGGTAGTCTTCGAGCCACCGTGGCGAGTCCCGTCCGCACGACCCCGTCGAGGGAGGGGTGTCGGTCATGCCTGGGAACAAGCGAGCTGACCAACATCTCCTCGGGAGGGAAAGGATAGCGAAGAGGCTCGGGGCGAGGCGTTCTGGCGATGATCCTCGGTGTTGAACTGTTGGGCGCCCAACGGGTCGCAGAATGTATTGGCCCGAGAGATCTGCGGCCGTAGGAGGTAGCGAGGCGGTGGTCGGTAGTGCCGACACGAGCGGAGTCTTCTCTCCCCTGTAGGGGTCCCGGTCCCGAGGCGGGGGAGCGACGACCTGGGGATCTTGCCCTGCCGTTTGGACGCGGATGAGTGCCTCCACGACGGGCGCGAGTCGGTTTATCCATCCAGCAAGGGCGTTGATGACGTTCGATGGAGGAGGTTCGTCCGCGCCTCCGTTGAAGGGGAGGCGGCGGCTAGTGCTTGGATCGTTGTGATGATCTCTCGCCATTAGATTGTGATCGAAAGATGAACTTTTGTTCTTTTGGAATCAAGGTGTTCCCACAGACGGCGCCAGCTGACGTGGCCTGGATCACGCCAAGATGTTACCTTCCGTTGATCTACTGATGACGGCGATAGACGGCTGAGATTTGATCTGGAGGCAGGCTCCTAAAGCATGTGGATCTCAATGGGTTTGAGGTTGGTTGGGCCGAGCTACCTGCAAGGAAGTCCCGGGGTGGTTGTACCACCGAGGACCCTCCGACGGTCAAGTTAGAGAGAAAATCCGAGCAGAGTAACGGCTTAGTGGAGTAAAAATGTCTTACTTGAACCGTCTGAAGAAGGGGTTTATATAGCGGTGGCAGCAGGCAGGGCAGGCGCGAGAATCACGCCGGCCGTTACGCTCCCGACGTCACGCCTGCGTGATGAGCGGGATCTCCCATCAATGGCGAGACATGCTCGTTAATGGGGGATCATGATGGCATGGAACGTAGGATGTGGCCGGTGGATATCTCGTGCATGGAGAGATTTGCAGGATGGTGGTTGCTCCTGTGAGCAGTGTCGTTGATCGGTCGATGAGACCGAGGAAGATGACCTCGGTGGGAGAGCTCGCGGACGAGTGGAAGAGCCGAGGTATTTTGGTTTTGCGGTAGCCCGGAGACGAGCTGGGAGGCCGAGGAGGCCACTAATGCAGGGGGCTTGGAGGTGAGCTGGCGCTTGTTTGTAGGACGGGCACAGGAGTGGCCTGGTCGGCCACTGTGGGTCCTTTCTTGCATGCTCTGGGATACGTCGTCGGCCACGTGTCATGATCTGGGAGATCACCGATATCGAGCATCATCACCTATCAAGCACCCATTACAACTTGGACCTGAGCCAAGTTCACAGCTAAGCACAACAACTTGGGCTTGAGCCCTAACTGCAAACCCTAACCGAGTGATGCATGTTGATCCTCGAGTCCAATTGCACATAGAGCATCAAGTTTGGGTTTTCATCAAATCGTCGTGTTCTATCCTTATCCAGGAAAGTTTTAATACTTGCTTTATATGCTATTTATGACGAGATCAAATCTTTTCGTAATATTATTTTACTATTAGTGAGTTACGGGTATCACATAGTAAGATAAATAGTATCATTATGGGATATGCACATTGCAGTATGCATTAAGAATATTGCTTACATTAAGACTACACTAGTTATACAAGAGTAATATTATGATTGTTCATTTAGTTTAATATTACTTTTTGTGGTATAAATCATTTATATTTAGTTAATTTATTTATAAATGGTTGTAAGTACTACACATTTATTATTAGTGAGACATATCATAAAGTGTAGTCTCAGGTTAAGGTTAAGATCATGTATACAGTTTGATTGTTCATACTAATTGCATCATGCAAGGTATGATATTAGGATACAACATCATTTATTTAATGTGGTATAGTACATGTATATTTATGTTTGCATTTTACTAGTTTAATAAATGTCTCGGTTATAAATTTAAACATCAAGTATAAAATATTCATATTAATCAATACTAGTAAAACAAACTAATATCTTGTATGAACTATTTACATTGATAGGTTAGCGATAACATTGGAAACTAGTCTTAATTGACCGTCTCAACTAATCTGAAACACGATAATCAAATTTGACATTGAACTTATAATACCAGTACACTGCTTGTTAACCTGAACCTACGACAATTCTAATCATGCTAGTATATTGACTGTTTCATGAACACATGATTGAACCGGTTATCTTATTATTATAATCGTTATCGATATATCATAACCGTTTCGTGATCATTATCACTACAGTTATCGTGATCATTACCGTTGTCATCATCGTGCCAGTATCTACTTGCCATGTGATATGTACCCATGCTAACAACTACTGATATTGATTTGATTGACTGGATTATTCTGATTGACCCGACTTGTTGTCTTGCTAAACAAGACCCAGACATGATTGTTCCTGTGTTGGCATTTGGTAGATATTATATTGATACCTGACTTGAATATGAAACCTGGGAAAATGGGGAAATCAAAAGCGTAACTGAAGTGTAACTTAAAAGGATATTACTTGATCCGTGGTTCCAGAGGGTAATGGAATAGAATCATTCATGATTCTTACTACTTGATCCGTGGTTCTGGGGGATAACAGAACAGAATCATTCTTGATTCATACATCTTGATCCGTGGTCCCGGGGGTAACGAGATATATACTTTTGAGTTACAAGGAGGAGTACATTCATTAGTTTTAAATACCTGTAGGATAGTTAACCTAGAGACACGAATTTTAGGATACATGTGACATACCTATAGCCTGCTGTTATAAAATCTATGATTGTTTGTTTATACTCATACCTTATTTTGCATGTGGCGTCCTGTATAGCACACTGTTCGGTTTATTATTATCATCATGATATTTATAACGCATTGACGTCTGGGTTTTGCATAGCCCAGATACTTGACTTTAGCACATGAGAATCGTGAGTACTTCGAAAGGATCTCCGATCAGTGAGGAACATTTCACTGATGTAACTCTTATTGATGGTTAGTTATGTTAGTCTATGTTACCCACCCTGGAAGTTTACGGGGAGGCGGAATAGGTAAAAATCAAAGTTTTTTTCTTTGCAAGATAACATAGACTAGCCATTAGGATCTTTGCTAAACATTAACTAACAAACTAATTATAAGTGTTAACTACTATGTTAGAAGATTATACCAAAAGCTTGAACTCCTTCTTCTCCTTATTGTGGTCCTCCTTGTTGTGAGCTCTTTGGAGTGGTTGTGGATGGTTCCTCCTCACCGGCTTCTCCGCGTCAAAGAAGATCCACCCGAAGGCCTCTACCTTGAGCTCCAACCTCTACAATGAAGTAACTAGAGTCCTTGGTGTGATAGACTAAGGACCGTAGAGTGAGTAGAGAAGTTTCTTGGTGGTTTGGTCTCAAAAGCTCTTGATTTTCAACTCATGAAACACTTGAGCTTTGAGAGAGGAAGAGGAGAGAGCAACCATGAGAGAGAATGTGTCATGATAAAATAAAGGGTGAGCTCTCATATTAGGGAAAAGAATAATCAAAATTTTATTTAGATAATTGTCATGGTTGATATTGATTTGACCATTATCATATCACAATTAATGCTAAGCACAAATATTTTTTGCTCAAAAAAATATCTAAGTCAATAAGGGTCAACATGGTCAAACCAAATTAGCCATAACACAATTATCTCTAATAAAAGATCAATAATCAATTTCCCCGTCTCATTAAGGTTTTAATCAAGTCACTGGTCAAAACCCTAATGAGGTGTCTCTTTCTTTGCCTCTGTCAACTGTATATACATACTCGCATCCGTGTTCCGAAGAACACGAAATGCAATGAGACTGAACTAACCCAAAATCAGATACTAGGATCTGGCATAGACCAAAGCCCACTAGTATCAACTGCCCGAACACCAAACACGGACAAGTACGCGTATGTGAACGAACCCTGTCGTAAAACCATACGACCTCTACCTCATTTCGCCCAAAGGTGAACAACCCTCCGTGTGGGACTCTAAAGACTCGACACTACGGCGGCAATGGGTTTAACCATAGACCGCAAGCGGTACTAGCTGTACATAATGGTCCCCAGGTAGATGTCGATAAGAAGGCGAACTCATCCGAAACCCCTACTGAGCCTGTCCGTGACAATATCTGTGCAGTCCGGTCTGTGTGTCTGAGAGTATTGCATGTAAGGTCTAGGGGGTGGAAAACGTCAGACCCCTAATAACCATACAAGTCGTGTCGGTGTGGCTCAAGACCATCCGAGGATCTACTGGTCCGTCCACCAGTAATTCTCAATCAGCCTTGGCCAGGGATTTATGTAATGACCAACCGATCACTATGCGATATCGACTCCCCATACCGGGAGAGACGAATCCCTAACAGTCGCTTACTGCCTCCATGTGGCTCGGGACTGCACCCAACTAAAACTTGTTTGCACGACTCCTTTGAGCCATGGTAGGGTAGTAATCAAAGCACAGTGGGAACTTACACGAGACAAATGACGATCTCAGGTCGACAGACTATCTGCACACATGTCACCAGAGAACTGCTATCTGACCACCCAGCTCCCACAAGTATGACTGCCATCATGACGCTGGTAGTCAGGCAAACATCCTACGGGCTTTATCAACATGTTCACAATATATGAAACACAGAGTAAATATATATCACATGTTAAGATAAAGACAAACCAAATAGCGTACTATCATATCGAGCAAGATTGTCCTGTACATACATATCCCTAGTATCCTATACAATGAAGGCCTCTAGGGTATATATATCCAACAATCTTGATTGAATGAATTTCGGTGTGTAGGTAGAAAATGTATAGAAATCACAACCAAAGAAATTTGTAAACAACAATCAATAACGGTGTCAATTGTAGGTTCGTTAGCGAGTGCGGATCGTTCACAGGGAAAGTGAGATTTGCTCGTATTTGGTTTAGTTGAGTCGAAAATTAAAGAGAAAAAGAAAAAGCAATTCAATTCAAGATTTTAAAAGTGAATTTCAAGAATTATCTAGATCTAAATCTAATATCAAGAAAACTCAAAATCAAGAATCAAGAATTGATGATATCCAATCGAATTAGGTTTCAAGAATTGAAATGAGGCTCGTAGGAATCGATCGAATCGATAGTAGTGATGAAAACTTGTGATTACGTTTTCTTATCCATTGATGATTTGTTGCTAGATCGATGATGATCAACGAGAATTAGGGATTTCTTGCAGAAACTAGGATTTCATCATCTATCGCTTGTCCTTTCGTTGATTTCATTCACATTCTAGCCTCTAGGAAATTCAAGCATCGATCGTTGATCACTAATTAAGAGCGAAAACATTCAAGAAAGTATCGCTCGAAACTAGGTTGTCGATACTTCAATTTACTAGAGTTTACAAAACTCATAGGACTTAAGAATCGTACAAGAATCTAATCATCATCAGCTATCAATTTTCTCGATTCCTCCACGAGCGGAGTTTTTACTCAAGCATCATAACAAGAAACACAATCAAGAATTGAGATCTCATCACAAAGCAAGAATGTAAAAGTAAGCAAGATAAAGAAATTTCACCTTTTATTTATCAACAATTTTGTTACAATTCTCTCAAGATCTACAAGAGGAAAGAACTCGATCGTCGATTTAGCTTCGCATCGTCTCTGTGAGTCGCGGATCGTCTTGGATCACTTGCTCGGTTGAAGATCGGCGTCGCTTCTAAAAAGTTGAAGGCTTCTTGCTTGATTTGTACTCAAAGATCTTGAATTTTGGCTTTGGTGATTGGATTAGGGTTAGAGTTTGAATGCACAAGTTGTGTCACTCAACTTGTGGGTTTTTGGTTTAATTTTCAACAACCTTAGAATAGAAGCTTTAGGGTCCTTTTTATAGCTTTCATTAGCTTCCCCTAGAAGCTTGATTAGGATTAGCTTCCTTTAGAAGCTAGGTTTAGTTTAGCTTCTCTTGTAAGCTTGGTAGTTAGGTAGAAGCTTCTAGGCTTAGGTAGTTATTTGAGAGGCTTGCTTGAGAAGCTTGAGAGTGTTGGCTTGAACAAGGAGCTTTGCTGTTCGGACAGAAGCTTCTTGAGCTCTCTGGAATTTGCATTGGCTTAAATGGGTGTGGGCCCTGAATGGAGAAACCTGAAGCGAAGCTCTGCTGACGTCATCATTACATGGCCGCGGATCCGCCGCGGGAAGGGCCATTCGGCCGCGGATCCGCGGCCCTGTTGAGGCTTTAGTGCATGGAATTTTCTGGTATTTCTTGTGCTGTCTTTGTGGCACTTTTCTGATGTGTGGAATCTCATATTTCTTTCTAGTTCACTGGCAGATCTCAAGTCTTGGACTTGGCGTATTTTTCTCAGCACTTTTGACAGTTTCGGCTCTTTTCCTGGAATTTCCTGCACAGATTCTCGAGACAAGTGTTGCGCTACACAAAGATTATGCGATGCAATGATAAACACTCAATTTCCCTCAAAGTGCCGGTTATAAAGTATAACACATGTTATTTGGTATTTTACAGTCAATTTGCTAATATGTGCTATACTCACACCGAACACCTTTAGATGATTGCAAATAGTAGGGAAATTGATGTGTTAAAAATGCAATATTTTCGACTGATCAAATTCCCCCAAACTTATTTTTGGCCGTCTCGAGCAAACTGTTTTATTAGAAAGAGAAGGAGAAAATAAAGAAAAAGAAAAACTAACTAGCACACTTTCGTAGGCAACATGATTGCACTGAGCACGTGCAACAAGCCTTTAAACCTCTAGGTGTCCCTAGTAGGAGGAATGTTGTCACCTGAGGGTTTTCAGCGGATTGCACCCACAAAATCCCATAATAAAAGGAAGACCGTGAAAGTTACATTTAAAGATAAGAATCGTAAAAAAAAGACTTTGAAAATTAGAGTTTCCAACTATGCTAGCTTTTCGGTTGTCATGAGCCCTATCTTAATAGTCATGAAAAAATGTTAGAAATCACATCATCCCTCAATAAAACATCGTCTTTATTCTTCATTCCTACATTTCTTCCAAACATCGATCATATAACCCTACGTGTGTGTAAAAGACATCCCTACACTCGGAGAATTCAATTCAAGCTATCATACTCTTGTCCATCTACCTCAGTACTTTTTAATTTGATGAATATTTGGATTTGCTCACACATTTTCATGCGACCGTTAATACTTCTTGAGGTACTAACCGACCGATTACTCATGTGCTTGCTTATTTGGTGTTTTTCCTCGTCTTGCACCACCTAAGGCTTAGCAGTGACTCCCAGACCAGTTGGTCTAAGGCACTAGGTGATGAAGCACCCTCACTATATTTTTTTGTTACTGCCTTGGCGATAACAAAACCAGTATTCATTTTTTTCTTCACCATTTTTTCATTTTATTTATTTTTTTATTTCCTTCATACTTTGGCTTTTAGATAAGAGCATTTCAAGGTATCCTCTACTATCCCGAACTTCAAGACGTGTGTAAGTGCATATAGTAGGGTATCAACATTCAAATGTTTGGCTTCCAGAATAGGAACTATTTTTCAAACTTATTTTTATCCTCAGATTAGTGACTTCTTTCATCTTACTAACCCTTGGGACAACGGCTCATAACTACTTAGTACTGGTCGTTTAAGAAAACTTCTAATTTTCTTGGTTTTCTTAAATTTTTCTAATCTTTTGGATGTAATTTTTCACTATCTAATCTTTTATTATCTTATTTATGTATAAAATATTTTTTTTTTTTTTTGAAAATTTTTATAGGTTTTAAAAGTTTTGTGCTTATGCAAAGTATGATGCAAATGATGCGAAAATAAGCACAAACCTCCCCCAAACTTGTTTTCAATAGTGTCCTCACTGTTGCCATCCGCTAAATCTCAAAAAACCTGTAAGCCTGGGAGGAAATTTCTTAATGGGGGCAATAAATATGATCGTGAAAATCCTCCCCCAAACTTATTATTTTGGCTCATAATTTTGTGTGAAAATTTTCTTTTCAAGAGCCAGATTATACCCCCCCAAACTTGAGTTAAACCATGTTAAGCTTTGAAAATCATATGAGGGGGTCAAAAAATTATTGGTCGATACCAAGCTTTGCAAAGACCGAAGGTCAACACCAACCATTCGAAAATTTTATCAATGTAGTGCTCAGGTTGGTGGAAGAACAAGTTGAATGGAGCCAGAAAGAGGTGGGGAAAAGGTAAGTGGTGGAATAGAATGTGTTTGCGTCTCATATTGGAGAGACGACTATTGTGATGTATTACTCGCATTCTTTTTACAATCAAGAAGAAGGGGTGGAGGTTCAATTTCTTTGTATTGAGGTGGATTCATCTCAACACCCGTGTCATTCAGAAATGCGAGTTCATCAGCGAAGATTTCCTCAAAAGTCTCATCAATACCCCGAAGAATAATGTCATCACAAAGTACGGGGTGATCTTCAGACTCCAAAAATAGTTCATAATCAGTGTTAGTTGTTGACCCGGACAACTCGGTGGAAGAGTCCGTATGTGTATGATACATAGTTGGGTCAAACAACAACATATGAAAAGAGTCAAGATCAGTATCATGAGGATCGTCAAATTCGCTGCTGTCGACATCCATTAATTCGACAGAACAGACCTGAGCAGTAGGTTCGGAGGGTACACTTCCCAACTTGTAAATGTTCAGCTCAATTGACCTATTCCCGAAAGATAGGGTCATAGAGCCATTACGACAGTTGATGATAGCGTTGGAAGTGGACAAAAAGGGGCGACCAAGAATCACCAGAATTTGATTCCGTGGGTCCGCTACAGGATGTGTATCAATTACAACAAAGTCAACAGGGAATACAAATTCCCCGATTTTTATCAACACATCCTCCAGTTCACCCCTAGGTTTGGTGATTGATCGGTCAGCTATCTGGAGAGTGCAGTGAGCTGGTTTCAACTCTCCGATCCCTAATTGCTCGTAAACCGAGAAAGGAAGCAGGTTAACACTTGCGCCAAGGTCAAGTAGAGTACGGTTGATGTGTTTTTCCCCAATAGAAATGGAAATAGTAGGATAGCCAGGATCCTTACGTTTCCTCGGTAATTGCTGGGGAAAAGCTGTGTCTACAGTTTTTGCCATGAATATCTTCTTGGGCACTTGAGTCTTCCTCTTTCTAGTGCACAAGTTCTTAAGAGTTTTCGCATAGGACAGAACTTGTTGGATAGCATCTAGGAGAGGGATGTTGATGTTAACTTGCTTAAACATGTCCACAAGCTTCTCCATTTGGGATTGGGTTTGTTGGGCCTCAACTTATTTGGAAATGAAGCTCTATCAATAAGTGTTGGGTCCAACATTTGTGGAGAAGTTTGTGGGGGTGGGAAGGATGAAGTGGGTGGAGGGTTTGAGCCTTTGGGAAAACGGAGAATAGGCTCAGAAGAAGACGGTAAATTAGACGAAATAGAGTAAGAAGTAGAAGTGTGAGTGGAAGTAGAAGTGGAAGCCGGGGTGTTAATGATCAATTCATCATTATCAATTTGTTCACCCACATGATTGTCTAGCACTCTTCCAGATCTCAACGTGGTAAGTGCATCCACATTAGTGTAATATGATGGTCCAGGATCAGGTCGGGGTTGAGATGGAAGATTCCCTTTCTCTCTAGCACTCAATTCGGCTGTTAACTGTGAAATTTGTGCTTTCATCGATTTAATAATCTCACCTTGGGAGGCGGTGGTTTTCTTTATATCATCGATAGAAGACTTCAAATCAGCCGACATTTGAATAGAATTTGTCAGAAGCAAACTCATGGTTTGTTCAAGTGCAAAGGTATTATTGGTACCCGGCAGAAAAAGGATCAAAATTGTTGGCCGGGTTTTGAAAAGGTTGGGATTGAAAGGGGTGCTGACTCAATTGTGGTGGTTGCTGTTGTGGTGGAGGGACCTATTGAAAGTTATTCTGGTTTAGATCCGTGTATTGAGTTTGGTGTTGGATCCAAGAAAGATCAGGGTGATTCCTCCAATCTTGATTATATGAGGAAGAAGAAGGATTGTTTCCAGGTCTTTGCTGAAATGCAGCATTAGTGTGACCTTGAAACGGTACATTCAAAGGACATTCTTTCATAAAATGTGATGGGTTTGAACAGCAGCCATGTGTATTAGTTTAGGGAGGCTGAAGAGATTTTGTTTTCTATAGCGTCGAGTTTCCTTTGTATTGCGGCCATTTCGGCTCTCATTGTGACGGAAACATCGAGCTGATTGACATCTTCCCTAGGTGGTGGTGGTCTAACACTTTCCCATTGTAATGTGTTTTGAGCTAAATCTTCTAAATATTTCCAAGCTTCACCATCATCTTTAGATAGGAATTGGCAATGACACATGGTTTCAAGCATCTGTCTAGTCGTGAGATCAATACCCTCATAGATAATTCTACACAAATCCCATCTGGAGATTCCGTGATGAGGGCATTGTAAAAGAAGATCCTTGAACCGTTCAAAGCATTTACAGAATGGTTCATTGGGAAGTTGGGTGAATTTGAAGATTTCGCTTCGAACACGGCTGGTCTTGTGAATGGGATAAAATTTCCTAAGGAATGCTGCAACAAATTCATCCCATTTTGAAATAGAATGTGCGGTTGTATTATAAAGCCACTTCTCGGCTAAGTCGCTCAAAGTGAATGGGAGAAAACGTAAACGCAGAGCATCCACAGACAGTTATGACGTTCCAATCATTGCGCATACGTTTTCAAATTTGGAGATAAAAACGTATGCGTCTTCAGAATCAAGACCGTGAAATTTGGGTAACAGTTTGATGAATTGGGGGTTGATTTCAAAATTGTCCCCATTGGCTGGTGGTATAGAAAGACAGGTGGGAAGGGGAACACGTGAAGGATAGCATCTCTCTTGGAGAGAAATGCGTGGAGGATTCTGCGCACCTGCGGGCGGTGGCAGAGTGGTGTAAGAGTTTGATGGAAATCCGTCCATCGCGGTGGTGGTGGGAAAAAGAAAATGTAGAAATACCGACTTTAGGGTCGATGGGGGAAAACGCGGACAAGACGGGCACTAGAATCCCGTGTCCAGCCGAGCTTGCACTAAAGGGTTTAGCACAAGTGGCAGCGTTAAGATAATTAGGGGAAAAGATGAAGTGGTGTTTGTTTTGAAAAAGATACGGATTTTTGAAAAAATGATGCAAATCACAACAAATGCACAAGCACAACCCTAAGTCTAATGGTCACCTAGGTCAAGTCTCTAGACCGCTCATAACTGCCAGAAGATAAATCGCAGGATCAATCCTCTACTGCCTCTTTGTCTCTCCTGTGGCCAGGTAAGTGGGAGGTTCTCCACTACGTAAGTAGTGGGCCTAATTAAGTAACCACTTGCCTTAGACACACTTGCCTTAGACACCACAAAAGAAACACGGATAAGCAATAGATTTCCCACGACCTTCTCTTGTCCTAAGTGAGCGTGACGGTCCTTAGAGTCATGTCTAGATATTTTTTAGTTAATGAGGGTAATGCGGATGCAGTTTTGCGATTTTCGGGGCTTAGGAAGGGTAATGAACTCCCCACCTAATCTGAATTTGGTCTTTGTCCCTTAATTTCCGTATTAAAAATGCAAACAACCAAGATCAAACACACACAATTTTTATTTTTTTGCGGCGCTGCGAATTTTTGCAAAGAAACCTGCAGAAATTGGTTAATGGAGCAGATCTAGGAAGAGATAAGAAAGTCAGAGAGTCACCTGAAAATTTTTCGAACAGTGAAGCTTCTTTAGTGCCGCGGAACCGCCGTGATGAGTGCTCTTCGACTGCGGATGCGCGGTGAGATAATGCGATACCTGCACAAAAATTTTTACAACTGCTCCTGATCACTCACTGAACTCTCTGGAATGATCTAAAATTTTTTCCTATAGCTCCAATGATTCCAGATTTCCTCGCAACAAATCACAACAAATCGTTTAGTGTTTGTGCGAATTTTGATCTAAAAATTCTGATGGAATAAATTTATCAACTCAAATTTCAAAAACGAACAAATTAGCACACGATCCCCGGCAACGGCACCATTTGATTGAATGAATTTCGGTGTGTAGGTAGAAAATTTATAGAAATCACAACCAAAGAAATTTGTAAACCGCAATCAATAACAGTGTCAATTGTAGGTTCGTTAGCGAGTGCGGATCGTCCACAGGGAAAGTGAGATTTGCTCGTATTTGTTTTAGTTGAGTCGAAAATTAAAGAGAAAAAGAAAAAAGCAATTCAATTCAAGATTTTAAAAGTGAATTTCAAGAATTATCTAGATCTAAATCTAATATCAAGAAAACTCAAAATCAAGAATCAAGAATTGATGATATCCAATCGAATTAGGTTTCAAGAATTGAAATGAGGCTCGTAGGAATCGATCGAATCGATAGTAGTGATGAAAACTCGTGATTACGTTTTCTTATCCATTGATGATTTGTTGCTTGATCGATGATGATCGACGAGAATTAGGGATTTCTTGCAGAAACTAGGGTTTCATCATCTATTCCTTGTCCTTTCGTTCATTTCATTCACATTCTAGCCTCTAGGAAATTCAAGCATCGATCGTTGATCACTAATTAAGAGCAAAAACATTCAAGAAAGCATCGCTCGAAACTAGGTTGTCGATACTTCAATTTACTAGAGTTCACAAAACTCATAGGACTTAAGAATCATACAAGAATCTAATCATCATCAACTATCAATTTTCTCGATTCCTCAACGAGCGGAGTTTTTACTCAAGCATCATAACAAGAAACACAATCAAGAATTGAGATCTCATCACAATGCAAGAATGTAAAAGTAAGCAAGATAAAAAAAATTCACCTTTTATTTATCAACAATTTTGTTACAATTCTCTCAAGATCTACAAGAGGAAAGAACTCGATCGTCGATTTAGCTTCGCATCGTCTCCGTGAGTCGCGGATCGTCTTGGATCACTTGCTCGGTTGAAGATCGGCGTCGCTTCTAAAAGGTTGAAGGCTTCTTGCTTGATTTGTACTCAAAGATCTTGAATTTTGGCTTTGGTGATTGGATTAGGGTTAGGGTTTGAATGCACAAGTTGTGTCACTCAACTTGTGGGTTTTTGGCTTAATTTTCAACAACCTTAGAATAGAGGCTTTAGGGTCCTTTTTATAGCTTTCATTAGCTTCCCCTAGAAGCTTGATTAGGATTAGCTTCCTTTAGAAGCTAGGTTTAGTTTAGCTTCTCTTGTAAGCTAGGTAGTTAGGTAGAAGCTTCTAGGCTTAGGTAGTTATTTGAGAGGCTTGCTTGAGAAGCTTGTGAGTGTTAGCTTGAACTAGGAGCTTTGCTGTTCGGACAAGAGCATCTGGAGCTCTCTGGAATTTGCATTGGCTTAAATGAGTGTGGGCCCTGAATGGAGAAACCTGAAGCGAAGCTCTGCTGACGTCATCATTACATGGCCGCGGATCCGCCGCGGGAAGGGCCATTCGGCTGCGGATCCGCGGCCCTGTTGAGGCTTTAGTGCATGGAATTTTCTGGTATTTCTTGTGCTGTCTTTGTGGCACTTTTCTGATGTGTGGAATCTCATATTTCTTTCTAGTTCACTGCCAGATCTCAAGTCTTGGACTTGGCGTATTTTTCTCAGCACTTTTGACAGTTTCGGCTCTTTTCCTGGAATTTCCTGCACAAATTCTCGAGACAAGTGTTGCGCTACACAAAGATTATGCGATTCAATGATAAACACTTAATTTCCCTCAAAGTTCCAGTTATAAAGTATAACACATGTTATTTGGTATTTTACTGTCAATTTGCTAATATGTGCTATACTCACACCGAACACTTTTAGATGATTGCAAATAGTAGGGAAATTGATGTGTTAAAAATGAAATATTTTCGACTGATCAAATCTCCTACTTGCACTGAGGCATGTAATTGGTGCAATGAGTACCCACTGTCTATATTAGATCCAGTTACTGGCGTACTGCTTGCCCAACATCTCAAACAGCCTCTCGAACTGGACTTGAGGGATGGCCTTAGTGAATGGATCTGCCGTGTTGTCTTTTGTGTCCACTCTCCGCACCTTGATCTCCCGACGATCCACGATCTCCCTGATCAGGTGATACCGCCTCAAGATATGCCTAGATTTCTTATGGGACCTTGGTTCCTTCGCTAATGCCACAGCCCCATTGTTATCATAATACAACGGTATTGGATTGGTAATGGACGAAACCACCTGAAGTTCAGAGATGAACTTCTTCATCCACACAGCCTCTTTTGCGGCATTGTTAGCAGCTATATACTCAGCTTCCATTGTTGAGTCTGCGATGGTATCCTGTTTGGAACTCTTCCAACATACCGTCCCTCCATTGAGGGTAAACACAAAACCCGAAACGGATTTAGAGTCATCTTTGTCACTTTGGAAGATGGAGTCGGTAAAAGCCTCGACCTGGAGGTCCCCATTATCGTAAACCAAGAACATCTCCTTAGTCCTTCTCAGGTACTTGAGAATGTTCTTTACCGCTATCCAATGCTTCTCACCTGGGTCAGACTGATACCTGCTTACCACACTAAGTGCGTAAGCTACATCTGGTCTGGTACATAACATCACATACATTATAGATCCTACAGCCGAAGCGTAGGGTATAATGCCCATGCGAGCCCTCTCTTCATCAGTCTTTGTAGACATCTCTTTGGAGAGGGTGATCCCGTGACAAGCGGGTAAATTACCGCGCTTGGAATTTTCCATACTAAATCTCTTTAGTATAGTGTCAATGTACATGGACTGTGAAAGTCCCAACATTCTTTTGGATCTATCATGATAGATCTTAATCTCCAGAATGTAGGAGGCATCTCCTAAGTATTTCATGGAGAATATCTGTGACAATAAGAGCTTTACTGATTGTAGCATAGGGATATCATTCCCTATCAGCAGTATGTCATCGACGTACAGAACGAGGAAGACTACTGCTCCTTCTACAATCTTCCTATAAATGCCTGGTTCATCTATATTTTTGATAAAGTCAAATTCTTTGACTGTCTCATCAAAGCAGATGTTCTAACTCCGCGATGCTTGGTTTAATCCATAAATGGATTTAAGCAACTTGCACACTTTTCCGCTACTCCCACTGTCTAAGAAACCTTCTGGTTGATCCATGTAAACACTTTCCTCTAAATGTCCATTTAGAAAATCTGTTTTTACGTCCATCTGCCAGATTTCATAGTCATGGAAGGCAGCAATGGAAAGCAGGATCCGAATGGATTTAAGCATAGCCACCGGAGAAAAGGTTTCGTCATAGTCCAATCCTGGTCTTTGATGAAAACCTTTTGCAACGAGTCTAGCTTTTTATGTTTCCACTTGTCCAAATGCACCAATCTTCTTTTTAAAGATCCATTTGCATCCAACTGGTTTTACCCCAGGAGGAGCAACATCTAAAGTCCATACTTTATTGGTGTACATGGATTCCATTTCGGATCTCATAGCATCCAGCCACTTCACCGAGTCATTACTCGTGATAGCCTGCTGAAAATTAGTAGGCTCATTATCATCGATAATGTTATCCTCTCGATCCCCATCTACAAGAAACCCATAGTATCTGTCAGGCGGATGAGAAAGCCTACTAGATTTGCGGAGCGGCGTTGGTTCGTCAGGTTCTATTGAAACCTGAAGTTTTACTAAGTCCTCGGCAGCAGATTGTGGTTCTTGAATTTCTTCCAGTTCTACCGCGCTCCCACTAATTTCTTTTGCAAGAAATTCGCTCTCTAAGAAGACAATGTGGCGAGCGACAAACACCTTTTGTTCTTCAGTGTGGTAGACAAGATATCCCCTTGAATGCTTGGGGTATCCTACAAACTTGCACAAAACCGATCGTGCCTCGAGCTTGTCCGGATTCTGCTTTTTAACAAATACTGGACGCCCCCATATTTTGAGATACTTAAGATATGGTCTCTTCCCACTCCACATTTCATATGGAGTGGTAGGCACAAACTTAGTCGGAACTCTATTCAATAGGTATGCAGTTGATTCTAGCGCAAAACCCCAGAAGAAAAGTGGAAACTCAGCACTACTCATCATTGAACGCTGTCACGCCCCGCTTCCCAGAGTACGCTAAGATAGGCACGTGACATAGCCAACCATGCTACCCGTGGATAGGAAAAATCCTTCCACAATCACATTACGGCTGTAGAGATATCAAGAACAGGAAAGTAAACTAAACTATCTAGTACATGTACATAAGCCAGAGTAAATGAGTCAAGAAATAATATAATATGCGGAAGCAATAGATCCAATAAACAAACACCTGGAATAGTAAATCTGGATACCAACAGGGTCCTCACTGCTCGGTCTAACAGCGGCAGTACTCCTGATTAGCCTGCAACAAAGGTAGAGGATCTGGGCCATGCAAAACCCAGACGTCAGTGCGTCATAATATCAAGCAATACTATAAACAGGGGTAGCAAGACATACAGGTATGTGCATGAACAGTAAAACATGTATAACAGTAATATAAATGAGGACAGTGAGGGTAATGTGTAGTGAGTAATCTAAACTGGTCTATTGGGTTAACTACTCTCAAGTCTTTGAAATCAATTTGATGAATCATCGATGTAACTCAATAGTATCCCGTACGTGCCCGGGACCACGGTCAAGATTCTCGGGCTGAATCCGAGACGTGCCGCTAGGCAGTAAAAGGTAGCATGTACAGATGAGTGATGTCAGCATCATCACCCTGGGGCTGGCCTAGCCCGTAAGACTGATCAGAACAGGTATCGAACTGTCGAGTTACAAATCAGGTTTCATTATTGATTTTCCCATACCCCCAAGTTATATGTGTTCAACTCAGGTATTAAAGTAATTAAGAACTAATGCCAACATAGGAGCAGGTAGGTGCAGGTTTGTCTGGATAGACAACAGGAACGGTCCGTAAGGACTACAGGACAAGTTTGTTGGCATTAGACGCAAGATCAGGTAACAGGTAAAGCCATGGTACATCAGGTCAAGCCGGGTAGTGTATATAGGTGTCAAGTCATGTCAAGAGTTGTACGGTACCATGTCGGGTCAAGTAATAGGTGTAGCAAGTCATGTCAGGGTGTACAAGATATCATGTGGGTGCTTATAATCGAACTATAATAAGTATGAGTATAAATAAACAAGCATGGGTACTATCAGAACAATAAACTGGAACATGTAATATAATATGCAAATAGGTACAGAATAAACTAGATAGATGTACAGTTATCGATTAGAGTTACATTTATAGTTCCAATATTAATTAGGATGCAATTTATTAAATATGGAGTGTTAATATCACAGTATTATGTAGTAATGTGATCTATGGATGCAATTATATATATCTTAAATGCGATGGATGCAAACGGGTATCCGAAAAACTATAAAACTATAAAATGGTAATGTGGGATGTACAACTAAGCAATATGTGATATAAATATTGATATAATAATATTAATATGGATAGCATATTCAAAGCGATTAATAACTATAAAAGTGGTATTGATTAACCACGCACAAGAAAGTTCCGTTCAGAAATTCAGCGTCACCCTGATTTGTAAAATGGCTTAAAAATAACAAACGTTCTCCAAAAGGGACGTGTCTTATACCAAAACAAAGATAATTCAATAAGGTTTTTATTTTTATAAGTATAAGTATCTCAGGTTGTCCCTACAAAAAGCTATGAATATTCGAAATTGAAAGTTTGCTGCTGGAATTTCCCTGGACAGCAGTTTAAAGACATATTCATTTGCATTTTACGTTATTTAAACAATTTAATTTGCAATTAAATATTTCAAAGAGTTATATTATTCTGAGTTATCTTCTTAACGAACTAAAGAACGTATACTAATGATTTTTATATGATTTATAATGAATTTTATAAGGTAAGGTGTACAGTAAATTTCAGATTTGTCGTATCCGCTTTGCGACGACGTTTCATGCGTAAATTATAATATTTTCAAATGTATAATATTATAAAATGCAGATTATAAACTAATTAAAGATAATAATAAGAAATATTACGACGATATATATTTTAAATGATATGGATGCAGTATAATGTAAACTAGTATGTCACAAGATAAGTTTTCATGATCTAGATTTAAAATGATATAAACGGATGCAAACAGAACATCGAAACGTTATAAAATTAAACATGGGGTACTAGATTTAAACTATAGGTATGGTATTTATTTAAATAGGTATAAAATGAATTATATAGCATCTAGCAAGATTAACTTGCCTAGACGGAACAAGAACGGATGTGTACGGAACGTCCCTCGTCGGCGAAATGTCGCGACACGCGCACAGTACACGGAACGGTTCCAAACCATGCACGAGTGTGATCACGTAAGTCAGGTACGTTCACTGGATCACTCGGATCGTCAGCAATGAGCATGGCTCCGGCGGTGATCACCGGAATCAAAAAAACAAGATCAAGAAAAAGAAAGAAGAAAGAAGAAGAAGAAGAGGCTATGTATTAAATAAGGAAAGAAAAAATAAATAAATAAAATATTTATAAATATATATATGCAGAGGAGAGAGAGAGAGAAAGGGGTTGTTATTAAGGTTTAGATTTTAATTTAAAAATATTTTGTAAGTTATAAATATTTTAAACTGTTAAATTTTAATAAAGATATTAGATGGAATAAAATTGGATTTTCTTGTAAATACAAATTTAGTCCAAAACATGCCCGGGTCGGGTCTAAAATTCAGTTTTAAAATACGAAAAATATACATGTCGACCAAAATAAAAAAATGAATGTCCGGATAACGAAAAATGCATACCCCCAAGAACGGATGCACGCACGTGCGCGTAGCTATCCAAACAAGTCCGTTTCACTGAACGGGACGAGAACAAGATGCGCGAATGCTACCACGGGGATAGGCGTATCATGCAGGCCATGCTAGATTTTTTAAAATATTTTACTTGACTTTAAATGTTATATTAAAAAAATGCAGATGCCAGATAAAATGCCAGTATGCAGTAAAAAATGAAAATGCACGAATCCATGTAACAGATTAGGATAAATCATAAACATGAATCAAGACAGATTTCAAGAAAGCGGGTCGGGTAAAATGCAAATACAAATGTCAAAATACTATTCGCACCCAAAACACAGTAAACCAAGAAACTACCATAAATAAGTAAATACTTGAACTGAAATTGGTATAAATGAACTAGGGTGTTACATTATACCCAACTATAAAAAGAATTTCGTCCTCGAAATTCCCAAGACAAGAGAAGATAACAACCAAGAAACTACAAGAATAAGTATGGAAACCTCCGTCGAATTTCATCTTCACGTTCCCAAGTCGATTCTCCATGCGAGCGATTTTCCTAAGAAACAAGTATAAGAGGGATAAGCTTATTCTTAAGAACCTTTTCTTTTCGATCCACGATCGACACCGGTCGCTCTTCAAAAGTCAAATCTTCTCGTATGGTTAGCTCCGAATGATCCAACACATGTGTTTTATCTCGAACATATTTACGGAGTTGAGATACGTGAAACACGTCATGAACATTCGCCAAGGATTGCGGTAACGCCAATCGATATGCTACTTCTCCAACACGCTCCAAAATATCAAAAGATCCAACGAATCGAGGACTAAGCTTTCCTCGACTTCCGAAACGAATCACTCCTCTAGTTGGTGATATCTTCAAGAATACCAAATCACCAACGGCGAACTCTAGAGATCTTCTCGATATATATGCCCAACTCTTTTGTCGGTCTTGTGCTGCTTTCATATGATTCCGGATAGTGTTAACATTCTCAACTGTTTGCACGATCAAATCCGGTCCCGACAATCTTCGTTCTCTAACATCGTCCAGCAAACAGGTGAACGACACTTGCGACCGTATAAAGCTTTGAATGGAGCCATCTGAATAGTCACCTGAAAGCTGTTGTTGTACGAAACTCCACCAAGTGTAGATGATTCTCCTATGAATCCTTGAAGTCTAACATACACGCCATCAACGTGTCTTCAAGAGTTTGGATCGTTCTCTCCGACTGGCCATCTGTTTGAGGATGATAAGCTGTGCTAAACTCAAACGCGTCCCAAAACCTTCCTGTAAGTTCCTCCAAAAGTGTGATAAGAAACGAGTGTCACGGTCGGACACGATGCTCACCGGTACTCCATGCAATCTTACTATCTCCTGCATGTACCGCTCTGCCAAAGTTTCTGTTGATTAACTAACTCGAAAAGGGATGAAATGAGCTTCCTTGGTCAATCGATCAACAATCACCCAAACTGCATGTTGCCCTTTGGACTCCGCGGTAAAGCTGTCACGAATGTGTTCCCACTTCCATTGAAGAATCGGAAGTGGTTGTAATAAACTAGCAACCCTTTGATGTTCAGCCTTAACTTGCTGATACACCAAGCACTTTGCTACAAAGCGAGCAATCTCCCCTTATCATGCCTTCCCACCAGAAGTGCTATCGTAGATCACGGTACATCTTCGTGCCTCCTAGATGTACGGAATACGTGGAACTGTGTGCCTCCTTCATAACTTCTTCACGAATGTCTCCTTTTAGCACACACAAATGGCTACCATATCGCAACGAACAATCTTCATCAACAAGTCCATTCGAAGTCTAGCTTCAACCTGTTCTCGAAACTTTTGCAATCTTGGGTCCTGTGACTGTGCTGCTTCAATATTCTCGATCAACGACAACTGTACTTGCAGCTGCATCATCTATCCCGAAGAATGCGGTAGTACGATCTCCAACTCGAAACTCCGAAAGTGTTCAATAAGTTCCTTTTTGTGCAGTCAACATCCGAATTGCTGGTAACCGACTAAGCGTATCCGGCACAACATTAACTTCCCCGGATGGTACTTAAGATCAAGATCGTAGTCAGCTATCAGCTCCAACCATCTACGATGCCTCATATTAAGCTCCTTCTGTGTGAACACGTACTTTAGGCTTTTGTGATCGGTGAAAACTTCGCCCCTTTCGCCCAATAAGTAGTGTCTCCTAATCTTCAAAGCGAAAATCACCGCTGCTAACTCCAAGTCATGAGTTGGGTAATTCTTCTCATGGGTCTTCAACTGTCTCGATGCGTAAGCTATAACCTTCCCATGATGCATCAAACCACATCCCAATCCTTTCCCAGATGCGTTGTTGTAAATCACCAATCCTCCAGAACTGTCTAGCACGGTTAAAATAGGAGCGGTTATCAATCTCTTCTTCAATGCCTCAAAAGCTGATGCACACTTATCCGTCCATACAAACGGTACTTCCTTGCGCGTAAGCTTGGTCAAGGCTCAGCCAAACGAGCAAAATTCTCCACGAACCTTCTGTAGTATCCTGCAAGTCCAAGAAAACTTCTGATCTCTATAACGTTCTTCGGAATCGGCCATTCTTGAACTGCTGCAATCTTCCCTGGATAAACGGCGATTCCATCTCCAGCTACGATATGCCCCAAAAACTTCACTTCTTCAATCCAAAACTCGCACTTGCTCATTTTTGCATACAATCTTTCTTGCCTCAATGTCTATAGTTCGATCTTCAAGTGTTATGCACGCTCTTCAATGCTCCTTTGAGTAGACCAGGATATCATCAACGAACACCACTATAAACTGGTCCAAGAATGGTGAAGAGATTCGGTTCATCAAGTCCATAAATATCGCCGGTGCATTCGTGACTCCGAACGGCATCACTAAATACTTGTAATGTCCATACCAAGTTCGGAACGCAGTCTTGCAAATATCTTTTGATTTAACTCGGACCTGATGATATCCGGACCGCAAATCCAGCTTCGAGAATACCCTCGCGCCACTAAGCTGCTCGAACAATTCGCCAATGCGAGGGATCGGGTACTTGTTCTTAATAGTCACTCGGTTTAATTCTCGATAATCGATGCACATCCTCCTTGTGCCATCTTTCTTCTTTACTAGAAGAACTGGAGTTTCCCAAGGCGAGTTACTGCTGCGAATCCAACCCTTCTCAAGTAATTCAGTAACCTGCTTCTTGACTTCTTCCAACTCCACTGATGCCATCGGATAGTACGCCTTTGAGATTGGCGCTGCACTAGGAACAAGATCGATCGCGAACTCCACATCTCGTTTTGGCGGTAAAACCGATATGTCCTCGAACACGTCCATGAACTCTCAAACTACAGCTGGCGCTTCATCTTTATCAACTTCCATCGACGAAAGAACATTATTTGTCGGCCTAGCCCTAACCTCGACTGGCCCGACAGAACTGCTTCTCCAGCAAAACAAACTCCGGATGTCCAGGAATCTGGAAAATCACTTTTTTGCCCTACAATCAATGTGAGCGTGGAAAGTGCCGAGAAAATCCATTCCCAAGACAACAACAAACAAAGGAATGCACCAGAATTGAATAATTCTAATGCGGGGAAAACATGAACAAGTAAGATACCGAGATGACTTCATCCGAAGTCAAGATACTGAAGAGGATTAAGCACGGTAAACACGATTCAAGCTGGCGATAAAACAAGAACTGGCAAGCAATGAAACCGAGAGAAGAAAGGTAATATAACGATCATGGAATAGGAAGTGAATCAAGACTAGGACTCAAAGTTACTTAAATAGAGTACCGCATTGTAACCATGCTGCAGTTCATGGGTACAATTACATAACTCCACCCAAGTCGCCTAAATCCTAGTATCAGAATCAAGAAACAGGGAGAAACAATGGTGAATCCAAAAAGATTTCAAGCCGAGATGCAAAGTTGTTTGCATATCGTCAAGGCAAAGGATACGAGAAAGATATGATTCAAGAATCACGATAACAAGGTGGCAGGATATGTTCCTAATCACGAGTATTCTGATTCGTGTATTGGGTCCACTACCCAACTACAAAAGAATCAAACCTGATTAACCTATATCCCATGGCTCTGATACCAAACAAACCATGTCACGCCCCGCTTCCCAGAGTACGCTAAGATAGGCATGTGACATAGCCAACCATGCTACCTGTGGATAGGAAAAATCCTTCCACAGTTACATTACGGCTGTAGAGATATCAAGAATAGGAAAGTAAACTAAACTATCTATGTCACGACCCGAGAATTTCGACTCGTGACCGGCACTTAACCACGCAACGTCTACAGGCGTAACGCGGCTAAGTAAGCCGGACCCAGAAATCAAAACCAATAAATATAGTGATTTAAAACATTTTCGTAAAAACAGTCATGCGTGTCCGAAAAACATCTTATTAATTTAGTAGAAATCCTTTTAAGTTCAAGAGTTATAACTTTTATAATTTTGGTAACATTTCCTTTTTAAACATTTGTCCCGTAAGTCGGTTAAAAGCAAGGTGTAGCAGAAATAACAAGTGAAATAAATAAAGCATCCCAATATGATATACGACGCCGTAGCGAAGAATACACAGTAAAGCAAGGACAATATAGCAAAGGTAAGACTGCATAACATAAAGTCGGCTCACATGCGAGCTCGACACCAGAGTACCAAAATCATACACATCGCCCTCACAACTGTCTCTAAGTCAATACAGAAAGGTAGATGGAGAATACTAGATACATCAATATACAACTGAAAGATAACAGATACCGTACAAAACCCACCTAACAGAAAAAGGCTAACTCGCCTCAGCAATGGTATCTGTGCCAAAAGATGCGGTAACAGCCAACCGCGACTACTCCCAAGGGGCAACCTGCAAATACTGTGGCACAACGGGGGTGAGTTGCCAACTCATGAATAGAGATAACATATAAAGGTGATCGCGAGCATGCACATATAGCGTGGCTCTACAAATGCCAGCAGATGATATCAATACATGCCAAACAGTGGATGCAATAGTAATGCAAGTGCTCTATCAGGTAAGTGCTACAGGATGAGGTATATAGAAATCAATACTGAGCATGGGATACATAACGTCTATATGGAATATGTCAACATGGAAAACAATAGGCGGTGCCTCAGGCTGCACCCAAATCCCAAATACACTCAGGCGCCGGCACACCCATCGGCCCTCAAATCCTGTATATCTCTGAGAAATCACGAGTGCCCAACATCGGCACCCAAAATATCATAAAATACTCGTGTCCAGCATCGACACGCAAATCCTCGTATATCGGGCTCCGTCAGTCCGGATCGGCCCGCGGGGTCCATCTGCGGTATCGGCCCTCGGCCTCGGCAGTACGGATCATCCCGCATCCATCTCTCGACTCTGGCCAGTATCCTCCGGACAACTGCCAGGTCCAACCAATCACCGGTAGGTACTCGCCCACCTCCAGGCTCAATCGGCAAAACCCATCGATCATCTCGCCGAGGGGAACCATACCGGGCCCACCACGAACCCGCAAACGGAACATCCACTCCTCGAATCGAGTTTCAAGCACACGTCTCAGCACCGAGAAAACGCGTGGTGGACGCACCAAAATATCATATCACGAGGTACCGGGTTTTTCAAAATAGTGCATCTTTTCTTAAATAATTCCACGGTCCTCAAAACCAGAAATCACATTAAAATCCATCGCTAATAAATAAATCCAATGCGAGGTACAATGTAATAAATCCATGGTAGGTGTATAAGGGAAAAACCGCTTTTAAAATAGTTTCCGTTTTTTAAAGATGTCATGCGGCTCCCAATTTCTAGGAAATCATAATCAATCACATGTAAGATGAACTATAACCACATAATCCTGGCAGCTCTACAGTGAGTGTGGCATGGCAATTACTAACGGTGTGTGTGTAGCATGCAAAATAGTGCCCGTGCAACATAAACCGTTAGTAATAGTGCGGTGTTCTATCAGTTCTAAGCAATATATATATATATATATATATATATATATATATATATATATATATTTATATGTAGCAGGGAATGCAACATGCGATGACAGTCTATGGGGTAAATGCAACATATAGTAATAAGGTCCTATCAGCCCTGACGCATAACGCCATGCGGGCGATATCCCCGTAGATGTGAAATCTACTCACCGTGTCTCGCGCTAAGTGTATCCAACAACTTGCTTGCCCTTCTTCGCAGCGTCCGTCTCACTGGCCTGCGAACCTAGAATCACATAACACATATCACACATAAGCTCAATTTCACAGAAACGCGACACTACAGTCCAACTAGAAACCCGTGTCGCAAACCAATCGCGCGTGTGCGCGATACGCTAAAACGTGTGATCACGCACCTGAAACTACCCCGACGCGTCGCGATACGCAGAAACCCCAAACCTACTCACGTATCACGCGTGTCGCGAAGGTTTAGAAAAACGGCAAAATAGGTATTTGGTCCCAGATTTTACTACAGAACTAGATTTACAAAAATATATATATCATAGAACCCTACACACTAGCAGACACCTACAGGACCAAACCCTAACCCAAACCCTACCCATCTGGCCGCAATTGGCGGCCAAAAAGAATAAATTGGCGGCCAAAGGGAAGAATCAGGGGGTCGGGTTCTAGCTAGGGTATCAGCACATCACCACTATACTGCGGTATCCTCAATTTCATTCTGAACTCACCGGGTCAAAAGCAGATCCAGAAAAGCTCAAATTTGCTTAAAAACGACAAATTTGCATCAATTAGGGAAACTGGTGGTATTTTAGTGTAATAGGGGTTAAGCTAAGTTAATATGGTCTCAACAACCCACTAACAACCTACTGAAACCATAACACATCACATTAGCACAAAGTTCCCACTAAACACCTCATATCACACTAAAACGCACTAAAAACCATTAACCGATGCAAAACTACACTAACTAAGCAAGCTAGGGAGTAAGTTTAGGAATTATACCTCATACTTAACCCTAGGTAGCTGAAGGAAGCAGAAGAAATGAAGGGGAGAAGCTGCAGTTGCTGCTGTTGCTGTTCACTGCTGCTGCTGCTACTGATCTCTGCTGCTGCTGCTGCTGCTTCTTGCTCATGCTGCTGCTCTCATGCTGCTGCTGCTGCTTCTGGCCTCAGGTGTTGCTGTTGCTGTGCTTGCTGCTGCTGCTGGGGTTTCTGGAGCTGAGGTAAGTATGTGTGTGAGTGTGTGGGTGTTTGAGAGAAATGCAAGGAAATGAGAGGAAACACTCAAGGTCCAAATGTCAACCCTCCTCTCTCTCTCTTCATTAAAGCCAAGCATGGGCTAAGCCATGATGCCCACTCCCTCTCTCTCACAAGTCAACACCAAACACAACTCAATTTAAAACAAATACAAATTAACTAATTACCTTAATCTAAACCCATTTAAAAAAAACCAAAAAGGCTAAATCCCATGATTAACCCACCATGGTTAATAATCATGGTATTAACACATTTTAAAAACCCTAGTTTACATGCACATGTGTGTGCAAGCCTAGGAAAATTTTGGAAAAATATTTATTAAATTAGGAAAAATATTTGAAACACAATTTGGTAAACTTTTTATTTAGAAACCATTATTTAAATATAATTATTCACTAAACAAATCCTAAGGTGTTACAATCTCTCCCCCTTAAAGAAATTCGTCCCCGAATTTCAAAAATCTAACTACACATACCTTCAAAAAGATGGGGATACGTCTTCATCATCTCGCTTTCGGTCTCCTAAGTGACCTCCTCACGGTTCTGACCACGCCAAAGTACCCTAACTGATGGAATGTCCTTCGATCTCAACCTCTTCACTTGTCGATCCAAAATCATCACCGGCTGCTCTGCATAGGAAAGGTCGCGCTCCAGCTGGATCGTCGGGTGCTGAATCGCGTGCGAAGGATCATGAAGATATCTGCGGAGCATCGAGACATGGAACACGGGGTGCACATCTGGAAAGCTGGGCGGAAGGGCCAAACGGTAGGCTACTGCACCAACACGCTCGAGGATCTCGAAGGGGCCCACATACCTGGGACTGAGCTTCCCCTTCTTCCCAAACCTCATCACACCTTTCATTGGGGAGACCCTCAAGAAAACATGATCCCCAACAGAAAACTCAAGTCTGCGTCTCCGACGGTCCGCATAAGATCTCTGCCTACTCTGTGCTGCTCTCATCCTGTCGCGGATCAACTGGATCTTCGCTGTCGTCTCCTCAACAATCTGTGGCCCTAAGATACTGCCCTCACTGAGCTTTGTCCAACAGGCGGGCGACCTGCATCTCCTCCCATAAAGAGCCTCAAACGGTGCCATCTGAATGGTCTCCTGGTAGCTGTTATTGTAGGAGAACTCTACCAAGGGTAAGTGATGATCCCAGCTACCTCCGAAGTCTAATACACACGCTCTGAGCATGTCCTCGAGAGTCTGAATGGTCCGCTCTGACTGTCCGTCGGTCTGCGGATGAAAAGCCGTGCTGAAACTCAAGCGAGTGCCCAAAGCCTCCTGAAGCCTCTGCCATAGTTTACTGGTAAACTGGGTGCCTCTGTCGGACACAATACACGTCGGGACTCCATGCAGTCGTACTATCTCGTCAATGTAGATCTGGGCATACTGAGTAAATCCGAAAGTCGTCTTCACCGGTAGGAAGTGAGCCGCTTTCGTCAAACGATCCACGATCACCCAGATGGAATCATACCCCCGACTAGTCCTGGGTAGACCCACCACGAAATCCATCGAAATCTGTTCCCATTTCCACTCTGGAATGGGTAACGGCTGTAGCTCTCCCGCGGGCCTCTGGTGCTCAGCCTTGACTTGCTGACAAGTCAGGCATTTCGACACGAAATCTGCGATGTCCCTCTTCATTCCGTCCCACTAATAAACATCTCTCATATCATGATACATCTTGGTGGAACCGGGATGGACGCTATATACCGATCGATGTGCCTCCTTAAGAATCTCGCGCCTCAGTCCCTCAGCATCTGGTACGCACAGTCTGACTCCAAATCGTAGTACCCCCTGATTATCGATCACGAACTCGGAAAATCTGCCCTGTCCAATCTGTGCCATGATCTCTGAACATCGGTCATCACTGAGCTGTGCCTCACGTATACGATCGATCAACTGTGGGCGTGCACGGACATGTGCTATCTGTCCTCCAATCGGCATGAACTCGAATTGTACTCGGCTGTCGCATAATATCTGCCAATCTGCTGACGACTGCCCCTGTACTGTGCTCAAACAAGATAGACTGCTCCCGGGCCTCCTGCTCAAAGCATCCGCCACCACATTTGCCTTGCCCGGGTGATATAAGATCTCGCAGTCGTAATCCTTCACTAACTCCATCCATCGGCGCTGTCGAAGGTTCAGGTCCCGCTGCTGAAATATATACCTTAGACTCTTGTGATCAGTGAATATCTGGCACGACTCGCCGTATAGGTAATGTCGCCAGATCTTAAGTGCAAAGACTACTGCAGCCATCTCCAAGTCATGAGTGGGGTAGTTTTGCTCATGCTTCTTCAATTGTCGCGAGGCATACGCGATCACCCTGTCGTGCTGCATCAGTACGCACCCTAGCCCTACTCGAGAGGCATCACAAAAGACCACAAATCCGCCCGATCCGGAAGGTAAAGATAACACCGGTGCCGTCGTCAGCCGAGTCCGCAACTGCTGAAAACTGTGCTCGCACTCCTCTGTCCAATCGAAAGGAACTCCCTTCCGGGTCAACCCGGTCAATGGTGTAGCAATACGGGAGAAGTCCTGCACAAAACGCCTGTAGTAACCGGCCAACCCCAAAAAGCTGCGAATCTCCGTCACCGATGTGGGTCTGGGCCAACGCTGAACGGCCTCGATCTTCCTCGGGTCTACACATATACCGTCTCGTGAAATCACGTGTCCCAAGAAGTCTATGCTGTCCAGCCAAAAAGCACACTTGGAAAATTTCGCATAAAGCTGGTGCTCCCTCAAGGTCTGCAATGTAATCCGCAGGTGCTGCTCGTGCTCCTCACTACTCCGGGAATACACCAAGATATCGTCAATGAAGACTATAATGAACATATCCAAGTAAGGCCGGAAAATACGGTTCATCAAGTCCATGAAGGCTGCTGGCGCATTGGTGAGTCCGAACGACATCACCAAAAACTCGTAATGGCCGTAGCGCGTACGGAAAGCTGTCCTGGGAATGTCCTCCTGTCGAACCCGCAGCTGATGATAGCCCGATCGTAGATCGATCCTCGAAAAGTACCCTGCCCCCTGAAGCTGGTCGAACAAATTGTCGATGCGCGGCAAAGGATACCTGTTCCGCACTGTCACCCTGTTCAGCTGGCGGTAGTCGATACACAGACGCAAACTGCCGTCCTTCTTCTTGACAAACAGGACTGGAGCACCCCAAGGAGAAACACTGGGTCAAATAAGTCCCTTATCCAGCAAATCTTGCAACTGACCCTTCAACTCTCGAAGTTCCGCCGGGGCCATCCGATAAGGCGGTATGGAAATAGGCCCCGAGCCAGGAACCAAATCAATACAGAAGGAAATGTCGCGCTCGGGCGGCAACCCTGGAAGCTCGTCAGGGAACACATCAGGAAACTCGCTAACAACCGGAACCTGATCCAATGGAACCTGTGTAGCACTAGCATCGCAAATATAGGCGAGAAATCCCTGACATCCCTTCCTCAAAAGCTGTCCAGCGCGAAAAGAAGAAATCACACTGTGAGGGGCGGCACCACGGTCCCCCAACACAACAAAAACCGACTCACCGGGAAAGCAGAATCTAACTGTCTTCTCACGGCAGTCCACAGAAGCATAGCACGTGGCTAACCAATCCATGCCCAAAAGAACGTCGAAGTCCAACATCTCCAGAAGGATCAAGTCGACAGGCAACTCTCTCTCGCCAATACAGACGATACAGGATCGGAACACGTGCCTAGCTACAAACGACTCTCCCACAGGAGTGGTCACCACAAGCGGCTGATCAAGCAAACCGGACTCTCTACCCAAACTCGGCACAAAGTGTGTGGATACGTACGAGTGTGTGGATCCGGGATCGAACAACACGTGTGCATCAACTGAACATACAGGAAGGATACCTGAAACTACTGCATTGGACGCCTGTGCGTCCTGATGTGTCAAAGCAAAAACCCGCGCCTGTCCACCACCTGCAACTGACTGCCCTCTGCCCCGGTCATCTCGTCCTCTCAGAGCAACTCCTCCACGACCACGACCTCGTTGTGTATGAGTCTGGCGCGGAGCAACGGTAGGTACAACGGGCAACGCCCTCTGAGGTGGTGAAGGTGGTAAAGTAACATGCGGTGCTGCCGCCTCCCTCCGGTGTGTCTCGGGACAATCTCTAACGAGGTGAAGTAGGCTGCCGCATCTAAAGCAACCCCGCGGCGACTGCTGACTCTCTCGTGGATATGAACTAAACATCTGGCTCCGTCCCGAATCTCTGCCACTCCCCGTACCTGAACGATACCTGTCGCGGCGTCTGAATGTCTGTCTCCGTGCGGATATACCAGTACGAACTCTCTTCGGCTCTGGGACTGCCGAAGTCTCAGCAAGGTGCTCCTCGACTACTAGGGCTGCGTCTACAGCTGCTGCATAGGTCTCATAGTGCTGCGCGCTGATCGCGAGGAACAGTGGTGTAAGCAAGCCTCGAACAAATCTCTTGACTCGCAACTCCTCAGTAGCCACCAAATATGGGGCATAGACTGCCAACTCTGTAAACAGCACGTCATACTCTGCCACTGTCATCCCCGGCGTCTGGCGCAAGGACTCAAATCTGCGTGCTCGGGCATCCCTAACACTCTGGGGAAGGAAACGGGCTAGAAATACTGTCACGAACTCCGTCCAGGTCATAGGAGGAAGACCTGCTGCTCTGCCCTTCTTAACTGAATCACACCATTTCTGCGCAAGACCTTCCAGGCGAAAGCTCGCGAACTCAACCCATCTCGTATCTGCGCATCTGAGGGAACGGCATATCCGGGCCATCCTGTCGATGAAAGACTGTGGGTCCTCGGCTGTATCGGTGCCTGTGAATACCGGAGGCTTCAGCCTCATGAACTCTGATAGCGATACTGTAATCACCTCCGTGGCTGTAGGGGCAACTGGCTGTGCGGTAGGTACCATCGCGGTCTCTGGAACGGGTGGAGCTACCTCTGGTCGCTGCGCTCAAAGCGTCTCAACTAGCGAACCTATCATCTGGCGCATCTCCTGCATGCTAGATCCCACCGTCTGGCGCATCTCCTGCATACCAGCCCTTAGCGTGGCGATCTGCTCTGTTACAAGAGGAACAGTCCGCTCGGGTACAACGGGTGCACTGCCCGGATCAGTCCTCGTCTCGGACGAGTCAACACGAATCTCGGCCCTCGCGGCCGCTCTCTGTGCCCTCGTAGTCTTAGGCGGCATAATGGCTGAAAGAGAATTAGGATTCGATAAGAACACGGAAATCGAATCGCAAGAATATAAGGAGGGATCAAATCAATAAGTCCTAAGGTCGCGTAGGCGGAGTATCGTGTCGTGAGTATGCCGCGGAACATACACACGCTACGCTACCCTGCTGCAGCTACCTACTCCATCATACCAGGGTCATCCTACACTTCGAAGGTAAAACCTACGCTCTGATACCAACTTTGTCACGACCCGAGAATTTCGACTCGTGACCGGCATTTAACCACGCAACGTCTACAGGCGTAACGCGGCTAAGTAAGCCGGACCCAGAAATCAAAACTAATAAATATAGTGATTTAAAACATTTTCGTAAAAACAGTCATGCGTGTCCGAAAAACATCTTATTAATTTAGTAGAAATCCTTTTAAGTTCAAGAGTTATAACTTTTATAATTTTGGTAACATTTCCTTTTTAAACATTTGTCCCGTAAGTCGGGTAAAAGCAAGGTGTAGCAGAAATAACAAGTGAAATAAATAAAGCATCCCAATATGATATACGACGCCGTAGCGAAGAATACACAGTAAAGCAAGGACAATATAGCAAAGGTAAGACTGCATAACATAAAGTCGGCTCACATGCGAGCTCGACACCAGAGTACCAAAATCATACACATCGCCCTCACAACTGTCTCTAAGTCAATACAGAAAGGTAGATGGAGAATACTAGATACATCAATATACAACTGAAAGATAACAGATACCGTACAAAACCCACCTAACAGAAAAAGGCTAACTCGCCTCAGCAATGGTATCTGTGCCAAAAGATGCGGTAACAGCCAGCCGCGACTACTCCCAAGGGCAACCTGCAAATACTGTGGCACAACGGGGGTGAGTTGCCAACTCGTGAATAGAGATAACATATAAAGGTGATCGCGAGCATGCACATATAGCGTGGCTCTACTAATGCCAGCAGATGATATCAATACATGCCAAACAGTGGATGCAATAGTAATGCAAGTGCTCTATCAGGTAAGTGCTACAGGATGAGGTATATAGAAATCAGTACTGAGCATGGGATACATAACGTCTATATGGAATATGTCAACATGGAAAACAATAGGCGGTGCCTCAGGCTGCACCCAAATCCCAAATACACTCAGGTGCCGGCACACCCATCGGCCCTCAAATCCTGTATATCTCTGAGAAATCACGAGTGCCCAACATCCGCACCCAAAATATCATAAAATACTCGTGTCCAGTATCGACACGCAAATCCTCGTATATCGGGCTCCGTCAGTCCGGATCGGCCCGCGGGGTCCATCTGCGGTATCGGCCCTCGGCCCCGGCAGTACGGATCATCCCGCATCCATCTCTCGACTCTGGCCAGTATCCTCCGGACAACTGCCAGGTCCAACCAATCACCGGTAGGTACTCGCCCACCTCCAGGCTCAATCGGCAAAACCCATCGATCATCTCGCCGAGGGGAACCATACCGGGCCCACCACGAACCCGCAAACGGAACATCCACTCCTCGAATCGGGTTTCAAGCACATGTCTCAGCACCGAGAAAACACGTGGTGGACGCACCAAAATATCATATCACGAGGTACCGGGTTTTTCAAAATAGTGCATCTTTTCTTAAATAATTCCACGGTCCTCAAAACCAGAAATCACATGAAAATCCATCGCTAATAAATAAATCCAATGCGAGGTACAATGTAATAAATCCATGGTAGGTGTATAAGGGAAAAACCGCTTTTAAAATAGTTTCCGTTTTTTAAAGATGTCATGCGGCTCCCAATTTCTAGGAAATCATAATCAATCACATGTAAGATGAACTATAACCACATAATCCTGGCAGCTCTACAGTGAGTGTGGCATGGCAATTACTAACGGTGTGTGTGTAGCATGCAAAATAGTGCCCGTGCAACATAAACCGTTAGTAATAGTGCGGTGTTCTATCAGTTCTAAGCAATATATATATATATATATATATATATATATATATATATTTATATGTAGCAGGGAATGCAACATGCGATGACAGTCTATGGGGTAAATGCAACATATAGTAATAAGGTCCTATCAGCCCTGACGCATAACGCCATGCGGGCGATATCCCCGTAGATGTGAAATCTACTCACCGTGTCTCGCGCTAAGTGTATCCAACAACTTGCTTGCCCTTCTTCGCAGCGTCCGTCTCACTGGCCTGCGAACCTAGAATCACATAACACATATCACACATAAGCTCAATTTCACAGAAACGCGACACTACAGTCCAACAAGAAACCCGTGTCGCAAACCAATCGCGCGTGTGCGCGATACGCTAAAACGTGTGATCACGCACCTGAAACTACCCCGACGCGTCGCGATACGCAGAAACCCCAAACCTACTCACGTATCACGCGTGTCGCGAAGGTTTAGAAAAACGGGAAAATAGGTATTTGGTCCCAGATTTTACTACAGAACTAGATTTACAAAAATATATATATCATAGAACCCTACACACTAGCAGACACCTACAGGACCAAACCCTAACCCAAACCCTACCCATCTGGCCGCAATTGGCGGCCAAAAAGAATAAATTGGCGGCCAAAGGGAAGAATCAGGGGGTCGGGTTCTAGCTAGGGTATCAGCACATCACCACTATACTGCAGTATCCTCAATTTCATTCTGAACTCACCGGGTCAAAAGCAGATCCAGAAAAGCTCAAATTTGCTTAAAAACGACAAATTTGCATCAATTAGGGAAACTGGTGGTATTTTAGTGTAATAGGGGTTAAGCTAAGTTAATATGGTCTCAACAACCCACTAACAACCTACTGAAACCATAACACATCACATTAGCACAAAGTTCCCACTAAACACCTCATATCACACTAAAACGCACTAAAAACCATTAACCGATGCAAAACAACACTAACTAAGCAAGCTATGGAGTAAGTTTAGGAATTATACCTCATACTTAACCCTAAGTAGCTGAAGGAAGCAGAAGAAATGAAGGGGAGAAGCTGCAGTTGCTGCTGTTGCTGTTCACTGCTGCTGCTGCTGCTACTGATCTCTGCTGCTGCTGCTTCTTGCTCATGCTGCTGCTCTCATGCTGCTGCTGCTGCTTCTGGCCTCAGGTGTTGCTGTTGCTGTGCTTGCTGCTGCTGCTGGGGTTTCTGGAGCTGAGGTAAGTGTGTGTGAGTGTGTGGGTGTTTGAGAGAAATGCAAGGAAATGAGAGGAAACACTCAAGGTCCAAATGTCAACCCTCCTCTCTCTCTCTTCATTAAAGCCAAGCATGGGCTAAGCCATGATGCCCACTCCCTCTCTCTCACAAGTCAACACCAAACACAACTCAATTTAAAACAAATACAAATTAACTAATTACCTTAATCTAAACCCATTTAAAAAAAACCAAAAAGGCTAAATCCCATGATTAACCCACCATGGTTAATAATCATGGTATTAACACATTTTAAAAACCCTAGTTTACATGCACATGTGTGTGCAAGCCTAGGAAAATTTTGGAAAAATATTTATTAAATTAGGAAAAATATTTGAAACACAATTTGGTAAACTTTTTATTTAGAAACCATTATTTAAATATAATTATTCACTAAACAAATCCTAAGGTGTTACAATCTAGTACATGTCCATAAGCCAGAGTAAATGAGTCAAGAAATAATATAATATGCGGAAGCAATAGATCCAATAAACAAACACCTGGAATAGTAAATCTGGATACCAACAGGGTCCTCCCCGCTCGGTCTAACAGCGGCAGTACTCCTGATCAGCCTGCAACAAAGGTAGAGGATCTGGGCCATGCAAAACCCAGACGTCAGTGCGTCATAATATCAAGCAATACTATAAACAGGGGTAGCAAGACATACAGGTATGTGCATGAACAGTAAAACATGTATAACGGTAATATAAATAAGGACAGTGAGGGTAATGTGTAGTGAGTAATCTAAACTGGTCTATTCGGTTAACTACTCTCAAGTCTTTGAAATCAATTTAATGAATCATCGATGTAACTCAAAAGTATCTCGTGCGTGCCCGGGACCACGGTCAAGATTCTCGGGCTGAATCTGAGACGTGCCGCTAGGCAGTAAAAGGTAGCATGTACAGATGAGTGATGTCAGCATCATCACCCCGGGGCTGGCCTAGCCCGTAAGACTGATCAGAACAGGTATCGAACTGTCGAGTTACAAGTCAGGTTTCATTATTGATTTCCCCATACCCCCAAGTTATATGTGTTCAACTCAGGTATTTAAGAAATCAAGAACTAATGCCAACACAAGAGCAGGTAGGTGCAGGTTTGTCTGGATAGACAACAGGAACAGTCCGTAAGGACTACAGGACAAGTTTGTTGGCATTAGACGCAAGATCAGGTAACAGGTAAAGCCATGGTACATCAGGTCAAGCCGGGTAGTGTATATAGGTGTCAAGTCATGTCAAGAGTTGTACGGTACCATGTCGGGTCAAGTAATAGGTGTAGCAAGTCATGTCAGGGTGTACAAGATATCATGTGGGTGCTTATAATCAAACTATAATAAGTATGGGTATAAATAAACAAGCATGGGTACTATCAGAACAATAAACTGGAACATGTAATATGATATGCAAATAGGTACAGAATAAACTAGATAGATGTACAGTTATCGATTAGGGTTACATTTATAGTTCCAATATTAATTAGGATGCAATTTATTAAATATGGAGTGTTAATATCACAGTATTATGTAGTAATGTGATCTATGGATGCAATTATATGTATCTTAAATGCGATGGATGCAAACGGGTATCCGAAAAACTATAAAACTATAAAATGGTAATGTGGGATGTACAACTAAGCAATATGTGATATAAATATTGATATAATAATATTAATATGGATAGCATATTCAAAGCGATTAATAACTATAAAAGTGGTATTGATTAACCACGCACAAGAAAGTTCCGTTCAGAAATTCAGCGTCACCCTGATTTGTAAAATGGCTTAAAAATAACAAACGTTCTCCAAAAGGGACGTGTCTTATACCAAAACAAAGATAATTCAATAAGGTTTTTATTTTTATAAGTATAAGTATCTCAGGTTTTCCCTACAAAAAGCTATGAATATTCGAAATTGAAAGTTTGCTGCTGGAATTTCCCTGGACAGCAGTTTAAAGACATATTCATTTGCATTTTACGTTATTTAAACAATTTATTTTGCAATTAAATATTTCAAAGAGTTATATTATTCTGAGTTAGCTTCTTAACGAACTAAAGAACGTATACTAATGATTTTTCTATGATTTATAATGAATTTTATAAGGTAAGGTGTACAGTAAATTTCAGATTTGTCGTATCCGCTTTGCGACGACGTTTCATGCGTAAACTATAATATTTTCAAATGTATAACGTTATAAAATTTAGATTATAAACTAATTAAAGATAATAATAAGAAATATTACGACGACATATATTATAAATGATATGGATGCAGTATAATGTAAACTAGTATGTCACAAGATAAGTTTTCATGATCTAGATTTAAAATGATATAAACGGATGCAAACGGAACATCGAAACGTTATAAAATTAAACATGGGGTACTAGATTTAAACTATAGGTATGGTATTTATTTAAATAGGTATAAAATGAATTATATAGCATGTAGCAAGATTAACTTGCCTAGACGGAACAAGAACGGATGTGTACGGAACGTCCCTCGTCGGCGAAATGTCGCGACGCGCGTACGGTACACGGAACGGTTCCAAACCACGCACGAGGGTGATCACGTAAGTCAGGTACGTTCACTGGATCACTCGGATCATCAGCGACGAGCACGGCTCCGGCGGTGATCACCGGAATCAAAAAAAAAAGATCAAGAAAAAAAAAGAAGAAAGAAGAAGAAGAAGAGGCTGTGTATTAAATAAGGAAAGAAAAAATAAATAAATAAAATATGTATAAATATATATATGCAGAGGAGAGAGAGAGAAAGGGGTTGTTATTAAGGTTTAGATTTTAATTTAAAAAGATTTTGTAAGTTATAAATATTTTAAACTGTTAAATTTTAATAAAGATATTAGGTGAAATAAAATTGGATTTTCTGGTAAATACAAATTTTGTCCAAAACATGCCCGGGTCGGGTCTAAAATTCAGTTTTAAAATACGAAAAATATACACGTCGACCAAAATAAAAAAATAAATGTCCAGATAACGAAAAATGCATACCCCCAAGAACGGATGCACGCACGTGCGCGTAGCTATCCAAACAGGTCCGTTTCACTGAACGGGACGAGAACAAGATGCGCGGATGCTACCATGGGGATAGGGGTATCATGTAGGCCATGCTAGATATTTTTAAAATATTTTACTTGACTTTAAATATTATATTAAAAAAATGCAGATGCCAGATAAAATGCCAGAATGCAGTAAAAAATAAAAATGCACGAATCCATGTAACAGATCAGGATAAATCATAAACATGAATCAAGACAGATTTCAAGCAAGCGGGTCGGGTAAAATGCAAATACAAATGTCAAAATACTATTCGCACCCAAAACACAGTAAACCAAGAAACTACCATAAATAAGTAAATACTTGAACTGGAATTGGTATAAATGAACTAGAGTGTTACAAACGCACCATGTCCAGTAGCATGCGATTCCTTCTTTCTGATACACCATTATGCTGAGGTGTATACGGAGGAGTAAGCTGAGAGAGAATTCCATTCTCTTTTAAGCATTCAAAGAAACTGGTACTTAAGTATTCTCCACCTCGATCAGATCGAAGCGTCTTTATTCTTTTACCAGTCTGTTTCTCTACTTCATTTTTATACTCTTTAAATTTCTCAAAGGCCTCGGATTTATACTTCATTAAGAACACATGTCCATACCTCGAGAAATCATCAGTAAAAGTGATGAAGTAAGAGTGACCGCTTCATTCATGTGTAGACATCGGACCACATACATCGCTGTGTACAAGTCCCAACAGCTCCGTGACTCTTTCTCCGTGTCCGGTGAACGGAGATTTGGTCATTTTCCCTTTGATACATGATTGACAAGTTGCATATGATGAATACTCAAACGGATCTAAATATCCATCTTTATGCAACTTAGTCAACCTTGTTTCATTTATATGACCAAGTATACAATGCCATAGGAAGGCTTGGTTTAAATCTGGACCCTTTCTTTTGAGTGTGTTCTGAATATTGAAAACATGAGGTTGATTAAGTATGTATATGCAGTTTTCCAGTGTGCCAAACCCTATCATTTCTTGATTTAGGAGAATGTTCATGACATTCTTTCAAGTGCAAAATTATATCCTTCATTAGATAACAAAGATACCGATATAATATTACATATCATACTGGGAATACAAAAACAGCTGTACAATACCAAAATGTGCCTACTAGTCAACCCCAGGTGATAATTCCCCACTGCAACAGCATCCACATTTGTTCCATTGCCAACCCAGAGGGTCATATCACCTGCCTTCAGTGCTCTACGGTTTCTCAGAGTCTGCAAAGAATTACAGATGTGAGAACCAGAACCAGTATCAAGTACCCATGATGTAGAGTTTACTGAAAAACAGTTTTCGATTACAAACACACCTGAAGCAGAAGCAGCAGCTTGCTTCGTGTCCTTGGCTTTGAAAGCCATGCAATCCTTTTTCCAGTGCCCCTGCTTGTGACAATAGTAGCATTCATTCTTATCCACTTTCACTTTCTCCGCCTTGTTCGTTCCCTGCACCTTCTTGACCCCACCTTTCGGTTTGGTGGCTTTCATCTTCTTATTCCCCTTAGCTTTCGCTTTGGATTTAGAAGAGAATGATTGGCCAACATACAGAACGGGGGTCTTCTCCTTTTTCAAGGAGCTCTCTACTACCCTCAGCATGTTGAGGAGCTTTGGAAGATCAGCTTCCATATCGTGCATATTGAAGTTCAACACGAACTGAGAGAAGGTGTGGGGAAGGGACTGCAATATCAAGTCGATGTACAACTCATTTTCTAGCACGCATCCTAGGTTTGCGAGTTCCTCAATGAGGCTGATCATTTTCAGGACATGCTCTCCTACAGGTGATCTTAGAGCTAACCTCATCTGGAATAGTTTCCTTGAGGTCTCATACCTCGCGATACGAGAGTGCTCTCCATACAAATCCTTGCAATGGAGAAAAATGGATTTAATATCCATACTTTCGTGTTGTTTCTGGAGTTCATTGTTCATGGACGCCAGCACGATACACTTAGCTTTCTCGCAGTCTAGATCCCAAGTTTTGCGGACCTCTTTGTCCGCAACTGAGGAATTTAGTCCCGGGATAGGGGGAGCTGTAGCGGTGGTGACATACGCAACTTTGTCATAAGTCAGTGCAATGTTGACATTCCTTAGCTAATTCTTATAGTTTGGCCCGGTCAATGTATTCTTTTCAAGTAATAGTTTTAGTCCTGTCATGGTATTTTCTAGAGAGGGAGAGAAAAGAAACACTCAGCATATGCTCTTGCAAGTTTAGATTGGTTTATTAGTTTATTTAAACAGGATGGCTCCCAATGTTTCCTCAAATTCTTCTTCAAACCCTAAAAGAAGAATTAGTCAGGATTAATCGCACGTCACAATTCTTGCTTAACCTTTCAGCCAGGCTAGTGTCGGTACTTCGAGGGAGGTTTTCCAATGCTTTCGCGAAGTTCCTTAATTATATAACCTCTTTTCCCTGGAGGCGTAGCCTCGCTAACACCGTTCTAGACACTTACTTGGTTTATAGCATTGATTGTTAAGTGAGAAAATTTCCCGAGAGTAATCCTACTCATCAGTGGGATCGGGATCCAACTATCATTGTATGATGACCTAGATGGAGGCCACTCTAGTTACCATACTCCAGAAGGTTTGCTAAATCTGCGAGTTTCCTTTATGTTTGAAACTCCCGATGTGGTTTTTACCCCAAGCTCTTATGACCTTGACGTAGGCCAACAAATCATGAGACGCAAGTCAAGTTCTATCCGTCGTTGTCTTGATTAATTTAGACCCATCCGTACTCTCCCTTGACGTAGGCCAGCAAGGCTGTACGAATGTCCTAAACTAATGCATCTATCTATGCAACAAATAAACAACACATTGCTACCATTCACTATGCCTTGACGTAGGCCAACAAACATAACATGAATATGATGTGTTGTTTATTTGAAACGACGGAGGGCTACAGCTGGTTTTTGGCAAAACCGTTAACGTAATGAACTTGATATAATCGAAGGAACCATGATAGCTTTTTTTAAAAGGAGCGGTTTAAGCTCCGCATTTAAAATTTGCTTTTTGAAGAAAACCGAGTGGTTTTGAAATTGTTCCAATGATTTAGTTTAGGTTTGTTTTATTTGCATTAATGAATTAATGATGTCCCATCAATTAATCCTACCATTGCAGAAAGAAACGAAAATACAACGTACGCTTATGCCATCCGCATTCGCCACGGGGCCCCGTCATCACCCGTTAGGTTACTTAACTAACGACAGAGCGGGGGCTGGACTAGCGCGGGTGAAAAACATAAGCAACGCCTAATAAATATCATATATAGATATATCCATTCATCTCACGCAATAATAGGCATTCCAGATCACAGATGAACACATTGGATATACTAGGAATCCGCGTTTCGTTTGAGCCTGCAACGAAAGACGGATTACACGGTTGTGATGAATAGCCAAAACCCCACCCTAGACCCCTTCGGGTAAGGCAAACTACCCGCCAAATACCCGAAGTGAAGCAACCTCCCTCAACAATGTGAGTAGGCCACTTGGCACTTCAAAGTACCCGGTAGTTTGTGCACCCCACCTTGGGTCTATCCTAGGAGCAGAAAACAGTAAAAGAAATAATATACAATGGTGGCTACAATCTCAACCCGGATGTGCGACCATAAAATAATATTACATCAATTTACAATTTACATCAAATGAAAGATAAACACTCATCTCACAACCCCGGCTATTCATCCACAACAATCCAACAAGTTCATATACACAAACCAATAACACAGATCACAGATATGTGCAACCCCCACTAATCGACGTATAGCGATTAGTAGACGTTCAGCACATATAACAAATTACAGATATAATCCGATTAGCTAAAGTTTATAGAATTCCGATTAATAACCATATTTGAATCTACTCCAAGTACAACACTGTACACAATAATTCCTGAGCAGAAACATAATATCCCAGAAAACACAAAACCAAAACAGAGAGCACCAGAAAAAATTTAGACCAACTCGGAGTCGACTCGGCCGCGGATCCGCGGCGGAACGCTTGGTTCGACCGCGGTTCCGCGGTGGTCTGACCGAGTTAGGTGCCCAATTTCTTCAGTGTTCTAGAAAAAGCCTGCACGTATTTTTCAGGTCTCTGAAAATATTTTTAGACCCGCTTTTTAAATCGACAGAAAAGGCAATTTTTTGTTCGTGTTTTCTGGATTTTTCCGTGATCGAAGTTCTAAAGACTTTGCTAACATATTAGTTATGATTTATCTAGGCTCTGATACCACTGTTAGTCTATGTTACCCACCCCGGAAGTTTACGGGGAGGCGGAATAGGTAAAAATCAAAGTTTTTTTTTCTTTGCAAGATAATATAGACTAGCCATTAGGATCTTTGCTAAAAATTAACTAACAAACTAACTAGAAGTGTTAACTACTATGTTAGATGATCATACCAAAAGCTTGAACTCCTTCTTCTCCTTGTTGTTGTCCTCCTTGTTGTGAGCTCCTTGGAGTGGTTGTGGATGGTTCCTCCTCACCGACTTCTCTGCATCAAAGAAGATCCACCCGTAGGCCTCTACCATGAGCTCCAAGCTCTACAATGAAGTAACTAGAGTCCTTGGTGTGCTAGACTAAGAACCCTAGAGTGAGTAGAGAAGTGTTTTGGTGGTTTGGTCTCAAAAGCTCTTGATTTTCAACTCATGAAACACTTGAGCTTTGAGAGAGGAAGAGGAGAGAGCAACCATGAGAGAGAATGTGTCATGATAAAATGAAGGGTGAGCTCTCATATTAGGGAAAAAGAATAATCAAAATTTTATTAAGATAATTGTTATGATTGATATTGATTTGACCATTATCATGTCACAATTAATGCTAAGCACAAATATCTTTTGCTCAAAAAAAAAATATCTAAGTCAACAAGGGTCAACATGGTCAAACCAAATTAGCCATAACACAATTATCTCTAATAAAAGATCAATAATCAATTTCCCCATCTCATTAAGGTTTTAATCAAGTCACTGGTCAAAACCCTAATGAGGCGTCTCTTTCTCTGCCTCTGTCAACTGTATATACATACCCGCATCCATGTTCCGAAGAACACGATATGGAATGAGACTGAACCAACCCAAAATCAGATACTATGATCTGGCTTAGACCAAAGCCCACTAGTATCAACTGCCCGAACACCAAACACGCATAAGTATGCATATGTGAACAGACCCTGTTGTAAAACCATACGACCTCTACCTCATTTCGCCCAAAAGTGAACAACCCTCTGTGTGGGACTCTAAAGACTCGACACTACGCTGGCAGTGGGTTTAACCACAGGTCGCAAGCGGTACTAGCTGTACATAACGGTCCCCAGGTAGATGTCGATAAGAAGGCTGACGAGCGAACTCGTTCGAAACCCCTACTGAGCCTGTCCGTTACAATATCCGTGCAGTCCGGTCTGTTCGTCTGAGAGTATCGCATTTAAGGTCTAGGGGGTGGAAAACCTCAGACCCCAAATAACCGTACAAGTCGTGTCGGTGTGGCTCAAGACCATCGGAGGATCTACTTATCCGTCCACCAGTAATTCTCAATCAGCCCTGGCCAGGGACTTATGGTAATGACCAACCGATCACTGTGCGATATCGACTCCCCATACCGGGAGAGACGAATCCCTAACAGTCGCTCACTGCCTCTATGTGGCTCGGGAGTACACCCAACTAAAACTTGTTTGCACGACTCCTTTGAGCCGTGGTAGGGTAGTAATCAAAGCACAGTGGGAACTCACACGAGACAAATGACGGCCTCAGGTCGACAGACTATCTGCACATATGTCACCAAAGAACTGCTATCTGACGCTAGGTATAATACCATCTAGTCAGTCTTCGGCGAGTCCTGTCAGGTGAACTCACACCCAGTGAGCATCTGTATACAATCTTAGGTGCACATCACCAATGGCTGCGGACCAATCCATCGCCCCTCGTCAGGGTCTAGATATGTATACACTAGTCTACTCTGGTGTATCAATGCCCAGTCTTAATACTCCTGCAACTAGGGACATTTAAGGATGTGCCTATTGACCACCCAGCTCCCACAAGTATGACTGCCATCGTTATTTTCTCCCCTATCCATATACAATTTTATTGTTATTTCTTCTTTTTGGTTTCATATAATAAAAGAATTATATACATCTGAAACCTAACGTATCATGACGCTGGTAGTCAGGCAAACATCCTACGGGCTTTATCAACATGTTCACAATATATAAAACACGGAGTAAATATATATCACATGTTAAGATAAGGACAAACCAAATAGCATACTATCATATCGAGCAAGATTGTCCTGTACATACATATCCCTAGCATCCCATACAATGAAGGCCTCTAGGGCATATATATCCAACAAGTTATTCCTTAGATCTTTATTACTTCCGTTATTATTTCCTGTTGTTGCTTGTGGCTATTGGACATGTTTAGAGATAGATAGTTATATTATGATTCTTGATTACTTATTGACAGCCGTAATGTGACTATGAGAGGATGTTTCCTTAGCATAAGTAGCATGGCTGGCCGAGTTACGTCCCAGAATTTTGGTATTTTGGGAAACGGGGCATGAAATGGTTTTGTTGGTACCGGAGCATAGGCTTTAGGTTAGCTGGGCTCGGTTCAATTTGTAGTTGGGTATGGTACCCAACACATTATCCTTAAGACCCAGAATTTTAAGAACATGTCCTACCACATTATTGTCTTGTCATTCGAATTCTTGAATCTTATCTTTCCCTTAACTCTTTTATCTTGACAATATGGAAATGACATTGCATCTCAGCTTGGAAACCTTTTGGTTCCTTATTTTTTCTCCCATCTTATTCCCTCGATTTTGATAGTAGGATTTGGGCGATTTGGATGGAATTATGTGGTTGTAACTATGTATCGCGGTATGGTTACAATGCGGTACTCCATTTAGGTAACCGGGAGTCCTATTTCGATTCATTTTCTTGACTTGTGTTCGTTGTACTACTTTATTTTCTCCCGGTGTCATTGCTTACGAGTTTATGTCTTATCGCGAACCTGAATCCAACAACTGCGTTATATCTTTCCCCTTATCCCGTAGTGACCTATCCGTCTGCGTTTCGAAGAATAAAGAGAAACATATGAGAGTATATGATGATTGCATTAGTTCGAGATTAACCCAGCGGGAGCTGGTACAGACTGCTTCAAGGCTGATCAGATGTAAGATGTTCGATTGAAAAAGTTCTGACAGACCCGCCTCAGTTTATCAGAGTAGCGCAGTGGAAGTGTGGTTGGCTGATAACACATAAGTCTTAGAACAGACTTGTAAATTCATGACGAAGGGAACTGGTTGTGTGTGTGCCGACAGGTGAGGTTCATGAACAGGTTGCAAAAGAAGAACCGATAGTTGTTCAGAAGTTCATAGAGGTGTTCAAGGACATCTCGGATGTATCTTCTAAACAAGATATGGAATTCGCGAATGATCTTATTCCTGTAGTAGCGCCAATTCGAAGGCTTTTATCCTATGTCACCGGTAGAACTGGAAGTGGCAAAGAGACAAGTTCTTGAGTTATAAGAGAAGGGTTGGATTCGCAACAGCGGTTTACCATGGGGGAGCTCCAGTTCTTTTGGTCAAGAAGAAAGATGGCACGCGGTGAGTGTGCATCGACTATTGAGAGTTAAATCGAGTGACCATGAAGAATAAGTACCCAATTCCTCGTATAGGCGAATTATTCGATCAACTCAGTAGCGCGAGAGTATTTTCGAAATTGGATTTGCGGTCGGGTTATCACAAAATTCGGGTGAAAACAGAAAACATTTGCAAGACGGCGTTCCAAACTCGATATAGGCATTACGAGTATCTGGTTATGTCATTTGGAGTTACTAACGCGGCGACGATATTTATGCACTTGTTGAATCGGATCTTTTCACCATTTCTAGATTAGTTCGTGTTGATATTCATTGATGATATTTTGGTCTATTCGAGGAGAAAAGAAGAGCATGAAGAATACTTATGAATCACACTGCAAATGTTAAAACAAGAAAAGATATTTGCTAAGATGAACAAATGCGAGTTTTGGCTCGAAGAAGTGAAGTTCTTGGGTCATGTCATATCCCGAGATAGAATTGCAGTTGACCCCGAAAACATTGCAGTTGTTCACGATTGTCCGATACCAAAAATTGTAGGGAAGATCAGAAGTTTCCTTGGTCTAGCTGGATACTATAGAAGGTTTGTGGTGAACTTCGCTCGGAGAGTAGAACCCTTAACCAAACTAACACGAAAAGAGGTACCGTTTGCTTGGTCCGAGAACTGTGTGTCAGTTTTGAGGCGCTAAAGCAAAAGTTGACAACCACTCCTATTTAACAGTGCTAGATGGTTCCGGAGGATTAGTTATTCACTGCGACGCATCTAGAAAAGGCTTAGGATGTGTTTTGATGCAGCATGGAAAGGTTGTAACTTATGCGTCGAGACAGTGGAAGACTCATGAGAAGAACTACCCAACTCACAACTTGGAACTAGCAGCAGTTATCTTTGTGCTAAAGATTTGGAGACACTGCTTATTGGGCGAAAAGGTCGAGGTATTTACTGATCACAAGAGCCTAAAGTACGTGTTCACACAGAAAAAGCTCAACACGAGGCAGCGTAGATGGTTGGAGCTGATGGCCGATTATGATCTTGATCTAAAGTACCATCCGGGAAAAGTTAATGTGGTACCAGATGCTTTAAATCGGTTGCCAGCAATACGGATATTGACTCCACAAAAGGAGATTATAGCGGACTTTCAGAGATTCTAGTTGGAGCTCGTACTACCAGATTCTTCGAGATAGTTGATGCAATTGCAAGTACAATCATTGTTGATTGATAGTATTAAGGCAGCGCAGTTGCTCGATCCTAAATTGCAGAAATTTCGAGGATAGGTAGAAGCAGGATTTTGAACGGATTTATTGACTCATGAAGATGGTTCTTTGAGGTATAGAAGTCATTTGTGTGTGCCTAAAAGAGAAGTTCGTGAAGAAGTCATGAGGAAGGCTTATAGTACTGCATATTCGGTATATCCAGGAGGCACAAAGATGTATAGAGATTCGCGACAACACTTTTGGTGGGAACGCATGAAAAAAGAGATTGCTCGTTACGTGTCGAGATGTTTGGTGTTTCGGCAAGTCAAGGCTGAATATCAAAGGGTAGCTGGTTTGTTGTAACCACTTCCGATTCCCCAATGTAAGTGGGAACATATAAATATGGATTTCGTGACAGCCTTACCACGGAGTCCAAAGAACAATAACGTATATTGGGAGATTGTCGATCAACTGATCAAGGCAGCTCATTTCATACCATTTCGAGTTGGTCAGTCGATGGAGGCTCTAGCAGAGAGGTACATGCAAGAGATTGTGAGATTGCATGGAGTACCAATGAGTATTGTTTATGATTGTGATACCGGTTCCTATCACATTTTTGGAGAAGTCTACAAAAAAGTTTGGAAACTCACTTGAAGTTTAGTACAGCCTATCATCCTCAGACAGATAGACAGTTCGAGAGAACGATCAAAACTCTTAAAGATATGTTGAGAGCTTGCATGTTAGACTTCAAGGGTTCATAGGAGAATCATTTACATTTAGTATAGTTCTCATACAATAACATTTTTCAGGCGACTATACAGATGGCTCCATTCGAAACGTTGTACGGTCGTAAGTGTCGCTCACCTGTATGTTGGGATGATGTTGAAGAAAGAAGATTGTTTGTGAAAACTGTGGAGAAACTTAACTTGATTCGTGATCATATGAAGGTGGCATAAGATCGACAGAAAAGTTAGGAAGATACTGGAAGAAGACCTTTAGAGTTTGTTGTTGGTGATCATGTGTTCTTAAGGATATCACCGACTAGGGGAGTAATCCGGTTTGGTAGTCAAGACAAGCTTAGTTCTCGATTCGTGAGGCCTTTCGATATCATTGAGTATATTGGAGAACTAGCTTATCGATTAGATTTACCAACATCCTTGGTGGGTGTTCATGATGTGTTTCATATATCTTAACTCCGCAAGTAGACGTACGTTCTAGATCACTCGGAGTTGACAGTGAGAAAGGATTTGACTTATGAGGAGCAACCGATGGCTATTGTGGATCGATGAGAAAAATTTCTTAAGAATAGAGTGATCTCTTTAGTGCTTGTTTCATGGGGAAATCGCTCCCATGGAGAATCTACTTAGGAACGTGAAGACGAAATTCGACAAAAGTTTCCACACCTCTTTCCTTAGATCTGTATCTTCATAATTCTTGTCTTTTTTTGTTTCGTGAATTTCGAGAATGAAATTCTTTTGTAGTTGGGTATAATGTAACACCCTATCACGACCGTACGATATTTATTGGTATTTTAAATTTTCTCTATTTACTATCTGGGTTGTGAATGGTTTGATAGTAGAAGTGTTTATCCGACCAGACCCGCTTGTGTGAAACCCGTTATAGTGCTAGATTATATTTTATTATTAATATTTATCCGTAAACTAAATCCATGTGAATCCAAGATAACACACACACACACACACACACACACACATATATATATATATTATTTGAATTAGATGCATATATCTTCTGGTAACCACACGTTAGAGATATTGTATATATATTAATTGTTATCATGTTAATTAAGCATCCCATGTTTTTATATTGACTTATATCTTTTACGCCTAAATCTCAAACATGCTAGATACCCGATATATGTTATATTAGAATATATATTATTGTAACCTTTAGATTATAACTTAAGAAGGCTGCGTTATGTATAATATTTACCAGTATATTTTTCTATAAATTTAGTAGAGGCGGACCGAAAATTTGTAACATCTTTTACAATATTATTAGATATATATACAAAACTAAATATATAAAATACATATTGTCACGACCCAAATGAGGAATTTGACCGGCACTTAAATCACGCAACGTCTAAAGGTGTAACGTAATTCAAGTAAGCCAAAAACCCAGAATCAAAACCGTGAACAAAGATTAAAAGGTGAAATTGTTAAAAGTGTAAATTTAAAAAGTAAGAGGATATTGCAAAACTTTTTGAAAACGAGTTATCGTTAAAATTTTCGGCAGTATCTACTTTGTAAAATTTGATCCAAACCGATACATAAGCAATAATATACAAGCATCCCCACTTGGGAGCAATCTCAATGCCCATTTAGCGAAACACAACCACGCGGTTAAATATACTACGCCTTAGGCGAAGAATAAGACAATGAAGAAAAGAAAACAATAACAAGAACATAATCACAACAGTCGGCTCACACGAGCACGACGTCTAGAGTCAAATATAATATAAATTTCACAGTCATGTCTCTAAGTCAAATATATATGTGGTAGATAGAGTATACTAGATACAAAGAACAAGTACAACAGACGGTGGACAAAAAAGTACTCGCAACCAACCTAACAAAAGATCACGCCCAAAAGTAATAAAATACCCCAAGTCGTGACTACACAGGAGGATCAACCCTGCAAGAAACTTTGGCACAACGGGGGTGAATTGCCAGCTCGTGAGTAGTAAATAATATCATATGTGGCAATCGCATGCATGAACGAAACAGCGAAAATCCTAAATATGAGGTTATAATGATGTACAATGGCATGGATGCAACATATGTGAATAAGAGAAGTATAGTAACAGGGATGTAGCAGCTCTATGAAAATGAACATGTCATAACCATTCTAATAAGATAAAAACAGAAGTGCCATCAATGAATCATCAGAAATCCTATGTCAAATATCGACACTCGAAATCATAATATCTCAGGCGACGTCACTTGGATCTGCCATCATATCCATTTGATCATATAACTCCGATTAGTACCCTCCAGATATCCACCGAGTTCCCATACTATCACCGGTAGGTAGTACTCCCAGCTAGGCTCAACGCATTTCTATACGATTTTCTTACCCCTAGATACCGTACCGGGTCCACCATGTATCCGCAAACGGTGACTCCTTACTCCTTGAATCGGATATATTCATAACTCGGAACCGAGAAAACTCATGGTGGACGCCCAAATATAATATCAAGAGAAAACCGCATTTTTTAAATGAATCCAAGTCTTCGAAAATGTGTCGTGCAGTTTCTCAAATCTCATGAAAATATAAATCCCATGAAACAACATCATATAAAGAACATGATAATAATGGAAAACGTACGTAATATCGACATGATGCATGCTAGTATGTAATAAGAGAATATCTAACTACCAACAAGGATATAGTACAATGCGAGATAACGTGGAAAATTCTATAGTGTACGTGGCATGGCAATTACCAATGGCGTGTGTGTACATATGAGTCTGTGCATGTGCGGCATAAAACCCATTGGTAATGATGCAGGTGTCTTAACGAGGATGTATCAACGTGTAGCAAGTAATAGAGTACGTTTGATAATGATAATGCAACATATGAATGTATGTATAATTGTATAACTTGAATCTAGACATCGGGCGCTTAACGTCATCCAAACGATTCCCCAGTAGATATTAAATCTACTCACCGGAATGTCCTCGATCTACTCGAATCCGATCGCCTCCTTCCCCTCTCTTGCCGCATCCGAAGTCCCCGCAACCGATTCTAGTATCGAATAAAACTTAGCGTGTGAGGGCTAGAATCCCGATATGACACATACACATACGCAAAGCGGAATAAACTTTAATAAGTTAACACATGTGAACTTAGTATGCTATACTTGTGCAACACTCACCTAGGACTATCCTGAATGCTATTAACTAACGCAAATGCTAAATCGAGAGTCGAGATAACCATATCGTATGTTAAAATATCGCAAAAAGTGAAGTAAAACAATCCCAGATTTTTGTATACACAAAATTGGAAGAAATTGCGTATACTAGAGGTCTATTTAGAGTCTTAGAGAGCCCCTGACAAAAACCTACACCCTAATTCCCAAAACGAACCACAATTTGTGGTCAAACCCTATATTTTGGCGGCCAAAGGTTGGAGGGAAGGGCTCGGGTTTCGAGGATGCACTCGGGGTTCTATAACAAGCTCTCAGTAATCGCAATTTAATTCTGAGATCACTGGTTTAACAGCAGATTCAATTTGAAACCCTAACCTTCAACTAAATACTAGTTTTTGCACAAATTAAAACATCATGGTAGATTAGTGAAGTATTGGTGTTAAACAAGAGATAATTAGCACTAAGATATCTTTATCTATCCCAATTTAAGTTATGCTTACCCTAAGAATTCACATAAACCCAGACTCACTTAAAAACCTCTCTTCAAGTTTTAAAGCGTCTCAAAACATAAACATTAATTTGAATTAAGGGTTGGTAAAGCAAGTAGTGGCTAAACTAGATTAGAAATGGTGTTTTGACCTCTAGATTTGCTTGTGGAGGAGCCTCAAGTTGCTAAGTGGCCTCAAGATGAGGATTTGGCTTCCACAAGAGCTCTTGATGGGACAAAAATATGATTTTGTGAGGATTTTTAAGTGGGTGTGTGTGATTGTTTTGGAAGGTAGAGAAGGATTTATGAAGAGGAGATGAAGAAAAGAGAAAGAAGAGATGAATGGCTAATATTAGCCATTTGCTATTTATTCTTTCATTTATTACACCATCAAGTCCATACCTCCATGTCTCATGCCCATTTATTATTCTTTTTCTTTTCTTTTTCTTTTTCTTTTAAAAGATAAACAAAATGAATTTTGCTAAAAGGTTGAGAAAGAATTTATAGGTTTATGTGTCATGGCTACTAAATTTGGTATTTTAGTCTAAACTAACATGTTACTAATCCTATGTTAAGTGTATAAATATCTATATTATATATTAAATATATATATATATATATAATATATATTAACTATGTTTTATTAAATAACACATGTTATATCGCTAATTAAATTATAATTAACTCTAATAAATTTTAAGATGTTACAATCTTCCCCCTTAAAAATTCGGTCCCCGAATTTAAAATCTAACTACGCGTACCTTCGAAGTGATGGGAAAATTTCTTCCGCGTCTCACTCTTGGCTTCCCATGTGACTTCTTCGTTGTTCAGGCCATGCCACAAAACCTTCACGAACGATAATACCTTTGACCATAATTTTTTCACATGCCGGTCCAGGATGACTACCGGCTGCTCGGTGAAAGAAAGATCGCGCTCTAACTGGATCGTCTGATGTTGAATTATGTGAGAAGGATCATGAAGATACTTGCGAAATATAGATACATGAAATACATGGTGTACATCTGGGAAACTGGGCGGAAGTGCTAAACGATAGGCAACAGTACCGACTCGCTCAAGAATCTCGAAGGAACCCATATATCTGGGACTGAGCTTCCCCTTCATTCTAAGCCTCATCACATCCTTCATCGGAGAGACCATTAAGAAAATATGGTCACCCATAGTGAACTCAAGTCTGCGGCGATGGCGATCAGCATATGACTTCTGCCTGCTCTGGGCTGCTCTCATCCTATCCTAGATGAACTGGATTTTCTCCATAGTCTCCTGAACTAGCTGTGGTCCTAAAATCCTGCTCTCGTTGAGCTCGGTCTAATAGATCGACACATTCTCCCATACAAGGCCTCGAAATGTGCCATCTAAATCGTCTCCTGAAAACTATTATTGTAGGAGAACTCGATCAAGGGCAAGTGACGATCCCAGCTGCCACCCAAATCTAGTGCACACGCTCAGAACATATTCTCGAGAGTCTGAATAGTCCACTCTAACTAACCATCGGTCTACGAGTGGAAAGCAGTACTAAAACTCAAACGGGTACCTAAAGCATCCAGGAGTTTCTGCTAAAGACGGCCGGTAAACTAAGTGCCTCTGTCGAAAACAATACATGTCGGAACGCCGTGCAGCCGCAAAATCTCTTCAATATAAAGCTGAGCATACCGAGCATACTCGAAAGTGGTCTTCACTAGGAGGATGTGAGCTGCTTTCGTCAACCGATCTACGATCACCCAAATAGAGTCATACCCTCGACTGGACCTAGGTAGACCTACAACGAAGTCCATGATGATATGTTCCCATTTCCACTCCGGAATGGGCAAAGGTTGTAACTCTCCCGTCGGCCTCTAATGCTCGGCCTTGACTTGCTGACAAGTCAGGCATCTCAAAACAAAATTAGAAACACTATCTTCACCATTCCCACCAGTAGATATCTCTCAAATCATGATACATCTTAGTGGACCCGGATGAACATTGTATATTGACTGATGTGCCTCCTCTAAGATCTCGCGTCTCAGCTCCTCAGAATCGGGTACACATAGATGAGTCCCAAACCATAGCACTCACTCTCTATCGATCGCAAACTCCGAATCTCTCCCATGCCAAACCTGCTCCATAATCTTAGACAAATGGGTATCGTCGGACTGTCCCTACCTGATGCGATCAAGAAAGAACGGAAGGGCGCAGACATGAGCAAGTTGTCCTCCTGTGGATGTGAACTCAAATTGTACACCACCGTCACATAAAACCTGCCAATCCACTGCCGACTGTCGTTGAACTGCGCTCAAATATGATAAACTACCTTCGGGCTTCCGACTCAAAGTATTGTCTACAACATTTGCCTTGCCCGGATGATAAAAGATCTCACAATCATAGTCCTTTATGATCTCCATCCAACGGTGTTGCCTCAAGTTCAGATCCCGATGCTAGAAGATGTACTTCAGGCTCTTATGGTCCTGGCATGACTCGCCGTATAAGTAATGTCTCCAAATCTTGAGCATAAAGCCCACCACGGTAATCTTTAGATCATGAGTGGGATAGTTCTGCTCGTGCTTCTTCAACTGCCGAGAAGCATAAGAGATGACTCTTCCATGCTGCATCTACACGCAACCTAAATGCACTCGAGAAGCATCACAATAAACAACATAACCGCCTGAGCCTGAAGACAAAGATAGAATGGGTGCAGTCGTCAAACGCGTCTTATACTGCTGAAAACTCTGCTCACATGCCTCAGTCCACAGAAACGGAACTCCCTTCCGGGCTACCTGGTCATCGGTGCAGCAATACAAGAGAAATTTTGTACAAAACGACGGTAATAACCGGCCAAACCCAAGAAGCTGCAAACCTCTGTCACTGAAACGGGTCTAAGCCAATGTTGTACTGCCTCAATCTTTTTTGGATCCACTCGAATACCATCTCTCGTAACCACGTGACCCAAGAAGCCCACACAATAAAGCCAGAAAGCACACTTTGAGAATTTGGTAAACAACTTGTGCTCTCTCAATGTCTGCAATGCAATCCTCAAGTGTTGCTCGTGTTCCTCTCGACTCCTAGAGTAGACCAGAATGTCGTCTATTGTCACGCCCTGCTTCCCAGTGTATGGGAGAGAATGCGACGAGGCCCTCTACGCATTTACTCTGAAGTAAACACGCCAAGCGTATCTAAGCAATATAAAGTAAAGTACACAAGAGACAGGAATGTAAGTGAACAACAACTTTATTTATTAAACATTCTTTTACAGGTACAACTGGAAAGTAAATACATGAATAGAAAGCGATGCCTAAACAATGGCATAACAGAAATAAAAATGGAATAAGTACAAGTGGCTACAGCTCTGGGTCTTCGGTGTACTGCTCAGGGGCCTGCTCCAAATGCTCCTGAGTGGTCTCATACTCCTCAGCGTCGGGTCCTCCTGACAACATTCCAAAGAAGAAGAGAAATAGGAATGTCGTCAGCGAACAATCGCTCGGTAAGTCCCAAAAATGAGGAAGAAATAGAATAGACAGAGAGAGTATAGTTTTATAATGTTTTATTATAATGTTAGCGCAGTTGTTTGTAGCTTGGTACAGAAAATGCCAGTGTATACGAGAGGAGTCCCACTTACACAGGAGATTTTGGTAATCCGTAGTATAATGCTCCGTCGATAATACCACGGAACAACGGCATGGATGTAATTACGTCTTAAGTGACTATCTCGTGCCACCTTTAACATGTTCCGTACTAGTCTACCCCTTTATAACCCCATAGTGTTTATGTATTGATTGTATGGATTATATTGTCTTGTCTTGTATTATAAATTGTATAGATGGATGACTTGCCGAAACCATGATATCAGTAAATGGAACGGATATAATGGATGAACATGTAGATGGAGTATATCCATGGTTCGGTTTAGTCAAGTGGTATAGATTGATATAGCTTGAATATATGGATCCATGGATTCATGTTGAATTGTAGTTTTATACTTGAATCTCATTCAAGTCAGATTGATTATATTGAGACTCAGTCTGAGTCAGTCAATTAGAAAAGAAATTGAAGTCTTGAATTAGGTTTTGGTGTTATCGGTAACTGCTGCACATGGACGGCAGGATTTGTGTCTTTTTCCAAGACAATTACCGTGTTGATAACATCGTTTGTTAGATTGTCTATCTTAAATAGGCAAGCACCTATATCTCCAGCTCCCTGGGGGTCAAGAGACCCCGCCGAACCCTATTAAGTGAAACTACGATCGTAGTTAGCCGAGGAGATGCATTCCTTGAAAGAAAGCTTTAAGCCCTTTCAGTCGAATCTCTGGTCCCGCTTAAACCTATGTTTACTAGGGTCCTTATTGTAATTTAGTATAACTTGAGGGGTTTTATGTAAAAATAGTTTTGGCATAATTTCAAAATACTCCTCAAGTATTTAATTATCGTCTTTAGGGTTTTCATAGATGTATATTTTATAGATGTGAAATTTCTAGTGAGTAGAACCTAATTTTCAAAGTATATGGTATTTTTTTGAAATATTGTAATTGTATTGTATTCGGATGGTATTTTAATGTAGCAGTGATTCCTTTGATTTAGAAAACTTGGAATAGATATTTTGCTAATATATATATATATATATATATATATATTATAAAAATAATTTATTTATTTTCTTGTAGAAATCTCATTTTCTAAAGTAAAATGTATAAAAATTCCATCGAGATCGTATGCTTCTTTTGGAGGTCTGCATCTCGCTCTACTAGGCCCGAGGATGTACGATAACCCGCACCATCCCGAACGGGGTCCCCAAAATGGGTTTTAGAGGCGTAATTGCATGGAAATGTTTAATATATCTTTTTATAGAAAACGGTTTTGTAAGTTTAGGGTATTTATTTGTAAAGTCGTATTTTCCCGTATTCTATTGTTCCAAACTTCATCGTGCTATGATAGAGATGTGTGCTGTGATGAGGTAGGTCATTACCTCATGAACTATCTAAAGGTATAATAGGTATTATGATGATTATGTCGGAAACGAAAGTATGTGGTATTTTACTGTAAAACTACAATAGAAGTTGCATATAATAATATTTTGTGTTGAAACTTGTTTAAGGTGTTTGTTAATATTTATTTAATGTGATATGAGAATTTGGTATATTCTTTTTTAAGAAAAATATGATTTTTAAAGGAAAACCGAATCGAAAGTCGGATTAACTCCGCTTCCGTCGGGTTTTAGAATTTGAAGTTTTAGATTAGAAGATGAAAGGGGGAGATGAGACTTAGTGGCTTGGGGTCAAGAGGAGAGGGAGAGGGAACTACGGAATGCTTCGGGACGTTGTTTCGTCGTCAGAAACTCATTGTATCATCGCCGGAATTTCGCCGGAGCTTCGCCCTTCGCTAACTCCACTTGTACACTATTAGGACTTGAAAGTTTTTGAGAGTTTTGGCAGGGAATTATGAGTGAAGAGGGATGAAATGAGGTGTGGTATTTATAGGAGAAATTAAGGTTTGGTGTGTTAAAGATTGCATTTAAAATATGAATTAAAAATTTGATTAAAGGGGGTATTTTAATTCTCTCGTTAATTGCAGAGAAGATAAACAGTGTAGAGAGAGTGGGGTAAGCCAAAGGTTGCAGGAGTGAGAAGATGGGGGATTTACCGACGGGGGAGACTGGCGGCGCCGGGGGTTTTGGGGTGTGTCACCGGGCCAATACCGACGGGGGGTGTTGGGTCTTGGTGCCACGTGTCGTGTCGTTTCCTATACCCTCGTGCACATGTTTAAATAGTCAGTGTCTTTTCAGTTTACGTGTTATGCACGTGCAAACCTTTGGGCTTCTAAAAAGATTAAAAGAAAATAAAACAAAAAGATAATGTGGCTGATGGGATTTGAACTCGGGTGCTTTGTCTCAGCAGTGCAAGGCTTTACCGGTGAGCTACAAGCTCTTTCTTGCTGTTCAAAAGCAAAACAAACTTATAACTCGTGTTCAGGCTTAGGTGCCCCTTTCTGTATTTTGAAAAAAATTCGTACAGAAAGTTTGGTTTGTTACATTCTACCCTACTTATAAGAATTTCGTCCTCGAAATTTGTAAAAGGAAAGTGTAACAGATTCAAAACAATTTAGTGATCGTGAGTGTGAAAGGAATACTGGTATTGCATGAAAAGTAACATGATGATACAAGGGTTTGAAAAGATTGAAAGGAATTACCAGTGTTACCTTTGTCTACAGTCTCGGCTTCTACGGCTTCTAATGTGAAAGCATGACGCCGGGGTACATTCCTCCTATCCGGATGCATGTTCTTCTGCCCTCGGGGCATGTTCCCCTGCCTTCGAGGCATGTTCCTCAGTGCCTGTTGGAATTGGCGAGTAGGTTGTGCAGGAAGTGGAGATGGGAGTGCAAGACGAGGTGCAGGAGCCTGGATAGCTGGCTGTTGCGGGTAGTTGGTGGGTGTATGAGCTGAGTTGCGTCTATAGGGACAGGTTCCAATTCCGTGATTGGATACGCCGCAAACTAAGCACAGGCTTTTTGCGCACCTACAGTCCTTCCACAAATGTCCATCCCTCTTGCAATAGAAGCAAAAATCTGGACTTGGCTGGTTATTGGTTTCTTCTGGTCTCCTGGGTTCAACAGTTGGCCTTGAAGAGGCTCCTCCTGCCATCTGAGTGGCAGGGCGCTTCACTCCGGCAGATTGAGGTCTGCCCTTCCTCTTCACCACTGTCCCGTATCTTTGGGCAGCTTTCAAAGCCAGGTCATGGGTTGGGAAATCCCCTGTATCTAAGGCAGCTTAGATTTCCTGGTCCAACCCTTGCTGAAATCGTCTAGACTTGATCTCAGCAGTCAGTATCAAGTGTGTCGCGAATCTGTTGCAGTCTTGTGTTAGCTGTGTAGTATGTGATATATGAAAAAATCGAAATATTAAGACATATCTTACCAACTGAGCATGGTAAACTCAGCATCGTACTCATCCACTGATTTGGTCCACACTGAACCCTGTTGTAAGTGAATGAACTGCTGTTCCATGTCGAATTTGGCAGTCTCAGAGAAGTACTTCGTGTCAAACATATCGCGAAAGGTCCTCCATTCGATCGGATGAGTGAGACAGCTTTCTTCTGCCTTCCACCAGACCCGTGCATTGTCTATGAGCTGCAGCTTCGCAACTCGAACCCAAGCTATCTCTGGCACTTGTGCCGCTGCCAGGTCATCTTCAACACCTTGAGCCCATTCCTCAACTTCTAGAGGGCTCTCTTTTCCTGAGAATTGTTTGGGATGCAAAGCCCTGAAATGCTTCACCCCAGGTGATTCCGTCTCTGGACAGTTCATCAATATAGTAGTCTGCTGCTGTTGTCCCTCCAGGAGGCTGCAGATCGCCTCAAGCAGTACCGTCTGCTCATTGATCGGAGCAGCTATGGACGGTGTAATTGGTAGGGGTGGTGGAGTGTTGTTGAAGTTGGTGCAGGTGTTGTTTTGGGAATCCATGATCTTGAAAGAAAATTTTGGGTTAGAACAAATTCAAAATATATGAAATTGAAAGATTCAAGGAATATGAATTATGAAGAATGTTTTCAGTTGCTGGCTCTTGTGTTATATTGCTTAGGTTGTCCACACAGAGCTGACCTGCATGTCCATACAAAGCTGACCTGCATGGGCCACCAACAAAACATGTCACGCCCCGCTTCCTGGTGTACGGGCAGAGGGCGCGACGGTCACGCGACGCATTTATTCTGAAGTAAACACGCTAAGCGTGTCTAAGCAATATAAAGTAAAGTACACAAGAGACAGGAATGTAAATGAACATCAACTTTATTTATTAAACATTCTTTTGCAGGTACAACTGGAAAGTAAACACATGAATAGAAAGTGATGCCTAAACAATGGCATAACAGAAATAAAAATGGAATAAGTACAAGTGGCTACAGCTCTGGGTCTTCGGTGTACTGCTCAGGGGCTTGCTCCAAATGCTCCTGACTGGTCTCGTACTCCTCAGCGTCAGGTCCTCCTGACAACATTCCAAAAGAAGAAGAGAAATAGGAATGTCGTCAGCGAACAATCGCTCGGTAAGTCCCAAAAATGAGGGAGAAGTAGAATAGACAGAGAGAGAGTATAGTTTTATAATGTTTTATTATAATATTAGCGCAGTTGTTTGTAGCTTAGTACAGAAAATGTCAGTGTATACGAGAGGAGTCCCACTTACACCGGAGACTTTGGTAACCCGTAGTACAAGGCTCCGTCGATAATACCACGGAACAACGGCATGGATGTAATTACGTCTTAAGTGACCATCTCGTGCCACCTTTAACATGTCCGTACCAGTCTACCCCTTTATAACCCCATAGTGTTTATGTATTGATTGTATGGATTGTATTGTCTTGTATTATAAATTTTATAGATGGATGACTTGCCAAAATCATGATATCAGTAAATGGAACGGATATAATGGATGAACAGGTAGATGGAGTATATCCATGGTTCGGTTCGGTCAAGTGGTATAGATTGATATAGCTTGAATATATGGATTCATGTTGAATTGTAGTTTTATACTTGAATCCCATTCAAGTCAGATTGATTATATTGAGATTCAGTCTGAGTCAGTCAATTAGAAAAGAAATTGAAGTCCTGAATTAGGTTTTGGTGTTATCGGTAACTGCTGCACATGGACGGCAGGATTTGTGTCTTTTTCCAAGACAATTACCGTGTCGATAACATCGTTTGTTAGATTGTCTACCTTAAATAGGTAAGCACCCATATCTCCGGCTCCCTGAGGCTCAAGAGACTGGTCCCGCTTAAACCTATGTTTACTAGGGTCCTTATTGTAATTTAGTATAACTTGATAGGGTTTTATGTAAAAATAGTTTTGGCATAATTTCAAAATACTCCTCAAGCATTTAATTATCGTCTTTAGGGTTTTCATAAATGTATATTTTATAGATGTGAAATTTCTAGTGAGTAGAACCTAATTTTCAAAGTATATGGTATTTTGTTGAAATATTGTAATTGTATTGTATTCGGATGGTATTTTCATGTAGTAGCGATTCCTTTGATTTAGGAAACTTGGAATAGATATTTTTCTAATATATATATATATATATATGAGAATAATGGAGGAAAGATGCCATAGGAGGGAATTTCCTCCTATGGCGTCGAAAAAATACCCCCTCCATCATTTTTTTCGACGATCGGCACCCACCATCTTCATCGTTATCATCTAAGACGTGGGTACACCAAATTTCATGTGATTCTACAACTTTTTTACCGTTGATTTAGCAATGTAAAAAGTTCTATTGTCGGTAAACCGTTAATTTTGAACCCACTAAATCAACGGTGGAAAAGTTGTAGAATCACATGAAATTTGGTGTACCCATATCTTAGATGATAACGATGAAGATGGTGGGTGCCGATCGTCGGAAAAAATGAGGGAGGGTGTATTTTTTCGACACCATGGGAGGAAATTCCCTCCTATGGCCTCTTTCCTCCAATATATATATATCTATATATCTATATATATATATATATATATATATATATTATAAAAATAATTTATTTATTTTCTAGTAGAAATCTCATTTTCTAAAGAAAAATGTATAAAAATTTCATCGAGATCGAATGCTCATTTCGGAGGTCCGCATCTCGCTCTATTAGGCTCGAGGATGTGCGATAACCCGCACCATCCCGAACGGGGTATATATCCCCTCATTCTCCTGTAACATTTTAGAAAATAAAATATTATTTTTGGGAATTTAAATAAATAAAATTAATAAATTTTATGAATATTATAAAGATATAGAAACTAGTTAAGTGAGATGGTATAATTATATACCAATAGTTTGGGAAATATTTAGAAATTTATATAAATTATTGATTTTGAAATGATTTATGTGATTTGGACATTTTATAAAATATTTATACAATTATTTGTATACTAAACTTGATTAATATCTCACTAATTATGCATTAATTACATATATGTATCATAGCTTGCAACAAAAACATGTTGCAACACTTGATATGTGTTGATAACCATGGCTTCTTCTTTTTCTTTTAAAATGGTTTTGGGTTTTATTTGCAAAGGAGAAAGAAAAGAATTTCATAAGTGAGGTGGGGACATAAGAGAGAGAGAGAGAGAGCGGGGGGGAAGAACCTTCTACACATTCATGGCTCATCTTATCTCCCTCCTTCATTTTCTCTTCTTCATTCCTCTTCATCTCCTTCATCCTCTTCTTCCACCTCCACTACCACCTCACAAACACCCCAAAAACTTAGCTAAAACCCCATACCCCCTTCATAAAAATCACTCCAAACCCCATGTTGGAATCAAGTTTGGACTTTGAGCACTTGGAATCATCTAGGGTTTTTCCTTAGTTTCTCCATAAGGTATATCCTACACTTCTTGTCTTGTTTTTGAGTTTTTTTTAACTCCTATAGTAGTTTAGAGTTGATCTAATGAGGTTTAGTGAAGTTAGAATTTTCCTAGAAGAGGTTTAGGGTATGAGTTGAGTTGTGATGGTGTGTTTGAGAATTAGATAGTTTACAACCCCTCTAGTGTATGAATCCTGGACCATTTTAGCATAAAAACCCCCAGACTTGAGTTTAGAACTTTCCGATGTCGAGTTCTTTGATTTTTAGGACAACAGGGAATCTAGAGCAACTTGGGATCTTTGAAAGAAAATCAAACACATACATTGACCTACTTAGACTACTATAAAACCACCATAAGAAAACGAGCCCAATTTTCCCCAACAAAACTGGTGGCACCGGTTACTGTTCATATTCTCGCCGGCCAAAATTTGGGTCATGGTGTTGGGTTTTAGCCAGTAGCTCTTACTCCATATAACCTAGCCCATGTACTGTTACTTTAGTCTCTATTTACCTGAGCAAAAATCTGGGAGCTTTTTGAATTGATTTTGGCTATGTTTTTCCGATTTCTAAAACTTGGTTTTTGGTATTTGAATTTGGGTTTGGTCGTTGGACGTTTGTACGTCAACGACGAGAGTTATTTGGTTGTTTTTGTATGCGTAGGCTATAGGTTCTAACCTATGAGCACTTCGCGTGTCGTGTCGGTTTTCAAATAGGATTTTGATGCGATACGATGTGTTTGTATATGTAGGTACCTTCGCGTTGACTTCGGGATGACAAGGAAGAAAAAGGCGCCATGGACTTCAGCAAGCGAGGATCGAGGTGAGTAGATATATATCTACGGGGGAAGTCAGGTGGATGGCGTATAGCACCCCCGCAACCGTAGAATGTGGAATATTATATTATATATATATATATATATATATATATATATATATATATATATATATGTTTATGCGATACTTGGATACCTAGCAAATAGGGTTACTAGGAGACTATAGGTTAGATTAAGCGTACTTGTAGGATAGTTTACTCTTAGTTTAATTCCTTAGTCGTGAGTCGTCGGTTTACTTTGTCGCGCACACAAACACTTGTTAGGATATGTGTGTATATGTATATGTGTGTGTGTGTGTGTGTATATATATATGTACATATATGGGTATGTGATATATATATATATATACACACACACACTATACATATACGTGTCGATGAGGATATGATGTATTATATAGTTTGAGTCGATACGATCGAACAGGATGTCAAGAGATAATTGATATAAGATTTGGGATGAGACATCGTATATGATATGATATATTAAGGATCGTTGGGAGAAATACAAATAAAATGTGATAACATGTGATCTGATGATATAATAGAAAGTACGAGACCTTAGATCCGTACCCGTGATTATGATATAGTACGATGGATCAAAAGCCTGAAATATGTATTTACTCATAAGGAACTCAACATGCGGCAGAGAAGATAGCTAAAACTCATGGCGGACTTTGACATCAACCTACAGTATCATCTTGGAAAGGTGAACGTAGTTCTTGATGCACTTAGTCGCCAACCTTTAGCAATAAATCTCACTGCTCAGTGGAGACTACAACAAGAACTGCACGGTTTGGAGATTTAAGTAGTTATGCTAGGTAACGCTTCATCATTGATGAACTTACAAATCCAGTCCACTCTTGTCAATCAGATAAAGGCAGCTCAAGAAAATGATGCCAAGCTACAAAAGATCCGAGATCAAGTAGAAAGTGGACTTCAAACCGACTTCATCATCCACGAAGATGGATCCTTATAGCATGGGAGCCATTTATGCGTTCCAGTCGGCCCTGTTCGAGAAGTGTTGATGAAAGAAGCTTACGGCTCTCATTATTCAGTATACCTTGGCGGCATGAAGATGTACAAGGGTCTACGGCAACACTACTGGTGGCATGGAATAATGCGAGAAGTAGCAAATAGCGTAGCAAAGTGTTTAGTGTGTCAGCAAGTGAAGGCTGAGTATCACAAAACTGCTAGTCTACTTAAGCCATTACCATCCCAGAATGGAAATGGCAGCACATTACCATGGACTTCGTGACTGCTTTCCCTCACAGCGCGAAGGGTAACGACGCAATTTGGGTTATTATGGATTGACTCACCAAGTCGGCTCACTTTATTCCATTCAAAGTTGGCCAATCAGCCGAGACATTAGCAAGGAAGTACATGGAGGTGAGTAGAAATCTAAAGTAAGATTTAAACCTTCAAGATGTCCCCTACTTGTCTTGATACCCATAAGCTCATACAGGAGATCATGAGACTACATAGAGTACCTGTTTGCATCATCTCTGATCGTGATACGAGATTTCGATCACAGTTTTGGCAGAGTCATCAAGCTAGCCTGGGAACAAGTCTGGATTTTAGCACGACATACCATCCACAAATAGACGGACAATCCGAGCGAGGCCGCTACGTATTTACTGTGAAGCAAATATGCTAAGCGTATCTAAGCAATATAAAAGTAAATGCACAAGAGACAAGATATAATAAAACATCAACTTTATTTGTTCACATTCTTTCTGTACAATACATGGAAAGTAAATACAACTGATAAAAAAGCAATGCCTAAACAATGGCATAACAGAAATGAAAAGTACTGAATGGAAAGTGTACAATGAACTAGAGCTCGAGGTCTTCACTGAATTGGTCCAAGTCTTCCGCAGTGGTCTCGATCTCTGACGTGTCCAGATCACCTGACGACATTCAAATAAGAAAGAAAGAGAATGTCGTCAGCGAACAGATCGCTCGGTAAGTCCCAAAGATAAGGGAGAAATAGAATAGACAGAGTAAGAAGGTATCTTTTAAAGTTGTATTATATTGTTATAATATTGTGTTAACGGTGTTGTCTGTAGCTTGGTACAGAAGGATGCCAGTGTATACGAGAGGGGTCCCTATATGCTAGAGACCAGGGCAAACGGAATGTACAAGAAACCGTTAGGCCACGGTACAACAGCAACAGAATATACGTTAGGTGTCTTAATCTTACTGTCTCGTGCCACTTCTAACACCTTCCGTACCAATCTACCCCTTAAACCCCGTAGTGTTTTGATTGTATTGTTTGTCTTGTATTGTAACTGTATAAATTGTATAATTGGATGACTGACCGAAACCATGATATCAGTAAACGGATGTAACTGGAGAATCATGTAAATGGATGTAACTCGAGAATCATGTAAATGGAAGTATATCCATGGTTCGGTTCAGTCAATACAGATTGAATAGTTTGAACAGATTGAATATATGGATTCATGGATTCATATTGAATTGTAATATTGTAGATTGTAGATTGTACTTGAATCATATTCAAGTCATATTATAATGAGACTCACTCTGAGTCAGACAATTATAAAAGTAAATTGAAGTCCTGATTGTTTTGATATTATCGGTAACCGCTGCACATGGGCGGCAGGATTTGTGTCTTTTTCAAAGACGATTACCGTATTGATAACACCGTTGTTAAGTTGTCTACCTTAAATAGGCAAGCACCCACTTCACCGGCTCCCTGAGGCTCAAGAGATTGGTCCCGCTTAAACCTATGTTTACTAGGGTCCTTAGGGTAATTTATAGAACTTGAGGGGGTTTTATGTAAAAATACTATTATATACTTTTCAAAATACTCCAAAAGTATTTAGGTATTTTTTTTTAGAGTTATAATGAATGTATATTTTATATTGTGATATTTCAAGTGAAAATATCCTAATTTCATAAATAAAGGTATTTATTTGTAATATTGATTTGTAGGGAATTCATGGTATTTTAGTGTAAAATGATTCTTGTGATATTTTTAGAAAAAGATGGAATATTTATATTATTACAAAATAGATATTGTAAGGATATATATACATATATTTATATGAAAATAATTTTTAATATATATAATATTTCTAGAAATCTCATTTTCTTTAGATTTTCGTATTTTAAATCTTTCGAGACCGAATGCTCCTTGCGGAGGTCTGCATCTCGCACTACTAAGCCCGAGAATGTGCGATAATCGACACCATCCCAAACGGGTTCCCCAAATGGGCTGTAGCGGCGCTTTGCAAAGATTTGTATAAATACTAAATCGTTTAGAAAATGGTTTTATTATTAAAAGGAATTTAAATGAAAATGTGTCGTTTTCCCGTATTCTATGTTCCCGAGGGTATTGTGCTATGTTTCATATGAGTGTGTGAGGAGGTAGGTCATTACCTCGTGATCTACTTAAAGGTATAGCAAGGTTTTGATGGTTTAAATGTAGAAATGAAACTATATGGTATTTTAATGAAAGAAATATAGTAAAATGAAAATAGCAATTACTTTTGATATGAAACTTGTTCAATATGATTAGTTAGTGTTTAATAGTTAACATGAATTGGTTTTAGCATAATTGTATTAAAGAAAAGTGAAGTTTTAGGAAGAAACCGAATCGAAAATCGTATTTGTTCTGATTCCGTCGAGTTTTGGAAGTTCGTATTTTTAGAAAAGAGTAAAGGAGAGAAATTGGGACTTACGGGTTTAAGACTTTAACAGAGAGGAAGGGGAGACGAGAGGAGTCGACGGTGCATCGTTTCGTCGCCGGGAGTTCCTACGGTTGTCGCCGGAAAATCCGCCGGAGCATCGCCTTTCGCTCACTTCGATTGCACACTAGGGTTTCTAGAGATTTCTTGAGAGTTGGCTCAGAGTTTTAGGATGAGGGGGTAGAGTGTACGGGTGGTATTTATAGGATTAGGCTAGGGTTAGGGTAGATGAAGAGTTTGAATTGAAAAAATGTAAAAATATATTAAAATTCATTAAAATATGGAGTAAATGGGGATTTCAAAGGTCTCTGGAACCGATCTGGGGAAATGAAGTGTGCAGGAGGGTTGAGAAAATGAAGAGGCATGATTTTTCTATTGACGACTCGGTCGACCGGCCGAGTCCGGCCGGCGGCGCCGACCCGAGTCGGCCGAGTCAGGCCGAGTCAGGAGGTGGGGTTGTGGGGAGTCGTCTGGTGATCTCACTGGTATATTTATTTTTTTCTAGGGTGGTAGGATTTTTAGGAGTTAACACGTGTTGTTTGTTGGTATTCTAAAAAACTCAAAATAAAACAATATTAAAAATAATGTAGGGTATGGGATTTAAACTCTGGTGGCTTGGTTCAGCAGTGCAAGGTATTACCAATGAGCTACAAGCTCCTTCTTGTAATTAAAGAGTTAATTAAATACTTAAAGTAGTCATAGCCAAAAGTAAATACCCCAAGTATACATTAATTTTAAGCAAATTTTTGTACACTAAAAATGGAGTTGTTACAGTCTACCCTCCTTACAAAAATTTCGTCTTCAAAATTTACAACTTTTATTTGAGGACTAGTTTACAAAGAGGTGTGGATATCTTGCACGCATTTCATCTTCCCTTTCCCAAGTGGACTCTCTTGGAGTGTCTTTCCTCCACATCACTCGGACCAAGTTGAATTCCTTGTTCCGAAGTGTCTTCATTTTCCTGTCCAGGATCTCCACAGGTTGTTGCTCACAAGATAAATTAGGCTGTATAGTAAGCTCGGAATGATCATGAATATGGCTGGGGTCACTCACATACCTTCTGAGTTGAGATATGTGGAACACATTATGCACTCCTTCCAATGAAGGTGGAAGCGCTAAGCGGTATGCCACTTCACCGACTCGTTCGAGTATGTCGAACGGTCCAATGTATCTCGGACTTAACTTACCCCGCCTTCCAAATCGGATCACTACGCGGTTCGGAGATATCTTTAAGAACACATGATCTCCTGGCTGGAACTCCAAGTGACGTCTCTTTGCATCAGCCCAGTGCTTCTGTCGATCTTGGGCTATGCGCTTCCTTTCCCTGATAGTACGAATCACATCAACAGTCGCTACTATCATCTCGTCCAAGAAGTTCCCTATCTCCAATGTCGTCCCAACTTAATGGCGATCGACACTTCCTTCCATATAGTGCTGCAAAAGGTGCCATTCTTATGCTTGCTTGGTAGCTGTTGTTGTACGAGAACTCCACAAGATGTAGGCGATCTTCCCACGATCCTTTGAAGTCTAATATACATGCTCTGAGCATATTCTCCAAGATCTGAATAGTTCGCTCAGACCGACCATCTGTTTGTGGATGATAAGCCGTGCTGAAGTTCAGACTTGTTCCCAAGCTTGCTTGCAGACTCTGCCAAAATTGCGATCAGAATCCGGTGTCATGATCGGAGACAATGCAGACCGGTACTCTATGAAGTCTCACAATTTCCTCCATGAGTTCATGGGTATCAGAGATAGTACATTATGAAGAGTTTAAATCTTTAAGTAGATTATTACCTCCATGTACTTCGTTGCTAGTGTCTCAGTAGATTGGCTAACTCGAAATGGGATGAAGTGAGCCGACTTTGTGAGTCGGTCCACGATGACCCATACAACATCGTTACCCTTTGTGCTGCGGGGAAGAGCAGTCACAAAATCCATCATGATGTGTTACCACTTCCATTCTGGGATTGGTAACGGTTGAAGTAATCCAGCAGTCCTGTGATGTTCAGCCTTTACTTGCTGACACACCAAGCATTTTGTGATGCTTCTGGATACTTCACGCTTCATTCCATGCCACCAATAATTCTGACGTAGATCTTTGTACATTTTGGTACCTCCAAAGTGTACTGAGCAGGGAGAGTTGTGGGCTTCTTTCATTAACTCTTCCCGAACAGGACCTTTTGGTACACACAATCTGCTGCCGTATCTCAAAGATCCGTCTTCATGGATGATGAAGTCTGTTCTGAGTCCATTCTCCACTTGTTCTCTGATCTTTTGCAACTTAGAATCACTTGCTTGAGCTGCTTTGATCTGATTGACAATGGTTGATTGAACTTGTAAATTCATCAAACTTGAAGCATTACCTGGCATGACTACTTCAATCTCCATCTGATGCAAATCTTGTTGAAGATTCCACTGAGCGGTGAGATTCATCGATAAAGGTTGGCGACTAAGAGCATCAGGTACCACATTCACCTTCCCTGGGTGATATTGCAAGTTGATGTCAAAGTTCGCCATGAGTTCTAACCATCTTCTCTGCCGCATATTCAACTCCTTCTGAGTAAACACATATTTCAGGCTCTTGTGATCTGTGTATATGTTCACTCGTTCACCAAGTAGATAGTGGCGCCAAATCTTGAGAGTAAAGATGACTGCTGCCAACTCCAGATCATGCGTCGGATAATTGCGCTCATGAATCTTCAGCTGTCTTGAAGCATAAGCCACAACCTTACCGTGCTGATGTAGAACGCATCCTAATCTCTTACCGAATGCATCACAATGCACTTCGAATCCTCCAGATTGATCCAGTATGACGAGAATAGGTTCTGATGTTAACCTTGACTTGAGTTCTACGAAAGCTTGTTCGCATGCTTCTGACCACACAAAATATTCATCTTTACGTGTGAGCTTGGTCAGGGGTGTTGTTATCTTTGAAAAGCCTTCAATGAACTTTCTGTAATATCCAGCTAAACCCAAGAAACTCCGAATGTCCTTCACTGACTTTGGCGTCGGCCATTCGCTAACTGCTGAAACTTTCGCTGGATCCACAGAGATTCCTTCTCCTAATACGATATGTCCAAGAAAACCAACTTGCTTTAGCCAAAACTCGCACTTGCTGTACTTGGCATAGAACTGATGTTGTCGAAGAGTTTCCAGGACAATTCGTAGGTGCTCGGCATGTTCTTTCCGACTCTAAGAATACACCAGGATGTCGTCGATGAAGATGACAACAAACTTGTCTAAGTACTCCCGGAAAACTTGATTCATTAGGTTCATGAATATTACTGGTGCATTGGTCACTCCAAATAGCATCACTAGAAATTCGTAATGTTCATAGCGAGTTCTGAAAGTCGTTTTATGAATATCAGCTTCCTTGACCTTCACCTGATGATAACCTGAATGAAGATCTAATTTAGAGAAAACACAAGATCCACTTAGCTGATCGAATAAATCGTCGAGGCGCGGGAGTGGATACTTGTTCTTTATAGTGACTTCATTCAAGGCTCTGTAATCGATGCGCATTCTGTATGAACCTTCCTTCTTCTTCACAAGTAGTACAGGTGATTCCCAACTTGAAGTGTTGGGACGAATCCATCCTTTCTCCAGTAATTCGTCCAACTATGTTCGGACTTCCTTCAACCCTTCCGGACTTAGTCGATAAGGTGCTTTGATCACCGGTTATGCTCCTGGTACTAAATCAATGCTGAATTGAAGAGCTCGATCGGTAGGCAAACCTGATATATCGTCAGGAAACACATCGTCGAACTCTCGAACCACATCTGGTCTTGATTCTTCCTCCGCTTGAGCTGCTGCAACTACTGCTTCCCTTGGCTTCACTTTGTAGGTAGTTGGCTCCAAGGTACGGTCTCCGCTTTTGAAATAGAAGACCGGGTGATCTGGAATCTCGAATACTACCCTCCTTTGACGACAGTCGATGGTAGCATAAAAAGTTCCAAGCCGGTCTATACCTAGAACCACATCGAAGTTTGGTATGTGCAGCACTTTAAAATCAGCATAAAATTCTCTGCTACAGACGACTACCGGACACAATTTGTATCCCATTGTTGCCTTTAGAACGCCATTTCCTGAACTGACATTCCAGCTAGATACAAGCGGTGTGACTGGAATCGCATGGGTTCGGACGAACCGTTGCGATATAAAGCAGTAAGATACTTCAGTATCGAACAGTGCTAGTGCAGGTATTGAGAATACTAAGATTGTACCTAAAATATGTGGGATTTGTTTTAGGTATAGGGAAATGTATGTAGATAAGTAGCAAGACTGAAAAGAAAGGTTTGAGAAGAAAAGTTTACCAGTGATAACTTGGCCAGTGGTCTCAGCTTCTTCCACGGTCATCGTGAAAGCCTGGCGCCTTGGTACATTCCTCCTGGCCTGAGGAGCATTCCTCGGAATGTACCTTTGAGCTTGATGGAACTGATGAGGAGGTGGTGCAGCTTATGGTTCTCTGGGTGGTGCAGGTAGTGCAAGTCTTAGAGCAGGGGCTTGGATGGCTGGACGCTGTGGGTAAGTGTTTGCTGGCCTGGGTGCAGCAATTGGATTTTTTCTATAAGGACAAGACCCAATGTCATGAGCTGCTGAGCCACAGACTAAGCAAAAACGGTTGGCTCGCCGGCATTCTTGCATCATATGCCCAGGTCTCTTGCAGTAGGTACAAAAGGCTGGGCTGGGACGATGGTTCGGTACTCCCGGTCGCCTTGGTACAAAAAGTGGCCTGGACGAGGCTCCTCCTGTCATCTGGTTGACAGGGCGTTTAACTCCTTCAGTCTGAGGTCTGCCCCTCGCTTTTATCACTGCCTCATAACTGCGGGCAGCTTCCAGAGCATCCTCATGAGTTGGAAATTTCCCTGTGGCTAGTGCAGCCTGAATTTCCGTGTCCAAGCCTTGTTGAAATCGATGGGCTCTGATCTCGTCCGTCGGTATCAAGTGTGCCGTGAATCTGTTTAAAGGATTGTGTTAGCTGTGTAGTATGTGATATTTAAAAATTTGAAATATTGTGACACATCTCACCGACTGAGCATGGTGAACTCAGCGTCATACTCATCTACTGACTTGACCCACATAGAACCTTGTTGTAGATGAATAAATTGCTGTTCCATGTCAAACCTGGCAGTCACAGGGAAGTACTTCGCATCGAACTTATCGCGGAAAGTCTTCCATTCAATGGGCTGTTCAAGACGGCTTTCTTCCGCCTTCCACCAGTTGCGAGCATTGTCCGTGAGCTGTAATTTTGCCACACGAACCCAAGCTATGTCTGGCACTTGTGCTGCTTCCAGATCATCCTCTATACCTTGTGCCCATTCCTCAGCTTCAAGTGGGCTTCCCTTTCCTGAGAACTGTTTGGGGTGTAAAGCCCTGAATTGCTTTATCCCAGGTGCTTCAGTCTCGAAACGGTTCAAGAGTTGTTGTTGTCCCTCAAGGAGGCTGTGGATCGCCTCAAGCAGAACTGTTTGCTCGGTGGGTGGAGCAGGAACAGTATGTACGATTGGTAGTAGAGGTGGAGTGTTGTTGAAGTTGGCGCTTGTGTTGTTTGGGGAATCCATAAACTTGGAGAAAAATTGGGTTAGGACAGATTCAAAATATTTGAAATGATAAGATTCAAGGAACATGAATTGTAAAGAATGTTTTAGTTGCTGGTTCTTGTGTTATATTGCTTAGGTTGTTCACGCAGAACAAAACTGCATAGTATGGTTCTATACAGCTCTGACCTGCATGGGCCACCAACAAAACCTGTCACGCCCCGCTTCCCAGTATACGGGCAGAGGACGCGACGAGGCCGCTACGTATTTACTGTGAAGCAAATACGCTAAGCGTATCTAAGCAATATAAAAGTAAATGCACAAGAGACAAGATATAATAAAACAACAACTTTATTTATTCACATTCTTTCTGTACAATACATGGAAAGTAAATACAACTGATAAAAAAGTAATGCCTAAACAATGGCATAACAGAAATGAAAAGTACTGAATGGAATGTGTACAATGAACTAGAGCTCAGGGTCTTCACTGAATTGGTCCAAGTTGTCACGCCCCGCTTCCCAGTGTACGGCGAAGTGGACGCGACGAGGCCCGCTACGTATGTACTCAGAAATACATACGCTAAGCGTAACTAAGCAATATAAAATAATCACAAGAGACCAAAGATGGAAAATAACAGCAACTTTTATTAATAACATTCTTTTTACAATGCATGAAATGGAAATACATCTGAACTGAAAAGCAATGCCTAAACAATGGCATAATAAAGGAAATACTGAGAAGAGCAAGTACAAAGTCTAGAGCTCTGGGTCTTCCTGGAATTCCTCCAAATCTTCACTTGTAGGCTCGGTCTCAACTTGGTCCAACGCACCTGACGACATTCAAAGAAGAGAGAAATAGAATGTCGTTAGCGAACAGGTCGCTCGGTAAGTCCCAAAGAAAAATGAAGAATGAGAGTGACAGAGTATGGTATTTTCTAAAGTTTTGTATTGTAGTATATTATGGAATATTGTTTAACGATATTGTTTGTAGCTTGGTACAGAAAGCTGCCAGTGTATACGAGGGGAGTCTCTATATGCCAGAGACTAAGGGCACGTATAGTACAAGGAACCGTTTATGCCACGGTACAACAGCAACTGAATATAGGTTAGGTGTCTTAATCTGACCACCTCATTCCACTTTTAACATCTTTCGTACCAATCTACCCCTTTAAACCCCGCGATGTTATATTTGTATTGTTATCTTGTAAACTTGTAATGATTGCTTGATTGACTTGATTGACTGACCGAAACCATGATATCAGGAAACGGTTATAACCGTAGAGTCATGTAAATGGAATACTGGAAATCATGTAAAAGGAATATCCATGGTTCGGTTCATTCAAACAGATTGTTAACTGGATTCTGGGATTCATGTATTCAAATTGTATTGGAATATAATTGAAATATAAATTGACTTGAATTATATTCAAGTCAGAATTAGTCAGACTCTAACCCGAGTCAGACTAAAAGAAAGATAATTTGTAGTTCTTTATTTGTTAGGGGCCTTATTGTAATTTATAAAACTTGAGGGGGTTTATTGTAAAAAGTAATATTGTATAGTTTGCAAAATACACCTCAAGTATTTGTTATTCATCTTTATAGTTATAATGAGTATGTATTTTATTTATGTTTTTCTAGTGAATATATCCTAATAAAATTATTAATTGATTATTTGAAATTCAGGGTATTTTAATGTAACTTTTAATCTTTGAATTTCAGGAAAAAGTGGAAATTTTATATTATAACAAAATAGGTGTTTAAGTGATAATTATATATAATAAAACACATGAATGATTTTTAAATGAATATTTTATTTACAAAAATAATATCACTTTCCTTAAATATCGTATTTTAAACCTTTCGAGACCGAATGCTCCTTGCGGAGGTCTGAATCTCGCACTACTAGCCTGCGGGTGCACGATGAACCGTGCTATCCCTAACAGGTTACCCAAAGATGGGTTGTAATGGCACTTTGCTCAGGTTTTATAAATACTTTTCTTTTAGGAAAACGATTTTATAAATATAGGGTGTTTATTTGTAAAGAGTATAGTTCTCCGTATTTTAGTTATTAGGGTTTCCTAAGCCAACTAGCCTATTTCTAAGGTCTAAACGATGAGTCATTAGAAGCCTCAAATCGCCTCTTCACCGTCCAATGCAGCTAGGTAAGTGCCAGGTAAGTGGGAGGCTCTCCACTACAAGTAGTGGCCCTAATTAAGTAACCACTTGCCTTCGACACACTTGCCTAGACACACAAGACAGTTTAGATAAACGATCGATGTCCATGACCAATCGTGCTTTCATTTTGTATAAGTTTTATTTAGAAAAGTTACAATTTAAAGATTAAACTAAGAGTTATGAAGGTTATGGTATTTTAGTGAAAAGTCCTATAATTTCGTATTCTGTATTTTCGTTATTTATCAATTAGGGTTATAATGAGTGTGTATAAGGGTAGGTCATTACCCCGTGACTTATATTAAGTTTTGGTGAAGTTTCAAGATGAAATAAGCTGTATTAAACTTAAGGGTATTAAGGTGCAAGAATACGGTATTCATAAACGTTATCATTTCATGTGTGAAATTTTATCCAAATTGAATGAAACAAGTTTTGTTATCAAAATAACCATGATTAAGAGTGAGGGATCTAATTAGAAAATTAAAATTGAACTTGATGGTATTTTTATGCAAGGAATACGGTTTTGTAAAGAACTTATCATTCCATGTGGAAAAGTGAGATTAAATTGGTTTAAGGGTGATTAATAGTCAACATGCAATAGGGTTGATAATATGTATTAGGCGACAAGTGGAATTTTTAAGAAAAACCGGATCGGGAATCGGTTTGTCCGATTTCCGTCGGGTTCCAAAAAGTCGTATTTTACAATTATAGAAAAGAGAGATAGAAGGTTGGGACTTACGGGTTTAAACTCTTCTAAAGAGTAAAGAGAACTAGGGAGGAAGGCCGAGGGGTGATTACGTCGCCGGTTGCTCCAAAACGCGTCGTCGGAATTCCGTCAGAGCTTCGCCGGGAACTCGATTTCGAAGCACACTTCTTGTGGAAACTTTTGAGAGAGTGGCTCAAGATTTTGGGGGGTGAGAGGGTAGTGTGTAGGGTTGGTATTTATAGGGTTAGGCTAGGGTTAGGGTAGATGAAAAGTTAAAAATAAAAATGTGATAAAATGTAATAAAAATGTATTAAAAGTGGAGTAATTGGGGGTTTTAAAGAGCTCTGAAAGTGGTATGAGGCTGAAACTTTGCAGGTGCGTAGGGAATACCAAAAGACACAACTTTCGTGTTGTGACCCTCGCCGGAATCGGCCGAATCGGGGGTGACTCGGCCGTGACTCGGTCGGATCACTGAGTCGGCCGAGTCAAGGCCGAGTTGGCCGATTCCCGACCGATTCCGGTGACCTGGATCTCCCCCGACGGATCATCTACCCTCTGCAAGTGTTACATCTTTGGGTGTAGTGGGGTTTTTGTGAGATATTCACGTGTAAACTCTTGGTATTCTAAAGGTTTTTTAAAAATCCATATTAAAAATAATGTGGGGTATGGGATTCGAACTCAGGTGGCTTGGTTCAGCAATGCAAGGTATTACCAATGAGCTACAAGCTCCTTCTTGTAATTAGTGTAGAAAAATAGTTACTTAAAATGATATCAGCAGCATTAAATATCAAAGTACACTTTAAATTTAAAAACAATTTAATGTACACTAAAAATGAAATTATTTAAAAACAAAATAATTAATTATATATATCTTGTGCTCGGATTAAAATACTACTTTATGGTTTTAAAAAAAAATTTAAAAATTTGTACAGAAAAGTGTATATGAAAATTAGGGTTATTACATTCTACCCTCCTTAAAAAAAATTCGTCCTCGAAATTTACAACTTTTATTTGAGGACTAGTTTACAAAAAGGTGCGGATATCTTGCACGCATCTCATCTTCCCTTTCCCACGTGGATTCTCCTGGAGTGTCTTTTCTCCACATTACTCGGACTAGATTAACTTCTTTGTTCCGAAGTGTCTTCACTTTTCTGTCCAGGATCTCCACAGGTTGCTGCTCACAAGGCAAATCGGGCTGTATCGTGAGTTCGGAATGATCAAGTACATGGCTGGGGTCACTCACATACCTTCTGAGTTGAGATATGTGGAACACATTATGCACTCCTTCCAATGAGGGTGGAAGCGCTAAACGGTATGCCACTTCACCGACTCGTTCGAGTATATCGAACGGTCCAATGTATCTCGGACTCAACTTACCCCGTCTCCCAAATCTGATCACTCCGCGGTTCGGAGATATCTTCAAGAATACATGCTCTCCTGGCTGAAACTCCAAGTGTCGTCTCTTCGCATCAGCCCAATGTTTTTGTCTATCTTGGGCTATGCGCATTCTTTCTCTGATAGTACGAACCACATCAACGGTTGCTACTATCATCTCAGGTCCAAGGAGCTCTCTATCTCCGATGTCGTCCCAACTTAATGGCGATCGACACTTCCTTCCATATAAAGCTGCAAAAGGTGCCATTCCTATACTTGCTTGGTAGCTGTTGTTGTACGCAAACTCCACAAGATGCAGGTGATCTTCCCACGATCCTTTGAAGTCGAGCATACATGCTCTGAGCATATCTTCTAAGATCTGAATGGTTCGTTCCGACTGACCATCTGTTTGTGGATGATAAGCCGTGCTGAAATTCAGACTTGTTCCCAAGCTAGCTTGCAGACTTTGCTAAAATTGTGATCGGAACCTGGTGTCACGATCGGAGACAATGCAGACTGGTACTCCATGAAGTCTTACGATTTCCTGTTATGAGTTCATGAGTATCAGGAATAGTACTTTATGAAGAGATTTTAAATCTAATTTAGATTATTACCTCCATGTACTTCTTCGCTAATGTCTCAGTTGATTGGCCAACTCGAAATGGGATGAAATGAGCCGACTTTGTGAGTCGATCCACAATGACCCAAATCGCATCGTTACCTTTTGTGCTGCGAGGTAGAGCAGTTACAAAGTCCATCGTAATGTGCTGCCACTTCCATTCTGGGATTGGTAACGGTTGAAGTAATCCAGCAGTCCGGTGGTGTTCAGCCTTTACTTGCTGACACACCAAGCATTTTGCGACGCTTCTGGCTACTTCACGCTTCATACCATGCCACCAATAATTCTGACGTAGATCTTTGTACATTTTAGTACCTCCAGGATGTACTGAATAGGGAGAGCTGTGAGCTTCTCTCATTAACTCTTCCCGAACAGGACCCTTTGGTACACATAATCTGCTGCCGTATCTCAAAGATCCGTCTTCATGGATGATGAAATCTGTTCTGAGTCCATTCTCCACTTGTTCTCTGATCTTTTGCAACTTAGCATCGCTGGCTTGAGCTGCTTTGATCTGATTGACAATAGTTGATTGAACTTGTAGATTCATCAAAGTTGAAACATCACCTGGCATGACTAGTTCGATCTCCATCTGATGTAGGTCTTGCTGAAGCTTCCACTGGGCGGTGAGATTCATTGCTAATGGTTGGCAACTAAGAGCATCAGGTACCACGTTCACCTTTCCTGGATGATATTGCAAATTGATGTCGAAGTCCGCCATAAGTTCTAACCATCTTCTCTGCCGCATATTCAATTCCTTCTGAGTAAACACATACTTCAGACTTTTGTGATCTGTGTAGATGTTCACTCTTTCGCCAAGTAAGTAGTGGCGCCAAATCTTAAGAGCAAAAATAACGGCTGCCAACTCTAGATCATGCGTCGGGTAATTGCGCTCATGAATCTTCAGTTGTCTTGAAGCATAAGCCACAACCTTACCGTGCTGATGTAGAACACATCCTAATCCCTTACCGGATGCATCGCAATGCACTTCAAATCCTCCAGATTGATCCGGTATTACAAGAATAGGTGCAGAAGTCAGTCTCGACTTAAGTTCTACGAAAGCTTGCTCGCATGCTTCTGACCACACAAATTCTTCATCTTTTCGTGTGAGCTTGGTCAGGGGTGTTGCTATCTTCGAAAAGCCTTCAATGAATCTTCTGTAATATCCAGCTAAACCCAAGAAACTCCGAATATCCTTCACGGACTTTGGTGTAGGCCATTCGCTGACTGCTGAGACTTTTGTTGGATCCACAGAAATTCCTTCTCCTGATACGATGTGTCCAAGAAAACCAACATGTTTTAGCCAAAACTCGCACTTGCTGTATTTGGCATAAAGCTTATGTTGTCGAAGGGTTTCCAGGACAATTCGTAAGTGCTCCGCATGCTCTTTCCGATTCTTAGAATATACCAGGATGTCGTCGATGAAGATGACAACGAACCTGTCTAAATACCCCCGGAAAACTTGGTTCATAAGATTCATAAAGATTGCTGGTGCATTGGTCACTCCGAATGGCATTACTAAAAATTCATAATGTCCATAACGAGTTCTGAAAGCTGTTTTGTGAATATCAGCTTCCTTAACCTTCACTTGGTGATAACCTGAACGAAGATCTAGTTTAGAGAAGACACAAGATCCACTTAGCTGATCGAATAAATCGTTGATGCGCGGAAGTGGATATTTGTTCTTAATAGTAACTTCGTTCAAGGCTCTATAGTCGATGCACATCCTATATGAACCTTCCTTCTTCTTCACCAGTAGCACAGGTGCTCCCCAACTCGAAGTGCTGGGACGAATCCATCCTTTCGCCAGTAATTCGTCCAACTGTGTTCGTACTTCCTTCAAACCTTCTGGACTTAGTCTATATGGTGCTTTGATTACTGGTTGTGCTCCTGGTACTAAGTCAATACTGAATTCAAGAGCTCGATCAGGAGGCAAACCTGATATATCGTCAGGGAATACGTCATCGAACTCTCGAACTACCTCCGGTCTTGCTTCTTCTTCTGCATGAGCTGCTGCATTTATTGCTTCCCTTGGCTTTGCTTTGTAAGTGCTTGGCTCCAATGTACGGTCTCCACTCTTGAAGTAAAAGATCGGATGATTTGGGATCTCAAATACTACCCTCCTTTGACGACAGTCGATGGTAGCATAAAAGGTTCCAAGCCAGTCCATTCCTAGAACCACATCAAAATTTGGTATGTCCAGTACCTTGAAATCAGCGTAAAATTCTCGACTGCAGACGATGACCGGACACATGCTGTATCCCATAGTTGCCTTTAGAACACCATTTCCAGAACTGACGTTCCAGCAGGATACAAGCGGTGAGACTGGAATCGCATGGGTTCGGACAAACCGTTGCGACATAAAGCAGTGGGATGCTCCAGTATCAAACAGTGCAAGTGCAGGTAGTGAAGCTACTAGAATTGTACCTAAGGTATATGGGATAGGTTTTAGGTATAGGGAAAGTGTGTAGATAACCAAACTAGAAGGTAAATTTGGGAAAGAAATTTACCAGTAATGACTTGGCCAGTGGCCTCAGCTTCTTCAACGGACATCATGAAAGCCTGGCGCTCCGGCACGTTCCTCCTGGCCTGAGGAGCATTCCTTTGAACGTTCCTTTGGGCTTGATGGAACTGTCGAGGAGGTGGTGCAGCTTGTGGTCCTCTAGGTGGTGCAGGTAGTGCAAGTCTGGTAGCAGGTGCTGGAAGAGCTGGTCGCTGCTGATAGTTGTTTGCTGGCCGGGTTGCAGCAACTGAATTCTGCCTTTGAGGACAAGATCCAATGTCATGAGTGGCTGAACCGCAGATCAAGCAAAGGCGGTTGGCTCGACGGCAATCCTTCACCATATGCCCAGATCTCTTGCAGTAGTTGCAAAAAGCTGGGCTAGGACGATGAGTTGGTACTCCGGGTCGCCTCGGCACGAAAGGTGACCTGGACGTGGCTCCACCTGCCATTTGGTTGGCAGGACGCTTGACTCCTACAGAGTGAGGTCTTCCCCTCTCTTTTATCACTGCCTCGTAACTGCGGGCAGCTTCAAGGGCTTCCTCATGAGTCAAAAACTTCCCGGTGGCTAGAGCAGCCTTGATCTCGGTGTCTAAACCTTGCTGAAAACGACGGGCTCTGATCTCGTCCGTCGGTATCAGGTGTGCCGCGAATCTGTTTAAAGATTGTGTTAGCTGTGTAGTATGTGATATTAAAAATTGAACTACTGTGACAGATCTTACCGGCTCAACATAGTAAACTCAGCATCATATTCATCTACAGATTTCTCCCACATTGATCCTTGCTGTAGGTGAATAAATTACTGTTCCATAGAGAGCCTGGCGGTCACAGGGAAATATTTCGCGTCGAACTTCTCGCGAAATGTTTTCCATTCAATCGGCTGGGCCAGACGGGTTTCTTCTGCCTTCCACCAATTTCGAGCGTTGTCCGTGAGCTGTAGCTTCGCTACACGGACCCAAGCATTATCTGGCACTTGAGCTGCTGCCAGATCATCTTCGATACTTTGTGCCCATTCTTCTGCTTCGAGAGGGCTTCCTTTACCTGAGAATTGCTTTGGGTGCAAAGCTCTGAATTGTTTTATTCCCGGTGCATCTGTCTCAGGACGGCTCAAAAGTTGTTGTTGTCCCTCTAGCAGACTGCGGATCGCATCGAAAAGCATGGTTTGCTCAGTGGATGGTGCAGGAACAACTGGAGTGAGAGGTAGGGCTGAAGGAGTATTGTTGACGTTGGTGCTGGTGTTGTTCAGGGAATTGTTTGGGGAGTCCATAATCCTGAAGAAAAAATTTGGATTAAGGCAGATTTCAAATGAAATGATAAGATTCAAGGAATAGAGACTTGTAAGATCCAAAGAACATGAATTGTAAAGAATGTTTTAGTTGTTGTTTCTTGTGTTATATTGCTTAGGTTGTTCACGCAGACCAGAACTGCATGACAGGGATTCATACAGCTCAGACCTGCATGGGCCATCAACAAAACCTGTCACGCCCCGCTTCCCAGTGTACGGCGAAGTGGACGCGACGAGGCCCGCTACGTATGTACTCAGAAATACATACGCTAAGCGTAACTAAGCAATATAAAATAATCACAAGAGACCAAAGATGGAAAATAACAGCAACTTTTATTAATAACATTCTTTTTACAATGCATGAAATGGAAATACATCTGAACTGAAAAGCAATGCCTAAACAATGACATAATAAAGGAAATACTGAGAAGAGCAAGTACAAAGTCTAGAGCTCTGGGTCTTCCTGGAATTCCTCCAAATCTTCACTTGTAGGCTCGGTCTCAACTTGGTCCAACGCACCTAACGACATTCAAAGAAGAGAGAAATAGAATGTCGTCAGCGAACAGGTCGCTCGGTAAGTCCCAAAGAAAAATGAAGAATGAGAGTGACAGAGTATGGTATTTTCTAAAGTTTTGTATTGTAGTATATTATGGAATATTGTTTAACGATATTGTTTGTAGCTTGGTACAGAAAGCTGCCAGTGTATACGAGGGGAGTCTCTATATGCCAGAGACTAAGGGCACGTATAGTACAAGGAACCGTTTATGCCACGGTACAACAGCAACTGAATATAGGTTAGGTGTCTTAATCTGACCACCTCATTCCACTTTTAACATCTTCCGTACCAATCTACCCCTTTAAACCCCACGATGTTATATTTGTATTGTTATCTTGTAAACTTGTAATGATTGCTTGATTGACTTGATTGACTGACCGAAACCATGATATCAGGAAACGGTTATAACCGTAGAGTCATGTAAATGGAATACTGGAAATCATGTAAAAGGAATATCCATGGTTCGGTTCATTCAAACAGATTGTTAACTGGATTCTGGGATTCATGTATTCAAGTTGTATTGGAATATAATTGAAATATAGATTGACTTGAATTATATTCAAGTCAGAATTAGTCAGACTCTAACCCGAGTCAGACTAAAAGAGAGATAATTTGTAGTTCTTTATTTGTTAGGGGCCTTATTGTAATTTATAAAACTTGAGGGGGTTTATTGTAAAAAGTAATATTGTATAGTTTGCAAAATACACCTCATGTATTTGTTATTCATCTTTATAGTTATAATGAGTATGTATTTTATTTATGTTTTTCTAGTGAATATATCCTAATAAAATTATTAATTGATTATTTGAAATTCAGGGTATTTTAATGTAACTTTTAATCTTTGAATTTCAGGAAAAAGTGGAAATTTTATATTATAACAAAATAGGTGTTTAAGTGATAATTATATATAATAAAACACATGAATGATTTTTAAATGAATATTTTATTTACAAAAATAATATCACTTTCCTTAAATATCGTATTTTAAACCTTTCGAGACCGAATGCTCCTTGCGGAGGTCTGAATCTCGCACTACTAGCCTGCGGGTGCACGATGAACCGTGCTATCCCTAACAGGTTCCCCAAAGATGGGTTGTAATGGCACTTTGCTCAGGTTTTATAAATACTTTTCTTTTAGGAAAACGGTTTTATAAATATAGGGTGTTTATTTGTAAAGAGTATAGTTCTCCGTATTTTAGTTATTAGGGTTTCCTAAGCCAACTAGCCTATTTCTAAGGTCTAAACGATGAGTCATTAGAAGCCTCAAATCGCCTCTTCACCGTCGAATGCAGCTAGGTAAGTGCCAGGTAAGTGGGAGGCTCTCCACTACAAGTAGTGGCCCTAATTAAGTAACCACTTGCCTTCGACACACTTGCCTAGACACACAAGACAGTTTAGATAAACGATCGATGTCCATGACCAATCGTGCTTTCATTTTAATAAGTTTTATTTAGAAAAGTTACAATTTAAAGATTAAACTAAGAGTTATGAAGGTTATGGTATTTTAGTGAAAAGTCCTATAATTTCGTATTCTGTATTTTCGTTATTTATCAATTAGGGTTATAATGAGTGTGTATAAGGGTAGGTCATTACCCCGTGACTTATATTAAGTTTTGGTGAAGTTTCAAGATGAAATAAGCTGTATTAAACTTAAGGGTATTAAGGTGCAAGAATACGGTATTCATAAACGTTATCATTTCATGTGTGAAATTTTATCCAAATTGAATGAAACAAGTTTTGTTATCAAAATAACCATGATTAAGAGTGAGGGATCTAATTAGAACATTAAAATTGAACTTGATGGTATTTTTATGCAAGGAATACGGTTTTGTAAAGAACTTATCATTTCATGTGGAAAAGTGCGATTAAATTGGTTTAAGGGTGATTAATAGTCAACATGCAATAGGGTTGATAATATGTATTAGGCGACAAGTGGAATTTTTAAGAAAAACCGGATCGGGAATCGGTTTGTCCGATTTCCGTCGGGTTCCAAAAAGTCGTATTTTACAATTATAGAAAAGAGAGATAGAAGGTTGGGACTTACGGGTTTAAACTCTTCTAAAGAGTAAAGAGAACTAGGGAGGAAGGCCGAGGGGTGATTACGTCGCCGGTTGCTCCAAAACGCGTCGTCGGAATTCCGTCAGAGCTTCGCCGGGAACTCGATTTCGAAGCACACTTCTTGTGGAAACTTTTGAGAGAGTGGCTCAAGATTTTGGGGGGTGAGAGGGTAGTGTGTAGGGTTGGTATTTATAGGGTTAGGCTAGGGTTAGGGTAGATGAAAAGTTAAAAATAAAAATGTGATAAAATGTAATAAAAATGTATTAAAAGTGGAGTAATTGGGGGTTTTAAAGAGCTCTGGAAGTGGTATGAGGCTGAAACTTTGCAGGTGCGTAGGGAATACCAAAAGACACAACTTTCGTGTTGTGACCCTCGCCGGAATCGGCCGAATCGGGGGTGACTCGGCCGTGACTCGGTCGGATCACTGAGTCGGCCGAGTCAAGGCCGAGTTGGCCGATTCCCGACCGATTCCGGTGACCTGGATCTCCCCCGACGGATCATCTACCCTCTGCAAGTGTTACATCTTTGGGTGTAGTGGGGTTTTTGTGAGATATGCACGTGTAAACTCTTGGTATTCTAAAGGTTTTTTAAAAATCCATATTAAAAATAATGTGGGGTATGGGATTCGAACTCAGGTGGCTTGGTTCAGCAATGCAAGGTATTACCAATGAGCTACAAGCTCCTTCTTGTAATTAGTGTAGAAAAATAGTTACTTAAAATGATATCAGCAGCATTAAATATCAAAGTACACTTTAAATTTAAAAACAATTTAATGTACACTAAAAATGAAATTATTTAAAAACAAAATAATTAATTATATATATCTTGTGCTCGGATTAAAATACTACTTTATGGTTTTAAAAAAAAATTTAAAAATTTGTACAGAAAAGTGTATATGAAAATTAGGGTTGTTACACAAGTCTTCAGTAGTGGGCTCGATCTCTGACGTGTCCAGATCACCCGACGACATTCAAAGAAGAAAGAAAGAATGTCGTCAGTGAACAGATCGCTCGGTAAGTTCCAAAGATAAGGGAGAAATAAAATAGACAGAGTAAGAAGGTATCTTTTAAAGTTGTATTATATTGTTATAATATTGTGTTAATGGTGTTGTTTGTAGCTTGGTACAGAAGGATGCCAGTGTATACGAGAGGGGTCCCTATATGCTAGAGACCAGGGCAAACAGAATGTATAAGAAACCGTTAGGCCACGGTACAATAATAACGGAATATAGGTTAGGTGTCTTACTCTTACCGTCTCGTGCCACTTCTAACACCTCCCGTACCAATCTACCCCTTAAACCCTGTAGTGTTTTGATTGTATTGTTTGTCTTGTATTGTAACTGTATAAATTGTATAATTGGATGACTGACCGAAACCATGATATCAGTAAACGAATATAACTGGAGAATCATGTAAATGGATGTAACTGGAGAATCATGTAAATGGAAGTATATACATGGTTCGGTTCGGTCAATACAGATTGAATAGTTTGAACAGATTGAATATATGGATTCATGGATTCATATTGAATTGTAATATTGTAGATTGTAGATTGTAGATTATACTCGAATCATATTCAAGTCAGATTATAATGAGACTCACTCTGAGTTAGACAATTAGAAAAGTAAATTGAAGTCCTGATTGTTTTGATATTATCGGTAACCGCTACACATGGGCGGCATGATTTGTGTCTTTTTCAAAAACGATTACCGTATTGATAACACCGTTGTTAAGTTGTCTACCTTAAATTGGAAAGCACCCACTTCTCCGGCTCCCTGAGGCTCAAGAGATTGGTCCCGCTTAAACCTATGTTTACTAGGGTCTTTAGGGTAATTTATAGAACTTGAGGGGTTTTATGTAAAAATACTATTATATACTTTTCAAAATACTCCCAAAGTATTTAGTTATCATCTTTAGAGTTGTAATGAATGTATATTTTATATTGTGATATTTCTAGTGAAAATATCCTAATTTCATAGATAAAGGTATTTATTTGTAATATTGATTTGTAGGGAATTCATGGTATTTTAGTGTAAAATGATTCTTGTGATATTTTTAGAAAAAGGTGGAATATTTATATTATTAAAAAATAGATATTTTAAGGATATATATACATATATTTATATGAAAATAATTTTTAGTATATATAATATTTCTAGAAATCTCATTTTCTTTAGATTTTCGTATTTTAAATGTTTCGAGACCGAATGCTCCTTGCGGAGGTCTGCATCTCGCACTACTAAGCCCGAGGATGTGCGATAATCGATACCATCCCAAACGGGTTCCCCAAATGGGTTGTAGCGGCACTTTGCAAAAATTTGTATAAATACTAAATCGTTTAGAAAATGGTTTTATTATTAAAAGGTATTTAAATGAAAAGGTGTCGTTTTCCCGTATTCTATGTTCCCGAGGGTATTGTGCTATATTGCATATGAGTGTATGAGGAGGTAGGTCATTACCTCATGATCTACTTAAAGGTATAGCAAGGTTTTGATGGTTTAAATGTAGAAATGAAACTATATGGTATTTTAATGAAAGAAATACAGTAAAATGAAAATAGCAATTACTTTTGAAATGAAACTTGTTCAATATGATTAGTTAGTGTTTAATAGTCAACATGAATTGGTTTTAACATAATTGTATTAAAGAAAAGTGATGTTTTAGGAAGAAACCGAATCGGAAATCGGATTTGTTCCGATTCCGTCGCGTTTTGGAAGTTCGTATTTTTAGAAAAGAATAAAGGAGATAAATTGGGACTTACGGGTTTAGGACTTTAACAGAGAGGAAGGGGAGACGAGAGGAGTCGACGGTGCGTCGTTTCGTCGCAGGGAGTTCCTACGGCTGTTGCCGGAAAATCCGCCGGAGTTTCGCCTTTCGCTCACTTCGATTGCACACTAGGGTTTCTAGAGATTTCTTGAGAGTTGGCTTAGAGTTTTGGGGTGAGGGGGTAGAGTGTAGGAGTGGTATTTATAGGGTTAGGGTAGATGAAGAGTTTAAATTGAAAAAAATGTAAAAATATATTAAAATTCATTAAAATATGGAGTAAATAGGGATTTCAAAGGTCTCTGAAACCGATCTAAGGAAATGAAGTGTGCAGGGGGGTTGAGAAGACGAAGATGCATGAATTTGCTGTTGACGACTCGGCCGAGTCCGGCCGGCGGCGCCGGCCGAGTCCGGCCGAGTCAGGAGGTGGGGATGTGGGGAGTCGTCTGGTGATCTCACTGGTATATTTATTTTTTTCTAGGGTGGTAGGATTTTTAGGCGTTAACACGTGTTGACTGTTGGTATTCTAAAAAACTCAAAATAAAACAATATTAAAAATAATGTGGGGTATGAGATTTGAACTCTGGTGGCTTGGTTCTGCAGTGCAAGGTATTACCAATGAGCTACAAGCTCCTTCTTGTAATTAAGGAGTTAATTAAATACTTAAAGTAGTCACAGCCAAAAGTAAATACCCCAAGTATACATTAATTTAAAGCAAATTTTTGTACACTAAAAATGTAGTTGTTACTGTTAGTTATATGTATGCCCTAGAGGCCATTACTGTACATACGATGTATATTGTAATGGATGCTTGGACATATATAGGGAGGACTTTCTTGCTCGACATGATAGTATGCTATCTGGTTGTACTTTATCTTAACATGTACTCTGATTGTCTCTATATTACATGTTGATAAAGCCCTTAGGATATGTACTCGACTACTGGGACTATGATGAGATCATACTAGTGGGGCCACGGTAGTCGACGAGTACATCCTATAACTGTTCCTAGTCGAGGGTGTATCGAGACAGGGCATCGATACACCGGAGTAGACTAGCGTATATGCATCTTGACCCATATGATGGGCGATGGATGATCCCATATCCATCAGTGTTTGACATCAAGGATGGTGTACGGGTGCTCAGTAGAGACTGGGTACACTGGACGGACTCACCGAGAACTCCCAGATGGTTTTATACCTCACGTCAGATGGCAGTTCTTCGGTGACACTGGTACAGAGTAGTCTGTTGACCCGAGATCGTCATAGAGTCTTGTATGATTCCCACTGTGCTTTGATTTCCATCATACCACGTCCAAGAGGGCGTGCAAAAAAGGTGGCTTTTGGGTACAGTCCCGAATCACATGGAGGCAATGAGCGATAGGAGGGGATCCGTCTCTCCCGGTATAGGGAGTTGATGTTGTGCTGTGTTCGATTGGATATAACCGGAAATCCGTGGCCAGGGTTGCTGAGATTTACTGGTAAGTGTTACCAGTAGTTTCTCGAACTGTTATAGACCCCATATCGACACGACTTATCGAGCTACTGGGGTCTGACGTTTACCACCCCTAGGCGAGATATGCGACATATCAGACGAACAGACCGGACTGTGCGGTAGTGTTACTGATTGGATTCACAGGAGTACTAGCGGGCTTGCTTGTTGATCTTCTGATCGCTCAATACCCGGGTGGCCGTTACGTTTAGCAGACCGCTTGCGGCTTGTGGATGTTTGATATGATCATCACCTACTGCCGGCGTATTGACGAGTCTTTAGAGTCCTACACAGGGGTTTCCTGGCTCAAGCGAAACGGAGTAGGAGCACATATGTGATATGTGTGGGACCGAGATTAATACGATATGAGATACCGTATTCTATTCTCGCGATATGTGACATTGATCGGTTGTATGCGATATAGCCGGGTTATCGGATCAAGTGTTGATTCGATATGTTGTTACACATGATATTAGTCGGTTATTGCCGGATTATTAAATTAAGAGTTGATTTAATAATTTAATGTATAATTATATATTTGATATATTACATTATATTAACTAGTATTAGCTCACTTATGATTTATTTTCTCACTACTTTGTGCATAAGTGTATATGTTATATATATTTGTGTACATATGATTGTATCATGCTTGATGATACATCAAAGATGGGTGTATGAGACTTATACCAAGATTAGGATAAAGATTAGGGTTTTGTTTATATCTTAAGAATAACAAAAGAGAAAGACTTTGTCAAAGTTCTCAAGCTTTCATGAAGCTTGTGAAAACATTGACAAAGTCAACTCTTTTGTCATTCTTATGGATATTTAGTTAACCCAACCCTTAACCTCATGCTTTGGTTAATTATCTACATGAGTTAAGCATGATAGCTTAACTCACCCATGGTTACATTATTGAGAGGATAATAATTCATATGATATTATTATTCTTTCTTCATCTTCTTCTTCATCAAGCTCCACAAAAGCTTACTAGCTCCAATGGTGCTATGAGGAAAAATGTGAGAAAATCAATTCTAAAGTGAGCCCACCTCCTATTTCTTCATCCTCTACCACTTGCCATATAGTAGAGTGTGTTCTCTTCACAAAGTTCATGACCTAGTGAAGGAATAGCTTGAGTTAGTGTCTCCCCGACGTAGATCATCTTCGGCCTCGAAGTCATCGAAGCAAGCACGTTCGTTCTTCTTGTGGAGCTTCTCTAGAGTCCGGAGTTCACGATCGCAGCGAAGGGGACATCTACACGGAGCTATTGAAGTGAAGGACCGGATCTACAAAGGATGTAATCCCTCTCACTTAGTGTTAAACTGTTTAACATGTTAGTTTTCGCCTAAACCCTAGTTTAAAGATCCGGCTTCGGGTTGTTCAGCACGGCTAAAATTTTAATAGAGCATGGTTGATGCCTCGTAGACCCTTGTGCGCGTGCCTAGCAACCCTACAGTGGTATCAGAGCCAGGTTAGAGCTTTAGGCGAAGTCTGAGCGAAGTTTAAAGTCCGATCGAACCCGGCTACCCCGATGTCTACCCCTCTCTGGATAATTTTCAAAAAGTTGATTTTTTCTGAATTAAAAATACTCAGAAAAACAAGCAGGAAAAACTAAGAATTACTGTGACGTATGGTCTACTAAGTCCATTTTTTGACCGCGGAACCGCGGCCAAAACAAGAGTTTGGCGGCGGTTCCGCGGCCAAAATTTGAACTTAGTCCCTGAAATTTCATATATTTATTCTTAGGTCCTTTCTTGGCAATTGTTTCTGGGAATTTTTTAATTTCACTCAAGTGTTGAGTTTTCTAGGGTTGTATTGGGGACTCGTTGATTCGATCGGATAATTTAACTTTGTTTAGTTTTGTCCGGATAATTTTTAGAAACTGTTAAAATGTTCGAACGGATATCAATAACTCACTTTTTCCCCTGTCGGAAAATTTTCAAAAGTTGGATTTTTTCTCGTGTTTGAAACTTTCGTAAAGTCATGCAAGTAACGCGGTGGACCCTCTAGAAGACAACAAACCTTAACTCGATTATGTGACCGTCTTGAACTGCCTCTAAACCTTAGGGTTTGGGGCAGTACGGCGTGCCACATGTGAGGCGTTGGCTTGACCCTTCTACGGCTGGACCATCGGTACTGTGGCATGTGATGGATGTTTTTAAACTGATTTCAAGTGTTGAGATATATTGGGGAAATCTTGGGTGTTTGATTATTCGATCGGAAACTTTAACATTGTCTATTTATCTGGAATGTGATACAATATTTGGAATTCACAAGTAGTTATGAGATAACTAATCTGAATGTAATAAATCTAGCACTTTAGTCTCATTTAATCGGTTGCCACAGAATTTTGATGTGATCAAAAGTCCGTCGCAATCACGTAGCGTATGCGGATACTCACCGGGTAAACTTAATAGACAACCACGTCCTAAAGCCCCGACCAAGTGACTGTAGGAGAACCCCGTCGCCAAAAGCATCCGTTCGGGTGCTCGCGGCAGCGGTGTTCCGCCTTAGTGCACTTCGTCGACGGCATCCGGGGGTGAGGCCGTCTACTAAAGTTTGCGGCGAGCATTCGATCAGGATATCGGGAATCTTGTTGAATTGCCCGACTTGATATTGAAAAGAGTTTTTGATAATGAGACTAAAATGCGGGGTTTATAATTGTTAGGCATACGATGTCTAAGGAATTCATTTGGTTAGGCATGTGATGTCTAAGGAGGTTGCGAATTCCAACTGTTGTAGTTTTACACTTTCTTTTCTGTGACCGTAAGCGTAGTATGTAGTGTATCGCCGGCTTCGTTGCTATACATCAACGACAATCGGGATACGCATACTTGCTTACGTTGATGATATGAGATATTATGTGTTGTTGTGATATGTTATATTGGATCGTCACGTTTTGAATAGCCGGGGGTTTTATGTGAGATGAGAGTTTTTTCTTTTTCATTCATGTAAAATTCATTTGTATGTAATATTCTTTTATTGGGGCACTTCCGGGCTGAGGATGATGTCACCATTGTATATTATTTACTTTTCCGCATTAGGTAGACCCAAGGCGGGGAGCACAAGTAACCGGGTTCTAGGGTCCAGTGGGAGACCATCTCGAGGAGTCGAGACCGGGTCTCCTAACCCTAGAATTGGCAGTGTTGCTTGCCGCTCTCATAGCGGTCTACGGATGTGGGTTTGGCTATTCATCGCGACCGTGGAATCCGTGTTTTATACAGGCTCGTACTAAAACACGGACATCCTAGTATATCCAATATTTCATATATGTTCTTCTGCTGCAATGTTCTGTGATGAGATCATATTACTGCCTGAGACGAATGTTTATATTATATATATGAGATATATGTTATATTGCAGATTTCGTTTCAAAAAGAGATGCTTGTGAAGCATAATAAAATGGGACTTCATTAATGAGATTAATGAAACTAAAAGAAACCTAAAGATGTTGTAGAAACTTGTTTAAAACCTGGTAGCTCTAGTTCTTGCTTTGCATAGCGGTGTTCCTTGTAGAACATCCAGCACCTTATTCGATAAGGAAAGAGCCGAGATCCCTTCACCGGGAGTGACCTCTTTAGTGAAACTAGCAGATGCTACAAACTCGGTTTTTTTTTATTGCTTCTATAGTTCTTGCTTTGCATAGTGGTATATATGATATACCCTGCACCTTATTCGATGAGGAAAGGGCCGACGATCCCTTCACCGGGAGTGACCCCTTTAGCAAAACTAGAAAAGCCTAAAAAAACATTCCATTTAAAATCACTCGATTCTACAACGATATCAAGTTCATTACGCAAAGGGTTTTCTTAAAAACCCGTCGTAGCCCTCCGTCATTTCAGATAAGTACTTCATAGTATTCGTGCTGCGTTTGTTGACCTTGTCAAGGCGTAGTATGCGGTAGCTATTTATGCTTATCTGCATAAGCATATGATGCGATTGGATTAGGGTAGTCGTGCGACTTTTTTGACCTTGTCAAGGGTCGTGCGGGTGGGTTTAATTCAATCAGGAAATGACGGGTTGAACTTGACTTGCGGTCTATGGTTTGTTGACCTTGTCAAGGTCATAGATCGCTTGGGGCAAAATATTATCGGGAATTTCAAGTGTTGAAATTTGCAATTAGATTGCATACCTTCTATGAGATAGTTGGATCCCGATACCCGCTGCGAATAAGAGTTACTCCTGGGAGAGTTTTACACATTACAATTAGCCGATCAAGTATGTGTCTAGAAAGGTGTTAACGGGGTTATGCCTCTGGAAAAACGAAGTTTACTTTAATTAGGTCCGTGCGAAAGCACGGGGGACCTCCCTCAAAGTACCGACACTGGCCTGGCTGAAAGATTGGCAAACTTGTAGCGTGTAATTAATCCCGGCTAGTCTTTCCTTTTAGGGTTTGAAGGAAGATTTGATTAAAACAGTGGGAGACATCCTGATTAGATATATTAGATAACCAATCTAATCTTGCAAGAGCATACGCTGAGTGTTTTCTTCTCTCTCTCTCCAGGTAGCGACCATATCACGCCTTAATCAAGATAATAATACGGATTAATTGACCGAACCCGCTTGTTATACTGAGCTGGGGAACGTTGGTCCCGCTCCAACTTATAATTTTTATAAGACAAAGCAGGAAATTGGGGAATACCAGATTTCCCGTGCCGCCCAAACGAAGAAAGTGCATGCTAATGCATCTTCTTCGGGTGTGTTCATTACAGAGAACTGTTTCTCAGTATCCTTTACGTCCTGGGTATGAGATACCGGATCAGGATCCCGCATATGTAATCTGTTACATGGGCTACAGAAAGGTAGAGAACTGAGAACGGGTGATAAGTTTCTTGAGACAGAAAACGGTGCAAGTGTTGCAGCCAAGTCTGTTGGTCACTATCACCCTGTATTACCAGAATACATTGATTCTGAACGAATGCTATTAGATACCGAACCTGATATACAACATCATATCAATCTCTTTATTAGTAAAGAAAGGATATAATTTTGTATTGTTGGATAATGTTTTGAACATTTTCTATATCAAGAGTTGATCGGTTCAGGCACGTTATCTAAAAGCATTGACATTCTAAATCAAACTACAGTTCTTAGTATACAGAACACACACGAGAGGAAGAGTTCAGAAATGAACGAATCCTTCTTGAGGCATTGTAGACTAGGTCATATCAATGCGACCCTACTAGCTAAGTTACATTTAGATGCATATTTAAATCTGTTTGAATTTACAACTTGTGAAACCTGCCGGTCATGTCACAAAGATAAGATGACCATAGCTTTGTTTATTGGAAACAGAGAAAGAGTTATTGAACTCTTGGGATTGATACATGCTGATGTATGAAAGTCCCATGTCTACACATGCCAAGACCGGTTCTTTGTACTTCATTACATTCTCTGATAATCTCTCAAGATTCAGACACATGTTCCTGTTGAAACACAAGTCCGAACCTTTTGAGATATTCACAGAATGTAAGTTAGAAGTAGAGAACCAAAATACGGGTATAAGTATTATGTCCTTTGATGAGATCAAGGAGGAGAATACTTGAGCACGGAATTCCTGGACTATTCTAAAGGAGAATGAGATTCTCTCTCAGCATTACTCCTCCGTATACACCACAGCACGTCGGTGTATCGGGGCGGAGCAATAGCACCCTATGTGATATGGTGCGCTCTATGATGAGTACTAATGAGTTTCCTATTTCCTTTTGGGACATATGCACTTGAGAAGCTGCATACCTATTGAATAGGGTTCAAATCAAATCAGTTGCCTACCACTTCATATGTGATATGGAAAGGGAAGAGCCCATATCTTAAGTTTGTTAAGATTTGGGGTTGTCCGGACTATGTCTAAAAGCAAAATCCGGACAAGCTCGAGGCAAGGTCTGTTATGTAGAACTGGAAAGGTTCCAGCTATACAAACTGCAGCTGATGATTTGGTAGAACCAAAGGATTCAATAGTTTGCAACGACCCTCAGCCTCTCCGCCGATCTAGTAGGGTTCCTCACCCACCTGAGAGATACTTCGGTTTCTCTATGACAATGGGTGCGAGGATTGCATCATGAGATGATGACCCAACTAGTTTCGAGCAGGCTATCAGGAGTGGGACTCTGTAAGAATGGCTGGATGCTTATCGATCTAAGATGGAATCCTTATACACCAACAAAGTATGGACTTTGGTTGCTCTATCTGAAGGGTTAAATCCCCATCAGGAGCAAGTATATCTTGAGAAGATTACTACGTGTACATGGAAAAGTTGAGACTTTCAAAGCTATGCTTAAGTCCATCCAGATCCTACTTGCCGCGGCTACATACCATGACTACGATATCTGGCGATTGGGTGTCATGACTGCTTTTCAAAATGATGTTTTAGAAAAGAGCGTCTATAAGTATACAGCCAAAGGGCTTCGTAGACAGTGGGAGCAGCGGAAACGTGTGCAAGATGTTTTATATGATAAAACAGGCATCGCGGAGTTGGAACATCTGTTTTGATGTGGTAGTCAAAGAGTTTGACTTCATCAAAATGGTAGATGAACCTTGTATATACAAAAAGGTAGTAGGGAGTATAGTGGTGATCCTCGTAGAGTACGTGGATGATATACTCTTGATAGGGAAGGAGTTTCATATGCTACGCTCGGTCAATCTCCGCTTATCACAAGGATTCTCCATATAGGATCAAAGTGATACCTCCTAAATCCTGGGTTTTTGGATCTATGAGATAGATCTAATTGGATGTTAGGATTCTTACTAGTTGTAGTGAGATGGTATCAATTGATCTTGGGGAGAATCACTGGAAAGGTTCCAGGGTGATAAGAACGACTGAATGTCAGTCGCGGGCATTGTCTTTACCCTCAGCGGAGGGACGGTATGTTGGAAGAGTTCCAAGCTAGATACCGTGACATACTAGACGATTAAAGGCAAGATACATCGTTACCAAGGATGCTACCAAAGAGACAGTCTGGATAAATATAAGTTCATGAGATGAACTTCGTTCCTACCATTGTGTGACAATGAAGGTGTGGCTTATGCCAAGGAACCCCCGTCCCATCAGAAATCCAGGTATAATTCTTAGGCAGTATCACCTGATCATAGAGATGGTTGATCTCCAGGGAGATCGAGGTTAGGAGAGTAGACACAGAGGACAACAGCGCGGATCCACTCACGAAGGCCTTTTTCCCAGTAGAGACTTTTATGGGATGGTTGAGTATGAGATACTTCAACCGCAGCTAATTGTAGGGTATGTGATACCACAACAGATGGCCCTAGTGCAAGTGGGAGATTGTTAGTTATATGTATGCCCTAGAGGCCATTACTGTACATACGATGTATATTGTAATGGATGCTTGGACATATATAGGGAGGACTTTCTTGCTCGATATGATAGTATGTTATCTGGTTGTACTTTATCTTAACATGTACTCTGATTGTCTCTATATTACATGTTGATAAAGCCCTTAGGATATGTACTCGACTACTGGGACTATGATGAGATCATACTAGTGGGGCCACGGTAGTCGACGAGTACATCCTATAACTGTTCCTAATCAAGGGTGTATCGAGACAGGGCATCGATACACCAGAGTAGACCAGCGTAAAAGCATCTTGACCCATATGATGGGCGATGGATGATCCCATATCCATCGGTGTTTGACATCAAGGATGGTGTACGGGTGCTCAGTAGAGACTGGGTACACTGGACGGACTCGCCGAGAACTCCCAAATGGTATTATACCTCACGTCAGATGGCAGTTCTCCGGTGACACTGGTACAAAGTAGTCTGTTGAACCGAGATCGTCATAGAGTCTTGTGTGATTCCCATTGTGCTTTGATTTCCATCATACCACGTCCAAGAGGGCGTGCAAAAAGGTGGCTTTTGGGTACAGTCCCGAATCACATGGAGGCAATGAGCGATAGGAGGGGATTCGTCTCTCCCGGTATAGGGAGTTGATGTTGTGCTGTGTTCGATTGGCTATAACCGGAAATCCCTGGCCATGGTTGCTGAGATTTACTGCTAAGTGTTACCAGTAGCTTCTCGAACTGTTATAGACCTCATATCGACACGACTTATCGAGCTACTGGGGTCTGACGTTTACCACCCCTAGGCGAGATATGCGACATATCAGACGAACAGACCGGACTGTGCGGTAGTGTTACTGATTGGATTCACAGGAGTACTAGCGGGCTTGCTTGTTGATCTTCTGATTGCTCAATACCCGGGTGGTCGTTACGTTTAGTAGACCGCTTGCGGCTTGTGGGTGTTTGATATGATCATCACCTACTGCCGGCGTATTGACGAGTCTTTAGAGTCCTACACAGAGGTTTCCTGGCTCAAGCGAAACAGAGTAGGAGCACATATGTGATATGTGCGGGACCGAGATTAATACGATATGAGATACCGTATTCTATTCTCGCGATATGTGACATTGATCGGTTGTATGCGATATAGCCGGGTTATCGGATCAAGTGTTGATTCGATAAGTTGTTATACATGATATTAGTCGGTTATTGCCGGATTATTAAATCAAGAGTTGATTTAATAATTTAATGTATAATTATATATTTGATATATTACATTACATTAACTAGTATTAGCTCACTTATGATTTATTTTCTCACTACTTTGTGCATAAGTGTATATGTGATATATATTTGTGTACATATGATTGTATCATGCTTGATGATACATCAAAGATGGGTGTATGAGACTTATACCAAGATTAGGATAAAGATTAGGGTTTTGTTTATATCTTAAGAATAACAAAAGAGAAAGACTTTGTCAAAGTTCTCAAGCTTTCATGAAGCTTGTGGAAATATTGACAAAGTCAACTCTTTTGTCATTCTTATGGATATTTAGTTAACCCAACCCTTAACCTCATGGTTTGGTTAATTATCTACATGAGTTAAGCATGATAGCTTAACTCACCCATGGTTACATTATTGAGAGGATAATAATTCATATGATATTATTATTCTTTCTTCATCTTCTTCTTCATCAAGCTCCACAAAAGCTTACTAGCTCCAATGGTGCTATGAGGAAAAATGTGAGAAAATCAATTCTAAATTGAGCCCACCTCCTACTTCTTCATCCTCTACCACTTTCCATGTAGTAGAGTGTGTTCTCTTCACAAAGTTCATGACCTAGTGAAGGAATAGCTTGAGTTAGTGTCTCCCCGACGTAGATCATCTTCGGCCTCGAAGTCATCGAAGCAAGCACGTTCGTTCTTCTTGTGGAGCTTCTCTAGAGTCCGGAGTTCACGATCGCAGCGAAGGGGACATCTACACGGAGCTATTGAAGTGAAGGACCGGATCTACAAAGGTTGTAATCCCTCTCACTTAGTGTTAAACTGTTTAACATGTTAGTTTTCGCCTAAACCCTAGTTTAAAGATCCGGCTTCGGGTTGTTCGGCACGGCTAAAATTTTAATCGGGCATGATTGATGCCTCGTAGACCCTTTTGCGCGCGCCTAGCAACCCTACAGTTACAACATCTGGAGTTCTAACCCAGAGAGCATGTGTTCCTGAAGATCTCTCCGAACAGAGGAGTGATACGTTTCGGCAAGAGGGATAAATTCAGTCCAAGGTACATCGAGACGTTCGATATACTCGAACGAGTTGGAGAAGTGGCATACCGTTTGGAACTACTACCCTCATTGGAAGAAGTGTACAACATGTTCCACATATCACAGCTACTACGATATATGAGCAACCCCAGTCACATTCTTGATCATTCAGAGCTCACAGTACATACCGATCTGACTTGCGAGCAGCAACCAGTTGAGATCCTGGGCCGAAAGGTGAGGACAATGCGGAACAAGGAAGTGAACTTGGTCCGGGTAATGTGGAGGAAAGATTCGCCTAGAGAATCGACTTGGGAAAGAGAAGACAATATACGTGCATGATACCCTCTTCATTTTGAAAATTAGTCTCTATGTAAATTTCGAGGTCAAAAATTTTATAAGGAGGGTAGAATGTAACGACTCTGAAATCCTTATACAATTTTTTTCTCGAATGTATAGAAAGGGTATTTCAGCCTGCGTAGGAGCTATAAGTTATTTTTGTTCAATAAAAGCAAGAAACAACTTGTAACTCACTGGTTAAGCCTCTACATTGCTGTGATATAGCCTGTGTGTTCGAATGCCATCAGTCCCATTTATTTTTAATATTTTTCTTTTTAACTTTTCGGAAGCTCAAGAGTTGCACGTGCAATACACAGAGAATAGAAAAGTTTCAGAAAAATCAAACGGGATAAATGAGGAGTAAACACAGAATTAAACATCTGGCATGAATCTCGAAGCAAGGTGCCAAGATCCGACCGCCCGTTTCCTCCCTTTGCCCGCCGTCGACGGTTGGATCGTCTCCAATTTGCTCCGTGCTTTACACACATACCTCTTCAGCTCCCCTCTACTCTCCTGCACTGTTTGATTTTCCTACAATCAAACAGAGAATCTTCAAATCCCTACTTAACACCATTTTAATTTTATTTATTCAAAATTTTAATTCTCATACCCTAAATTCTTCACTATAAACACCACCCCATGCCCTAGCTCTCCCCCATTCTGAAATTTCTATCAAAATTCTTTCAAAACTCAATAAGTACCAAGTGGAGTTAAGCAACCAAGTGGAGTAGCAAACTAAATCTCGACGACCGGAGCTTTCCTGACGCTACCGCGATGCCAATAAGACCCCCTCTCTCTTCCTTACCCTTTTTCTAGCACTACACAACTAGTAAGTCCCTTCATCTCTCTTTCTTTTCACTTCAACCTAATTTTTAAAATATATCAACAAAATCGGAGTTAACATGTAATCTATTCCTTTAAACCAAGTTTTGTCACCCTTGCCATGTTAATAGTTCATTCATGTTAGTGATATATGCCCTGGAGGCCATTATTGTATAGTACTGGATTGTATATTTCATTTTGGAAGCTTGAGATAAATACAGATATATAACAGTCTTGCTCAACATGATAGTATGCTATCTGGGATGAGTCTATCTTAACATGTATATATGTTTCTTTTAACATATCGCTAATACATGTTGATAGAGTCCTTAGGATCTTTGCTTGACTACCAGCGTTGTGATGGCAGTCACACTAGTGGGGGCTGGGTAGTCTATAAGCACATCCTTAAACGTGTCCCTAGTCGTAGGATTATCGAAACTGGGCATCGATACTCCAGAGTAGACTAGTGTATACACTTCTTATCCCCGTCATGGGAGGTGGCCTATCCCGCAGACATTGGTATACGGCACCAAAGATAGTATACAAGTGCTCATTGGGTGATGAGTTACACTGGACGGATTCACTGGGAACTGCTGGTTGGTATTATACCTATCGTCAGTTAGCAGTTCCCCGGTGACATGAGTACATGTTAGTCCGTTGACTTGACATCACTATTTCTCTTGAGTGTGTTCCCACTGTACTTAGAGTACTACCCTACCACGACTCAAATAAGTCGTGCAAACATGTAGTAGTTGGGTGCAGTCCCGAAGAACTTAGATGCAGTAGAGGATAGAAAGGATTCGTCTTTCCCGGTATTGGGAGTTGATATCGCACTGTGTACGGTTGGCCGGTACTATAGATCTCTGGGCAGGTCAAGTAAGATTTACAGGTAGGTACACCAGTAGTTACTCAGGCTGTATTGGGCTCCACACCGACACGTCTTATTGCGCTATTAGGGGTCTGACGTTTACCACCCCTAGGCCCAATATGCGATACTCTTAGACGAATAGACCGAACTGTATAGAGAAGTCACCTATAGGCTCAGTAGGGTTTTCAGACGAGTTATCGTGTCGATCTTCCCTTCGACGGATACCTGGGTAGCCGTTACGTACAGCTAGTGCCACTGACGTGCTTGTGGTTAAACCCACAGCCAGCGTATTGTCAAGTCTTTAGAGTCTCACATAGAGGGTTTCTCGGTTCAGGCGAAACGGTGTAGTTTGTTTATGGTTTTACGCAGGGGTGTTCGATTGAACACTTGTATTTATACACGTGCCTTAATCGGACGGTTTAGTAGTACTAGCAGCTTTGAAAGACAGCCAGTTTTGATGCTAGTATTATATTGCTCTCTTTTGGGTATTTGTATTTTAACACGAATACGGTATTTATACGAATACGTGTATTTGTATAAATACGGGTATTTGTGCTTTGATACAAATATATGTATTTCTTTCTAAATATGAATACGCGTATTTTGTATTTTCGTTACAAATACGGTATTCGTATTTTGGTAAACATATGGTATACGTATTTATACGGGTATGGGTATATTTGTTTATATACTAACATTTATATTTATAAGTGTTTGTATATGTGTACCTAGTGAGGTGACTACACTCTCTCACTCACCTCTCCATCATTTAATGAAGAGTGTGTGGACTTGTAACTCACCCTAGTGAGTCACTTTCCCAGTCACTCTTTTGTTTGAGAGATGTAGAGATAAGTATGGAGAGTGAGAGATATTTTGTGAGACGTGGTTGATATTTTCATCAAGTAAGAAATTTCTTGAGTTGCCACCTCTTCTTCATCTTCCTCATTTTTATCTCTTGAGTTCTTGAGAATTAAAAGAGAGTATCTTGTTCACAAACTATACCACACTAATCATCTTGTCCTAGCAAGACTTGATCTTTAATTGTTTCGGACGAAACTATCGCTTAAATCGACATCCTCGGATGGATCGTCTTTGACGCGGAAGATCGTCTTCGAGAGCTCGTTCCATCAACCCAAGAAGCTTGAAGAGTCAATGGATCGTCTACAAAAGTTGTAATTAATTGCAACCAAGTAGCTAAAACTCCTAGTTAGGGTTTGTTTAGTTTAGTGTTTGGGCTTGTATCCTGAGATTTTAGTGTATTGTGCTCAAGATTTTAAAGTTTTTGATTTCGCATAGCCGTAGTTGTCATGGCAAGGAGCACATATACACTTACACTGGTATCAGATCCTACCCAAACACTTAACTAATGATTTAGACGAATTCTAGAGTTTCGAAACCGAAATAACTCCGTATCGGTAAAACCTAAATCCAAGTTACTATCAAATTTTTCAGAGCCTCTAAAAAAATTTTAAATAATTACAGGGTGCTCTTTATGATGTAACTAGAATACCAGAGAAGAACAAGACCATAATTCAAAAATTGAACCGCTGGATTTTCTCAAAATCCCATTTCTGGCGGTTTTACTGTAGCATCTGGTCTCGTTCTTCTTGTGATGTTTTGTACTCTTGGATTTAGGATTTATGGTATTGTTTGATTTTGCTCAGAATTCATCTAGTGCTATTTTTGTGCTTGGGTAATACGGAGTATTTCTAAGTCAAAATTTTAACATCGTTTATTCTCTTTAAGTTCGTATATGCGTTTCTAAACGTCGACTAATTGTTATACGTCGATTAGTAGGGGTTGTGTAACGGTCCTAATATTACCATACCTTCGTATTTTCTTTCTTTAGTAAAATATTGTATTTATTTATTCTTAGTATTTTTCCATATATTTTGTTTTCTATTAAATATATTATTTTATTATTCTATCTATTTTTCCCAAACTCATTTCTTTAAACTAAATCTTAACCTATTTCAAATTAAACGCAAAACCTGATCCAGCCCATAACCCAAATCCAATCTCATTTTCATTTTCTTTTATAAAACTATGAGCCCAAAAGCCCACTTTCTTTTTAAGTAACAAGATATATTTAATTCTTATTAAATATATGTAAGAACAACCTTGTAGCTCATTGGTTAAGTCCTTACATTATTAGTCCATAGGTTACATGTTCAAATCATCATTCTTGCAATTATTTTTTTAATCAATTTTTATCCTTCACATAATCTACAAATAAGACCTTTCATTTCATCTTCTTTTTAACTCCCTAAATATTAGAATGGTTATGAGCTATAATTTATTAGAATTATAGTAGCCATAAAAAAATTTTATATGCCATTCTTCTTTCTTTTCTTCATCTCACATTTCTATTATTTGCTATCTCTCTCTTCATCTCACCTTAGACATTTTCTTTTGATCAATTCTAAAAATAAAATAAAATCTCTTTTCCATTGAGCTTGGAGAAGCACCGGTTCCATCAAGTTTCAAACACCCGGTTGAAGATTTTATCTAAACGGTGAGCCGGTTGTTATACCGACTCACACAACCTGTAAGTCCCTTCTCTCTCCCTCCCTCCATCTCTTTATTCTCCTCTTGTCATACCTCATGAACCCCTTATTCTTTTCATATCGTAATCCATAAGAGAAGATAAATATAAACATATACATATATATAAGTCTAGATATACAAGGTTCTATATGGTTTAATAATACCTTATAGGCTCTTGTTCAAATTAAAGTGTTTTCAATTCTTTGTTCATGACTATGAATGTTTATTACGAGTTGTTAGAACATAAATTTCATGCCACGATATATTTATAATGTCTCATGAAATCGGTTTTGCTTATTAAAAGAAAAATAAAAGTTTACATAAAAATACTAGTTAATCTTTTAGCCGATTTTAGTATACATATCAATAGCTTTACCTTTAAAATAATTTTTACAAATTAATTTTTACTTCAGGAAATTTCAAAAAATTTATCTTTGATAGAATATATTTTTTTGTACACGCTGTAAAAATTTTAGATCGAATCAATTAACGGTTTAGGAATTATATCGTTTTTATTCACTGTTCGTAAAAACAGAAAACTGTATTTATTGGTCAACTTCTTAGACACATAATTTGGTCTAACGATATCTAAATTGAGCAAATTCAGGTGTTTTGGATATGTACATCGAATGATCTATATTTTCTTACTTTTATGTTTTTACTGAAAACCGACGTAAAATATAAAAAACCGCATCACAATATTAAGTGACGGATCTGGACAGAATCTGTCCTGATTCGCACACTGTTTTTAAATAGTACATAACTCGAACTCCCGATATCCTTTCGTAACAAACTTTAGATGTGTAGATGGATAATTGATAGAACTATAATTTTCTGTATATTATATTACTTAGAAACGCATGAAACAACTTGATATAGGCTTTGCAATATAACATATAGTTACTGTCCAGAAATCTGAATTTCTGTTTTAAACGCTGATGTTAAAACGATCATAACTAGAGCTTCAGAAATCCAAATCGCGCGAATCTTAGTATTTTGGATAAGTACATCGAAAGACTTACAATTTTATAATAATTTTTGTAACCTGAAACCCGATACAAATTAACTCAAACTGCGTTTTAAAAATATGTGACGGTGCTGAATAGATTCTGATCTGTTTTGCGCGACGATACGAAGACATGTATATCTCCCAAACCGATAGTCGTATTTAGGCGATACTGGAACTCACGTATGCATAACACTTAAGGCTATGTTTTCTTTTATATTCTGATTTCAAATGACTTGATTAACTAGTCGGACATATCACATATTTACAACATTGTTTTGGACGTTACTAGTATACTTATCTCATATAATGTTCTGCGATTGTTTATTTATTTTTATCTATATGACTTGTGATTAAACCATTATATGCTATAATTTACTTGATCTTGACACGACTCAATTATGTACACTTGAACCCAGTATGTACACTTGAACCAACTTGACTCGAACCATGAATACAATTGGCATGACTTGCACTTGACATGACTACATGAACTCAATCATGAAAACTTGATATCATACATCACCTTTTGTATTCATGGATTCGATCAAGACTCATAACATTAATGATACACTTATATACACGGGATGTTGGGGTAGTTTGAGTATGAATCCAACGGAATCTCATGAGTCCCATTAATACAAATCATGTTGCTGTGGTACTGGGCTGAAACGGTACAAATCATATTGTTGTGGTACCGAGCTAAAACGGTATAAATCATATTGCTGTGGTACCGGGCTGAAAAGGTATAAATCACGAATTCACAAATGAGGGCCCGTGTTTCCAAGCCCCTGGATGATAACCTGTTGGATTTAGAAAACTTCAATAATAATTGAAGTCTCGATATTTTGGGCCTGTGATTCCTTACCCCTGGATGATAGCCTTGGGTTCGAGAATACTCTTAAGATTGGTTAACATTCACACTTGAACTCACGTTAGTTAATTTTACCCTTTTAGAGACCTTTTAGGACACTTACATTCACTTCATGTTTACTATATCTACACTCCACGACCATACTATACTTGTTTGCTATGCTCATATTATATTGCCATACTTATATAGTTGTCATTAACATTACCATGTTATACTTTTTCATGTTTTATTTCCAATCATACTATATCACATGTCACCTTGCATATTCATTTATATACATTCACATCCCATCTTTTTTGGGGACTTACCAAGCGCAAGTTCGCTGACGGGCATTCCACCCATTTCTTTGTTTCCTTGGAATGTTCGTCAGATGATCTAGAGATTGAGGAGATCGAGCCGAGTCAGGAGAATTACTTTAAGCTTGCTGAGCATACCGACTACTAGTTCTTTTTTCAACTTTTATTTCCAGTATGCCACTTGTTTAGACACTTTCTTTTATGTATCTTTGTTTCCAGACTTCATGTATTCAGTTTGAAACCTGTGAAAGTTGTGAATGTAAATATATAAAGTTGGATTTTCATTATCATGTCTTTTCTTATCATTTTATATTGCTTATATACGCTTAGCGTATTTGTTTCGGAAAATGACCTTCTCAGAATAAATACGTCGTGGGCTTGTCACACGCCGTTGCCGCTTTTTAAGGAAGCGGGGCGTGACAGGTTTTGTTGGCGGCCTATGCAGGTCTGTTCTGCATGAACATCGTAAGCAATATAATACAAGAATTATGAAATCCAATTATTACATACGGCTTCTCTTTTGAATCATTCCATATTCCTTGTATTTATCTTGAACTCAACCTTCGGCTTCCTTGAAATCTATCTCTCGACTTTTGAATCCTTAACTCTTTTTCACCCTTTTCTACTTATATCTCGTAGGCCAATTAGCACAATTGGTTAGAGCATCGATCGACGGAGCTCAAAGACGACATCATCCTTAACTTTCTAGTACCTTATTGTAACATCTTTCTTGAGTAATTTCGAGCACGAAACTATTTTTAAGTAGGGTAGAATATAACGACCCTAATATTACTATACCTTCGTGTTTTATTTCTTTAGCAAAATATTGTATTTATTTATTCTTAGTATTTTTTCATATATTTTGTTTTCTATTAAATATATTATTTTATTATTCCATCTAATTTTCCCAAACCCATTTCTTTAAACTAAATCTTAACCAATTTCAAATTAAACGCAAAACCTGACCCAGCCCATAACCCAAATCCAATCTCATTTTCATTTTCTTTTATAAAACTATGAGCCCAAAAGCCCACTTTCTTTTTAAGTAACAACATATATTTAATTCTTATTAAATATATGCATGAACAACCATGTAGCTCATTGGTTAAGTCCTTGAATTATTATTTCATAGGTCATATGTTCAAATCCTTATTCTTTTTTTATCAATTTTTCCTCATTCTTGCAATTATTTTTTTTTATCAATTTTTATCCTTCGCATAATCTACAAATGAGACTTTTCATTTCATCTTCTCTTTAACTCCGAAAATAATTAGAATGTTTATGAGCTATAATTTATTAGAATTATGGTGGCCATAATTTTTTTTATATGTCACTTTTCTTTCTTTTTTTCATTTCACATTTCTATTATTTCATCTCTCTCTTCATATCTTCTTCATCCTACCTTAGATATTTCCTTTTGATCAATTCTAAAAATAAAATAAAATCTCTTTTCCTTTGAGCCTTGAGAAGCACCGGTTCCATCAAGTTTCAAACATTTGGTTGAAGATTTTATCTAAACGGTGAGCCTGTTGTTATACCGACTCACACAACCTGTAAGTCCCTTCTCTCCACCTCCCTCCATCTCTTTATTCTCCTCTTGTCATATCTCGTGAACCCCCTATTCTTTTCATATCTTAATCCGTAAGAGAAGATAAATATAAACATGTACATATATATAAGTTTAGATATATATGGTTTTATATGGTTTAATAATACCTTATTGCCTCTTATTCAAATTAAAGTGTTTTCAATTCTTTGTCAATGACTATGAATGTTTATTACGAGTTGTGAGAACATAAATTTTATGTCATTATATATCTATAATGTCTCATGAAATCGGTTTGCTTATTAAAAGAAAAATAGAAGCTTGCATAAAAAAAACTAGTTAATCTTTTGCCGATTTTTGTATACATATCAATTCCTTTACCTTTAAAATAATTTTTACAAATTAATTTTTACTTCAGGAAATTTCAGAAAATTTATCTTTGATAGAATATATTTTTGTGTACAGGCTGTAAAAATTTTAGATCGAATCACTTAACGGTTTAGGAATTATATCATTTTTATTCACTGTTCGTAAAAACAGAAAACTGTATTTATTTGTCAACTTCTTAGACACATAATTTGGTCTACCGATATCCAAATTGAGCAAACTCAGGTGTTTTGGATATCTATATCGAATGATATAGATTTTCTTTCTTTATATTTTTTCTGAAAACCGACGTAAAATATAAAAAAACTGTGTCACAATATTAAGTGACGGATCTGGACAGAATCTGTCCTGATTCGCACACTGTTTTTAAATAGTACATAACTTGAACTCCCGATATCCGTTCGTGAAAATCTTTTGATGTGTAGATGGATAATTGATATAACTATAATTTTCTGTATATTATATTACTTAGAAACGCATGAAACAACTCGATATAGGCTTTGCAATATAACATATAGTTACTGTCCAGAAATCTGAATTTCTATTTTTAACGCTGATATTAAAACGATCATAACTAGAGCTTCAAAAATCCAAATCGCGCGAATCTTAGTGTTTTGGATAATTACATAGAAAGAGCTATAATTTTATAATAATTTTTGTAACTTAAAACCCGATAAAAATTAACTCAAACTGCGTTTTAAAAATGTGTGAAGGTGCTGAACAGATTCTGATCTGTTTTGCGTGACGATACGAAAACATGTATATCTTCCAAACCGATAGTCGTATTTAGGCGAGACTGGAACTCACGTGTGCATAACACTTAAGTCTATGTTTTCTTTTATATTCTGATTTCAAATGACTTGATTAACTAGTCGAACATATCACATATTGACATCATTATTTTGGACGTTACTTGTATACCTATCTCATATCATATTCTGTGATTATTTATTTATTTTTATCTGTATGACTTGTGATTAAACCATTATATGCTAGAATTTACTTGATCTTGACACGACTCAATCATGAATACTTGAACCCAGTATGTACACTTGAACCAACTTGACTCGAACTATGAATACAATTGGCATGACTTGCACTTGACATGACTACATGAACTCAATCATGAAAATTTGATATCATACATCACCTTTTGTATTCATGAATTCGATCAAGACTTATAACATTAATAATAGACTTATATACATGGGGTGTTGGGATAGTTTGAGTATGAATCCAACGGAATCTCATGAGTCTCATTAATACAAATTATGTTGCTGTGGTACCGGGCTGAATCGGTACAAATCATGTTGCTGTGGTACCGGACTGAAACGGTATAAATCATGTTGCTGTGGTACCGGGCTGAAATAGTACAAATCACGAATTCACGGATGAGGGCCCGTTTTTCCAACCCCCTGGATGATAGCATGTTAGGCTTGGAATACTTCAATAACAATTGAAGTCCCAATATTTTGGGCCCTTGATTCCTTACCCTTGGACGATAGCCTTGGGTTCGAGAATACTCTTGAGATTGGGTGACATTCACACTTGAACCCACGTTAGTTAATTTTACCCTTTTAGAGACCTTTTAGAGACCTTTTAGGACATTTACATTCACTTCATATTTACTATACCTACACTCCACGACCATGCTATACTTCCAGATTGCGGTTATTCAATCACGACATTCACATTTGCGGTTTGTGGATATAAAGTATTGGATCGTCGTGATTGAATAACCGGGGGATGTGAGAAGAGTGTTCTTTTATTTCATTCATGTAATTATAATTTGATGTAATATTCTTTTGCCGGGCACATCCGGATTGAGGTTGTAGCCACCGTTGTATTATTTCATTTACTTTTTCTTGCACCTAAAATTGACCCAAAGTGGGGTGTACAAACTACCGGGTTCTTGAAGTGCCGAGTGGCCTACCCATTTCATTGAGGGAGGTTGCTTCACTTCGAGAATTTGGCGGGTACTTTTCGGCACTCATAGGGGTTTAGGGTGAGGGTTTGGCTATTCATTATGACGTGGAATCCGTTTTTCATTAGAGGCTAAAACAAAACACGGAAATCTTAGTATATCCAATATATTCATCTGTGTTGCTTGTATTGTGATCTATGATCCGGAATGGCTATTATTGCGTGAGACGAATGGCTATATATATATATAATAAACATTGCTTATGTTTTGCACCCGCGCTAGCCCTGCCCCCTGTCACACCCCGCTTCCCAGTGTACGGCGAAGGAGACGCGACGAGGTCCGCTACGTATATACTCAGAAGTACATACGCTAAGCGTATCTAAGCAATATAAGATAAATACACAAGAGACAAGAAATAAAAAAAACAGCAACTTTTATTTATTAACATTCTTTGTACAATACATGAAAGGAAATACAACTGAAATAAAAAGATGCCTAAACGGTGGCATAACAGAAAATGAAAAGTACAGAGAGGAAAAGTGTACAATGAACTAAAGTGCAGGGTCTTCGGCAAACTGCTCCAAGTCTTCTGCAGATGGCTCGATCTCTGCCGGGTCCGAATCACCTGACGACATTCAAAGAAGAAAGAAATAGAATGTCGTCAGCGAACAGGTCGCTCGGTAAGTCCCAAAGATAAGGGAGACATAGAATAGACAGAGAGTAAGAGGGATAGAGAAAGTAGCTTTTACAGTTGCATTATATTGTTATATTGTTGTAGTATTGTGTTAACGTTGTTGTTTGTAGCTTGGTACAGAAGGATGCCAGTGTATACGAGAGGAGTCTCACTTGCCCCGGAGACTAAGGTATCAGGAACTCAAGGAACCGTTTATGCCATGGTACAACAGCAATTGGATTCATGTTAGGTGTCTTAATCTTACCGTCTCGTGCCACTTTTAACACCTTCCGTACCAATCTACCCCTTAAACCCCGCGATGTCTCATTTGTATTGTTATCTTGTAAATTGTATTGATTGTAAGATTGATTGACTGACTGACCGAAACCATGATATCAGCAAACGGTTGTAACCGTAGAGTCATGTAAATGGAATACTGAGAATCATGTAAAAGGAATATATATCCATTGTTCGGTTCAGTCAAATTATATAAATTGATAATTGTATTCATGGATTCATGTGTTCATTTTGAATTGGAAACTTGTAGATTAGATTGACTTAAATCATATTCAAGTCAGATTAATCAGACTCAAACCCGAGTCAGACAATCAGGGATGTGAATCGAAGTCTTATAATTGCTAGGGTCCTTAGGGTAATTTATAAAACATGAGGGGGTTTTATGTAAAAATACTTTTATATACTTTTCAAAATACACCTCAAGTATTTATTATTCGTCTTTAGAGTTGTGGATTTTATGTTGTGACATTTCTAGTGAAAATATCCTAGTTTCATAATGGTATTTATCTGTAATATTGATTTATTTGAAGTTCATGGTATTTTAGTGTAAAATTTATTCTTGTGATTTTTAGAAAAAGGTGGAAAATTTATATTATAATAAAATAGATATTTAAATGATAAATTTACATATGTTTATACAAAAATAATTTTAATAAATATTTTATATTCCAAAATTCTCATTTTCTTAAGATATCGTATTTTAAACCTTTCGAGACCGAATGCTCCTTGCGGAGGTCTGAATCTCGCACTACTAGCCCGAGGGTGCGCGATAAACCGCACGATCCCGAACGGGTTCCCCAAAGATGGGTTGTAGCGGCGCTTTGCAAAGATTGTAAAATACTAATCCTTTAGAAAACGGTTTTATAAAGTAAAAGGTATTTATTTGCAAAGTGTAATTTTCCATATTTTAGATTCTAGGGTTTCCTAAGTCAATTAGCCTATTTATAAATGGTCTAAACGACAAGTCATTAGAAGGCTCAAATCGCTTCTTCACCGCCAATTGTGGCCAGGTAAGTACAAGTGAGGAAGGAGGGATCCGCTCACGAATCGTGAGACGGGCCTTTTAAAGTTACCTTTGCTCACTTGCCTAGCCTAGACATCACAAAGTCAGGTTTAGATAAACGATCGATGTCCACAACTTATCGTATTTCCTAATGAGAGGTATTTGTTTAAAAGCGTATCAAATCTAAAACTTTTAAGAATGGTTTTATTAAGAATATGGTATTTAAATGAAAGTTTTGTTTTATCGTATTCTAAGTTCTTGATGATTTCATTTAGGTTTGTATTTGCGTGTGTGTGGAGGTAGGTCATTACCTCGTGCTCTACTTTAAATGTATAGCAAAATTTAGGGGTTAAATGTGAAATCGAAACATAATGGTATTAAAGTGAAAAATACGATAAATTGGAAAGGATATCATTTCATGTGAGAAAACTTGTTCAAATTATTCGTTGAATGTTTAATAGTCAATATAAAGATGTTTAAGCATGAATGTATTGGTTAGAAGTGAAATTTTAATAGAAGACCGAGTCGGAAATCGGATTTGTTCCGATTCCGTCGGGTTTCATAATTTCGTATTTTAGAGAAATAGAAAGAAGGATAGAATGGGACTTACGGGTTTTGATTAAGCAAAGGAGTGAAGGGGAACTAAAGGAGTTGCCGGGGCATTGCTTCGTCGCTGGTTGTTTCTAAAAACGTCGCCGGAATTTCCGCCGGAATTTCGTCGGAGCTTCGCCGCGAACTTGTTTTCAAAGTACACAACTCTTGAGAAGATTTTGAGAGAGTGAGCTTAGGGTTTTGGGATGAGAGGGTAGAGGGTAGGGGTGTATTTATAGGGTAGGCTAGGGTAGGGTAGGTGAAAGGTTTAAAATAAAAATGTGATAAAATGTAATAAAAATATATTAAAAGTGAGTAATTGGGGTGTTTTAAGAGGTCTGGAAGTGGTCTGAGGCTGAAATTTTGCAGGTACATAGGGAATATGAAAAGATATAACTTTCATGTTGTGGCCGTCGCCGGAATCGGCCTACTCGGGGGTGACTCGGCCGTGACTCGGTCGGAGCACTGAGTCGGCCGAGTCAAGGCCGAGTTGGCCGATTCCCGGCCGAGTCCGGCGGCCAGGATCCCCCCCGACGGTTCATATAACTCCTGCAAGTGTTATATCTTTGGGTGTAGTGGGGGTTTTTGTGAGATATGCTCGTGTAAACTCTTGGTATTCTAAAGGTTTTAAAAAAAATCAATATAAAAAATAATGTGGGGTATGGGATTTGAACTCTGGTGGCTTGGTTCAGCAGTGCAAGGTATTACCAATGAGCTACAGGCTCCTTCTTGTAATTATTGTGTGAAATAATTACTTAAAGTGGTAACAGCAACATTAAATACCCCAAGTATACTTTAATTTTAAAACAATTTTATGTACACTAAAAATGGAGTTATTTAAAAAACAAAATAATTACTTATATATTGTGCTCAGGTTAAAATACTCCTTTATGGATTTTTGAAAAAAAATATTTTGAAAAATTTATATCGGAAATTTGGGGTTGTTACACCCCCGCTCTACCGTTAGTTAAGTAACCTAACGGTGCATGACGGGCCCCATGGCGAATACGGATGGTATAAACGTATGTTCTATTTTCGTTTCTTTCTACAATGATTGGGTTAAATGATGGGACATCATTAATTTTGATTAATGCAAAGAAAACAAACCAAAAGCTTAAATCATTGGAACAATTTTAAAACCACTCAGTTTTCTTTAAAAATAAATTTTAAATGTGAAGCCTAAACCACTCCTTTTAAAAGCTATCATGGTTCTTTCGACTATATCAAGTTCATTACGCTAAAAAATTTCTCCAAAACCAGCCGTAGCCCTCTGTCATTTCAGATGGGTATTCAGTAGTATTCAAGATATGTATTTTGACCTTTGCCAAGGTATAGTGATTGGTAGCTGCTGGGTATTCATCTGTAGTATAGATAGATGAGTTAATCTGGGACAGGCGTACAGCAATTTTGGCCTTCGTCAAGAGTTTGTACGAATAGGTTCAGATTAACCTGGAGAATGACGAGTAGAACTTGACCTGCGTCTTATGATATTTTGGCCTTCGTCAAGGTCATAAGCGCCTAGGGCAAAAATCCACATCGGGAGTTTCAAAGGAAAAAGAAACTTGCTAGTTTTGCATACCATCTGAAGTGTGATGATTTTGGTAGGATTCTTTCAAAGTTGTCACACAATGATAGTTGGATCCCAATCCAACCGTGAGTATTATTACTCCTCGAGAAAGTTTTTCACTTTACAATCAATGCTATAAACCAAGTAGGTGTCTAGAACGGTGTTAGCGGGACTACGCCTCCAGGGGAAAGAGGTTATTTAATTAAGGAATTTCGTGAAAACATTGTAAAAACTCCCTCGAAGTACCGACACTAGCCTGGCGGAAAGGTTAAGCAAGAATTGTAGGGTGCGATTAATCCCGACTAATTCTTCTTTTATGGTTTGAAAAAGAATTCGAGGAAACAGTAGGAGCCATCTTGTTTAGATAAACTAATAACCAATCTAAACTTAGAAGTGCATCACGCTGAGTGTTTCTTCTCTCTCTCTCCTAATTGCAGCGACCAAAATGACCGGGCTTAAGTTACTATTAGATAAAAATATATTGACGGGGCCAAACTTTAAAGATTGGCTAAGGAATGTTCAGATGGACATTACCTATGAAAAGCTGGGCTACCTTCTTACTATTGAAGCCCTCGCCGTCCCAAGTCCAGATTCCACTGTCGCGGATATTGAGATCCGTAAGACATGGGAAATAGACTGTGCGAAAGCCAAGTGCCTCATGCTGGCATCAATGGATAATGAACACCAGAGGCGGCATGACAAGATGGATTTAGCTTCCATCTTCCTCCATACCAAAGATTTATATAAAGAGCGATCTCGTATCGTAAGATACGAGACCTCGAGGAAATTGTTTCAGGAGAGGTTGGCTATCGGGTCATCTGTAGGGGACCACGTTCTTAAGATGATCAGCTATATTGAAGAGCTCGCGGACCTTAGGACCACGTTGGAGAACGAGTTGTATACGAACTTGATTCTACAGTCCCTCCCCTCTACCTATGCCCAGTTTATATTGAATTTCAATATACAAGGGAAAGAAGTTACACTTCCAGAACTCCTCAGCATGTTGAGGAGTGTAGAGGGCATCCTAAAGAAAACTAGGGAGACACTCGCTCTGCTTATTAGGGAATCTTCTTCCTCTAGATCCAAGACGAAAGCCAAGGGGAAGAAGAAGAAGGCCCTCACAAAGCCAAAGGGCGGTGTCGGTAAGGTACAAGGGAAGGGCAAGGAAAAAGTTGGGGGGCCAATAGTGACAAAGGAGTAATGCTTCTATTATCACAAGAAAGGTCATTTGAAGAAAGACTGCAGGGCTTGAAAAGCCAAGAACCAGGATTCGAAGCAAGTTGTGGCTTCGACTTCAGGTGTGTTTATGATTGAAAACTGTATGTCAATTGATTGATGTGTGCTGAAAAAGAGTGTTTGTTCGAAAAGTAACCACAATCAAGACGGTGTCGCTAGTAGCTAGCCGCGATGAGTACGGGTCGTCCGCAGGGAAACGTGAACCTTTTTCTTTCTTTAGACGAGTTGATGAAAGAAGGGTGAGTGGTTGTAGATCTATTTTAATACGGATGTAGAATTTATAAAGAAGAGACTTGTAAGGTTCATAGGATTTAGTAGTAACGGACGACTAATTAAAAATGACTTCTTTTATCTTTTAATAGTTTAAAACTAAATCGATAGTGATGAATGTAGATTAGGGTTCTCTTTTGGAAGAAACTAGGGTTTTCCCACTACTAACCCTCGTCCTTGCATTGAGCTCTATTCATGTCTATCCTTTAACAAAAAAAGTGGTTAACCAATCTCAAATTGTGGTCGTGACTATCAATAAATTGATAGCGCGCCTGATTAGGATGTTAACATTTATTTTGCTAAAGTTTATAGACTGTAAAATGTATAAAAGAAGTTAAATAATTTTATCATCCATTGTTCTACCTTAGCCTACGAACCCTAACAAGTTAGGAATTACTCACTCATGGTTTGAGATTTAGAAGAAAGGTTGAAGAATGAAAACATCATTAAGATGCAGAAAGTAAGTGCAAAAAGAATTAAATAATAAAAACACTACCTTTATTAATCAACTATTGCATTTATAATTCTCCTTAGAAAGTAGAATACAAGAACCCTAGTTTGCTCTAGATCTCTCTCTTATTGGAGGTAGATGAATAGATGATGATCACTTGGATACGTGGACCTCTTGGATCTCTTGATCTCTTCGGTGATGATTTTTTAATGTGAAGCTCTCGGTCCCTTATATAGTCACAGAAACTAGAAACCCTAGATTCCATATAATAATATATGCGGATACGATCAAATCACCAAAATCTCATATCCAACGGCCCTAGATCCATCGCGGTTTCTCCGCATATCCCACTCTTTGGCCGCGGATCTGCCACAGTGTGGTGGCTTCAATTTTTGGGATTTTTTCTGGTGTTTTGTATCGTCATGTGGAGATCCTCATGATGTCTATATAATGATGAACCGAGTCTCTACCGTTGCTAGATTTCATGATTTGCTTCAATATTTTGGCAGATTTGATTCCGACATCCCGATTTAATTCGGATCTCATGGATTCCAGACCTGAGCTAATCTGCACAATATCTCAAATCAAAGTGTTAGTAGTATTTGGTATTTTTGAGATATTATCCTAACCATTTTATATGATATTATATGTTAAGAATATTGATTAGAAATATTTGATATGATATGTATATTTTAATTACAATATTTCATATAAATATTATATCTATGTATTTTCCCTCATTATGTTAATTATAATGTAGAAACATATGATAATAAACTTTTACACATAAATCCTCATATGTTCAATAATTACAATAAACACCATTTAGTACTTAACAATAGTGAGGGAAATATTCATTCAAATGTGCAATATTTTAGATTAATCATCAATCAACTCTACTTCCTGGGTATTGGATAGCGGTTCAGGATCTCATATCTATAATTCATTGCAAGTATTGAGAAGCTGTAGAGTTTTGAAGACGGGTGATATGACCCCAGGGTTGCTAACGGAGCAAGCGTGGATGTTGTTTCCGTAGGAGAATATCACCTAGGATTGACAAGTGGACACATTTTGGTTTTTCGTAATTATTTTTATGTGCTAAGTTTGACATGTAATATCATCTATGTATCTTTACTATCTAAAGAAGGTTGTGATTTTACATCTGTAAGCGATATTGTAAACATTCACCTTAATCATGGTTTGATTGGGTCTGGTACACTAGAGAACGGTATATACGTATTAAATCAACACCAAGTTTTCAATGTTCGGAACACACTTAAAATAAAGACTCCAGAATTAAATCATGTTTTCTTATGGCATTGTAGATTAGGTCGCATCAACAAAATACAGTTGACGAAGTTACATAGAGAAAGATATTTGGATTCGTTTGAATATCTGTCTTATGCAACCTGTCAATCATGTATCAAAGAAAAGATGACAAAGACTCCGTTCACAGGACACGGAGAAAGAGCAACGAGCTCTTGGGACTCATACACAGCGACGCGTGTGGTCCAATGTCTACACATGCAAGAAGTGGTTATTCCTACTTTATTTCTTTTACGTATGATTTCTCAAGGTATGGACATGTATTCTTGATAAAACATAAATCTGAGGCCTTTGAGAAATTCCAGGAATACAAGAATGAAGTGGAAAAACAAACAGGCAAAAGTATCAAGACACTTCGATCTGATCGAGGTGGTGAATACTTAAATACCGAGTTCCTGGGTTATTTAAAAGAGAATGGAATTCTCTATCATCTTACTTCTCCATACACACCTCAACACAACGGTGTATCGGAAAGGCAGAACTGCACCTTATTGGATATGGTGCATTCCATGATAAGTAATGCTGAGTTACCGCGATCCTTCGGGGTTATGCACTAGAATCTGTTGTATATCTTTTGAACAAAATTCATACTAAGTCTGTACCTACCACACCATATGAAATGTGGAGTGGGAAGAAACTCTATCTTAAGTATCTTAAGATATGGGGATGTCCAGCTTTTGTCAAAAAGCAGCATGCGGAAGAGCTCAAGACACGATCAGTACTATGTATATTTGTAGGATACCCAACGAACTCCAGGGGGTATCTTTTCTATTACGTAGAGAAATAAAAGGTTTTTGTTTCTCAGCATACCCACTTTCAAGAGACTCAATTTCTTGAAAAAGAAATAAGTGGAAGCGCAATAGAACTGGAAGAAATTCCAGAACCACAATCGATTACTGAAAACTTGGTGGAACCAGAAGTTTCAAAAGAACCGGACATCCCTGCACCACTCCGCAGATCTAGTAGGCAGTCTCATCCACCCGAGAGATACTACGATTTTCTCATATACGGGGATAGAGAGAATTGCATCATCGATGATGATGAGTCAACTAGTTTCTAGCAGGCCATTATGAGCAGAGACTCAGTAAAGTGGCTGGATGCAATGCGGACCGAAATGGAATCTATGTACACCAACAAACTTTAGACTTTAGAAATTGCACCTCAAGGGGTAAAACCCATAGGCTGCAAATGGATCTTCAGAAAGAAAATTGGTGCAGATGGAAGGTTGAAACCTATAAGGCTAGACTTGTAGAAAAATGTTTTCGTCAAAGACCCGGCTTGGACTATGATGAAACCTTATATCTAGTGGCTATACTTAAATCCATTCAGATCCTACTTGCCATTTCTGCCTTCCATGATTATGAAATTTGGCAAATGGACGTAAAGACCGCTTTTCTGAATGGAAATTTGAAAGAGTGTGTTTATATGGATCAGCCAGAGGGTTTCATAGAGAGTGGAAGCAGCGGAAGAGTGTGCAAGTTGTATAAATCCATTTATGGATTAAATCAGGTAAAATTGGAACATCTATTTTGATGTGAAGGTCAAAGAATTTGACTTTATCAAAAATCCAAATGAACCATGCATTTATAGTAAGGTTGTAACGAGAACTGTGCTATTTCTCGTCTTGTACATGGATGACATTCTCCTGATAGGAAATGGCATTCTTATGCTACAATCAGTCAAAAGTTTCTTGTCACGGAAGTTCTCCATGAAAGACCTGGGTGATGCCTCCTACATTTTGGGGATCCAGATCTATCGTGATAGATTTAGAAGTATGTTGGGACTTTCACAGCCCAGGTACATTGACACCATACTGAAAAGATTTAGTATAGAAGATTCCAAGCGCGGTAATCTACCGGCTTGTCACGGGATCACCCTCTCCAAAGAGATGTCTCCCAAACCTGATTTGGAAAGGGATCGCATCAGTATTATACCCTACGCTTTTGCGATAGGATCTATAATGTATGCGATGTTATGTACCAGGCCAGACGTTGTTTACGCACTGAACGTGATAAGCAAGTATTAGTCAAACCCTAGGGAGAAGCATTGGATAGCAGTTAAGAACATTCTCAAGTACCTGAAAAGGACTAAGGAGATGTTCTTGGTGTACGGTAGTGAAGGCCTCCAGATCGAGGCATTCGCCGACTCCAGCTTCCAGTGTGTCAAGGATGACTCTAAATCCATGTCGGGTTATGTCTTCACCCTCATTGGAAGGGCGGTCTGTTGGAAGAGCTCCAAACAAGACACCGTTGCTGACTCGACGATGGAGGCAGAGTATATCGCTGCATGTAACGCCGCAAAAGAGGAAATCTGGATGAGAAAGTTCATTACAGAACATTAGGTAGTTCCGTCCATTGTTGATCCAATACCTTTGTATTGTGATAACAACGGGGCTATAACTTTAGAGAAGAAACCAAGATCTCATCAGAAGTACTAACATATCTTGAGAATGTATCACCTGATCAGGGAGATTGTGGATCGCCGGGAGATCATGGATCGCCGGGAGATCGAGGTGCGGAGAGTAGACGCAGACAACAACATTGCAGATCCACTCACAACGGCCATCCCTCAGACATAGTTCGAGAGGCTATTCGAGATTATAAGTCTACGATATGCCAATACATGGCCTTAGTGCAAGTGGGAGATTTTTAATGATATATGCCCTAGAGGCCATTATTGTATAGTACTGGATTGTATATAACATTTTGGAAGCTTGGGATATATACAGATATAATAACAGTCTTGCTCAACATGATAGTATGCTATCTGGTTTAAGTCTATCTTAACATGTGTATATGTTTCTTTTAACGTATCTCTAATACATGTTGATAGAGCCCTTAGGATCTTTGCTTGACTACCAGTGTTGTGATGGCGGTCACACTAATGGGAGCTAGGTAGTCTATAAGCACATCCTTAAACTTGTCCCTAGTCGTAGGATTATCGAGACTGAGCATCGATACTCCATAGTAGACTAGTGTATACACTTCTTATCCCCGTCAAAGGAGGTGTCCTGTCCTGCAGCCATTGGTATATGGTATCAAAGATAGTATACAGGTGCTCATTATGTTATGAGTTACACTGGACAGACTCGTTGGGAACTGCTGGTTGGTATTATACCTATCGTCAGTTAGCAATTCCCCGATGACATAAGTACAGGTTAGTCCGTTGACTTAACTATTCGTCTCGAGTGTGTCCCCACTGTACTTAGATTACAACCCTACCACGGCTCAAATGAGTCGTGCAAACAGGTAGTAGTTAGGTGCAATCCTAAAGCACTTGGAGGAAGTAGGGGATAGAAAGGATTCGTTTCGCCCGGTATTAGGAGTTGATATCGCACTGTGTACGGTTGACCAATACTATAGGTCTATGGCCATAGCAAGTGAGATTTGTCGGTAGGTACACCAGTAATTTCTCAGGCTGTATTGGGTTCCACACCAACACGACTTATTGCGCTACTAGAGGTCTGAAATTTACCACCCCTAGGCCCGATATGCGATACTCTTAGACGAACAGACCGAACTGTACGAAGAATGTCACCTATAGGCTCAGTAAGGTTTTCGGACAAGTTATCGTATAGATCTTCCCTTCGACGGATATCTGGGTAGCCGTTACGTACAGCTAGTGACACTGACGTGATTATGGTTACACCCACTGCCAGCGTATTGTCGAGTCTTTAGAGTCTCACACAGAGAGTTTCCCGCTTCAGGCGAAACAGTGTAGTTTGTGTTTAGTTTTACGAAGGGGTGTTCCATTGAACACGTGTATTTATACAAGTGCCTTAAACGGAAGGTTTAGTAGTACTAGCAGGTTTGAAAGACAGCCAGTTTTGATACTAGTATTATATTTCTCTCTTTTGGGTATTTGTATTTTAACACGAATAAGGCATTTATATGTATACGTGTATTTGTATAAATACGGGTATTTGTTCTTTGATACAAATACATGTATTTCTTTCTAAATATGAATACGCGTATTTTGTATTTTCGTTACAAATACGGTATTCGTATTTTGGTAAAAATACAGTATACGTATTTATACGGGTATGAGTATACTTGTTTATATACTTACATTTATATTTATAAGTGTTTGTATATGTGTACCTAGTGAGGTGGCTACACTCTCTCATTCACCTCTCCACTATTTAATGAAGAGTGTGTGGACTTGTGACTTACCCTAGTAAGTCACTTGTCCACCTACTCTTTTGTTTGAGAGATGTAGAGATAAATATGGAGAGTGAGAGATATTTTGTGAGACATGTTTGATATTTTCATCAAGTGAGAAATTTCTTGAGTTGCCGCCTCTTCTTCATCTTCCTCATTTTTCTCTCTTGAGTTCTTAAGGATTAAAAGAGAGTATCTTGGTCACAAACTATATCACACTAAGCATCTTGTCCTAGCAAGACTTGATCTTTAATTGTTTCGGTCGAAACTATCGCTTAAATCGACATCCTCGGGTGGATCGTTTTTGACGTGGAAGATCGTCTTTGAGAGTTCGTTCCATCAATTCAAGAAGCTTGAGGAGTCAACCTTTCAAGACCCGAAAGACCGTCTACAAAGGTTGTAATTCCAACCTAGTAGCTAAAACTTCTAGTTAGGGTTTGTTTAGTTTAGTGTTTGGGCTTTTATCCTGAGATTTTAGTGTATTACGCTCAAAATTTTAAAGTTTTTTATTCCGCATAGCTGTAGTTGTCACGGTAAAGAACACATATACACTTACAATTCAAATTCTCTAAAACCGCCTTAATATATCATTCACACCTTTTAGCTTTTAGTGTAATAAAATTTTCCATGAAAAATAATCATTTAAAGAATTTTTTTCCAGAAAAATACCATGAACTTTAGGATAACCGTTGTTTCGATAATTAGCATAAATACCTTTAGAAAAATTCACTGGGTAACGACCTTCCCCACACGCATACTTTTGGTTCATAGCACGAGATTTAGATGTATGGCTAATTTAAGAGAATAGGTTTTTCATTAAAATACCACAGTTTTACAAAAGGGTTTCTTTTAATCGATATTTTTGAATCCTTGGCAATTGCGCCTCTACAACCCTCGTTAGGGGACCCGCTAATAAATGATGTGGATTATCGCACATCCTTGGGATAGTAGAGTGAGATGCAGAACTTCTCACGGAGTATTCGGTCTCGAAAGGAAATAAAAATACGGTTTTTTAGAATACGACATTTCTAAACTAAACTAAACTTTGGAAAATTATATAAAACTATGAAGTTGTATTTTCAATAAAAAAGATTATGAAACTATATTTTGAAAATGAAAGATTAAAATTTAAATAAAAACACCACCAAGTTTTCAAAAGAAGTAGTTTTCATAAAAATACCATAAACTTTTAAAAACTAGGTTTAATCGCTAAAATACCACTAAAATTAAAATACATGTTCATAAAAACTCTAAATATTATAAATCACCCTTAAGGTTTATTTTTAAACAATATTAATATATTTTTCATAAAACCCCTCGAGAAATGCAAATAATATAAAAACAATATTAACAACAATAATAAATCTCTAAGGACTAGATTAATATAGGTTTAAGCGGTATCATTTCTCTTGAGCTCCAGGGAGCCGGAGAAAATGAGTGCTTACTTATTCAGGTTAGACAACAAATTAACGGAGTTATCAAATGGCAATTGTCTTGGAAAAAGACATAAATCCTGCTATCTATATACAGCAATTGCCGATTTCTCCCGAACTTAAGATTTCAACAGTTAAATTCATTCACAAGAAATATTTATAACTCGAAAGCAAACTCGAACTCTAATCCAAACTCAAACCTAAATTTGAACGTGAACTCAAACTAAATCTACTCGACTAACTTGACTCAACCCAAGATTGCAATTGACATGACTCGCATTTTACTCGACTCACTCGACTTCATTATTCACCTTTTGCAATATATGGTTTCGATCAAATCATGTTATAATCAACCAATCAAATCAACTAAGGTTATCTTATAGTTATAATAGATATTATACTCGGGGTGTTTGGAATAGTTTCTTGTGTGAATCCAACGGAGCTTCAGGAGTCCCGTATTAACCCTTTTTTTCTTTTACTCGAATCTCAGTCAGGTTGACTCCTCCACGGCTTGGAGTCCCGATACTAACACATGAAATAAGCTCGTGTTTCCTTGCTCCTGGGGCCCCACTCTTGAGCTCGTGAATACTTCTACGGCTGCATTGACATTCACGGTTGGAACTTAACGTTAACATAATAACCATATAGAGACTTATAAATACATATACACATATTCAGATCTACACACTTTTATTGGTCATTTATATTATTTTTGTTATTGTATACTTGTCACTCTTCACTCTTACCCTACTTTTGGGACTTACCGAGTGCTAATTCGTTGACGGACATTCCACCCATTTTTGTTTTCTTGGAATGTTCGTCTGATACGGTCAAGATGGAGGAAGTGGAGGCTACCGAGGAAGACTACGACCAGATCGCTACCAAGGATTAGCTTAACTTTCGTTTTCTTTCAGTTTATATATGCCACATGTTTAGGCATTTCTTTTATTATATTTACTTTCAGTTGAAACTCATTGTACCTGTAAATATTTCAAGTTGAATGTAAATAAAGATCTTTGTTGCAAAATTTACAGTCTACATTTATTCTTGCATTTGTGTATTATTGTTTCAATACGCTTAGTGTATTTATTTAGGAAATGACATTCTCTGAATAAATATACCGTGGGCTTACCACGTCATTATTTCCATCTACTGAGAAGCGGGACGTGACAACACCCCTCCTTTGGTATTAATATAGTAGAGATATATATGGCAAAAATATTTTATTATTATTACTATTACTACTACTACCACAACCACTACTACCACCAACAGAATATATGGCATGTATTAACGGCAAAATCCTAAATTTATATATATATATATATATATATATATATATATATATATATATATATATATATATATATATATATATATATTACTGCTGCTGCTGCTGACCGAATATAACGCATGTATTAATGGAAAAAATCTAAAATTATATATGTATATATATATATATATAGATTTTTTATTATTATTATTATTATTATTATGACTGCTACTAATAGAATATAAGGCAGGTATAAATGGCATTATTATTATTATTATTATTATTATTATTATTATTATTATTATTACTACTACTACTATTATTACTACTACTACTAACAAAATATAAGGCAGGTATTAACGGCAAAAACCTAAATTTATATCCACACACAACGGCGGACCTAGGATTTCAAGGGGGCACCAAAAGATTCCTTGATTAATTGAATAGTCCAACAAAATTTATATAAACCAGCATATAAATTTGAAACAAGACAATAAAGTCTTAAACTAATTTAATCATACATTATTATAATTATAATATTGTTTACAATTGCATTTTTCGATGTTTCATACAATGAAAACGTTGCACGATACCTTCATTTTCTATGGTATTGTCTAAACCATAATCTCATTAATTCAAAGCAAAGTAATCTCAAGGACAAAAGCCCAAATGAGGATGGCTAGTCATACAGTTGTTTGAATACCCATAATAAACCATCATTATTTTTTAGATTTACAATTATATACATCAACCCAAAGAGATTCAAAGATGAAACCTGAAACAACCGCATGATTTAATTACAAAAAAGATAAAATGAATCAACCTTAATCTTGGATGATTTGTCGTCAAGACCTCGGGGGAGTGGATGACGAGAACAGACAACAACGATTAGTTCTTGGAGACAAGTGCGAAGGTCTCGAACTCGAAGTTGGGGTCGGCGATGGCAAATCTTGCAGCTTGTATATTGAGCCAGGAGGGGGTAAAAAAGAAGAAGAGAAGGTTAGGGATTTGATCAACGTCTTGACTTCTCTTTGTCTCTACTAGGGTTTTTTTGGATAGGAACCGGCTTGAGAAATTAGGACTTGGGAATAAATGGGTACTGAGAGGGTTTTTGGTGAAAATCCAAGAGGGTCACATGACCCCCCGGTCCTAACATAGGTCCACCCTTATTTATATATGGGTTTTTTTTCTGTTGGCCCCCTGTACTTTAATATTTTTCTGTGTCCCCCCATAGTTAGTATTTATTTATAGCCTCCCTATACTTATAACTTACTCCTACATCTCTCCTATTTCATTTTTGAAAATAATTCCTCCTCCTCCTCTCAGACGACCCCTCCCCGCAATCGCCGCCACTTTCTTTCTCCTCCTCTTCAACACCATCATCTTCCTCCTCCTTCTCTTCTTTAACACATCAACGCCTCCTTCTTCCTCCTCCTCAGCATCAACATCATCACCACCACCATCATCATCAACACCACCACCACCACCATCTTCTTCCTCTTCTTTTTCAACCCATAACCGCCGCGCCGCCATCCTTCTTTCTCCTCCTCTTCAACCCGCCACCGCCACCCGCCTCCTTCTTCCTCCTCCTTCCTGGTATCGCCGCCGTCCCCACCGCCACCTCCTCATTTCTCCTCTTCAACACCGCCACCGCCCGCGGTGTTGAAGAAGAGGAGAAAGGAGGAGGTGGCGGTGGGGGCGGCGGCGGCGGCGATACCGGGGAGAAGGAGGCAGTGACAGGTTGAAGCGGAGAAGGATTGTAGCGGCGGTGTGTTGTTGATGATGATGACGGCGACGGTCGTGGGTTGAATAAGAAGAGGAAGAAAAAGGTGGTGGTGATGGTGTTGACGATGGTGGCGGCGGTGGTGTAGAAAAGGAGGATGGAGAGAAAGGAGGTGTTGATGGGTTGAAGAAGAAAGGGAGGAGGAAGATGCGGTGTTGACGGCGGTGAAGAGGATGAGAAAGAAGGTGGCGGCGGTAGGGACGGCGACAATGATCGGAAATGTGGAAGAGGAATCATTTTCAAAAGTAAAGTAAGGAGGCTGCAGAAGTATCTTATAAGTATGGATGAGCTACATGTAAATACTAATTATGGGGGACGGAGAAAAATATCATAGTATGAAGGGCTAACGGAAGAAAACCCATATATATATATATAATGTTTGGAGATTTGTTAACTAATTGTGCTGTCAATTATTGTGTGATAAGTATTTATTTGAAAATTTTGTAGTGTTTTATAATTATTTAATTTAATCAATATAAAAATCATATTATAACATGTTTTCTAAATGGATATACCCTAAATCTTGTTAGAGCCCGAATCACATGTTCAAAACTCAAAACCCGTCCGAACCTATATTTATATGTGTGGGTATATAGTAATATAAACCTGTCGGATTCGGACGGGCTTTGGGTTTAGTGTCAATATTTCGGGCCAGCCTTAAAATTATTTAAAAGTCCGTTCCTCCCGGCTTCAACCCAATGGACAAATCCTTTGATTTTTTGGGCACTGACCCATAACCATTAATATATGCATAAAACACACGGCACACCTACGCACATATCACACACAAGCACTCAACACACACTGTTCCCCTCCGAATGGCGGCCAAGATATGGGACGTCTTGCCTGAGATTCGGGGCAGATGCTATATGGTTTTATCCGTCCACCTCTCCGAAGATGCCAAGTTGATTTATGGCACCGTGTATCGGAGGTTTAGACGGATGCGGCCGATGTAGCAGACTTCGTCAGATTCCCCCTCGTTTGAGGGGTTTTTGATTGTGGGGACGCTCTTCCCTGCAGGCGCAAGCCCCTGCAGTTAATTACGCTACCGCATCGCGGTAACAACTTTCTCCTTCTCCAGATGGTCACTTCGTGTCGTGGGTGTTTGTTTTATGTTTGGTTGCCCGTGGATTGTATACGGAGACTAATTTATGTCGTCGCCCGTAGGACGTGGATTAGTCCAAATCCGTATTTTCTTAGATTTGGGTTTGGGGTTTTGGTTTAAGGATACGTTAGCCGTATTTGAGGCTAAGATCAACTTAAACGTTTGTTAAGGGTACGTTAGTCCAGTTTGAGACTAAGATCAACTTAACGGGATCGTTTAGATCCGACAAAGGAGCGTTTGGGCTCTATTGTTCCAGTTTAGGGACATAGTGGTCCATTAAATGTATGGCCGCCGGGACCCGTCACCTCTCTGACGACGTTGAAGGATTACAACGACAGGTGTCAGAGGAGTTCGGAGATGTACCCTTGAACCAAAGTCGATTGGGGGATCTATAGTCCAATTTGGGACTAAAGTCTGTTTGAAGATTTAAGAATACGTTAGCCATATTTGAGGCTAAGATCAACTTAAACGTTTGTTAAGGATACGTTAGTCCAGTTTGAGACTAAGATCAACTTAACGGGATCGTTTAGATCCGACAAAAGAGCGTTTGGGCTCTATTGTTCCAGTTTAGGGACATGGTGGTCCATTTCCAGTTTAGGGACATGGTGGTCCATGTTCCAGTTTAGGGACGTGGTGGTCCATTGGTAGTTTAAGGACATTGCGGTCCATAGGTAGTTTAAGGACGCATAAGTCCATGGGTTTAAGGACCCCACAGTCCATATAGGTGTGTTTAAGGACGCATTAGTCCGTTAGTTTAAGGACGCATAAGTCCGCGGGTTTAAGGACCTCACAGTCCGTATCTTGGTTTAAGGACGCATAAGTCCATGAGTTTAAGGACCCCACAGTCTGTGTTGATGTGTGGTTGTCGGGACCCGTCACCTCTCTGAAGACGTTGAAGGATTACAACGACAAATATCAGAGGAGTTCAGAGATGTACCCTTGAACCAATGAGTTGGTTGAAAAAGCAGATGTGCTCAGTTCAAGATGATTTGAGGACTTATGGCCAGTTTGGGCTAAGTCCAATTATGTTTGAAATATTGGCCCTTTGTTGGCTCATTGAAGGAGAGGCTTTGCCTCTAGAAACTTAGCCAATTGGGATAAAGCTAGTGTTAAACACTAAAGACCAACAGTGTTGAACACTGGAATTATGATTAGCAAGTTAGTGTTTAACACTAAAAGATAATCAGTGTTAAACACTAGCAACGGGGCTTTCAAATTAATGTTAAACACTAAAGCAAATCAGTGTTAAACACCGGTAGCATAGAGTTTTCACATTAGTGTTAATCACTAAGAAAATCAGTGTTAAACACTGCAAATAGAGTTTTCCAAATTAGTGTTAAACACTAAGAAAATCAGTGTTAAACACTGTAGATAGAGTTTTCCAATTAGTGTTAAACACTAAGGAAATCAGTGTTAAACACTGCAGAGAGAGTTTTCCAATTAGTGTTAAACACTAAGGAGGGAGGGGTCACGTGCGGACACGTGAGAGCGCCCTGATTTCCCTTATTTTATTCTGCAGGTAAGTGTTTAACACTTTTAATTCTGACGGCCATCACGTGTGAGCACGTGATGGAGGCCCCCGCTCTGGTCTGTTAGAATGCTCATTAGGGGTCACGTGGTGACACGTGAGGGCGCCCTAAATGTGAAGCCAGATCTCCTTTGTTTTATCCTCAAATCTGTGAATAAGTGTTAAACACTTTTCATCTTTATTTTAGAGCATCACGTGTTGGCACGTGATGGGGGTTTATGCATCGATAATTACAGCACTTGCTGAGGGGTCACGTGGGGACACGTGAGAGCGCCCAAAGCTTCTTTTCTTTTGTTTTACCATTAAGTGTTAAACACTTTCATTTTTATTTTAGAGCATCACGTGTTGGCACGTGATGGGGATCTGTGCGCCAATTGTTAAAGCATTTGCTGAGGTGTCACGTGATAACACGTGAGAGCGCCCAAAGCTTTCATTTCCTTTGCTTTTTCTTTCTGCGTTTTGGGAGTCACGTGGGAGCACGTGAGGTGATGCTTCAAAGTTCTTTGCAGGGGATCTTTTCAAGGGTCACGTGGGGGCACGTGACCCTAGTTCTTTTCATGAACAGAGATCTTTTAAGAATTGAATTCTTTGTAGGGTTAAATCCTGATTATGATTTTGAAGGAATTAAATTCCTATCGTGAAAGAATTAAATTCTTATTTAGGATGAAACCCTGATTTCTTTTCAAAGGAATTAAATTCCCAGATATGTAAAAGAATTAAATTCTTGATTAGGGTTAAACCCTAGTTTTGTTTTAGGAGAATTAAATTCTCAAAACTCAATTCCACTTCTAAGTTTAGGATCTGCATGGCAGGATCTCGACCCGATGAGAATTAAATTCTCAAGTTATGAGGAGATGTGCTCTGTGCAGATCTTCAACCAGAAGAAGAACTAAATTCTTTTTTGTATAAGAGTTAAACTCTTGGATTTTGAGAATTAAATTCTCTGTTTGAAGTTTTGATTCCCTTTCTTTTCTCACCTAGGGTTTTATTTGTTGAGAATTAAATTCTCCTTCCTTTTCTTCCCTCTTGAGAATTAAATTCTCCTCTCTCTGTTTTTCTCTCAAAAAAGTAGATCCCCCCTTTCTCTTCTTTTCTTGGCTCCTATTTATAGGAGAAGGAAGAGAATCAATTTGTTTAGCAAATCTCTCATTAAGAGATTTGATTTGTATGTTGAGAGATTTGATTTGCATTCATCATTAATCTGGGCCTTTAGATTGTTAAATGAATTTTATTCACCTTTGGATTTTAAATCCAAAGATATCCATTTGTTATCTCGGTCAGATTTAGGGGGGATTTTTCCTTGTCTAGAATTTTTCCATAAATTGGTGATATTTAATGACCCTTAGATCTTTAATCCAACGGTCCCCATAATCCTTTTCCATTTGGAAAGATTTAGAAGCTTTTAGAATTTAATTCTATTAACTGTAAGGCTTTCGAAACCAGTCACGTGCTGACACGTGACCCTTGGTCACGTGGGAGCACGTGACCCCCAATTGAGTTCTTGAACGGCCGCTTGTTTATGCTTCAGTTTTAACTATCACATGTCAACACGTGACCATTGGTCACGTGTGAGCACGTGATACCTCATCGAGGTAACCACTGATTTTTAATCAGGGAACAGATTTTAGAATTTAATTCTATTTATTATTTTAGAGGCTTAAGAGCCCATCACGTGTCTGCACGTGACCCATGGTCACGTGTGAGCACGTGATGCCCCATTGGAGTCTTTTCTGAGTTTTTATTATATATTTTAACTCCTCCAGCGGGTTTTTAAAGGTCCATCACGTGTGGACACGTGATACCTCATAACTTTTGATCCCGAATGAATTATGAGGTCCATAATATATCAAATCGAAGGGTTTTTCGAGATGCTTCCAATACCATCAGAATTTAATAGTTCCTCCTACGGGAACTTATCAAAATGCAGGCCGGAAGATATTGGTTCGCATTACCTTAAGCGTATCGCTGCCATTTGATACCTTGGACTCTTCTGCGCAGAAATTTTTGGCGGGAACAAATGCCCCCCACTACTTTGCCCACGTAAGTATATACGTGGGTGAAGTAGTGCAAAGTAATGCATAGCGTATGACCAATTTCGGGTTGGTATATTACTTTCAGAATCTTGATATGAGAAAATAACGAGCGGACACAAGCGTCGTCATTTATCATTGACTCAAATCTCGACTCTTAAGAGATATAGTTCCAAACCCTTAACTCCATGAGCCGCATCCTTCTATCTCTTTATATCTTACTCTGGCGTGAAGTAGTTTATATGCTCATGAGTAGCTTCTCCATTTCAGTGGCATGTATCTTTGGCAAGTGTGGCTCATAAATGGTCTATCTTGACCTCTTTGCAGGGCGGTGATGGCTTAGGAGACAGGGTTAGGATCTGCCACCTAAGACTTTTCAACTTTATGAGCCATGAGGGTCTCATAAAGACTTTTCTCCCTACGAGTCGAGAGGATCCCGCAGGTGTATTTTCTCCTTAGGGGTCGTGAGGACTCCTAAGTGTGTTTTCTCTTGAAAGTCGTAAGGATCTCACAAGAGAATTTTCCCGCTTATAAGTCGAGAGGACTCGTAAGTGGTTGTTTCCCTCCTTGTCGAGATTCGAATTTGGAGAGTGTGACCCGTGGATAGTATGCAAGAGACCATTTTGGGCCGACTTGCAGGGTCCCAGTGCTTAGGAAACAGGGTTTTTTTAATCCCTACTGCCTAAGGCTTTATCTCATGAGTCGAGACGAATCGAGAAGTTCTCGCAAAGACATCAATTTCCTCACGAGTCGAAACGAATCGAGCAGATCTCGCAAGAATATCCTAACGTCACAGTTAACCTCTGCTCTTTACGACAGAAGTCCGTTAGGGTCTGTGGTACTTAGGGTTTTGGCCGTCGTACCGTCGCATCAGCTGATATATTCCTCGATAGGCAATCGTGCTGTTCGAGTAGCCCTGCGACTGCCGTGTCTCTGATCCCTTCGGGGGCTGGACAAGACGTCTTCAAGCAATCCTCCTTGGCAGTTTGACCGTCGGAAGAGCAAGCGTTAGGAATTTGCCATGCCGCTTTTTACTTAAGGTTAGGCTCATTTTGGAGAGCCCCGATGAGTCATAACCACTCCGCGCTGGTGTGGGATGATCTCCGATAGTCTTTCAGGCTTTATATGACTTGCCGTTAAGACCCTGAAGCTAGGAATTTGGCCTTTGCTTCGTTTGCTGGCATCGGGTCCGCTGTATCGAGACGAATGTCGCGGTTGTCTCTAGGTTGCTGGTGAACCGTCGAGGTTTGGAACTAGGGATTTTTCCGTGGCTCCTTTTGGTGATGTTGCGTCTGCTGTATCGAGATGAACGTCGAGGTAGTGACCACTCCGCACTGGTGCGAGATAATCTCCGATTGTCTTTCAGGCTTTATATGACTTGCCGTTAAGACGCATGAAGCTAGGAATTTGGCCTTCGCTTCGTTTGCTGGCATCGCGTCCTCTGTATCGAGATGAATGTCATGGTTGTCTCTAGGTTGCTGGTAACCGTCGAGGTTTAGAACTAGGGATTTTGCCATGGCTCCTTTTGGTGATGTTGCGTCTGCTGTATCGAGACGAACGTCGAGGTGGTGACCACTCCGCACTTGGTGCAAGATGACCTCCGATTGTCTTTCAAGCTTTATATGACTTGCCGTTAAGACGTTGAAGCTAGGAATTTGGCCTTCGCTTCGTTTTCTGGCATTGCGTCCTCTGTATCGAGACGAATGTCGTGGTGGTGATCACTCCATGTTGATGCGAGGACCAGGATCTGCTCTGGACGTTTCCCACGGGGTCGGAGAGTGACGTTATCCGCGTTCCACGTGACCAGTAATTTTGCTCTAGATGCTTCACACGGGTTCACTGCCGCGTTAGGCGAGGACTAGGCTCCGCTCTGGATGCTTCGCACGGGTTCACTGCCGTGCTCTGCGAGGACCAGGATCCGCTCTGGACGTTTTCCACGGGGTCAAAGAGTGACGTTATCCGCGTTCCATGTAACCAGGAATTTTGCTCTAGATGCTTCACACGGGTTCACTACCGTGCTTGGCGAGGACTAGGCTCCGCTCTGGATGCTTCACACGGGTTCACTGCCGTGCTCTGCGAGGACCAGGATCCGCTCTGGACGTTTTCCATGGGGTCAAAGAGTGACGTTATCCGCGTTCCACGTAACCAGGAATTTTGCTCTAGATGCTTCACACGGGTTCACTGCCGCGTTAGGCGAGGACTAGGCTCCGCTCTGGATGCTTCGCGCGGGTTCACTACCGTGCTCTGCGAGGACCAGGATCCGCTCTGGACATTTTCCACGGGGTCAAAGAGTGACTTTATCCGCGTTCCACGTAACCAGGAATTTTGCTCTAGATGATTCACACGGGTTCACTGCCGCGTTAGGCGAGGACTAGGCTCCGCTCTGGATGCTTCACACGGGTTCACTGCCGTGCTTGCGAGGACCAGGATCCGCTCTGGACGTTTTCCACGGGGTCAGAGAGTGACGTTATCCGCGTTCCACATGACCAGGAATTTTGCTGAATATATCCGCATTTCACGGAGTGGAGATTTGACTCTCGGTGATCTGTATATCGCCGAGCCATGGAACTGGGAGTTGCCGCTGTTCCTTTTGGTGATGTTGCGTCTGCTGTATCGAGACGAACGTAGAGGTGGTGACCACTCCGCGCTTGTGCGAGATGATCTCCGATTGTCCTTGAGGCTTTATATGACTTGCCGTCAAGACCCTGAAGCTAGGAATTTGGCCTTTGCTTCATTTGCTTTGCCGCGTCCGAATCCTACTGCGGGAAGAATGCTGGGGCGACATTTCATCTGCTGTATCGAGACGATCGTCGAGGTGGTGACCACTCCGCGTTGGTGCAAGATGATCTCCGAATGTCTTTCAGGCTTTATATGACTTGCCGTTAAAACCTTGAAGCTAGGAATTTGGCCTTTTGCTTCATTTGCTTTGGTGCGTCCGAATCCTGCTGGGGGAAGAACGCTGTAGTGACATTTCGTCTGCTGTATCGAGACGAACGTCGAGGTGGTGATCACTCTATGCCGGTGTGAGATGATCTCTGATTGTCTTTCCGGTTTTATATGAGTTACCGTCAAGACGTTGAAGCTAGGAACTTGGCCTTTGCTTCGTCTGCTTTGACCGTAAGGTCTTTTGTTGACGCTGCGTCCGCATCCTGCTGGACCGCGAAGGAACGCCGTTGGTGATCTCTCGTCTGCTGTATCGAGACGAATGCTGAGGTGGAGCTGGGATTTTGCCGTCACTCAGCTTTGTTTCGACCATGGGGTCTTTTGTTGACGTTGCATCGGCATCCTGATGGACCGCAAAGGAACGCCGTTGTTGACATCGCGTCCATTGTAACGAGACGAATGCCGAGGTGGAGCTGGGATTTTGCCGTCACTCCGCTTTGTTTCGACCGTGAGGTCATTTGTTGACGGCACGTCTGCATCTGGTTGGAGTGAGGAGAAACGCCGTTGGTGGTCTCTAAGTTGTCGATATTGACGTCGAGACCGTGAAGCTAGGGATCTTCCTTTGCTTCGTTTGTTGACATTGTGTCTGAAAATATCGAGGTTGTCTCTAGGTTGTCCATGAACCGTCGAGATCTGGCTTTGCTTTTTGATGGAGCCTGTTGGGAAGGTATGGTTCCCTCTTTGTTTGTGCCCCTGGATTGTATACAGGGATCGATGTGATCTCACCTGTAGGGCAAAAAGTTTCATTCTTTCATTTTTTTTATTCTTTCCGCGATACTCTATCATTTCAGCTTTTTATATCGCGAAATCGCGATTGCCCAATCATTTCGGCTATTTTTCGCGGTGCCCAATCATTTCGGCTATTTTTTCTTTTTACTCGCTGCTTTTTATTGCAAGTTGCCCAATCATTTCGGCTATTTTGCATGCATACATTTTTACTTGCTGATTTTGTTTGCAAGTTGCCCCATCATTTCGGCTATTTCGTATGCAATTTTTTTTTTTGGCTCGCTGATTTTTTTTTTGCGAGTAGGGGATTTGGGATCTGATACCAATCTTGGCATCAGCATCGCTGCGACTGGAATATTGCCAGGAGCGAATCATTATTTACCGTGAAAGGACTTGGAATTTGATACCGGTTTAGGCATCAGCATCGCTGCAACTGGGATATTGCCAGGAGCGAATCATCATTTGCCGCTGTCGATGTTCAACAAAGGTGGCTTAGTAAACATGGTTAAGGGTCCTGTCAGCTAAGACTTTTGACTTCATGAGCCGTAAGGGTCTCACAAAGGTATTTCTCCCTACAAGTCGTGAGGATCTTGTAGGTGTGTTTTCTCCTTGGGAATCGTGAGGATTCCTAAGTGCATGTTCTCTTGTAAGTCGTAAGGATCTTACAAAAGGGTTTTCTCTTTATAAGTCGAGAGGACTTACAAGTGTTGTTTGCTGTACAAGCATATCCCTAGTCACGGATGGGACTTTGTTAGGGAAATATTTATTCATGCCCGTGGATTGTATACAAGGGTCAATATGAGCCGCTTGTAGGGCAATATCGGAGGTTGTGGGGGTTGCTTAAGAACAGGTTCAGGTCTCTGTAACTTAAGACTTTCAAATCTTATGAGCCGTGAGGGTCCCATAAGAGAGTTCTCCTTACGAGTCGTGAGGATCTCGTAAGTGTAATTTCTCCTCAGGAATCGTGAGGATCCCTAAGTGTGTTGCTCCCTTGTGAGTCGTAAGGATCTCACGCAGGTGGTTTCTCCTTACAAGATCGAGAGGATCCTGTAAGTGTCTTTTAACGAGGTTGCGCCCTTTCGGGTTTTCATAAACACTCGCCGGTAGCCCTGCTGTTTTTACTCACGGAGCCCTTTCGGGTTTTCATCCGTGCCCATTTTGCTTGTGGACATACCGTTTTTTTTTTCCTTTTTTTTTTAAACGAGGTCGCGCCCTTTCGGGTTTTCACGAACACTCGCCGGTAGCCCTGCTGTTTTTACTCACGGAGCCCTTTCGGGTTTTCATCCGTGCCCATTTTGCTTGTGGACGTACCGCTTTTTTTTTTGGCACGTCAGCCTGAAGATGCCGCGGGTTGATAGTAGTTTAACGACGTTTCGGTCATTTGCAAGTTTTAGGACATTGCGGTCCGTCGTTAGTTTAGGGACGTTTCGGTCCGCCGTCGCCGTATTTGAGACGCATCTCTAGTTTACTGACTTTTCGGTCTATGGGGCCTTCCCTATCAATGAGCATGATACCCCCGGCATATTCACCTTTTTCGGAGCATGTTGTTGTGGCGGGTTTACTTTCCACTTTTCGTGCAGCGCGAACTTGCCCTGTTGGTATTGGTCTTCAACCCAGTTTTTGAAGACGTAGCAATTTTCGAGTGGGTGACCCATTATTCTGTGGTAGGGACAATAGTTAGGATTGTTAACGTCACCTGGTTGCAATGGACGTTTTGGATCTGGAAGAGTGATGAGCCCGCTGCGCACTGCTAGCTCGAACAATCTCTTTGTTTTATCTTTGGGAAACGAGTAAGGACGTTTCAACTTCTCATTGAGGTATCGCGGCTTGTTGTTTTGACGACAAAATGGTCTCGGGTTACTCGGTTGTTGTTGAGTGTTGGCAACAAAGGCCTTTTTTTCCTTTTCCTTTCTCATTTCGTTTGCTCCGTCGTTTGCGGGTCCGAGATTCTTTCCGGGTAGCGTGAGATTGTACTGCTGAACGTTCTCGCAACTCTCCAATTCTTTTGTTTTAGAAATGAATTCCTTGAAGAGAGGGTTGAGGGCGGCTTCTTCGTCAGAATCGCTTCTAAAGGTGAGAACTCGTGATCCCCCGGACTCGTCCCTATGACAATTGCCGGCAACTCTTTTATGCTCATCTGTCGTATTTTTTCGCTGTCTATGAGCTTCCCGCTTTATTCTATTGACATGTTGTCTATGAGCGACATATCCTTGCCACCAACACTTAAAGGAGTTGCAGTCTTCAGTATGATGTGCGATCCTCTGATGATATAAGCAGAAGTTAGGGTGTACGTCCGTTTCATCAAAATGTATACCACCAGGAGAATTTTCTCTGAAAGAGGGCGGCCTCATCCCCATTGCTATGGCTTTGGCGAATCGTTTCCTTGTCTTTATCCTGCTTTTATTTGCGGCGGATGTACTTTGATCCGGTGGGAGTGTTTCGACCCTTTCATCTAGTCGCCGGCGTTTGGCCTTTTCAAATATGGCCATCTCACGCTCCCGGTCGGCTTTACTTTTCAGACGAATCTCATTCAGGAAGGCATCGATCATCTCGTCTGACGGCCACAGAAGTTCTGGATCGGGATCCTCCCCCGGTTTCTCGGTGCAAGGAGCCTCTTTATCATCTATCAAGGAGTGAGAGATCACATGACAACTTGCTACGTAGTCCTCAGATTCATCTGATGAGTCTTCTCCATCGTTTTCATCCTCGAGGACGTGGCTGAGAAACTCTTGGAGTGTGACTGGGGTCCACGCCTTCTGATTATATTCTACCAACGCGTCAATCTGTTTTTGCAGGTCCGTGCGCTTGTCACCAGGCTGCACGGGCTTTTCGATCTTCTTCTTCTTCTTCGAAGAATTTGACGGCTGGGTGTGAGCGCTCTGACCATCACCACCCGTTTTTGGAGTTGGGCGTGGTTTCAGCATTCCCTCGATGATCTCGGGTTCCAGTGGATTTTTCCACCTGATTGCCGGGCATGTTTGGAGATCCTTCGGCATTCTTTTAGTTTTGGTTGAAAGAGCAACCTCCCATGGGGCTTCTTCAACAAAAGAACAAGTTGCCCCCGGCGTGTCCGTTTTCTTTGGAGTGTGCGGCTGTGGTGGGTTTACTTTCCACTTTTCAGACAGTGCAAACTTTCCTTGTAAGTACTGATCCTCGATCCATCCTTTAAAGACGAAGCAATCCTCGATTGGATGGCTTACCGCTTGGTGGTAAGGGCAGTAATTTGGATCGTTGACATCGCCTAGCTGCAACAGACGTTTCGGACTCGGCAGGTTGATGAGTCTGTTGCGCACTGCCAGCTCGAACAATCTCCTCGTTTTATTCTGAGGAAACGAGTAAGGACGTCCTAGTCTTTCCTCGAGGGATGGGCGTGGACGCATATTGTTTTGGCAAACAACCGGCTTTAAGTTGCTCGGCCGTTGTTGAGTATTGGCAATGAAGGTTGCCTTCCCTTTGCCCTTTTCATTCCAAGGCTCTGTCTTTGAAGAAGAAGGCCTATGGCCCATCTGGTCCATTTGGGCAAGCTTGTCAATCAAGGCCTGGAAGGTGGTCGGCTTGAAAAACATCATGAACTGGGAGATGGCCGCTTGAGGGTCAAGAGTGCCTACGAACATGCCTACCGCAGGTGCCTCTTCTATGCGTTGTTCGCATTTCGACCATAGGTTCCGCCATCGTATTGCGTATTGGACCCACGTTTCGCCTGGCCTTATCCTGGCATTTATCAGTGCTGTTATCGGGGTGCGTCCACTAGCACTCGCGAATCTTTGTGTAAACAGTAGCTCCATCTCCGAAAATGTTTTGACAGAGTCGTTAGGTAGCTCCGAATACCATTCAAAGGCTGTTTCCGCTAAGCTGCCGACGAATTGGCGAAGCAGCAGCTTGTCGTTGCCTCCAGTGTTGCCGTATAAGGCCCTGAATTGAGTGACATGCTGATGTGGGTTCCCTGTCCCTTTATATACGTGGAATTTAGGTATCGTATATCCCGGCGGGTAACTGATTTGGTCATACCAGCCCGGATAGGGTCGTCCAGTTCTAACAATTTGCGCAGCCGCTTCATTCACTTGATGAGCCCGTATTTGATGAGCTATATAGTCATTCAGCGCAGCCTTGGAAATGGTTTCATCTTTAGCTGTTGAAAGAGTCGGAGGAGGATTAGATGTCTCTCCTCTATCGTCTTCAGTAATGATCGGAGGGTCTTCAACTGGAGGGTCCGGCTGTAGCATCATCCCTACCATATCTTGGAAGAGGAGCGCCATTTGTTTTATGTTAGCCGCTTGATCTGCGGCTTCTTTGTCCTTCTTTTCGAGGACTCTGCGTAAGAAGTCAGCATCAGTTTCTTGTTCGTGACGCTGCTCTGATGATGCCTCTGGGCTTTCTTTTGGCTCGGTAAGTGCAGCCATTGTAGTCAGCATCTCTTGAAGCTTCTGCTGTTGCTGTTCTTGAGCTTTTGTCACGGATCGGGTGAGCGGTCGGTGACCCGTCGAAGCACGGCTTTCCTCCTTTCCGGAAGCCATATAAACGGTGTGCAGCACCATGCCCCCAGACTTGGGGCGTTTGTGTTCGGTGTCTTTGCGACTTGCCGAAGACACAGGGGCTTTTTGCGGCCTCCTTTTTTGAGTGATTGGAGTTAAGGGAGCCATTGTAATGGGCACCCAAGTAGCCGTTGCTTTTTGTGGCTTGACATGGGGATTTTCTTCCTGCCGAACCTTCATCTTTTTTTGTCGGCGGAGACAGTCTTGATCTATCACGGAGTTTTGTACTTGACGCCAGACCTTGTAAATTTGAGAGGATAGCCGTTGAGGGGGCTGCTCCAGCTTCTTCTCTGGGGTATCCTCCACAGGTGAAGGAGTTCTCTTCAGCATCGCAGTAGGAGAGTTTCTGCGCACCGTGTTCAGCAATTCAAAGCTGTTCCCGGTTGGAACAGCAACATCGATCCCCACCGTTGGAGTTGGCGGAGTTATCCCAGATGGGGAGTTGCCCCCAGCCTTCCTCACTCGGCGCCAGTGGCGACGTCGAGCGTGTCGTGTGGATGGAGTTGTCTCAGTCGTAGGGGTGACCTCCTCATGCCCCCTGCTTTGAGGAGAGACCGTTATTGGTGCTGGCCTGTCAAAGACTGACACCCATTGAGAAGCAATGTCTAATCTGTCAAAGACAGACCTCTGGGCAGAGTAAGCAGCTTTGAGGACCTCGCCTGGAGCAGAAGCCGGAATGGCCATCCTTGTAAAAACTGACTTTTTGGAAGGAGAAGTCTTTTCAATGATTTCGTCCGCTTGAGCCGGGATGGCTATCCGCTTTGGGATGGCAACTTCGGGTATCGCGGGCTTGTAGACGCTGTGGCCCAATCTGCTGAAAACCGAGGTATTGAAATTGGGCGACCCGTTGAGAGGGGTCGCGGCAGTGGTAAGCCGATCAAAGACCGGCTTCTTTGGGGCTTCTTGCAACGTCATTGTGGCATTGAAGCTCAACGGTGGGAGCATGGTCCCGAAGAATAATCCAGTGGTGGCCTGAGTTACCAGCTCCACTGGCATCTTGAAAAGGGAGGCCGCTTGGGGCCCATAAGTCACTCCTCCAGCAAGGACAGAGTGAGAGTTGCAGTTGCAGGCAGTGCAGTTTGAAGCCATTGATCTTCTGTTTTCTGCACGGAGCAAGACACCAAATCTTAGTACCTCGAATCCACAGGAAACCACAGTAAACCGCGATTCGTTCGCGAACACGACACACGAAGTGTGGAGTGGAAAGAGGAAAAGGTCCCACCGGGCGTGCCAGAATCTGTTCCCCTCCGAATGGCGGCCAAGACATGGGACTTCTTGCCTAAGATTCGGAGCAGATGCTATATGGTTTTATCCGTCCACCTCTCCGAAGATGCCAAGTTGATTTATGGCACCGTGTATCGGAGGTTTAGACGGATGCGGCCGATGTAGCAGACTTCGTCAGATTCCCCCTCGTTTGAGGGGTTTTTGATTGTGGGGACGCTCTTCCCTGCAGGCGCAAGCCCGTGCAGTTAATTACGCTACCGCATCACGGTAACAACTTTCTCCTTCTCCAGATGGTCACTTCGTGTCGTGGGTGTTTGTTTTATGTTTGGTTGCCCGTGGATTGTATACGGAGACTAATTTATGTCGTCGCCCGTAGGACGTGGATTAGTCCAAATCCGTATTTTCTTAGATTTGGGTTTGGGGTTTTGGTTTAAGGATACGTTAGCCGTATTTGAGGTTAAGATCAACTTAAACGTTTGTTAAGGGTACGTTAGTCCAGTTTGAGACTAAGATCAACTTAACGGGATCGTTTAGATCCGAGAAAGGAGCGTTTGGGCTCTATTGTTCCAGTTTAGGGACATAGTGGTCCATTAAATGTATGGCCGCCGGGACCCGTCACCTCTCTGACGACGTTGAAGGATTACAACGACAGGTGTCAGAGGAGTTCGGAGATGTACCCTTGAACCAAAGTCGATTGGGGGATCTATAGTCCAATTTGGGACTAAAGTCTGTTTGAAGGTTTAAGAATACGTTAGCCATATTTGAGGCTAAGATCAACTTAAACGTTTGTTAAGGATACGTTAGTCCAGTTTGAGACTAAGATCAACTTAACGGGATCATTTAGATCCGACAAAAGAGCGTTTGGGCTCTATTGTTCCAGTTTAGGGACATGGTGGTCCATTTCCAGTTTAGGGACATGGTGGTCCATGTTCCAGTTTAGGGACGTGGTGGTCCATTGGTAGTTTAAGGACATTGCGGTCCATAGGTAGTTTAAGGACGCATAAGTCCATGGGTTTAAGGACCCCACAGTCCATATGGGTGTGTTTAAGGACGCATTAGTCCGTTAGTTTAAGGACGCATAAGTCCGCGGGTTTAAGGACCCCACAGTCCGTATCTTGGTTTAAGGACGCATAAGTCCATGAGTTTAAGGACCCCACAGTCCGTGTTGATGTGTGGTTGTCGGGACCCGTCACCTCTCTGAAGACGTTGAAGGATTACAACGACAAATATCAGAGGAGTTCAGAGATGTACCCTTGAACCAATGAGTTGGTTGAAAAAGCAGATGTGCTCAGTTCAAGATGATTTGAGGACTTATGGCCAGTTTGGGCTAAGTCCAATTATGTTTGAAATATTGGCCCTTTGTTGGCTCATTGAAGGAGAGGCTTTGCCTCTAGAAACTTAGCCAATTGGTCTAAAGCTAGTGTTAAACACTAAAGACCAACAGTGTTGAACACTGGAATTATGATTAGCAAGTTAGTGTTTAACACTAAAAGATAATCAGTGTTAAACACTAGTAACGGGGCTTTCAAATTAATGTTAAACACTAAAGCAAATCAGTGTTAAACACCGGTAGCATAGAGTTTTCACATTAGTGTTAATCACTAAGAAAATCAGTGTTAAACACTGCAAATAGAGTTTTCCAAATTAGTGTTAAACACTAAGAAAATCAGTGTTAAACACTGTAGATAGAGTTTTCCAATTAGTGTTAAACACTAAGGAAATCGGTGTTAAACACTGCAGAGAGAGTTTTCCAATTAGTGTTAAACACTAAGGAGGGAGGGGTCACGTGCGGACACGTGAGAGCGCCCTGATTTCCCTTATTTTATTCTGCAGGTAAGTGTTTAACACTTTTAATTCTGACGGCCATCACGTGTGAGCACGTGATGGAGGCCCCCGCTCTGGTCTGTTAGAATGCTCATTAGGGGTCACGTGGTGACACGTGAGGGCGCCCTAAATGTGAAGCCAGATCTCCTTTGTTTTATCCTCAAATCTGTGAATAAGTGTTAAACACTTTTCATCTTTATTTTAGAGCATCGCGTGTTGGCACGTGATGGGGGTTTATGCATCGATAATTACAGCACTTGCTGAGGGGTCACGTGGGGACACGTGAGAGCGCCCAAAGCTTCTTTTCTTTTGTTTTGCCATTAAGTGTTAAACACTTTCATTTTTATTTTAGAGCATCACGTGTTGGCACGTGATGGAGATTTGTGCGCCAATTGTTAAAGCATTTGCTGAGGGGTCACGTGATAACACGTGAGAGCGCCCAAAGCTTTCATTTCCTTTGCTTTTTCTTTCTGCGTTTTGGGAGTCACGTAGGAGCACGTGAGGTGATGCTTCAAAGTTCTTTGCAGGGGATCTTTTCAAGGGTCATGTGGGGGCACGTGACCCTAGTTCTTTTCATGAACAGAGATCTTTTAAGAATTGAATTCTTTATAGGGTTAAATCCTGATTATGATTTTGGAGGAATTAAATTCCTATCGTGAAAGAATTAAATTCTTATTTAGGATGAAACCCTGATTTCTTTTCAAAGGAATTAAATTCCCAGATATGTAAAAGAATTAAATTCTTGATTAGGGTTAAACCCTAGTTTTGTTTTAGGAGAATTAAATTCTCAAAACTCAATTCCCCTTCTAAGTTTAGGATCTGCATGGCAGGATCTCGACCCGATGAGAATTAGAGTCTCACACAGAGTGACACTGACGTGATTATGGTTACACCCACTGCCAGCGTATTGTCGAGTCTTTAGAGTCTCACACAGAGAGTTTCCCGCTTCAGGCGAAACAGTGTAGTTTGTGTTTAGTTTTACGAAGGGGTGTTCCATTGAACACGTGTATTTATACAAGTGCCTTAAACGGAAGGTTTAGTAGTACTAGCAGGTTTGAAAGACAGCCAGTTTTGATACTAGTATTATATTTCTCTCTTTTGGGTATTTGTATTTTAACACGAATAAGGCATTTATATGTATACGTGTATTTGTATAAATACGGGTATTTGTTCTTTGATACAAATACATGTATTTCTTTCTAAATATGAATACGCGTATTTTGTATTTTCGTTACAAATACGGTATTCGTATTTTGGTAAAAATACAGTATACGTATTTATACGGGTATGAGTATACTTGTTTATATACTTACATTTATATTTATAAGTGTTTGTATATGTGTACCTAGTGAGGTGGCTACACTCTCTCATTCACCTCTCCACTATTTAATGAAGAGTGTGTGGACTTGTGACTTACCCTAGTAAGTCACTTGTCCACCTACTCTTTTGTTTGAGAGATGTAGAGATAAATATGGAGAGTGAGAGATATTTTGTGAGACATGTTTGATATTTTCATCAAGTGAGAAATTTCTTGAGTTGCCGCCTTTTCTTCATCTTCCTCATTTTTCTCTCTTGAGTTCTTAAGGATTAAAAGAGAGTATCTTGGTCACAAACTATATCACACTAAGCATCTTATCCTAGCAAGACTTGATCTTTAATTGTTTCGGTCGAAACTATCGCTTAAATCGACATCCTCGGGTGGATCGTTTTTGACGTGGAAGATCGTCTTTGAGAGTTCGTTCCATCAATTCAAGAAGCTTGAGGAGTCAACCTTTCAAGACCCGAAAGACCGTCTACAAAGGTTGTAATTCCAACCTAGTAGCTAAAACTTCTAGTTAGGGTTTGTTTAGTTTAGTGTTTGGGTTTTTATCCTGAGATTTTAGTGTATTACGCTCAAGATTTTAAAGTTTTTTATTCCGCATAGCTGTAGTTGTCACGGTAAAGAACACATATACACTTACAATTCAAATTCTCTAAAACCGCCTTAATATATCATTCACACCTTTTAGCTTTTAGTGTAATAAAATTTTCCATGAAAAATAATCATTTAAAGAATTTTTTTCCTGAAAAATACCATGAACTTTAGGATAACCGTTGTTTCGATAATTAGCATATATACCTTTAGAAAAATTCACTGGGTAACGACCTTCCCCACACGCATACTTTTGGTTCATAGCACGAGATTTAGATGTACGGCTAATTTAAGAGAATAGGTTTTTCATTAAAATACCACAGTTTTACAAAAGGGTTTCTTTTAATCGATATTTTTGAATCCTTAGCAATTGCGCCTCTACAACCCTCGTTAGGGGACCCGCTAATAAATGATGTGGATTATCGCACATCCTTGGGATAGTAGAGTGAGATGCAGAACTTCTCACGGAGTATTCGGTCTCGAAAGGAAATAAAAATACGGTTTTTTAGAATACGATATTTCTAAACTAAACTAAACTTTGGAAAATTATATAAAACTATGAAGTTGTATTTTCAATAAAAAAGATTATGAAACTATATTTTGAAAATGAAAGATTAAAATTTAAATAAAAACACCACCAAGTTTTCAAAAGAAGTAGTTTTCATAAAAATACCATAAACTTTTAAAAACTAGGTTTAATCGCTAAAATACCACTAAAATTAAAATACATGTTCATAAAAACTCTAAATATTATAAATCACCCTTAAGGTTTATTTTTAAACAATATTAATATATTTTTCATAAAACCCCTCGAGAAATGCAAATAATATAAAAACAATATTAACAACAATAATAAATCTCTAAGGACTCTAGATTAATATAGGTTTAAGCGGTATCATTTCTCTTGAGCTCCAGGGAGCCGGAGAAAATGAGTGCTTACTTATTCAGGTTAGACAACAAATTAACGGAGTTATCAAATGGCAATTGTCTTGGAAAAAGACATAAATCATGCTATCCATATACAGCAATTGCCGATTTCTCCCAAACTTAAGATTTCAACAGTTAAATTCATTCACAAGAAATATCTATAACTCGAAAGCAAACTCGAACTCTAATCCAAACTCAAACCTAAATTTGAACGTGAACTCAAACTAAATCTACTCGACTAACTTGACTCAACCCAAGATTGCAATTGACATGACTCGCACTTTACTCGACTCACTCGACTTCATTATTCACCTTTTGCAATATATGGTTTCGATCAAATCATGTTATAATCAACCAATCAAATCAACTAAGGTTATCTTATAGTTATAATAGATATTATACTCGGGGTGTTTGGAATAGTTTCTTGTGTGAATCCAACGGAGCTTCAGGAGTCCCGTATTAACCCTTTTTTTCTTTTACTCGAATCTCAGTCAGGTTGACTCCTCCACGGCTTGGAGTCCCGATACTAACACATGAAATAAGCTCGTGTTTCCTTGCTCCTGGGGCCCCACTCTTGAGCTCGTGAATACTTCTACGGCTGCATTGACATTCACGGTTGGAACTTAACGTTAACATAATAACCATATAGAGACTTATAAATACATATACCCATATTCAGATCTACACACTTTTATTGGTCATTTATATTATTTTTGTTATTGTATACTTGTCACTCTTCACTCTTACCCTACTTTTGGGACTTACCGAGTGCTAATTCGTTGACGGACATTCCACCCATTTTTGTTTTCTTAGAATGTTCGTCTGATACGGTCAAGATGGAGGAAGTGGAGGCTACCGAGGAAGACTACGACCAGATCGCTACCAAGGATTAGCTTAACTTTCGTTTTCTTTCAGTTTATATATGCCACATGTTTAGGCATTTCTTTTATTATATTTACTTTCAGTTGAAACTCATTGTACCTGTAAATATTTCAAGTTGAATGTAAATAAAGATCTTTGTTGCAAAATTTACAGTCTACATTTATTCTTGCATTTGTGTATTATTGTTTCAATACGCTTAGTGTATTTATTTAGGAAATGACATTCTCTGAATAAATATACCGTGGGCTTACCACGTCATTATTTCCATCTACTGGGAAGCGGGACGTGACAACACCCCTCCTTTGGTATTAATATAGTAGAGATATATATGGCAAAAATATTTTATTATTATTACTATTACTACTAGTACCACAACCACTACTACCACCAACAGAATATATGGCATGTATTAACGGCAAAATCCTAAATTTATATATATATATATATATATATATATATATATATATATATATATATATATATATATATATATTACTGCTGCTGCTGCTGACCGAATATAACGCATGTATTAATGGAAAAAATCTAAAATTATATATGTATATATATATATATAGATTTTTTTTATTATTATTATTATTATTATGACTGCTACTAATAGAATATAAGGCAGGTATAAATGGCATTATTATTATTATTATTATTATTATTATTATTATTATTATTATTATTATTACTACTACTACTAACAAAATATAAGACAGGTATTAACGGCAAAAACCTAAATTTATATCCACACACAACGGCGGACCTAGGATTTCAAGGGGGCACCAAAAGATTCCTTGATTAATTGAATAGTCCAACAAAATTTATATAAACCAGCATATAAATTTGAAACAAGACAATAAAGTCTTAAACTAATTTAATCATACATTATTATAATTATAATATTGTTTACAATTGCATTTTTCGATGTTTCATACAATGAAAACGTTGCACGATACCTTCATTTTCTATGGTATTGTCTAAACCATAATCTCATTAATTCAAAGCAAAGTAATCTCAAGGACAAAAGCCCAAATGAGGATGGCTAGTCATACAGTTGTTTGAATACCCATAATAAACCATCATTATTTTTTAGATTTACAATTATATACATCAACCCAAAGAGATTCAAAGATGAAACCTGAAACAACCGCATGATTTAATTACAAAAAAGATAAAATGAATCAACCTTAATCTTGGATGATTTGTCGTCAAGACCTCGGGGGAGTGGATGACGAGAACAGACAACAACGATTAGTTCTTGGAGACAAGTGCGAAGGTCTCGAACTCGAAGTTGGGGTCGGCGATGGCAAATCTTGCAGCTTGTATATTGAGCCAGGAGGGGGTAAAAAAGAAGAAGAGAAGGTTAGGGATTTGATCAACGTCTTGACTTCTCTTTGTCTCTACTAGGGTTTTTTTGGATAGGAACCGGCTTGAGAAATTAGGACTTGGGAATAAATGGGTACTGAGAGGGTTTTTGGTGAAAATCCAAGAGGGTCACATGACCCCCCGGTCCTAACATAGGTCCACCCTTATTTATATATGGGTTTTTTTTTCTGTTGGCCCCCTGTACTTTAATATTTTTCTGTATCCCCCCATAGTTAGTATTTATTTATAGCCTCCCTATACTTATAACTTACTCCTACATCTCTCCTATTTCATTTTTGAAAATAATTCCTCCTCCTCCTCTCAGACGACCCCTCCCCGCAATCGCCGCCACTTTCTTTCTCCTCCTCTTCAACACCATCATCTTCCTCCTCCTTCTCTTCTTTAACACATCAACGCCTCCTTCTTCCTCCTCCTCAGCATCAACATCATCACCACCACCATCATCATCAACACCACCATCACCACCATCTTCTTCCTCTTCTTTTTCAACCCATAACCGCCGCGCCGCCATCCTTCTTTCTCCTCCTCTTCAACCCGCCACCGCCACCGCCTCCTTCTTCCTCCTCCTTCCCGGTATCGCCGCCGTCCCCACCGCCACCTTCTCATTTCTCCTCTTCAACACCGCCACCGCCCGCGGTGTTGAAGAAGAGGAGAAAGGAGGAGGTGGCGGTGGGGGCGGCGGCGGCGGCGATACCGGGGAGAAGGAGGCAGTGACAGGTTGAAGCGGAGAAGGATTGTGGCGGCGGTGTGTTGTTGATGATGATGACGGCGACGGTCGTGGGTTGAATAAGAAGAGGAAGAAAAAGGTGGTGGTGATGGTGTTGACGATGGTGGCGGCGGTGGTGTTGAAAAGGAAGATGGAGAGAAAGGAGGTGTTGATGGGTTGAAGAAGAAAGGGAGGAGGAAGATGCGGTGTTGACGGCGGTGAAGAGGATGAGAAAGAAGGTGGCGGCGGTAGGGACGGCGACAATGATCGAAAATGTGGAAGAGGAATCATTTTCAAAAGTAAAGTAAGGAGACTGCAGAAGTATCTTATAAGTATGGATGAGCTACATGTAAATACTAATTATGGGGGACGGAGAAAAATATCATAGTATGAAGGGCTAACGGAAGAAAACCCATATATATATATATATAATGTTTGGAGATTTGTTAACTAATTGTGCTGTCAATTATTGTGTGATAAGTATTTATTTGAAAATTTTGTAGTGTTTTATAATTATTTAATTTAATCAATATAAAAATCATATTATAACATGTTTTCTAAATGGATATACCCTAAATCTTGTTAGAGCCCGAATCACATGTTCAAAACTCAAAACCCGTCCGAACCTATATTTATATGTGTGGGTATATAGTAATATAAACCTGTCGGATTCGGACGGGCTTTGGGTTTAGTGTCAATATTTCGGGCCAGCCTTAAAATTATTTAAAAGTCCGTTCCTCCCGGCTTCAACCCAATGGACAAATCCTTTGATTTTTTGGGCACTGACCCATAACCATTAATATATGCATAAAACACACGGCACACCTACGCACATATCACACACAAGCACTCAACACACACTGTTCCCCTCCGAATGGCGGCCAAGATATGGGACGTCTTGCCTGAGATTCGGGGCAGATGCTATATGGTTTTATCCGTCCACCTCTCCGAAGATGCCAAGTTGATTTATGGCACCGTGTATCGGAGGTTTAGACGGATGCGGCCGATGTAGCAGACTTCGTCAGATTCCCCCTCGTTTGAGGGGTTTTTGATTGTGGGGACGCTCTTCCCTGCAGGCGCAAGCCCCTGCAGTTAATTACGCTACCGCATCGCGGTAACAACTTTCTCCTTCTCCAGATGGTCACTTCGTGTCGTGGGTGTTTGTTTTATGTTTGGTTGCCCGTGGATTGTATACGGAGACTAATTTATGTCGTCGCCCGTAGGACGTGGATTAGTCCAAATCCGTATTTTCTTAGATTTGGGTTTGGGGTTTTGGTTTAAGGATACGTTAACCGTATTTGAGGCTAAGATCAACTTAAACGTTTGTTAAGGATACGTTAGTCCAGTTTGAGACTAAGATCAACTTAACGGGGTCGTTTAGATCCGACAAAGGAGCGTTTGGGCTCTATTGTTCCAGTTTAGGGACATAGTGGTCCATTAAATGTATGGCCGCCGGGAACCGTCACCTCTCTGACGACGTTGAAGGATTACAACGACAGGTATCAGAGGAGTTCGGAGATGCACCCTTGAACCAAAGTCGATTGGGGGATCTATAGTCCAATTTGGGACTAAAGTCTGTTTGAAGGTTTAAGAATACGTTAGCCATATTTGAGGCTAAGATCAACTTAAACGTTTGTTAAGGATACGTTAGTCCAGTTTGAGACTAAGATCAACTTAACGGGATCTTTTAGATCCGACAAAAGAGCGTTTGGGCTCTATTGTTCCAGTTTAGGGACATGGTGGTCCATTTCCAGTTTAGGGACATGGTGGTCCATGTTCCAGTTTAGGGACGTGGTGGTCCATTGGTAGTTTAAGGACATTGCGGTCCATAGGTAGTTTAAGGACGCATAAGTCCATGGGTTTAAGGACCCCACAGTCCATATGGGTGTGTTTAAGGACGCATTAGTCCGTTAGTTTAAGGACGCATAAGTCCGCGGGTTTAAGGACCTCACAGTCCGTATCTTGGTTTAAGGACGCATAAGTCCATGAGTTTAAGGACCCCACAGTCTGTGTTGATGTGTGGTTGTCGGGACCCGTCACCTCTCTGAAGACGTTGAAGGATTACAACGACAAATATCAGAGGAGTTCAGAGATGTACCCTTGAACCAATGAGTTGGTTGAAAAAGCAGATGTGCTCAGTTCAAGATGATTTGAGGACTTATGGCCAGTTTGGGCTAAGTCCAATTATGTTTGAAATATTGGCCCTTTGTTGGCTCATTGAAGGAGAGGCTTTGCCTCTAGAAACTTAGCCAATTGGGCTAAAGCTAGTGTTAAACACTAAAGACCAACAGTGTTGAACACTGGAATTATGATTAGCAAGTTAGTGTTTAACACTAAAAGATAATCAGTGTTAAACACTAGCAACGGGGCTTTCAAATTAATGTTAAACACTAAAGCAAATCAGTGTTAAACACCGGTAGCATAGAGTTTTCACATTAGTGTTAATCACTAAGAAAATCAGTGTTAAACACTGCAAATAGAGTTTTCCAAATTAGTGTTAAACACTAAGAAAATCAGTGTTAAACACTGTAGATAGAGTTTTCCAATTAGTGTTAAACACTAAGGAAATCAGTGTTAAACACTGCAGAGAGAGTTTTCCAATTAGTGTTAAACACTAAGGAGGGAGGGGTCACGTGCGGACACGTGAAAGCGCCCTGATTTCCCTTATTTTATTCTGCAGGTAAGTGTTTAACACTTTTAATTCTGACGGCCATCACGTGTGAGCACGTGATGGAGGCCCCCGCTCTGGTCTGTTAGAATGCTCATTAGGGGTCACGTGGTGACACGTGAGGGCGCCCTAAATGTGAAGCCAGATCTCCTTTGTTTTATCCTCAAATCTGTGAATAAGTGTTAAACACTTTTCATCTTTATTTTAGAGCATCACGTGTTGGCACGTGATGGCGGTTTATGCATCGATAATTACAGCACTTGCTGAGGGGTCACGTGGGGACACGTGAGAGCGCCCAAAGCTTCTTTTCTTTTGTTTTGCCATTAAGTGTTAAACACTTTCATTTTTATTTTAGAGCATCACGTGTTGGCACGTGATGGGGATTTGTGCGCCAATTGTTAAAGCATTTGCTGAGGGGTCACGTGATAACACGTGAGAGCGCCCAAAGCTTTCATTTCCTTTGCTTTTTCTTTCTGCGTTTTGGGAGTCACGTGGGAGCACGTGAGGTGATGCTTCAAAGTTCTTTGCAGGGGATCTTTTCAAGGGTCACGTGGGGGCACGTGACCCTAGTTCTTTTCATGAACAGAGATCTTTTAAGAATTGAATTCTTTGTAGGGTTAAATCCTGATTATGATTTTGGAGGAATTAAATTCCTATCGTGAAAGAATTAAATTCTTATTTAGGATGAAACCCTGATTTCTTTTCAAAGGAATTAAATTCCCAGATATGTAAAAGAATTAAATTCTTGATTAGGGTTAAACCCTAGTTTTGTTTTAGGAGAATTAAATTCTCAAAACTCAATTCCCCTTCTAAGTTTAGGATCTGCATGGCAGGATCTCGACCCGATGAGAATTAAATTCTCAAATTATGGGGAGATGTGCTCTGTGCAGATCTTCAACCAGAAGAAGAACTAAATTCTTTTTTGTATAAGAGTTAAACTCTTGGATTTTGAGAATTAAATTCTCTGTTTGAAGTTTTGATTCCCTTTCTTTTCTCACCTAGGGTTTTATTTGTTGAGAATTAAATTCTCCTTCCTTTTCTTCCCTCTTGAGAATTAAATTCTCCTCTCTCTGTTTTTCTCTCAAAAAAGTAAATCCCCCCATTTCTCTTCTTTTCTTGGCTCCTATTTATAGGAGAAGGAAGAGAATCAATTTGTTTAGCAAATCTCTCATTAAGAGATTTGATTTGTATGTTGAAAGATTTGATTTGCATTCATCATTAATCTGGGCCTTTAGATTGTTAAGTGAATTTTATTCACTATTGGATTTTAAATCCAAAGATATCCATTTGTTATCTCGGTCAAATTTAGGGGGGATCTTTCCTTGTCTAGAATTTTTCCATAAATTGGTGATATTTAATCACCCTTAGATCTTTAATCCAACGGTCCCCATAATCCTTTTCCATTTGGAAAGATTTAGAAGCTTTTAGAATTTAATTCTATTAACTGTAAGGCTTTCGAAACCAGTCACGTGCTGACACGTGACCCTTGGTCACGTGGGAGCACGTGACCCCCAATTGAGTTCTTGAACGGCCGGTTGTTTATGCTTCAGTTTTAACTATCACGTGTCAACACGTGACCATTGGTCACGTGTGAGCACGTGATACCTCATCGAGGTAACCACTGATTTTTAATCAGGGAACAGATTTTAGAATTTAATTCTATTTATTATTTTAGAGGCTTAAGAGCCCATCACGTGTCTGCATGTGACCCATGGTCACGTGTGAGCACGTGATGCCCCATTGGAGTCTTTTCTGAGTTTTTATTATATATTTTAACTCCTCCAGCGAGTTTTTAAAGGTCCATCACGTGTGGACACGTGATATCTCATAACTTTTGATCCCGGATGAATTATGAGGCCCATAATATATCAAATCGAAGGGTTTTTCGAGATACTTCCAATACCAACAAAATTTAATAGTTCCTCCTTCGGGAACTTATCAAAATGCAGGCCGGAAGATATTGGTTCGCATTACCTTAAGCGTATCGCTGCCATTTGATACCTTGGACTCTTCTGCGCAGAAATTTTTGGCGGGAACACACACCACACACACACTTAGGGGACCCACATTGCTCTGAAAGTGTAATTTATGACCACTTCCTCTTTTGGGTTCCTGCGGTTCGAACCCGCACTCTCTCCAAGAGGAGAAGTGCCTACAGCAACTGAGCTATTGCTCACCGGTACAAATCCTTTGTTGTGAAGCATTTATTGGGTGATATTATGTATGGATTGTATTTTTCAAAGATTGAAGAAGCAGAGTAGATTGAGAAAATAAAGAGGTTTGCAATAGGAAGAGTATAGTATGGATATGGATTTAAGACGCTATGTATCGATTAGATGAGATAAACTTTGTTAGTTATATGCTCTCTATATTATCCTCTCTTTTTTTTACAAAAAAATTTTGAGTTTGTAATAATTGCCATTACCTTTTTCTTGGAGAGATTTTATATAGGTACTTTGGAAATTTTGATTGAATTTGAAGACTCAAGTTTATATCAGTTAAATATCATGGATAATTATGATAGATAAAAAACATTTGAAAATTGACGATGCTCGATATCGGTGATCTCCCAGATCGTGACACGTGGCTGATGACGTGTCCCGAAGCTCATAAGAAAGGACCTACAGTGGCCGACCAGGCCACTCCTGTGCCCGTCCCACAAACAAACAACTATTGGCTCACATCCGAGCCCCCTGCACAATTGGCCTCCTCGTCCCTATCAGCTCGTCTCCGGGCTACCGCAGAACCAAGATATCTCGGCTCTCCCGCTCGTCCGCGAGCTCTCCCGCCGAGGTCATCTTCCTCGGTCTCATCAACTGACCAACTGCACCACTCGTAGGCGCAACCGCCTCACTCCCGTGAATCTCGCCATGCGCGAGATATCCGCCGGCCACATCCCACGTTCCACGCTATCACGATCCCCCCATTAACGAGCCTGTCTCTCCATTAATGCGGATCCTGCTCATCACGCGGGCGTGACGCCGGGAGCGTAACGGCCGGCGTGATTCTCACGCCTGCCTGCCTGCTGCCACCACTATATAAACACCTCCTTCAGACGGTTCAAGTAAGCCATTTTCACTCCACTAAGTCGTTACTCTGCTCAGATTTCCTCTCTAACTTGATCGTCGGAGGGTCCTTGGTAGTACAACCACCCAGGGACTTCCATGCAGGTAGCTCGGCAACAACAACCTCAAACCCATTGAGATCCACATGCTTCAGGAGCCAGCCTCCAACTCCAATCTCAGCCGTCCATCGTCGCTCCCAGAGGATCTACGGAAGGTAACATCTTGACGTGATCCGACATCCGTCAGCTGGCGCTGTCTGTGGGAAATCTTGATTCTCCTAAAACAAAAGTTCATCTTCTGATCCAACTCTATGGCGAGCGATCACCGCGATGATCCAAGCACTAGCCGCCGCCTCCCCCACAACGGAGGCGCGGATGAATCTCCTCCTCCGAACACCATCATCGCCCTCGCCGCTCGAATAGATCGACTCGCGTCCACCGTGGACGCGCTCGTCCGTGTCCAGACGGCGGGGCAAGCTCCCCAGGTCACCGCTCCCCCACCTCGGGACCGGGACCCCTGCAGAGGGAGAGAAGACTCCGCTCGCGTCGGCACTGCCGACCACCACCTCACTGCCACCCACGGCAGCAGATCCCCCGGAACGATACATTCTGCGACCCGCTGGGCACCCAACATTTCAACACCGAGGTCCGTCGCTAGAGCGCCTCGCCCCGAGATCCTTCGCGCACCTGTCCCTCCCGAGGAGATGTCGGTCAGCTCGCCTGTTACCAGGCATGACCGACACCCCCTCCCTCGACGGGGTCGCGCGGACGGGGCTCGTTACGGCAGCTCAAAGAATACCTCGCCCAGGGATCTAAGGAACCTTATTGAAAGGAACCGGAGCCGCGGCCAAGCACAAGTCTCCATCAGCAGAGGCCAAAGGTCAGAATGTGCCGAATCGTCAGGATACCACGGCCGACTCGACGCCCTCGAGAAGAAGATCGAAGGTATGCATCAGGAATGTCACCGTTCGAGCGACGAGGCTAAGTACGCCGCCGACTCGCTCACAAAATTCTTTACCGAGGAGTTGCTCGCCGTCCGTTTCTCCTCCCGGAACAAGCCCACGAAGATCTCTCTTTTCGACGGTAAGTCCGACCCGAAGGACCATTTGGATGCATTCTCCACGGGGATGAGCTTCCAAGACAACTCCGATGCCGCCCAATGCCGAGCTTTCCCGGCCACTCTCATCCGCTCCGGACGAGACTGGTTTCGAGGACTCGCGCCATGCTCGACCTCAACTTTCGAAGAGCTGGCCACCCAATTCCTCGGCCACTTCGTCGGGAACAGGCAGCAGAAACGGACCGTCGACCATCTCTTCACAATCAAAAGCAGGGACAAAGAGATATTCAAAGCATACGTCACCCGCTTCTACAACGCCCTTCTCGAGGTCCCAGAGCACCGGGACGAGACGGTCATTACAGCACTTAGGTCTGGTCTTAGGCACAAGGAGTGGTTACGCTCCTTTGCATTAGCGCAACCTAAGACCATAGCTGAGGTGAAGGCCTGGACCGAACGTGAGGTCCAGCTGGAGTCCGAGGTGAACGCAAATCTCCCCGGGGCAGAGCAAACTGACCAAAAGAAAAGGGCGAGGGAAGAGAGAAGGAGACTCGAGCGGACAAAGCCCTACTCCCCGAAGTTTCAGGAGTACACCCCACTCAACGTCTTCCAGACTGTATTGCTAGAAGAGGCTAAGGATGAGGGGTTCATCAAGCCTCCCCTGATCTCGCGCATGGCCTCAAAGCGCATCCGGGGCCCCTACTGCGGCTTCCACAGGTCGCAGGGCCACTCCACGGAGAGCTGCAAGTAGCTCCGACACTACATCGAGGAGCTCATCCGTTCGGGACACCTCGCAGCGTACTTGCGAGACAAGCGGCAAGCTGACCGCAAGCAGGAGCAGCGTCCCCCTCCCGGTAAGTTGACAATCGGCCAAATCATGGTCGTGTCAGCGGAGGGTACGTCGGATACCTACGAGGCTCAGCATCCCGCGCCAGAAGCAGAGGCCAACAGACATCCGGGGGGCTCAAGCTGCGCAAATAAAAAGAACATCTACTAGCGTGTACTTCTTTTTACTCAGGCAATGTAAATCTTTCTCGAGATCTTTTTGTTTATATAATAAAGGGATCAATAAAACATTGCAAAAAGAAAGATCTTATTCATTCAAAAAGTACTATGGGCTCCTCAGCTGTATGTCGAAAAGAAAAATTTACTGTAGAGGGGGAAGGGGTGCAGAGAACATTGCCCGTGGTACTCCGAGGATGTCTCCGCCAGCCGAGCCCTCGCGGCCTCAGACCTCCGCCCCCGATGCCGCCCGCGAACGTCGGCATCATGCCTCAAGTGGTAGCATTCGAGAATGAGCGCCACCAAGCGGCCCCGCCGACCCCCGGAGATCAGGCCGAAGCGCTGCAGAGACCTTAACTTACCGACCGCCTCGTCCCACAGCTGCTCGGATAAGGGGTTGTAGAGCCCCGGCGACGCCCTCTAGATGGAGTACATCAACAGCTGTAGCAAAGGGGAACGCCGGGGAAGCAGTTGGCCGAAATGATCCTCAATGCGGCCTATCACTAACTGCACCGTGTCCTCGGTACAGTGCTGGTCGTAGAGGTAGACGTCCTCGAAGCTCACGATGTCGGGGATGGTGAAAGGGAAGTCATCCATTCTTACGTTTTGGATGTGAAAGATGGAGTGATCAACGCTCCCTCCGTTTTATAGCGGATGACCCCTCAGGAGTCCAACAGTCGCCCACCCACGACTGTATCGCCACGCGGCAGACACCTAGCCTTTCTCAGCAAAATCGAAACGACGCAGCTCTGGCGCTACGCCTCCTCCACGCGTTCATAACATGTGTCACCCGTGTCTGTCCCTCTTCCTGATGCTCACACCGAGAAGGCTGGACAGAACCTCGCGAATCAACTAGGCCAGGCTTGCTCGGTTATTCCTGGCTGGTAGCTCCCTACCCCATAATGCAAAGGATCAAAGCCCTCGCCAAGAGGCACCGGGCAGCAATCCTGCTCGGTCCATCCTTAGTAGACCTCTTACGGCCCTTTCCGCGCAAAGGATCAAAAGCCCTCGCAAGAGGCAACCGGTCCCGACCTTGCTCGGTTATCCCTGGTTGGTATCTCCCTACCCCCACAACACCAGGGATCAAAGCCCTCGCCAAGAGGCACCGGGCAGCAACCCTGCCCGGCCATCTTTAAGGATCAAAAGCTCTCGCAAGAGGCAACTGGGCCTGCCCTTGCTCGGTTATCCCTGGCTGGTAGCTCCCTACCCCATAACGCCAGGGACCAAAGCCCTCGCCAAGAGGCACCGAGTAGCTACCCTGCTCGGCCCGTCCTTAGTAGGCCTCTTACGGCCCCTCCCGCGCTAAAGATCAAAAGCCCTCGCAAGAGGCAACCGGGCCCGCCCTTGCTCGGTTATCCCTGGCTGGTAGCTCCCTACCCCACAACGTCAGGGATCAAAGCCCTCGCCAAGAGGCACCGGGCAGCAACCCTGCCCGGCCATCCTTAAGGATCAAAAGCCCTCGCAAGAGGCAACCGGGCCCGCCCTTGCTCGGTTATCCCTGGCTGGTAGCTCCCTACCCCCACAACGCCAGGGATCAAAAGCCCTCACCAAGAGGCACTGAGCAGCTACCCTGCTCGGCCCGTCCTTAGTAGGCCCCTCCCGTGCTAAGGATCAAAAGCCCTCGCAAGAGGCAACCGGGCCTGCCCTTGCTCGGTTATCCCTGGCTGGTAGCGTCCTACCCCACAACGCTAGGGATCAAAACCCTCGCCAAGAAGAAACGGGTAGCAACCCTGCCCGGCCATCTTTAAGGATCAAAAGCCCTCGCAAAAGGCAACTGGGCCCACCTTTGCTCGGTTATCCCTAGCAGGTAGCTCCCTACCCCACAACGCCAGGCATCAAAGCCCTCACCAAGAGGCACCGAGCAGCTACCCTGCTCGGCCCGTCCTTTGTAGGCCTCTTACGGCCCCTCCCGCGCTAAGGATCAAAAGCCCTCGCAAGAGGCAACCGGGCCCGCCCTTACTCGGTTATCCCTGGCTGGTAGCTCTCTACCCCACAACGCCAGGGATCAAAGCCCTCGCCAAGAGGCACCGGGCAGCAACCCTACCCGGCCCGTCCTTAAGGATCAAAACCCTCGCCAAGAGGCAACCGGGCCCGCCCTTGCTCGGTTATCCCTGGCTGGTAGCTCCCTACTGTAATGTTTTAAAAATAAATAAATAATTAAATAAATAAATAAAATCCTTTAGGTAAATTTTCAGATAATCGATAAAATAAACCGTATTTTCTGTAAAACTCAACTACAATTATTTTTCAATATAGATTTAAATACGCCTATTTTAATTATGTAATTGCTAGTATTTGGTATTTATTTGGTCACTTGTAAATTTCTAGTTTATTAAAATATTTTTCCTAAATTAATTAAATTAAAATATTAACATAAGCTTTAATTATACATTTAATTAGTGTAAATTACAAATTTGAATGGATTAATTTAGCAAATGTAGACCATGACCAACTTAATAACATGTCACCATACATTCTCTTTTTCTCCATTTGTCTTTATATTTCTAGAGCATTCTAGCACAATATTAATTAAGAAAATAAATAAAATTAAATAAATTATTGAAAAGACTAAAGTGAGGTGATTTATTTGTGAAACTTCTACAAATTTCTACACTTTTTTTTCTCTCTCCCCTCACTCACCTCCTCATGGCCGAGCCTCCTCTTGGCTGCCCCAAAAAATTTCTCACCCCATTTTCCAATTAAAATCCACAAAAATTCATCCAAAATCAATGAAAAACCTAACTAAATCTCCATTTAACCCATACCCATTATTCTTTGACCAATTTAGTTTGGATTTAGAAGCAAGAGGCCACTTTTTGGAGGCATGTTTGCAAGGTTGATCTCTTGATTTGTGAGGTATAATCCTAACCCCATGTGTAATTTGTTGCTAAATTACTTCAATCTAATCTAATTAGGTAATTAATTATGGTTTTAATTTCAATATTTAATTTTCAAGAGAGGGATTGAAATTAAAGTTAGGGTTTTTACCACATCATTAGGGTCACAACATGTAGTTTGACATATTAGGGCATGTAAAATTTAGTCTAGTTGTTAAATTTGCTAAGTGTTACTTTTAAATTGTATTAATGGTACAATTTTGTAAACTAGATTTTTATAAATCATATATATTGGTAAGATAAAATTATGATGAGGGTTTATATCATTAGATTATGGTGTTAATGAGGAGATTAACATGTTAATTGAATGTAAAACCTAATTTGGTTACTAGTTGCTAATTGTTAGTTAAAAAAATGTGATAAATATGCTATTTTGCAAACTAGGTTTTAGAAATTAAATTAAAATGTGGGATTAAAAATCTAGTTAGGGTTTTAGCACATCATTAAGGTTTCCATGAGTGCTTTAACAATTTAAAATATGCAAAATCTAGTTTAGTTGTTAATTTGTTAAGTGTTGCATTTAAATTGTTAAAATTTGATAAAATTGCAAACTAGAAATTTTGGTTTAATACAAATTGATGAGATTAAATTATAGAAATGGTTTGTATGACTTAGTTATGATATTTAGAGTATATTGTGGCCACTAGTTTTGCTTAAACATCAGGTTTTGAAGTAAAATGGTTAATTGACGCTTTCTAGGTTTTTGCGAAATAGAACGATTTGATTAATTTTAAGGTTTTGATGATTTAAACCCTATTTATATTCTAATTAGTGATTTCTGGAACTACGATTTGTACGTTTGTGTTTCATCTCGATCAATCAGCGTTTGTACGCCGATATCGAGGGATATTTGGTTCTTTTGCATGAGCAGGTCATAGGTTTTAATCTATGCGCGTTTCATGCGCCGTTTTGGGTTTTATCCGCGATTTCGGTTACGATATTATATATATTTGCGTATAGGTACCCCTCACGTGTACTTCGGACGATGAAGAAAAGAATGGCGGTATCGACTTCGGCAGACAAGGATCAGGTGAGTAAATGTATATCTACGGGGGAAGTCGGGTGGATGGCGTATAGCACCCCCGCAAACGTAGAATAAGGATATTACGTACTGTTATTAGGAAGTCGGACGTGGCCTTAGATTCTTGGCGAGTAGGGTCTTATTTAAGATTTTAGGTTGGACTAGACTGATGTAGAAAGACTTAACCAGAGGATGACTGCCTTTGATGGAATTCGTAGGTTTCATGTAGACACACACACACCCACACACCTAAACTTGACTTGGTGTATATGTGTGTGTGTATGTGTGTGTGTGTATATAGGAATGTATGTAGGTATACACACACACACACGACATATACATGTGATATGAGGAGGTTATATGATACATGGGGATGAGTCGATATGGCTAGGCTTGATGCTGTGATTTTTTGGATAGATGATCGAATTATGACATGAGATGTGTTATGATAATAGCGGATCGTTGGGCAATGAGATTATATAAAATATATTTATATAAATGATAATATGTGTTGATGACATTGGAATGAACGAGACTCTAGAAGAGAACCCAGATTGTAATATGTGACTTAATCACGATATGACATATGACATGATATTTTAGTGGATCATTTGACAATGTATATTTACATAGACGATGATATATGTTTGATGATATTGGGATGTATGTGATTATAGTATAGTACCTTGATCATGATATTGTTTGATGATGATGCTATACAAACGATGATGTATATATATGATGATTGATCCGCACTCTTGACTTGAGGAAATCGTACTATGTACGTGACGCTATTGAGGCTGAATCGCCGACTACTAGAGATATCGACTCAGACTTTAGGTGGATTCTTCTTACCTTTCAACTAGTATTTTTAGTTAGTTCCTTAGTTGGTTAGGTAGATCTTAGTTTAGGCTCGAGTCATACTTATTTTCAAAACTAACGAATCGTGCGCATTTTTAAAGACAGCCTGAGGGATACTACGGATTTTTCAAAGGACATATCTTTTCTTAAAAACCCCGTAGCCCTTAATTTTATAAAAACCACGATTCGTACTTTTTCAAACAACAAACTGTATGACTCATAATTAGTATGTATTCTTTAGTTGTGCGTTTACTACACATTCATTGTTATATTCATGTTGCATTTATCGCATTGCATATTCATGCGTATGTTTCTTTAGCCAATATGAAACTCTGCCTGTTAGGACACCAGCACCATTACCGATGATGCGCATGTTCCACGTACACTTAATTGCCGGCTCACACACATCATCATCGGTAATTGCCATGTCATGTACACTTTAGAATATATTATCTTTTATTAATAGAATCAGCTAAAGGCTAGATCAATATAATAGGGTGTGATTACTCTCATGTGCTAGTTTAGACATTGCATTTATTACTTAGACACTTCATGCATTCAGATTTTCATGTTATCATGCAGTATTGTGGGGCTTATGCCGATACTCATTATTTACTTACTCATGATTTTGGGATTTTGGATTCTATGAGATTTCTGGATTTTGGGGAAAACCGCAAGAATATATATAAAAACTTCTCTCTCTCTCTCCCTCTCATTTTAAAATACAAGTTGCGGTTTTCTCGTGATGTATGTGTCGTCCACCATGAGATTTCATGTTTTCTGTTGGATTTCGAGACCCGATTCGAGGAGTGGATGAACCATCTCGGGTACATGGTGGGCCCGGTATGGTACCCCGGGGCAAGAAGCTCGAGTTGTAGACGATGAGCCTGGCAGGGGAAGACTACCTACCGGTGATGTCTGGCGCGGCGGATATCTGGAGGATACCGACCGTTGTCGTGAGATTTGATGATATGGGCCGATCCGGACTGACGGAGCCCGAGATATTGAGACTATGAGGTATCGAGACTTTGAGATTTACATGTTTTGTGTCGATACTTGACACGGATTTCTATGGATTTTATTGATGATGTTTCAGATTACCGTACAAATTTCACTATGATACAAGTTAAAGATTTCTTATACAGATGTATCCAGATTTCATGGTTGATTGTTTTACATTCATGGTGCATGCATACTCATACACATGACATGTTACTACTTGAGGCACTGACGCGAGCACTGAGCGTTGCACTTACGCATAAATTATTACCCTGCCACTACTAGATGACTAGTGATATATTAAGTATATTATTATGACCTAGGAGAGCGTCGTGCATGCGATTTCTACTCGTAGATGTCTTCTACTTACGAGTTGGCAACTCACCCCCGTTGTGCCAAATTTTCTTACAGGTTTCAATGTACAGGTTTCCTTGGCAGCTTGCTGGCACATCATTTCATTCAGGGTGATTTACTTGGTAGGTTGGTTCACTTGTATCAGGACCGCCGTTGTACTTTTATTATTTCATTTGTATCTAGTAAGCTCCATCAACCAGACTTGTATTACTTGATAGATTTAGAAGACCAGTTGTTTTTATTTCGACCTTAGAGTCGCGCTTGTATTATTATGGTTTTCGGTGGATTTGGTTTTCTTTTGAGTTTTGAGCCTCGCCCTTCGGCGTTGTATATTATATTGCTTATGTGGTTGTGACCGCCAATTAGCGAAGAGCTAGCTCCCGCTTGGGTATGCCTTTTTATTGTTGCTTATGTATATATTCTTATTTGTACCCGTTTGGGGCCAGATTTTACAAAGGAGACTCTGCCGAAATTTTTGAGAAAATTTGATGTTGCTTTTAAACATGTTTTTCTTTACTTCTTCTTTTAATGGTTTAAATTTCTGGGCTTCGGCTTACTTAGATTACGTCGCGCCTCTAGACGCTTCGTAATTTAAGTGTCGGTCACGTTCCGTACCTTCGGGTCGTGACACCTACCCCACAACGCCAGAGATCAAAGCCCTCACCAAGAGGCACCGGGCAGCAACCCTGCTCGGCCCGTCCTTAGTAGGCCTCTTATGGCCCCTCCCGCGCTAAGGATCAAAAGCCCTCGCTAGAGGCAATCGGGACTGCCCTTGCTCGGTTATCCTTGGCTGGTAGCTCCCTACCCCACAACGCCAGGGAGCTAAGCCCTCGCCATGAGACGACCGAGCAGCTACCCTGCTCGGCTCATCCTTAGCATGCCTCTCCGTGCCTCCCACAACTAAGGAACAAAAGACCTCACCAAGAGGCATCCGGTTTATATACGTCTGAGCAATCTCCACCTCGACTTCGGGGCCATGTAGATACCGTCTTCCCATCGGTCTTTGCATACTTGGCAAATGAACAGATTCAACTCGACGCGTAATCGCTAGACGAAGAACCGACATAACACGAAGGCAGTATTGTGCAAATACAATTGTTTACCGACAAAGGAAAATACGCACGCAAATATTATCACCAAAAGGATTTATTCACAAAGTCAAGACTTTTACAAGGGTATTGTAGGCTCCCCAGCCTTACAAAATGTCCGGAGGCCTACAAAATTCCCGATGCAACAAAAAGAAGAGAACAAGAAGACGAGGGGCTTCAGGCCTCAGGGCCAGGCGCAACCCCGGGGAGCCCAATATCTACCACGACTCGGGCTGCGCCTGGAGGATCAATGCCCATCATAGGAGCCCCGGCGTCGCCCTCAGCCGGGAGTCCCTTCCCCGGTAGTGCTCCCGGGGGCATCCCCCTGCGCGTCGTCCCCGCGAGGATATTCATTCCGGAGCATTTCATCGGGGAACTCCAGAATCCGAGCCTTAACGGCGCCGAGGGCCTCGTGCCAGATGAAGGTAGTGGTTGCGGCTAGGTCGGTGTAAAAATGGTCCGACTTTTTATAGTTCTCCACCGCCTTCGCCGCCATGAGCTCGACTCGCTTCGTCCCCTCTATCGCCTCCCCCAGCTCCTTCCGAAGGGTGCCCGCCGAATTCCTCATGGTGCCGACGAGCACCTTGGAGTCCTGGAGCTTGGCCTGGGCGGCCTCACGGTACCTGGCGACCTCCTGCTTCCCGGCCGCAGCCTCCTTCTTCCAGGCCGCCACCTCGACCTCTAGGGCGGCGACCCTCGCCATCACCGCCTCCAGCTCCAACTTTGAGCTCTCCTCCAGCGAGGAGAGCTCGCCCGCGGCTCGCATCACCGGGGCAATTTCCTCTTCCTCCATCTGGACAACGAGGGCGACGTGCTGGAGGACCTGAAGAAATCAGAAGGGGGTCAGAAAGAAAAGGGGGGCACCAAATCTCGCGAATGATGAGACGCTGAGTGAAAAATCAAGCGAGGTGCGAGCACTAACCTGCACGGCCTCTTGGGCGATGGCCGCCATTTGCACCTTGAGAGTCCCCCGAGGAATCTTGCCCCCGGCCGACCTCTCCATGTCGTCCAGCAAGCTGTTAGCGACGGAGAGCCCCGAGGGCACCTCAAAGCGGAGGTCCCCCTCGTCCACCAAGATCGGGGAGGCCGGGGTCCGCGGAACCGTTCGGGGGAACCTCTTAAGAGACGACAGCGGGGAGCCGGTCTCTATCTCCAAAGCTTGGGCCTCCTGTTCCCAAACCCGCTTTCGGCTCGACGCCTGGCTGGGCTTCGGGGCACGGCCCACACTCGAACGCTAGGGTGGGACGGCTGCCGGGGGAGCCGGGACCGATGTCGGACGAGAAGAGCTGGCACCTCCAGCTTTCGATCCCTTCTTCGGCTGGCGCATGGTCGCTCGAAGCTTGCTCGAGTCCATGGGTTATGCACAAGACAAGATACAATGGAGTCCGCAACACAAATAGAAATGAAAATAAACGCAAGTCTAACAGATCGCCTGCAAGCTCCTAACTTACCAACGAACTGGGCAGGGCTGAGCCCGGCCCAACTAAGGGCCCGCTCAGAAAGTAGCACGTCGGCCCGGAGAATGGGCTCCCACTCCGCCACTTTCACCACGTCGGGATCGTTGGACTGACTTTCCCGCCAGCACCTATCCCTAGACCACTGGGTGGGCACGGGCCAGTCCTCACCCTCTGGCGGCCCAACAAAGAAAAACTTCTTCTTCCAATCGTGGATGGAAGAAGGCAAGACGACGACTCCCGACCCGGCTGCACTCCCCCGTTGTTTCCTAAAGGAGAGGTAAACCCACCCCGGGTCGCCCGCGCGAGTGCCGGGGTGACTTTTGTAGATAAGAGAAGAAGCAAGGGTGGACAGCCTGAAAGGGATCAACTGCAACTTCAAACGGACCAGGAACCCAAGGAGAATCCTCCAGGAGTTCGGCACTAGCTGGCCCGGGGCTAACCCAAAATGATTCAACGCTCTAACGACCTCGGGAGAGAAGGGCAGGCACATTCCGGCCCAAAAAGCTTCCAAGTACAGGGCAATCTCCTTACCTCGTATTTGATCTGCCCTCTCCCCTTCCTCGGCCAAACGCAGAGTGTAGCCGGGAGGAATATGGAAACGCCTCCGAATGGTGGCAAGCTCATTCTCGTACCTCACCGTGGATGACACGCCAGGTGCATCCGCGACCTCCATTCTGGGGACCGCCCCCGTCGCGCGATCCCGGGAAGAGGATCTGACCCTAACTCCCTGGGGGGACTCCGATCCGGAAGAAGGAGAAGAAGAAGAATGAAAAGAGGAAGAATCTACAAAGGGCTCCCCAGACTCTACCCCAACTACATTTACGGACTCCTCAGAGGAAGACATCTAACCTGATGAAGAGGAGTCCTCGGAATAGAAAACTCGGGAATCCCGACCTAAAGAGGAGAACGCCGAGCTGACAAGACCAAAGACGAGGAAATTATGAAGAGGAATGTGCCCTCATGTGGACCCAGCCTCTATGTATAGCAGCTGGCGTAACACATCCAATGGCCTCAGTCATCTCCCGCCAAAACGACTCTTCGCACTCAACGGCCACCATCGCTCCACCTGCCATGCACACATTTGCCGCACCCTATCGGGCACAGGAAACCTGCGTCCCATCACATCAACCAACCAGCGCCCGACACATGGGCAGTCGTTTCGGTGAACGTACGCACGATCCGGCGCATCCTCTTTAATGGAAGATCTGATCCCTGATTCGCTGACGTCATTAAGATAATACGACAGATTGTTTGGGAACACGCCCCGACGCTATCTTCAAACAGGAGCTCATCTCGGGTGACCCGACAGACCACTCTCGACCCGACCTATGATCTGGTCGGGACTATAGTGGGGGGCTAATGATGATGCTTGATATCGGTGATCTCCCAGATCATGACACGTGGCTGATGACGTGTCCCGAAGCTCACAAGAAAGGACCTACAGTGGCCGACAAGGCCACTCCTGTGCCCGTCCCATAAACAAACAACTGTTGGCTCACATCCGATCCCCCCTGCACAATTGGCCTCCTTGGCCTTATCAGCTCGTCTCCGGGCTATCGCAGAACCAAGATACCTCGGCTCTCCCGCTCGTCTGCGAGCTCTCCCGCCGAGGTCATCTTCCTCGGTCTCATCGACCGACCGACTGCACCATTCGCAGGCGCAACCGCCTCACTCCCGCGAATCTCGCCATGCGTGAGATATCCGCCGGCCACATCCCGCGTTCCACGCTATCACGATCCCCCCATTAACGATCCTGTCTCGCCATTAATGCGGATCCCGCTCATCACGAGGGCGTGACGCCGGGAGCGTAACGGTCGGCGTGTTTCTCGCGCCTGCCTGCCTGCTGCCACCGCTATATAAACCTCTCATTCAGACGGTTCAAGTAAGCCATTTTCACTCCACTAAGCCGTTACTCTACTCGGATTTGCTCTCTAACTTGATCGTCGAAGGGTCCTTGGTGGTACAATCATCCCGAGACTTCCTTGCAGGTAGCTCGGCAACAACAACCTCAAACCCATTGAGATCCACACGCTTCAGGAGCCAGCCTCCAACTCCAATATCAGCCGTCTATCGTCGCTTCCAGAGGATCTACGGAAGGTAACATCTTGACGTGATCTGACATCCGTCAAAAATATTTTTAGTTGCAATGGTACAGATTTTAAAGCTTTTTAGTAGACATATTTGAAGATATGATAATATCTAAAATTCTAAACAGTTGAAATAAAAAAATTTCAAAGTTATTTTTCTCATAGAAAAATGAGAACACATGTCGGCCTGACGTGCAGGCGAGAACTATAATGAAAAATTAAAAAGACACAAAAACTATATTTAATATGAATTCCTTCTGCCATCTCTTTTCTACTATTATAAAGCTGATAACTATTCTCAACTATTATAATGCTGATGGGAGGGGAAACAAAATAGAGAATCCAATTTCAATGAGAATCTCATAAAGGGCGCTATAAAGTTTTATTCTTTTTCTCGAAAAAGAATAAAAAAAATTGCTAACTCCTCCTCCTCTCTCTGCAGTAGCTACTCCGCCGTTGTCTCTCTCTTCTTTCTCTTATAAAAAAAAATCCATAGAAAACTAATCTTTGCCTACCAAATAATAACCATATGGGTACTCTCTTCCTCAACAACACACCCCCTCTTGTATTCAAAAAGAAAAAAAAACTATTGAAAATTAATTTTTCCCATAATTTTAATACAATGAAGATGTTTACAAAAATTACCAAATTGCAGTTCAACTTTCAACATAAGTAAAAAAGTACATACACTCTATGCATCTTATTGTAAGATTTTATATTCAAAATTTCTTTCAAGCATTGTTTTAATATTGTTCATAAAATAAAAGGAATCATTTTATCTCTCTACAGAAAAAAAAACATTAATTTTTTTTTTCAGTTTTTGCTAATTTACGCACGACGTTTTAATAATGTTAATAGTGATAAGAACACCAAAAGTTTAGATCGATATTGATATTAATTGAGGTATTTCAATTTGCAATATGGAATTTTTTAATCACGTGTATCACATATGCGAAACACTAGTTTTCTTTAGTGAAAAGTCCGCCAACGTAAATTTAACTGTTCATCAACTAGATATATACAAATGGCTAATAATCTGTTAAGTGTGTTAGCCATTGGGCCCAAACCGGCTCAATATCCACCTATATGAATGAGTATCCTATATATACACATATAGGAGGCTAGGGTTTCATACAGAGTCATGTGTGATATACAATAATATATAGTGAGATTTTCTAGAGAGAAAAACAAGAGAGTTGTCGTCTCTTTCTTCATCCTATTCTACTATGGTTGGCTTGCGGGGTGATCACGTGGGGAATTTTCGCTTCTTCAAAATGTGGTTTCCTTCTGGACGTTGCGTGGAGGCGTAAGAGACCGGATCTACAACGTGACGTGGGTTAGGATAACGATCCCACCAATTGTTGTAGGAGAACTCTTCTTCCATATCATCATGAATCCAAATGGTAGCATCACTTTAACAATATGCGTTGGTGGGTGGAAGAAAATTTACCTAGTATTGCACTCAAATGATTTATTAACACCCCCCTTTATCTATTGATAAATAACATAAAAATTGCTAAAATTCTATTCTAAACAATATTAATGGCTTTTAGAATTAAAATGCCATTTTAATAAATCATTAAAATGTCTCATTACAATCTCGTTTGTCATACTCAGTTTTCATTCAACTCAGTTAAAATCTAATTATCATAAAGAAAAAAGTTATATGGCATGAACAATATGACATGCCATATAAATCTCGGTTCAAGTACAACTAAAGTAGTTACACACTACTTAAAATAAAGCACTACATGACTTTTTTCCATGACCGGACATTTTGACGTTCACAATTGAAAGTATGGATAGATTAAGTTTCATGATATTTGGATATTGTTGATATATCAATCTTGGGTTATAAAAAACGTTTTATTGTCGTAAAACCGTTCATTTTGCAACCAACCAATGCATAAATAATAAATTTTCTAAATCATATGAAATTTGGTATATTATAGTTTAGTTGATTGAGATCAAGATCTACGGAGCTAACAGTGGAAAATAATTTATTCCTTGGTTGTTTTAAAATAGGATTTAATGGCTCTGCCCAACTTAAACCATAAGGAGGCTCCACCTTCTTATTTTACTTTCGATTGGATCGGGTCTGCGAAACGTAGCTAATTAGCTACAGTATACCGCATGCTCAACATGTCCATAAATAAATAAAAAAATACAAGATAAGTTTTTTTTCTTTTGGAACCGGCATGTAAGCCTCACCCAAACACACACTACACTCATCACACACAAGTGCATAACACACACGCTTCCAGAGGACCCACGAATTTGCCTCGAAAAGTTAATGCGCAGCCACTTTTCCTCGGTGAATGTTTGGCAATTGGAAAGATAGAACAAAGTTGGTAAGTCAAAAAGTATAATGAAAAAGAAAGTAGGCTAATTTTGCAAAACTTATTTGTTTGGTATAAAAGAAAGTAGGAAAGTTACTGAGGTGGAGCTTATGTGTCTTTACATTGTGCTTAAAAATAATGCTAAGAAAATAAAATAATCATGATTATGGGAGAAAAAAAGCAACTTAATGTTCTAAAAAAATTAATAAACTCTCTTTCTCTCCACTTTCCTTCACTCTCTAGGTTTTAGAAGTGAAAGTGAAATTAATAAAGTAAATGATGTGGTAAGAAAATGCCAACCTACTTTCTTCATTTTTCTTCACATACTAAATATTGAGTAATTCTTTACCCATCAACTACCACAATCTACCTAAGAGATAAAATGACAGGATCCATAACAAATAGATACTGGTGTCAAACAAGTGGGCCCATGATGTTTATTTTTTGGGTAGATAACGGTAAGATTTCAAGCCCGGTAGGTTAAGCAGTTTTCAATAAAGAACATACTTTCTGTAATCTACTCTCTCACTTTCTATTTGCCAAACAAGCCTTCATTCGTATGGAATTCAAACCCCGCACTCATCCCAACAGAAGAAGTGTCGCACCACATGAACACAAAAAAAGAAGGTAGGTTGCATATTACGTTGCATCCCCTCTCTCTCTCCCTGCATGTTGACGTTGCCAATTCCCTCTCTATTTATTTAAATTCAAATTTAGAAATAAATATAAATGTCCTTTAGCCCCAACCCACTCATCAACCACTATGCCTTCATCATCCAATCATCCCTTAATTCCAAGAACCCATCTTTGGGCAAATCAGTTCATTCCCTCTTCATCAAGTCTGGCCTCACCTCCATTTACCTCACAAACAATCTTATCAATCTCTACTCCAAACTATCTCATTTCTCCGATGCCCAGCAACTCTTCGACGAAATGCCCCTGAAGAACATCTTCTCTTGGAACTCGATCCTCTCGATGTATGCCAAGTCAAGCCAGACCCATTTAGCCCTCCAGATATTCGACCGGATGCCCGAAAGAGATTCGGTCTCTTACACCGCCATGATCGTCGGCTTCAACCGAATGGGTCGGTTCGAAAGGGCCCTTAGAACATTTAACCAGATGGGCAGGGATGGAATCATGCCGACCCAATTCACATTTACGAACATTCTTTCGTCTTGCGAGGTGAATGAGGGGGCTGCTATTGGAAAGAAGGTGCATTCTTTTGTGGTGAAGCTCGGGTTGAGCGCATGCGTTCCTGTTGCAAATTCGCTTATCAATATGTATGGTAAGGCTGGGGATTTTGTAACGGGGAAGTTGGTTTTCGATAGGATGAGATTGAGGAGCGTTTCGAGTTGGAACTCTATGGTTTCTGCCTACTCGCAGTCGAACAAAATGGATCTTGCTCTTTCTTTATTTGAAGGCATGGAAGAAAGAAGCATTGTTTCGTGGAATGCGATCGTTGCAGGTTACAATCAGAATGATTTCAATCTCGAAGCTTTGTTCTTCTTTGCGCGGATGTTGAATGAAACAAATTTGATCCCGGATCAGTTCACTTTGACAAGTGTTTTATCTTCTTGTGCCAATCTTGGATTGTTGAGGACTGGGAAAGAGATTCATGCACACATTGTGAGAACCGAAAAGAATTGCAGTGGGCAAGTTGGAAACGCTCTGATATCGATGTACTCAAAGTCTGGTGGTGTCCACATTGCTCAGAGAGTTTTAGATAAGATAGTGGCAGCTTCGGAAAATCCTAGTGTTGTATCTTTCACTGCTCTTCTTGAAGGTTATCTCAAGATTGGCGAGCTTCAACCTGCTAAAGAAATATTTGACACGTTGGAGCATCGAGATGTAGTAGCTTGGACCGCAATGATTGTCAGCTATGTTCAAAATGGATTTAACAACGATGCCATTGATCTCTTCAGGTTAATGATTAATATTGGTCCTGAGCCAAATAGTTACACCTTTGCTGCTGTTCTAAGTGTTTGTGCAACCCTCGCTTCGCTTCAACAAGGGAAAGAGATTCACTCAAGAGCCATTCGGTCATGTAAATGGCTATCTGTATCAGTTAGCAATGCTCTAATAACAATGTACGCGAAATCAGGGAGCATTTCATTGGCGAAATGCGTATTTGCTCAAATATATTGGCAGCGAGAGACCTTTTCTTGGACTTCAATGATCGTAGCGTTAGCTCAACATGGAATGGGCGAAGAAGCAATTGACCTATTCGAGGAAATGATTCGGGTTGGTGTTGAACCCGATCACATAACCTATGTGGGTGTGATCTCGGCTTGCACTCATACAGGATTTGTCGAAAAAGGGAAAAGCTACTTCAAAATGATGAAGAATGAACACAGGATCGATCCAACCTCAAGCCATTACGCTTGCATGATCGATTTGTTGGCTCGAAGTGGTCTGCTTGAAGAAGCTCAAGAGTTCATAAGAAAAATGCCAGTAGAACCCGATGCTATTGCTTGGGGATCACTTTTATCAGCCTGCAAAGTTCACAAAAATGCCGACTTGGCGAAAATCGCTGCAGATAAATTACTATCGATAGATCCAAACAATAGCGGTGCTTATACAGCTCTCGCCAATGTGTATTCCTCTTGTGGAAGATGGCAAGATGCCGCGGTAATTAGAAGGTCGATGAAGGATAAAGGGGTGAAGAAAGTGCAAGGGTTCAGCTGGTTGCAGGTGCAGAATAAAGTTCATGTGTTTGGAGTTGATGATGCATTGCATCCTCAAAGAGAGAAAATCTATGAGATGGCTTCTAAGGTTTGGGAAAAGATAAAAAAGCTAGGGTTTGTCCCAGATACCGATTCGGTTTTGCATGATATCGATAATGAGTTGAAGGAACAGTTGTTGAGCCGTCACAGCGAGAAGCTTGCGATTGCATTCGGGTTGGTTAGCACACCGGAGAAGTCGACGTTGAGGATTATGAAGAACTTGAGGGTTTGCAACGATTGTCACTCGGCTATAAAGTTCATATCTAAGGTTTTTAGTAGGGAGATTATAGTGAGAGATGCCACCAGGTTTCATCATTTCAGGGATGGGTTCTGCTCTTGTAAAGATTATTGGTGAGCATGTAAGATTTTGTTGTTGTTGATTATTGAATTTTTATTATACACATTAAGATTGATAGGATTGAATAATGTAAGAGTTTGAGACTGGGATTGTTTTATTACAAACTCATGATGTTTTTTTTTCCTTTTCTTTTCTTTCTTTTTTTTGTTGGCACCGGCCCATATGCTCTAACCTAAACACACATAACACATCCACGCACACCATACACAAGCATGCACAAGCAGGGATCCACGAATTTACCCCGAAAACGTTAATTTGTGGTCACTTCCCCTCTTGGGATTCGTGGGTTCAAACCGGTACTCTTCCCGAGAGGGAAAGTGCCCATAGCAACCGAGCTAATGGTCATTGGTACAAATGCATAATGTCATTTTCTTAATTGCTGCCTGTTTTATTTTGTATTTAGATGAGAAGGAATAAAAAGAATGGAGCAGGAAGCATACCATCACATATTTCATTTTGTATGAGGCTGCAGGAGGCCTGTGGGAGCACTGCAGTTTCCTGACCCAGATCGGGCTCACGAAGCTATGTGTAAAAAATTCTCTAGGTCTTATGGGGCTTGCATTGCAGTTATGGAACTGTAGTGTCCCCACAGGGCTCGTTTCCTCTTTGTATAATTATTTGGATGGCAAAATTATCTTTCCTTCATGTCTCTTCTAGGCTTTCAATTTGAAAGTAGCATCTTTATAAAGAAAAATCTAAAGAAATGCCATTATTTGCATAAATATTAATCAATTTATTCTGCCCCATGCATGAATTCGAGGGGAAAATGCCAGTGAAAAAATGATATCAATAAAAGTTTTCTTTCATAAAATACTAATGATTTTTTTATTAGATGATTTATGAAGATATTATCTTTACTATTGATGCAATTTACCGTTGAAGAGTGTCTTCAAATTGAGATTGACAATTGGATTCTCAAAATGTTTAAAACAACCGTTACTAATTTTTCAAATCATATCAAACTTTAAATATCTAACCGTAAACAACAAAAAAGAAATTAAAAAACAAAGAGAAAAAGAACTATCTTCAAATTGAAATTGACTGATAATGTTCAGTACCGGTAACTCCCCAGACCATGACACGTGGCAGATGACGTGTCTCGAGGATTACGGGAAAGGAGCTAGAACGGCACCCTGAAGACATACATCGGGCCTTCGACCCGAGGATGTACTCGACCTAGGGTGACCTCCCGGAACACTCCTATGCCCGTCTCGCACGTGACCGTTGGCTCGTCTCCGAGCCTCCATGCACATCGGGGCTTCCTCAGCCCTCCCAGCTCGCTTCCGAGCTACTACGGAACCAGACTCGCTTGGCCTCCCGCTCGTCCCCGAGCCTCCCGCCGAGCTCATCCTCCTCGGTCTGCACCGACCGACCCGGAGCACAGATCAGAGGCGTCTCCGCCACGGCTCCGCGAATCTCGGCCGGCGTGAGATATCCGCCGCCCACGATCCTGCGTTCCACGCCATCGTGTCCCCCCGTTAACGAGCGTATCTCATCATTAAGGGGGGATCCCGCCATTCGCACAGGCGTAACGGCCGGCGTGAATCTCGCGCCCGCCGGCCCATGGCTGCCACTATATAAACCCCTCTCTCAGACGACTCAGGTAAGGCAATTCTATCTAAATAGGCTGCTACTCTGCCCAAATATCTCGATTAACTTGATCTTCGGAGGGTCCACGGCAGTACAACCACACCGGGACTTCCTTGCATGTAGCTCAGCATCGCATTAAACCAAACCCATTGAGATCCACACTCCTCAGGAGGCAACCCTCAAACCCAATCTCAGCCATTCATCACCGTTCGTGACAGATCAAAGGAAGACAACAACTGAAGGAGGTCCTGAGCTCCATCAATTGGCACCGTCGGTGGGAACTTCGAAAATTCCGCTCAACGAAAGTTGATCTTCCAATCTCGAACTCATGGCGAGTGATTATCACGACGATCCAACCACTAGCCGCCGTCCTCCCCACAACGGAGGCGCGGATAGATCCCCTCCTTCCCCGAACGTCATTCACGCACTGTCTGCGCGAATAGATCGGCTCGCGTCCGTCGTGGATGCGCTTGTCCGTGTCCAAAAGGCGGGACAGGCTCCCCAAGTCGCCGCTCCCCCACTTCGGGAGTGACACATAGGGAGAGAAGACACTGCCCACGCCGGCACATCCGAGCACCGCCTCGCTATCTCCGGCGCCCACAGATCCCCCGTGGCGACCAATTTGATGACTCGGTAGGCACTTCACAACTCGACGCCGAGGTCTTATGAAAGAGCACCCCGCCTTGAGGCCCAACGCGCTCATGTCCCTCCCAAGGAGGTGTCGGCCAGCTCGCCTGCCCCCAGGCATGGCCGGCGCCCTCTCCCTCGACGGGGTCGCACGGAAGGGACTCACCACGGTAGCTCGAGGACGACCTCGCCAGAGGACCTGAGGAACCTCATCGAATGGAACCGGAACCGCGACCGGGCGTAGGTCACCAGTAGCAGGGGCCATAAATCTGAGTATGCCGAATCCTCGGGATACCATGACCGACTTGATATCCTCGAAAAGAAGATCGAGGGTATACATCGGGAGAGTCGTCCTCCAAGCGACGGGGCTAGATATGCCGCTGACTCGCTTACGAGGCCCTTCACTGAAGAGCTGCTCGCTGTCCACGTCTCCACCAGGAATAAGCCCCCGAAGGTATCCCTCTTCGACGGAAAGTCTGACCCAAAAGACCATTTGGACGCGTTCACGGCAGGGATGAGCTTCCAGGACGACTCCGACGCCGCACAATGCCGTGCATTCCCCGCCACTCTCATCCGCTCTGGACGAGACTGGTTCTGAGGACTCACGCCACGCTCCATCTCTACCTTCGATGAGCTGGCTACCTAGTTCCTCGGCCACTTCGTCGGGAACAGACGGAAGAAATGGACCGTCGATCATCTCTTCACTATAAAGAGCGAGGACAAGGAATCCTTCAAAGGATACGTCACCCGCTTCTACAACGCTTTCCTTGAGGTCCCAGAGCACCAGGACGAAATGTCCATCACTGCCCTTAGGTCGGGTCTTAGGAACAAGGAGTGGCTCCGCTCCTTTGTATTAGCGCAACCTAAGACCATGGCCGAGGTAAAAGCCTGGACCGAATGAGAGATCCAGCTCGATTCCGAAGTGAACGCGAACCTGCCTCGAACAAACCAGACCGATCAGAAGAAGAGGGCAAGAGAGGATAAAAAGAAGATTGAGCGGCCAAAGACCTACTCCACAAAGTTCCAGAACTATACCCTGCTCAACATCTCCCAGACAGAGCTATTGGAGGAGACAAAGGGGGAGAGATTCTTCAAACTCCCCCCGGTCACAAATAGGGTGGCTAAACATACTCGAGGCCCCTATTGCGCCTTCCACAGGTCGCAGGGACACCCTACCGAGAGATGCAAACAGCTCCGCGACTGTATCGAGGAGTTGATTCGCTCGGGACACTTGGAAAGATACTTACGGAACAAGCGACAAGCCGACCGAGAGCAAGAGCACCACCCCCCTCCCGGCGAGTTGACGATCGGCTAAATTATGGTCGTATCAGCGGGGGGCGCGCCTGGGTCCAACGAGACACGGCGCCCCTTGCCGGTCGAATGGACTAGCGGCCAACCAAGGAAGAGGGTCAAAGCAGTTGAGCCCATCATCTTTACCGACGAGGACCTCCACGAGATATCCCTACCTCACAACGACCCCCTGGTGATTACAGCACGGGTCCACCGTTACGAAGTGCAAAAAATATTGGTCGACTCGGGAAGCTCGGCAGACATCCTCTTCTACGACTGCTTCCTGCGTATGGGGCTTACCCCGTCGGACCTGAGGCCGACCGTCCACATCCTGTCAGGGTTCACCAACCACTCTATCCCGGCAGAAGGGGTGGTCACCCTTCTGCTTAACATCGGGGACGCAGGCCGCACGCGTACCGTGCCTGTGGAGTTCATCGTCGCCAGAATTCCATCGGCCTACAATATCCTCCTGGGACGCCCGACGCTAAATTACCTCCGGGCCCAGATATCAACCTACCACCTAGTAATCAAGTTTCCACTCGACCAAAGCGGGATAGGTCGGGCCTACGGGAACCAGCAAACCGCGAAGATTTGCTTCACAGCGATATCTATGCCCGAAGAGAGAAACAATGACCTTGAAAGCACGGATGATTTCAGGGGGTCTTTGAATACTCGGGACGAGCATAAAGAGATCCGAGGAGCCCCGGTGGAGCTGCTAACAGAGGTCCCCCTCGTTGATGGGGACGATGAACAAACCGTCCAAATCGGGTCACTCTTTACGGGGGCTCGGCACGACGACCTGGTCCACTTCCTCAGAGGAAACTCAGACGTGTTCGCCTGGGCGCCTGCCGACATGCCTAGGATTGACCCTAAAATAAAATCACATAAGCTCGGGGTCTACCTGGCGGTCCGACCCGTAAGAAATGAAGCTTCGCTCCGATCAAGCAAAAAGCGATCGAGGACGAGCTTGACAGGCTGCTCGCAACCAACTTCATTCGGAACGTGGCTTACTCGAAGTGGTTGGCGAATGTGGTCATGATTAAAAAGGCAAACGGGAAGTGGCGCATGTGCGTCGACTTCACTGACCTCAACAAGGCCTGCCCGAAAGGCAACTATCCCCTCCCTCGGATAGATCAGCTCGTCGACAGTTCGGCAGGAGCTACTCAGCTTTATGGACGCTTTCTCCGGCTATAACCAGATCCGTATGAATCCGGCAGACGAAGATCTCACCGCATTCACAGCGGACCGGGGGGTATACTTCTATAAAGTGATTCCCTTCGGCCTCAAAACGCCGGGGCTACGTACCAACGCTTGGTCAACAGGATGTTTAAGCCTCAGATCGGCAGGAATATAGAGGTTTACATTGACGACATGCTCGTCAAATCGACCTTGTCAGATCAGCAGGCCAAAGATCTGGGCGAGGCTTTCGACGTGTTAGTGTATATGCCCTAGAGGCCATTACTGTATCATACTAGTTTGTATATTACTTAATGGAAGCTTGGGATATTCACCTTGTATAAACAATCTTGCTCAATATAGTAGTATGCTACTTGGTTTGTTTCTACTTCAATGTGTACTTGTGTTTATTTTAGTATGTCACCTATACACATTAGTGGAGCCCTTAGGATCTTTGCTTGATTACCAGCGTTGTGATGGCAGTCACACTAGTGGGGGCTGGGTAATCTATAAGCACATCCTTATGCAGGTCCCTAGTCGCAGGACTATCGAGACAGGGCATCGATACTCCGGAGTAGACTAGCGCATGCGCTTCTCATCCCAGAGTGGGAGACGGTCTGTCCCACAGCCGTCAGTACGTCGTACTGGAGATAGTATGCGGGTGCTCGTTGGGTTACGAGTACACTGGACAGGACTCGTCGGGAACTGACCGGTTGGTATTATACCTATCGTCAGTTATCAGTTCCCAGGTGACATGAGTACAGCTTAGTCCGCTGACTTGACATTGTCACTTCGTCTCGAGTGTGTTCCCACTGTACTTTGATTACTACCCTACCACGACTCAAAGGAGTCGTGCAAACAGGTGGTAGTTGGGCGCAGTCCCGAAGCACTTGGAGGCAGTGACGGTTAGATAGGATTCGTCTCTCCCGGTATTGGGGGTTGACATCGCGCTGTGTCTAGGAGAGCCATTACACGAGTAGTCCCTGGCCAGGGCAATCGAGATATACTGGTAGGCTTCTAGTGTTATCTCAGGGTGTTTTGGGCTTCACTCCGACACGACTTGTACCGCTATTAGGGGACTGACGTTTACCGCCCCCTAGGCCCGCCATGCGATGTATCATACGAACAGACCGGACTGTATGGAGATTGTCACATTCAGGCTCAGTAGGAGTTCAGATGGGTTTCACCTCGTCAGTCTTCTTGTCGGCTTCTACCTGGGGACCGTTACGCACAGCTAGTGCCGCTTGCGGTCTGTGGTTAAACCCACTGCCAGCGTAGTGTCGAGTCTTTAGAGTCCCACACAGAAAGCTATTCGCCTTTAGGCAAAAGAGTAGAGGTCGCATGGTTTTGCGGCAGGTCGCATGGTTTTGCGACAGGGTTCGGTCACATCCGTGCACTTGTGCACGTACAGTGTCCGGACAGTAAACACTAGCGGGCTTTGGTTTAAGCCAGATCCTAGTGTATGTATTGGGATTGGATTTATCCAGTTTGTATTCGTGTTCCTCGGAACGCGGATGCGGGTGTGTATGCACAGTTGACGGAGAGACAGAGGCGGAGGATTCTCATTAGGGTTGTTGACCGTTGACAGTTGACTATTGACTTTTTGCTCAACCCTAATGAGAATATGATATGTGATTAACAATTATATTAATTAGGTATTATGGTGACATGGTTGTTGAGTTGTTGACTTTGTTGACTTGTTGACTTTTGTTGACTTGTTGACTTTGTTGACCGGTTGACTAGGCTTGACTAGTTGACCATCATGATAACTATAGCTATCATTTCATGGCAAAGACTTTTGCTTGCTTGCTCTTTTGTGCAAAATGAGTGCATGAAATGATATGGCTATGGTTGCTTAAACCATCACATAATACTTGATTGATATGATGTGTTATGATTGTTTTAGATTATGAGAGCCAAATGAGAAAAGTCTTCTCTCATTCTTTCATGCTCATTCTCTCTCTTGTTCTTGAGCTCTCATCTTCCTCCTCTTGCTCTCCCTCTCTTGACTCTATGGTTCACTTGTCTCATGAGTTGAGAACCAAGAACCATAGATAAAATCCCATACAAACTCTTCTCTACTCACTCTAGTTCACAAGGTTTAGCAAACCAAGTGAACTAGTTTCTTCAAAGACCGAAGAAGAAGCCAAAGGTAGAAGCTTTCGAGGTGGATCTATTTTCGGCGCAAGGAGACGACGGAGTGAAGGCGATCCGGACGACCATCGAAGCTTGAAGACGAAGGAGTTCGAGAAATAGAAAGGTATAACCCCCTAACCGAGTAGTTAGCAACTCGTAGTTAGGTTGTTAGTTAGATGTTTAACAAAGATCCGGGTTTTAAGTCCATGTTACCACCTCTAAGAAAATTGTTTTTTATCAAATTCCGCATGCCCGAAAGTACCGGGAGAGGTAGCATGGACTTACAGTGGTATCAGAGCCTAGTTAAACTTTATCTAACATGTTAGCAAAGTAGCTAGAAGATCGATCAAAGAAAAAGTCACGAAACGAAGCCGAATCGCCAAGTTTCTGCCGATTTTTATTCTGCTCAAAAGTTGATAATTTTCATCTTAAAAATCGGCTCAGGCTTTTGTGTGAACACCTACCAAAATTGGCCCAACGATCGAGTCAAAGCGCCGCGGAAACGCGGCGGGAGCACGCTCCCACCACGGATCCTCGGCCGAGTTGACTCGGCCGAGGTCCAAGTTTGGTGCAGTGTTTTACTGGGGTTGTTTTGGGATTTTTGGAATATATATTTTCTGCCCAGATTTTCCAGAACGAAAATTTTGTTTTTGGGGTCCTGAAAATCCGTATTTTTGATCGAACTTCTAAAAGACTTAAGCTGACGGGTTTTTCTGTAATGTGATATTTGTATTGAACGTCTGCTAATCGCTATATGTCGATTAGTGGGGGTTATACAAATCTGTGATCTGTAATGTTGCTGGAATGTGTATATGAATTCATTGGATTGTCGCGGGTGAATAGCCGGGGGTTGTGAGACGAGAGTTTTCTTTTCTTTCAATTCATGTAAATTTGTAAATTGATGTAATAACTATTTGTATGGCCGCACAACTGGGTCGGGGTTGTAGCCGTCATTGTATAATTTCTTTTTACTGTTTTTGCTCCTAGGATAGACCCATGGAGGGGGTGCACAAACTACCGGGTATGCCGAAGTGCCGAGTGGCCTACTCACGGGGATGAGGGAGGTTGCTTCGCTTCGGGTACTTGGCAGGTAGTTTGCCGCACCCGTAGGGGTCTTGGGTGGGGTTTTGGCTATTCACCGTGACCGTGTAATCTGCTTTTCATTACAGGCTCGTACGAATTGCAGGTTCCTAGTATATCCAATGTGTTCATCTGTGTTCTGAAATGTTTATCATTGCAGTATATCTATATATGATATTATTTAGGCGTTGCTTATGTTTTACAGCCGCGCTAGCCCAGCCCCCGCTCTGTCGTTAGTTAAGTAACCTAACGGGTAATGACGGGGCCCCGTGGCGAATGCGAATGGCATAAGCGTACGTCATATTTTGGTTGTTTTCTGCAATGGTAGGATTAAATGATGGGACGCATTAAAAGAACTAATGCAAGAATATCACGCATTAAAAGAACTAATGCAAGAAAATAAACCAAGTAAAAGTCGTTGGAACACTTTCGAAAAACCACTCGGTTCTTTTCAAAACAAACTTTTAAAATGCGGAGTTTGAGCCACTCCATTTAAAAGCTATCTCGTTCCATCGACTAAATCAAGTTCACTACGTTCACGGTTTCGCCAAAACCATTCGTAGCCCTCCGTCGTTTCACATGAATAGTCAATAGTATTCAAGCTGTGTTTGTTGGCCAAAGTCAAGGCATAGTGATTGGTAGCTATTGGGTATTCATGTGCAGCATAGATAGATGCGTTGGTTTGGAACAGTCGTACTGCCTTGTTGGCCAAAATCAAGGGTAGGTGCGGGTGGATTCAAATTAACCTGGAGAACGACGGGTAGAACTTGACATGTGACTTATGATTTGTTGGCCAAAGTCAAGGTCATAAGAGCATGGGGCAAAAATCCACATCGGGAGTTTCAAAAGAACTGAAACTTGCTAGTGTTACATACCATTTGGAGTGTGATGATTCTGGTAGGATTCCTTCAGTTTCGTCACATGATGATATTTGGATTCCGATCCTACTGTGAGTATATGCTACTCCTCGGGAAATTTTTCACTTAACGATCAATGCTATAAACCAAGTAGGTGTCTAGAAAGGTGTTAGCGGGGCTACGCTCCCAGGGAAAAGAGGTTCTTAAATTAAGGAACTTCGCGAAAGCGTTGGAAAACCTCCCTCGAAGTACCGACACCAGCCTGGCCGAACGGTTAAGCAAGTATTGTACGGTGAGATTGATCCTGACTAATTCTTCCTTTTTGGTTTGAGGAGGGATTCGAGAAACAGTGGGAGCCATCCTGTTTAGACAAATTAAAAACCACTCTAAACTTGCAAGAGCATCATGCTGAGTGTTTCTTCTTCTCTCTCCTAATTGCAGCGACCAATCGACATGACTGGACTTAAGTTACTCCTAGATAAAAACATACTGACAGGGCCAAACTACAAAGATTGGCTCAGGAATGTTAAAATGGCAATCACTTACGACAAGCTGGGGTATCTTCTTACCACCAAAGCTCCCCCTGTCCCAAGTCCCACTTCCAGCGTCGCGGATAAGGAAATCCGTAAGACCTGGGAGATTGATAGCGCGAAGGCCAAATGCCTCGTACTTGCCTCGATGGACAACGAACATCAGAGGAGGCACGAGAATATGGACCTTGAATCCATATTTCTCCGTACAAAAGAACTGTATGGAGAGCAATCTCGTATCGCAAGATACGAAGTGTCGAAGAAGTTATTTTCGGCAAAGTTGGCCATCGGATCATCGGTAGCGGAACACGTGCTTAAGATGATTGGCTTCATTGAGGATCTCGCGGAACTTGGAACCACGTTGGAGAATGAGCTCTATACGGACTTGATTCTCCAGTCCCTTCCTTCCACTTACGTCCAGTTTATACTGAACTTCAACTTACAAGAAAAAGAAGTTGAACTTTCAGAACTCCTCAACATACTGAGGAGTGCAGAGGGCACCCTACAGAAAGGTAGGGAAACATCCACTTTGTTTGTAGGAGGATCTTCCTCTTCTAGGTCCAAGACGAGAGCCAAGGGAAAGAAGAAGAAAGCCTCCGCCAAACCAAGGGGCGGTGTTAGTAAAGTGGATACGAAGGGAAAAGCAAAAGCAACAAAGATAGCGGGGAAGCTTGTGGATAAGGAAGAATGCTTCTATTGTCATAAGAAAGGTCACTGGAAGAATGATTGCAGGGCTTGGAAAGCCAGAACACAGGAATTGAAGCATTGGAAAACCTCTCTCGAAGTACCGACACCAGCCTGGCCGAACGGTTAAGCAAGTATTGTACGGTGAGATTGATCCTGACTAATTCTTCCTTTTTGGTTTGAGGAGGGATTCAAGAAACAGTGGGAGCCATCCTGTTTAGACAAATTAAAAACCACTCTAAACTTGCAAGAGCATCATGCTGAGTGTTTCTTCTTCTCTCTCCTAATTGCAGCGACCAATCGACATGACTGGACTTAAGTTACTCCTAGATAAAAACATACCGACAGGGCCAAACTACAAAGATTGGCTCAGAAATGTCAAAATGGCAATCACTTACGACAAGCTGGGGTATCTTCTTACCACCAAAGCTCCCCCTGTCCCAAGTCCCACTTCCAGCGTCACGGATAAGGAAATCCGTAAGACCTGGGAGATTGATAGCGCGAAGGCCAAGTGCCTCGTACTTGCCTCGATGGACAACGAACATCAGAGGAGGCACGAGAATATGGACCTTGAATCCATATTTCTCCATACAAAAGAACTGTATGGAGAGCAATCTCGTATCGCAAGATACGAAGTGTCGAAGAAGTTATTTTCGGCAAAGTTGGCCATCGGATCATCGGTAGCGGAACACGTGCTTAAGATGATTGGCTTCATTGAGGAGCTCGCGGAACTTGGAACCACGTTGGAGAATGAGCTCTATACGGACTTGATTCTCCAGTCCCTTCCTTCCACTTACACCCAGTTTATACTGAACTTCAACTTACAAGAAAAAGAAGTTGAACTTTCAGAACTCCTCAACATGCTGAGGAGTGCAGAGGGCACCCTACAGAAAGGTAGGGAAACATCCACTTTGTTTGTAGGAGGATCTTCCTCTTCTAGGTCCAAGGCGAAAGCCAAGGGAAAGAAGAAGAAAGCCTCCGCCAAACCAAGGGGCGGTGTTAGTAAAGTGGATACGAAGGGAAAAGCAAAAGCAACAAAGATAGCGGGGAAGCTTGTGGATAAGGAAGAATGCTTCTATTGTCATAAGAAAGGTCACTGGAAGAATGATTGCAGGGCTTGGAAAGCCAGAACACAGGAATTGAAGCAGGTTGCGGCTTCAGCTTCAGGTGTGTTTGTTATTGAAAACTGTCTTTCAATAAACTCTACTTCCTGGGTATTGGATACCGGATCAGGATCTCATATCTGTAATTCTTTGCAGGCGTTGAGAAACCGTAGTGTTTTGAAAGCAGGTGACATGACCCTCAGAGTTGCAAACGGAGCTAGCATGGATGCTAAGGCCGTGGGGGACTATCACCTGGGAATGTCAGATGGACATGTTTTGGTTTTGCGTAATTGCTTTTTTGTACCCAACGCAACTTGTAATATCATTTCTGTATCTTTAGTTTCTAAAGAAGGTTATGAATTTGCGTTTGTAAGTAATGTTGTAAACATTCACCTTAATCAAGTTTTGATTGGGTCAGGTACATTGAGTAATGGTATATACGTATTAAACCAACCACAGATTTTCAATGTCCAGAATACACACAAAAGAAAGTCTCCGGAAATAAATCAGACTTTCTTATGGCATTGTAGACTGGGTCACATCAATGAGAGAAGGTTGACGAAGTTACATACAGAAGGATATTTGAATCCGTTCGAATATCAATCGTATGCCACTTGTCAATCCTGTCTCAAAGGAAAGATGACAAAGACTCCGTTCACTGGACACGGAGTAAGAGCGAGCGAGCTCTTGGGACTCGTACACAGCGACGTGTGCGGTCCAATGTCTACACATGCGCAAGCGGTTATTCTTACTTCATTACTTTTACGGATGACTTCTCAAGGTACGGTTATGTCTTCTTAATGAAACATAAGTCCGAAGCCTTTGGAAAATTCCAGGAGTATAAGAATGAAGTAGAAAAACAAACCGGCAAAAGTATCAAGATCCTAAGATCGGATCGAGGTGGAGAATACTTAAGTGCCGAGTTCCTGGATTATTTAAAAGAGAACGGAATTCTCTCTCAGCTTACTCCTCCATACACTCCGCAACATAACGGTGTATCGGAGAGACGGAACCAAACCCTATTGGATATGGTTCGGTCCATGATGAGTAACGCTGAGTTACCGCGATCATTCTGGGGATATGCGCTAGAATCAGCTGCATACCTTTTGAACCGAGTTCCAACTAAAACTGTGCCTACTACACCATATGAGATGTGGTGTGGGAAGAGACCCTATCTTAAGCACATTAAGACATGGGGATGTCCAGCTTTTGTTAAAAAGCAGCATGCGGACAAGCTCAAGGCACGCTCAGTACAGTGTAAGTTCGTGGGATATCCTAAGAACTCCAAGGGATATTTCTTCTACTGCGAAGAGGAACAAAAAGTTCTTGTTTCTCGTCATGCCTACTTCTTGGAAACTGAGTTTTTGGAAACCCAGTTAAGTGGGAGCACAGTAGAACTGGAAAAAATTCCAGAACCACAGACTATTACTGAAAGCTTAGTGGAACCAGAGGGTTCAGAAGAACAGGACATTCCTACGCCGCTCCGCAGAAGTAGCAGGCAGTCTCATCCGCCCGAGAGATACTACGGTTTTCTCATAGACGGGGATAGAGAGGATTGCATCATAGATTATGATGAGCCTACTAGCTTCCAGCAAGCCGTTCAGAGCGTCGACTCGGTAAAATGGCTGGATGCAATGCGGACCGAAATGGAGTCCATGTACACCAACAAAGTATGGACGTTAGACATTGCTCCAGACGGGGTAAAACCCGTAGGATGCAAGTGGATCTTCAAAAGGAAGATTGGTGTAGATGGACAGGTTGAGACCTATAAAGCTAGACTTGTTGCAAAGGGTTTCCGTCAAAGACCTGGCTTGAACTATGACGAAACCTTTTCTCCAATGGCTATGCTGAAATCCATTCGGATCCTTCTTGCCATTGCTTCCTTCCACGATTATGAGATCTGGCAGATGGACGTAAAGACCGCTTTTCTAAATGGAAATTTAGAGGAGTGTGTCTATATGGACCAACCAGAGGGTTTCATTCAGAGTGGGAGCAGCGGAAAGGTATGCAAGTTGCTTAAGTCCATTTACGGACTAAAGCAGGCATCGCGGAGTTGGAACATCTGTTTTGATGAGACGGTCAAGGAATTTGGCTTTATCAAAAATCCAGATGAACCATGCATCTATAGTAGATTTGTAGCGAGAACTGTAGTATTCCTCGTTTTATACGTGGATGACATTCTTTTAATAGGAAATGACATTCCTATGCTACAATCTGTCAAGGGGTTCTTGTCACACAGGTTCTCCATGAAAGACCTGGGTGATGCCTCATACATTCTGGGTATCCGGATCTACCGTGACAGATCCAAGAGGATATTAGGACTTTCGCAGTCCATGTACATCGACACCATACTGAAAAGATTCAGTATGGAAGATTCCAAGCGCGGTAACCTACCGGCTTGTCACGGGATCACCCTCTCTAAAGAGATGTCTCCCAAGACTGATTTGGAGAGGGATCGCATGTCTATTATACCCTACGCTTCTGCGGTAGGCTCTATAATGTATGCGATGTTGTGTACCAGACCGGATGTAGCTTATGCACTGAGTGTAGTAAGCCGGTATCAGTCAAACCCAGGGGAGAAACACTGGATAGCGGTAAAGAACATTCTCAAGTACCTGAGAAGGACTAAGGAGATGTTCTTGGTGTATGGCGGAAAAGACCTCCAGATCGAGGCCTTTCCTGACTCCAGCTTCCAGAGTGACAAGGATGATTCCAAGTCCATGTCGGGTTTTGTCTTTACCCTCAATGGAGGGGCGGTGTGTTGGAAGAGTTCCAAATAGGAAACCGTTGCAGACTCGATGATGGAAGCAGAATACATCGCTGCATCTGATGCCGCAAATGAAGCTGTCTGGATAAGGAAGTTCTTGAAAGAACTTCAGGTGGTTCCGTCCATTGTTGATCCAATACCTCTGTATTGCGACAACAACGGGGCTATAGCTTTAGCGAAGGAACCCAGGTCCCATCAGAGATCCAGACACATCTAGAGGCGGTATCACCTGATCAGGGAGATCGTGGATCGCCAGGAGATCGAGGTTCGGAGAGTCGCTTCAGAAGATAACACTGCAGATCCATTCACCAAGGCCTTGCCCCAGACTCAGTTCGAGCGGCTGATCGAGATGATAGGTCTTCGATACGCCAGTACATGGCCTTAGTGCAAGTGGGAGATTGTTAGTGTATATGTCCTAGAGGCTATTACTGTATCATACTAGTTTGTATATTACTTAATGGAAACTTGGGATATTCACCTTGTATAAACAATCTTGCTCAATATAGTAGTATGCTACTTGGTTTGTTTCTACTTCAATGTGTACTTGTGTTTATTTTAGTATATCACCTATACACATTAGTGGAGCCCTTAGGATCTTTGCTTGATTACCAGCGTTGTGATGGCAGTCACACTAGTGGGGGCTGGGTAATCTATAAGCACATCCTTATGCAGGTCCCTAGTCGCAGGACTATCGAGACAGGGCATCGATACTCCGGAGTAGACTAGCGCATGCGCTTCTCATCCCAGAGTGGGAGACGGTCTGTCCCACAGCCGTCAGTACGTCGTACTGGAGATAGTATGCGGGTGCTCGTTGGGTTACGAGTACACTGGACAGAACTCATCGGGAACTGACCGGTTGGTATTATACCTATCGTCAGTTATCAGTTCCCAGGTGACATGAGTACAGCTTAGTCCGCTGACTTGACATTGTCACTTCGTCTCGAGTGTGTTCCCACTGTACTTTGATTACTACCCTACCACGACTCAAAGGAGTCGTGCAAACAGGTGGTAGTTGGGCGCAGTCCCGAAGCACTTGGAGGCAGTGACGGTTAGATAGGATTCGTCTCTCCCGGTATTGGGGGTTGACATCGCGCTGTGTCTAGGAGAGCCATTACACGAGTAGTCCCTGGCCAGGGCAATCGAGATATACTGGTAGGCTTCCAGTGTTATCTCAGGGTGTTTTGGGCTTCACTCCGACACGACTTGTACCGCTATTAGGGGACTGACGTTTACCGCCCCCCTAGGCCCGCCATGCGATGTATCAGACGAACAGACCGGACTGTACGGAGATTGTCACATTCAGACTCAGTAGGAGTTCAGATGGGTTTCACCTCGTCAGTCTTCTTGTCGGCTTCTACCTGGGGACCGTTACGCACAGCTAGTGCCGCTTGCGGTCTGTGGTTAAACCCACTGCCAGCGTAGTGTCGAGTCTTTAGAGTCCCACACAGAAATCTATTCGCCTTTAGGCTAAAGAGTAGAGGTCGCATGGTTTTGCGGCAGGTCGCATGGTTTTGCGACAGGGTTCGGTCACATCCGTGCACTTGTGCACGTACAGTGTCCGGACAGTAAACACTAGAGGGCTTTGGTTTAAGCCAGATCCTAGTGTATGTATTGGGATTGGATTTATCCAGTTTGTATTCGTGTTCCTCGGAACGCGGATGCGGGTGTGTATGCACAGTTGACGGAGAGATAGAGGCGGAGGATTCTCATTAGGGTTGTTGATCGTTGACAGTTGACTATTGACTTTTTGCTCAACCCTAATGAGAATATGATATGTGATTAACAATTATATTAATTAGGTATTATGGTGACATGGTTGTTGAGTTGTTGACTTTGTTGACTTGTTGACTTTTGTTGACTTGTTGACTTTGTTGACCGGTTGACTAGGCTTGACTAGTTGACCATCATGATAACTATAGCTATCATTTCATGGCAAAGACTTTTGCTTGCTTGCTCTTTTGTGCAAAATGAGTGCATGAAATGATATGGCTATGGTTGCTTAAACCATCACATAATACTTGATTGATATGATGTGTTATGATTGTTTTGGATTATGAGAGTCAAATGAGAAAAGTCTTCTCTCATTCTTTCATGCTCATTCTATCTCTTGTTCTTGAGCTCTCATCTTCCTCCTCTTGCTCTCCCTCTCTTGACTCTATGGTTCACTTGTCTCATGAGTTGAGAACCAAGAACCATAGATAAAATCCTATACAAACTCTTCTCTACTCACTCTAGTTCACAAGGTTTAGCAAACCAAGTGAACTAGTTTCTTCAAAGACCGAAGAAGAAGCCAAAGGTAGAAGCTTTCGAGGTGGATCTATCTTCGGCGCAAGGAGACGACGGAGTGAAGGCGATCCGGACGACCATCGAAGCTTGAAGACGAAGGAGTTCGAGAAATAGAAAGGTATAACCCCCTAACCGAGTAGTTAGCAACTCGTAGTTAGGTTGTTAGTTAGATGTTTAACAAAGATCCGGGTTTTAAGTCCATGTTACCACCTCTAAGAAAATCGTTTTTTATCAAATTCCGCATGCCCGAAAGTACCGGGAGAGGTAGCATGGACTTACACGACGTCCTCTGCAAATACAAAATGAAACTGAACCCCGCCAAGTGCGCGTTCGGGGTCACTAGTGGAAAGTTTCTCGGGTTCATGGTCACCCACCGAGGAATCGAGGCTAACCCGGAGAAAATCAATGCCATCCTCAACATGGCCGTGCCCAAGACCAACGTCGAAATCATACGGCTCACCGGGAGGGTAGCCGCCCTGAGCCGCTTCATGTCACGATCCGAAGAAAAATGCCTTCCATTCTTCAAAGCCCTGAGGAAGATCCCAAGGTTCGAATGGCCGGAGGAGTGCCAGATCGCTTTCGAGCAATTAAAAGTACACCTGGCGACTCCCCCACTGCTTACCCAGCCAGTTGAATGAGATAAGCTATCACTGTATCTGGCGATGTCCGATCAATCTGCAGGTTTGATGCTCGTCCGAGAAGTCGAGGGAGTCCAGAAGCCGGTCTACTGTAACATTTCAAAAAAATAAAATATTATTTTGGGGAAATTAAATAATTAAAATAATAAATATTAAGAATATTTTAATGAATTGAGATTAGTTTTAATGTTATGGTTTGATTATATACCAATAGATTGGAAAAATATTGTAAAATTACATTGAATGTTAATTTTTAAAGAATTTGTGAGATTTAGATATTTTATGAATTATTATATAATTTATAATATACAAGTTCATGTCTAAGCTTGATTAATAATCACTAATTATGCATTTATCATGTTTATGCATATGACATGCACCATGTCACATTTCTAACACTTGTTACATTTTTGAAAACTTGGCTAAATTCTTAATTGTGCATGGCATGTTGTTTGTCTTTTTATATATTTATGGTTTTGGTTTTTAATTGAAAAAGAAAAAGAAAAGAAAGAATAAAGAAAGAGGTATGGGCAAGAGAGAGAGGGGGGGTGAGGGGTCATTGACCATGGCTCATTATGCCATTTCCATTCTCTTCATCATTTTCCTTCTCCTTTCTCCCATGGCTTCCCTCTTCCTCCACCTCCTCCACCTCTCCACTACACACCCATTTCTACATCAAAAACCTTAAACCCCTTCACAAAAAATGTGCACAAGCTCACCACAAGTAAGGTGGACCAAGAAAGTTGGGATTTTGAGCACTTGAGGCTTGAGTTGCCAAATGAGGTATTTTCTTCACCACTAGTATAGTAATTCATTTCATTTAGCTTCTATTTTAGTTTAAAATCGTTTTAGTGAGGTTTAGTGATGTTTGAAAACTCCTAAATGAGATTTAAGGGATTCTTGAATTGAGATGGTGCAATTGAGCTTTAGTGGTGACCTTAAACCCCCCTTAGTGTTAAAAACCCAGATCAAACCAGAAACTAGACCATGAAACTCGAAATTGAAACTTCCGTGTCGATTTTGTGTTAAATTTGTGCCTACAGGGAATCTGGAATGACCTGGAATCATTACAAGAAAAACTAGCAACTCCAGAGACCTATATGGACCACTAGGAGACCACCCTGAGAATACGAGACCCCAACTCTTTCCTTTAGCCGAGCAGGACCGTTTTGGTAGGCATGCGGCCTGCCTCATTGTGGGTAATTGAGTCTAGGTTAGTTCTGTAGCTCAGTTACTTCATATACAAATCCACTGTACTGCTGGTTTAGCCCAATTTTACCCGAACCAAAATCTGGGACCATTTTCTTGAGTTGTTGTTTTGGTTTTGTGACTTTTGATGACTTGAACTTTGGATTTGGTGTGTTGTCTCGGTCACTTGACGTTTGTACGTAGATATCGGGAGTTTGGTTGATTTGCATGAGTAGACCATAGGTTTTAACTTATGTGTGATACGTGTGCCGTTTTGGTTTTCGTGCGCGATTTCGGTTTACGATACTATGTGTTTATATGTGTAGGCACCTTCACATGGACTTCAGATGATAAGAAGGAGGATGGCGACATCGATTTCGACAAGCAAAGATCAAGGTGAGTAGATGTATATCTACGGGGGAAGTCGGGTGAATGGTGTATAGCACCCCCGCAGTTTCGTAGTGTAGTATATGTATATGTTATATATGTATATAATTATGTGTATTGTGATACGTGGATAATTAGCAAGAACGGCTTTAGGAGATCATGGGTTAGTTTTAGCGTATTTTGAAGACAGTGCTTTTAGCTTAGTTCCTTAGTTTCGAAACCCTAGAGTAAAGGTTCACACACACACACATGCACACACGTGATATGTTTGGGTGTATATATTTATGTGTGTGTGTGTGTGTGTGTGTATATTTGTGTGTGTGTGTGTGGATACGTTGGTACACACACACACACACACACACACACACACACACACACACACATATATATACGTATACACGGGTGATGAGGATAGTATATGATACTTGGAGGTGAGTCGATGTGATCGGGCATGATGTCGTGAGACCGGTTATGTGAATTGGGCCGTGTTTTGATATACGACATGATATTATAGTGCATCGATGGGCTATGTGTTTTTATTCACACGCGGATATATGTTTGATGGTATCGGAATGTACTAGATTTTAGAACGGTACCCTAATTCATGATATTATGATAATGATACCATATGAATAATGTGAAATATGTGATATTTGACCCGTACCCCGATTTGGGATGCCGTAAGATAGATTTTACCATACGAGGTATAGATATAATGATTGATCCGCACTCTTGATTTGAGGATGTCGTATTATATATTTTAGCATACTTGACGCTATTGAGGCGGGATCGCCGACTACTAGATATATCGACTCGGACTTTAGGTGGTTTTCCTTACCCCTTTCGATTAGTCTCTTAGTTTAGTCCTATAGTTATTAGGTAGATGTTAGACTGGACTCGAGTCATACTTATTTTCAAATTAACGAATCATGAATATTTTAAAGACAGGCCGAGAGATACTACGGATATTTCAAAGGACATACCTTTTGTTAAAAACTTCGTAGCCCTATTTTCTAAAAACCACGATTCGTGCTATTTCAAATGCTAAAATTGTATGACTCGTATATATAAATGTATATTCTTATATGTTGCGGTTACTACATCTTTTTCCATATATTCATGTTGTTCTTATTGCATTTCATGCTTATACTTATGATCTCTTTGTTTATTATGAACCCATGCTGTCAGGACACCAGCACCATTACCGATGATGCGTATGCTCTACGTACACCTGCTTGCCGGCTCACACACATCATCAACGGTAATTTCCATGTCACGTACACATTAGAAATAGTACTTCATTGATATAACCTGCTAGCTGGTAGCTTCAACATATTATTAGTATGCTTGCTTTCATGTGCTAAATTAGATATTGCATTCTTTTACTTAGATATCCATGCATGTGTATTTATCCATTTTTCATGAAATATTATGGGGCTTTATGCCAGTAATTCACTGTTTATTTACTCTCGAGTTTGGGATTTCGGATTTTCCATGAGATTTCTGGATTTGGAGAAACCGCAAGGATTTTATAAACTCATTTTCATTTCAAATGATAGAAATTTGCGGTTTTCTCGTGATATGATGTGAGATGTGTCCACCATGAGTTTTCTTGGCTCTTGAGCGGTATCATACACCCGATTCGAGCAGGAGGATGAACCGTCTGCGGGTACATGGTGGACCCGGTGCGGTACTCCGGGGCAAGATGGTCGCAGATGATGGCGTTGAGCCCGGCAGGGGAGCACTACCGACCGGTTATTTGTGACGCGGTGGATATCCGGAGGATACCGACGCAGTCGTGAGATTTGATGATATGGGCCGATCCTGATCATGCCGAGCCCATGGGCTGATCCTGTTCATGCAGAGCCCGAGATATTGAGATTTGATGATATGGGCCGGTCCGGATTGCCGAAGCCCGAGATATTGAGACATTGAGATATTGAGATATATATTTTGTGTCGATGCTTGACACGGATTCTCTGTTGATTTCATTGATGATACTTCGATTTTTACACAGAAATCTCACTGAGATAAGAAAACAGTTTTTCTCACTCAAGATGTATTATGTTTTCTTTCTTAATGCATTCGTATATCATATATGTGACATGTTGCTACCTGAGGCACTGACACGAGCACTTGGTATTACACTTGCTAGATGATTACCTTTGCCATTATTAGATGTCTCGGGTTATATATTTATGAGGATATTATTGTATGACCTAGGAGAGAGTCATACATGCGATTTATTCTCGGTGATGTTTTCTACTCACGAGTTGGCAACTCACCCCTGTTGTGCGACAGTTTCTTGCAGGTTTTGCCGTACAGGTTTCGTTGCGGCTTGCTGGCACATTGTTTCCTTCCGGGTGATTGATTTGGTAGACGGGTTCACTTGCATCGTGACCTCCATTGTACCTTATTTATATTTTGTTGTATCTAGTAAACTCCATCAACCAGACTTGTATTAATTTATAGACTTAGAAGACCAGTTGTATATTCTTTCGACCTTAGAGTCGTGCGCTTGTATATTTATGATTATTTTCTGGTTTTCTTGAGGACGTTGCTTTACCTTCTGAGTTTTGATCCTCGCCCTTTGGCGTTGTATATTATATTGCTTGCGTGGTTGTTTCCGCCAATTGGCGAAGAGCTAGCTCCCGGTTGGGGATGCCTTTATTCATCATTTATATGTATTTAATGTGTTGTACCCGTTTGGGGCCAGTATTTACAAAGGAGACCCTGCCGAATTTTTCGGGAAAATATGATGTTGCTTTTAAACGTTTAATGCCATTTATTTTGTTAAAACCGCTTACTTTAAAACAATTTTTCCTTCACTCCTTCTTTTAAATGGTTTAGATTTCTTGGCTTTTGGCTTACTTGAATTAGGTGAGGTCATATAGACTTCACATGGTTCAAGTGCCAGTCACGTGCCATTTCGGGTCGTGATATCTACTATGTAAGCCACGTCTTCAAGGACACGGAAACAGGGTACCCGGCCATAGAGAAGATTTTCTTGGCACTCATCATGGCCTCGAGAAAACTACGGCACTATTTCCAGGCGCACACCATCCTCGTCCTTACCGAACACCCTTTAGGGGCTATTCTCGCCTCTCCCGAGTCTTCTGGTCGTTTGGAGAAGTGGAGGTGGAAGTTGTCCTAATTCGACATCAAATACCGTCCGAGGCAACCTATCAAGGTACGGGTCTTGGCCAATTTTATCGTCGAATGCACTATCCTCAACAAAGAGGCAGTGCCCGTGCCGGCCCCCGGATCCCAAGCTTCGATCAAAGAGGGGCTCGACTCCATTCCCGACTGGGTCCTTTACGTCGACGGGTCATCAACCGAGGAAGGCTGTGGTGCCGGCCTCATCATTCAGGACCCGAACGTGGCAAAGATGGAGCATTTCTTAAAGCTCGGGTTCGAAGCCTCAAACAACGCCGCGGAGTATGAGGCTTTTCTCGCTGGACTGCGAATCGCCTCCGGAGTGGGGTTGAAGACGATCCGAATCCGCAGCGACTCCGCTCTGGTCGTTGGCCAAGTGACCGGCCGTTTCGAGGCTCGTGAACCCCTGATGGTGAAATACTTAGCTGAGGTAAGAAGACTGCGAAAGGACTTCGACGAAGTTCAAGTGGAGCAGATCCCCCGGAACCTAAATGCCCAGGCCGACGCCTTGAGCAAGCCAGCTTCCTCTTACATGGCCAACAACAAGAGAAATATCCTCTTTGAGGTCCTACCACGGCCCAGCGTGGAGGATAGAGCGACATCACTCCAAGTTTACACGGCCCGGGAAGAAGGCCAGGATTGGAGAAAGCCCCTCATGGAATTCCCGAAGGAGGGTACTCTCCCCGGAGATCGAGAGGAGGCCCGCCACCTCCGAGCCAAAGCCCGCCATTTCTTCTGGAGCAGAGGGAACCTATACAAGAAATCCTTCACTCAACCCCTGCTTCGGTGCGTCGATCCCCATGAAACCGACTACGTCCTCCGCGAGGTTCACGAAGGGGTCGGCGAAGCACATCAAGGGGCCCGCACCTTAGTCCAGAAGACACTCCTCCAAGGATACTATTGGCCGACCATCTATCAGGACACCTAGAAGCTCGTCAGGAGGTGCAAGAGCTGCCAACTCCATGGAAGCATACCCCGCCTTCCGGCGACCGAGCTGACTACCCTGATCTCCTCATGGCCGTTTGCCCAGTGGGGAATGGACATGATAGGCCAACTCCCTATCGGTACGGGCGGGCACAAATACATCCTAGTCGTGGTGGACTACTTTACGAAGTGGATCGAAACCATCCTCATCAGAAAACCGGACGCCACCACGACCATCAAGTTCCTACAGAACAACATAATATTCCGATTTGGGATCCCGAGGTGTATCATCACCGACCATAGGACGAATTTTAAAAACGAAAGAGTTAAAGGATTCTGCAGCGGATACCATATACCGATGAAGTTCGCCGCGGTCGCGCACCCCCAGTGCAACGGGCAGGCCGAGGTCGCTAACCGGGACGTCATCCGAGGCCTACGAGCTCGCCTGGAAGGACGACAGGGAAGTTGGGTCGACGAATTACCCCGGGTCTTATGGGCCTTACGCACATCGAAGAAAACCCCCACTGGAGATACCCCCTTCAACCTCTGCTACGGTACCGAGGCGATGGTCCCAGCAGAGATCGGGTTGCCCAGCTACAGGGTCGAGCACTTCGACAATGAAGCGAACACCTCGGCCCTCCGGCCTAATTTGGACATCTTGTTGGAGAAGCAGGACCGGGCACAGATCAGAGCTGCCGCTTATCAACAGCAAACCGCCCGCTACTACAACACACGAGTCAAGCATCGCGCCTTCAAAATCGGAGATTTGGTCCTAAGGAGGAACGAGTTCGTTGATCAGGGCAAGTTGCACATGTTTTCTCCGAAGTGGGACAGTCCTTTCCTCATCTCCAAAGTCTTGCCCGGTGGGGCCTATCGCCTACAAGACACTGTAGGTCATAAATTTCCATGGCCTTACAACACCGAGAAGCTCAAGTTGTACCTTTGAAAAGTATATCCATGAATACATGCTTCTCCTTTTATGAAGCGATGTAAATTTTTCTAAGTTTTTTTATAATAAGAAGGAACTTCCCTTATGTGTTTCCCTCTTCCTTGGTTCAAAGCTTACGGTTTCGTTTCGCAAAAATACCCAAATGCACCCGGAAGACAAGAGGAAACAATAGAACATCGCAAAAATGAGAACTTTATTTATTTATCAAAAGGTATTGTGGGCTCCTCAGCCTTACATAAAAATTGAAATTACAAAAGAGGGGGAATGGGGTCAAGGAAGCACTGCTGGTGATACTCTCTGGAGATCTCCGCCAGACGAGCCCTTGCCTCTTCAGCCCGCTCCCGCTGATGCTGCCCACAAACTCGGGATGCCACGGAAACGCCGGGCCCTCCATCTGCCGAGCCTTGTCTCACGATCTGTCTCTTTTGGAAGCACTCCAAAATAAGGGCCAAAGATCGGTTGTGCCCGCTCTTCGAGATGAGACCAAGCACATAGATCGAACGAATTTTGTCGAGCGCCTTGTCCCTCAACTCTTCGGAGAGGGGGTTATACAACCCCGGGGATCTCCTCCAGATTGCATACATCAGCAATTGGAGGAGGGACAACCGGCGAGGAAGAAGACGGCCGATGTGGTCCTCGATGCGCTGGACCACACCCCGGTACCTCTCCTTAGAAACAGACTGGCCGTATAGGTAGATGTCATCAGGATTGATAATCTCTTCAACCGAGTAGATACGCCCGGCCATCTCGAAAAAGAAATATTGAAACAAACACATCTTTTTCTCTATTTATAGCCTCAGCGGAATCCCCAAGGGCCCAAATTCGCGCATGCTTATGTGTGAATCTTGGGATTTGCTCCATTCTTCTAATGCCGTATCGCCATGTGGCGGGCATCCCGCATTTCTCGACGGATCTAAGATGGAACGACACGGATCTTGGAATGCCTCGCCTCACCTATGCGTTTCTGCCACGTGCGCCCGCGACGGTCACTCTTCCAGATTCTCACACACCAAAAAAGGTCGGGCAACGCCTCACCAAGAGGCCACCGAGCGGCCTCCCTGCTTGGTCAATCCATGGCTGGTAGTTTACTACCCACCGACGCCAAGGATCGAAGCCCTCCTCAAGAGCCACCGAGAAGCTACCCTGCTCGGTCAATCCTTAGTGTGTAACTTCTTACCCATCTACACTAAGGATCAAAGCCCTCACCAAGAGTCCACCGAGTAGCTACCTTGCTCGGTCAATCCATGGCTAGTAGTTTACTACCCACCGACGCTAAGGATCAAAGCCCTCCTCAAGAGGCCACCAAGCAGCTTCACTGCTCAGTCAATCCTTAGTGGGTAACTTCTTATCCATCTTCACTAAGGATCAAAGCCCTCACCAAGAGGCCACCGAGCAGCCTCCCTGCTTGGTCAATCCATAGCTGGTAGTTTACTACCCACCGATGCCAAGGATCGAAGCTCTCGTCAAGAGGCCACCGAGCAGCTTCCCTTCTCGGTCCATCCTTAGCGGATAGCTCTTACCCATCTACACTAAGGATCAAAGCCCTCACCAAGAAGCCACCGAGCAGCTATCCTGCTCGGTCAATCCATGGCTGGTAGTTTACTACCCACCGACGCCAAGGATCGAAGCCCTCCTTAAGAGGCCACCAAGCAGCTACCCTGCTCAGTCAATCCTCAGTGGGTAACTTCTTACCCATTTACACTAAGGATTAAAGCCATCACCAAGATGCCACCGAGAAGCTACCCTGCTCGTTCAATCCATGGCTGGTAGTTTACTACCCACCGACGCCAAGGATCAAAGCCCTCACCAAGTGGCCACCGAGCAGCCTCCTTGCTCGGTCCATCCATGGCTAGTAGTTCACTGCCCACCGACTCCAAGGATCGAAGCCCTCCTTAAGAGGCCAACGAGCGGTCTCACTGCTCGGTCAATCCATGGCTGGTAGTTTACTACCCACCGACGCCAAGGATCAAAGCCCTCCTCAAGAGGCCACCGAGCAGCTTCACTGCTCGATCAATCCTTAGTGGGTAAGTTCTTACCCATCTACACTAAGGATCAAAGCCCTCACCAAGAGGCCGCCGAGCAGCTTCACTGCTTGGTCAATACTTAGTGGGCAACTTCTTACCCATCTACGCTAAGGATCGAAGCCCTCCTCTAGAGGCCATCTAGTAACTCCTCTGCTCGATCTAGCCTTAGCGGATAACTCCCTGCTCTATTGCGTTGAAGGTCAGAAGCCTTCAACCTCAGCAAACACCGACCAATCTTAAGGGAGTTGGTCACCGGTCCAACTCGAGGGAATGGTCAGACCTACACCTTTCTACTCGAAGGTGCCAGCAGATGTACCTTCAACAAGAGATCGCCACCTTGACTTCGGGGCCATAAAGATGCCGATCTTACACCGGTCATTGCACACTTGGCAAATGGTTGGATTTAACTCGACGTGTGATCGCCAACCAAAGGACCGGTCGCCGACCTAGCGCATGGCTCGTCAGGCGAGGGAAATGGAGACGTTATTGTTCCCCTCCGAAAGGCGGCGCACAGGACCGCGATGTCCTGACGCAGAGATTCGGGGCATATGCTATTTGGTTTTATCCGTCTACCTCTCCGAAGATGCCAAGTTGATTTATGGCACCGTGTATCGGAGGTTTAGACGGATGCGGCCGATGTAGCAGACTTCGTCAGATTCCCCCTCAGGGTGAGGGGTTTTTGATTGTGGGGACGCTCTTCCCTGCAGGCGCAAGCCCCTGCAGTTAATTACGCTACCGCATCGCGGTAACAACTTTCTCCTTCTCTAGAATTTCACTTCGTGTCGTGTGTGTTTGTTTTGTTTGTGGTTGCCCGTGGATTGTATACGGAGACTGAGTAATGCCGTCTCCCATAAGACGTGGATTAGTCCAAATCCGTATTTACTTAGATTTGGGTTTGGTGTTTTTTTTTAGTTTAAGGATGTATTAGTCGCGTTGCGGCTAAGATCAACTTAAACATTCATTAAGGATACGATAGTCCTGTTTGAGACTAAGATCAACTTAACGTGATCGTTTAGATCCGACAAAAGAGCGTTTGGGCTTTATTGTTCCAGTTTGGGAGATTCATAGTCCAATTTGGGACTAAAGTCTGTTTGGAGGATACGTTAACCATTTTTTAGGCTAAGATCGACTCAAACGTTTGTTAAGGATACGTTAGTCCAGTTTGAGACTAAGATCAACTTAACGGGATCGTTTAGATCCGACAAAAGAGCATTTGGGCTCTATTGTTCCAGTTTAGGGACATAGTGGTCCATAGCATTTATGGCCGTCGGGACCCGTCACCTCTCTGACGTCGTTGAAGAATTACAACGATAGGTGTCAGAGGAGTTCAGAGATGTACCCTTGAACCAGAGTTGATTTGGGGTTTTATCATTCATTTAAATGTCTAAGGATGCGTTAGCCGTGTTTGGGGCTAAGATCAACTTAAACGGGACCGTTTAGATCCGGCAAAAGAGCATTTGGAGGCTCTATTGTTCCAGTTTAGGGACGTAGTGGTCCACTTTCCAGTTTAGGGACGTGGTGGTCCATCGCCAGTTTAGGGACGTGGTGGTCCATATTCCAGTTTAGGGACGTGGTGGTCCGATATTAGTTTAGGGACGTCTCGGTCCGATATTAGTTTAGGGACGTTTCGGTCCACGAGTTTAAGGACCCCGCAGTCCATATGGGTGTGTGGTCGTTGGGACCCGTCACTTCTTTGACGTCGTTGAGGAATTACAACGATGCATATCAAAGGAGTTCGGAGATGTACCCTTGAACCGGATGTGGATTGGTTTAGGAGAGCCGTTTTGCTCAGTTAATTTAGTTTAAGGACTTATGGCCACGATTGGGCTAAGTCCAGTTAAAAATGTCCAATATTTTATTTGCATTTTGTTTTTATTTTTATTTGGGCTTTGCCCAGAAAAGATGCAGGGCATCAATTTGTTTTGGGCTCTGCCCTTTATAAATGATGCAGAGCATCAATTTCATTTGGGCTCTGCCCATGTATAAAGGATGCAAATCATCAATTTATTTGGGCTCTGCCCATTTATTGCCTTGCAATTTATTTTGGCCTGTCAGGTCATTTTGATTTGGGCCTGGCCCTTTAAGCAATGCATTGCATTTGTGCAAAGCACTGTTAATTTGAGAACCTTTTAGGTTCAAGAACCGATGGTTTATAAAACAAGTGCAAGGCACTATTTGATTTAGATCTAAGAAAAAACAAGTTTTTTTCTTGTTTTTCTTATCTCAGAGAACCAAAGGTTCATAAAAGTGCAAAGCACTATTAATTTAAGAACCTTTTAGGTTCAAGAACCGATGGTTCATAAAACAAGTGCAAGGCACTATTTGATTTAGATCTAAGAAAAAACAAGTTTTTTTCTTTTTCTTATCTCAGGGAACCAAAGGTTCATGAAAGTGCAAAGCACTATTAATTTAAGAACCTTTTAGGTTCAAGAACGGATGGTTCATAAAACAAGTGCAAGGCACTATTTGATTTATTTATTTATTTATTGTTGAAGATCCATGATCTTGTTCATAAGAGAATTTTCTCTTCTTTTAAAGGTTTTTACCTTTTTTTTTATTCTTCAAGAGTTCTCTTCTCTTTTTATTTTAGCAAGATGTTGATGATTTTGAAATGAGGTCTAGGGTCCTTTTTATAGTGCCCATAAATTAGTTAAAGTTTGTTAAAGAGATCATTCTCCGAATGATTTGGGGAATTTTCCCCACCGTTGGATCTTTGATCCGAAGGGCTCTGTTTTACAGAAGAAATCTTCTTGTTTTAACAAGAACAGAAAAGATTTATTCTGTTTTGCGCAACTCCCCCAGCGCGTGACACGTGTCGCGCAGCTGAATTTTTTTTTTGCGCAACTGCGCGCGCTGACACGTGTCGCGCAGCTGCGCTGACACGTGTCGCGCACTTGCGCTTTGCGCAATTTTTATTTTTTTTTGCGCGCGCTGACACGTGTCGCGCAGCGCACTGCGCAGCTGCGCTGACACGTGTCGCGCAGCGCAGTTGCGCAGTGCACAAATTTATTTATTTATTTTTTGTGCGCAACTGCGCGCGCTGACACGTGTCGCGCAGCACACTGCGCAGCTGCGCTGACACGTGTCGCGCAGCGCACTGCGAACTTGCGCACTGTGCAATTTAATTTTTTTTTTTTGAACTTTGCTCTGATGGAGTACGCTACCTTCGGCACTGCGCTCCTTGCGCTAACGTGTCTGATTTTGACACGTGGCGCTCTGCGTGCAACGCAGGGGATCTGAAGCGTTACTTCATTTATTTTAACTTTAATTTTCAAGACAGAGTTTTGCTCTGATTGGAGAAAAGCAGAAGCATTTCTTCTTTTCCCACCTTGGAATTTGAACAGAGTTTTGCTCTGATTGGGGTAAACAGATGCCCCCCCACCGTTGCGCTTACGTGGCCTCCTAACGTGAGCGCAGCGGTGGCAGACTCCGAACCGTCGCGCCATCTTTTGGAAGCTGAAAGGGCACTTGATGCCTATAAATAGGACCTTTGGTCTCTTAGATGATTCTCATTTCTAAAATTTTACTTTCAGAACTCAGAGCCCTGCTCTTTATTTTCAAGAACTTTATGAGTTAAATTCTTAAAACTTTTAGGTGAAAATTTTAATTTGGATTAAATTAAATTAAATTAATTTTCATTGATAGAGCCTCGCTCTCAATAGATCCCTGATCTAAAGGAAACCTATTTAGGGTTTCACTTTGCAGAGCTTTGCTCTACAGGTCTTAAAGGGATCTAAAGAGAACTAAAGGGGACCCTACTAGGGTTCCATAGAGCTCTGCTCTCTGAAAGATTTTCCTTGGATTTTCTTAATTCATTAATGGAGCTTTGCTCCTCCTAAATCATATAGAAGAACTCTTAAGAATTCTTCATGGATCTTGGAACTTAAAGATGACATTTTATTCCTCAGTGCATTATATCGTTTTGCTTAATCAGTCTTCCTGATAATTCTGTTGATCCTCTTTCACAGGAACAATGAACGCCCACATGTACGCTCTTAACGAGATCATCTCTCATGAGGACATCCGCCGACTTGGCCGCTCTCAAAATCGGGAGTTCACAAACGAGGAGTGTGCTGAAATAATGAGTCGCTTCGACGCATACAATGGTCCACTGCTTCCCCGACGTTCCTCTCTTCTTAAACTTATCGTGGGAGCTATCTGGTAAGCGCTTCCCCTATTCTGTTCCGGCGTGCCGCTTAGAGCGTTGGATGCCGCTGAGGACAAGGTGCACTCTGTGTACCTATTGAACTTTATCTCGAAGAGACGGCGAGACAGTCTTATCGACCTCTTGCACGAGGTCTTTCAACAGTCTGCCATACTCACTGCTTATCGTAGGGTGGAAGACATCGGAAGGGACCCTGACGCTTGTGCTCGCGAAAGGAAGCACACTAGGATGGTCCGCGAGGCTTGGAAAGTCATAGATAGGGTCGCTTTCGAGTTCCTCAATCCATGTCCTGGGTTCGAGGTTATACCTTTGTAAACATTTTAATAATGTTATTATCCATTTCTCCGTGATTGTAAGAACCCCTTTTTATGATATGAATAGAAAATTTCCATTTCAGCTTGTCTTATCCCTTGTTCTGAATCTTCTGTACATGCATGGATGAGTGTGTCTCGAACGCTTGATCAAATGCAAATCGGATGTTTTTTTTTTGTCGCCTCTCTCTTTCTTTTATTATCAGCATGCTGTCTTGATAAACATAGTTGGAAGATAACTTAGTTTTTTCAAAAGATAGCGATGGCTTAGGCCGCAGGTTCGGATCTGCCGCCTAAGACTTCTCAACTCCATGAGCCGTGAGGGTCTCATAGAGACTTTTCTCCCTACGGATCGAGAGGATCTCGTAGGTGGGTTTTCTCCTTAGGAATCGTGAGAATTCCTAATTGTGGTTTACTCTTATAAGTCGTAAGGATCTTATAAGAGAATTTTTCCCTCTTACGAGTCGAGAGGACTTGTAAGCGGTTGTTTCCCTCCTTGACGAAGTTCGATGTTGGAGAGTGAGACCCGTGGATGGTATGCAAGAAACCATTTTGGGCCAACTTACGGGGTCCCAATGCTTAGGAAACAGGCTTTTTTTATGCCCACTGCCTAAGGCTTTATCTCACGAGTCGAGCCGCCTCGACAATTTTTCACAAGTTGAGACGAATCGAACGTTTCTCGCAAGAACATCTTAACGTCGCATTTAACCTCTGCTCTTTACAACAGAAGCCCGTTAAGGTTGGTGGTACTTAGGGTTTTGGCCATCGTACCGTCACATAAGCTGATATAGTCCTCGATAGGCAATCGTGCTGTTCGAGTAGCCCTGCGACTGCCGTGTCTCTGATCCCTTCGGGGGCTGGACAAGACGTCTTCAAGCAATCCTCCTTGGCAGTTTGACCGTCGGAAGAGCAAGCGTTAGGAATTTGCTATGTCGCTTTTTACTTGAGGTTAGGCTTATTTTGGTGAGCCCCGATGAGTCATAACCACTCCGCGCTGGTGTGGGGATGATCTCCGATAGTCTTTCGGACTTTATGTGAGTTGCCGTCAAGACCCTGAAGCTAGGAATTTGGCCTTTGCTTCGTTTGCTGGCATTGCGTCTGCTGTATCGAGACGAATGTTGCGGTGGGAACTAGGGATTTTGCCGTGGCTCCGTTTGTTTGATGACTTTGCGTCTGCTGTGTCGAGACGAACGTTGGGGTGACATCTCGTCTGCTGTATCGAGACGGACGTCGAGGTTGTCTCTAGGTTGCTGGTGAACCGCCGAGGTTTGGAACTAGGGATTTTGCCGTGGCTCCATTCGTTTAATGACGTTGCGTCTGCTGTGTCGAGACGAACATTGGGGTGACATCTCGTCTACTGTATCGAGACGGACGTCGAGGTTGTCTCTAGGTTGCTGGCGAACCGTCGAGGTTTGGAACTAGGGATTTTGCCGTGGCTCCATTCGTTTAATGACGTTGCGTATGCTGTGTCGAGACGAACGTTAGGGTGACATCTCATCTGCTGTATCGAGACGGACGTCGAGGTGGTGACCATTCTGTGCTGGTGCGAGATGATCTCCGATTGTCTTTCCGGTTTTATATAAGTTACCGTCAAGACGTCGAAGTTAGGAATGTGTCCTTCGCTTCGTTTGCTTTGGTGTGTCCAAATCCTGTTGGAGGAAGAACACTGGGGACGACATTTCATCCGTTGTATCGAGACGAACGTCAAGGTGGTGACCACTCTGTGCTGGTGCGAGATGATCTCCGATTGTCTTTCCGATTTTATGTGAGTTGCCGTAAAGACGTTGAAGCTAGGAATGTGGCCTTCGCTTCGTTTGCTTACACTGCGTCTGGTGTATTGAGACGAATGCTGAGGTGGAGCTGGGATTTTGCCATCACTCCGCTTTGTTTCGACCATGGGGTCTTTTGTTAACTTTGCATGTACACCCTGCTGGGCTGCGAAGGAACGCCGTTGTTGACATTGCGTCTGCTGTAACGAGATGAATGCTAAGGTGGAGTTGGGATTTTGCCGTTACTCCGCTTTGTTTCGACCGTGAGGTCTTTTGTTGACGTTGCATCCGCCTCCAGCTGGATTACGGAGGAACGCTGTTGTTGACATTGCGTCTATTGTATCGAGACGAATGCTGAGGTGGAGCTGGGATTTTGCCGTTACTCCGCTTTGTTTCGACCGTGAGGTCTTTTGTTGACGTTGCATCCGCCTCCAGCTGGACTGCGGAGGAACGCTGTTGTTGACATTGCGTCTACTGTATCGAGACGAATGCTGAGGTGGAGTTGGGATTTTGCCGTTACTCCGCTTTGTTTCGACCGTGAGGTCTTTTGTTGACGTTGCATCCGCCTCCAGCTGGACTGCGGAGGAACGCTGTTGTTGACATTGCGTCTACTGTATCGAGATGAATGCTGAGGTGGAGTTGGGATTTTGCCGTTACTCCGCTTTGTTTCGACCGTGAGGTCTTTTGTTGACGTTGCATCCGCCTCCAGCTGGACTGCGGAGGAACGCTGTTGTTGACATTGCATCTACTGTATCGAGACGAATGCTGAGGTGGAGTTGGGATTTTGCCGTTACTCCACTTTGTTTTGACCGTGAGGTCTTTTGTTGACGTCATGTCTGCATCTAGTTGGAGTAAGGAGAAACGCCGTTGGTGATCTCTAAGTTGTCGATGTTGACGTTGAGACCCTGAAGCTCGGGATCTTCGTTTGCTTCATTTGTTGACATCGTGTCTGTAATATTGCGATAAATATCGAGATTGTCTCTAGGTTGTCTATGAACCGTCGAGATTTGGCTTCGCTTTCTGATGGAGCCTGTTGGGAAGGTATGGTTCCCTCTTTATCTGCGCCCCAGGATTGTATACAGGAATCGATGTGATTTCACCTGTAGGGCAAAAAGTTTCATTCTTTCATTTTTTTTATTCTTTCTGCGATGCTCTATCATTTCAGCTTTTATATCGCGAAGGTCGCGATTGCCCAATCATTTCGGCTATTTTTCGCGGTGCCTAATCATTTCGGCTGTTTATTTTGATTTTACTCGCTGCTTTTTATTGCGAGTTGCCCAATCATTTCGGCTGTTTATTTTGTTTTTACTCGCTGCTTTTTATTGCGAGTTGCCCAATCATTTCGGCCGTTTATTTTATTTTTACTCGCTGTTTTTTATTGCGAGTTGCCCAATCATTTCGGCTATATATATATATTTTTTTACTCGCTGTTTTTTATTGCGAGTTGCCCAATCATTTCGGCTATTTAATATGCATTTTCAGCTCGCTGATTTTTATCGCGAGCGTAGAGCTTGGAATCTGGTGCCAATCTCAGCATCAGCATCGCTACAACCGGAATATTGCGAGGAGCGAATCATCATCTGCCATGAAAGGACTTGGAATTTGATACCGATTTAGGCATCAATATCGCTACAACTGGGATATTGCCAGGAGCGAATCATCATTTTCCTCTGTCGTTGTCGAACAAAGGAGGCTTAGCAACCAGGGTTAAGGTCCTGTCGACTAAGGCTTTTGACTTTATGAGCCGTAAGGGTCTCACAAAGCTATTTCTCCCTACAAGTCGTGAGGATCTTATAGGTGTATTTTCTCCTTAGGAATCGTGAGGGTTCCTAAGTGTATTGTTCCTCTGTAAGTCGTAAGGATCCTACAGGAGGGTTTTCTCCTTGTAAGTCAAGAGGATTTACAAGGGTTGTTTACCATGCAAACACATCCCTAGTCTCAGATGGGACTTAGTTAGGGAAATGTTTATTCGCGCCCATGGATTGTATACAAGGGCCAATATAGGACCACTTGTAGGGCAATGTCGAAAGTTGTGGGGGTTTCTTAAGCACAGGTTTAGGCCTCTGTAACTTAAGACTTTCAAATCTTACGAGCCGTGAGGGTCCCATAAGAGCCTTCTCCTCACGAGTCGTGAGGATCTCGCAAGTGTATTTTCTCCTTAGGAATCGTGGGGATTCCTAAGTGTGTTGTTCCCTTGTGAGTCGTAAGGATCTCACGCGGGTGGTTTCTCCTTATAGGGTCGAGAGGCCCCTATAAGTGTTTCTTAACGAGGTTGCGCCCTTTCGGGTTTTCACAAACACTCGCCGGTAGTCCTGCTGTTTTTACTCACGGAGCCCTCTCGGGTTTTCATCCGTGCCCGTTTTGCTTATGGACATACCGTTTTTTTTTATTCTTTTTATTTTCTTCTTCTTTTTTTTTTACGAGGTCCCGCCCTTTCGGGTTTTCACGAACACTCGCCGGTAGTCCTGCTGTTTTTACTCACGGAGGCCTTTCGGGTTTTTATCCGTGCCCTTTTTGCTTATGGACATACCGTTTTTTTTTGTTTTTTTTTATATGTTTTTTTTTATATCGTCAGCCTAAAGATGCTGCGGTAGTAGTTTAAAGACGTTTCGGTCTGCTATTAGTTTAAAGACGTTTCGGTCCGCTATTAGTTTAAGGACATTTCGGTCCATTGTCGCCGTATTTGAGGCGAATATTTGGTTTATTGACTTTTTGGTCTATGAGTCCTTCTCCATGAATGAACATGATGCCCCCGGCGTATCCATCTTCTTCGGAGCGTGCGGTTGTCGCGGACTCACCTTCCAGTTCTCAGACAGCACAAACTTGCCCTGTTGGTATTGGTCTTCAACCCAGTTTTTGAAGACGTAGCAGTCCTCGATCAGGTGACCTACTGTTTGGTGGTAAGGGCAATAATTAGGATTATTAACATCGCCTGGCCGCAACGGACGTTTTGGACCCGGCAGATTGATGAGTCTGTCGCACACTGCCAGCTCGAACAGTCCCCTTGTTTTATCTTGCGGAAACGAGTAAGGACGTTTCAACTTTTCCTGGAGGGGTTGCCGCTTGTTGCTTTGGCAAGCAACCGGTCTAGGGTCACCTGATTGTTGGTGAGCGCTGGCGACGAGGACCTTTTTTCCTTTTCTTTTATCCTTTTTGTTCGCTCCGTTGTTTGCAGGGCCGGGATTCTTTCCGAGTAGCATGCGATTGCATGGCTGAACGTTCTCGCAGCTTCTCAATTCCTTTATTTTTGAAATAGATTCCCCGAGGGAAAAGTTGGGGATAGCTTCTTCGTCAGAGTTGCTTCCAAAGGTGATAATTTGCGATACCTTAGAGTCGGCTATATATATCGCATTTTTCCGATGTCCACAAGCTTCACACTTTGTCCCGTCGAAGTGTTGCTTTTGAGCGACATACCCTTGCCACCAACAGTTAAAGGATTCGCAGTCTTCGGTAGGATGTATGATCATCTGATGATATAAACAGAAGTTAGGGTGCATCTCTGCCTCAGCGAGAGTATTTTCTTCAGAGGGCGGTAGCTTCATTCCTACTGACATAGCTTTGGCGAACCTTTTCCTCGTCTTGAATTTGTTTTTATCCACAGTGGATGGCTTTTGATTTGACGGGAATGCCTTGGCTTTTTCCAGTATGGCCATTTCACGCTCTTGATTGGCTTTTGCTTTCAAACGAATTTCATTTAGGAAGACATCGATCAACTCGTCTGATGGATGTAGAATCTCTGGCTTAGGGTTCGCCATTGATTTCTCAGCGCAAGGAGCCTCCTCATCATCCGTCAATGAATGAGAAATCACATGACAAGTCGCTACGTAGTCTTCGGATTCATCCGATAAGTTTTCTCCATCGTTTTCATCCTCGACGAAAGAACAAGTTGCCCCCGGCGTGTCCGTTTTCTTTGGAGAGTGTGGCTGTGGTGGGTTTACCTTCCAGTTTTCCGACAGCGTGAACTTGCCTTGTAGGTACTGATCTTCGATCCATCCCTTAAAGACGAAACAATCCTCAATCGGGTGACTTACCGTTTGGTGGTGAGGGCAATAATTGGGATTATTAAGATCTCCTGGCTGCAACGGACGCTTTGGACTCGGCAGATTAATGAGTCTGTTGCGCACGGCCAGCTCGAACAGTCTGCTCGTTTTATTCTGAGGAAACGAGTAATGACGTCCTAGCCTATCTTCGAGAGATGGGCGTGGACGCACGTTGTTTTGGCGAGCGACCGGCTTTGAGTTGCTCGACTGTTGCTGAGCGTTGGCGACGATGATCGCTTTTCCTTTCTCATTTCGGGGATCGGGTCTTGGAGGAGACGGTCTATGGTCCATCTGGTCCATTTGGGCTAATTTTTCGATCAAGGCCTGGAAGGTGGTCGGCCTGAAGAACATCATGAATTGCGAGATGGTCGCCTGCGGATCGAGAGTGCCCACAAACATGCCTACCGCAGGTGCCTCTTCTATGCGTTGTTCGCATTTCGACCATAGGTTTCGCCATCGTGTTGCGTATTGGACCCACGTTTCGCCGGGCCTTATCCTGGCATTTATCAGTGCTGTAATCGGGGTGCGTTCACTAGCACTTGCGAATCTTTGTGTAAACAGCAGTTCCATCTCTGCAAATGTTTTGACAGAGTCGTTAGGTAGCTCCGAATACCATTCAAAGGCTGTTTCTGCTAAGCTGCCGACGAATTGACGTAGCAACAATTTGTCATCGCCTCCAGTATTGCCGCATAAGGCCCTGAATTGAGCGACATGCTGATGCGGATTCCCTGTCCCTTTATATACGTGGAATTTAGGGATCGTATATCCTGGCGGGTAATTGATTTGGTCATACCAGCTCGGATACGGTCTTCCGGTTCTAACAATTTGCCCAGCCGCTTCATTCGCCTGATGAACCCGGATCTGCTGAGCTATATATTCGTCTAGGTCAACTTTGGAGATTGCGTCCTCCTTGGCTGTTGATAGAGCCGGCGGAGGATTTGACGTTTCTCCCCTGTCGTCTTCAAGGACGATCGGAGGATCTTCAGCAGGAGGGTCCGGCTGTAACATCATCCCTACCATATCTTGGAAGAGGAGCGCCATCTGTTTTATGTTAGCCGCTTGCTCTGCAGCTTCTTTATCCCTCTTTTCGAGGACTCTGCGTAAAAAGTCAGCGTCGGTTTCTTGTTCTTGACGCTCATCCGAAGACGTTTCAGAGCTTTCTTTTGGCTCAGTGAGTGCAGCCATTGTAGTCATCATTTTCTGAAGCTTTTGTTGTTGCTCCTGGGCTTTCGTCACGGATCGGGTGAGCGGTCGGTGGCCCGTAGAAGTGCGGCTTTCCTCCTTTCCAGAAGCCATATAAACAGTGTGCACCACCATGCCCCCAGACTTGGGGCTTTTATGTTCGGTGTCTTTGCGATTTGCCGAAGACACAGGGGCTTTTTGCGGCCTCCTTTTTTGAGTGATTGGAGTTAAGGGAGCCATTATAGTGGGCACCCAAGTAGCTTTTGCTTTTTGTGGTTTGACAGAGTAATCCTTCCCCCGCCGAACCTTCATCTCTTTCTGTCGTCGGAGGCAGTCTTGATCGATCACCGACTCTTGGACCTGTCGCCAGACTTTGTAAATTTTAGAGGACAGCCGTTAAGGGGGCTGCTCTAGCTTCTTCTCTGGAGTATTCTCCACAGGTGAAGGAATTCGTTTCAACATCGCAGTAGGAGAGTTTCTGCGCACCGTATTCAGCAATTCAAAGCTGTTCTTGGTTGGAACAGCAGTATCGATCCCAACCATAAGAGTTGGATGAGTAAGTCCAGAGGGGGAGTTGTCCCCAGCCTTCCTCACTCGGCGCCAGTAGCGACGTCGGGCATGTCGTGCTGATGGAGTTGTTTCAGCTATAGGGGTGACCTCCTCATGCCCCCTGTGTTGGTCAGAATATACTGGTACCAGCTTTTTAAAGATCGACGTCCGTTGAACGGGGACGGCCAACTTGTCAGAAGCGGACTTCTGAACATGGGAAGCAACCTTGGTGATTTTCCAGGAACGTGAGTTGGAATGGCTATCCGCTTCGGGATAACGCCTTCTGGTATGGCAGGGTTTTTCATGAGCCTGTTAGAGCTCTGGCCTAGTCCGTTAAAAACTGAAGCAGTGGAGTTGGACGACCCGTTGAGAGGGGTTGCGGCAGTGGTAAGTCGATTGAAGACTGACTTATTTGGAGCTTCTTGCAATGTCATTGGGGCGTTGAAGCTCATTGATGGGAGCATGGTCCCAAAAATAGTCCAGTGGTGGCTTGAGCCACCTGCTCCACCGGCATTTTGAAAAGGGAGGCCGCTTGGGGCCCATAAGTCACTCCTCCAGTAATGACGGAGCGAGAGTTGTTGCTGCAGGCGATGCAGTTCGAAGCCATCGATTTTCTGTTTTCTGCAAAAAGCAAGACACCAAATCTTAGTACCTTGAATCCACAGGCAATCACAGCAAACCGCGATTTGTTCGCGAACACGACACACGAAGTATGGAGTGGAAAGAGGAAGAGGTCCCACCGAGCGTGCCAGAATCTGTTCCCCTCTGAAAGGCGGCGCACAGGACCGCGATGTCCTGACGCTGAGATTCGGGGCATATGCTATTTGGTTTTATCAGTCTACCTCTCCGAAGATGCCAAGTTGATTTATGGCACCGTATATCGGAGATTTAGACGGATGCGGCCGATGTAGCAGACTTCGTCAGATTCCCCCTCAGGGTGAGGGGTTTTTGATTGTGGGGACGCTCTTCCTTGCAGGCGCAAGCCCATGCAGTTAATTATGCTACCGCATCGCGGTAACAACTTTCTCCTTCTCCAGAATTTCACTTCGTGTCGTGTGTGTTTGTTTTGTTTGTGGTTGCCCGTGGATTGTATACGGAGACTGAGTAATGCCGTCGCCCGTAAGACGTGGATTAGTCCAAATCCGTATTTACTTAGATTTGGGTTTGGTGTTTTTTTTTAGTTTAAGGATGCATTAGTCGCGTTGCGGCTAAGATCAACTTAAACATTCGTTAAGGATACGATAGTCCTGTTTGAGACTAAGATCAACTTAACGTGATCGTTTAGATCCGACAAAAGAGCGTTTAGGCTCTATTGTTCCAGTTTGGGAGATTCATAGTCCAATTTGGGACTAAAGTCTGTTTGGAGGATACGTTAGCCATTTTTGAGGCTAAGATCGACTCAAACGTTTGTTAAGGATACGTTAGTCCAGTTTGAGACTAAGATCAACTTAACGGGATCGTTTAGATCCGACAAAAGAGCATTTTGGCTCTATTGTTCCAGTTTAGGGACATAGTTGTCCATAGCATTTATGGCCGTCGGGAACCGTCACCTCTCTGACGTCGTTGAAGAATTACAACGATAGGTGTCAGAGGAGTTCAGAGATGTACCCTTGAACCAGAGTTGATTTGGGGTTTTATCATTCATTTAAATGTCTAAGGATGCGTTAGCCGTGTTTGGGGCTAAGATCAACTTAAACGGGACCGTTTAGATCCGGCAAAAGAGCATTTGGAGGCTCTATTGTTCCAGTTTAGGGACGTAGTGGTCCACTTTCCAGTTTAGGGACGTGGTGGTCCATCACCGGTTTAGGGACGTGGTGGTCCATATTCCAGTTTAGGGACGTGGTGGTCCGATATTAGTTTAGGGACGTCTCGGTCCGATATTAGTTTAGGGACGTTTCGGTCCACGAGTTTAAGGACCCCGCAGTCCATATGGGTGTGTGGTCGTTGGGACCCGTCACCTCTTTGACGTCGTTGAGGAATTACAACGATGGATATCAAAGGAGTTCGGAGATGTACCCTTGAACCGGATGTGGATTGGTTTAGGAGAGCCGTTTTGCTCAGTTAATTTAGTTTAAGGACTTATGGCCACGATTGGGCTAAGTCCAGTTAAAAATGTCCAATATTTTATTTGCATTTTGTTTTTATTTTTATTTGGGCTTTGCCCAGAAAAGATGCAGGGCATCAATTTGTTTTGGGCTCTGCCCTTTATAAATGATGCAGAGCATCAATTTCATTTGGGCTCTGCCCATGTATAAAGGATGCAAATCATCAATTTATTTGGGCTCTGCCCATTTATTGCCTTGCAATTTATTTTGGCCTGTCAGGTCATTTTGATTTGGGCCTGGCCCTTTAAGCAATGCATTGCATTTGTGCAAAGCACTGTTAATTTGAGAACCTTTTAGGTTCAAGAACCGATGGTTTATAAAACAAGTGCAAGGCACTATTTGATTTAGATCTAAGAAAAAACAAGTTTTTTTCTTGTTTTTCTTATCTCAGAGAACCAAAGGTTCATAAAAGTGCAAAGCACTATTAATTTAAGAACCTTTTAGGTTCAAGAACCGATGGTTCATAAAACAAGTGCAAGGCACTATTTGATTTAGATCTAAGAAAAAACAAGTTTTTTCTTGTTCTTATCTCAGGGAACCAAAGGTTCATGAAAGTGCAAAGCACTATTAATTTAAGAACCTTTTAGGTTCAAGAACCGATGGTTCATAAAACAAGTGCAAGGCACTATTTGATTTATTTATTTATTTATTGTTGAAGATCCATGATCTTGTTCATAAGAGAATTTTCTCTTCTTTTAAAGGTTTTTACCTTTTTTTTTTATTCTTCAAGAGTTCTCTTCTCTTTTTTTTTTAGCAAAATGTTGATGATTTTGAAATGAGGTCTAGGGTCCTTTTTATAGTGCCCATAAATTAGTTAAAATTTGTTAAAGAGATCATTCTCCGAGTGATTTAGGGAATTTTCCCCACCGTTGGATCTTTGATCCGAAGGGCTCTGTTTTACAGAAGAAATCTTCTTGTTTTAACAAGAACAGAAAAGATTTATTCTGTTTTGCGCAACTCCCCCAGCGCGTGACACGTGTCGCGCAGCTGTGCTTGCGCAACTGCGGAGACACGTGTCGCGCAGCTGAATTTTTTTTTTTTTGCGCAATTGCGCGCGCTGACACGTGTCGCGCAGCGCATTGCGCAGCTGTGCTGACACGTGTCGCGCACTTGCGCTTTGCGCAAATTTTTTTTTTTTGCGCGCGCTGACACGTGTCGCGCAGCGCACTGCGCAGCTGCGCTGACACATGTCGCACTGCGCAGTTGCGCAGTGCGTAAATTTTTTTTTTTTTGGGTGCGCAACTGCGCGCGCTGACACGTGTCGCGCAGCGCGCTGCGCAGCTGCGCTGACACGTGTCGCGCAGCGCGCTGCGCAACTGCGCATTTTTTTTTTTGAACTTTGCTCTGATGGAGTACGCTACCTTGGGCACTGCGCTCCTTGCGCTAACGTGTCTGATTTTGACACGTGGCGCTCTGCGTGGAACGCAGACGTTCTGAAGCGTTATTTCATTTATTTTAACTTTAATTTTCAAGACAGAGTTTTGCTCTGATTGGAGAAAAGCAGAAGCATTGCTTCTTTTCCCACCTTGGAATTTGAACAGAGCTTTGCTCTGATTGGGGTAAACAGTTACCACAAGGAAAATGAAAGAATTATGGAAGAATTACTGCAAAGGGGCTTTATTCACAACTCGGGAGTCTATACAGAGGTATTGTGGGCTCCTCAGCCTTACAAAATTCTAAAACGAAAACAAAAAATAAAATAAAAAAGAAGGCGGGAAGTTCAGGCCTAGGGGCCGGGGAGAACCTCGACATGCTCCGCGGCAGCGTCGGAAGCCGGGGTGGCGGCTTGAGGGTCGGTGCCCACGGCAGGAGCTTCGGCACCGGGAGCCAAGGTGATCACCTTATCCCTAACGCTCGCACCGGGGGCCATCCCCCCGGCGGCGCTTCCGGCGGCATCCCCCTGCGTCTCATCCTTGAGGGGGTACTCGAGCCGGAGCTCACCGTCGGGAAACTCCGGCATCAACACCTTGACGGTGTCGAGGGCCTCATGCCAGACGAGGGCCGAGGCTTCAGCGAGGTCGGTGTAGAATTGGTCCGACTTTTTATAGCGCTCCACCGCATTTGTCGTCCGAAGGTCGGCACGCCTCACTCCTTCCTTCGCCGCCTCGTTATCCCTCTTGAGGGTGTTCTGCGTCTTCTTCAGGGTGGCGACGAGTACCCTGGCATCCTCCAACTTGGCCTCAGCGACCTTGTTGGTCTCCCTCAAAATCCGGATGGTCTCCCGGCAGCCGGCGTTCACCCGATCCTTGGCTGCTACCCGGTCTTTGAGGACGGCAATCCTCTCCTTCGCCTCACGCAGCTTCCGGCTCAAGCCCTCATCCCGCGAGGAAGACTCGCCCGCGATCTGCATCGCCGGGGCAATTTCCTCGTGCTCCATGTTGGCAATGAGGGCGCAGTGCTGGAGGACCTGAGGAAAACAAAAGGAGGGGTTAAAAAGGTATCCGATCCTGCGAACAAAAAAGACTTAATAAAAACCCGAACGAGAGAGGAACACTGACCTGCACGGCCTCCTGAGTTATTGCCGCGATCTGGGCCTTGAGGGTCCTCCCGGGAATTTTGCCCCAGCCGACCACTCCATCTCCAAGAGCAGGCTGTCGGCGATGGAAAGCCCCGAGGGAACCTCGAAGCGAAGATCCCCCTCCTGCACGAAGATCGGGGAAGACGGGGAATGGGACACCATCCTTTTCTGCCTCTTAAGGGGGGTAGCGGGGGCTCAGCCTCTTCCTCCACCTCTAAAGCCCGGGGCTCCCACTCCTGAGTGTGTTTTCGTCTCACCCCGTGGCTGGCCTCTGAGGCCCGGGGCGCGCTGGAGCGCCTGGCCAGAGCGGCCGCCGACGGGGCTAGGCTCGAAGATGGGCAATACGAGCCGGTGCCTCCGGCCTTCCTCCCCTTCTTTTTAGCCATGGCAGCCTGAAATTTAGCTTGGTCCATCGGTTCTGCAAAAAAAAAAAAGAAGAAGGAAAGAGCGAAAATACACGGGGTTAGCAATGCCAGAAAGAATAGAAGAATATACAAGTCTAAATATGTCGCCTAAGCTCATAACTTACCCGCAAACTGAGCGAGGCTGAGCCCAGCCCAACTGAGTGCCTGCTCGGACAGCAATACATCGGCCCGATGGACGGGCTCCGACGCCGACATTGCCCTCGCTTCGGCATCGGACGACCGCATCACCCGTGGGCAGTTGGCTCTGTGCCACTAAACAGGCACAGGGCAATCCTCACCCTCAGGTGGCCCGACAAACAAGAACTTCTCCTTCCACTCATGAATGAAAGAGGGTACTGCTACGACCCCCGACCCGGCCATCCCTCCTCTGTGTTTTCTAAAAGAAACGTATACCCAGCTAGGCCCATCATTACGAGTGCCGGGGTGATTTTTGTAGCAGAGGGAGGAAAGGAGAAGGTTCAGGCTGAAAGGGATCTCCTGCAGTCTCAACCAGACCAGGAAATCGAGGAGAATCCTCCACGAGTTTGGCACAAGCTGGCCCAGGGCTAATTGAAAACAACGCAGCACCGCACTCACCTCGGGGGAGAAGGGCAGACGCATTCCGGCCCAAAAGGCTTCCAAGTATAAGGCAATCTCCTTACCCCGTACCTGGTCTGCCCTCTCTCCCTCCCCGGCCAAGCGAAACGAGTAGCCGGGGGGAATGTGGAAGCGATCCCTGATTGTGGTGAACTCGTCCACATGCCTCAGGAGGGAAGGCGCGTCACGGACACTCCTGACACGCGGTTTAGGGACCGTCCCCGCCGTGCGAACCCAGGTGGCATGGCTAACCCTAATTCCCCGGGGGGATCCGACTCAGACGAAGCAGAAAAGGAAGCTGCAGAAGACTCCCTAGACTCTACCCGAACTATTTCTACGGACTCCCCAGAGGAAGACATCTAACCTGAGCAAAGGAAGGAGTCCTCCGGGGAAAGAACGCAAGAAATCCGACCTAAAAGGAAGAGCGCCAAGCTAACACACGAAGGGATGAGGAAATTATGGCGAAGTGTTAACCCTGGGGGGATCCCACCTCTATTTATAGCAGTCGGCAAACACATCCTGTGGCGCCGATCGTCTCCCACCAAAATAACACTTCGCATTCAACGGCCATCAACGTTCCACGTGTCTCACATGCATTGGGCGCGTCCTCTCGAGCGCGAAGAACACCGGCGGCCCGTCACGTCAGCCAACCAGCGCCGGACACGTAGCCTGGCGCTTCGACGAATGCACGATCGAATCGGCGCTTCCCCTTTAATGCACGATCATCAAAAAATACGGCTAACTGCCCGGGAATCCGTGCCGACGAGGTCCCCCAAATGAGAACTCAGCCCGGCTGACCGATCATATCACTCTTGACCCGACCCATAAATAGGTCGGGACGAGATTGGGGGGCTAATGATAATGCTCAGTACCGGTAACTCCCCAGACCATGGCACGTGGCAGATGACGTGTCCCGAGGATTACGGGAAAGGAGCTAGAACGGCACCTTGAAGGTGTACATCGGGCTTTCGCCCCGAGGATGTACTCGACCTAGGGTGACCTCCTGGAACACTCCTATGCCCGTCTCGCACGTGACCGTTGGCTCGTCTCCGAGCCTCCATGCACACCGGGGCTTCCTTAGTCGTCCCAGCTCGCTCCCAAGCTACTACGGAACCAGACTCGCTCGGCCTCCTCCTCATCCCCGAGCCTCCCGCCGAGCTCATCCTCCTCGGTCTGCACCGACTGACCCGGAACACAGATCAGAGGCGTCTCCGCCGCGGCTCCGCGAATCTCGCCAAGCACGAGATATCCTCCGCCCACAATCCCGTGTTCCACGCCATCGTGTCCCCCCGTTAACGAGCATATCTCGTCATTAAGGGGGGATCCCGCCATTCGCGCATGCGTAACGCCAACGGCCGGCGTGAATCTCACGCCCACTGATTGATATGAAAAAGTGTTTGTAGAATAACCGCAATCAATAATGGTGTCGCTTGTAGCTAGCTGAGATGAGTACGGGTCGTCCGCAGGGAAACATGGAATCTTTTTATCTTACTTTAGACGTGTTGAATAAAATAAACGAAGAGAAGAGGATAGTTTATTTAAGATCTAAATTAATTACGGATGTAAATTATATAAGAAAAAGGCTTGTAGGGTTTGTTAAGATTTAGTAGTCATGGATGATTAATAAAGATGACTCATTTTATCCTTTAATAGATTTAAAACTAGATCGACAGTGATGCATGTAGAATAGGGTTTTTGGAGGGAATAGGGTTCCCACTCTTAACCATTATCTTTGCATGGATCTCCGTTCATGTCTAGCCTTTACCAAAGCGATTGTTAACACTAATCTCAAATCGTGGTCGTGACTGCTAATGAATTGATAGCGCGCCCGATTAGGGTGTTAACAATTCTTTTGATAAAGTTTATAAACTTTATAGGTCTTAAAAAGAGTTAAAAGATTTTAATCATCCATTGATCTACATAACCATACGAACCCTAACAAGCGGAGAATTACTCGCGCATGTTGGGAAAAGAAGATGAAAAGACAGAGAGGGAAAACATAATGTAAAATGCAAAAGAATTAAATAAAACAACTACCTTTATTAATCAACTTGCAATCTATACTTTATTCCTTAAAAAATGATTACAAAAACTTGGTTTACTTCTCGAACTCTTCCGAAGGAGGTAGATGAACAGTTGATGATCAGCCTGGATGCGTGAGTCATCTTGGACTTCGTGATCTCTTCGGCTTGATGATTTCTAATTTTAGCCCTTGGTCCTTTATATAGCCCTTAAAGAAGAAAAACTAGTTACCATATATGGTGACTTCCTAATATGGTGACTTTCCATATATGGATTCTGAGTCCCTGTCAGTATTGATTTTATGATTTTGGCAGATTTTTGATCCTGACATCTTGAACACCTTGATCTCTTGACCTGAGCTAAATCTTGCACAATATCTCTATGAATAATATTAGTACTATTTATTAAATCAGAGAGAGTATCTTAATCACTATATATGGTAATAAATCTTTAAGAAACTTGATTAAGAATATTTAATATTCTATGCATCTTTTAATTACTAAAATATTATGCATATATTTTGAAACATTATTCTAACCATTTGTATGATATTATTTCTTTTAAGAATCTTAATTAGAATATTTGATATGATATGCATATTTTCAATTACCAAAATATTATATAAATATAAAATGCATATATTTTCCTTCATAATATTAATTATAATATATAAACATATGGTAAATAGTATTTTGCAGATAAACCCAAATATGTTTTATTTTTATAATAAACACCTTTTTTATTTAAGAAATGTAAGAGAAATAATCATACTAAAGTGCAATATTTTCAACTGAACATGTAACAACTCCATTTTTAATGTACAAAGAATTGATTTAAATTCAATGTATACTTGGAGTATTTATTTTTACTGATATCTCTTTAAGTATTTATTTCACTCCATAATTACAAGAAGGAACTTGTAGCTCATTGGTAATACCTTGCACTGCTGAACCAAGCCACCAGAGTTCAAACCCCCTGCCCCACATTATTTTTAATATTATTTTGTTTTGATTTTTTAGAATACCAACCGTTACATGTGCGTTTCTCACAAAATTCCTTCTACACATAAAAAGTTAGATGCACCAAAAATCCCCCCAGGAGACCCCCCCATCGACGCTTCGACTCGGCTCGACTCGGTCCGACGCCGCCGGCCGGACTAGGCCGGACGGCCGAGTCATCAACATAGAAAACATGCATCTTGACCTAGTCTACCCCCCTGCACACACTAAATTTCTTGATCGGTTACAGAGAGCACATTAAACCTCTTTTACTCCAAATTTTAATGTTTTTTATTTACTTTTTACATTTTTTTAATTAAAAACCCTAACCCTAGCCTAACCCTATAAATACACCCCCTACCCTCTACCCTCTCATCCTAAATTTTTGAGTCCACTCTCTCAAAATCCCAAGAGAACTTTGGTACGTTGGAAACGAGCGAAAGGCGAAGCGCTGACGAAATCGACGGCGAATTTCCGGTGGTCGTGCTAGGAGCTCTCAACGACGATTCGACGCACCGGCAAACCCTCTACTTCCCTCTCACTCTCTAGTGTTGTCCAAACCCGTAAGTATCCCTTTTCTATCTTTCTTTTCTTTCATAAAAAATATGAATTTACAAACCCGACGGAATCGGTACAAAACCGATTTCTGATTCGGTTTTCTATAAAATCTCACTTATCACCAATTCCATCATGCTTAAACATCTTTATGTTGACTATTAATCACTTAACAACTAATTTGAACAAGTTTTCTCACATGAAATGATAGCTTTTGCAATATATCGTATTCTTTCACTTAAATACCACAATGTTTAGTTTTTTCACATTTAACCCCTTAACATTGCTAAACCTTAAAGTATATCACGAGGTAATGACATACCTCCTCACACACTCATATGCAAACATAACACGCTACCTTAAAAACTTAGAATACGATAAAACAAGATTTACATTTAAATACCATTTTCTTAATAAAACATTTTCTAAAAGTTTTAGGTTGCTACACTTTTAAAACAAATATCTTTTAATAGGAAAATACGATAAGTTGTGGACATCGATCGTTTATCTAAACCTGACTTTGTGGTGTCTAGGCTAGGCAAGTGAGCAAAGGTAACTTTAAACGGCCCGTCTCACGATTCGTGAGCGGATCCCTCCTTCCTCACTTGTACTTACCTGGCCACAATTGGCGGTGAAGAGGCGATTTGAGACTTCTAACAACTTATTGTTTAGATCATTTAGAATTAGTCTAGTTGAAATAGGAAACCCTAAAACCTAAAATACGGAAAATCGACTTTTGCAAATAAATACCTTTTACTTTAATAAAACCGTATTCTAAAGGTTTAGTATTTATAAATCTTTGCAAAGCGCCACTACAACCCATATTTGGGGAACCCGTTAGGGATAGTACGGTTTATCGTGCACCCTCGGCTTAGTAGTGTGAGATTCAGACATCCGCAAGGAGCATTCGGTCTCGAAAGGTTTAAAATACGATATCGTAAGAAAATGATATTTTTTTTAATATAAAATATTTATTAAAATTATTTTTTGTATAAATATATGTATATTATCATTAAAAGATCTATTTTATTATAATATAAATATCCCACTTTTTTCTAAAAATCACAAGACTAAATTTTACATTAAAATACCATGAATTTCAAATAAATCAATATTACAGATAAATACCTTTATTTATGTAATTAGGATATTTTTCACTAGAAGTATCACAAAATAAAATTACACTCATCATAACTTAAAGACGAATAATAAATACTTGGGGAGTATCTTGAAAACTATACAAAAGTATTTTTACATAAAACCCTCTCAAGTTTTATAAATTACAATAAGGACCCTAGTAAATATAGGACTTCGATTACATTTCTTCTGTCCGACTCGGGTTTGAGTCTGATCATAATCCGACTTGAATATGATTCAAGTACTATATAAATCTATAATATTCCAACTCAATATGAACACATGAATCCAAGAATCCAGTTATCAATCTATACAACTTGACTGAATCAAACCATGGATATACATTCATTATCCCGTTATTCCTTTTACCTGATTATGCAGTTACAATCTGTTTACTGATATCATGGTTTGGTCAGTCATCCAACTTATACAATACAATACAATAATACAAGCAAAACACTACGGGGTTTAAGGGGTAGATTGGTGCGCGAGGTGTTAGAAGTGGACGAGACGGTAAGATTAAGATACCTAAACTATATTCCGTTGCTGTTGTACCGTGGCTTAACGGTTCCTTGTACATTCCGTTTGCCCTGGTCTCTAGCATACTGAGACCCCTCTCGTATACACTGGCATCCTTCCGTACCAAGCTACAAACAACAGCGTAAACACAATATTCTACAATATTATACAACTTTAGAAGATACCTTTTATTCTATCTTTTCTAATTCTTCCTTATCTTTGGGACTTACCGAGCGACCTGTTCACTGACGACGTTCTATTTCTTTCTTCTTTGATTGTCGTCAGGTGTTTTGGACTCGTCAAAGATCGAACCGCCGGTGAAGACTTGGATCAGTTCCACGAAGACCCCGAGCTCTAGAAATTGTACCTTGTTCTATTCAGTATTTTCATTTCCTGTTATGCCATTCTTTAGGCATCGCTTTTATTTCAGATGTATTTACTTTTCATGCATTGTACAAAAGAATGTTATTAATAAAGTTGTTATTTTTATATCTCTTGTCTCTTGTGATTTACCTTTATATTGCTTAGATACACTTAGCGTATTTACTTCACAGTAAATACGTAGCGGACCTCGTCGCGTCCCCATTCGCCGTATACCGGGAAGCGGGGCGTGACAGGTTTTGTTGGTGGCCCATGCAGGTCAGAGCTGTATAGAACCATACTATGCAGTTCTGTTATGCGTGAACAACCTAAGCAATATAACACAAGAACCAGCAACTAAAACATTCTTTACAATTCATGTTTCTTGAATCTTACAAATTTCTATTTCTTGAATCTTATCGTTTCATGTATTTGAATCTGTCCTAACCCAAATTTTTCTTCAAGGTTATGGATTCCCCGAACAACACTAGCACCAACGTCAACAACACACCTCCAGCACTACCTCTCACACCAGTTTTTCCTGCGCCAACTACCGAGCAAACAGTGCTACTTGAGGCGATCCGCAGCCTTCTCGAGGGACAACAACAACTTCTGAACCGTCCTGAGACCGACGCACCGGGAGTAAAGCAATTCAAGGCTTTACATTCGAAGCAGTTCTCTGGAAAAGGAAGCCCTGGAAGCCTTCTTGAAGCGGAAGAATGGGCACAAAGCATAGAAGACGATCTGGCGGCAGCACAAGTGCCAGACATCGCTTGGGTCCGTGTGGCGAAACTACAGCTCACGGACAATGCTCGCAACTGGTGGAAGGCCAAAGAAAGCCGTCTGGTACAACCTATTGAATGGAAGACCTTTCGCGAGAAGTTCGACGCGAAATACTTCCCTGTGACTGCCATGTTTGCAATAGAGCAGCAGTTCATTCATCTACAACAGAGTTCGATGTGGGACAAATCAGTAGATGAGTATGACACTGAATTCACCATGCTAAGCCAGTAAGATATGTCACAACAGTTCAAATTTTTAAATCTCACATACTACACAGCTAACACAATCCTTAAACAGATTCGCGGCACACTTGATACCGACGGACGAGATCAGAGCCCGTCGCTTTCAACAAGGACTGGATACGGAGATTCAGGCTGCTCTAGCCACGGGAAAATTTCTGACTCATGAGGATGCTCTGGAAGCTGCCCGCAGTTATGAGGCAGTGATAAAAGCAAGGGGCAGACCTCAGTCTGCAGAAGTCAAACGCCCTGCCAACCAGATGGCAGGTGGAGCTTCGTCCAGGCCACCTTTCGTGCCAAGGCGACCCGGAGTACCGAACTATCGTCCCAGCCCAGCCTTTTGCACCTACTGTAAGAGAACTGGACATATGATGAAAGATTGCCGTCGAGCCAACCATCTTTGCTTAGTCTGCGGCTCAGCTACTCATGATATTGGGTCTTGTCCCCAAAGACAAAAGCCAGTTGCTGCATCCAGGCCAGCAATTACCTTTCCGCAGCGACCAGCTCTTCAGGCACCTACTCCAAGACCTGCACTACTTGCACCACCCAGAGGACCACAAGCTGCACCACCTCCTCGTCAGTTCCATCAAGCTCAAAGGAATGTTCCGAGGAATGCTCCTCAGGCCAGGAGGAATGTACCAAGGCGTCAGGCTTTCACTATATCGGTGGAAGAAGCTGAGGCCACTGGCCAAGTCATCACTGGTAAACTTTTCTTTTCAAACTTTGCTTTTCTATCCTGCTACTTAGCTACATATTTTCTATACCTAAAACATATCCCACATACCTTAGGTACAATCTTAGTATCATCAATCCCTGCACTAGCACTGTTTGATACTGGAGCATCACACTGCTTTATATCGCAACGGTTTGTTCGAATCCATGCAATTCCAGTCTCACCGCTTGTATCCAGCTGGAATGTCAGTTCAGGAAATGGCGTTCTAAAGGCAACTATGGGATACAGCTTGTGTCCAGTCGTCATCTGCAGCAGAGGGTTTTATGCTGACTTCAAAGTGCTGGACATACCGAACTTCGATGTGGTTCTAGGAATGGATTGGCTTGGAACTTTTTATGCTACCATCGACTGTCGTCAAAGGAGGGTAGTATTCGAGATTCCAAACCATCCGGTCTTCTATTTCAAAAGCGGAGACCGTACACTGGAGCCAAGTACCTACAAAGGGAAGCCAAGAGAAGCAGTAGTTGCAGCAGCTCAAGCAGAAGAAGAATCAAGGCCAGATGTGGTTCGAGAGTTCGACGATGTATTTCCTGACGATATATCAGGTTTGCCTCCCGATCGAGCTCTTGAATTCAGTATTGATTTAGTACCAGGAGCACAACCGGTGATCAAAGCACCCTATCGTTTAAGTCCGGAAGGTTTGAAGGAAGTCCGAACACAGTTGGACGAATTACTGGCGAAAGGATGGATTCGTCCCAGCACTTCAAGTTGGGGATCACCTGTACTTCTTGTGAAGAAGAAGGAAGGTTCATACAGAATGTGCATCGATTACAGAGTCTTGAACGAAGTCACTATAAAGAACAAGTATCCACTCCCGCGCATCGATGATCTATTCGATCAGCTAAGTGGATCTTGTGTTTTCTCTAAATTGGATCTTCGTTCAGGTTATCATCAAGTGAAGGTCATATCATCAAGTGAAGGTCAAGGAAGCTGATATTCACAAAATAGCTTTCAGAACTCGCTATGGACATTACGAATTTCTAGTGATGCCATTTGGAGTGACCAACGCACCCGCAATATTCATGAACCTAATGAATCAAGTTTTCCGGGAGTATTTAGACAGGTTTGTTGTCATCTTCATCGACGACATCCTGGTGTATTCTAAGAGTCAGAAAGAACATGCAGAGCACCTACGAATTGTCCTAGAAACTCTTCGACAACATCAGCTTTATGCCAAGTACAGCAAGTGCGAGTTTTGGTTAAAGCAAGTTGGTTTTCTTGGACATATCGTATCAGGAGAAGGAATCTCTGTGGATCCAGCGAAAGTTTCAGCAGTTAGAGAATGGCCTACACCAAAGTTAGTGAAGGATATTGGAAGTTTCTTGGGTTTAGCTGGATATTATAGAAGGTTTATTGAAGGCTTTTCAAAGATAGCAACGCCCCTGACCAAGCTTACACGTAAAGATGAAGAATTTGTATGGTCAGAAGCATGCGAACAAGCTTTCGTAGAACTCAAGTCAAGGTTGACATCGGCACCTATTCTCGTCATACCGGATCAATCTGGAGGATTCGAAGTGCATTGCGATGCATCCGGTAAGGGATTATGATGTGTTCTACATCAGCACGGTAAGGTTGTGGCTTATGATTCAAGACAGCTGAAGATTCATGAGCGCAATTATCCGACGCATGATCTGGAGTTGGCAGCCGTCATCTTTGCTCTCAAGATTTGGCGTCATTATCTACTTGGTGAACGAGTGAACATCTACACAGATCATAAGAGACTGAAGTATGTGTTTACTCAGAAGGAGTTGAATATGCGGCAGAGAAGATGGTTAGAACTCATGGCGGACTTTGACATCAACTTGCAATATCACCCAGGGAAGGTGAATGTAGTACCTGATGCTCTTAGTCGTCAACCATTATCGATGAATCTCACCGCTCAGTGGAAGTTTCAACAAGACTTGCATCAGATGGAGATTGAAGTAATCATGCCAGGTAATGCTTCAAGTTTGATGAATTTACAAGTTCAATCAACCATTGTCAATCAGATCAAAGCAGCTCAAGCAAGCGATGCTAAGTTGCAAAAGATCAGAGAACAAGTGGAGAATGGACTCAGAACAGACTTCATCATCCATGAAGACGGGTCTTTAAGATACGGCAGCAGATTGTGTGTACCAAAAGGTCCTATTCGGGAAGAGTTATTGAAAGAAGCTCATAGCTCTCCCTACTCAGTACACCCTGGATGTACCAAAATGTACAAAGATCTACGTCAGAATTATTGGTGGCATAGAATGAAGCGTGAAGTAGCCAGAAGTGTAGCAAAATGCTTGGTGTGTCAGCAAGTAAAAGCTGAACATCACAGGACTGCTGGATTACTTCAACCGTTACCAATCCCAGCATGGAAGTGGCAATACATCACGATGGATTTTGTGACTGCTCTTCCTCGCAGTACAAAGGGTAACGATGCTGTATTGGTCATTATGGATCAACTCACAAAGTCGGCTCACTTCATCCCATTTCGAGTTGGCCAATCTACTGAGACACTAGCAAAGAAGTACATGGAGGTAATAATCTAATTAAGATTTAAACTCTTCATAATGTACTATCTCTGATACCCATGAACTCATACAGGAAATTGTGAGACTTCATGGAGTACCGGTCTGCATTGTCTCCGATCGTGACACCCGGTTCCGATCGCAATTTTGGCAGAGTCTGCAAGCAAGCTTGGGAACAAGTCTGAACTTCAGCATGGCTTATCATCCACAAACAGATAGTCAGTCGGAACGAACTATTCAGATCTTGGAGGATATGCTCAGAGCGTGTATGCTAGACTTCAAAGGATCCTGGGAAGATCACCTGCATCTTGTGGAGTTTTCCTACAACAACAGCTACCAAGCAAGTATAGGAATATCACCTTTTGCAGCACTGTATGGAAGAAAGTGTCGATCGCTATTAAGTTGGGACGACATCGGAGATAGGGAACTTCTTGGACCAGAATTGATAGTAGCGACTGTTGATGTGGTTCGTACCATCAGGGAAAGGATGCGCATAGCCCAAGATCGACAGAAGCACTGGGCTGATGCAAAGAGACGACACTTGGAGTTCCAGCCAGGAGATCACGAATTCTTGAAAATATCTCCGAACCGCGGAGTGATCCGATTTGGAAGACGGGGTAAGCTAAGTCTGAGATATATTGGACCGTTCGACATACTCGAACGAGTCGGTGAAGTGGCATACCGCTTAGCGCTTCCACCTTCATTGGAAGGAGTGCATAATGTGTTCCACATATCCTAACTCAGAAGGTATGTGAGTGATCCCAGTCATGTTCTCGATCATTCCGAGCTCACGATACAGCCTGATTTGTCTTGTGAGCAACAGCCTGTGGAGATCCTGGACAGGAAAGTGAAGACACTTCGGAACAAGGAAGTTAACTTGGTTCGAGTGATGTGGAGGAAAGACACTCCAGGAGAGTCCACTTGGGAAAGGGAGGATGAAATGCGTACTAGATATCCACACCTCTTTGTAAACTAGTCCTCAAATAAAAGTTGTAAATTTCGAGGATGAAATTTTTGTAAGGAGGGTAGACTGTAACAACTCCATTTTTAATGTACAAAGAATTGATTTAAATTCAATGTATACTTGGAGTATTTATTGTTACTAATATCTCTTTAAGTATTTATTTCACTCCATAATTACAAGAAGGAGCTTGTAGCTCATTGGTAATACCTTGCACTGCTGAACCAAGCCACCAGAGTTCAAACCCCTTGGCCCACATTATTTTTAATATTATTTTGTTTTGATTTTTTAGAATACCAATACCAACCGTTACACGTGCGTTTCTCACAAAATTCCTTCTACACATAAAAAGTTAGATGCACCAAAAATCCCCCCAGGAGACCCCCCACCCATCGACGCTTCGACTCGGCCCGACTCGGTCCGGCGCCGCCGGCCGGACTTGGCTGGACGGCCGAGTCGTCAACATAGAAAACATGCATATTGACCTCGTCTACCCCCCTGCACACACTAAATTTCTTGATCGGTTACAGAGAGCACATTAAACCTCTTTTACTCCAAATTTTAATGTTTTTTATTTAATTTTTACATTTTTTTAATTAAAAACCCTAACCCTAGCCTAACCCTATAAATACACCCCCTACCCTCTACCCTCTCATCCTAAATTTCTGAGTCCACTCTCTTAAAATCCCAAGAGAACTTTGGTACGTTGGAAACGAGCGAAAGGCGAAGCGCTGACGAAATCGACGGTGAATTTCCGGTGATCGTGCTAGGAGCTCTCAACGACGATTCGACGCATCGGAAAACCCTCTACTTCCTTCTCACTCTCTAGTGTTGTCCAAACCCGTAAGTCCCCCTTTTCTATCTTTCTTTTCTTTCATAAAAAATACGAATTTACAAACCCGACGGAATCGGTACAAAATCGATTTCCGATTCGGTTTTCTATAAAATCTCACTTATCACCAATTCCATCATGCTTAAACCTTTTTATGTTGACTATTAATCACTTAACAACTAATTTGAACAAGTTTTCTCACATGAAATGATAGCTTTTGCAATATATCGTATTCTTTCACTTAAATACCACAATGTTTAGTTTTTTCACATTTAACCCCTTAACATTGCTAAACCTTAAAGTAGATCACGAGGTAATGACCTACCTCCTCACACACTCATATGCAAACATAACACGCTACCTTGAAAACTTAGAATACGATAAAACAAGATTTACATTTAAATACCATTTTCTTAATAAAACATTTTCTAAAAGTTTTAGGTTGCTACACTTTTAAAACAAATATCTTTTAATAGGAAAATACGATAAGTTGTGGACATCGATCGTTTATCTAAACCTGACTTTGTGGTGTCTAGGCTAGGCAAGTGAGCAAATGTAACTTTAAAAGGCCCGTCTCACGATTCGTGAGCGGATCTCTCTTTCCTCACTTGTACTTACCTGGCCACAATTGGCGGTGAAGAGGCGATTTGAGACTTCTAACAACTTGTTGTTTGGATCATTTAGAATTAGTCTAGTTGAAATAGAAAACCATAAAACCTAAAATACGGAAAATCGACTTTTGCAAATAAATACCTTTTACTTTAATAAAACCGTATTCTAAAGGTTTAGTATTTATAAATCTTTGCAAAGCGCCACTACAACCCACCTTTGGGGAACCCGTTAGGGATAGTACAGTTTATCGTGCACCCTCGGCTTAGTAGTGCGAGATTCAGACCTCCGCAAGGAGCATTCGGTCTTGAAAGGTTTAAAATACGATATCTTAAGAAGATGATATTTTTTTTAATATAAAATATTTATTGAAATTATTTTTTGTATAAATATATGTATATTATCATTAAAAGATCTATTTTGTTATAATATAAATATCCCACTTTTTTCTAAAAATCACAAGACTAAATTTTACATTAAAATACCATGAATTTCAAATAAATCAATATCACAGATAAATACCTTTATTTATGTAATAGGATATTTTTCACTAGAAGTATCACAAAATAAAATTACACTCATCATAAATTAAAGACGAATAATAAATACTTGGGGAGTATCTTGAAAACTATACAAAAGTATTTTTACATTAAACCCCCTCAAGTTTTATAAATTACAATAAGGACCCTAGTAAATATAGGACTTCAATTACATTTCTTCTGTCCGACTCGGGTTTGAGTCTGATCATAATCCGACTTGAATATGATTCAAGTACTATATAAATCTATAATATTCCAACTCAATATGAACACATGAATCCAAGAATCCAGTTATCAATCTATACAACTTGACTGAATCAAACCATGGATATACATCCATTATCCCGTTATTCCTTTTACCTGATTATGCAGTTACAATCTGTTTACTGATATAATGGTTTTGGTCAGTCATCCAACTTATACAATACAATACAATAATACAAGCAAAACACTACGGGGTTTAAGGGGTAGATTGGTGCGGGAGGTGTTAGAAGTGGCACGAGACGGTAAGATTAAGACACCTAACCTATATTCCGTTGCTGTTGTACCGTGGCTTAACGGTTCCTTGTACATTCCGTTTGCCCTGGTCTCTAGCATACTGAGACCCCTCTCGTATACACTGGCATCCTTCCGTACCAAGCTACAAACAACAGCGTAAATACAATATTCTACAATATTATACAACTTTAGAAGATACCTCTTATTCTGTCTTTTATAATTCTTCCTTATCTTTGGGACTTACCGAGCGACCTGTTCGCTGACGACATTCTATTTCTTTCTTCTTTGAATGTCGTAAGGTGTTTTGGACCCGTCAGAGATCGAGCCGCCGGTGAAGACTTGGATCAGTTCCACGAAGACCTCGAGCTCTAGACATTGTACCTTGTTCTATTCAGTATTTTCATTTCCTGTTATGCCATTGTTTAGGAATCGCTTTTATTTCAGATGCATTTACTTTTCATGCATTGTACAAAAGAATGTTATTAATAAAGTTGTTGTTATTTTTATATCTCTTGTCTTTTGTGATTTACCTTTATATTGCTTAGATACGCTTAGCGTATTTACTTCACAGAAAATACGTAGCGGACCTCGTCGCGTCCCCATTCGCCGTATACCGGGAAATGGAGCGTGACAAAACAAATACCCCCAAACTTAACTTTGATCGTCCCGAGCAAACTAGTTATTCAAGAGAAAGAGAAAAAGAAAAACCTAAGTAACACACTTTCGTAGGCAAACACGATTGCACTGAGCACGTGCAACAAGCCGTTAAACCTCTAGGTGTCCCTAGTAGGAGGAGTGTTGTCTCCTGAGGGTTTTCAGCGGATTACACCCACAAAATCCAATAATAAAAGGAAGACCGTGAAATTTACATATAAAGATAAGAATTATAAAAGAAAGACTTTGAAAATCAGAGTTTCCAACTACACTTGCTTTTCGGTTGTCATGAGCCCTATCTTAATAGTCATGAAAAGATGTTAGAAATCACATCATCCCTCAATAAAACATCGTCTTTATTCTTCATTCCTACCTTTCATCCAAACATCGATCATATTCCCCTACGTGTGTGTAAAAGACATCCCTATACTCGGAGAATTCAATTCAAGTCATCATACTCTTGTCCATCTACCTCAGTACTTTTTAATCGGTGCATATTTTAGATGTAATTGCTAGCATATTTTTCATGCGACCGTTAATACTTCTTGAGGTACTAACCGACCGATTACTCATGTATTTACTGATTAGGTGTATTAGTATTTTCCTCGTCTTGCACCACCTAAGGCTTAGCAGTGATTCCTAAACCAGTTGGTCTAAGGCACTAGGTGATGAAGCACCCTCGCTATATTTTTTTTATGCTGCCTTGGTGATAACAAAACCAGTGTTCATTTTTCTTCACCATTTTATCTTTTATTTTCCATTTATAATTTCCTTTATACTTTGGCTTTCAGACAAGAGCATTTCAAGGTATTCTCTACTATCCCGAGTTTCAAGACGTGTGTAAGTGCGAATAGTAGGGTATCAACATTCAAATGTTTAGCTTCCAGAATAGGAACTATTTTTCAGACTTATTTTTATCCTCAGATTAGTGACTTCTTTCATCTTACTAACCCTTTGGACAACGGCTCATAACTACTTATTACTAGTTCGTTTAAGAAAACTTCTAATTTTCTTGGTTTTCTTAAATTTTTCCAATCTTTTGGATGTAATTTTTCACTATCTAATCTTTTATTATCTAATTAAATATTAAATATTTTTATCTTTTGAATTTTTTTATTTTTATATGTTTTAAAAGTTTTGTGCTTATGCAAAGTATGATGTAAAATGATACGAAAATAAGCACAAACCTCCCCCAAACTTGTTTTCAACAGTGTCCTCACTGTTGTCTTCCGCTAGATCACAAAAAACCTGTAAGTCTAGAAGGAAATTTATTAACGGGGCAAGAATAAGTGAAAGTGAAAATCCTCCCCCAAACTTATTCTTTGGCTCACCATTTTGAGTAAAAAAATTTATTTTCAAGAGCCAGGTTATCCCCCCCCCCCCAAACTTGAGTTAAAAAATGTTAAGCTTTGAAAATCACAAGAGGAGGTCAAAATTAGTGGTCAATGCCAAGTTTTGCAAAGACCGAAAGTCAACACCAACCATTCGAAAATTTTATCAGTGTAGTGCATCGGTTGGTGGAAGAACGTGTTATAAGGAACCAGGAAGAAGTGGGGAAGAGTTAAGTGGTGTGAAGGAGAGGGTTTGCGTCTCAATTTGGAGAGACGACACAGTGATTGTGATGGATTACTCGCATTCTCTTTATAGTCCAGAATAAGGGATGGAGGTTCAATTTCTTTTTGGAGTTGATTCATCTCAACACCCGTGTTTGCTAAAAATGCGAGCTCATCAGCGAAAATTTCCTCAAAACTTTCATCGATACCCCGAAGAATAATGTCATCAAAAAGCGCGGGATGATCTTCAGACTCTAAAAACGGTTCATAATCAGTGTTAGTTGTTGACCCGGACAACTCAGTGGAAGAGTCCGTATGTGTATGATACATAGTTGGGTCAAACAACAATATATGAAAAGAGTCTAGATCAGTATCATGAGGCTGATCAAATTCGCTGCCATCGACATCCATTAATTCGACAGAACAGACCTGAGCAGAAGGTTCGGAGGGTACACTTCCCAACTTGTAAATATTCAGCTCAATTGACATCTTCCCGAAGTATAGGGTCATAGAGCCGTTACGACAGTTGATTATAGCATTGGAAATGGCCAAAAAGGGGCGACCAAGGATCACCGGAATTTGATTCCGTGGGTTCACTACAGGCTGTGTATCAAGAACAATAAAGTCCACAGGGAATACAAATTCCCCGATTTTTATCAACACATCCTCCAGCTCACCCCTAGGTTTGGTGATTGATTGGTCGGCCATCTGGAGAGTGCAGTGAGCTGGTTTCAACTCTCCGATCCCTAACTGCTCATAAACCGAGTAAGGAAGCAGGTTAACACTTGCGCCAAGGTCAAGTAGAGCACGGTTAATGTGTTTATCCCCAATAGAAATCGAGATTGTAGGACATCCAGGATCCTTACATTTCCTAGGTAATTGTTGGGGAAAAGCTGTGTCTACAGTCTTTGACATGAATACCTTCTTTGGCACTTGAGTCTTACTCTTCCTAGTGCACAAGTCTTTAAGAATTTTCGCATAAGCGGGGACTTGTTGTATTGCATATAGAAGAGGGATGTTGATGTTAACATGTTTAAAGATTTCAGTGATCTTCTCCATTTGCGGACTTGGTCTGTTTCCCCTTAACCGATTCGTATAAGGAGCTTTAGTAATAAGAGCGGGGTCCAACATTGGAGAAGATCGTGTGGGTAGAAAAGATCCCAGAATAGGAGTGGGGATCGTCTTTGGTGGACTAGAAGAGGTGTGCTGAGGGTTCGAGCCTTGGGGAAAACGGAGAATAGGCTCGGAAGAAAATGATGGGGTAGACGAACTGGGGTCAGAAGTAGAAGCAGAAGTCGAAGGAAAAGTCTCAGCCGGGGTATTATCGATTGATTCTTCATTATTATCAATCTCTTCACCGACATGATTGTCAAGCACTCTTCCAGATCTCAACGTGGTGATAGCGTTCACATGATGTGAATAGCCAGGATTAGGTAAAGGTTGAGCTGGAAATTTCCGTTTCTCTCTAGCACTCAATTCGACATTTATACGGGCAATTTGTGCTTCCATCGATTTAATACTCTCACTTTGGGAGTCAGAGTTTTTCTGGATTTTATCGACGAAAGACTTCATCTCAGCTGAAACTTGCATGATATTTGTCAGAAGCAAATTCATGGTTTGTTCGAGTGGAGAGGAGTTATCAGTACCGGTCACTTGAAAAGAATTGTTATATGGTGCAGTAGTGTTGACCGGATTTTTAAAATTTTGTGATTGATAGGGGTGCTCACTCAGTTGTAGTGGTTGCTGTTGTTGTAGAGGAACCCTTTGGAAATTGTTTTGATTTGGAACCGTGTTTTGATTTTGTTGTTGGTTCCAAGCAAAATTAGGGTGATTCCTCCAACCCTGATTATAAGTGGAAGAATACGGATCGTTTCTAGGTCTTTGTTGGAAAGCAGCATTGGTATGCTCCTGACCTTGAAACGGAGAATTTAAAGGACATTCATCCGTAAGATGTGATGGATCAGAACAGCATCCACAGACAGTTTTGGAGAGTGACATCTGATTTAGGGCGGCTGCTAAAAATTTATGTTCCATAGCTTTGAGTTTCTTTTGCATTGCTGCCATTTCAGCTCTAACTCCTATGGAAACATCAGATTAGTGGTTACCACCCCTAAACGATGGTTGGTTTACACTCTCCCACTGTAAAGATTTTTCAGCGAAATCTTCTAAAAATCTCAAGGCTTCACCATCATCTTTATTCATGAAGGTGCCTTGACACATGGATTCAAGGGTCTGTTTTGTTGTAGGATTAATGCTCTCATATATAATTCTGCACAGATCCCATCTAGGAATTCCGTGATGAGGACATTGAACTAACAGATCCTTGAAGCGTTCAAAACACTTCGAGAATGGTTCATTTGGAAGCTGAGTAAATTGATTTATTTCGCTACGAACTCGAGCTGTTTTATGATTGGGGTAGAATTTCTTTAGGAAAGCTGTTACGAATTCTCCCCAGTTCAAAATAGAATGTGCGGCTGTGTTATAAAGCCACTTCACGGCTATATCGCACAAAGTGAATGGGAGAAGTAGCATCCACAGAAAGCTGTGAAGTACCCATCATAGCGCATACATTTTCAAATTTAGTAATAAAGACGTATGCGTCTTCAGACTCGAGACCGTGATATTTTGGTAAAAGATTGATGTAATGGGGTTTAATTTCAAAATTATCCCCGTTGGCTGGTGGAATAGATAGACAAGTAGGAAGTGGACCACGTATAGGATAGCATCTCTCTTGGAGAGAGATGCGCAGTGGATTCTGCTCACCTACGGGCGGTGGCAGCGTGGTATTATAATTTGATGGAGTACCTTCCATCTCGGTCGATGTGGTGGGTGGTGGAGAAAAAGAAAATGAAGAAGTACCGACTTTGGAGTCGATAGCCGAAACGCGGACAAGACGGGCACTAGAATCCCGTGTCCAGCCAAGCATGCACTAAGCGGGTTTAGCGCAAGTGGCAGCGTGTGTGATTTTAAAATTGGTTTGTTTTGAAAAAGTGGGACTTAAGACAAATCACACAAAAATGCACAAACAACCCTAGAACTAAGGTTACCTAGGTCAAGTCTCTAGACCGCTCCTAGACTTCCAAAGGACAAGCCGCAGGATCAATCCTCTACCACCTCTTTACTACTCTTGTGGCCAGGTAAGTGTAAGGTAAGTGGGAGATATCCGCTATACGAATCACCGAAAATAGCAGGCCTAATTAAGTAACCACTTGCCTTAGACACACTTGTCTTAACATAACAAAAGTAATGCGGATAAACGATAAATTACCCACGACCTTCCTTTTTCCTTATTGAGCGCGACAGTCCTTAGAGTCTTGTCTAGATATTTTTTAATTAATATAGGGTTGATACGGATGCTCGTTTTTGTGATTTGTGGGGCCTAGGAAGGGTGATGAAATTCCCACCTAATCTGAATTGTGGTCTTGCCCCTTAAAGTCCGTATTAAAATATGCAACAACAAACCAATAACAAAACTTTGCAAAAAGATTTTTGAGCGGCGATATTTTGCAAAGAATCCTGCAGAAAAAATATTTTATTGGATTTCAGAGGAGAGAGAAAGATGTAAAGAAGATACCAGAGAAATTGGAAACCCTAAATCCCTTAATGAGCCGCGGTTCCGCCGCCAATAGGCTCTTTATGCCGCGGTTCCGCCGCCGACTAGGAAGATCTGATGAAAATTTTTGCTACGTGGCCTCCCTTCCTCCTCTGGCTTTTGATGAATGTCTCTGAATCTTTATCTCCTCACTGAAATGACTCCAGATTCTCTCGCAAAATTCACACAATAATCGTTAAATATACAATTTGCAGTTTTGTTTATTTATGATATGAATCGAATAAGAATTCAACACGAATAGTAAGAAAAAAATTACGTATGTATCCTCGGCAACGGAGCCATTTGATTGATATGAAAAAGTGTTTGTAGAATAACTGCAATCAATAACGGTGTCGCTTGTAGATAACCGAGATGAGTACGGGTCGTCCGCAGGGAAACGTGGAATCTTTTTATCTTACTTTAGACGTGTTGAATAAAATAAACGAAGAGAAGAGAATAGTTTATTTAAGATCTAAATTAATTACAGATGTAAATTATATAAGAAAAAAGGCTTGTAGGGTTCGTTAAGATTTAGTAGTCATGGATGATTAATAAAGATAACTCATTTTATTCTTTAATAGATTTAAAACTAGATCGACAGTGATGCATTTAGAATATGGTTTTTGGAGGGAATAGGGTTCCCACTCTTGACCCTTATCTTTGCATGGATCTCCGTTCATGTCTAGCCTTTACCAAAACAATTGTTAACATTAATCTCAAATCATGGTCGTGACTACCAATGAATTGATAGCGCGCCCGTTTAGGGTGTTAACAATTCTTTTGATAAAGTTTATAAACTTTATAGGACTTAAAAAGAGTTAAAAGATTTTAATCATCCATTGATCTACATAACCATACGAACCCTAACAAGCGGAGAATTACTCGCGCATGTTGGGAAAAGAAGATGAAAAGACAGAGAGGAAAAACATAATGTAAAATGCAAAAGAATTAAATAAAACAACTACCTTTATTAATCAACTTGAACAATCTATACTTTATTCCTTAGAAAATGATTACAAAAACTTGGTTTGCTTCTCGAACTCTTCCGAAGGAGGTAAATGAACAGTTGATGATCAGCCTGGATGCGTGAGCCGTCTTGAACTTCGTGATCTCTTCGGCTTGATGATTTCTAATTTTAGCCCTTGGTCCTTTATATAGCTCTCAAAGAAGAAAAACTAGTTACCATATATGGTGACTTCCTAATATGGTGACTTTCCATATATGGATTCTGAGTCCCTGTCAGTATTGATTTTATGATTTTGCCAGATTTTTGATCCTGACATCTTGAACATCTTGATGTCTTGACCTGAGCTAAATCTTGCACAATATCTCTATGAATAATGTTAGTACTATTTATTAAATCAGAGAGAGTATCTTAATCACTATATATGGTAATAAATCTTTAAGAAACTTGATTAAGAATATTTAATATGCTATGCATCTTTTAATTACTAAAATATTATGCATATATTTTGAAACATTATTCTAACCATTTGTATGATATTATTTCTTTTAAGAATCTTAATTAGAATATTTGATATGATATGCATATTTTCAGTTACCAAAATATTAAATAAATATAAAATGCATATATTTTCCTTCATAATATTAATTATAATATATAAACATATGGTAAATAGTATTTTGCAGATAAACCCAAATATGTTTTATTTTTATAATAAACACCTTTTTTATTTAAGAAATGTAAGAGAAATAATCATACCAAAGTGCAATATTTTCAACTGAACACCCACCAGCCCATGGCTGCCACTATATAAATCCCTCTCTCGGACGACTCCGGTAAGGCAGTTCTATCTAAATAGTCTGCTACACTGTCCAAATACTTCGACTAACTTGATCGTCGGAGGGTCCACGGTGGTACAACCATCCCGGGACTTCCTTGCAAGTGGCTCGGCTTCGCATTAAACCAAACCCATTGAGATCCATACTCCTCAGGAGGCAACTCTCAAACCCAATCTCAGCCATTCATCACCGTTCTTGATAGATCAAAGGAAGACAACATCTGAAGAAGATCCTGAGCTCTATCATTGACCATTTATTTGATTCTCAGAATATTTCAAAACCATAGTAATTTTTCAAAGAGAAAAGAGTAGCTGTGCAATTTTCCTACACTAACTACGCGTCATACTCAAACACTTGGTGTTGAACGCAGCACTTAAGTGCATGACCTGTAAATTTGATGAGTGTTGTGTAATTTGTTGTTGAAAAGGGTTCTATTGGACCCGTTTTTCCTTTTTTTTTGTCATATCAAACTTTAAAATATCGGTATTAAATGTCCTCGGATGTTTATTGTGTTGCTATTTTTTTTATAAATCTTCTTAATGTTTTTACTCATTACACGCAATGTTTTTGCCTATTATACTAGCATTTACACACACACACACACAATGCTAGTTTATTTAATTATCTGAACTTTTGTGTGTTAGGTCAATTTTAGTCAAATTATAAATATGGTTTCTTTTCAGGTGAAGTCCATGCATGGTTCCAATTTTAACTTGATTTGAACTCAACCAATAAAATGTAAACCCGTAATCGAAATGGTTCAAGTCCTGAGGCTAAATATGGTATTAATCTTAAATAATTATATTAACACACAATTATTAGTGAATTGGATTTGTTCATGAGGTAATGCAGTTAGGATTTCCAACAAAAGAAAAATCAGAACAAAGAAAAAGAAATCTCTTCAAATTGAAATGACACTTTTATTCTTAGAATGTTTCGAACTACAATTATTAATTTTTCTATAGTATTTTAGTGAAAATGAGAACTAAATTTTAATTGTCTAGATAGTCCCTTTTATATTTTCACACCCAATTACTATATTCCATTCATTTGTACTAATTAAATTAAGTATACTTATGATTTTGATTTGTTAAAAGTAGAGTAGTAATAGAGGAAAGAATTATGAGGGTTGCTTACAAAAAAAAGGGATAGAATATGAAGATGTTAAATTTAACATAATGTATGCTATTTACCATTATTTATCGTAAATTATCTCCATCACTTATTATTCGTTTCTCATATTATTTATAATTTTTGTTTGGAAAAAAAATATATTAAATTTTAATCTATGGATATAGTCTATAGTGTATCTAATCTATCTAAACTACTCTTCCAAAAGAAAAGGAAATGAATATCCAATTTCGGTAATACCTTTTTTGAGTTTACTCATGTTTTGAGTTGGACCACTCTCTAGTAGTAATTTACCATATGTTATATATGCGTAGGTAAGAGTGAATTTAGCCAAAAATTTGAGGTTCGTCATATCATGTCCACCTTTAATAATTCTCCCACTGTATTTAATATGATCTAATTGTTTGTTTTTTTTATTTGGCACTCAGCATATAACACACACAACACACTCGTGCACACATACACATCCAGGAGACCCATGAATTGGCCCTGAAACCATTAAATTATAGTCATTTCCTCCACTGAAGAATGAACCTCGGCCCGCATTCTCCTAATAGATGGAAGTGCTATACCAATTGAGCTATTGCTCATTGGTATGATCTAAATGTTTGCGGAGTACAGTTAAGCATTTTAATTCCTAAAAAGATCATGCTTGCAGATGGATGACATGAATTGAAAGTTAGGAGTTGAAAAGACTTATTATATAGCTTATTTGGATAAATATGTATGCTTTTATTGATATGACCGTGTCTTCGGAATCGAATCAGTAACTTCTCATGTTGGAAAGTAAATTTTTAATGTTTGAGCTATGCCCAATTTTTAATGTTTTATCATCATTCTTATCAATTGTTTTATTAAATCAACTTCATGATTGCAGAGAAAAGAAGTGATATGAACGTGGCTTGCTGATTTATCATAACTCTTGTTAATTTAATACTCTTGTTAAATTAATTGATTACCGTGTATGTAAATTAATTATATTTGATGAATTAGTAGGAATAATTACCCAAGAAGATAATGCTTCGCGGTTTCTTGCTCTTTTAATGATTTTGAGACTATTATTTCTCTTGCGCAAGATATTCCAATTCCAGCGTAGCAAATGAGGAAATCTATGAAATCTTTCACCTTGAGGTACCAAAGATATCAATTGGTAATTCTTGTGTTTTATTTGTCTTCTAATGTTTTCCAATTATAAACTTATATATTATCGGTCAAGCACAAGGATAATTAATGCTTATATCAAGTTTGAGGGATATATTTTGAGTTCTAATACATTGCGGAATATCTATTGCCTGAAACATATAAATATTGTTTTGTATATTCTTAGTTCCTAGAAGGTAGTACAACAAGGCATACGCAACTTTTGGGATTCGGAGTGGCGGCTATGAGGAAAATAGCACCCATCCCATCGCAATGAACTGTCTAGATCCATCAAAAATAGTAGCCAACGGTCGAGATTTGTATAAAACAGGGGCCTTTGGTGTTGGTGTATAATACGTGCAAAGCACGTAGGATTTGTGGCCAGGATCATTGTAGAGCACCCATGCTATTATTTTTACAATAGCAACCACTCTTTTCCCCAACTTTTGATGGTTAGGTTACTGTTCTGGAAATACTTCACTTTAGGTTTTTTAGTGTTGATGTCATGTGTTCGTAGTAAATAACAATAAACCAATAAAGAGGCTTCGATCCAATCGCTGTAAATAAGTTTGATATATATTGAAGGTGCATCGTATGTGAAAAATTAAATTGTAGTTAAAAGATCATGTGTCGGTAATTCCGATTTATATAAAATTTTAGTGCTACTTGTAGGTAATGAACAGTGGACACCTGTTTTTTTCCAAACAAAATAAAAGGAAAATCAGAGCTTCTTGTAGCCAAGTTAATGGATACATCCTAATAATTAAGGAATTTTCTTTTTTTTCAATCTATTTAAATTTAGAGATGGGGAAGTGTCAAATTACCCCTTTTTATTTCAATTATAATAATAGAGATTTGATAATGAGCTCAAAATTTATTGTCCATAGGTTTAAAGCTTTTGGTTATTTTTTTTTGTTCTTTAAAAAAAAAAATTCCGGAGCTCTGCTTATCGATAACATTAAGGGTAAAATCTGAAAGAAACTTTTGTTTTGTTTTTAAATTTTGCCTAAGCACTTATCTGTAACCACTTGCATATGTATAGCTCATGCCTATAATTTTTGCCCTTCAAAATAACAGACCGTTCCGTAACACTTAATTTTTGCATTCACCTCGTATTAAATGATTTCAAAATCTTTGTAATCGTGCTAAAACTTTTAAAAAATCATTTTGATGTTTTTGCACATTATGTTAGAGCATAATGATGCACGTGTATAGTAAAATAAAGTTTTTATATGGATATTCTCATTATCTTAACTAAATGAGAATATATTATCTTAACTAAATATCTTTAAAAATCTTTATTAATCTTTTCAGTTTTTCCCCATTTTTTGTTTTGATTGTCTAGGTGGTTACTGTTTCTATTTTAACTTTTTGTTTGCATTTTTTCTTAATTTTTTTATTTTTAAATTTTATTAAAATTCCACATGGCATCCATATGTTTCGCGTTAGTCCAATTTGAAATTCTGATTGCAACTACCCTAAGAATTATAATTATAATAGTAGAGATGTTTTTTTCCTATATGTTTAGCATATACACATGCGCTTCGCATGCGCATATCGCTATATTATTTAATTATCTAAAATCTTGTGTGTTAAGCCAATTTTAGTCTAATTATAAATATGGTTTCTATTCAGGTCAGATCCATGGTTCCAATTTCAATCTAATTTGAACTCAACGAACAAAATATAAATTCGTAATCTAAGTGATTTAAGTCATGTGGGTAGAGATGTATTAATCTTAAGTGTATGCATGTTAATTGAATTATCACAAACAATCATTACTGAACCGGGTTTGTTTTTGAGATAAAATTTAGGGTTCATGAGGTGGCAGGAAACTAAAAAACCAATTTTGACCAAAAAAGAGAATTTGATGTTCCAAAATTTGATAATATGGGATGACGTCATTTTAAAGGCAAATCCAAATAATTCCATGGCTTGTAAAACAAACACAAACTTGCAAATCTATGAGAATTTGAGTGCGATACAGAAACTTAAACATAATATACACTGAGACGACATATTTAATAACATTGGCAATGGAGCTGTCTGAAAAGATTATGAGATATAAAGTATAGAAAAATGTTATTGTAAACAGTATATTTTGATGTCGATGCTCGAATTATTTAACTTTGTAAATAATATTGTCTTGTTTTAAATCTGTATGACGATTGGTTTATATTTTTAAATTGGAGTTTTGGAAACATTATGTGCCCCCACTCACCGGAATTTCTACCTCCAAACCGGCCGTGTCTTTTCAAAATACCAACCATAACAACAAAAGAAAGGTCAAAACACGGAAGAAGAAAAATAGTCATATTCAAATTGAAATCGATAATTTGATTCTCGGAATGTTTCTAACAACCGTTAGTAATTTTTCAAACCACATCAAACTTTAAAATATCTATATTAAATGTTTTCAAAATCTTTATAATCTTACTAAAATTCTTTATAAATCGTCTTTGTTGTTTTGTCCATTATGTTATATGTTTTTGCCTATTATGTTAGCATATACACATGTGAATAACACTAGTTTATTTAATTATCTAAAATTTCGTGGATAAAGTCAATTTTAGAGGCCGGATTATAAATATGGTTTCTGTTCAGGTGAGATACATGGTTTCAATTTCAACTAGATTTGAAATCAACCAACAAATTTATTCGAGTAATCTTAGTATATGGTAATTGAACTGACACAAACAACTATTAATGAATGAGATGGATTTGTTGATGAGAAATACAGTTAGTATATGGTAACTGAATTAACAAAAACAATTATTAGCGAGTAGGATTTGTTGATGAGAGAATTCAGTTAGGATTTCCTGCAATCTCTCCAACCGAATCTACACAGAATGAATGAGCTGGATTTGTTGATGAGATAATACGGTTAGTATATGGTAATTGAATTAACAAAAACAATTATTAGAGAGTTGGATTTGTTGATGAGAGAATTCAGTTAGGATTTCCTGCAATCTCTCCAACCGAATCTACACAGAATCTCAAGTGTTTTTCAAAACTCTAACCATTCAAGAAACAAAAATTCAAAGCAGCAGCAGCAGAAGAAGAAGAGAGCAAAAATGGGCAGTGCAAATGAAGGGCCATGGCATTTTTTCTCTCAGGTTCACTCTCAACCGACGCGACCAGAAGAAGAAAATATGGTCATGGCTAAGGATCAATCATGGTACTTACCATTTCTAAGATCCTATTCTCTATCTATACACAATTTGCACTGATTTTAGCTGTGAGTGATTACATTTGATCCATTTATTACTGTATACATTCTCTCTTTTCTGCAGGCTATCGTTTTCGGGCCCTCTGCCCGACGCCTACATCGGCCTGAATGGGGTCACATTCCATGTGCACAAGGTAAATATCAGCTAATGTAGGTGCAATTTTTTTTTCCTGATTACATTCGAGGTTATAAATTTATTTCATTTATCCAGAGATGCGTGGCATCGAGATCGGCGAAACTAGCTCGTGTCCTTCAAGAAAGCAGTCGCGTCGATCTCTCCACCGAGATCCCGGCAGATGAAGAAACCTTGCGACTCGTCATGGAATTCTGCTACGGCCGTTTCGACATTCATCTCACTGATGAGAACGCCGTTCCTCTGGCATGCGCCGCCTCATATTTAGAAATGACTGAAGAGCAAAGGACAAAGAACCTCCTCAACAAGACCCTTATATTCATCACCACTCGAATTCTTCCTCATTGGAACGAGACCGTAAGAGCATTCAAAACTATGCGACCGATGCTGCTCCCCTATGCACAAAATCTCGGTCTCGTGCGCGCCTGCCTCAAGTCTATATCTGAGAAGGCGTCCGCTGATCCAAACGTCATCCTTGGTGATAACCCTATTACTACTGGTACTAGCGAAAAAGCGAATGTCAAAGACTGTAGGAGAAAGCTATTTCTTATTGAAGACCTGACAGTATTGCCCCTGCCCCTTTTTGAGCTCGTGGTATCGGCACTACACTCATGTTCCAGCGATATTGAAAATGCATATATCGAATGTTGTGTGTATCGTTATGCAAAAAGATGGATAGATCACCATGCATTCTTATCTGAAGAGACGGTTCCCTCAGTGTTTAACATGGATAGGGCGAGCCAGAGAGAAGTGATCGAAACTGTCGAAAAGCTGATTCCAACCGATAGAAAGAACAGATCAGGAGATGACACGACACTGCCAGTCAAGTTATTGTTTCAGCTTCTCCGTGCTGCTATGTTCCTGGAAGCCAGCCATCAATGCCGCAGCGGCTTTGAAGCCCGTATCGGGAAACAGCTGCCTGAAGCCTCCGTGCAAGATCTTTGCCTCCCTTCATACGGCTACGCAAAAGAAACCAAGTACAATATAAAATGTGCTATTAGAATTTTGAATCATTATTCTTGGACGTCAATGACGAATATATCGGAGTTAGAAGCAGTGTCCGAGACAGTTGAGGATTATCTGGCTGAGGTTGCGACGGATGAGAATCTAAGGAAGGATGAGTTTGTGGCAATATTGCAGTTCTTGGTGACGGTGCTAGATACGAATAGGGGAAGGCCGCATGATGGTGTGTATCGAGCGGTCGATATGTATTTGGATGCGCACGAGTTCTTGATAGATAATGAGAGGGAGTATATATGTAGGTTTCTGGATTGCAGAAGGCTCTCGGTGGAGGCGAGCGATCACGCTGCGAGGAGCGAGCGCTTGCCTCCGAGGACGGTTGCTCAGGTCGTGTTTGTTGATCAGCTTAGAATTCGGCAGGCTATTGGAGAGTTTAGAGCTCAGGACCGGGATATTGTGGAAGAAGCCGGAGCAGCAGAAGCGACAACTACGGAAGAAAATGACGAAGAAGACGAAGGAGAAGAGAGTATGGCGGAGATCGAAGGAAGAGTTGGAAATTTGAAGATTGAGAAGAGTGGATGTGGGGAACTAGAAGAGAAGAAGGATAAAGCAAGGGGGTGGAAGTTGTATTGGAAGGAGATTAAGGATGTGTTTGTGTGCAAGAATGCTAAAGCAGTTGCATGCAATAATTGTCAAGTGATCAACAAGACTGCTGTTTCCTAAAAGCACTGGTGGTGTGCTGCATCATGTAATCTGATTTGAATCTTATTTTTTAACTTTTTAGTCTCTCTTGCCTTTTCTTTTCTTGTGATGACATACTTTCCACATTAGGCCTCTTATTAATGTTGTTTATTTTGTGCATAATTGATGCATGCTAATTATCGTTTCATGTTGCAAATAAGCGAGCATTCAGCAGCAAATGTAGCATTAATTACTGTTGGATGCATCATACTGATGCAACAATGTCTATTGTCTAATGATTGTTTCAGTAAACAATAGGCCATGATCATAACAAGCATGCCTACACAGCACACAACAATATTAAAGCAATCTTGTGGTTCAGAAGTTTTGGTATCGACAACGCAGCAGTGATTCTAAATGCACAATAGAGTATAAATGTTTGCTTAAACCCAGCCTAGACTCAGATGATCGCCGTCGATGAGGCAAACTCCATGCCCAACATCAAATACAAATACGCTGATAATATGCTGACTAGAAAGGAAAAAAGGAAACATAATATGAAGGTAAAGAAACAAGTTTAACCATGCATGCTATCAATAACTGATGGCAATCAAATATCAATAAGCTGTTTCCTGCTACAAAGCCTCTATCGAGAACCAGAAGATTACATGATTTCGACTTTTCTATCAAGTCCACATTTCAAAATTCGTGTCAGCACTCTGATGCAAAATTCAACTAAATAAAAATGATGATTTTATCCCTTTCAATCTCTCTAACAGTACAAGCATGCCTCCCTGACTTCAAACCTATATGAAAACCTCATTCCTCCTTGCTACGAGCAACCCTTGCTCGTTGTCTTAATTCTGCCCTTTTCCATTTAATGATAAGCTGGCACAACGTAAATAGAGTGTTCACCTAAAGCATAAAAGAAATGATATTCATCAATAGAAGCATAAAAGCATATCCACGGTATTTAAGCAAGGGGTATCGGATCACTGACCACAATGACCATTGATATTAGAAGAAGAGGGCCAGACCAGAGAGCCGAAATGAAGAGACCATGAGGATCAAAGTAGTTCTGGCCTGCAAAACTCTTCCAGTTTTTCCCCAGGAAACTATTTATCCTCTCAGCAAGATATACACCAGAAACTGCACAAAGAAGTGGTATCAAGTACGATACAAATGTGGTCTAAATTTTCGACAGGAACAATAGCAATACGATGAAAAGAAGGTCCACTTACATGCCAAAACAGACAGGCAAAGTTGAAGGTTCACATTTTTCCTTGAGATAAAAGCTGTCAGCAGTAACGTGACATGAAACAGCATCAAGGAAATCAGCCATGGCTCCTGTGTGTGTATAAATAGAGCAAATGGATCATTTAACCATTGAAGATTTTTTCACAAGATAAATAAGGTATGCAAAGAAGACCATTTACAAGCCATGGTGGATATCCTTAACATTTAAATGTCAAGAAACTATGATAACCTTATTCAGTAATCACAGCATACGGAACACTTATATTGGCATAAAAATGTCTGAGTAGCGGGAAATATTTATAGGAGAAAGCAAGCAGAACTTTCATCTTTTGCATATTCAACAGGTTGATAGCTATGAGAAGTCATTCAAGTAACCCCACCCCCAAAAAACCCCAACACACACACACACACACACACACAACACACACAAGAAAAAAAGAAAGGGAAAAAAGGAAAAATATAAAAGAAAATAAGAGAAAGAAAAAAGATGCAGAAACGAAGTAAAATGAGTGCTGCACATATGCAAGCGCGGTTTCCTGCTGACAGTCAGACCGCCTGGTATATACAAACTTTGGTCAAGCATGATGCACATTTAGTAGTAATTTTCTAAGTTACTGTTTCTTATTACTTGAAACATGAATCATCAATGATACATGGGTACAGCCCCACACATAGACAAGAGAGTCCTTGATGCCTACTATCCCCTGGACGACAAATAATGATGCATACATTAAGAGAAAAAGGAACAAAAATGAACAAGCTGATCCATCATTTCCCTTCTCGCTCTCTATCTCTACATCACTCTCTTCTCTCCCTCTCCCCCATTCACCTAATCCTTCAATGCTGCAAACCACCATTAACAATAGCCTCCCCCCCACTCCTTTTTCTCCCCTTTATGCATTTCCCTTGCCATATACTATATTCCAGCATGTATTTTATTATTTTCTCCTTTAATGTAATACTATATATTTCTTGACATTTATCACCAAGAGTTGGGATTTATCTTGTCAGTAATCGAGTTGGCTATGCTAGCTATGTGTAGTTAATTAAATCCAGTGGTTTCTAGACCCTAGGTAGGCAGATTCAGTGTTTTAGGAGCCTAAGTCAATGAGATCCACTAAGAGGTTGGTTACAATTGATATGTTCGTGTGTGCATATTAGCATCTTTAAGTTTGAAGTCCCATCTAAACCATGAAACCAATCAAATTGATTGATGGTGCTAAGTTTTCTTATTTTCAACTTTGCTCATATACTCTTCCCATCACTAAAAATGATGGGGACCAATCTTGTATTGATATTATCCATTTTACTAGCTTGTTCCTTTTTTATTCCTATAAAAAAAATAGCTTATCGATGTTAACTGCGAGTAATGAGTTTGTAACTACTTATTGTTAATAATATTGCTAGTGCAAGTCTAGTAAGATAGCATGTATAATTCCATTGGAAACTTCCCCACCCTTTTGTCTAATTCCAGAGCTTAAGTGCCAGCACAGACCCAAATTTGCTTAATTACACTCCCTATTGATCACAAGATTGCGCTCATATCTTATGTAAGTGCCCCCATTCAATGTGGTGGTCGCCTTTTTTCACACCTCAAGTGATAGAAGACTGTTGCCGTTGCCTATTGTCATTAAAACTCTGATTCCACTACCAAATCTCACGCATAACTAACTCAAAACAGACATATATCCACAGTTTTAATTTTTGTAACCAACTGTTGACTCAACAGAATATATCAACAGGTCTACTAGTAATTAGTAAAGGCAAGTGAATATGCAAAATTAGTAAAAGTAACCATAGCTCAATTCCAAAGAAACATCCATTGTGAGAAACGCGCCATAAAAGTGGGGAAGCACACACCCAAAAAATACGTATGTAATAAAATATGCTAGTTTGTACTTAGAAAAAAATTTACATTCATTGACAACAGCATAGTGCAATTTTTTAAATTTTGAACACAGAAAGCGACTCCTCTAATTCTCTTCTACGTCTAATTTTATTATAATTATTGCTTCCAAAAATTTGCTGTGCTCCCTTTCTTGAATAGGCTGCTCCTTGCAAAATTCATGTAAAAAAAGCTATAACCAAAGGGAGACTCTGAATCCAAGAAAGTAAATTTGGGATTGGGGTATTTTTTTGTGCTTGGGGTTCTTATTTTTTAGGGTGGCAGTATTTTCTTTTTGGGTATTTTTTTTAAAAAAAATTGGGTGGGGGTGGTGAGGGTGGTAAACACATCCTTGCAGACACCTTCCAACTCCAGATCAACTTTGCACTCACAATGTATTAAAGAGAATTCAGCTGTCTACACGCTTTTAATCTTCTTTTCAAGTATTCTCAAACTGGATCATTAAATAAGATAAATTTTATGGCTAGTGCACAGTGCAACCTTTACACCAGAAGTTCCTCTCACATTAAAGCATAGTTATTCTCGATTAGAAAGGACACAGTTTGATGTAACAGACAGCATAGAACTCTGAGGGACGAAAGATACAGTGGATACGTAAGTAGTTAAGCAAGCCTTGCAAAAATTCTCAAGTTGACTTGTTCGAACGCCATGAGATTGCAATTCATACATGAAGGCAGTAGACGACGTTTTCAAGATTACCCTTACCCTTTTACCCAGGAGATGACATCATATAGGAATATAGGTGAACACAAGATTACGGAACAAAGTAAATCTCAATGCAACAAAGATTATACAAGTTGCAGGAGTTTCACACAAAACATGCTAGACATACTTTCGATTATGGTTTAAGAGTGGTTAACAGTAGGAATTTATTCTATGGCCTTTTGGGGATCAAGTAATTAGATGTTCACTCGAGGGACCAAAACTTCATCTAAAGCTCCAGATTATGTGTTGCCATCAAAATTCATCCCTTTTTTGTGGGGTAGGGGGCACGTGGGAGGCCACGCGCACATTAAGAGCTTAAAACCCCCAAAAGTTAACATACACCACGTGCACCTATCATACCATCATCAAAATAAAAGTATTTTAAATCATAAATCAGGTATGTAGCGCAATTATGAAGTAACAAGGCCTTACAAAAAAAGATTGACAAAAATTTCCAACCACCTGCAAAACTGACATCCACATTTGACTTGACAACTTATTCTAATTGAGGAAACTAAGAATGAGAATAAGGCTTCACATATAGCATACCATGCATGGGTTACCTCAATAGACAAGACGAACCCATGTCGCATACATACAAAACTTCGTGACTTTATAATTGTGATATTTCGTGGATACATGTCACACTTTTTTCATGCATATTAAAATTATAAAGTATGAATTAAACATGTAAAACATGAAATATTAGTTCATAATACAACTTTATTTCTAGATGAACTTGTATAAAAATCTCACATTCTTAGTAGAATTGCGTGGTTGCTTTGGTGACTGTTGATTTATATAACTTGAAAATTCATTTAAAACCGGAGTTATTGTTATTTTTAACCACTCACTGTTACAAATTCTTGTTATAGATGAAAACATGAGCAAAATACACATATAAATCAAGAGGAAAATATTTATTGATTTTCTCTACTCTAATACCATGAAGAAATCAAGAGAAAAATATTTATTGGATAAGAATTCATACAATCTATACATAGAGAGTTATATATCACCTTTCTATCTCAACAAATCAACTAACTAACTAACACAATAATCAATTATACTCATAACTAATATATAATAACAAATTATATATTCATAACACATAATTCCATTACTTTTGTATCCACATCCTGAACTTCAATGATTTGTTGTGTACTAGCATTGTGTCATGTTTGAACATAGCTTGGCCGTCATCTCGCAAGTTTCCCCATTACGTGCTATATGCATATATGCAAAAGGCTTAATTCCAAAAAAAAAAACAAATCTTTTAGCTAAATTACGAGAAACCCCCAAAAACTTTTAAAATATACAAGAAACTACCATAAAACTTTCAAAATACATAAGAAACTACCACAAAACTTTCAAAAACTACATAAAACTACCATAAAAAAAGGTGCCACATCAGCAATAAATTGCACAGGACTGCCAAAAAAATGAAAAAATGAAAAAAAATAATAAAATAGGGCCATGGTCGTTTCTCGTAATTTTGAAAGTTTTTACATAGTTTAGCTAAAGAGTATGAGTTTTTATTGAAATTAAGCCTATGCAAAATATCGGAATATCAAAGTCTTTGTTTTGCTTATGCAGCAAATATAGGCACGATTTCTCTACTGAAGTATCCATGAACCATATGCTATATGCAGAGCCCCATTCGTAGGATAGCTTCCTTAAACTAAATTAAGGTGCCAACTCAAAACCCCTAATTCAAGAAGTACAAGAAAGCCAATTCCCCATATCCAATGTTGTAAAAACTGAAAAGTTCATTTTAAAACTAGAAACTGTATGTTTTGTTATAATAAATGTAATATTTCTGTTTTTGTAATATTAAAACATAAAGCAAAATTGTGGTTTAAATGCATATAACGATCTTCATTGATATTTCGTTCAACACTTATGATCCCTCAATTATCCTATTAGCGTTGACACCCTTGAGCGTATTTAGCTAAGGTCAAGACCAATCCCAAGGGCGTTTGGATGTTAATGAGCTAGAATGAGGATTGAAAGTGCTTGAGAAGGTATAAACATGTTATATGCAATTAACCCGTAAATATAATATAATATGATGAGCATGCACAATTATAAAATAGAGGCCGGCAATTGTTGAGGTTTATTCATCGAGAATGCATGGTTAACAAAGGAATGACAAAGCAAAGACAGCTTGTTTCGCTAAGTTCTTGCATTTCTCTTGGGTGCATATTGGTTAGTTTAGCCAGCATAGCTGGTTTAAGACATACAACCAAAGAGTAAGCCCCTTAATACCCTAGGCTATGAACAAGTTTCTAAAATATAGACATAATAAGAATATCAAGCATGCAGTATGAGTTTCACAAGAAGAATTTTATCGAATAGCTTGGAAGAATAAAACTTAATAGTAGATTTGGATAGGTATGTGAGCGCAGACTAAGTCCACTGCTTATTTTTAACATTAAACATCCTGGTCATTGACAAACGAGCATCAGATGCTGTAAAAGAAATTGATAATATCATAGTTTGATCAATGTGCCTCTAGAACCTAAGTATCTATATTTTTTCATTAATATTAAATCGCTTTACAAAACCTAAGGTTAAACTTGTAAACATACCATGCTTACTAAAAATTAATATATCTCTTGTGTTTGATTGCGATCATTATAGTCCCTTCCATCACTAAGATTTAGTAACTCGTAGTCAAATTGCTCAAAACTATGAACCGTTACGTACTTCTAATAGAAAGGCCCTCTTACCCACTTTAAACGAAAAGAAACCGTTATAAACAACCATTAATTCCCCAAGTAAAAGAAAATAACTAAGATTATCGAAAGAGCGTCACCAAACTTTAAGCTATAAAAATGAACAGAATAGGCGTGAATTAGTTCACCCTAACATTGCTATATTAACCGCATCTTAAATGGGAACCTAAGGAGAGTATGTTTAAGGAACAGAGGATGAAAGGTGCACCTTATATGTAAAAAGCTACACCTTTGTACTACAATTATATTTTTAAAGAAATTACACCTCGACATTAGGCACCACATTATGTAGCGTGACAGGAACCTCAATTATTCCATATGAAAGAAAATATTCTGGCTTTTTTATGTGTGCGTGCCTGAGCGAGTGCGCATGTTTAGGCATGGCTGGTTTGAGGCATATACCTTCCTACACTCTTCGCCTTCTAAACCATGATTTCAAGGCTAAACTCCAAAAATTGTAACCGAGACTTGGTTTGATAACCTAAAAAGAGTTTCCCAAGCTACGGTTTCAAAAGGTTTCGAGGACTTCAAACCCCACTTTTTCTAAACTCCAAAAAGACCGGAGTTTCACAAAGTCTCAAGCCTCTTCATTTTTTTAACTTATTTTTATATGCAACATTGAAATCAAGATTATATTGCCGGATGGCCCTAAACATTGTAGAAACCCCATGTTAGGAAGACATTCAGTCATACAACTCACATAATGTATAAATCACAAGCAATGCCTGACTCGAAAACTGCCTAAATCTCAAAACCTCACTCAAGATCTCACTGGCAAACAACGCAATCAGAGGAAGGAGGCCAGTCATCTATCTGCATTCAGATCCAGACAGATCGTGCTCAGATCTTGATCCAACTAGAACCTAATTTTGAGAACAAAGATCATGGCTCTTTCATTAGGGGTTGAAGGTAAAAATGAGGGAGAGAGGGGGGGAGGGGAGCACCGACCTTCCAATCGATGGCGTGGAAGAAGCCGAGGAAGTTGTCCACGGCGGGGCCGAACCCGCTGCGGAGTTCGCCGGAGAACTTGTCGAAGAGCTCGGAGACGAGATCCACGTGCTCGTTGAGCGCAGCTCTCAGATCTTCCATTGGCCCTTGTAGAGATTAGAGTGAGAGAACGATAGAGGAAGAGGAGGAGGAGGAGGAGGAAAGAGAGAGCCTGTGCGATTTCTGGAAGCGACCGGACCCAAAAGGCTTTTTCTCCAACACAACTGTCGAAATATGAAGTACCCAAGTTTAAAAAGGTGATAATTTATTTTGGCACTTTCTCCAGTGGTAAAATGCAAAACAGCCCAACTAGAGATCTCAACCGTTGGATTTGGGTAAATTCTCCAATACCCTCCAAGCAGGTTTTCCTGTTGTCAAAAATACCGGCTCCTAAAAAATCAACTGAAAAGAAATTTCAGTTGTCAAAATACCTCTTGTCTGCGGTATCTATATAGCTGTCCGTATGAATTTTTTTTCCCAACGGATGGGTTTTTGACAACCACTTTAAAGACAGGAGGATTTAGGAAAATCTTTTTGGGTTTTTCTGACAATTTATCCTTTATTTTTCAGGGCTCTTTAATATATAAAGTTTTATTTGCTAGGAACATGTGCATGCCTTTCTAGATTTTTCATGTGTTTCTCATTTGACTTCTTAATCTTTTTTTTGCTATTTGAAATCTAATAAGAAATATGTTATATTCTTGAATAATTGGATATTAAAAGGACAATTTAAGATAGGAGCAAGTGGAGTGGGGGTTGTTGGAAAATTCTTTGCTTGACTTAAACTCTGCATTTCAACACTTTTAGGATTTAGTGCGGTATTACAAAGTTTTGAGGAATTTTAAAACTACAGCAAGTTAAATGCCATTTCAAGTAAAAATTGTCTCTGTAATAAGAACTTATCCTGGATATTATACAAAATGAGTAAGAAAGCAAATGAGGTTTTTTTCCTTTCAATTTTTGCCGAGTTGACTCAGCTACATTCTCCAGAAGAAATTCGATACGCTCAATAATAATATATGTTGCTATTGCTGAGTGTGTCAAATCTGTTGTTGTCATTTTACTATCTCAAAACACTTGTAGCTCCTACCATCCCACAAAATCCACAGAACGATGCTTTTGTAGGTTTTCGACATCATGAAGTTCTTTTTCTTCATGTCTTTTGCTGGCCATTTAATCCTTTGTTCGAGCGTACCTTCGTTGATGCTTTATCAAACTCTTGAAAAATTGGACAACTATCCCCTGTTAGAAATGTAATGTAGGAATCGGAAAAATGATGGATACAAGTAAATGAATTTATTGACTCTGAGACGCAATCGGATTTCTTCAAGAATTTACTTGTCTTCACTCAAATTGAGTCTGCTAAAGGGTTGCAGACAACGATCTCTCAGAATACAATAGAGTCTAAAGTTCATGCGATCAACAAAAATAAAAAAAACTTCAAAATTCTATTCGAAATAGTAAGAGAATAGTAGAGAAGAAGAAATTGTCAAGTTCTTAAAAAAAACGGTTCTATTTTTAGATTCCCAAAGGTCATCAAAAACGGTTGCAACTTTTTGAAGGGACAAAATTTCAAATTTCAAAATTCTCAACTGTTCAAAACCGAATTTTCAAAATTCAAATTTCAAAATTTACAGCCGCTCAAAATCGAATTTTCAAATTTCACAACCGCTCAAAAACTCCTACAATCCCCCGCTTTTTTAGCTTGTATTTTTTATTCTCATCTATATTCTCTATTGATATAATTATACATAGTTAAATGTTCCTTTCGGTTTAAACCTTTAGTTAGTGTTAAATATTACAAGGTGATATAAAGTTCCTGGTTGCTAAGTATTAAACCAAGTACTCCTTGATGTATTACTGGTAACATAGCACATATATTTATATTATGTTTTCTTAAGAATTTCATTCTCACTTAACACTATTAATGGCCTTGTGTTATTCTTATTCAGAAAATAATTCCGGAAGCAAATCTTAAATTTCTATGAGAAGCAGCACCACTTCTATGTTTTCATAGGCGAAGTTCATCTTACGTTTCCATCTCCAAACACATTTCCTGCACGATCGAAATTCATTAAGAATTATAAAAGCATCCCTCAATTTTGACATCACTAGTTTCCAACTGTGGGACTTAAACTACGAGTGCTCATAATTATATAGTAACTTGTTATTATCTATTAAACCTTATACTAATAGAATTCTAGTTGAAGGTTGGGTTACCATCACTATTAACTTTTATTTAATGGATTTCATTCCCATGTCAATTGACGTTATCATTACCAAGTCTCTTGCCGGTCTCTTGGTAAAAGGATCTGCCAAGTTTTTACTTGACTTTACATATATAATTGTGAGAACTCCTTCATTAATTAATTGTCCCATATACTCATGTCTCAAGCTTATATGTCTTGATTTTCCATTATAAATACTCCTATAGACTCTTGAGAATGTTGCTTCGTTATCATAGTATATGGATATTGGAGGTATAGAATTAGACCAAAATTTAATATCCAATAATATATCCTTAATCCGTTTAGCCTTTTGTCGACTGCTGCCAATACACTAAATTCAGATTCCATGGTTGAATGAGATAAACATATTTGTTTCTTTGAAGCCCATGAAATGACACATCCTCCAAGGGCGAATACCCATCCGGATATAGATTTATTATCTTCTGAACCAGTTCTCCAATTTGGGTCAAAGTATCCTTCTGATACCGCTGGGAATTTATTATAAAATAACACATATTTCAAAGTTCCCTTCAGATATCAAAATAGTCTGCCAATAACTTTTCAATGTTCTACTTCTGGATTATTAGTGTATCTACTAAGTTTAGAAACAACATGCCACGACCTGGAAATGACATATGACCGGCGCTTAAATTACGCGGCGTCTTTGGATGTCGACGCTGTTAGGAATATGTATGCTCTAGAGACCATTATTGTATGTTATAGTGGATACTTGGACATATATATAGAGGACTTTCTTATTCGACATGATAGTATGCTATCTGGTTGCTCTTTATCTTAACATATACGCTTGTATTATTATACTGTCTCTTTGATATATGTTGATAAAGCCTTTAGGATGTTATCTTGACTGCCAGGACTATGATGCGAATCATACTACTGGGACTTGTGTGGTCCACAAGCACATCATTTAACTGTTCCTAGTCGAGGAAGTATCGAGACAGGGCATCGATATTCTAGAGTAGACTAGTGTGTACGTTTCTTGACCTTGTAGGGGGCGATGGTTGATTCCATAACCATTGGTGTTTGACATCAAAGATTATACACATGTGCTCATTAGAGAATGGGTACACCGAACACGACTCGTCAAGAACTCTTAGCTGGTACCATACCTATCGTTAGATAGCAGTTCTCTGGTGACACTTGTACTGGTTAGTCTGTAGACCCGAGATCGTCATAGAGTCTTGTGTGGTTTCCACTGTACTTTGATTTCTTCCCTACCACGGCTCAAAAGAGTCGTGCAAATAGATGGATTTTGGGTACAGTCCCGAGTCACATGGAGGCAATGAACGATAGGAGGGGTTTCGTCTCTCCCGGTATAGAGAGTTGATGTTGCGCTATACTCGATTGGCTATAACAGCAAGTCCCTGCTCAGGGCTGATGAGATTTACTGGTAAGTGTTATCAGTAGTTTCTCGAATAGTTATAGGCCACACATCGGCATGACTTATCAAGTTACTGGGGTCTGACGATTCCACCCCTAAACTCAATATGTGACATATCAGACAAAGAGACCGGACTGTATGGTAAGTGTTGCTTATAAACTTCATGAGAGTTTGGACAAACTTGCTTGCTGATCTTCTATTCGTTCAATACTTGGGTAATCGTTATGTCCAGCTAGTACCGCTTACGGCTTGTGGGTATATGATATGATCAATACCTGTAACACCCTAGTTCATTTATATCAATTCTATTTCAAGTATTTCTTTATTTATTGTATTTTTCTGATTTACTGTGTTTTGGGTGCGAATAGTGTATTTGACATTTGTATTGCATCCGACCCGACCCGCTTACTGGAAACCCGTCTTGATTCCTGTTTATGATTTATCCTAGCTTGTTATGTGGACCCGTGCACTTTCATTTTATTTTATACATTGCATACTGGCATTATATCCGACATCCGCATTTTTTTTAATATAACATTTAAAGTCAAGAAAAATATTTATATATATATATATTGCATAGCCTGCTTGATACCCCTTACCCCGTCGTAGCATCTGCACACCTTGTTCTCGTCCCGTTCAGTGAACAGACTCGTTTGGATAGCTACGTGCACGCTACATGTATCCGTTCTTGGGGGTATGCATTTTCGTTACTCGGTTATTCTATTTTGGTTTTGGTTAACACGTATATTATTCGTATTTTTAAACCGTAATTTTAGACCCGACCCGGGCATATTTTAGAGTATTTTGTATTAGCCATAAAACTCAAAATATATAATATTATATTCTTCATATATATTTAAACGGTTTTTACGTTTTATATTATTCTAAATATTTTTTATATATCTTATCCTAACAACCCACACCCAAATCTCTGTCTTCCCCTCTCCCTTCATATTATATATATATTTTAATATTTTTCCCTCACCAAAATCTTTGCCTCTCTCTCTCCCCTCCACAAATATATATTATATACAATTTTCTTTAACCCCCCCCCACACGTCTCTCTCTCTCTTTTTCTCTCTTTCTCGCTCTCTCCCCCCCCCCCCCCCCTCTCTCACCTCTCACGACACTGTTCACTTCTCGAGTCCGCTCACCTCCCTTCTCTCCTTAAGGTCACCCTCCTTCATTCTTTCTTCTTTTAAACCCACGAGAACCCACAGAGAACCCAAAACCCTACACCCCTTGCCACTGCCGTCGACCATCTCGTCGGCCTTCCCTGGTCGACTTCGCCTCAACCTTAACCTCTCCTCGTCGCCCTCGTCTCCCTCTCCAATAACACCACCTCTCTCTTCTACCGCCTAACTTACAACCCCGTGACCTATACCCATCGCTGCACCCTCGCCCGACCTCACCTCCGATCCACCTCGCCGTCACCACCTCGTCGACCATCCCTCTCCTTCGTGGACACCTTCCTTCTCTCCCTCTCTCATTTCCCGAGCACCTGCACACCCATTCCCGGCAACCCAAGAACACCCATTGCCTTTTTCCAAACCTTCGCCTGCACCTCTCCGTCGACCGATCACCGTCGTCGACAACTCCTTCGCCTCTACCTCCTCTGTCCCATATCCAGTGAACCCATCCCCTCTCTTCTTCTTCCTCCTCCTCTTCTTCTTTTCTCTTCTCTTTCTCTTTCTTGATCTTGGTTTTTCCGATCACCGCCGGAGCCGTGCTTGTCGCTGCCGATCTGAGTAATCCAGTGAACGTCCCTTGCTTGTGTGGTTACCTTCTTGCCTGCCTGGACCCGTCCCGCGTGCCGTGTGTGCGTTGCGACGATTACCCGACGTCGAACGTGCCGTACGCATCCGTCGTGTGATCCAATCAAGGCAAGTTTATCTTGCTACATGCTATTATACCTATCTTGCATCCATATGAATAAAAATATTACATGTTGATCGCATTATACATCCATATTAAAGTTTTACTGTTTTCGGATACCCGTATGCATCCATATCATTTAATATACATGTAACTGCATCTACAGATCTTATTAATTCATGTTATTATTGTAGTAACACCCCATGTTTGATAATGTGCATCCTATATAGTCTTGGAACTGTAGTTGTAACCCTGATAGTTATTTGAGCACCCATATTTATTGTGTATCCATACCATTAATTCTGCATACCTAGTTGCATGCCATATTACATTAACTCATATTGTTATTACATTAGTACCCATGCTTGATATTGTGCATCCTACTTAGTCATGATGTAACCCCTGATAGATATTCGTACATCCATACTTTTACCGTACATCCGTACTTTTACCCTGATTCAATACTTACTACATTTTACTGTTGGGCACCCATGTGATACACTGTGCACTACTTGACATGACCTGATACACCATTACTTGACATGTTACCCGATCCTGTTTCTAATGTCGACAATCCTGACATGTTGTCCCGATGGACATATCCTGTTGTCTGTATAGACTAACATGTTCCTGCTTGATCCTGTATTAGCATTAGCTTCAGATTTATCAATACCTGACTTGAACACATAACTTGGGGGTATAGGGAAATCAATGATGAAACCTGACTTGTAACTCGACAGTTCGATGCTTATACTGATCAGTTTTATGGGCTAGGCCAGCCCTGGGATGATGATGCTGACATCATTCATCTGTACATGTGTCTTGTTTAGTGTCTAGCGGCATGTCTCGGATTTCAGCCCGAGAATCTGGACCGTAGTCCCGGGTATGCATGGGATACTATTGAATTACATCAACGATTCATTAAATTGATTTCACAGACTTGAGAGTAGTTAACCCAGTAGCTTAGTTTTGATTACCCACTGCACTTCACCTACACGTATACACTTCACTGTCCTATATCCATGTTTATTGGTTACATTCATGTTATCATTTATACTCGTGCCTGCATATCTCGTGTATCATGTTCATGTATTATTGTTTGATATTATGACGCACTGACATCTGGGTTTTGCATGGCCCAGATCCTCTATCTCTCTCGCAGGCCGATCAGGAGTACTTCAGCCGACAGACCGAGCAGCGAGGATCCTGTTAGTAGTTTAGCTTAGTTTTCCTTCAGTATTTCCATTTCCTGAGGTGAGCCGTATTTGGGATGTACTTTCCAGATTGTTACTGTTTATTGGATTTATTGCTTCCGCATATTATTTCTTGACTCGTTATTCTGGTATATGGACATGTACTAGATAGTTTATTTTACTTTACTGTTCTTGATATCTTATAGACAGCCATAATATGACTGTGGAGGGATGTTTCCTAGCCACAGGTAGCATGGTTGGCTCTGTCACGTGCCGATCTTAGCGCACTCTGGGAAGCGGGGCGTGACAGGGTTTGTTTGGTATCAAAGCCATAGGATTTAGGTTAATCGGGTTTGATTCTTTTGTAGTTGGGTATTGAACCGAATACACGAATCAGAAAACCCGTGATTAGGAACATGTCCTGCTACATTGTTATCGTGATTCTTGAATCATATCTTTCTCTTGACCCTTGTCTTGATGATATGCAAACAACTTTCCATCTCGAATTGAAACCTTCTGGTTCCCTATTGTTTCCTTCAATTCTTATACTAGGATTTGGGCGACTTGAACGGAGTTATGTAATTGTACCTATAAACCGCAGCATGGTTACAATGCGGTACTCTATTTAAGTAACTTGGAGTCCTAATCTTGATTCACTTCCTTATTTCATGGTCGTTATATTGCCTTACTTCTCTTGCTTTCCAGTTCATCTTTTATCGTCAACTTGAATCCTGTTTACCGTGCTTAATCTTTTTCAGTGTCTTGGCTTCGGATGAAGTCATTTTGGTATCCTACTTGTTCATGTTTTCCTGCATTAGTATTATTCGATTCTGGTGCATCCCATTGTTGTATGTCGTCCAAGTTTATTGCAGCACACTCGATTTCTTGCACGACCCTGTCTAGTTGTTGGGACATACACACTGGAAATGGGAAGATCATATCTAGTAGCAAGTGCAAGGATTGTTCAGTTGTTATTTGCGGACGAGAGTTATTTGCAGATTTCTTGGTGATACCGGCAGTTATGACGTTGTCTTGGGAATGGACTTTCTCGGCACTTTCCACGCTCACATTGATTGTAGGGCAAAGAAAGTGATTTTCCAGATTCCCGGACATCCGGAGTTTGTTTTTACTGGAGGTAGCAGTTCTGTCGGGCCAGTCGAGTTTAGGGCTAGGCCGACAAACAGTGTTCTTTCGTCAATGAAAGTTGATAAGGAGGAAGCGCCAGCTGTAGTTCGAGAGTTCATGGACGTGTTCGAGGACATCTCGGGTTTACCGCCAAAACGAGATGTGGAGTTCGCGATCGATCTTGTTCCTGGTGCAGCGCCAATCTCAAAGGCGTACTATCCAATAGCACCAGTGGAGTTAGAAGAAGTCAAGAAACAGGTTACCGAATTGCTAGAGAAGGGTTAGATTCGCAACAGTAATTCACTTTGGGGAGCTCCAGTTCTTCTAGTAAAGAAGAAAGATGGCATAAGGAGAATGTGCATCGATTATCGAGAATTAAACCGTGTGACTATTAAGAACAAGTACCCGATCCCTCGCATTGGCGAATTATTCGAGCAACTCAGTGGCGCGAGGGTATTCTCGAAACTGGATTTGCGATCCGGATATCATCAGGTCCGAGTTAAATCAGAGGATATTTGCAAGACTGCGTTCCGAACTCGGTATGGACATTACGAGTATTTAGTGATGCTATTCGGAGTCACGAATGCACCGACGATATTTATGGACTTGATGAACCGAATCTTTTCACCGTTCTTGGACCAGTTTATAGTGGTATTCATCGATGATATTCTGGTATATTCGAGAAGCCTGGAAGAGCATGCAGAACACTTGAAGATCGCATTGCAGACATTGAGGCAAGAAAGATTGTATGCAAAGATGAGCAAGTGTGAGTTTTGGCTTGAAGAAGTGAAGTTTTTGGGGCACGTCGTATCCGGAGATGGAATCGCTGTTGACCCTGAGAAGATTGCAGCAGTTCAAGATTGGCCGATTCCGAGGAATGTAGCTGAGATCAGAAGTTTTCTTGGACTTGCCGGATATTACAGAAGGTTCGTGGAGAATTTTGCTCGCTTAACTGAGCCTTTGACCAAGCTTACGCGTAAGGAGGTACCGTTTGTTTGGACGGATAGTTGTGCGTTAGCTTTTGAGGCGTTGAAGCAAAGGTTGATAACCACTCCTATTTTGACCGTACCAGACATTTCCGGAGGATTGGTAATTCACAGCGACACATCTGAGAAAGGTTTGGGATGTGTTTTGATGCAGCATGGGAAGGTTATAGCCTACGCATCGAGATAGTTGAAGACCCATGAGAAGAATTACCCAACTCATGATTTGGAGCTTGCAGCAGTGATTTTCGCTTTGAAGATTTGGAGACACTACTTATTGGGCGAAAGGGTCGAAGTATTCACCGATCACAAAAGCCTAAAGTATGTGTTCACGCAGAAAGAGCTCAATATGCGGCAGCGTAGATGGTTGGAGATGATGGCTGATTATGATCTTGATCTTAAGTATCATCCGGGGAAAGTTATTGTTGTTAGTGTATATGCCCTAGGGGCCATTATTGTATCATACTAGTTTGTATATTACTTAATGGAAGCTTGGGATATTCACATGTATATAACAGTCTTGCTAAAAATGGTAGTATGCTACTTGGTTTTTCTATCTTAATATGTGAGTATACGTATTGATAGAGCTCTTAGGATCTTGCTTGACTACCAGCGTTGTGATGGCAGTCACACTAGTGGGGGCTGGGTAGTCTACAAGCACATCCTTATTCAGGTCCCTAGTCGTAGGATTATCGAGACAGGGCATCGATACTCCGGAGTAGACTAGTGTGTACGCTTCTCATCCCAGTTGGGGAGATGGTCTGTCCCACAGCCGTCATTACGTCGTACTGGAGATAGTATGCAGGTGCTCGTTAGGTTACGGTTACACCGGACAGGACTCACGGGGAACTGTTAGTTGGTATTATACCCATCATCAGTTAACAGTTCCCAGGTGACATGAGTACAGCATAGTCCGCAGACTTAACACTGCTACTTCGCCTCGAGTGTGTCCCACTGTTCTTAGATTGCTACCCTACCACGGCTCAAAGGAGTCGTGCAAACAGGTAGCAGTTGGGTGCAGTCCCGAGCACTTGGAGGCAGTGGCGGTTAGACATGATTCGTCTCTCCCGGTATTGGGAGTTGATATCGCGCTGTGTCAGAGAGCCATTACGCAAAGTCCCTGGCCAGGGCAAGCGAGATTTACTGGTAGGTTCCAGTTGTTTTCTCAGGGTGTAATGGGCTACATTCCGACACAACTTATACCGCTATTAGGGGACTGACGCTTGCCGCCCCCTAGGCCCGATATGCGATAGTCCTAGATGAACAGACCGGACTGTACGAAGATTGTCACATCAGACTCAGTAGGAGTTCGGATGGGTTTCCTCATCGGCCTTCTTATCGACATCTACCTGGGGACCGTTACGTACAGCTAGTGCCGCTTGCGGTCTGTGGTTAAACCCACTGCCAGCGTAGTAGTCGAGTCTTTAGAGTCCCACACAGAGAGTTTCCCTACTCCAGGCGAAACGATATAGAGGTCGTATGGTTTTACGACAAGGGTTCGGACGCATACGTGTGTTTACGCATGTACGACATCCGGACAGTTTTACTAGCCGGCTTTGGTTTAAGCCAGTTTCTAGTATCCGGTTATTGGATTTATACAGTCTAAAGTTTTTCCGTGTTTTCACGGATAGGATGGGCGTTCTCGTAATTTCGCGAGAAGCTTCTAGAAGGTTGGTGACTTGGGGGTTAAGGTGGCATAAGCATTAAATGAGATTAGTGACTCATTTGTGTGATTCATCCTTGTCATTAATGCATCATAAATGCTTAATGACTCATGTAGATGAATCACTCATTTATATTTATGAAGCATGGTTGTTAATTCCTTTATATTATTTATTTTGATAAATATAATGCTTCATATATATTATGAGAGATCATTATCTCATTTCATTCTCTTGCTCACTTTCTCTCTCCTCAAGCTCTCTCTCTTCAAACCCTAATCCTCCCCTCTCATGTGTTGAGACTAAGGATTAGATTAGACTACTTAATCCATAACCCTTCTCTATATCACATAGGTTACTTAGATTAGCACTTTAAGAAACCTAGTTACCTCAAGTTAGAGTTGAAGCTTGAAGTAAAGCTCTCGGGTGGATCATCTAATACATAGAGAAGGCCGGAGAGGACGTGGAGAACGAAAAGACGAAGGATACAGTTCATCAGGTATAATCACTTTTCATAGTAGTTGTTAACTTCTATGATTCTTGTTAGTTATAGTTTAGCAAAGATTCTCGGTTAGTTGATGTTTACGCAAAGAACAAGATCTTTTTTCATTATTCCGCCTCCCCGCAAGTCGTGGGGTGTTGTACATCGACTTACAATTGTAGCGCCGGATGTGCTTAGTCGGTTGCCAGCAATTTAGATGTTGACTGCACAGAGGGAGCTTATCGAAGAGTTTCGGAGATTCGATTTGGAGATCGTGCTACCGCATTCTTCGGGACAGTTGATGCAGCTGCAAGTACAGTCATCGTTGATCGAGAGTATTAAAGCAGCGTAGTCACATGACCCAAGATTGCAGAAGTTTCGAGAAAAGGTAGAAGCGGGACTTCGAACGGACTTATTGATTCATGAAGATGGGTCGTTGCGTTATGGTAGCCGTTTGTGTGTGCCGAAAGAAGACATTCGCGAAGAAGTTATGAAGGAGGCGCACAGTTCCGCTTATTCCGTACATCCAGGAGGCACGAAGATGCACCGTGATCTAAGACAACATTTCTGGTGGGAAGGCATAAAAAGGGAGATCGTCCACTTTGTAGCAAAGTGCTTGGTGTGTCAGCAAGTTAAGGCTGAACATCAAAGAGTAGCTGGTTTATTGCAACCACTTCCGATTCCTCAATGGAAGTGGGAACATATAACCATAGATTTCGTGACAGCTTTACCGCGGAATCCAAAGGGCAACAATGCAGTTTGGGTGATTGTTGATCGATTGACCAAGACAGCTCATTTCATACCATTTCGAGTTGGTCAGTCAACGGAAGCATTAGCAGAACGGTACATGCAGGAGATTGTGAGACTGCATGGAGTACCTATGAGCAGCGTTTCTGATCGTGATACCCGATTCATATCGCACTTCTGGAGGAGTTTACAGGAAAGTTTGGGGATGCGATTGAAGTTTAGCACCACTTATCATCCTCAGACAGATGGTCAGTCGGAGAGAACGATCCAAACTCTTGAAGATAGGTTGAGAGCTTGCATATTAGACTTCAAGGGTTCATGGGAGGATCATTTAAACTTGGTGGAATTTTCTTACAATAACAGCTTTCAGGCGACTATTCAGATAGCTCCATTCGAAGCATTGTATGGTTGCAAGTGCCACTCACCTGTTTCTTGGGACGATGTTGGATAACGAAGATTGTTGAGACCGGATTTGATCGTGCAAACCGTGGAGAAAGTTAATACTATCCGGAATCACATGAAGGCATCACAAGATCGGCAGAAGAGTTGGGCCGATACATCGAGAAGACCTCTAGAGTTCGCTGTTGGTGATCTGGTATTCTTGAAGATATCACCGACTAGAGGAGTGATTCGTTTTGGGAGTCGAGGCAAGCTTAGTCCTCGATTCGTTAGGCCTTTCGAGATTATGGAGCATGTTGGAGAAGTGGCTTACCGATTGGCTTTACCACAATATTTGGCGAATGTTCATGACGTGTTTCATGTATCTCAACTCCGTAAGTATGTTCGAGATGAAACACACGTGCTAGATCATTCGGAGCTGACTGTTAGAGAGAATTTTACCTTTGAGGAACGACCGATGTCGATTGTTGATTGAAGAGAAAAGGTCCTTAAGAACAGTGTTATCCCTCTCGTACTTGTTTTTTGGGGAAATCGCTCACATGGAGAATCAACTTGGGAACGTGAAGACAAGATTCGACAGAAGTTTCCACACCTATTCTTGTAGATTCATGTCTGTTTATCTTTTCTTGTTCCTGGAATTTCGAGGACGAAATTCTTTTTGTAGTTGGGTATAATGTAACACCCTAGTTCATTTATACCAATTCTATTTCAAGTATTTCTTTATTTATTGTATTTTCCTGATTTACTGTGTTTTGGGTGCGAATAGTGTATTTGACATTTGTATTGCATCCGACCCGACCCGCTTGCTGGAAACCCGTCTTGATTCCTGTTTATGATTTGTCCTGGCTTGTTATATGGACCCGTGCACTTTCATTTTATTTTATACATTACATACTGGCATCCGCATTTTTTTAATATAACATTTAAAGTCAAGAAAAATATTTTTAATATATATATATATATATATATATATATATATATATATATATTGCATGGCCTGCTTGATACCCCTAACCCCGTCGTAGCATCTGCGCACCTTGTTCTCGTCCTGTTCAGTGAACGGACTCGTTTGGATAGCTACGTGCACGCTACATGTATCTGTTCTTGGGGGTATGCATTTTCGTTACTCGGTTATCCTATTTTGGTTTTGGTTAACACGTATATTATCTGTATTTTTAAACCGTAATTTTAGACCCGACCCGGGCATATTCTGGAGTATTTTGTATTAGCCATAAAACTCAAAATATATAATATTATATTCTTCATATATATTTAAACGGTTTTTATGTTTTATATTATTCTAAATATTTTTTATACGTCTTATCCTAACAACCCATACCCAAATCTCTGTCTTCCCCTCTCCCTGCATATTATATATATATATTTTAAAATATTTTTCCCTCACCAAAATCTTTTCTTCTCTTTCTCCCCTCCATAAATATATATTATATACAATTTTCTTTAACCCCCACGTCTCTCTCTCTCTCTCTCTCCCCCCCTCTCTCTCACCTCTCGCGACACTGTTCACTTCTCGAGTCCACTCACCTCCCTTCTCTTCTTAGGGTCACCCTCCTTCATTCTTTCTTCTTTTAAACCCACGAGAACCCACAGAGAAGCCAAAACCCTACACCCCTCGCCACTGCCGTCGATCATCTCGTATGCCTTCCCTGGTCGACTTCGCCTCAACCTCAACCTCTCCTCATCACCCTCGTCTCCCTCTCCAACAACAACACCTCTCTCTTCTACTGCCTAACCTACAACCCCACGACCCATACCCATCTCTACACCCTCGCCCGACCTCACCTCCGATCCACCTCACCGTCACCACCTCGTCGACCATCCCTCTCCTTCGTGGACACCTTCCTTCTCTCCCTCTCTCCTTTCCCGAGCACCTGTACACCCATTCCCGGCAACCCAAGAACACCCACTGCCTTTTGCCAAACCCTCGCCTGGACCTCGCCGTCGACCGATCACCGTCGTCGATGACTCCCTCGCCTCTACCTCCTCTGTCCCATATCCAGTGAACCCATCCCCTCTCTTCTTCTTCTTCTTCCTCTTCTTCTTTTCTCTTCTCTTTCTCTTTCTTGATCTTGGTTTTTCCGATCACCGCCGGAGCCGTGATTGTCGTTGTCGATCCGAGTAATCCAGTGAACGTCCCTTGCTTGCGTGGTTACCTTCTTGCCTGCCTGGACACGTCCCGCATGCCGTGTGTGCGTTGCGACGATTACCTGACGTCGGACATGCCGTACGCATCCATCGTATGATCCAATCGAGGCAAGTTTATCTTGCTACATTCTATAATACCTATCTTGCATCCATATGAATAAAAATATTACATGTTGATCGCGTTATACATCCATATAAAAGTTTTACTATTTTCGGATACCCGTATGCATCCATATCATTTAATATACATGTAAATGCATCTACAAATCTTATTAATTCATGTTATTATTGTAGTAACACCCCATGCTTGATAATGTGCATCCTATATAGTCTTAGAACTGTAGTTGTAACCCCTGATGTTATTTGAGCACCCATGTGTTGGAGATAGTGCCCTTAAAGTCAATTATTGGATCGCAGGTACGTGATTGCAATGATTGAGGCATGACCTATACTGATATGACATTCTTGCTCGAGATGATAGTATGCTATCTGGTTTGTCTTTATCATCGAATACATGCTTTAGTTAGCTATTGCATGTTGATAGAGCCCATAGGATTCTTGCTTGACTGCCAGCAGTATGATGGCGATCATATACGTGGGAGCTGGGGTCTATAAGCACATCCTTAAAAGTGTCCTTAGTCGTGGGAGTTTCGAGACAGGGCATCGATACTCCAGAGTAGACTAGTGTATACAGTCGAGACCCCGACGAGGGGCGGTGGCCGGTCTCACAAGCCATTGGTGTAAGTTGGTTCACCTAAGATGTATGCAAGTGCTCATTAGGTTATGAGTACACCGTACAGGACTCGCCGGGAACATGCTAGTTGGTATTATACATATTGTCAGATAGCAGTTCCCAGGTGACATGTGTACAGGTTAGTTTATCGACCTGAGATCATCATTTGTCTCGTGTGAGTTCCCACTGTGCTTTGATTTCTACCCTACCACGGCTCAAAGGAGTCGTGTAAACAGGTATTTTTTGGGTACAGTCCCGAGCCACATGGAGGCAGTGAGCGGATCGTCGGGGATTCGTCTTTCCCGGTATTGGGGGTTGATGTTGCACAGTGCATGGGTGACCATCACTAGAAATTCTCGGCCGAGATAATGGAGAATTACTGATTTGGATCAGTAGTTTCTTAGATGGTGATGGGCTTCATGCCGACACGATTTATCGCGTTATTAGGGGTCTGACTTTATCCACCCCCTAGACTCGATATGCGATACTCTTTAGACGAACGGACCGGACTGTACGGATATTGTCACTGTCAGGCTCAGTAGGGTTTATGGATGAGTTCGCTCGTCAGCTTCCCTTCCAATACAGCTTGTACCTCTGACGTGCTAGAGGTTATACCCAGTGCCAGTGTGTTGATGAGTCATTAGAGTCCCCCACAGACACTTTTCCAAGTTCGGGCGAAACGTTGTAGAGGCCGTATGGTTTTATGGCAGGGTTCGGAAAATGCACGTGCGTTTTCGTACGTGTCATTTTTTGGGCAGATAATACTGGTAAGGTTTGGTTTAAGCCGGATCCCAGTATTATACTGTGTAGATATAATATCTTTGTCTCAGTTGCATTTGTATTCGGTCGTAATACAAATGCGGGTATGTTTATACTGATACGGGGTTATCCTGAAATTCGTTTCAGGACCACTTTTGGAAGTTGCCAGTTTCCAGTTTTCTATCGTCCGTCTTTAACGTTCGGTTAAAGACGGATTTATCTTTTCTTGAGATGAGTGTGGAAGCTTCTAGAAGGTGACTAGGATGGTGACTAGGCTTGTGATTCATTAGTGCATTGATTATCGCATTAATGGTTTTTGTGACTTGGTTGATGATTCATCCTTTGCTTTATTTGTGTTCATACAAGGTGTATCATGACTCATTCTTTCATTCATGGTCACCCCCCTCTCCTACACTCACCTCCCTCATCCTCTATATATGGACGGCCCTCCCCTCCTTTTCACACACACTCACTAGGGGAAAAGATTATGATAGATTTGTGTATGGAAATTTCATATAGCTCAAATTCTTATCACCCGATTCCATAAAAGGCAACTTCATTAACCGTTCGTCCATAGCTTTGGACGTAACGAGACAAAGTGTTCTACTCATTCTCTACATCAATCTTGGTCATCTCTTTTAGCAAACTTGATGATCGAGTTGCCTCGGTTCAGAGGCGGGAGCCCGTTTAAAGATCCGTCGATGTGGTGCCACCTGGACGAGAAGACTGGAGATTCAGGAGATCGGAGCAGCCGCAACAAAGCGTGGGATGATGGTTGAACACCGAAGGACTCGGATTGTTCGGTATAACACTTCTACCCACTTTGTAGTTTGTTAGTTTAGCTTTAATGGCAGATCCGGGTTATAGTACGCGATAGCGTCAGTTGTAAAAAGTTTTTGTTCCGCATTTGGCGTCTGTTAGACGGCCGGGGCGCTACCTTGGACTTACAGTGGTATCAGAGCCTTACCATTAAGCTTTACTAACTTGTACTAACGTGTTTAAAACATCGATCGAACGGATTTTCGAAAACCGCAAATTCCATGGTTAAAGTTTCTGTCGATTTTAAATCAGGTCCAAAAATTATTTAACATTTCACAGAAAACTAAGCAGGCTTTTCTAAGCATTATGGAAAAATTTGGGCACGTGATCCCTCAAGAACACCGCGGATCCGCGGTCAAACCTAGGGTTTGACCGCGTAACCGCGGCGAGTTTGTGGGAACGGTGCTCCAACTTTTTCCAGAGAGCTTCATTTTGGAAATTGTGGTTTTTGGTATATATCTTTTGGGCCCAGATTTTGTTATTGTACAGCAGATGTTTGTGGGGCCCACTTTGGCAAATTTAGTTGATCGAAATTTAAACGTTTTAGTTTACAATACTTACTTTATATCTCCGACCGGGAATGTCATTTGAACGGTAAACCGCGTCTAATTGCTATAGTTCTTTTAGACGGGTTTGCGAACGTGACATTCACGTTGATGTTCTGTGTTGTGCTGTGATGTTGCGGATATGTCATGGTGGATAGCAGTGTGCAATCGTAGTGCAGTTTGGATTTATTTGTACATTTGATATTGCGGGGCGAGCGTCCAATATGTGGACTGCCGTCACTGCCTGTTTGTATAATATTCTTTTGGGGCACGACCGGGCTGAGGTCGATGTATCCGTTGTATATATTTTTATTTCTGTACCAGGTTTATCCCGCGAAGGAGTGCACGGATAGCCGGGTTCTGGAGGGCAACGGGTCCGTATCTCATGGCTTTGAGAGGCAGAGGGGCATCACTCTAGAATTGGCAGACTATTCGCCGCACTTGTAGGGGGTACAGTTTGACCCAAGGAGGGGTGCTCAATTTACCGGATTCCGTGAAGTGCCGGGTGTTCCATTCACTATGCTGTGGGGGACTACCTCGCTTCAGGTTTTGGCGGGTAACTTTCCGCACCCGTAGGGGTCTAGGTTTCATTGCACAGGCTATCCACACGACCAGGGGAACGTCGGGTTTCAGTAGCGGCTCTGTGAAACCCGGGGATCCCAGATTATCTGTATTGTTCTGTAATACTTATTACTTTTCTGTAATGTTGCATATTATCACGCCTGGAGCAATTATTGTATATCGCTATATATACTATTAGATGTTGTATATGTTTTACACCCGCGCTAGTCCAGCCCCCGCTCTGTCGTTAGTTAAGTAACCTAACGGGTGATGACGGGACCCAGTGACGAATGCGGATGGCATATACGTACATTTTATTTTCGTTCTTTTCTGGTGTGATTGAATGATGGGATTGCGTTGATTCTTATCAATGCAAGGATAAAACAAACCTATATTTGATGTTGTTGGAACAAATTTTAAAAAGGTGTTATTACAAAGACGTTTCCTTTTGTTTTGCATAGTGATATTCAGTTAGAATATCCTGCACCTCATTCGACGAGGCAAGGGCCGAGATCCCTTCACCGGGAGTGACCCCTTGGGCAGAAGTTTACGTCAGGGTAATAACTTCAATATAGTCGATTACAAGTTGCTTTGCATCGCGGTATTCAGTTGGAATATCCTGCACCTCATTCCACGAGGAAAGAGCCGAGATCCCTTCACCGGGAGTGATGTTCATACGATAATATTGCATTATTATATTCTCCATTCTTATTCTTTTTATAAATAAACAGGTGCTTTTGACGCATGTCTGCTACATATTACAGGTTACAGGTTCTTGGACAGAAAACAGTGAAAATGATGAAAAGACGATGCAAAAGTGGACTTTGACCAACAAACAGAAGACTCTTGATCAAGCCTACATCGAAGATAAAATTCACAAAGTACAAGGCAATGCAAGGTCCAAGATTACAAAGCGAACGGTTAAAAGTCCACCGCAATTATTCACTGGAGATCTGGAAGAAACATAGAAGCTATTTTAATAAAGAACCAAATAATAAGGAAGCCCAAAGATCCAAAGCCCAATACTTTCTTTTAAAGAGACATAAAATTTTACCAAAGCTTGAAGTCTACTTTGACTAGCTCTTCCTAAGGATATTTTGGTAAATGTAGACATGCAAATCAATTGTAACCTAGGGTTTCCTATTCTCTATAAATAGGAACTCTACTCATTGTAATTTCTTATGCCTTCCTTCATTAATAAAATTCAGCATTCTTTTGGAGAGCATCATTTTTTGTAGGTAAATTATTTTCTTGCCTTAGTTTAATTTAGTTTAAGAATTTTATTAACTTGCAATAGATGTTTCTTCTCTTTAATAAAATCATGTCTTTCTTCATCCCTTCAATGAGCGAGTAGTTTCCTCGCTTGTTAGGGTTAGGAATAGGGAAGGATTTGAGAGATGAAGATCTCTCATCTCTTTTCTTTGCCAATCTTTTATGAAAATTAGAACTCCATGCATACCTTCTTATTCCGCTCCCTACGGCACTCTACCCTCGAGGTAACGGTGATTCCGTAGTCTAAAGGCCCGGATTCTAAGGTTTTCCATGGAGGTTAGGGTAAAGATTAAGAAAGGAAGGACAAGGATCTAGAGGAAGAATCAATCTTCCCAATCATCCTAATCCCCTTTGTTAAGATTTACCATAACACTAATATGATATCTTTAATTAAAGGCAATGGAAAGAGATGCAGATTTTTATTTACCAAATTTTCCCTAAACCTAATCCTAGTAAGTTTCTAATTCTAGTATCATACAACTTCAATTTTAGATTTAATAATCAATCCGAACACCCTTCGGAATTAACTCGTAAGAACGAATCGGAAATTCACAACATCCCTGTGGACCGACCCGTACTCACCGGCTAGCTTCATGCGACGCCGTTCTTGATTGCGGTTACAAATATTTTTGATCTATCTTTTAGAAAGCGCAAGCACGCTAAATCATTCAATCAAATGGCGCCGTTGCCGGGGATGGCGTAGAACTTTTCTTTTCGCAATTTCGGGTTAATCAAAATTAAAAAAATCATAAAAATCTGCAAAATCCAAAAATATAAAAATATATCATCTGTTATTTTTGGAAAGGGTACTTTGTTGTTTGAATTTTGCAGGATCTACAATCGAAAGACGGATCTGGAAATCTACAGAAAGCGAAACAGAAAATAACATATCAGAACATAGAGAGATTTGAAAAAAAAAAAAAGGCGCGACGCTCCCTTTCCGGCGCGTAACCGCCGCACTATCAGGCTTCTGGCCGCGGAACCGCCGCGCCCTGGTTGGTTCAGGGCGCGGAAAAAAAAAAAAAAAAGCTCTGTAAGTTTCTCTGTTCCTCCTCTGCAAAAATTTGCATATATTTTCTGAAAAATTCCTGCAAGATTTTGTGTGCTTTTAAAAATCTTTCTCTTTCCAAATAACAATCTTGTGCAGGATTTTTGGGCCTAGATTAAAATAGAAATTGATTGCAAGTAATCTTTTTGTTGCACATCTTTTCTCGAAAATCTTTTTGCAACATTTTTTTTCCAAATAAAGATTCTTTGTGATATTCTTAAAATAATAATTGATTGCAAGTGATCTTTTCTGATTTGCATATCCTTAATTTTTTTTGCTAAAAATATCTTTCCAAATAAAGAGCAAACGGAAAAAGGAAATTTTAATTAGAAAACTTGCAAACCTTGAAATTCACAAAAAAAATTTGATTGTAAGTGATTTACTGTTTTGCATATCTTTAACCGGATTTTAAGGGGCTTTTGACCAACTCAGATTGGGTGGGGATTTCATCACCCTTCCCAGGACCCCAGAAAACATCTAAAACATTTTGCATCGACCACAATTAATAAAAAATACTAGACTCAGCCCTAAGGAAATCGAGCTCAATAGGAAAAGGACTAGTATAGGCATCGACCGTTTATCCTAACTGATTTTTGCGGTGTCTAGGCTAGTGGTTTTTAATTAGGCCCACTGTCGTGGTGGTTCCTTCCCACTTACCTGGCCGCAATTGGCGGTGAAGAGGCGGTTTGAGGTCCTATTTCTAGCCCTTTGGAACAGTTAGGAGCTGTCTAGCTGACCTAGGTGACCCTAAATCTAGGTCTGATTGTGCATTTCTGGTTGATTACATTTGTGTCTGAGCCCTTTATCGAAATTTTTTCTGCAAACAGTCTCAAATAAAGAGAAAAGGGAAAAAGGAATTTTAAAAAAAAAAGACTTGCAACTTTTGTCGCTCGGAAATCCTTGCACCAACAAACTTTCTTCATCTTCTCTTTCTTCTATCATGGGTACCCCACATAATAAATCACTTGCCGAACTTTGGTATCCCGAGCCTAATTTTGCGTCGTTCGGCAATTTGTTCGATCAATTTAAAGACGATCCTTCCATGCCTAAAATATCTTTGAAAGATCAAATAGAGGCGTCTAGGAGAAACAATTCGACTTTTCAACCCACTTTATGTCAACCAAGTCAACCTTTACCACCTCCATATGTTGATACCACTTTTTCAAGTTCTACCGTCTCTCCTAAGCCGATGTCCATTGCTGAGCATATTGCTCAATCTCGCAGCCGATCTTTCACCCCTCTCCACTCATTCAGTTCTAGGGATCAACACGACTATTCACCTTTTTATCCATATGTTGACCCTACCCCTGCCCAACCACCCACTTCCTACCAGTCTTACCCGACTTTCCCACCGTCACTAGACCTTGTTTCTACACAGCCTTTTGGGAGTTTCACATATCCAAACAATTTCGAATCTTTTGCCGAAACCCCTTTACCACCAAAGTCTAGTTTGGAAGAGGCGTTGGAGGCGTATATCACAGCAACAAACAAAATGGTTAGGAATGTGGAAGCGTCCGTGGCCGCCCTTATGCAACCTGCTGAACCGGTAGCTAGTTTCCCGCTAGCCCCAAATTTTTCAATGTATGAGGAGGCGGTTGGACAGAATGAGAATGTGAGAGAATTTCCAAATCAAACCTACCCTTACCCAATTGAAGCCCACAATTCCAGTTTTCCATCGAATGTCCTAAATGATTCACAAGTTCAAAATAAAAACGAGTTGTGCGACTTTGTAGTGTTTGATTTGCCAAATTGTGAGGAACCCCCTTCGAGTGAAACAACACCTAATCCGTTTGACCTTTACACTTCCACTCTAGAACCTACATTGATAAACATCCATGCTTTTGAGGAGGTGTTTAAAGAAATTGACTTTCACTTGATTGAGGATATAGACGCCGGGAATATTTCGGATGATGAACCTGTCGATTTAATTGAAATTTTATGTTCAAATCATCATCCCGAGTTATTAAATGTTTCTCCCGAATCTCATATGCGTCTTGATTTTGATGATAATGGCATGGATGAGTTGAATATTGAGGAGAATTACGAGGATAATATTGAGGAGAGTGGTGAGGATCATATTGAGGTTGAACTATTTTTCTTTGATTTGTCGGATTTTCCAATTCATCCTCTTGAACCTTTACCTAAATCACCCTCCCTCTTTTCCATCGTTCCGACCACGCCTCATTTCACGCTTGACGACTGTGAGCTTGAAAACTTTTCCTTTGAATCTGACACAGTTCCCACAGCCGATGACACTTACGAGTGTTTCACTTTTTCGGACGATGTTGAAGTCTCACCGCCCGAGTTTGAGTCCTTTGCATTTTCAGATGAGTTAGTTAATCCTTCAGACTCGGTTACTTACAGTCGTTTCGAACCATTGATGGAATCTTTCCAGTTTGACACAGTTTACTACGGTGAGAATGATACTATCCCTAATTCACTTCCTTTCGTCCTTCCTATTGTTCCGACCGTGCAAGTGGCCGTGACGCTTTCATCTCAAATACCAAGTTCGACGTACCCGTGTCTTCTTGCGAATCTTGAGGGATTTGACCCCATTTCTCGACGGGTTGATAGGTTAGCGCAATCGCTTTTAACACATCGGTCATCACAAATTACGCTAATTTATTCACTCGCTTTACACCCTCATGATCGTACTCCACTTCTTTCTTCTTTCCGCCATTCTTCTCCCCCACCGAGACCATATTCTCTTCTTCCCACACGGTCTCGTGTGTTTCTCATCTCTTTTCTTTCCACCCCATTCTTTCACCAACTAGATCAGTACCACGATAAGATTTTTGAATGGTTGGTGCTAACTTTTGGCTTATGTAAGGCCAAGCTTAAGTTTGGGGGAATCTTTGTATATATGTATATATATTTTTGTTTTCTTTTTCTATAAAAAAATAAAAAAAATTTATAAATAAATAAACAGGGGAGTGCCGACATTTTGACCCTCTTGGTTTAGCATGACAGTGAGGACACTGTCAAGTTCAAGTTTGGGGGTATGCTCGGTACGTCTTCTTCCTTCGCATTCATTTGTACATATTTTTGCATTTGCATACTTATTTGAAAAACCCATAAAAATTGAAAAATTTCAAAAATTATAAAAATTATTGTATTCAATTTTTGGTCATATTTGATTTGAGTTTGAAAATAGGTTAACTGGCTAGGAACAACTAAATCTTAGACTTAGTGAATTAAAAACCCTAAAAATAACATTTCTTAAGGTTTAACGGTAGAAAGTATATGCCTTGTAGTTTATTTAGAAATAGGCAAAATTTTGGGTTCACTTCTTGGGCAAAGTCTAAACAAAGGAAGAGTATTGATGTTCTTATTAGAATATAAGTTTGAAAAATAGTTCCTAGCTTAAGTCTAGATTCTGAAAACGTATACCCTACAATTTGCACAATCACGAACCTTGAAACTTGGAATAGTAGAAGAGACCTTGAAATGTTCTTGTCTAAAGTCCTTAGTACGATGAAAATAAAAGAAAAAAGATGTGAATAAAGAATAAAAAAATGGACACTGGTTTTTTGTGATTACTTAAGGCTGTAAAAATAGAAAAATATTTAGCGAGGGTGCTTCATCACCTAGTGCCTTAGACCAACTGGTTTGGGAGTCACTGCTAAAGCCTTGGGTGTTGCAAGACTAGGAATTACGCTTTAAAGTGCAAATATATCTTGTAATCGGTTGTTGGTACCTCAAGAAGTATTAACGGTTGCATGAAGGATGTGTAAGCAAAATTCAATTTAAAATTCACCTACTAATAAGTACTTTGGACAACGGACAAGGGTATGATTGCTTGATTTGAATTTTCAAGTGTAGAGGTGATATTTACACACACGTGGGGATATGTGATTGGAGTTTAGATGAGAGAAAGGAATGAAGAATAAAACTTGTATCTTTAGTAGGGTTGATAGAAATTCCTAAGTGGAGATGGAACCCTAGAAGGAAAACTTAAGAAATGCCGAAAGCTAAGTAAGTCTATAGAACATATATAATCTTAAGTTAAACAATGAGGAAGTGTGAAGAATATGGGTGGATAATTTACAAGTAAAAGATAATAGAATTCTTAGTTAGAAAACCTAATTGGAGAACAAAAGTTAATGGGCCGAATTGATAGGATTTTGTGGGTAGTATCCGCTGAAAACCCTCAGGAGACAACACTCCTCCTACTGGGGACACCTAGAGGTTTAACGGCTTGTTGCACATGCTCAGTGCAATCGCGTTTCCCTGCGAAAGTACGGTTAGGATTTTAGTGAATAAAAATAAGTTTGCTCGAGGACGAGCAAAAGATGAGTTTGGGGGTATTTGTTCATACGATAATATTGCATTATTATATTCCCCATTCTTATTCTTTTTATAAATAAACAGGTGCTTTTGACGCATGTCTGCTACATATTACAGGTTACAGGTTCTTGGACAGAAAACAGTGAAAATGATGAAAAGACGATGCAAAAGTAGACTTTGACCAACAAACAGAAGACTCTTGATCAAGCCTACATCGAAGATAAAATTCACAAAGTACAAGGCAATGCAAGGTCCAAGATTACAAAGCGAACGGTTAAAAGTCCACCGCAATTATTCACTGGAGATTTGGAAGAAACATAGAAGCTATTTTAATAAAGAACCAAATAATAAGGAAGCCCAAAGATCCAAGGCCCAATACTTTCTTTTAAAGAGACATAAAATTTTACCAAAGCTTGAAGTCTACTTTGACTAGGTCTTCCTAAGGATATTTTGGTAAATGTAGACATGCAAATCAATTGTAACCTAGGGTTTCCTATTCTCTATAAATAGGAACTCTACTCATTGTAATTTCTTATGCCTCCCTTCATTAATAAAATTCATCATTCTTTTGGAGAGCATCATTTTTTGTAGGTAAATTATTTTCTTGCCTTAGTTTAATTTAGTTTAAGAATTTTATTAACTTGCAATAGATGTTTCTTCTCTTTAATAAAATCATGTCTTTCTTCATCCCTTCAATGAGCGAGTAGTTTTCTCGCTTGTTAGGGTTAGGAATAGGGAAGGATTTGAGAGATGAAGATCTCTCATCTCTTTTCTTTGCCAATCTTTTATGAAAATTAGAACTCCATGCATACCTTCTTATTCCGCTCCCTACGGCACTCTACCCTCGAGGTAACGGTGATTCCGTAGTCTAAAGGCCCGGATTCTAAGGTTTTCCATGGAGGTTAGGGTAAAGATTAAGAAAGGAAGGACAAGGATCTAGAGGAAGAATCAATCTTCTCAATCATCCTAATCCTCTTTGTTAAGATTTACCATAACACTAATATGATATCTTTAATTAAAGGCAATGGAAAGAGATGCAGATCTTTATTTACCAAATTTTCCCTAAACCTAATCCTAACAAGTTTCTAATTCTAGTATCATACAACTTCAATTTTTAGATTTAATAATCAATCCGAACACCCTTCGGAATTAACTCGTAAGAACGAATCGGAAATTCACAACATCCCTGTGGACCGACCCGTACTCACCGCTAGCTTCATGCGACGTCGTTCTTGATTGCGGTTACAAATATTTTTGATCTATCTTTTAGAAAGCGTAAGCACGCTAAATCATTCAATCAAGTGACCTCTTTAGCAAAAGGTTTTTCGTCACTATATTTTTATAAAAAGCTATCAGGTTCCTTCAACGAGATTAAGTTCATTACGTTAAAGGTTTTTCGCCAAAAACCAGCCGTAGCCCTCCGTCATTTCTTTTGGGTATTCAGTAGTATTCAAGCTATGCATTTTGACCAACGCCAAGGCATAGTGTTTGGTAGCTGCTGGGCATTCATCTATTGCATAGATAGATGAGTTGGTTTGGGACAGTCGTTCTGCCATTTTGGGCAAAGTCAAGGGCATGTGCGGGTGGGTTCAAATTGACCAGGATAGTGACGGGTAGAAACTTGGCATGTGACTTATGATATTTTGACCAACGCCAAGGTCATAAGAGCATGGGGAAAAAATCATATCGGGAGTTTCAAACATACAGGAAACTTGCCAGGCATGCGCATACCTTCTGGAGTGTGATAACTTGAGTGGCTTCCATCAAGTTATCATACGATGATAGTTGGATCCCGATTCTCACTGATGAGTTGGTTTACTTTTCGGGTGATCCCGACTAATTCTTCTTTCAGGTTTGGAGGAGAATTTGAGATTACAGTGGGAGGTTTCCAGATTAGATAAAGTGATAACCATTCTGATCTAGGTTAGAGTGTACGCAGAGTATTTCTTTTCTCTCTCTTTTTGGCAGCGACCTTTGACCGACTCTAGACTATGACTCAGTGACCAAGTTGACCGAACCTTCTTAAAATACTGGCTTTTGGATTGTCTGAGTTGCATAAGTCATTGCCGCTCCTTCTTTTACCCTTTGCATTCTCAGAACACCCCATATTTCTACGGATATCCACTTCCATTGGATAGATCCATCATATGGTTATATACGAACTCGAAGGGACTTCTTCGAGGATGGATCCAGGTTCAGGAGAAATAGAATTGGTTTATTCATTTGTCTTTTATTATCACCTTCTCTCAGGTTGCGAGGGCTCCTTGGTTTAGGAGAGTACACCTATTACGCTTATTGGATAGTCTTCTTCCAAACCATAGGCTGGTGCCGAAAGGTAGGGAAGGAAGAAAACCAATTAGCGTAAGTAGGGTGTGCAGAAGGTAATGAATAAAGACAAGATAAAGGCAAAGTAAATTGCGACTGTTGTCATTGACGACCAAACCGCGTACTTCATCGCCACTCCTATTTCACCTTTAATAGAATAAGGTATTATTCAGTTGTCTTTTATCACCACCTTCTCTCAAGTTACGAGTACTCCTAGGATTAGGAGGGTACACCTATTATGCTTACTGGATAGTCTTCTTCCAAACCATAGGCTGGTGCCGAACGGTTGGGAAGGAAGAAAACACTTAGCCTAAGGGGTGTACAGAAGGTAATGAATAAAGACAAATAAAGGGATTTGGAGAGATGGCAAAGAGATATACGGTTATATTCATGAATTGAATTATGGAAGAGGCATTACTAAGAATACCAAGATACCCCTACGAAACATTTTCATGTTTCAGTGGCATTGTTAATGGAAAACTGATTTCCCGATTAGATACTTACTCCAGGTATGTATTTACCAAGTATGATTCTCACATCTGTATGGTTTTACAGATGATGAGTGGGAGTAGGTTATTGGGAATAAGGTGATCATCCTCATTATATCGGAATTCGTTGTAATTGGCGATATTTGAGGAAGTCGCCTAAGTTTATACCAGACGGCATGTATTTGGTTTTGAATATCCGTTGTTGTGCACTAATTTCAAAATGATATATCTGTACGTATATTTTTATAAAATGAGATATAACTTTTTGAAATTATGTCTGTGACATTTACCTATATCAGTTGACGATTGGGTAAGGAGCATTGAACAACGGAGTAGTTCTTAACCATAAGTACAGTTTTCAACCTACGATGCGCAGGTTTTGAGTTATTCAACTTAGCGGACTTATACAGAGTATTGTATGTTGTCCAATGTCCGTCAGGACAAAGGGGTAGGTCCTCGTACTATGTTCTGTTTACTTGTGACTTCTCTGATTTTTAGACAAGTGTTTCGTAGAAATACAATGTCTAAAGTTTTGAGAAGTTGTGGGTATAAGAATAAAGTAGAGAACCAGGTATCGCAAGTATCGGGATTCTTCAAAGAGATCGAAGATGTAGATTCTTATGATTTGTATTCAGTTGATAGTAATGGTTTTGAGAAACTCGTTTCTCTTTCATGTTACTCATAATTGGCTGGATTCCTAAGTTGAGTAATGCTGAGTAGCCACTTTCCATTAAGTTGATATGCACTGGAGACAACTGCATGATTAGAATCCGGTTCCAATTAAATTAGTGCCTCTATTTCTATATTGTATATAGAATAGTTCATATCTTAACGATGTTAAGGTAAGGGGAGTTGTCCAGCTTATGCTTAAAACCAGATATTGGATAACTCAAGGCACGTTTCTGTAATGGCAGTTTGTGGGTTGACCCTGGCTTTGATGAGGGTTGATTTTCTACCATCTGGAAGATCAATAGTGATATTGTTCTTGACTCGCCACAGTTTTAGTAAAATGGATTTTTTCAGAAAACAGTAGTGGGAGTATGGTAGAACTGGAAGTGATTCCAGAACCGCAAATGATTACGGAAAATTTAATAGGACCTATATATTCAATTAGGTTTGACATTCCATTAGCCACTCCGCACATATGGTGGGTAACCTCAGACACCCGAGAGGTACTCCGGTAGCCTTAAGGACGGTGACAGGGAGGTTTTTGTTTACCCAGACTTGACACTACTGTTGTTCCAGGCTATGAGACCCGGCAGGAGGTTAAGCGTCGTTCTAAACTAGCTTTAGAAGTGTACGTATATATTATTCTGCCAGAGGGTTGTCGTAGTCAGTGGGAGCAGCGGAAGCATAGTGGGGCAAGTAGCTTAAGTCTATTTATAGACTAGAGCACATATAGTGGAGATAGATCATCTAATTTTGATGAAACAGTCATGGGTTTGACTTCATCAGAATAGGGGATGGATCTGTTAAGGAGGTGGTAGGGTGTGATGTCCTGGTATTTTGGATGACATACACAGAGTAGGAAGTAAAATTCCTATACTACAATCGGTCGTACTTTGGTCGTCACACAGTTGTTTCTCCACAAATGATATGGATATAATATTAGACATTCTGGTTTCTAGATCTATGGTTTTAGATCAAGATTTGGATAGTTTCCCAATGTGGGCACTTTGACAGTATTCTAATAGTATTTTAGAATAAATGACTCTTGGCACGGTGGTGTACCTGCAGGTGATGGAGTCACCCTCTCTAAAGGTGTCTTAGAGACTAAAGGAGAGAGAGATGTGCATGATTGACAGATCACTTGCTTAGGCAATTGAGTCAATCATGAGATGTCAAGTACCATACCAGATGTTGTTTTTGCACTAGATGCGATAAGTTTATATTAATCCAATCCTGGAGAAACATAAGGGAGCAGTTTTAGAACATAAGTGCATGTTCTACGGATTTGATGACGGCAGCCTCCTTCGGGAGACGGTTATCATTCCAGGCTTCAAATGTGACATGGATGACAGAGTAATTGTCAGAGTTATAGTTTTCCCTCTGACGAGGGACAGTATTATAGACAGGTGGTCTAAGAGGATACTGTGGGAGGCATGGTGCTGGATACTGATTAGGTTCAGTTATCGATACATTCTAAGAAGTTTGAATTAGGAGTTCATTTATGAACTAGGTCCCATCAGATATTCAGACATATTCTAAGACAGGAATTACTCGATTCGGGAGATGGCTTTCTCCGCGAACTTGAGATTAAGAGAGACATAGAAAGAAACATCAGGGCGGATCCACTCACTGAGGCTATTTCTCGAACACAAGAGTTTTACAAACTAGCTTTGTGAAACTGATTAGTAGAGGAGTTGGATGTTCGGTATCACACGGGCTGTGAGTATGCGACATCGCAATAATTAGCCTTAAGTGCAA